>OX244028.2:43890214-45277714 GCA_945859785.2 Tridacna gigas | reverse complement strand
CACATTTTGTAAAAAAAATCACACGTTGGGACGCTCAGTACAGAGAGATGTTTTTACAAGACATATCCAATGGCATTGAAAGATTAGAAGACACACTATTACATCATATCGAATCGCGGTGTGACTCTGATACCTTGATCAAAGTATGCACTGATTTTTTTAAAGAAAACGGGTGTAGGTATTTTGATAAAACGATTCAGGTTCAAAACTCAAATTTCGTCGATACGGACAAACATCAGAATTACTGGTTCGATGAAGAATGTAAGAATAAACGGGAAGCGTACAAAATAGCTGCAAAATTATTTAATAAAGAACGGTCTGATTCAGCTCGTAAAAATTACTTTACCAAGCGGAAAGACTATAAATACTGCTGTAAACAAAAACGTGCTCAATATAATAGAAATATTGCAGCAAAAATGAACGACTTGCGTAAATCAAAACCACGAGAATTCTGGAAAATTTTCAAAAATAAAAAACCCGCCATAAATTCATCAAATATATCGTTACAACAGTTTCATGACCATTTTAAACAATTGACGTGTGAGTATGACACGAATACGGAAAGAACTATATTTACAGAAGTTGAGTCACCTACATGGGAATCAACTTATGAAGAATTAGATCAACCAATCACAACAGAAGAACTAGAAAAGGCATGTAAACAGTTAGGAACGAATAAAACGTGTGCACTTGATGGACTGATATATGAGTATTTCAAAGAGAGTATAAACATAACTGGCAATGCCATTTTATCTATTTTTAACTATATATTAGATACAGGGGATTTCCCGGAATCTTGGGGTAAAGGGTTAATTATTCCCATCTATAAAAAGGGCGATCCGTCCGACACAAACAATTATCGAGGGATTACTATTACAAGCTGTTTTGCTAAGCTGTTTACAGTTATTTTGAATAATAGGTTAAAGGCATGGGCCGAGAATTATGATGTACTAACGGACGCTCAGTTTGGATTTAAAACGGGATATAGCACGGTAGATGCTGTATTCATTCTTCATTCCTTGATAGAAGAACAATTTATAAATAAAGGCAAACTATTTGCGTGTTTTGTAGATTTTAAGAAAGCATATGATAGTATTGACAGAAACGCTTTATGGCTGAAAATTTTAAAATGTGGCATAGACGGTAAAGTTTTTACTGTATTAAGATCAATGTATTCAAAGGTCAAAACATGCGTTAAACATATGAATAGCCTAACTGATTTTTTTGATAGCAATATTGGACTCTTTCAAGGGGAGATAACTTCACCAATTTTATTCTCACTTTTTCTAAATGACATAGAAAATTATTTTCAACTGAATCTTCTAGAAGGGATAAGGTTAAGCGAAGTGCTTGTCTATTTACTTATGTTTGCAGATGATGCCGTATTGGTATCTGAGACAACAGAAGGATTACAAAAAATGTTATTGAAATTAGAAAGTTACTGCTCAAAATGGAACTTAACCGTAAATACGGTAAAAACTAAAATTATGGTATTTCAAAAAGGGGGACAATTAAAACAGACATACCACTGGACTTACAATAATGAGGAGATTGAAGTTGTTAAAAGCTTCGTTTACTTAGGCGTATTATTTAGTAGCGGGGGATCATTTCAACAGGCAACCAGTACCCTAGTCGGTAAAGCACTCAGGGCTATGGGATCTCTTTTTAATTTAACGAAAGCCTATGACGTACCAATTCACATCTTATGTAATTTGTTTGATAGTTATGTGGGGTCAATTTTAAATTATAACTGCGAAGTGTGGGGATTTAAACCAAGCTGAAAACATTGAAAGGGTACATAGAAAGTTTTGCAAGAGGTTATTGAATGTAAAAACCAATACTAATTCGTTAGCAATTCTGTCAGAACTTGGTAGATATCCCTTGATCATAAATAGAAAAATACGAATAATAAAATATTGGCTAAAATTACACACCCAAAAAAGTAATAACTGTATTTTGACAGCAGTCATTAAGCAACAGAAAAGCGAAATAATAAAAGATAGTCACATTAAAAACTGGTGTAATAAAGTTAAAAACTTGTTAGAATCAACGGGATTCTTTGATATATGGATTTACCCAGAGTCTGTTGACATAGAAAAATTCATTCCCATTTTTAAAGTAAGGGTAAAAGATATATATATAAGCAATTGGCGAGCAAGTCTACAGCTCTGTCCATCGAAGGAACTCTTTTACAATTTAAAAGATAGGTACGAAATTTCTAGTTATATTCTTATTCTCGAAAACAGAAAACAAAGGAATACCATTAGCAAAATTAGACTCTCATCTCATGATCTTAAGATAGAAACCGGAAGACATAATAATACTCCAAGAAATATTAGACACTGCGACCTTTGCTCACTACAAGATATAGAGGACGAATACCATTTTACACTCATATGCCCTTTTTTCAAAAATATAAGATCGCAATACATTGCAAAATATTATGTCAATCACCCAAGTATGTGTAAATTCATAGAACTTTTAAAGACAAATAGGAAACGAGAATTAACGAAATTGGCGGTATATTTTGAAAAGGCATTTCGGATGAGACAAAATCACTACCTAGTTAGGCAGTAGACCTTTCATACCTAAAGAATATTTTTATACTGAACAAATGTTGTAATTATATTTCCATGATACCATGATTATAGAAAAAGTCCAGTAGATACTGTCTTTCTTTTATTAAAAATAGAATGTTACAAGGTAGTACGGTTATATGTACACGTTATCGTCAGGCTACCTTTCAAATTACTATTGACCCTTTGCCACACATGCCGACTTCCGACAACCCTGAAGGAAGCGAGTGTGGAAGGCGTGGTGTCAAAGGAGAAAATACTGGTAACCAGTATTTGCTCCTTTGTACACAAGGCTTTCCAACCAATCTTAGAAAGGAATTATCGTATCAAGGTTGATTAATATTTTCTATTATTAGCTTTTTTATGTTATTTTGTCATCTTCTACAATGTTTTACAAACCAATTATAGCGGATTTGTAATAGTACAAGTAGCCAGTCCTCTTTGTAACCGTTTCCAAAACTACCGCAGTGTTTAACAGTAGTTGTTACGTTATCGTATTGATTTTCACAGGTACTGTAACAGTCATTATCTTAATGTTTTCAAAAGCACAAGTTAAAGAAACAGAACAGTTTACTAGTGCATTTAACTGGTATGAAAAAATCTACTATGACTTGGTGTTACATTTCTTCCCTTGCTTTTATAAATCGATAAAATCTACGACAATGTTTTCAGAAGTCCCAAGCCGTATCTATGTAGTAATGGGTTAATAAAACAACACATTGTTGTCTTTAATTTTATATTTGCGGTCATACATAGTATTAATTGTACCACAATGTTTTCAAAAGTATGAGTTGAAAAAAAAAAAAAATATTTGTACAGTTATATGTTGTAAATATGTACCATGTTGTTAATACATTTCTTTGTGTATCTCTTATGAATTGATGCAATTAACCTCAATGTTTTCAAAAACCCTAATCTTGAAAAAACAAAATGTCATTCTTATTAACAACATTTTCTTCCTTTCTCAGTATGTTTTATGTTTTGGGGTTTCTGGCCTGCTTGAAAGAAATATCAATTTTTGAGTTACATAAATTTTGTTGTGTGCATGTGCTTTCAATTTGGACCAGTCAAAAATTTTGTTAATAATTTTGTTAATATTAATAATAATGTTAATGTTTGTCATAGTACTACCATGGAAAATGGTTTTTAGTTACGATACAATTTTAGTCTTTAACACAGCGTTCAATCATGTCAAAACTTGTCGAAAACTCTCAACTAAATTTTTAATTCCATTAACGATACAAAACATTGCAGGAAAAGACTAATAGTATTTAAATCACTCTCACATTTAAAGATACGTAAAAGAATGTCCACTTAGTTACTCAAATAATTAGTGAAATTATTAATTTTCTTCAATATTTGTATATTGAAATATGCTATATATATTGCATGCTTTGTACTATACTGCTAAGACCATTAAGCTTATATGCTTAAGAGTCTAAATAAAATTTCTGTTCTGTTCTGTTCTGTATGTCAGGGAATTCTCAAATTTTCATTTACATCGTTACTATAAATAACACATTGGCGAGTGTCTCTATGTTGTATATAATAAGATATAACAAGTCTTATTACATACAATATAGAGGCAGTTGCCAATGTGCTATCTATAGTAACGGTGTCCGATAAGGAAAAATTTCGTTGTCCGGTAATAGACCAATGGAGTTTCAGAGGTCTATGGTATAATGCATAAAGGAGATGCATTAACCCTTTACCACACAATCCCGACTTTTAATGAGCCGGAGGAAAAATTCTATTGAAAACATTGTGGGAAAACGAGAAAATACTGGAAACCAGCATTTTCTCCTTTTCCCACAATGTTTTTTACCCTTCCCAAAACAAATTTCAATTTTTGAGTAACGTTTATTTTGTCGTCTGCAAAAGTTTTCAATTTGGACTGGTCTAAAATTTTGTCGTTTGGTAAAGAGTTAAATCCCCTTTTGCTACGGCACGGCTCATATGCAGAATATTAAAACATGGACGGCATGACAAACGAAGATGTGCCTATTGTATACAAAACTTTTCATAATGTCTTTTGGTCAGAGAGAGCAACTGTAGTAAATCTAATTTGCTGCGATAAAAATCATCAGATAGCCTACAGAGGGTTTAGAATACAACCGTACCGCAAATAATTCGAGTATTGGATTATGAAGGAAGAATAATAGTATAAAACATGCCTCCTGTATACTGAACCCTTGTATTATTTCTAATTTGATTTTGCGTTTATTTCTCTCGTGGCCACCGGTTGCCCATATGGAAGAAGCGCCCCCCCCCCCCCGGAAAAAAAACAAAAAAAAAAACTGTTACATGTGTTACAGGGGATAGTGCAAGATACAAAACGAAAGCCGAAAGCCGTTATGTCTGGTTCTTTAACATGTACGTTGTATTGCACAGTCACACCGAACCTAGGATAAACGTCTCATCCGAAAGAATCTATCAAGTTTTTTTTTTGTCGGCCAGTCGTGGGAATCGAAACTACACCTTCAAGTGTTTATAGACTCGTCGCTAACAAGTCTCGTGCCTTACAATTTGAGCTGTTACAGCAGACTTTTAAATATGAGCTACGCTCTGGCCAAAGGGAGCTTAATGCATTTCTAAGATCCATGACACCAAGCCTGTCATTACATGATTATGGATCCATTAAATCCATATTGTCTAACAACTGACTGAATCATGAGATACACTGTTTCTTTTATATGCAGAAAAAATTATCAAAAGCAAAAAGTTTCGGCCCAGGTCAGCCTTCGCTGCGCAGGCTGACCCGAGTCGATACTTTTTGTAGATGCATTAGGCCTACTTTTCACAGAGCTTGGCTCATATTATTTCTTTCGACCAGGGCCGGGGAAGGTTTGGGTTTGGTTTGGTATGGTTTGTATTGGAGTTTAACGCCATTTTAACAGTTCAGGTCATATCATGGCGGTCAGTGATGCACCCATGTGTTTCCTGGTTTACTGACACAATTTTCTTTCCAAAGCCACGGACTACTTTTCTAACATGCATCAGAGGTGAGAGACAAAAAATCGCCGGAAAGTAAGTTTGCCTCAACCAGGTATCGAACTCGCAACCACCAGGTAACGAGTCAGGCACGCTAGCCACTAAGCTACCCGGGCGGGCTGCCGATGAAGGTAGCTAAATCGGTAACGTATAGGGGCTTGTGAGCTCGAGCCCTACTCACCAATTGTTCTGTATAACATCTATAGTCTAATTCTCAAGAACTGCCAAAATTTGAAAGTGTCCCAACTTCTGATGGCTTGACCGAAAGGCTTAGCCAATCAGGAATTGCGTTACTTTGAAAATCTAGAATAAGACCAGGAATGCGGCTAAAAATGATTGGTGAGAACGGGTCAATCAGGTGGCAGCTTCAATTTCCGTCTCAAAATCTGTCTTCTCCAGCGCGACTCACTGACCTTTGGCAGACAGTGTAGATCAAGAACAGACTGCACAGAACGTGCAGTTTGATCTTGGATCTACACTGTCTGATAAAAAGATATTTTTCTACAAAAATAAGTATGAAGTAGCATTATCCGGGATTTTTACTATCGACTTGAAATTTTAATTGAACTCATTTAGCAGGATAAGGGACTGCGCAGGCTGCCCTTGGGCGGTATTTTTTTACAGATGCATTAAGCCCCCTATTCACAGAACATGGTTTATATAAAGATTTATTCCAATAATGAAGCATATGACCATTCTACTGCAGCATTCATTTGACACTAGGGATTACAAAGACATTGCTGTCAAAAACAAATTGAATGGTGTCAAAGTTAATTCAGACATATCACGGCGACAACTCACATATTCATGTATGTCATGGGTTTCACCCTTACTAGGCTAGGGCACTGAAGTGTCTTGCCAAAATACACTCTCACGAAAAACCCAGTGCTTCCAGTGAGGCTCAAATCCGGTGGGGGGGGGGGGGGGGGGCGGGCTCCTGGTTACGAGTCCAACACTTCACCACTGAGCCACGCAGGACCGCCTCAAAAAACAAAGTAAGAAACAAACAAAATAACAAATGATGATATAGCCCTCACTCGATTAACCTTTTATTATCAGTTTATATTACTATTTATGTTTGGGATAATAAGTTTCAAATCAAGTACCGTAACGAGATAATTTATAAACCTAACTCGATAATGTTTCTATCATCTCGTCACGGTTCGTGGTTTAAATATGCATTCCCCAAAACAATTAATAGTATAAACTGTAAATGAAAGGTTTATCGAGTTAGAGTTATACCTACAATTTTCAAGTTTATTTCACCAGAAAATGGGTTTTTCGTGGCTCATAAGTTAAGGCGATAGATTTGTAATGAGAAAATTAAATCTTGATTGGGTTTTCGCCACGGGGCTGGTCACATTGGAGTGACATTGAGAAACGTTGGATAATGTAGACTGAAAGTCCGAATGTACGAGCTTTGTCGTCTAACCGTTGGCTTCACAGTTTAAAATAAGAGCTTGTGTTTTCCCCAGTATGGTAGGCATCTTTTCAGCCTGTTGGCTCTTTACCCACAAAAAATGAAGGCATTTGTAGATGACAACAGTGTGACTGAAAAATTCAAATTTGTTTCTTGAAGGGTAGATAACGCTGTAGGAAAAGGACAATATACTGGTTACCAGCATTTTCTACTTTTTCCACCATGTTTTCAAAAATCCTCTTTTTTAGGGTAGTTAAACTTCAGAATTGTTTGAAAAAGGTTTAAGTATGACAGTCTGTCCTCGGTATGTTCACTAGGTCCTCACTGTATTAAGTATGTCCTCATTGTGTTAAAAGTCCTAATCAAAGTCATCCACTCATCGTGTTTGGTAAGTCCTCGTTGATATAAGTATGTTTTCATTAATTTAAGTATCTCCTCACTTTATTGAATATGTCCTCAAGTATGTTAATCAGGTCTTCCGTTTGTCGGTGTGTCCTCACTTTGTACCGTATATCATTACTATGTGGAAAATATCGTCACTATATTAAGTGCGTCTTCAGTATGAAAGTATATGCTCCTTTTGTCAAATATGCCCTCAGTTTGTGAAGTAGAGCCACAATACATGAATGTTGAAAATGTCATCACTTTGTCCTGAGTATGTTTAGTAAGTCTAGATTATATCAGTATGCCCTCATTATGCTTAGTGTGTAATTATTCTAAGTACATATATGACATCAATTTGTTAAACATGTCCTCACCATGTTGAATATGTCCTGGGTATATCAAGTAAGTCTTCCGTTGGTCACTCCTGCGAATTTCATCACTATTTTAAAAATATCCTCACCATGTTAAGTTTGTCTTCACATCTCTAAGTATGTCCACAGTGTGAAAGTATGTGCTCTTTCTGTCAATTATGGTCTCACTATGTTAAGTGGATCCTCAATACATGTATGTCGAAAATGTCCTCACCTTTCGTTAAATATGTTGAAAGTCTTCAGTATGTCAGTATGCCCTCATTAGGTTAGATATGACCTCACTATATATTAGGTATATCCTAACTACATGTATGTTAATAAAATCCTCACTTTGTAAAATATGTCTTTCGTATATTACTTTGAGTATGTTATCACTATTTTGAAAATGTAGTCATGTTTAATTTGTTGTCACAGTTTAATGTTGTACTCATTATGAAAGTATATGCCCACTTTGTACAGTATGTCCTCACTACACGTTTAGCCTTTTTTTTTGTTGTTGTTGTTGCTGTTGTTGCTGTTGGAAATGTTCTTAATATGTTGAAAATGTCCACAGCTTGTTGAAATATCTTTAGTACGTTAATTCTTAAACTGGACAAATGTTTTCAACTCCACGAATAGTTTAGTCGCTAACATATATGGCTTGAAATTAGAGGGTCGCTGGTTGGAATCCCCAGCTCGGCCAGTTTCTTTCCGAGGACTGATGATAGGTACGAGGAGTGTTCAAATATGAATGCATCTAAGCACCTAAAATTTGATTCTTCATAGGTTTCACCGAATTTTTCATTTTGTTTCCTCAAATTATTCACCTTCACAGATATACAAAGTTTCAGTCCCCGGATCCTATCTTTGAAGGCATTTTTATAGTGGTTTTTTTTTTTTATGTATACTATGAAGACACTGGAATATTGCAGAACCGAGGTGTTTGCTCTGAACACATTTCCGACCTGAAAGGTACTTTTTCAGCTTTGGAAACGGAAAGAAGTCACAAGGGGCAAGGTCAGATGAATATGGAGGGTGAGGGAGCACAACGACTTTTTCCTGTTTTAGAAAGTCTTGCACCTTGTACAAAAGACAATGACTGAAACTGGTGGTTTACACACGTTGAAATAGAGGCGACAGAAAAGGAATTCCAGTGTCTTCATAGTATACCTAAAAAAAAACTATGAAAATGCCTTCAAAGATTGGATCAGTAGACTGAAACTCTGTATATCTGTTGGAGGTGAATACTTTGATGGCACATAAAAATTTCAGTGAAACCTGTGAAGAATCAAATTTTAGATGCTAAGATGCATTCATATTTGAATACTCCTTGTACTGGGACGGGATTCGTTCCTCTCTCACTGCTGATCATAGTTTCGACGATGGCTATTTGGGAAAGCAGCCAGTGGCATGGGAAAAAAATATCGTTTGAAGTACTGGTAAAATAATTTCCAGGAAAGCACGGATAAGTTCACTGGCCGACGCGATATCACTAAAATAGTGTTGAAAACGGCGTAATGCATCATACAAACAAATCAACACCGTGACGGAACACAAAGTCACCAAGAGTCCATGTTATCCATTCATAACGATGATTGTGTGATGACCGCTGTACTATTTGATTGATCGTTGACCATGATAATGACGGGCTGTCCGTCATGCAGACCGGACATGTTGGAAGAACTGTCTCGTTAGGGACAGTAATGATATTGTACATATTGCACGTTACCCTGGAGATTTATGATGACGAAGGTTGGAATGAAGCCCTATGATATTTATCGAAATGACATGCCTCGATCACGAATTTCCTGGTGGTCAATTTAGTTTCGATTCATTTGTAAAAAAATATCATTTCTCAACCCATTACTGTACGCATACGACTCTGCGTGCGGTTGTTGTTTTTTTTTAACCCTTCACCACACAGTCCTCAGTTTTAACGACCCTGAAAAGGGGGCCTTTTAAAAACAATGTGGGAAAAAGAGAAAATGCTGGTAACCAGCATTTTCTCCTTTTCCCACAATGTTTTGTCTATATCAAAGACAGATATTATCATTTGAGTTACTTTCAATTTGTCGTGTGCAGATGCTTTCATTTTGGACCAGTTTGAAATTCTGTGGTTTGGTAAAGAGTTAACCCTTTACCACATAATCCTGAGTTTTGCCGACCTTGAGGAAGGCGTTTGAAAACATTATTTTGGAAAAGGAGAAATGTTTTCTACCCTTCCCGAGATAAATTACACAATGTGAACCATATGGTGTCTGCAACTACTTTGAATTTAGACAAAATTTGACCCGATATTGTGAATTAAAAGAAGAAACAACGGTAATTCTTTCCTTTTCGTGTGTGTTTTCCATACAATGAAAGAAAATACCTCTTCGTAAATCTTTCTTTCTTTCTTTCTTTCTTTCTTTCTTTCTTCATCCCTCCTATCCTCCTTCTTTTCTCCCGGCCTTCTTTCGGTCTTCTCTCTGTCTTTTTCTCGGCCTTTCTTTCGGTCATTCTTATTGAATGAATATGCTTCATTATGATGATAATGAAGATGTTTAAGCTTTGCTTTTTGCTGATGATGTACCTTGTCTTGCTGATACGGTTTTCAATTTGCAAAAAACAAGCAGACTCTATTTATAAATTTTGTAGGTCTGTCGGGTTGTGTTTAAGTCTAGTTAAAACAAAAATACATGATGTAGTTGTTTTCCGACAAGGAGGTGTTTTGAAAAAAGAACGAAAAATAGTTTCATTATGTAAAACAAAGTGAAGCAGTTTCCTTATACAAGTTGTATGGTTGGTTGTGTGGTGTTTAACGCTGTTTTCAACATTATTTCATTTATATCGCCGCGGCCACTGCACCTAACCAAGCTTTCCTAAAGTTTCTTTTACCAGTACTCCGCACAATAATCTTTCCAGGCCACTGGCTGCTTTCCTACATAACCATCGTCGAGACAGTGGTCAGCTGTGAGAGAGGAATGAATCTTGTCGCAATGACTATCATCTATCCTCGGAAGGAAATTGGCCGAGCCGGGGATCAAACCAGCGACGCCCTGTTCCCAAGTCCTACACGCTACCGACTGGGCTACCGGTGCTCGGCCCTTATAAAGGTATTTGGGAGCATAATCATGTCAAAGTTATGTTGGACAAATCTTAAAAGTAACCAAACAGCACAAGCGGAAATGGGCATGCAACCGCATATATAGGTGAGCTGCGCTCTGGCAAAAGGGGTTTAATGCATCTCCGTAATGCTTTGTACCAATCCAGCCATCACATAATTATGGATCCATAATAGTCACTTTTTAACAACCGACTTAATCATGAGGTAGACTTGTCCTTGGATATACAGAAAATTGACCGATAGCGAAAATTTTCGGCCCAGGTCAGCCTGCACGGACTTTTGAGTCGATACTTTTGGCAGATGAATCAAACCCTCTTTTTACAGAGCATGGTTCAGGTCTATAGGAAAGTTTGGTTATTTTAGCCCAAGCGATTATTTTAAACTCTGTGGTAAAACCTATCCTCTGTTTTGCTTCTGACGTTTGGGGTCATGAACGGTCAGTCTTTTGAAAGAGTTCACATTGATTTCCGAAAACGAGTTTTTTGTCTTAATCAAAGGAGCGCCGAGTTTTTTTGCATTGACAGAATATGAAAGATACCCTTTAGCAGTTACTTATATTTCACGCTGTGTCAAATATAGGCTCAAGTTAACAGAAATTGTCAAGTAATAGATACCCAAGACAGTGTTATGATATGCTTAGGATATTAGAAGAAAGTGGAACAATAACATGGGCATCAAAAATAAAAAAAAGTACTATTTGTGTATGGTTTTTGGATTGGTTTGAATATCTAACGGCGTAGGCGATTCTTACCAATATCTGAAGAATTTCAAACAACGTTTAATTGACTGTTCTTATCAATTGTTGCAAACAAAAATTAAATAACTCACCAAAGGCTAAATACAAATACTGGAAAAGTGCATATCCAACTGTAACATTGTTTTATAGAATCATGTCTGATAGTTAAAAAAAAAAAAAAAAAACTTGCTAAATATCTAATAGTTTCAAAAAATAAGGAATTTCTACGAAAATCAAACACATTTGTGATATGTTCTGTAAAGTACAAGCGTGCTGATATGTACATTCATATGCATTCAGGTATGTGTGAGCAAGTACATGTCTATGTAATATGCAAAAGATTCATTCAAATTTGTAATCTCTACATAATTTATCATTAATTTTGTCACTCATGTAAACATATTTAAAACATACATGTATAATGTATAATGGGCCGCAGGCTTAAATTACTGAAATAAAATATGTCATGTCATGTCATGTCATGTCATGTTATGTTATGTTATGTTATGTTATGTTTTCTTTCTTTCTTTCTTTCTTTCTTTCTTTCTTTCTTTCTTTCTTTCTTTCTTTCTTTCTTTCTTTCGTTCTTTCTTTCTTTCTTCTTCTTCTTATTCACCAAGTCATTTGTGTGATTCTTTGCTGGTTGAAAACCAGACAACTAAAGTAACGGGAAAATTCATCGGCTCGATATTGCGGAGTTCAGTGTACAGAAAACTGTCATAACTGAACGAGAAATTTCAATTTCATATGATTTGTTTTCGTTGTTGTCAGTTCGATGAAAGGTTATCGATTCGGAGAAGGTTTTTGTGGCATTTGCCGAAGACAATACCACCATGAGTTCAATACGGTATTTTGAAAATCATGTATCGTAGTTTGTGCAAAACCGAAGGAAGTAAACCCAGTTAAACTTAATTTTTCTAAGACAAATACGCGTTTCGATAGCACTCAGATATAGAATTAACAACGGTGAATTAAAATGAACTGGATTAGGCTATCGATCATGGGAATACTTCTTTTTTAATTTAAAATATCTATACCCGCAATGGCCTTCTATTGGCGTATTGATACACACAACCTTTGTCTCCTGACCCTGTTCGTCCCAAAACCAGTTCGTCCCTTGTCTTGTTCGTCCGGGCTTGTTTGTCTTACATTATTGTTTGTTTATTTTTAAAATTATTAATTCCATACAATGGCTCCTTGACAAATGCCACCTAGTGCTCTCAACGCTTTGCTTTTTTAACCGCGATTATTGCACGACAAAACTTACGCCTGTTTTACCAAAGATATCGCACGATAAGCGAAAATCGTACGAACTTCTTGAGGGTGCGAGTTTTACACATGCGCTATAATATTATGATCGATGATATACCCGAGATAAAAGCATACCACTGATAATGGTACGACCAACATGGTGGTGCTGCCGTTGATAAAACGCATCTTGCAGATTTTGTCTCAAACTATAGTTGAGCCATGCTCTCTTAAAAGGGGGTTTAATGCATCTACAACAATTATCGACTCATGTCAGCCAGAATAGGCTGACATAGGTCGACAGTTTTTGCCGAAAATTTTAAGAAAGTTTAAGAACCATTCTACCTCCAGACTCAGTTAATTGTTGTACTTAAATAGGTTTTTTAGATCCTTTATTGTCTGATGAATCGTTCGGTTTTATACATCAAACCTCCTTTTGCCAGAGTGCTGCTCATTTAGTTATACAAGTCTGTCTACAACTGGTAATCTCTATTTGCCTGCAAGAGCAGTCTTAACCCTTATCCTGCTAAGTTGAATAAAACGTTCAAGCCGATAGTAAAAATCCGAACAAATCTATTTCAAACCTACTTTTTGGAGACAAATTCTCCTTATCGGACAGAGTAGATCCAAGATCAGACTGCACGTTCTGTACAGCCTGATCTTGATCTGCACTATCTGCAAAAGGTCAGCGAGCCAATATAAAAACACGATTTTGTTGGAGACAAAAAGCATAAAATCACAAAAATAAAAAAATTTGTCGTCAATGTAATTGAATGTTCCTTTAAGGTAAGGCAAGGGCAATAAAGGACAGCTATTCATTACATAACTACCCTTATTTTGAGCGTAATATACAACTATTACGATTTTTCCTAAGTTAAAAACAAAATACGTTTAAGATAAGCAAATAGTGCCATGCTCGGTCAAATATCTGTAATCATACGCCTCATACTAAGACAATACTGATCCAGATTTCTCTGTGAAACCAACTGTCAAAATTGATGATCATGACGAAGCTGCAAAGTTTGTCATCTTTAAATTCAAAACAAAACCGTTTCATGCAAGTTTCTGTTGAAATATCTTTCTTCCAAGGTTTATACACATGTCAAAGAATCGGCTCCATGTTAATTTCAGTACACATGTACATATAAGCCTATGTTTTAACACATCATGACCTAACATTTTTGAGATACAGATATGCGATTAAGAAAATCTAGTTAAAATTTTATTAAACTCTTCGACACAAATGTTATTAAGCTCGGCCATTTTGTGTCTATATAGGGGAACGTAAACATTCGAGTAATCGGTTTTTTTTTTTCTTATGTATAGCGTTTGAATTGAAAATATTTGTTTTTCAACCGAAGGATTATTCAATATGCATGCAGCAGGCATGTTCAAATTCCAGTTTTGTCGTAAATTTCTGAAAATATGAGATTTTAAACATGCGCACAGAATCTGTGCTGCGTTTTCAACTTTTTTTTTTTTTGTGATCGTCTCTGTACCCACAGGCGACCATCAAAAACTAAAATGGCACTCGGGGACAGTTATCTGTACTATATTAACAAAAGTGAAGTGTTGCAATGGCTTTCTCAAGAATATATTCTCAAAATTTAGGAACAATTACGTATGGGCCATGCGCTGTGAAAAGGGGGTCAAATGAATCTGCAAAAGTATTGACCCAGTCCGCGCAGGCTGACCTGGATCGAAACTTTTTGCTATTGGTCAATTTTCAGCATGTCAAAGAACCATTCTACCTCATGGTTCAGTCGGTTGTTAGACACAATGAATTTTATGGATCCATAATTAGGTGATGACTTACTTGGTATAATGCTTCACGGAGATGCATTAAACTCCCTTTTCCCAGAGCGCTGCTCATATTCTTAAAGGAAACTTTTTTTTTTTTCATTTGGCTTTCTTGTAGTTATCGTGTTTAAGACAACCATCATTTTTGTCATCACAAAGGTAATAAGTAACTTAATCCCTTTTGGAGGAACTCTATAAGAATCATTTGACTCTTCTCTTTCCAAACGAAAACATACTGCACTCAACCAAATTGAAGGCATTTGCAGACGACAAAATAAGACAGAGAAGATTGCGGAAAAGGGAGAACACGCTGGTTACCGGAACTGTGTAAAAAGGGGTTAATAACATGAATTTAACAGATAAGCAAGTCGTCACATAATTACTGATCCATGAAATCCGTTTTATCCAACAACCCTAATAATCATGAGCCAGACTAGTCCGTGGACATGCAGAAAATGTACAAATGGCAAAAAGTTTCAATCCATGTCAGTCTGCGCGTCCACGCAGGCTGACATGGGTCGAAACTTTTTGCGGAGGCATTAAACCCCCTTTTACAGAGCATGGCTCATACTTATATTTCAGATCTGTACTAGACGCATTAGGCCTACCTATGTCTTACCTTAACGTCATATTTAAAAGGGGAATTACTAGAGTTCTGTATACTCTGTTGCGAATCAGTCTACTCAAATTACAAACTTCAGCGAAGACAATCTTTTGCTGCATAAGTGTTTTTTATGATTTCGGCAAACATTTTTCTGTAATCAAGCATTAAAGAACATCCAACGAAGCAATTTTGATATTAAGATAAGCTCCCAAAATTGTAGGTTTAGTTATGTTCACGATATAACAGGGATTACTTATCAAATGTCAATCGCAGATAAACACAAATGACAGACAGCAGTGCGGTCTCTAGAGGTCGTGGGATCTGAACTACAGACTTATGACTTCCAACTTCCAATTCGATGCGGATTAATAGAAAATATGACATTTCCGCAGGGACTACTTTGACAATGTTTTTGCCCTCAGCAGAAATGTTTGGATTGTAAAATTTGGTCTTTGTCCGAGCACGCATGAAAAAGTTCGACACACGAGACGAAACAAGACTGCCTTTGAGTTTACCAAACAAGCCCTTTGTTTTTATGACCCTTAGGAAAGAAGTCTGTTGAAAACGGTTGCAGGAAATGGCATGAATGCTGGTAATCAGAATCATCTTTTTCCAATGTTTTCAGGTCTTCAAAGATAGATTCTGACATTTGAGTTTTATTTCAATTTGTCGTCTGACAGTGCTTTCAGGATGTACAAATCTAAATTTCATCGTCTGGTAAGGAGTTAATCCAATGCCACGGGGATAAGAAATGAAACGCTCCAGACATTAAAACAAAAGCATCAATCGTCCCAAGCCACGTGGTCTTATTTGAAATATTCTCTGCTTGAATAAAAAGCGATATTCGGTTGTTTTTTTTTTTTGTCAAATTATAAACCTTAGGAGTTTCAATGTCCTTTGTTACCTCAACTAGAAAAAAAGGAAACATGATTGAAAACAGAATTTAACTCCTTATCAAACACAAAAGTTTGGACGAGACCAAATTGAAAGCATTTGCAGACGATAACTTAAATGTAGCTCAAATGATGATTTCTGTCTTTGGTAAAGGTGAAAACATGGTCACACTGTTTTCAAAAGTCTTTTTCTTCAGGGTCGTTTAAACTCGGAATTGTGTGGTAGAGGGTTTTAAACAGTGTTTAAAGCCAGTATGTCGTTTACATATATTTTTACAAAGGTGGCTCTTCACTTTCTATGTCGTAAATTAAAATTTCTTGTTAAACACCGATAAAGCCATCTAGGTAGATGTTTTTTATTTGCATTCATGTAGAAACGGCATGGAAACATGCTACAAAATGTGTAATTTTGGGCAAGATTGTCGTTTTTCAATCATATAGGTGACTTGGCCTATTCTTATTATATCAGATATGACGTCATCATCCTGGGTCCGTATTCACCAACCATTCTTAAGAACATTCTTGGTCTTGTTCTTCAAAATTTTCCAAATTTGAAAGTAACACACCATATGGTTTAGCCAATCAGAAGTTGTGTTACTTTCAAACTTGGAAAATCCTGAAGAATAAGTCTAAGAACGTTCTTAAGAATGGTTGGTGAATACGGACCCTGATGTGAAAACGAATCCTCGTAATCGACGCCACTCGTCACAACTCGGCCGACTCCGTACCCACAAATACACCTAACCTCGTCCGCATATTGATCAAGGGGGTTTCGATTTTGAAATACTGCCAGTCACATGACCTTAAACATGGTGGCGTCCATGTAAATCGATTGGCAACGGCAACAACAGACATGGTGATAAGCAACCTTTGGTGAAAAATACCTCCGGACTAGACAGACCGACTTAGAAAAAAGATCTAAATGTACAAACTGTTTTTATCAGAAATGTATTTAGAAAGATTCCCATAGAAAATTGTGACTAATGTTTTCTTTTTCTAAGTGGAGTATCACTACTTTAAGAACAATAAAGCGGTAATTCCGACGAAGAAATTGTACGATGTAGGTGCATATCAAGCTACGTGATACAGCCGAGGAACTTGATCAGCGGATCACCCGAGGTTTGCCCAATGAATCTATGCGTACTATTGATCACGTGACATTACCAGTGTTTTCGAAACTCTGGTGCAAAATCTTGAAATACGTTAAGAGGCTACGTAGCCCATTAAGGAAATACCATATAATATACATATATTTTTTCTTACTTTATTATTATTATTATTTTTTTTTTTTTTTTTTTGTACTGATGACTTGCCTGCTATCTCCTACCTAAATTCAATTATAACTCATTCTTGAAGTGTGGTGAGATTATAAAAATCTGAACGGCTCCCTTTAAGCATTTATTTTATAGGAAAATAATCCATGCTCTGTGAAAAGGGGGGCTTAATTCATCTGCAAAAAGTATCGGCGCCGGTTGACCTGGGCTGAAACATTTTGCTTTTGGTAAATTCAGCTTGTCAAAGGACCAGTCTACCTCCGGATTCAGTTATTTGTCAGACAAAATGTATTTTATTGATCCATGCTTGTATAATGACTTGCTTGGTATCATGCATAACGGAGATGCATTAAGCCTCCGTTTTCAGAATCATGGCTCAAATACAATAGGACTACATTAGCGGAAGGGTATAAGAAAACAAATTGAAATATTTGAGAAAAAATGCGACAGCTAAGACACGTTCAAATCTTTCAGTGCCATTGAATGAAACAAGAGCTTTTCAGGACGGCAAAGATCAAGATCTGACTGCACAGAATGTTCAGTCTGATCTGGGATCTATTCCGTCCGCTTGTTTTCTCAAGTCTATAAGATAAAAAGAAAAAAAAACCTGAATTTCAGTGGACTGTATTTTCATAAAAAAATGTCGAGTTAATATATTTAGTGCTGAAAGAGTGGAATGGGATTGTTTGATCACTAAATAAGTTAGTCATGCGCTGACAAAAGGGGGTTCAATGCACCTCCGTGATCCATTATACCAAGCAAGTCATCACATAATGATGGATCCATAAAATCCATTTTCTCTTTACAACCGACTGAATTATGTGGTACACTGGTCCTTCGACATGCAGAAAATTGACCAACAGCAAAACAGCAAAAAGCTTCGGGCCGGGTAAGCCTGCGCAGACTGTGCAGGCTGACCTGAACCGATGCTTTTTGCAGATGCACCAAGCCCCTTTTTCACAGAGCATGGCTCAGTTTTATATTACATTTTTACAGAAAAGTTAGAGCAGATGTCGAAATATCCGGGACAGCCTTGATCGAAAACTAGAATTAAAGTTCTGGTATATTCTTGAGAAACGTGCATTTCGTAGAGCCTGTTTTGGACGGATCTCATTTTTTTCTATTATTGTTATAGTACTTCCAAATCATTCTTTTAATTATCGTTCAAAGAAATCTTAATGATTCATTTACGCAATTCTTTGAATATTTCGACGAATTCAAAGAATGAATATGAAAATATGCCGCTGCAAAAGGGGTATTTAGTGCATATCCGTGATACATCGTACCTAGCAATTCGTTACATAATTAGGGATTCATAAAATCCATTTTGTCTAATAAACAAATGAATCATGAGATATAGAATTCTCATTGGGCATGCAGAAAATTTACAAAAGCAAATTTTCTCGACGCAGGTCAGCGAACAGCGTGGGCTGACACGGAAAATATACTTTTTGCAAATGCATTAAGCCCACTTTTCACAGAGCGTAGCTCGTTTATTTTACATCGATAGCGAAATAAGGTCTTACAGCTTATTCCAAATACACCCTATGATTGCTTCCAGAAAAGGTTTTACCCGGAAATGTTTTGAATTTCCTTATTGCAGAATCACCCCGTTTGGTAACTTTTATTTCTTCTTTTCCACCACGTGTTACCCTAGATCTATTTCAAATATAAATACAGGGTGATTCATAATATTTGGCAAGGTTTACAAGATTAATAGCATCAGTTCCTTTTCAGATGATTATGCTCGTTCTCTATGTGGTTACGAGTATTCTAGAGTTCTGTAAGTTGTGTTTGATAGTAATGACCCTTGCATTTTTTAACACTTAGGCTGCTAAGCGCAACTCACTGACCTTTTGCGGACAGTGTAGATCAAGATCAGACTGCACAGAACGTGCAGTCTGATCTTGGATCTATACTGTCAGATAAGAAGATATTTTTCTCCAAAATTGTAGGTCTGAAATAGCATTATTCGGGTTTTTAGTGCCGGCTTGAAATTTCCTTTCACTTATTTAGCAGGATAAGGGATAGTGGTCTCTATCTCAGTGGTTTCGATTTACATCAAATATACAACAAGACGCCCCTTTGTGACCCTGGCCTTTGTCTTTGAGGGATCACGTCTCTGTAAATCGTTTAACTCTTATCCTGCTAAATAAAAAAAAAATAAATAAATAAATAAAAATGAAATGTTCAAGTCGATAGCAAAAACCAAAGGTATTTTTGGAGGAAAGGTATCTCCTTATCGTACAGTGTAGATTCGTGATCAAACTGCACGTTCTGTGCAGTCTGATCTTGGACTACAATGTCCGCAAAAGGTCAGTGAGTCGCGCTTAGCAGCCTAAGGGTTAACAAGCCTGTATAACTGCCTACTGGTAACTTTTCTAAATCGTATATCATTTGGGTATCGTCTTTTCATATATCTAAGCTTCAGCAGCCATTTCCCTAGTTAGCGCCATCTTTGAAAACAAGCACAGTTTTATGACTTCTAAATGACATCATGAAGAGAACATTTTTCCAAAAATCTATATTAAAAAAAACTCTAACTCCTAAGCTATCTCCAGCGATATATATATATATATATATAAAACTTGGCTAGATTTTTGACGGGAAAAAAAATCAATTAAAGTAAAACTGTGACAGATATTATGAATCACCCTGTACCAGCACTTCAGTCACTTTAAAGCTGGTGTCTACAAATGCTATGGTCGAATCTAAAATTGTTTGCTATGGTAAAGAGTTAGTTATCACACCACATATAAATAAGTTGGATTTTGTTTAATATAACATCTTAATGTAAGTAACTGCTTGCCCAGATTTCAATGATGACTAATACATAGAATTAAGCATAAAAAATTTGATTTGTCCATTGTCTAAGTCAAAGTAAACTACTTGGATATACTTTAAAAATATACAGGTTTATTTAGTATTAAATAATTTACAGTTTCATCTTAACCCTTTCCCAAATGACAAATTTTGGACTAGTCCAAATTGAAAGAGTTTGCAGACGACAATTTTAAATTTGATGAAAATGGCAGAAAGGTCTCCGAACGGGTAGAAAATACTGTGGGAAAAGGAGAAATTGCTCGTTACGAGCAATTTCTCTTTTTCCCACAGTGTTTTCAAAAGACTTGTACTGAAGACGCGTGAAAACCAGGGCTTGTTTGGGAAAGGGTTAAATAAAACATTATCATTTTTTTAAACCTTTCGCAGACAAGCAGGCAAATTTGAATTCTGGTAATGGTTTGAAAAATAATATTCTTCATGAAGTAACAGTTTCATCTGAATACAATAAAAATGAGTAATGCTCTGTAAAAAGGGGATTTTGCATCTGCAAAAAGTATCGACCAAAGTCAGCCTGCAAAGTCCGCAAACAGTTGCTATAGGTCTATTTTCTGCATTTCAAAGGACCAATCTACTTCACGATTTAGTTGGTTGTTAGACAAAACAAATTTTATAGATTCATGATTATGTAACGACTTGTTAGGTATAATTCATCACGGAGATGCATTAAACCACCTTTTCCCATAACATTTCTCAAATCTTTTTTAAATATGTCGCTTCCAAAGAAACCAGTGCAATTTTCTACAGGGATCTACCATAGATTTCCACAATAATGATTTTCGAAGTTTAACATTAGCTCGCCGAATATGTAGATTCAAGATCCGACTGCACGTTTTTTCACAGTCTGATCTTGATCTACTGTATCCGTAAAAGCTATTTAAGTCACCATTGACAGTGAAAGAGTTTTAAAAAAAAAGATAAGTAAGCAGTTAAAATAGTTAATGCAAAAAGAAATAAAAGGTTTCTAACGGAGTCATCTATCTGAATTTAATTTAGCAGCATTACATACGAAATTTGACGGAAAAGCATTTAATCATTATCACTTTTTTTTTTTTTTAAATAAAAAAGAAAAAAATAAAGAAATAATAATAATAATAGTGTTAATGAATGCACCACAGATGCTTACCTTTTTTTTTTTGGTTTTTTGCTGTAAGAATCACAAATTGAAATGAAAGTCCGACAAATATTTCCGTGTAATTCTATCAAACAATTACTTGATCATTCTCAGAGTTCCCCGGGTTTTATTTGTCCGCAGTTCATACGTAATATGAAGCGTGCGATACCGGGATATGAAATAATAACCAAATAACCAATAGCGCTTCCTTTCGCATTTACGTGGACCCCCCAAAGCATACTTAGTGCCTAACAATAGTGGGACGAATCGGAATGACATTTTCTGCCTGTTCTTCACATTTAATTAATTCTGATTTTATTTATTATTCTTTAAAGGTGCGGCGTTTAAAACTCCAACGCTTCCAGATAAATATAAACGAGCAGTTCCTCCAGAGTAAAAGAATTTGAGCCATGCTCTGGCAAAAGGGGGCTTAATGCATCTCCATGATCCAGGATACCAAGCAGGTCATCGCATAATTATGGACCAATAAAATCCATTTTGTATAACCACCGACTGCCTTGAGATACACAGCTCCTTTGACATAAAGAAAATTAAGCAATGGCGAAAACTTTCGGCCCGGGTCGGACTGCGCGGACTGCGCAGGCTGACCTGGGTCGATACTTTTCGCAGATGCATTAAGCCCCCTTTTCACAGAGCATGGCTCATATGGATAAGACTTTTCTTTTAGTAATCCTTTACCAGACAATCCCGTGTTTTATCGGCCCTTGAGGGAGAAAACTTTGGAAAACATTGTGGGAAATGAAGAAAATGCTGGTCAACAGAATTCTCTTTAGTCCTACTTTGTTTTCTATCCTTTCGGCGACACATTTCACCATTTGAGCCATATTTAATTTGTCGTCTGCAAATGCTTTCAAATTGGATCAGTCTAGAAATTTTGTTATGAAAACGGTTAATTTAACTCTTTACCAAACCGCAAAATTTTGAAATGGTCCAGATCGAAAGCATTTGCAGACGAC
Organism: Tridacna gigas; assembly: GCA_945859785.2. NCBI lineage: Eukaryota > Metazoa > Mollusca > Bivalvia > Cardiida > Cardiidae > Tridacna > Tridacna gigas. The sequence goes on along the minus strand of OX244028.2, from coordinate 45,255,400 downwards.
AAAATAACTGTGGCTCAAAAACTGAAATTTGTTTTGGCAAGGGTAGAAAACATTGTGGGAAAAGGAGAAAATGCTGATTACCAGCATTTTCTCCTTTCCCCACAATGTTTTCAAAAGGCGTCTTTCTCAAGGTCGTTAAAACTCGGGATTGTGTGGTAAAGAGTTAAAGTTAGACGGTGTATGAGGTACTGGTATATATATTGAGAACATCTTTAGTGATTAAGTATAAAGAAAATTAACCACGCCAAAAACTATCTGTTTGTCCTCATTGTTTTGGATATTTTTGAAAAGTTAAATCTTGTTTAGATGTAAGAAATTTCAAGATAAGATTCTAAATTCAGCTCATTGAAAAACGTACATATATGCGTAAAAGTGTGTCGTCCTAGATCAGCCTGTGCAGTCTGTGACTAATCCGAGACGACACTTCCCGTTTTGGTGCGATTTTCTGTTTCGAGAAAGTCTACTGTATGAAAAAACCTTATGTAGTCGTAAAGTGTCGTCTCGGATTAGCCTGCGCGGAAATGTCCGAAGGTCTCATTTCGCATGTTGCGGGCCATATATGGATCGATACAATCCATCTGGTCTAACAACCGAGTTATGAGGTATTCCCTGGACATGCAGAAAATTTACAATAAGTAAAAAGTTTCGACACAGGTCAGCCTGCGCGGTGTGCGCAGGCTGACCTGAGTCGGTACTTTTTGCAGATGCATTAAACCCCCTCTTCACACAGCATTACTCAAATTCATTTAGAATCACATTTAATTTGTCGTCTTCAAATGATATTTAATTCTGACAGGGTTTAAAATTTTGTCATTTGGTAAAGAGTTACTCTCTCAAAGAATTAACCCTTTACCCAAACAATGCCAACTTTTAACGAGCCCAAGAGGAAAAATTAATGAAAAAATTGTTGGAAAAATGAGAAAATGCTGATAAGCCGTTTTACAGACAGTTCTGCGACTTAAGCCATTATTAATTTGATGTTAGCAAATGCTTGGACTATAGGAAACTGTTATATTTCTCTCTCGAGCCTGGTAGCTGAGGGGTTGAAAATGAGGGGTGGCTTGTTCGATTCCTAATCTCTGTCAAAGTCTCTCCAGGGATTGATGACAGTCATTGCGACAGGATTCATTGTTTTTTTTTCGCCGCTGAACTCAGTTTTGATGATATTTAATTGGGAAAGCAGCTGATGGCTTGAAAAAAATATATATATTGTAAAAAGTATTCAACATCTTGTGAGAGGAAACTCAAGGAAAGCATAGATACATGCACTGGCCGCCGAGATTTAACTCAAATAACGTTGAAAACGGCGTTAACGACCATACATGGAAACCATCTTTCTCTGATTTTTTGCCAAGAACCGTAAAAGGATCTAAGTTATTTAACAAGAATGCTTAGTTGTACTGTCTTTATTTCATAGCTTTATTGTTTTACACACACTTTTACATTCCACAGGAATCGCGTGTGGCTTATCAGTAATTACTTTCAATGCCTCCGGATAATTTTTAACATTTGTAAGGATTTTCACTATCTTAGAAAATTAAATCGGATACCTGATCATTAACCCTTCAGGCACTCATTGATGGATTTAACCTACTTTATTACGGACTGTGTAGATCAAGATAAGACTACACAGAACCTCGAAGGCTGATCTTGGATCTACACTTTCCGGTATTCTGAGAGGTATTCCGATTCAAAAAAAGAAAAGAGATTTGTCAAATTACCGATTTTTTTCCCCGTCAGAAAAAAAGTTTTTCTTCAAAATAATTCGTGAAGGGTATAGGAAGCATTCCACTATATTATTTGATACACCATAAATCAATTTTAGAGCTAGTTTTACATTTCCAAGGTAACATAATTCCTTCAAAATACCTTCTCAGCTGTCGCGAACATTTAGCAGGCCGATTGATTTTCAAAATTAATCTTGGGAATTTACTACTATAATACAAATAAAGCAAATTATTGATTTCCTTGTTGTTGCGTTTATACGAATTCAAATTTATCGATTATTTAAATATAAAACCAAGCGATTTATACTTATATATGGTTTTTCTTTTCTTCTTCTTAAATCTTGTGCTTTATTTGAAACTCTAAATCAAGTACAAAAAAGTCGCGTCTAGAAATGTTCGAATTTTAAAGACCCTTGGGAAGAAGGCTTTTGAAACAAAGTTGTGGGAAGAGTATCAAATGATGGTATTCAACATTTCCTCCATTTCCAAAATTTATTATAGACTTTCAAAAACAAACCCTATAATTTGGACCACATTTAATTTAACGTCTGAAAATGCTTTAAAACTGAAAAATAATATGAGCCATTCTCTGGGAAAAGGAGGCTTAATGCATCTCTGTGATGCATGATACCAAGCAAGTCATCACATGATTAGGGACCCATAAAATCAATTATGTCTATCCACCGACTGTATCATAGGGTAGACGGGTCCTTTGACTTACAGAAAATAGACCAATATCGAAAAGTTTCGGCCCAGGTCAGCCTGCGGGAACTGCGCAGGCTAACCTGGGTCGATACTTTTCGCAGCTGCATTTTCACAGAGAATGGATCATATATAAATGAAAAGTCCATGTTTTATCTGAGGAAGCGTTGAAACACACTTTCATTTCCTGACCATACAAAAGTTTACAGTTAAAGAAAAAACAGCATCATCCGAGGAGTAAAATGTAAATTGAAAACGAAACGTAAATATGGACAATTTTAGTCCTGATTATTATGATTTTGTTAAAGAGACTGCTGACTCTGGGTTCAGAGGTATTCTGCTCACACCCTTTTGCTTTTGTTGGATAGATATGAGCCATTCTCTGGCCAAAGGAGGTTAATGCATGTCCGTGATGCATTATACCGAACAAGTCATCACATAATCATGGATCCATAAAATGCACTTTTTACATCAACCGGCTGAATCCTGGGGCAGAATGGTCCCTGGACATGCAGAAAATTTACCAAAAGCAAAGGTTTTCGACACAGGTCAGCCTGTGCAGGCTGACCTGGGTCGGTACATTTTGCAGATGCATTAAACCCCTTGTCACAGAGCATGGTTCATATCAATTCTAGTTTTTGTGTGTTGCAAATTTGCATACATGTAAATGCCGGGTCACCAGACATCACAACTGCACATACACCGGTCAGTGCAAACTATTAATCAAATCTGGTCGACGATTATGGGCTTTGCCTATAGAAGGAACAAAAATATGTTAGGAAAAAGAGAGAAATGCTTTTAACCAGAATTAATTCCTCTTCCTACATAGTTTTTACAGCAATTTTCAGCAGGTTCGTAAATACACGGGCTTGTCTGGCGAAGAGTTGAACTCAACTTGGACTGGTGCTTTCCGCAGACTGGTGGCAGTCACTGTTATGAACACGGCATTTACGAATGAATACAGCTCACATAGAAACTAGTAGATCTATATTCATATAAAATATAAATGTGTTGCCATTTCGTTGACTGGAAAAGAGATGAAAATTCACATAGCGCTACCTGCAGGTCTGGACCATGGCGAACACCCGAATTATGGAATATCATAAATTTCTTCACTATATTTTTAACCAAATAAATTTCGACATACAGTCTTTTTTTCTAAAACTATTGTAAGGGTCAAATAAAATATCATATTACTGTTTGCGGGGGAGGTAGCACGTGACTTTCCCCGATTAATGACGTCAGATAATTGAGGACCAATCAAATAAATACGACAGATGCTACACGGTAGCCAAGTTTTATTCAGCCATGATTAAACAAGACGACTGTTTTACTCGGGTTATTATGTTTACAGGATCGAAAATGTCAGGGTCGAACTGTTTGTTTATGCTCGTAACTTTTATAAATTAAATTTTATCGAGGAAAGTGGTCGTGTTCACCCTTTAAGCGCTGAAAACATCTGAAATTGGTTTTCTTGCATATTCAGATCAAGATCAGACTGCCTTTGTGCGGTCAGTGTTCAAAAATAGACTATACATTGGCAGCTATTTAATGAAGTAGGCCTACTCATGTAAAATCGAGCCTTCAAGTTGCTATATTTTTGATCATTTTTGTTTTTTAATGAGAAAGGCCATTTCATGTATATAGTGCTTTAGATAACCCTAAAAGCGCCTTGCATAATTTTGTTTGCCTTTGCAGTGAGTGTAGATCAAGATCAGACTGCAAGTTTTGTTCAGTCTGACCTTTCATGCTGTCCACTTAGTTGAGACATTTTAGACCAAAGTAACTTTGTAACTGCAATTATTTGAGTCAAAATTCTAGACTGAAAATGTATATTTGGGTTATTCGGCCCTCTTAAAGAATTTTAGACTCTTTGGATTTTGAGAGCATTTGCAGATGACAAATGTGACTTAAACAATGGAATTTGTCTTTGAAAGAGATGGAAGCATTGTGGGCAATGGAGAAAATGCTGGTTACCAGCATTTTCTCTTTTTTTATGAAATATTAAAAAGAAAGAAAAAAAAAAAAAAAAAAGAAAAGCTCATTTCTCAGAGTCGGTAAAATCAGGGATTGTCTGGAGAAGGGTTAAATTAAAAGTGATAAATGTAATGGACGATTTAACGAGGTATTAGGCATGTCAACATTACCAAACTCGGTTGCAGATGCCGTCAAATACACAACAAACAGCGACCACTATGCAATGCTGTTAGTTCCCGTCCTGCCGCCGAACATTTACTAGAATTTGTTTATACAGTCTTGAAATCGTGTTCTAGTGAAAAAAAAAAAAACCTTGTTGATAACATTCTGCGCCTGATCCTCAAGAATTTTCTAATAAAACTAAACGTAGCACAATTTCTGATTTGCCCAACGAAGTACTCACAAATAAGGTCAAAGGATTACATGGATAGATGCTTTTGCAACCCGTGCTGAAATAACTGACATAATGATTGACAAGGTCGTTAAAGATTTTAACCCAAATATAACAAACGTTATATTATAGCATTTCCTTTTCGGAAGAAAATAAAAATCCTCAGCAAAGTTACAGGAAACAGAATGACACATAATTACATGTACCTATATATATTCGTGTGACCTTCCAGCTTGATAGCTCAGTCGGTAACGTACTGGAGGGGGGGGGGGGGGCACTTGAGAAATGATCCTGTTGCAATGACCATCATCAATTCTTGGAAAAAATGGCAAAAGCGGTGGATTTGAACCCGAGAACCTCTGGTTTCAAATCTTTTACGTTAATGACTGACTTACCAAGTTTGGCTTGGTGCAGGTATATGTAAGTCATGCTCTGGCAAAAAGGGGCTTTATGCATCTTCGTGATACACTATACCAAGCAAGTCAACACATAATCATGATTCCATAAATTCCACTTTGTCTGGCAACCAACTGAATCACGGGGTAGACTGGTTCTTAGAAATACAGAAAATTGACCAATAGTAAAAAGTTTCGACCCATTTCAGCCTGTGCGGACTTCGCAGGCTGACCTGTATCGATATTTTTTGCAAATTCATTAAACCCCTTCTCAGAAAGCAGGGCTCATATATATATGCTTCTGTGGACCGATGAGGCACGATTAAAGTCTGTTTCTGCCAATCACATTTCTGAAAATTCAAACTAATTCCACATGTTCCTAACAAAATATAACAGCCTTCGTTTTAGAAACAAAGTTCATCGGGATTATCTAATTAAAAACATCAGCTGTTTTCTAAAATATTACCATAATCTAATTTAAAATTGTATGAAATAATATTCGCCCCTCCAGAAATAGTGTCTGGTAATTTTCATTGATTAATAACAAAAGCCTTATGACCTAGAACATGGACATCTTTGTTAAGATAATATCAAAATTAGTCTCTCTCCGACCTCTACGAAAAGATTTGGTATATGCGCATGTCAGTGGGTCCAATTTGGAGGCCTTTTGGCCAGTGAGTCCGTCGATATACCGCTTTTAACACGGTTAATGAGAACAATCGGTTTTACCCAAGTCATTTTAAACTTAGTACAGATTTGTACCATCATAGGCTACTGAAACTCCATTGGTCTATGACGGAACACCGAAATTTTCATTGTTTGACCATCGAACACTGTTACTATAAATAGCACAATAGCACATATATCATGTGTAATTATTATATACGATATAGAGGCGATGTGCCAATGTACTATTTTTAGTAACTGTGTCCGATGGTCGAGCATTGAAAATTTCAATATTCTGTGATAGACCAGGCATCCAGTGTACGTTTGGATCTTCAAGATTTTTTTCTGAATAAAAAGCCCTTTGGTTGACTTAGCGCTCTGGGATTTCCGTAATGATAATTGTGAGGAAGGATGAATGATGACGTTGCTACTGATTCGAAAATATTTGAGTCATGCTCTGTGAAAAGCGGGCTTCGTGCATCTGCAAAAAAGTATCGATTCATGTCAGCTTGTGCAGTCTACGCATGCTGACCTTATTCGAAACTTTGTGCTTTTGGTAAATCCTCTGCATGTCAAAAGAACCAGTGTACCTCATGGTTCAGTCGGTTGTTTTACAAAATGGATTTTATGGACTTTTAATAGTGTGATGATTTGGTTAGTATTATGCATCAAGGAGATGCAATAAACCCCCTTTTGCCAGAGCATAGCCCATTTGTAGTTCTATCTATTCTTGTAATTGCACGGTCGGTCCAACTGTTATTCGCTGGCAGAAAAGTAAAGTTTAAAACCAGGTAAAAAGTAAACTCGACCTAGCAACTTTTTACCTAGTATTAAAATTCATATTTCCGCCAGCGACTAATACTTGGACCGACCATACAATAACAGATTGCCATCTTCACAATAATTTCCATACTTTTGAATGGTATTGTTTGAACTGAAATGCACTAGTCCTGCATTGATTTAACTTTTGGCCGCTCCTATGACTTTAAACTGTAACCACCCTTGCCGCGAATCTGACCCAGCAGACTGGAACGTTACACCGGGGTCTAAATCGTCCATAAAGCAAGAATGTTGACTGTAAAACAAGAGCTGGAAAATTTCAGTGAGACCCAGAGGAATAAACAGGGGAAAACTTAAAGAAAAAAAAACCTGAAAAGTCTGCTTTGGACAGCTTTCTAAAACAGAAAATTCAGTAAAAGTCAGATGCAAAATTTATTGAACATTCACATGACACACACACACACACACACACACACACCGATTTTACTGAATAGCTGTCCATGGCAATTACATGTATAATGTTATAACAAGACTTCCTCTGTTTACTAGAATTCAACCCATTACCACAAAATCCCGTCTTTTAACGACACGGAGAGAGAAAGCTCTCGAAAACATGTTGCAAAAACGAGAAAATGCTGGCAACCGGCATTTTCTCCTTTTCCGAAAATGTTTTTTACCCCTCCCAAAACAAATTTTATTCTTTTATTTCTATTTATATTCTATTTATCGCCTACGAGTGCTTTAAATTTCGACAAGTCTAAAATTTTGTCGTTTTGTGAAAGGGTCAATAAGTATCTAACGATCTGGGAAAATCTATAAGAGATGCAACTCAATTGTTGACAATTCTACCTTATGCGAAAATGTTTTCTTTGCTTGTAGGATGTTTAACGCTGTTTTCAACATTATTTCATTTACATTAAGGTTTCCAATGCACATATCCATGCTTTCCTAAATGATATTTTGTATCACTTTCAATGCATCCGTATCACTTCCACTAGGCTGAAGCTCCGCAAAATTTGTTTACGAGCTAAGCAGAAACTGTGTTACCTTAAAATTTGGTAAATTATAGAGAATTAACGTAAAAATGTTATTCGGAATAGTTAGTTTATACGGGTCCTGGTTTAAAAAGAAAAATCTACAAAAAGCATGAATATGTGCATTAGCCACCGTGACAGCACTGCATAACTGTTGAAAATGATGTTCAAAACCCAACAAGCAATTGAACAACAAAATATGAGCGAACTGTACACTCCCTATCAAATTGAAGTACCGACATACTGACTAAAAAGTCTCGAGGGTAAAATACCTTGTGTATATTACAAACAAATAACTTCTGTACTTGGCAATAAAGCGGAGACAGTCTGGAGGTTTGTTAATAAGTATTTAACCTTGCCTCACCCCTAATAACTCCATACTTCAAAATGCCTCGAAAAGATTAATATTGACAAATTATTCAACAGCATTCGAGTTATAATATGTCCAGGAAGTGGATTGTTCGACAGTTGAATGACGAACTCAGATATCTCTATTTACTAGCAAAGTATGGCCGGTAATTATTTGAAAAAGAAAATCTTTGGAAAGTGCAAGTTTATTTTAAATATTTTTAATTCATGCTGGACAAAAGTAGATCTGATTATTTGATATCGTTATTGTAAAAGAGCTATCATCACTAGTGATGATAGCAACTGTAACATCTCTTAAAATCATAAAGTCATAAATCTCTTTGAACCGTCGCTAGGTATCTGATACAAAGATTTAATATAGGTTTTTTTAGTCTTCAACGAGAATTTAACTCTTTACCAGACGATTCCATGTTTTAACGACACTGATGGATAAAGCTTTAGAAAACAATGTTGGTTTTTATATATCTAAGCTTTGTTGTAGGGTGAGGAGTAAATGCGCAATATAACGTAGTTCTGGTAATGTTATAAGGTCTCCGTTAGACTAGTTCTGGAAATATGATATGGTCACTGTAAAAGTAGTGCCGATAACGTGATATGGTCATTGTAAAAGTGATGTCATCGTTAGTGAGGATTTCAACTGCAGTAACTTTTAGAAAAAAAAATCTATTGTTTTAATAAAAGTGTCAGTCATCAGTGTTTTTAGCTTCAGTGCAATTTTTTACGCTAAAAAGTAGCTTCTACAATGAGATATCGTCACTATAAAAATAATATCCTCACTCAATAGGTGTTATCATTTGTAACTGTTGCATCTTTTAAAGGATAATAGTAATCACTAGTTAATTCATAAAATTCTGAAGCTTATTTTTTTTTTATTGCGAGTTTTTAAACTATCTACGACATAATCCCGTATTTTAACGACTATGAGCAAATGTAGCAAGCATTTTGGGAAAACGGGAAAAAAAGAATGCTGGTTACCTATACTAATCCCACTATTTGAGACAGATCGTCCGCAAATGCTTTAACATTCGAAAAGTCTGAACTTTTGACGTCTAATAAAAAGTTAGGGAAAAAAAATCCATAGGTGGATGATTAGAATTTTGGCGACAGATTTATTTATTTATTTATCTATTTATTTATGTATTTACTGTAAATATATAGACAAGTTCGTTGAAGAAAATCATCAAAATCGTCGGTGTTATAGGTCACGCTCCCGTCTCCTATATACATGTATATGCATGGCTTCGACGCGTTCGAAGTGGATCGGATGGTTTGAATTTTACAGGTGAACAGCTGAGGTTGAAACAATTCTTTAGAGGTGAAGGACATTCCAGTCTGTCGTTTGAGTTTGGTACCTTTGCTGGGTGACGTCGTCGTCTTTAGACCGGTTCTATATATAGATATTGGTGTTACATTTGTTTGTGTACTAATTATAGAACATCGGGATGTTTCTTGACTATTCTCACGCGTTCTTTATGTACTAATTTCAGCATATGACTTAAAGTGCTTCCTATCAGCTTTCATGTGCCTAAGTTTTTCTCTCTTTGTCATTTTTTGAAGTACAAGAAATTAGGAGGAGAGTTCAGTTCTTTCCCAAACCTCCCCAAGGAAAAGGGCCTTTGAAAACATTTTCGTAAAAGCATTTTCCCCTTCTCCAACCATGTTTTTACTCTTTTCATTATCTATATAACATTTAATTTGACGTCTGCATATGGTTTCAAACTGGACGAGTCAAATTCATTTCGTCTGGTAAAGAGTTAAAAGATACCAGTACTAGTGTCAAATGTTAGCTTTTGGGTGTTAATAGAGAATTTATTTAATGAAAGTTTATATTGTATACCTGCTGTTTTTATGCCTGGTCAACTTTTTTATTCTTAGATAACAGTTCATTGACCTTTTGCTCTTACGTTACAGTACATTGTTATTTTATTTCTGCTATAATTAATTCCAAACATACCAATTACTTAACTGTGTTGCCGATATAGAATTGAGGAAGTCTAAGTATTGTTGAAGCAACACATAGGTGTTGGAGTATTAAAGTAAGAGCCATGCTCTGGGAAAATGGGGTTTAATGCATGTCCATGGTGCTTTACACCGAGCAAGGCGTCACATAATTATGTATCCATAAAATCCAGTTTGTTCAACGAACGACTAAATCATGACGTAGAATGGTCCTTGGGCAAGCAGAAAATTTACAAATAGCAAAAAGTTTCGACTCGGGTCAGCTTGCGCGAACTTCGCAGACTTGCCTAGGTTGGTACTTTTTGTAGATGCATTAAATCCCCTTTTCACAGAGCTTGTTTGTTTTTAACCTCTTTCTGTATGTTATATCATAGAAATACTTTTTTGTGTATCTCGAAGAAATTTGTGAGAACTTAACACTTTACCACACGACCCTGAGAAAGAAAGCTTTTGAAAACATTGTGGGAAAAGGAGAAAATGGAAAATGCTGGTAACCAGCATTTTTTTTCCTCTTCCCACAATGTTTTCTACCATTTCCAACACATATTTCGATTTTTGAGTCAAATTCATTTTGTCGTCTGCAAAAGCTTTCAATTTTGGCAAGTCTAAAATTTTGTCGTTTGGTAAAGAGTTAATGATGGATCAGTTGCTTGGAGCAAGCCGTTGATCCTTTTCCTATAATATTTCCATACTTTCTAAAAATGAAAATAATAATCCTTGCCTAAAACATTCCAGTGAATGATTTGTTACTTTTTTTCGGCTTAGTTGACTGTGCTGGCTTTTGACCAACTTCTTGATATACCCGAAAGAATAAATAGTAATTTGCGATTGGTTAAAAAATGTATGTGGACATGTTTATTCTGCGGGCACTTGCATGCAGGCAAACTTTGTATGACAACAATCATGAAACAAACGGTGTAATCGCTATTATTTTTTAACGTTATCCTTTAACGTATTATTGTATGTCTACATGTGTGTTCAGACACACCGATTTCAGCAGCATCTGCTCGTTTTCCGACGATGATCTGGATTAAAATCAAATCTTGGAAAATATATTTAATTGAAATTTCCACCTTTCAACAACATGCAAAATGAAAGAGGAAGATTCAGTTGCTGGTAGTGTTACTTTTACTTTTTTCTCTTTATATCAAACCACAAAAGTGTTTCAATATTTGCATTACAGTACCTCTTACGCCATCTTTTCAAAAAGAAAAAAAGATATGAGCCATGCTCTGTGAAAAGGGGATTAATGCATTTGCAAAATGTTTCGTCTCAGGTCAGCCTGCGCAGTCCGAAACGTTTTGCCTTTGGTCAGGTTTCTGCATGTCAAAGGACCATTTTCTAGATCCAGTCGATTGTTAGAAAAACCCGATTTTGTGGATCCATAATTTTGTGATGACTTGCACAGTATAATGCATAACGGAAATATGCATTAAGCCCCTTTTCGCAAGAACATGGCTCATATTTTCTATTTAATCTAAAAAAGTGTCTGTTCCAGTATACATATCGGTTGTTGCAATGTTGAAGGATTGATTTACCAATTTCAAGAGGATATGTTACTGTCGACGCAAACATCGTAAATATCTCGTATTGTATTTTTGCCATGTATGGTAGACTTCATATTTTGTCGGATGTTGTAAACTTGTTCGATACACGCTGTTACAGACGAGAGTTTAGAATTTCATTTCTGGAACATTGACACCGTCTTAGATCGTATCGTGCATCATTAGAATCACAAATATCGTATTAATTACATCGGGTCACGGAACACGTGAGTGATAGCTTGGAAACAAATGGGCTTTATGTCTCTATAATCTGTGCAGCTGAAAAACTGATGAACAAGAAGAGAAAACTTCAATCAATTTTCAAGGTTTTTCATCCTTTTAACCCTTAGCTTGACGTATACAACTATTCTGTGTAATCTTTTGCGAAGAATGTAGAACAAGATCAGACAGCACATACGTGCAGGCTGATCTTGCTCTGCAATCTCCGCTTTCGGTCATACATTGCAATGAATTCAAATTTAGCGAGATTTGTGTTTTTAAAAGCCAACTGTAGATCAGTAAATTCTGCATAACAGGAATTAATTTTAATTACATCGCGCATGCTCAAAATCATACATTTAACACTGGAATGTCTAATTTCCTACTCCATTGTGCTGTCATGTTGATGTCACTTTTCAGTGCCGGTTCCTTGGGTTTTGTTTTGTTTTTTTTTTTTGTTGTTGTTGTTGTTGTTTGTTTGTTCGGTTGTTTATTTTTGTGATTTACCATTTTTTGAAAGCATTTAGTGTTCTATTTGAAAGCTTGAGAGGCAGCTGCCACATTTATGTCTGTTCAATACTTATGTTCAGTATTAACCCTTTACCACTCAATCCCGAGTTTTAACGACCCTTAGAAAGAAGCCTTTTGAAAACATTGTGGGAAAAGGTGAAAATGCTGGTTACCAGAATTTTCTCCTTTTCCCACAATGTTTTCTACCCTACCTAAGACAAATTCTATTATTTGATTCACATTAAAATTGTAGTCTGCAAATGCTTTCAATTTGGATCAGTCTAAATTTTCCTCTTGTGGTAAAGAGTTAAGCAACACATCGAGTATAGAATTTTCGAAATATTTAATCACGTTATGGTATCGTGATACTATTCGTTCTTCATACCTTGCTAATGAATCGAAATTACTCTTTCCGACAGTGCTTCGTCCAATGTCTGTTTTCTTGTAGTTGACTTGAATAGCAAATGCACAAAGGCACATGTAAACAGTTTGTTTCGAATTGGCCTTGGTGAAAATCAGAAATAATGGGGAAAGGTAGGTTTAAGATGCAATTTTTATGTAAATAGTGATTATTATACCCATTATCAGTGTAAGATTGTTGAAAAGAAGCACTTAGTATGTCTTTGAATCGGGAGATTATGACCTTTCCTTCTTTTTCATAGTTTTAGCCCAAAATGCGAAACTCAGAAGTCGTGGAGCTAGTCGCTTTTTCAGCCACAGAAACAGGTCAGGTAAGACCTTGCAAGACTGCGGGGGGAAAAAATGGTGTGGTTATGTGCTATTTTTTATTTCATTCCCAGATTATGTATTGTTTTAAGTTTCAATTTAGCTTGGTATTCTCAGGCTAGTCCCCAGGGTTTGCATTGTGTGAAGTTTGGCATATAGACAAAAGAGGCCTACTTGGCCGGTATTTTTTTCTTTTTTTTTTTAGCTCAACTGAGCACGAAGTGCTCGAGGTGAGCTATTGTGATCGGTCAATGTCCGTCGTCCGTCTGTCCGTCCGTCCGTCAGTCCGTTCACAGTTACAAAAAAAAAAAAAAAAATCTTCTCCTCCTAAACTAACAATCAGATTTCAATCAAACTTCACAGAAATGATCCTTAGGTCATGCTCTTTCAAAATACTTCAAAGAATTGAAATCAGTGAAGAACTGTGGTTGCCATGGCAACAGAATGAAAAAACTTGAAAAAGCTTCTTCTCCAAAACCGTAAGGCCTAGAGCGTTCATATTTGGTATGTAGTATTGTCTAATGGCCCTCTACCAAAATACTTCAAATTATGGCCCTAGTGTGGAAATTGGCCCTATGTTGTGGGTTCTCGGATTTCACATAGAGATAAAGTAGGAAATCTTTAAAAATCTTCTTGTCCCAAACCGTAAGGGCTAGAGCTTTCACATATGGCATGTAGCATCATCTAGTGACCCTCTACCAAATACTTCAAATTATGGCCCTGGTGTTAAAAATTGGCCCTATGTTGTGGGGTCTCGGATTTCACATAGAGATAAAGAAGGAAATCTTTAAAAATCTTCTTGTCCCAAACCGTAAGGGCTAGAGCTTTCATACTTGGCATGTAGCATCATCTAGTGGCCCTCTACCAAAATACTTCAAATTATGGCCCTAGTGTGGAAATTGGCCCTATGTTGTGGGTTCTCGGATTTCACATAGAGATAAAGAAGGAAATCTTTAAAAATCTTCTTGTCCCAAACCGTAAGGGCTAGAGCTCTCATATATGGCATGTAGTATCATCTAGTGGCCCTCTACCAAAATACTTCAGATAATGGCTCTAGTGTTGAAATTGGCCCTATCTTGTGGGTTCTCGGATTTCACACAGAGATAAAAAAGGAAATCTTTAAAAATCTTCTTGTTCCAAACCGTAAGGGCTAGAGCTTTCATATATGGCATGTAGCATCATCTAGTGACCCTCTACCAAATACTTCAAATTATGGCCCTGGTGTTAAAAATTGGCCCTATGTTGTGGGGTCTCGGATTTCATATAGAGATAAAGTAGGAAATCTTTAAAAATCTTCTTGTCCCAAACCGTAAGGGCTAGAGCTTTCATATATGGCATGTAGCATCATCTAGTGGCCCTCTACCAAAATACTTCAATTTATGGCCCTAGTATTGAAAAATGGCTCAATGTTGTGGGTTCTCGGATTTCACATAGAGATAAAGAAGGAAATCTTAAAAATCTTCTTGTCCCAAACCGTAAGGGCTAGAGCTTTCATATTTGGCATGTAGCATCATCTAGTGGCCCCCTACCGAAACACTTAAAATTATGGCCCTTGTATGAAAATTAGCCATATTTTGTTGGTCTCGGATTTCACATAGAGATAAAAGAGGGAAATCTTTAAAAGTCTTCTTGTCACAAACCGAAAGGGCTAGAGCTTTCATATTTTGCATGTAGCATTATGGTGTTGAGCTGAGTTGCATTTCAGGTGAGCGATTTAGGACCATCATGGTCCTCTTGTTTCTTATTCGGACTATACCATTTATCGGATAAAGTCAGTGGTTTTACCCTATATATTTTACAAGTTGAACATGATTATTATTATTATTATTTTTTTTTTTTTTCATTTAAGACTGATTTATAGGCATTTGAAAACATAATTTTTGTCTTTCATGTTGCCAACTGAGAGCAATACACTGGAAGACCGTATTACGCCGCCTCAGTATGACCGGTCTAATCGGACCTAGATACTGTCATTAGCGCATCCCTTCTCACCTTCTATTTTCAGTTTTAGCTAATACTTTTCGACCTCGTTTTTGTTGATATCGTATATACAGCAATACTCATGTTCACAGCAAAAACAGCGTCAAATGGGGGAACCATTCTTTATATTTTCCCTTGATTTCTCTCCAGTACGACATTAGCCCTGATAAGGGGATTACTTGGTTTTTATCCTTGAGGTTTCTTTGCACTACACAAGCATGTTCTTCAGATGACATATAAACTGAATCTACGTAGATTGCTATAAAAATCGATGTATACGTATTTCTCTGATGGATGAGAACAGAATTCGCTAAAAAATTAAAAAGGGATCTTTCATGTATTCATGTATCAAGAATGGAATATATCTATTGCGATGCCCATGAGGAATTCGAAGATAGCAACAAAGTAATACAGGTAAAACGACCAATTTGTTTTTTTTTTGTTACCTTTTTTCGGTCTTTATCTGGCAAAGGAGATAATTTAACTTACTGTAATGGCCCCCAATGGTGCAATGACTGAGCAGTCCACTAGATCATTGTATTTTACACATCTCATTAGCAATAAATTTAGCTTGCAAGAGCTGACCAGCCTCGACTTCCCTTGCCCCTTCTAATTCCAGTAATTAATTTCATAAATATGTCCTACAAAAACTGAAAAATTCATGTTTCATTCCTCAATATTATTGCTAAATACTGCTCCACAGATCAGCTTTTCAGAACTTTAAGTACTTTGGTTTATACTTAAAACAAAAAAGAAAAGCCAATTATTGCACTAATGATCATAAATAACTCTGTCATGAGTGTCTGGGGAATTGTGTCTCGCAAAATAAACTATGATTGGGGATAGACATTCATGAACCTTTGGTTGTCTTAAGCCTAAGGCTTTTGCTTTCCGGAAGAAGTATGGCAGAGCATTTAGCCGTCGGGTCATCCGTCCGTCCGCCCATGCGTCTTTTAACGTGTCCATGGTATCATTTCTGCTCACAAATGTTACACATCGGTGAGAAACCATCGGTTTTTATGATATTCTTGATACTCAGTATATCACGGTAGAAAACATTGTCCCTTCCGCTTGTTAGTTGTCAGCATTTTCCCTTTTCTCACAAAATTTTCAAAGACCCTCTTGTTCAGGGTCGTTGAAACACGGCATTCGTTAGTTAAAGGAATTTCATTTTGCAACTCACACACAAAATCACAACTTTTTCAGTCTTTAAAATATACGGATATATGGAATCTGGTATAAGTTGGCATTTGAGATAAAGTTTTGTTGAACGAGTCTAGCAAAACGTCATTAAGCAAGCCTCTGGCGAACTTAATAAAATATTTGTAGACAACTTTGATAAAAATATTTAATTCAAAAGCTAACGCCTTTCAGATTTTTTTTTATCGCATAACGATGTTTCACAAGTTATTGGTCAGAATATGGAAAACCGTCTATGAACACATAGTAATTTCCATAAATACGTTATCTAAAAATGATATGACAAAGGAAAAAAATCTAGCACAATACCATGTGTGTTTATTCTCAAAGAAAGATACTATTTGATATTCTACACAGGCTCTGGTATTGTTACTCTTTCGCCACAAACGGATAAATAAGACATTTTCGACGGCCGTCTCTTTACCAAACGACAAAACTTTGGACTAGACCCGATTCAAAACATCTGCAGACGACAAAGATTTTTGTCAAATCATATAGGCACAGGCGACATTGTGTAGGCTGTCTTGCAGATCTATCAATATTTTTATAAAGATGGTCATCTACAAATCCTGCACGCTTGTATTACGTCATTTCCTCTGGCATTCACTGATTTGCCTATTGTTTTGTTATGAACGAAATACGGCCTTATAAAAGTGATGCTAAAACCGATAGAGAAACGTCCGTAGTTCTTGATGACTACTAGTATATCATTCTTAAAACACTAGAGGCTGTGTGATAAAAATAAACTCTATGATCTATATAATATGCATGTACTTTATGGTAAAATTATCTTATCTAAATGGTCTAAAATTTCTGTTCGCTTACAATCCTTATCCCACTAAATAAGTTAAATAAAACATTTAAGGCGATATTAAAAACCCGAATAATGTTACTTCAAACTTATCTTTTCGAGAACAATATCTCCTTATCGGACAATGTAGATCAACGATCAGACTGCACATTCTGTGCAGTCTGATCTTGATCTACACTGTCCGCAAAAGGCCAGTGAGTCGCGCTTAGCAGCTCAAGGGTAAATATGAATAACTGCATCGTCATTGTCGTGAATACAAAAGCTTGAATCCTAGAGTCAAAACTGCTTGACTGTGTCAAAAAGTCACCAATGCGTCGATTGGAAGATATTGCAAGAAAATTAAGCCATGCTCTGGCAAAGGGGGTTGAATGCCTCTCCATGATGCATTATACCAAGCAAGTGATCTCATCACTATGGATCGATAAAATCTATTTTGCAGCACAACCGACGGAATCCTGAGTTAGACTGGTCTTTTCACGTGCAGAAAATTGACAGATAGCAAAGTGTTTTGACCAAGGTCAGCCTGCGCGGACTGCGCAGGTTGACATGGATCGATTTTTTTTTTTTTTTTTTTTTTTTTTTTCAGGGTCATTCTGCCATCTTTGCATAGAGAATTGTTCAAATATTTGAGCAGTTTATGCTATAAGAGCGTTTGATTGAATTTAAAAAAAAACATGACAGTTTGATATATTACTTTCATGGTGTGATAAAGGTAGCGGGCAGGATTATTTCTTTAGCAGATCGCTTTATGTCGATAGCAAAATAAACATATGAGTCATGCTCTGTGAAAAAGGAGGTTTAATGTATTTGCAAAACATATCGATTCAGTTCAACCTGCACAGTCCGCACAGGACGACATGGTCGAAAATATTTTGCTTTTGTAAATTTTCTGCATGTTCAAGGACCACTCTACCTCAGGATTCAGTAGGTTGTTAGACAAAATGGATTACATTGATCCATAATTACGTGATGACTTGCTTCCTATCTTGTATCGCGGAGATGCATTAAACCTCCTTCGATTTGTTAACCTTTATTATTATTATTTTATTCTTTTCACACTCGACCTACATCAAAACTTTATAATTAAAAAAAAATATATATATATATTTATATACATCTTCACGATTCATATTAGGAATCACGGCATTGTCTGTACATTTAGTATTATACTAGAAATTTCTTACTTGAATTTAATCGAAGAAAGCGATTATTGAATACGTGACGATATCGGAATATACAACCTAAAAGCAAAATCCATATCCAGATCAAATGTGAGGTTATCAGGGGAGGTAACCAGCCTACACGACAGTCAGTGTTATCAGTACTTTGATTTCTGCTTGAAGCTGTCTATATCTCTCATTTCCGGTCACACCATCAGCTTATCAAATAAAGCAGGGAATCCTGTAGAGTTGATGTCCTCAGGCGATTAAAGATTCTTCGTGAGGCTCAGAGACTGGTCCCATCACAGATCTGAAAGATTAATGATTATTTAATTAGTTGTTGTAATCTTTCACTTGTTCGAATTAATTATTGAAGTTTACTTTTTTTTTCTAACTTTCGTTTGCCCTTGGACTTGAGTGATACTGAGACAAGAATTGGTCGGCTCACCGAATGCTTATTTCTTACATTTAACGGTTGACAAGCGCTACTCGGTGTACTTTTGCGGACAGTGTAGCTCAAGATTAGACTGCACAAAAGCTGCTGTCTGATCTTGAATATACGCTGTTCATTTAGCAACTCATATGTGACATGTATATAGTTTACTTCAATATTTAGTATTCTGCCGTGCATTCACTTTTCTGTCAAGAATGAAACTGTCGCAACAAAGTTCTGGTAAGATCAGGGAAATTCTCGGCAGCTGTCTGCCTGTGAAGGGGATATAATTCACTGGGTATAAAATTGACTAATTTTCCGATAAATCCACGGTTATGACCGTTTGTAAACACTGAGCAGTTTCATAAAAGTGACAACTACTTCCTTTGTCCACAGATAAATGAGTATTTAATAGACGAAATGCCGTCCAAACTCCGGAAGGTGTGGGGTTACAAGATACATACATGTACCGATAATAATTATCTGGACTGGTTCTAGTTCTAATGTTTGACATACAATCAATTTATCTTTGCTTAATGACCTTCAGAAACATTACCCTGAACTCTTTTCCATATGAAAATTTTTAGACCCTCCGATTTCTAAGAAGTTGCTGACGACAAATCTGACGGGACCAAAATTGTCTTTAAAAGGGTAACATTGTGGGAAAAAGAGAAAAATGCTAATTTTTTTTTGTCATCAACGACATAAAGTATGCATAAATCTATACGGTAAAGGTCAGTGACACAAACTGTAGACAGTGCGTAAACAACAGTACGGTTTCAGTAAATACTGCAGACCAGAGTCTATATTATGCAAGAAAGACCCTTTAAAAAAGAAAAACAGATGGCGTAAGAGGCACTGGAATATAAGTGTAACTCTTTTGTGGTTCAATATGAAGAAAAGATAAAGAAACCACGCCATTATTTGCTTTTTTTTTTTTCCTCTTTGTTTTGAATACTGTTGAAAAGTAAAATTTTCAATAAGATATACATGTAGTTTTCAAGATTAGATGTTAATTCCGCTCATCGTTGGAAAAGGAGCAGCTGATGCTAAATATGGTGTGTCTAAAAATGCATGTAGACTGTAGAGTGATTGGTTCGAGGATAATGCATAAAAAAAATAGATTAGAAATTAGTACAAGAAAAGGATTACCCCTTATCATATCTATTAGTTATGGTGTAAATAAGCGTCAAGGGGGATCGATTAACGATTGCTTACCTTGAATAATAGTGTCATAAAAGGGTCCTCAAATAGGCCGGAAAAATGGCCTGCTGAGACCCGCAGAATAAATATGTACACATTTTTTCACCAATCGTAACATTCCATTTAGTCATTATCGTACTGCTACCAAGAAGTAGGTCAAAAGCCAGCTTATACGGAGAGAGATGACAGTGCGTGTGAAGCTTTTTACCCGAGGGTAATTTTGTCAAACACCTGATTATTAGTTGCCAGATTTACATCAGGCGATTCAGAAATTCATTCTATTTGTGGTAAAGACAAGAGACAGTCGCAATCACTGTTTATGTAACAGATTACACAAACTTCCGTCCTAAGAAATGAAGATGGGGGCTGTTGTACATGTAGATCTAAATTAGATGACGGATGAACCGCGAAATGACCTTTCGAGGGCAAGTAAAATTGAGCCACGCTCTGGCAAAAGGGGGCTAAATGCATCACCGTGAGGCATGATACCAAGCACGTCTTCATACAGTTATGGATCCATGAAATTCATATTGTCTATCAACCGACTGAATCATGAGGTAGACTGGTCCTTTGACATGCAGAAAATGCATACCGAAAAGTTTCGACGGCTTACCTGGGTTGATACTTTTCGCAGATGCTTTAACCCCCCTTTCACAGAGCATGGCTCAATTGCATTTGAGCGGTGCTCTAGGAAATGGATGCCTAATGTTTCTTCATAATATATTTAACCAAGCAAGTATCCGTATAATATCGATCGATTGTGTCTAAAAAACCCGAGGTAGAAGTATCTTGGTTTAGCCAATCAGAAATCGCAGTACATTAAAAGTTTTAAAAATTCTTGAGAATTAGATTTAGAATGCAACTAGGACTGGCTGGTAAGTATAACCCCCTCCCATACACAATACTGATCCAGTTTTTGCAGGGCCCGGTAGCTCTGTCGATAACATACAGGGCTTGAAACCTATGGGTCGCGGGTTCGAATCGCCACCTCTGCCATTTTCTTTCCGAAAGATTGGTGATCGTCATTTGGATAAGATTAATTTCTCTCTCACCGCTGAGCATTGTTTCGACGATGCTTTTGTGGGAAAGTAGCCAACGGTTCGGAAAGAATATTGTGCAAAGCATGGGTTAATCCCATAAAAACATGAATAGGTGCACTGGCTGTCCCGACATAATAACATAATAAATGACAAAAGGGTGTTGAACACTATACATACAAATAAACAAACAAAAGAACTGATTCAAATTGAAGACCCTGTCAATGACAATAGAATTCTAGGGATGAAGGAGAAGCAGAGATATAAGTTATAAAAATGATATAACGTCAGAAAACAGTCATTATCTATCCCCCAGAAGGATGATAAAAACGGATAGAGTTCATATAATTGTCGGAGGGCCGACAATTCCGTTCATGGCGACGGTCCCTCCAGACCAGCAAAAGCCGTCACTAATGGCCATTATTACTTTATTCGGACAACTTATTTATGATATAAACAAATGAGTTTCCTTAAGCCCTTTACCCTCTCGCCGCTGATCATTGTTTCGAAAATAGTTATGAGGGAAAGCAGCCATATGCTGGGGAAGAATCTTGTGCAATATAGTGGTAAAACAAACTCCGGGAAAGCATAGACAGGTGTACTGGCCGCCGTGATATGACTGAAATAATGTTGAAAACGGAGTTAAGTGTACACCTATAAAAAGGAGAAACAAAAAAACTAAGCCCTTTACTAAACAATCCCGTGTTTTAACTCTTTCCCAAACAAGTTTCCACAGTGTTTTCAAAAGACTTGTACTGCAGACACGTGAAAACAATAATGTTTTATTTGTATGTATAGTGTTCAACACCCTTTTGTCAGTTATTATGTTATAATGCATGTACAATAATGTTTTCACGTGTCTGCAGTACAAGTCTTTTGAAAACATTGTGGGAAAAGGAGAAATTGCTCGTAACGAGCAATTTCTCCTTTTCCCACAGTGTTTTCTACCCTTTTGGAGAACTTTCTGTCATTTTTATCAAATTTAAATTTGTCGTCTGCAAACTCTTTCAATTTGGACCAGTCTAAAATTTATTGTTTGGGAGAGGGTTAACGAGCTCGAAGAAGAGGTTTTTTTTTAAACATCGTGGTATGAAAATGATGAGACGCTGGTAACCATTTTTTATCTCCTTTCCCAACAACGTTTTCTATCCATTCAGAGACAAGTCTTCTAAGTTAAACTACGTTTTTATTTTGTCGTTTAACTCTTTACCAAATAACCCCATGTTTTAACGACCCTGAGGAAGAGGGAATTTGAAAACACTGCTGGAAAAGGACAAAATGCAGGTAACCAGTATTTTCTCTTTTCTCCTTTACAATTATGTTTTCTACCCTTTAAGATTCAAATCTTATACTTTGAACCACATTTGTCGTTTGAATCTTTACCAAACAATCTAGATTTTTAGCTCCACTGGCCGAAGGCCAGCGGCTATTGTCATGGCGTTGTGTCCGTCGTGCGTCCGTCCGTCCGTCCGTTCGTCCGTGCGTGCGTCCGTAAACTTTTTCTTTAAAAAACTTCTCCTCAGAAACTATTGACTGGATTTTTACCAAATTTCACAGGAATGTTCCTTTGGTGGTCCTCTTTCAAATTCCTTCAAATAATTGTGTTCCATGAAGAATTCTGGTTGCCATGGCAACCAAAGTAAAAAACCTTTAAAAATCTTCTCCTCCCAAACCGCTATTTGGATAGCATTATTATTTTGCAGGAATGTTCCTTAGATACAGGTTTACAGAATTCCTTTAAAAAAAAATGATCTGTCAAAAAACATGGCTTTTATGGTAGACTCATTTTCCTTTTATGGTATAAAGTAAAATCTTTGAAAAATTTCTTCTCTAAAACTATTCATTGGATTTCATTGTTGTTTTGCAGGTAAGTTCCTATGGTGGTTGTCTGCCAAATTGTTTCTATGGTGGTTGTATACCAAATTCCTTTTAAAAAAATGATACACCTAAAAACACATTTTTTTATAGACAAGGCTTATATTTCAAAAAAATGTTCTTCTCCAAAACTATTTATTGTGTTAGTTTTATCGACTAACAAAGAAAAAGGAAGAAAATTGGATTGACTTGACCTAGTCAGGGCTGTCCTATTTAAGCCCACACATTTTCCTTGGTATTAAGATCACAATTTACTCCAATGATATGCTATTAGTTAGTACTAGTAATGAAATATCACTGGCCATAAATAAGATAAAAGCTTGAGCACCTTTCACAACTTGAGCTTTTCAATTTTGCCTTATTACTAAGCCTGAGTAACCATGCCAAGATAAAAAAGAAAAAGTATTTTAATAACAAAACCCCCATGTTGTAGGTACTTTATAGTCCTTTTGATATAGAACAAGAGAACCTCTGCACTTTTATTAGTTCTGGTAAAGGTTTGTTGACCTACTAATGAGTAAATGCAGAGTGGACAGAGAAGGGGTGTAAATCCTGGTGACCTGGTACACAGTGGGACAGGGCTTTACATTTGTGATAAGGCATTAATGTTACCCAGTCAAACTGATCCCGCAACTTCAGTACACCAGAATTAATCTGTGCCCTGGAGCAGGATATTTGATTTATGTAAATGCATTTGTAGACCATTTTGTGTTGTTTGCCACAGAAGACATTTTAACTGTGAAAAGTTGATTATTAGGGATTAGGTGTTCATTGTATGCCAGCATATTTCATTCTATCTGGTGTATTGATGTAAGTTGATCTATATTGCTATAACATTCATTCATTTGCCCTCCTAGCTGTTCTTTTAGATTACCCCTTTACCACACAATCACAACTTTTAACGACCCTGAGAAAGACATATTTTCTATATTTTGATGTTTCCCCACCCAAAATGGTTTGTGAAAGGACCTGTTGCAGACAACATATCTTCAAATTAGTAAGACATATATAAAAAAGGATAGAAATTATTGTGGGAAACTAAGAAAATGCTGGTTACCATTTTTTTCTTCTTTTCTCACAAGTTTTTTCCATACCTTTTTTCTTTAGTGAGCTAAAATGCAGGATTGAATGGTAATTGTTAAAAACTTCTTTTCGCCATTATAGAAATATCAGGCCTGTGGAGCGATACAGGCGCTCAAGCGCCTCTAGTTTTAACGACCCTGACGAAGAAGGAATTTAAAAACATTGTGGGAAAAGGAGAAAATGCTAGTAACCAGCATTTCCTTTTTTTCCAACGATGTTTTCTACCCATTTACAGAAAAATCTCATCATTTGATCCACATTTAGTATGTCGCCTGCAAAGGCTTTCCGTTTGGATAAGTCTAAAATTTTAGCTAGAACCCCTAAACTGCTTCATAGAACAAAATGAAAACTTCCAGCCAATCGTATGAATCAAAAATATTGCGATTTGAAAGTTGTTTTTATTTGCAAAGTCATACCTATCGGACAGTGTAGATTCAAGATCAGACTACACGTGTGATCTTAATCTACACTGTCCGCAAAAGCGCTTCTAGTAGCGCTTATTAAGATGAGGTTTACTGATCAGAATCCACCTCAGTTCTAGAAAAGCATGAAATAGAAAACATAACATTCCAGATTTTATCGCTACAACTCTATTTTGGTTTGTCATTCGACCCTATGCTAAATAAATCTGTGGATTAAAAGCTGTGAAAACATTGTGGGGAAAGGAAAAATTGCTCGTAACCAAGAATTTCTTCTTTTGCCACAATTTTTTTCTGGCCCTGTATATAGAAACAAATCTCGGAAAACCATCTAATTCATTTACCGCCCAAAGATATGACTCTTTAGTCGCCAAGCGAGTCTCAAGGCGCTTTATTATGCAGTGTAGATTAAGATCAGACTGCCCAAAAAGTGAGCAGTTTGACCATTGATCTACACTTTACGATACTGTAGCCGAGTCCTGGAAGCGTAATCGGTATCTTGCGGGACTTGCGACCAGGGGGGGATGCATGTTTGAATCCCTAGCTCGGGCAATTTCCTTTTGGGGATTGATTATAGTCATTGCGATAGGATTCATTCCTCTCTCACCGCTGATCATTGTTTCGGCGATGATTATGTGGGAAAGCAGCCAGAGGCTTGTGAAGAATACGGTGCGAAGTACTGGTAAAAAGAAACTACAGGAAAGCATGCACTGTTAACCAACATATTCTCTTTTTCCAACAAGGTTTTCTATTCTTTTAAAGGCCAAATCCCATCATGTAGCCGAAAACAGTTTTTTTTTTCTGTTGCCTACCTCAAAAGTTTACAAAGTAGAAAAGTCCGAAATCTGTTGTTTGGTAACGAGTGTACTCTTGGAAAACATTGTGGAGAAGGGAGAAAACTCTGATAACCATCGATTTTCCCTTTTTTTCACAAAGCTTTCTATCTTTTCAAATCCAAGCCCATCATTTATTTTACATAATTTATTTTTCGTCAGTAGATGCATACAAAGTGGAAAAATCTAAAAAAAATTGTCGTTAAGTAAAGGTTAACGAAAATTTATAGCTGCTCTAAAACGTCCAAAGGGAATTTCAGTGAAGTAAATAAAAAAGTTTTGCACATAGATGATGTAATATGCGAATTTCTGAAGCAAAAAAAGACATATTGCTGTAGATAACATAATTACCTTCCTTTATTTTTTAACCTTTGACCAACGGTCACAAGTTTAAACAAACTTCTGGAAAAACATTTTGAATGAATTGAGGAAAAGGAGAAAAAGGCTGATAATCAGTAATTTCTCCTTTTCCCGTAATGTTTTCTGTCCTGTTGAAGACAAATCTCACAATTTGACCCACATATTTTTCTAACATCTGCAAATGCCTACAAAGTGGGCAAAAGCTAAAACTTTTTGTCGTTTGGTAAAGGTTTATGAACATTTATAGGGGCTCGAGGGAATCCAAGGGACTTTCGATTTTCGATAAGAAAAAAAAAGAAGTTTCCATGAAGAAGATAGTTTTACTACTATGTGTTTAAACTTTTTCCAAACGATCCTGTGTTTAAACGACTCTGAGAAAGAAGACTTTTTGAAAACATTGTAGGAAAAGGAGAAAAAGCTGGTAAACATCATTTTCTCCTTTTCCTGCAATGTTTTCTGGCCTCTCTAGGACACACCAAAACGTTTAAAGTGTGTCTTCATGTGTTCTTAATATGAACGAATCTAAAATTTTGATGTTTGCTCAGAGTAAACTCTTTTTCAAATGACAAGATTCTGGAGGTGCCTAATTAAGCAATAGTAGACGACATGATAAATCTAGTTGAAATCATTGAAACTTTCGTTCAAAGTGTAGAAAACATTGCGGAAAAAGGAGGAAATGTCGGTTTCCGGCATTTCCTCCTTTGCCAACAAGGTTTCAAAAAATCTTCTTCCCAAGGGTCATTAAAAATCGGAACTGTCTGGAAAAAAAAGGGCTCAGTTAACCGCGTAGTCTGCCCTCTTCTTTCGAAAACAGATAATGACAGGACCTTATCCAATAGTTTTAGTTACTTTCTTTTGTTTTTTTTGAAATGCAAGATATATGTAAATTTCTTTATCATAAAAGTACGTGTAGGTCAAAGAAGTAAAATTAACATTTTTTCCATAAAAAGGAATACATCTAAGCTTTATCCTCTCCATACACATGTATTTTTTTTTTTTTTTTTGTTTTTTTTTTTGTTTTGTGTTTGATGGTTGTTGTTGTTGTTGGTTGCTTTTTGTTTGTATTACTGTTATTATTACTACTACTATTATTATCTTTAATATTATTATTGCTGCATTGTACTACACCGTACCAAAACGCTTTTAAAAAAAACATAGTGGAAATGCAGCAACGTGCCATGAAACTTGAAAAAGGTTTCCCATTGAGAAGATACTAAAATATCAGTCATCGAAAGGTATGGTTTTTTTTTTTTTTTTTTTTGGACAAACTTCATATATAAGTCTACTTAAGACAAAGTATAAAATTGTTTAGGACAAACTATAAGTCTGTGTTGGTCAAACTATAAGTCAGTGTCGCACATACTATAAGTCTGCTTTGCATAAACTGTTTAGTCAAGTCAAAACTTTATGTGGCAAAACACATTTTTGTCATGTTTTATTGCCTTGTGAAAGGCAGAACATGAATATAGATGGTACAATATCACTCAAGCTATAAGTCCGCTTAGGACAAACTCTAAGCTTCAATAGAACAAAGTATAAATCTATTTAGGACAAACTATAAGTCTATTTAGGATAGTTTTAATTATACTTCCGCTTCGGACAAGGTTCAAGGCTGTCTAGGACAAACTATAAGTTCGCTTAGGACAAATTATAAGTCTTGGACAAACTATAAGTCTTTTTTGCAGAAACCATTAGGCTGTTTAGGAAAACTAGAAGTCTGTTTAAGACGAGCTATAAGTCTGTCTAAGACAAACTACGAGTATAAGTGCGCTCAGGACAAATGTAAGTCTGTTCAGGACAAACTATAAGTCTGTTTAGGACAATCTGTAGGTCTGTTTTGGACAAACTATTTCTCAAAATATCGCACAGTGTAGATTCAAGATAAGACTGCACGTTCTTTGTAGTCTGACCTTGATCCACATAGCCTGCAAAATAACTTCCTGTCATGCCATATTATGTTAAGAGTTCAAATACTGGACAGCTGAAAATGTAATGTTTACTCACGGTCAATATTTGGTCAACGTTTTAGAGGGAGCTATTTAGATTTGTATAATTCTCACCGACCTTACAATAATCTGAGCCATGCTCGGTGAAAAAGGAGCTTAGTGCATCTGCCAAAAGTATCGACCCAGGTGAGCCTGAGCAGTCCTGGGCAGGCTGACCTAGGCCGAAACTTTTCACTATCGATCAATTTTCTGTATGTCCAAAGACCAGTCTACCTCCTGATTAAATTGGTTAAATTGGTTGTTAAGAAAAAGTGGCTGTTATGAATCCGTAGTTATCTGCTGGCTCGATAGGTATAATACATCGCGGGGATGCATTAAACCCCTTTTGAAAGAGCATGACTCAATTCTATTTATCACTGAATTAAGAAATGCGATAGCTGGCAAACAAATAACGGTAGTTGAGAAAAAAGACAAATGTAAGAAAAAATAATAAATTTCGCGACAGAGTTTTTCTAAGACTTGTGGGAATGTCACATGATCAAAAGCATTCGTCGATTATGAGGATTCATATTCAAATCAGTCTGATGACGTCATATCTAATGACATGAAAATAGAGTTACCGATTGCAAAACGATCTTCCCATCAATATAAGTACCAAAAATTGCACCTTTTTACGGAATGTAACCATACAGTTTACACGATTGCCAAGGAAAATAGATCTCTTCGTATTCGTCGATGTTTTTACAAGAAATTGTGATTTAAGGGATGAAATTAAATAGGCCCCCTTAAGTCAGAAAGACAGAATTAGACAATGCAAAATCAGTGCTTTTTGTACCCCTTTCCCAAACGATTTATTCAAGACATCAAAATCAGAACAGCTGCAGACTACCAATTTAAAATTGGAACAAATGAGTTTAAGTTCTCCGATAGGGTAGTAAACGTCGTGAGAAAAGGAGAAAATGCTGGTTACCAGCATTTCCTCCTTTTCCGACATGTTTTGAAAGACCCGTGTTTTCAGGGTTGTTAAAATGCGGAATTGTCTGGTAAAGGTTTGAATCAAAGTATCTCATGAATTTTTCTACTCTGTAGATGGAAGATCAGACTGCATATTCAGTGTAATCTAAACTTTATTTATCCTTTTTCTAAATGAAAAGAAAAAAAAAACACACACACACTTATATGCAGGTGCTGCTTTTAACTTACTGTTCACCATTGTTCTGCTGGATAATTTGAATGAAAATTCTAAACAATAGCAGAAACCCAAATAATGCGACCTCAATGATCTTTTTCTCAGAAAAACAGATTCACTTTTTCGAATAGTGTAAATCCAAGATCAGACTGCAGAGAATGTGCAGTCTTATATTGATCTATATTGTTCGCAAAAGCTACTGATGTTCACCTTTAGCTATATAACTGTTAAGTTAACTACAGTTAATAGTAAGAGTTGAAATACGGGGCAGATGTTAATGCAATGTTTACTCAAGGTCAATATTTAGTCAACGACCCATACGCTTTTCGGACAGTTTTATCAATTCCGACGTTTTCAAAAAAAAAGCACTGTTGCTCTGTTTGTCTGTTCGAATGGTGTCATACGCCACTTGCCCTGTTACTTTTTGTGTCACGGAGATAGTTCAATTATTCAAGTCTTTTCTGGGTATGGCCTGTGCAGGCTTTTTCCTTCCACACCTTCCCACTGGCGTTCTAGAGGAAAAAGACTAGTGCTCTGTTTTTCGCTTTGGATGGTGTCATATTCCTCTTTCACCGTTTTTTTCCGGCGAAGCTGAATGCGCTGGACTTTGATCTACTTTAAGGGACTGATATACTGAAACAAATACATATAAGCCACGCTTTGGCAAAAGGGGGCTCAATGCATCCCCGTGATGGATCATTCAAAGTAAGTCGTCATGTTACCGTGGATCCATAAACTCCATTTTGTCGAAGAGCTGTCTAAATCATGAGGTAGACTGGTCCTTTGACATACAGAAAATTGACAAATTGCGAAAAGTTTCGGCCAAGGTAAGCCTGGGCGGACTGCGCAGGCTGACCTGTACCGATAGTTTGCGCAGATGCATTAAGCCCCCTTTTTCAAAGAGCACGGCTCATATTTATTTGCGTTTGGTAAAAAATGTGGACAAGGTTATTCTGCGGGCCCTGCAAGCATATTTGCGGGCAAATTTATAAAAACAATAGACAAGCGTTGCTACTGCGGTTATTTTTCAAGCGTTACCCTATAACCTATAACTGTTTGTTTACATGTATTTTCAGACACATGGATTTCAGCAGCAACTGCTCCTTTTCCAAAGGATGATTTGGCAAAAAAAAAAAATCTGATTGAAAATTTCAAGTTTCAACAATATGCATAACAATAGCGAAAAAGAGGCAAGTCCTGGGGCTGTTACTTTTCAGGATTTCTCTTAATTTCGATGCATTAGAAAAATCAATATCCGTTTTCCAGTACCGCCTACGCAATCTATTTTCTTTTGAAGACATTTGTTGGTTCGGGGAGGGGAGTCCCAAAGTGATTATCGACGGAATCGAACCCGAGACATCTTGATATCTGTAGATTCACCCTTAATGTGGTATCAAATAATCCCGTGTTTTGAAGAGTCTTTTTTTTTTTTGAAGCGTTTTGAAAACCCTTTGGGGAGAAGAAGAAAATGCTGGTAACCAGCATATTTCCCCCCCCCCCCCCCCCAATTTTTTCTACTGTTCAAAGAAGAATCACATCAATGAGGCCACATTTACTTCGTTTTCTGCTCTCATGCCATGCTTCAAAACAGACAGTTCTTAACCCTTAACTGCTATATAAGTTCATTAAAATGTTTCAAGCCGATAGTAAAAACCCAAATGTTGCTATTTCAAAGGTTTTTTTTTTTTGGGGGGGGGGTATCACTCTATCGGATAGTGTAGATCCAAGATCAGACTGCACATTTTGTGCAGTCTGATCTTGGTCTACACTGTCCGCAAAATTCGTTGAGTCACGTTTAGCAGCCTAAGGTTTAAAATTTAGCTATATAAAAAAAGACTGAAAGACGAAATTTTTAGGTAAGGGGTAAGTGATAAGAAGAGACGGCACCTTTGTTTGTGTGGGTAAAGGACCACTCAATCCGTTTCCTCTGGGGCTAATCTTGATCCTAAACACTCCAGTTAGAGTGACACATAGTATAAACATTTGGAAGAAAGAAAGGTGCCCGTTAACCCTTTCCCAAACAATCCCGTGTTTTAAAAACCCTTGGGAGGAAGCCTTTTAAAAACATTTTGGGAAATGGAGAAAATGCTGGTAACCAGCATTTTCTCCTTTTCCCACCATGTTTTCTAACCTTTCAAAGACAACTCCAATCATTTGAGTTACATTTTTTTGTCGTCTGCAATTGCTTCGAGTTTGGCTGAGTCTATCATTTTGTCGATTTGTTTAAAAAAATATATATATAGAAATGCGTATAAAATTCTTAAAAAAAAAAAAATAGAAAATGCAGCCGTTGTCGATTGGTTAAAAAATTAAATGAAATGCATATAAAATTCTTTAAAAAAAGAATGAGAGAAATTGCGGCGTGCTAGCGGCAATACGTATGTAAAAGTATCCCTTTTTTTCAAAAAGATAATAAATGAACAACAAAACTGAAAGTTGACATGTCATGCATACCAAGGAAAACTTGACATGACATGCATGTTAGCAGATGACATAGATTTTGGGTCAAAGGTTCGCGATAGACAGTGTGACATATAGCCCTTTGTAAACACCGTTGTAATGCTGTAATAGCATATCTGTATAGGATACCTATTCGAATTTTTATGTGAATTTAGAAGCCGTGTATTTACTAAGCATTCTAAATTTAGTCATGAACCAGAATTTTCAGACGAGCCATCCGATTGGCTTTGACAAAACATCTCAGCTAATCAACTGGCCAGTAACGAATTATTCTTTCGTTTGATCAAATAAGTATTTCGTTTTAAAGAAATTATGAATATGTGACACATGACACCTACAGGGCTCCATAGAAATCCAAAACTTTTATACACACAATTATCAAGGTCTTAAAAAGTATTGTGTGTATGAACA
Source organism: Tridacna gigas (assembly GCA_945859785.2). Lineage (NCBI taxonomy): Eukaryota > Metazoa > Mollusca > Bivalvia > Cardiida > Cardiidae > Tridacna > Tridacna gigas. Next base: position 45,224,001 of record OX244028.2, on the reverse strand, counting down.
CTCGTAACAACTCGGCCGATTCCGTAACGTTCACCATCTTGATCAACGGATTACCGATATTTGCCGAATGGATCAACAGATCAAACGATGTTTGCCGAATGTGTATGTGAACTGTCATCTCCATTAACACTAAGCGGTCAGCACAACTTGAGTTTCTTTTTGTAGAAAATGTAGATCAAGATCAGACAGTCTTTTTTGTAGATCATGATCAGACTACACAGAACGTGCTTTCTTATCTAGAATCTACACTGTTAGCTATTTTGTAAAATGTTCTTGCAAAATAAACCAACCTTAGATATTACAATACTTTAGTCTGTTTTACTGGCTGAGACGGTTCATTTTATTTACTTAGGGCTGTAAGCATTAGCGTCGTGTTAATAATATGGTCAATAGGTCGGGGCAACACGGATACTAAACTTGGTTTATTTTCAGTGGATCTACATAGTTAAAAAAACTTACTGAATTAAGGTCAGTATAATTATTATTAGGTCATGCTCTGAGAAAAGGAGATTTAATGCATTTGCAAAACCATCGACTCATGTCAGCTTGTGCAGTCTGCGCAGGCTGACCTGACTCGAAACGTTTTGCTACTTGTAAATTTTCTGCGTGTCAAAGGACCAGTCTACTTCAGGATTCCGCCAGCAGTTTTCCGACAGAATGGGTCTATATTGTGCTTATGACTTTATGTGCACTATGATGCATCAAAACCCCTTTTCTCAGAGCACCGCCCATATCTATAATTATATGTATGTGTACAATCTAAACTTCAAGTCGTAGATTTTTCCGCGTATTCTAACTTATCGCTTTCTAACTCGAATTATTTCAGCAGAGGACTTCGAAATAGGTCCTGGCTCTTGAAACAGTGGAGGGGGTTCGCTGGTCCGAATCCCCAGCTCGGCCAATTTCTTTCCTAGGATTGATGATAGTCATTGCAACAAGATTAATTCGTTTCTCACCCCTGATCATTGTTACGACGATCGTTATGAGGGAAAGCAGCCAGTGGCTTGGGGAGAATATTGTGAAAAGTACTTGTGAAACAAACTCCAGGAAACGACGGATAGTTCTACTGACCGCTGCGATATGACTGAAATTGCGTTGTAGGTAGTATTTAACACCATACAAACAAATAAACAAACTAACAAACAAACTGATAACATTACTGTTAAAAAAAAAAAAAAAAAAACAGATAATCAATAGGAACTAAGGTTTAATACTACGAATTAATGAATGAATTCATGCTAAATCATTGTGGCAAAAGGAGAAAGTGTCAAATATAAGTTTCACTGGAAGTTCAACTTTGAGTAACAGTATCGCAGCAGAATACTTGTTAAAGATTATGTCAAAAGGAAATAATGCTCTAAAAAGTAATTTCTATTTTTTTTTGTCCTAATTTCTTTTCACAAGCATGCCTGTTTTTCTCCTTAAATGATCCTTTATTCGTGTTGATTATTAATTTTTCAAAAGGAAGTGTATGTCGAATGGTAATAGGTTTTATTTGTAAAAGGGTACATTTAATATCAGCTCATATTTCTGAATTTAAACGAATGATTTCAACTATTAAGATGGTACGGTACAGCGAGTTTTTACATAATTACGTGTCTTACCCCTTTACCAGACAGAAACCCTTGCTTTTTTCACGACCCTGAAGAAAGCTAACTTAAAAAAAGTAGGAAATCAAGAAAATGCTGGTAACCAGCATTTTCTCCTTTTTCTACAATGTAATGTAGACCCCCTCTTTCAGAAACAAATCGCATCTTTAGAGCCACATTAATTTTAATCTGTCGTCTAGGCTGCGAATGCTTTATATAAAGAGATCATAAGTTTTGACTTCTAGTAAAGAGTTGAAAAGAGACAAAAAAAAAAAACCGAGAAGAAAGCGTGACATAAATGATTTACGACATTCAGAGATGAAGGGAGTCAATTCAAACTCTTTACAAGACGGCAACGTTTAAGACTGGTCCAAATTAACGCAGTTGCAGACGACAAACTGAATGTTATTCAAATGAAGGGATTTGTCTTCGAAAGGATAGAAAACTAAGTTGGAAAAGAGGAAACTGCTGGTAACCAGCATTTTTCCTTTTTCCACCATGTTTTAAGTCCTTTTTCCCCAGCTTGTTTGAAAACGGAATTATTTGGTAGAAGATAAATAACAGTAGCTTTGATAAAAATCAATCCGCAAAGATCGACATTCTTCGTCAAATATCCTATGTATTCCGTGCATGATCGTCTTAGCCGACTCAGTGTTATCTTTTGTAATGCCATGATGTTCTTTTGTACGTCTGTCTCTTCCGTCCCTTTCACCCGTAAATGCAATCAACTAGAGCTTGAGTCCAATCTTTGGGGTACAGTTTTGACCTAATTCTCACGAAATTTAACCATCACCGAAACAATGATCAACGGTGAGAGAAGAATTAATCCTGGTGGAAATACTTGGATGAATCTTTACCTCGCGTAAAAAAAAAAAAGACCAAGCCTCAGATAAACTTGTTTGCCTTCTTTCCGTCCATTCTCTGTCCATTGTTCACGAAACTTGGTTGAAATGTTTGTCTGGGCGATATCTTGTTTTTACACGAGATTTTCAAATTACTTTTCTCAAAGGTACAAAGGCTCGGGCGAGCAGTCTGGGGTTATCAAGCACTCCTGGTTGTCACTATTGACCGTTCGTGTATGGAATATTTGGGACATAGAGAACGTTGGCGAGCAAATCAGACTCTTATTCTGTTTAACCCTTTACCAGACGACAAAATTATAGCCTTGTCCAAGCTGAATGCAAATGCAGACGACAATTTCAATGTGGCTCAAATCCTGCAATCTTTCTTTGGTAAGGTAGAAAACACTGTGGGGAACGGAGAAAATGCTGGTTACCAGCATTTTCTCCTTTTCCCACAATGTTTGGAAAAGGCTTCTTTTCCAGTGTCGGTAAAAGGCGTCATTGGGCGGTAAAGGGTTAAACTCTTTCAGTGTCAAGTATATAAGCCATGCTCTGTGAAAAGGGGGCTTAATGCATCTGCAAACAATATCGACCCATGAAAGCCTGTGCGGACTGCGCAGGCTGACCTGGGTCGAAAATTTTGTTACTATTAAATTTTCTGTATGTCAAAGGACCATTCTACTTCTTGATTCAGTCGGTTGTTATACAAAATGGATTTTATGGACCCATAATTACGTAATCACCAGCTTGGTATAATACATCACAGAGATGCATTAAACCTCCTTTTGCCAGAGCATGGCTCATAAAGATTCGAACTCTTTCGACGGCTGAAAACGCAATACACCTACAGACAGATTTTTCTTTTACCCTACAGGCTTGAGTAAACAAGCGGACGGTATAAATCCGAGTCCGTTCTTGATCTTTTCCGTCCATAAAAACCACTATTTTCGTCTATAAGGCGCTGATAGTATTTAATGATACAATGCAACAATATCAGTAGATCTACCAGAAAACTCGTATTATGAGGAATTCAATGGTTGCAAAAAAAAAAATCCTTGAGAGCTTGTATGTCCTCGAAGTTGATGTTCAAGGATATCAGTCTCATGTGAGAAGGAAGGGAAAAGACTGATATCTAGAAAGAATGCAGCCACCAAAAGCCTGAATATATTCGCTTTTTATATTTTTTTCGGTCGGTAGCGTACAGGAATTGAGAATGGTGGTCGCTGGTTCTAATCCACAGCTCGGCCAATTTCTTTCCTAGGACTGATGATAGCCATTGCGACAGGTTTCATTCTTCTCTCTCCGCCGATCATTCTTTCGACAATGGTCACTTGGGAAAGAGGCCAGTGGCTTGGAAAGAATATTGTTCGAAGCATTAGAGAAAGATACAGGCACGTATAGATAGGTGTATAGGCTGCTGCAATACGAGGTATAACTGAAGTAATATTGGATACGGCGTTAGACATCAATCAATCAATCAATCAGTCAATCAATCATAATATTGTTTTTAGTTGTTCTACAGTCTGCCTTAGATCTATGTAAATGAAAGTTTTGTAACTTTCCCCACGAAAAGACAAACATTTTAGACTAGTCTAAATGGAAAGCATTTGCAGACTACAAATTTATCTTTATTCAAATGATGTTAATTGCCTTTTGAAAGGTAGAAAACAAGTTGGGAAAAGGAGAAAATGTTGCTTACCAGCATTTTCTCCTATTCCCACAATCTTTTCAAAAGCTTTCTTTCTAAGGGCCATTAAAACCCAGGATTTTGTGGTTAAGAGTTAAATCCGTGATGTTGTTCTTACTCTAGGTTGGTGTTGGGACTTTAGTTCAAGAGAACCGTTTTCAAAATCAACGCACCGCAGTCGCACAGAAACTGATCAAGGTCAAGGCCGCTTCGTCAAGGTCAACAGTGACTAACAGCCAAGTGACGTGACAGGCAAGCGCCATATGAGTTCGTCTATCAATCATTCGTCAACAGATTTGTTCGATAACAGACGATCAAGCCGCCATTGACACCCACGCATGCGCAGACAGGAAGACAGGTGTTTGGAGGTGCTCATTAAAAGCTTGTAACAGTATATTTACTGACCATATGATTTATTCAAACTATCATTTTGTTACCGGTTTACGGAAATAATTTATATCACTATCGGAGAATTTTTTATAGATTGTGTTCTAAATATAGTAACAGTCCACCCGATTTAGAGATAATAAATAACGACAATATAGGATTTAAGCCGACAGGATGTCTCTGTTCCGGAAAATGATAAAATTCATGGTAAAAGTTTACGACATGGGACGAAACTTTGCCCAGATGTTTACCCCAGTCCCGCTACCCGATCCGCTGAGAGTCGGGAACCGATGGTTGAAGAAAATAACAGGCTATGATTTGAAAATAGATTGAATAGCTCGTTGTCTATACATGTATTCGGTTTCTTAATTTCACTATACTGTAGTACATAGCTTCAAACGAAATGGGTAGGCCTATTTTGAGGTTATTCAAATCAAATGATTGTAACACTTTCTTACGTTCTCAAATTTTCATATTGTGGATACTCATTAGAACGGTCTCATCGAGACAAATTTAATGAATTCATACACACAGTTTCAGTTTTAGAGGAAATAATGGTCTTACATTTATATAACCAAACAACTGTATCGCATCATAAAAAAAGTCATATGTATAATTATATTTCCATGTACTTATTCATCAGGGCTGCCTTTCACTAAACTGTGTACGCACGAAATTTGCGCACACAGTTTAGGTAAGCAGGCGTCAAGTCTGAAAGCAAGCTTCACTAAGCAGCATAACTTTACGCATGATTTAAGAAAATATTTGCATAACTTTACGCAGGCTCATACCTTTGGGTAAAGCAGGGATGGTATGTATGCATATACAATCTAAATTACATAATTCGCGTTAATCTACGGAATTTATTGAAACGCAGCCTAGGAGATTTGCGCGCCGCAAGTTGATGGCAGACTTTCAAGGCAGCATTTAGCATGTCAAACGATATTGCTAAGGATGAATTATGCTATCATGTGTGTTTGTTAAAAAAATATGCATAGATCTATAGGCCTAGAACCTAGTTATTTTTTGTTCCCTAATTTCTTTTTAGGAGTACGAGTATTTATCGAAATTTCAATCATTTGAGTGTACATGTAATTGATAGTGGCAACGCAACATGGACGGGTTTCCTCTCTGATTAACCATTTTTCAGACGACAAACTATTATACTCATCCAAATTGAAAGCATTTGCAGACGACAAATGAAATCAGTCTCAAATGATGGAATTTGCCTCTAAAAGGGTATAAAAACATTGTGAGTCGTCCCGTTATGTTTTCAAAGGCCTTCTACCTCAGGGTTGCAAAAACTCGGGATTGTGTGGTACAGAGCTGAATCATCGAAAACTGATGCTATATAGAAATAAAAACTGAAGCACAATATTCATTCCCCTATTCCACCATTAAATTTAACTCTTGGGCTGCTAAGCGCGACTCACTGACCTCTTGCGGACAGTGTAGAGAAAGATCAGACTGCACAGAACGTGCAATCTGATCTCGGATCTACACTGTCCGATAAGGAGATATTTTTCTTCAAAGAAAGAGTTTGAAAAAGTATCGGTTTGAAAGTTTTGCTCTTACTATCGGTTTGAAAGTTTTATTTAACTTATTTAGTAGGATAAGAGTTAAGGAACACAGTTATTTTTTTGGAGGCTGCTGTATACTGATAATTTATATTTCACACGGGTGCTTGATCACATTTTATTTCTATGCAATTGATGTACTCTATTGATGCTGTCATCTTCATGTGTGGGAACATAATACACTTGAGCCATGCTCTGCGAAAATGGGGTGTAATATTTCTGCAAGAAGTATCCATCCAGGTCTGCATGCGCTTTCCGCGCCGGCTGACCTGAACAAAAAGCTGTTGCTATTGGTCATATTTTCTGCATGTCAGAGCACCAGCAGGGGACCGTTTTATTAATAATTCCGCAAAAACTTACGTTCGAACCTAACTACGGAAGCTTTAGTAAAACGCAAAACTCGGAGTTACGGAAAAACTTACGAAATTTCTTAGTTACGTTTGCGTAAGGACTTTAGTTAAACGGTCCCCCAGGGCGCGTAGTCAACAACCCTTCTTAAGAATATTCTTTGTCTTATTCTAGATTTAAAAAGTAACACAACTTCAGATTGGCTAAACAGTTTGGTTTAGCCAGTCAGAAGTTGTGTTTCTTTCAAATTTCGAAAATTCTGGAGAATAAGAACTTTCTTAAGAATGGTTAATGAATACGGACCCATTTTACCTCATGATTCAGTGGTTTATGATGCAGAATTGTTTTTATGAACCCATAATTATGTGATGACTTGCTTAGTAAAATGGATCAGAGAGATGCAATAAACCCCTTTTGCCAGAGCATGGCACATGAGTTGGATTGTCGTCTTGCTTTTGTTTAAAGATACAATTATACTCGTTTTCGGCCAGTTTTCACTCATTTTATATGCCATTTCATCTTTAGTATATGACAAATGTTGCCCCTTAGGGCTGCAAGGTTGCACAGATTACGGCGGATGGAAAATGCATTTTATTCCTTGGAAGCCCTCAAAGAAATCACTATTGTCGTTTCCGGTTTGAAACGAGGACAATTCCATTGAGTTTCTCTATCCCTTACACTATTCATATTGGTAATTTATCTAGGTTTACATTGCTGATCTAATTCTGAGCCATTCTACTCACTTTCTTGTTTTAATAGCGTTTTTTTCCCTCTGGCTGTAAGGGTGTATCTTTAAATAATATAGCTCTAGCTATATGTACTTTCACGACTTTTCTTTTAATTCATATCTTGACGATCTGTCGATATGTATACCTATCCATGCGTTCCTTGAAGGGCTATTTAGTTTATATGTCGTAAATTAAACTTTCTTGTAAAACACCGATAACAACTGGGTTTTATTTTCTTTGCAATCATATTGAAATTTTACAGTTGCATTCAGTAACAGGGTGCAATGTTGGCCTTTATATAACCGCATGCTCGTTTTGCAATGGTCTGGATTACCTGCCCCTACCACTACGTTATAGGGTCAGGCAAAGCGCAATAATGGCGGCCTCCATGGCGACCTTTCCTGTTTTTCCAAATTTCATGTGATCCAGTTTGATCAGTGAATAAAATGAGATCAATTGTGTACAAAATATACATTACCGAATCTAAAACGTGCTGTTGGGGTATGGTTTAAATATAAATTTGACTGTGAATCGTTTTGAAAGTAGCCCTTTTTTCGGACGTTATATCGGTTTATTGACATTTCGGATACTTAAAGCATTTCTGATATGTAGTTTTTCTCGCTAAATAAGAACGAAAAAAAAAAAGAATAACTGCCATTACTTTTTTGCAACCGATCTGTTTTCAATTTAGTCTATACTCTGATTTGATCAAGTGAAATAACAATAATCCGTTACTTCTGCATATTACCAGAGGGGGGCGCCATTATTGCACTTTGCCGGACATACTTTTGAAGTACAGCTGGGTACCAGCTGGACTTTTTTTGCTATAGGTTACTCCTTCTATTTTTACTACATCTGATTTGACGTCATCGTAAAGCTTTGAATACAGATCCTCGTAACCGACGCGTGCTATTGATCATGTGACTTTCCCAGAAGACTTTGTTGAACTCTGGCGCATAATCTAAAAATGCCTTAAGAGGCTACGTAGTCCATCAAGGAAATACTATCGACTTTTTTTTTCTTACTTTTGTCTTTTTCTTTTCTATCGATTTGCTTGCTATTGGCTTTCTAAATTCAGTGATGAATCATTTTTTTTTTTTTTTTCTTTTAAGTTTGGTGAGATTATAAAATACTGAGTAGCTGCTTTTAACTAATAAATATCATGTGAATACCTTTTTTAGTCTTTAGCAGAAAGCAATATTTACACTTGTCCATTCTGAAAGCATATGCAGATGTCAAATTTTGCATAAATTACGAGATTTTGCTTTGAAAGGGTAGGAAACGTTGTTAGAGAAGAGAAAGTGTTGGGTTTCTCCTTTTCTCACTGTGTATTTAAAAGCCCTAATTCTTAGGGTCGTTTAATACTTTACCAAACAATCCCGAGTTTGAACGACCTCAAGGAAATGGACTTTTGAAAACATTGTGGGGAAGGGCATGCTGGTAACCGTGAGTATTTTCTCCTTTTCCCACAATGTTTTCTACCCTTTCACAGAAAAAAAGTTCCTAATTTGTGCAACATTTAGTTTGTTGTCTTCAAATGCTTTCAATTTGGATCAGTCTCAACTTTTGTCGTTAGGTAAAACTTTGAGTCATGCTGGGTTGTTTGGTAAAGGATCAGAAGTTGGATGCCTATTGTATCCAAAGGCCGCATTCACCAAGCATTTCAGATTTTCTTCAAAGTCCTGTCCGCCCCTTTTTGTCCAGAGACTAACCCGTCTGATTGGCAAAATTTTAATTATGCTCTTGGTGGGCAATGAGGTGGTTCTCTATGGTAATAAAAGACAGAAATTAACCCTTAAAAGCGCCTATCACAATGCTTTTGCGGTCAGTGTAGATCAAGATCAGACTGCACAAAACGTGCAGTCTGATCTTTGATCTACACTGTCCGCTTTGTTGAAACACTATAGACTAAAGCCATAATAATAGCGTTATTATTTGGGTCTTATATTTTAACTGAAAAACTGCTCAGGATTTAAACAAGGTCGGTTGGCGAAATGATCGTTTGAGGAACAAAACTTTTGAAAACATAGGTTGAAAAGGAGAAAATGCTAGTAAATGTCTCTTTTTTCCGCATTTTAGTATCCTTTCAAAAACGACTTAATCTCGTCTTTTAACGATCCTGAGGAAGAAAGCTTTAAACAATCTGACTGAAGGATGAGATTCTTTATGAGCAATGAACACTTTCCTGTTTGTCCTAAAACACAACTTTTCTTCGATATCACAGGGAAAGGGAGTCCTTACCGATTTTCTTTATGTGGTTACATGAAAAATTAGTTTCTCTACCCCTGCCTTCCCCTTCCTCCCTCTTCCCCACCCCACACACACAGGACACACTCAAATACAATGGCAAAAAAAATGGTTCATGAAAGTCCGAATCCCGATTGAAAGCAAAATTAATTTTACAGTGAAATATATATTTTCAAACTCGCCATACAATGTAATATTATAAATACAGCTGTTTAAAAAAGTTGTCAATATTTTCGAAAACGATGTTTACATTGACGTAAAAGACGACATCGCGAAAATTTAGCGTAAAATAATGTTCACTACTATCTCTTATAGAACTACAACTTTGATGTATTGGTTGGTTGATTGTATGGTGTTTAACGCCGTTTTCAACACTATTTCAGTTATATCGCGGCGGCCAGTGCACCTATCCATGCTTTCCTGGAGCTTCTTTTACCAGTACTACGCACAATATTCTTTCCAAGCCACTGGCCGCTTTCCCACATAACCGTCGTCGAAACAATGGTCAGCGGTTAGAGAGGAATGAATCCTGTCGCAATGACTATCATCAATCCTCGGAAAGAAGTCGGCCGTGCCGGGGATCGAACCAGCGACCTCCTGTTCTCAAGTCCTGTGCGCTACCAACTGAGCCACAGGGGTTCGGCACAACTTTGATGTAAGGCGACCGACACTAATAGCATCTTAATGTAAATAGCTCCAGTAACCTGGCTTTCTACCAGTATAGTTTTTCTTATGGTTGAATTATCAGAGGCAGACGGTAATTAATTTTCTTGCACACTGAAAAATACTTGCAAGTCAATGGGAATCCGGAATTTGATGTAATATTCATGGCCACTTATCGTACAGTAACTTTCTCGAAAAATCGCCTAAGAAACATCAGACACACTTTAAATCTGTCACCAGACACTCTTATCCAATAAAACATTGTAGCAGAAGGTCAAATTTTAATGTGGGACTACTTCTGACTTCCACGACCCGGAGGCACTCGGTTCAAGTGTTACACCAGATACGACAGTTTAATAATAACGTATACGACCAACTCTCGCACCAAATTCGACGTAAGATCACGTTCGATACGTTGTAACAGATACGTTGAACAATCGCAACAGATACAACAAACGACCGTACTCGTTATATCGGGTCGGTCAGTGCACAAATCCATGCTTTTCTGGAGTTTCTGCATTGCTTTAGGGACCAACCTGCCAGCCTACGACGGCATAGCTTTTATGTAAACTTTGACAGAAGTCAATTAACTTTTATAACAGATAGCACCGCGTGTTCAACTTTGACTGAAATAAAATATTCTTTTTATGACAGTAATTACCATGTGTTCGTTCAGGGAATTCGTAGACAGGGCTTAATGATTTAGCCGTGCTCTGGCAAAAAGGAGTCTTACTGCATCTCCATAACGCATTATACCGAGTAAGTCATCACATAATTAGTGATCCGTAAAATCCACTTTGCCTAAAAAGAGACTGAATCATGAGGTAGACTGGTCCTTGGACATACATAAAATTGACCATAGCGAAAGGTTTCGGCCCAGGTCAGCCTGAACGGACGGCGCAGGCTGACCTGGATCGATACTTTTCGTGGATGCATTAAGCCCCCTTTTCACAGAGCATGACTCATTTATTTATTGTAGTAAAATACGTCTTAGCACTTTGCAGAGACAAAAACAATACAATTAGGGTAGCTTAGAACTTCCAATCATTATAAATCCCAGTATGCACTACGGTAACTTATTAATCGTTCACCAAACAAGTTTCATCGACCCGGAGAAAATAGGCATGTGAAATGATATTTTGAGGAAAGGAGAAGTACCGGTTACCAGCATTTTCCCCTTCTCCCACAATGTTTTCTACAATGCAATTAGGGCAGCCGCTCTTCTAACCACCTTTAATCCAAATATGTCCCATCGTAATTTATCGCTCAACAAAAAATCCCGGGTTTTAGCTATCCTGAGAAGGAACGCGTTTGAAAATGTTGTAGGGAGAGGAGAAAATTCCGTGCACGAGCATTTTCTCCTTTTCCCACAATGATTGCTACTCATGGTCAAGCTCTATCATTTGAGCAATATTTAATTTGTCGTCTGTAAATGCTTTCGAAATGTACAGATCTAAAATTATAAAGTCTTGTAAATATTTAACCCTTTACCGCACAATCCCGAGTTTTAACGAAGAGAAGACTTCTGAAAACATTGTGGAAAAGGGAGAAAATGCTGGTAACCAGCATTTTCTCCTTTTCCCACAATGTTTTCAAAAGTCTCCTTTCCAAGGGTCTTTAAAGGGCGGCATTATGCGGTAAAGGGTTAAAAACCCTGAGGAATACAGCTTTTAAAAACACTGTGGAAAAAAGAGAAAATTCTGGTCTCTAGCATTTCCTCCTTTTCCCACAATGTTTTCCACCCATTCTAGGACAAATCCATCTTTCCACATTAAATTTGTCGTCTGCAAATGCTTTCAATTTAGACAAGTCTAAACCTTTGTCGTATGGTAAAGAGTAGAATTTTCCAAATTAGTTATAAAAAAAAAATGCAGATGTAGCTTAACTCTTTACCAAACAACACAATTTATGACCAGTCCAAATTTTAAGCATTTTCAAACGACAAACTAAATGTGACTCAAAGTTGAATCTTGATCTGGGAAGGATAGAAAACATTGTGATAAAAGGAGAAAATGCTGGTAGCCTGCATTTTCTTCTTTTCCCACAATGTTTTCAAAAGCTTTCTTTCTCATGCAGGGTTGTTAAAAGTCGGGATTGTGTGGTAAGTGTTAAGACATGAGAATTATCCTTGAGTGGGTGAATAACAGTGGAAAAAAGAGAAAATGTTGGTTGCCAGTAGATCTACATGTAGATCTATTTTCTCCTTTTCCCACAATGTTTTCAGACGCTTTATTCTCCTCGATCGTTAAAAGACGGGATTGTGTGGCAAAAGGTTAGTTAGCCATTTGCAGAAGGATATCCTGGGTACGAACCAGAGGAAAGAACGTTTTGAAAACATCGTGGGAAAATCATAAAATGTTGATGACTACGATCTGAAACTCTTTCGGAGACAAATTCTACAAACTGACCAATTTTGATTTTGTCGTCTACAAATGCTGTCAGTATGGACGATTTTAACTATTTTTTCATATGGTAAAGAGTTAACCCTAAAATGCAGGGGGGGAAAAGGAGACTTTTGTGGATAATTGTTGAAAGATCAAGACCAAACAGTTGATAACGAACCGTCTGATCTTGAATTGAGAATACAGAAGAGCACCATTTAACTACAACACGTTTTAGGGCCCATAGACTGCCTTTTTCCGGAATTTTGATTTCGGTACAGGCTACTGCTCTGGAGGCTGGGGACCGAGCCCCGATAGCTCAGTCGGTAGCGTACAGGACTTGAGAACAAGGGGTCGCTGGTTCCATTCCCGGCTCTGCCAATTTCTTTCCGAGGATTGATGATAGTCATTGCGACAGGATTCATTCCTCTCTCACCGCTGACCATTGGTTATGTGGGAAAGCAGCCAGTGGCTTGGAAAGAATATTGTGTGTAGTACTGGTGTACGAAACTACAGGAAAGCATGGATAGGTGCACTGGCCGCCGTGATATAACTGAAATAATGTTGAAAACGGCGTTAAACACCATACAATCAATCAATCTGGAGGCTGGGTATTTCTCCATTCGGCATACTCAGGTGATGCAGTGATCAAATCCGTCACTCGTCACAACTCGGCCGATTCCGTCCCAGATTTGATCACCGGATCACCCGAGATAGGCCGAATGCAAATCCGTTAGATGTAGGTACGGAATCGGCCGAGTTGTAACGAGTGGTATTTCTGTTCATATTCTTACCAAAGCCGGAAAACAGCGATCTATTCAAAGTCATGTGACACGGCTCAGAACAAAATGGCAGAAGAACCACCTACTTCCGAACAAATTGCCAATACAACGACAGCAACATCACAGGTGGGTGATCGTCCAATTGCTTAAATAATTTATTTTTGATACACATTTAGTAACACATTATCTTGCAATAGGAAATCTTAGGAGCACATCTAATACACTTAAATATCGCATTAGTTTGAATTGGTTTACTGTCACGTTATTCGGATGGTCCCTCTCTCTCATGCAGTGGTTAAAAGTGATTGTGTGGGAAAGAATTAACCCTTTACCACATGACAAATTTTACACTTGTCCAAATTGAAAGCATTTGCAGACGACAAATCAGATACGGCTCACATGGTGAGATTTGTCTGTAAAAGGACAGAAAACATTGTGGGAAAAGGAGAAAATGCTGGTCACCAGTATTTTCTCCTTTTCCCACAGTGTTATCAAAAGGCCTCCTCTTTAGGGTCGTTAAAAGTTGGGATTGTGTGGTAAAGGGTTAACCCTTTATTACACAATCCCGACTTTTAATGACCCTGTGAAAGAAGCATTTTGAAAACATTGTGAGAAACTCAGAAAAGGAGAAAATGCTGGTAACCAGCATTTTCTCCTTTTCCCACAATGTTTTCTACCCTTTCCAAAACAAATTTCAATTTTTCAGTCACTTTTTGTTGTTGTTTGCAAATGGTTTGAATTTCGACTAGTCCAAAATTTTGTCTTGTGGTAGAGAGTTAAAAGAAGAGAGCCTGATTCAGAGAGTTACAAGATTTCATTAGGGTGTCTGTAATGTTCATCATGAATTGATAAAAAAAAGAAATTAAATTATCTGCATTACACTTGCCGTTAATGTATCAACAATTAATCCTTTACCGAACAATCCTATGATTTTATGACACACAGCAAAAAAGCGTTTGGAAAAAAAAGCTTCTGAAAAACGAAGATTATGATGATACAGATATTTACATTTTCAACTACATTTTCTACCCTTTTAAAGTCAGATTCCACTGTTACAGTTACATCAAATTCGAAAACTGCAATTACTTGAAACAACCACTACTGGCTAAAAATTAATCAATTTGAAATCCAGTTGCAGGCATATTTAATTCATACTATTCATGGCTCAAATCTTTCTACAAAAACACCAAAATGTACCATCATTATCTGGACCCTTTTCCTAACAATACTATCCTTTAACTCTTTACTAAATGCCAAAATTACAGACTGATCCAAATTGAAAGCCTTTGCAGACTTCAAATTGAAAGTAGCTCAAATGATGATATCTGTCTTTTATAGAGTAAAAGCATTTTCTCCTTTTCACACAATTTTTCCAAAAGGCTTTTTCTTCAGGGTCGTTAAAACTCGTGATTGTGTGGTAAAGAGTTAAATGACCCTTCAGGAAAGCTTTTGAAAACATAGAGGGAAAGAGAAAAAGGCTGATAACCAGCATATTCTCCATTGCCCACTGTATTTTCTACCCTTTTTCAGTAATTTGAGCCAATGTTAATTTGTCTTTAGATAATTGAAGATAATGCTCTAAATATGGATGAGTCCAAAATTTTATCGTCTGATGAAGGGTTAAGTGTATAAGTACCCAGTACTTAGGTTATCTGTTGATATGGTAGCCCTGTAGAAATAGGCCACTATCATTATGCTTGCAAAATCTTGTAATTTTGTCTAGGATACTTGTGGTGACAGATCCTGGGAGAGAGCATGGGTACTTAAGTTATGGGTAGTTGGGTACATAGGTTATCTGTTGATTTGGTAGCCCTGTAGAAATAGGCCTCTATCATTACACTTGCAGTCTTGTAATTTTGTCTAGGATACTGGTGGTGACAGATCTTGGGAGAGAGCATGGACTCTAGACGAGATAAGAAAAGGTGCAGACCACTGGACTCTGGCAGGAGATGCTGGGGTGAGTACTGTATTTTTTACTATACAAGATAGCTCTGTTAAAACTCATGTAAAAAGGGGTAACTAATTTTTCTAGACAATGTTTTGTCAAACCCTTTACCACACAACAAAATTGTGGTCTTGTCCAGATCCAAAGCATTTGCAGACAACAAATTAGATGTTGACCAAATTGAAGAAAATGTCTTTGAAAGGAAAGAAAATATTGTGGAAAAAGGAGAAAATCCTGGCTAGCAACATTTTCTCCATGTCCCACAATGATTTCAAAAGGTTTCTTTATCAGGGTTGTTAAAACCCATGATTGTGAGATAAAGGGTTGAGCTGTCAGTTAGATGGGAGTTAGAAGCAGTATTTGTACAGTAATGGCAGAATTGAAAGAATTTACCAATTTAAGGATTGAAAGAAAGTATGAATATATTATGACATTTTACTTTGATTTGGGCAAAGTGTCAATTGGAGGGAAAAAAAAAGCATATTTTGTAGAGTGATGGCTTAATTTTGAAGAATATCTTAGAAAATGAAAGAAAATAAGATTTAAATGATACATTTTAGATTGATGTTCTGTTTATTAGCTCACCTGAGCATGAAGTGCTTATGGTGAGCTATTGTGATCGTGCTGTGTCCGTCGTCCGTCATGCGGTGTGCGTCGTCCGTCGTCAACTTTTTACGTTGTGTACGCTCTAGAGGCCACATTTTCAGTCCAATCCTCATGAAACTTGGTTAGAATGTTTGTCTCGATAAAATCTCGGACGAGTTCGAAATTGGGTCATGTGGGGTCAAAAACTAGGTCACTAGGTCAAATCTTAGAAAAACCTTTTGTACACTATAGAGGCCACATTTTCAGTCCAATACTCTTGAAAAATGGTCAGAATGTTTGTCTTGATTATATCTTGAAATAGTATGAAAATGTGCCATGTTGGGTCAAAAACTAGGTCACCAGGTCAAATCTAAGAAAAATGTTGTGTATGCTCTAGAGGCCATATTTTCTGTCCAGTACTCTTGAAAGTTGGTCAGAATGTTTGCATTGATAATATCTCTGACTAGTTTGAAAATGGGTCATGACGGGTGAAAAACTAGGTCACTAGGTCAAATCTTAGAAAAACCTTGTGTATGGTCCAGAAGCCACATTTTCTGTCTAATACTCTTGAAAGTTGGTCAGAATGTTTGTCTCGATGATATCTCAGTAGCATTTGAAAATGGGTCATGTGGGGTCAAAAACTAGGTCACCTGGTCAAATCTTAGAAAAACCATGTGTACACTGTTGTGGCCACATTTTTTGTTCAATACTCTTTTAAAGTTGCTCAGAATGTTTGCCTTGGTAATATCTTGGATGAGTTCGAAAGTAGGTCATGTTGGGTCAAAATCTAGGTCACTAGGTCAGATCTTAGAAAAACCTTGTGTACGCTCTAGAGGCCACATTTTCAGTCCAATACTCTTGAAATTTGGTAAGAATGTTTGTCCTAATGATATCTAGGACCAGTTTGAAAATGTGTTATGTTGGCTGAAAAACTAGGTCACTAGGTGAAATCTTAGAAAAACCTAGTGTATGAATGACTCTCAGAAAGAAGCCTTTTGAAAACACTCTTTGAAAGTGAGAAAATGCTGGTATCCAGCATTTTTTCCCTTTTTCACAATGTTTTCTACCCCTTTGAGAGACCAGTCCCACAGCTTGATCCACATGTTATTTGTTTTATGCAGAAGGTTCAGACTGATGAGTTTAAAATTTTATTGTTTGGTAATACATATATCTCACAAGACGTTGGAAATTGGTTGTGCTTGGTCAAAAGGCTCAGGTGAGCGACTCCAGGGCCATCATGGCCCTCTTGTTTTTCAGTTGTTGCAGTATCTCCAAGAATTTTCACAGAAGATGATTTCCAGAACTCATGAGATAGAGAAGGAAGTTGCCAATTTAATACATGAATCAAAGGTACAAGTAGTCAATGCCTGATGTTTCGCTTCATTAATCTTTTTCAGAGCATGAAATAATTTCACTTTCACACCCTCCTTCAACCCCTGTAGTGCTAAATAGCACTAATTTTAGACTTGCCAAAATTTAAAGCTTTTGCAAATGATGAAATAATTGCAACTCAAAAATAGAAATACACCTTTGGAAGGGTAGAAAACACTGTAGGAAAAAGAAAAAATGCTGGTTACCAGTAAAAGACTTCTTCCTTAGGATTGTTAAAACCCAGGATTTTGTGGTCAAGAGACAGATTAAAATGGGCATTCTCAGTCAATACTGAACATGCATATATTGCAATTTCAAAGCTGTTTTTGTCAAAAGATCTCGCAAAGAAGTGGACAGTGTAGATCAAAGATCAGGCTGCAATTTTTTGTAGTCTGATCTTGATCTACACTGTATTCCTAAGCTATTAAATGTAGTTGCAGTACCACAAGGAATCAATTTTCTTACAGGGCAAAGCCCGGTAGTTTAGTCAATGTTGAGAGCTTGCCATCCAGGACGTAAGATTAAATCACAGCTTGACCAAGCTGTTTCTTGAGAAATGATGATAGTCATTACAATGGTATTCATTCCTCTCTCACAGGTAGACATTGTTTCAGCAATGCTTTTGTGCAAAAGCAGCCAGTGACTTGGATAGCAGTTTGTGTGAAGTACAATGTACACATACTTTGTAAAGAATCTCAAGGACTGCATAAATAGGTGGACTTGCTGCTCTAGTATGACTGAAATAATATTGAAGAATGCATTACATACCAAACAGACCCAAACTTTCCCAAACCTTCCTGAGAATGATAAAAAGGGAAAATGCCTTATTTTTGGAGAGCTGAAAAAGACAATCCATTGCTATTTTTATCTGTTTTTTGAAAATGCTAATTTAAAAGAATAGGTGTCAGAAATGCAAAAAGAGTACTCAGGAGTAAACTTTGGTTCTTCAACAAGATACATGCAGCCTACAGTTGCTAATGTGACACGCAAGTTGCAACAGAGTGATAGTATCCCAGATGAATCTCAGACAAACTAGACAAATGGAAAGGCACCTAGCTGGAACACCAAATGCAGACAACATACTGTAGCATCTTAATAGAAATGTTTCAGCCTCAGCTCAAAATATATATACAAGCACCCCAACAGTTTGCCTCGCTCATCTCATTTGCTACCCTTTACCACATCCCATGTTTTAATGACCGTGAAGGAGAAGGGTTTTGAAAACATGGTGGGAAAAGGAGAAAATGCTGGTAAAGAGTAAAAGGGAGGTAGCATAACACTTAACCGGTATGTCACACCAAGAAGCTAAAAAGAGGCAAGAAAGGTGCACTCATGAATTTTTTACCAGATAATTCCTTCTTTTTTTCTAGCTGACTGGTGTGAGAGTGAATAATGCTTTCAATGATTTTATGATGTTAGCCAACACACAGTTTGTAGAAAATGTAAGTATTTTTATCAAACCTGATAGATCTAGATAATTGTTTTATCAGATGACAAAATTTTAGACTGGTTTACCAGTAATTAAACCTATAAGACAATCCTTTACCAGACAACCCAACTCTTTACAAAACAACAAAATTTTAGACTGGTTTAAATTGAAATTAAATGTGACTGAATGATCGAATTCATATTTAACATAGAAAAATCAAATGTAGCTCAAATGCAAAAAAGATCTGTCAATGAAAGTGTAGATTAGATTGTGGGAAAAGAAGAAAATGCTAATTACAAACCAAAGTAAGGTATTGCAAATCACACAAGGGACAATCATTTTCAAAGGAAAGGAAGCAACCTTTTTTTGTGGCATGGAAAACATCATGGGAAAAGGAGCAATTTCACTTGTAACAAGCTATTTCTCGTTTTCCAGTAATATTTTCTAAAGCTAACCAGTGCAGGGATATAAATGTATTATAAATGTTTATTAATTATTTAAACACAGAAAACAAGTGGCCCGAACTGATCACAAAGGATTTTAGACAATCTGTGTAAAAGTATCTATACTTTGAATCCAGTGACACGGAACATTGTCCTTTTTTGGCGTTTTTTATATGTTTTACTGTAATATATCAACACAGTGGACAGTGTAGATATATAAGATTGAACTCCACAAATAAGCAGTCTGATTTTGATCTACACTGTCAGCAGAAGCAGGTAAAGTAATACTTGGCAGTCTTAAGGTTAGCCAGTTTTGCCATACACAAAAGTAAGCAATTGTATACATTGTTTTATTTCATCTTCAGAGAGTGTATGTTGATGACGAAGAAATACAAGAGAAAAACACCACAGACGAGAAGAAGTCGGAGGAGCAGGTAATATCATGGGATTCTGCTAACCCTGAGGGTGTTTGATTAACCCATTACCACACAATGATGAGTTTTACCGCCCCTGGGAAATCACACTTCTGAAAACACTGAGGGAAAAGGAGAAAATGCTGGTAACCAGCATTTTCTCCTTTTCCCACAGTGTTTTATACCCTTCCCAAATCAAATTTCAGTTTTTGAGCCACATTTGATTTGTCATCTGTAAATGTTTTCAGTTTGGACCAGTCTAAATTGTTATTGGTTGGTAAAGAGTTAAGGCTTCAGATAGTCAGAAAATTTAAAATTAAGACTTAAATTTGATCAGGACAATGAAAGAAGAAGCTGTCAGGAGTAAGAAATCAGGTGTATTAGATAACATCTTTTAACAAGTTTGCAGTTCAGGTAAGTCAAGCATGAAAAAAGTTTTATAAGCATTGTACCTTATAATTTTTCCAAATTAAATATAAAGGTTAAATTTTAAAACCAGTTGAACATTAAATATAGAGTTTTCCTAATTAAATATAAAATTTAGATTTTAAAACCAGGTAGAAAGTAAACAAAAGATAGAGCTACTAGGCAACTTTTTACATAGTTATAGAATTTGTTTTCTGCCAGCAACTAACACTTTGACCGGCCGTACAAAAAACGATTGTCGACTTCACAATAATTTCTGTACTTTTAAATGATATGATTTAAATTTAAATGAAATTTAATACCAGCATTGTTTAGTTTTGGCTGCCATTGGGCTTTAAAAAAAAAATTAATGGTTTATTAGTAAAATTGGTATACAGACCAACTTATATTGAGCAACACCCAGGGGACACTCAAGATTCAGAAAGGAAAGAAAACATTGTTGGAAAAGGAGAATATGCTAGTTACCTGAATTTTACCTTTTCCCACAATGTTTTCAAAAAACTTCTTCCTCAGGGTGATTAAAAGTCAGGATTGTTTTGTAAAGGGCTGGGACATACATATTTGTGTATTTGCCTTTTCTTGGAACTTGGTATATGCTCGAGTAATACAGGTTGTAAGCTTAATGCAGGTAGCGATGAAGATGGGTTTTTATGGTATGTATTTGAGACTGTTTAGTATACCATTGTAGGAGAAAAGCCGAGAACAAAGAGAATCAGAGCTCATACCAAAAGTAACAGAAGCTATAAAACTGGGCGTTAACGTGATTGAAGAAGCGTTTGAAAAACTGGACACTAACGTCGACAACACAGACAGTGAAGATGAGGATGAGTCGTACAGGGTTGATCCCATCTTAGAAGCAAAGGTCAGACTTACCCCTTTACTCAACAGTCGGGACTTTAAAAGACTTTGAAAGAGAAGACATTTTGAAACATTGTAGGAGACAGAGAAAATGCTGGTAATCAGCATTTTCTCCTTTTCCTGAAATGTTTTTTTACCCAATGAAAGACAACTTCCACAATTTGAGCCACATTTAATATTGTCATCTGCGAATCGTTTGGGTTTGGACAAGTGTGAAATTTTAAAAAAAGTGTGGTAAAGGGCTAACCCTTTATGAAACACTCCCATGTTTCATTAGTTCCCAAAGAAGGCTTTTGAAAACATGGGTAAAGAAGAAAATGCTTGTAACCAGCATTTTCTCCTTTTCCCACTATGTTTTTTATCCTTGAATCCCGAGATGTGGACAAATTTAAGTTGTCATTTTCCAACCCCAACAATTTGATCTGATCTACCATTACATTGTCTGGTAAAGAGTTATCCCATAGTGTTTAACCAAACAATCCTGGTTTTAACAACCCAGAAAAAGGGCGAAAAAGCTGCTGACCAGCAATTTCTCCATTTCTCACAATGTTTTCTTCTCTGTCATTTGTGAAAGCTTGCAACTTTTACTTGTCTCACTATGTTCTCTTCTACTTCAAAGACAATCCCACTATTTGAGACAAATTTAATTTGTCATTTTTCAAAAGCTTTCTATTTTAACTTCTCCAGAGTTATGTTGTCTGGTACAGAACTTACCCTTTTCCACACAATCATGAGTTTTAGCAACTGTGAGGAAGAAGGCTTGGTAACCAGCATTTCTCCTTTTCCAGCAATGTTTTATACCTATTCAAAGACAAATTTCATCATTTAAACAAATTTTTATTTGCCATCTTGAAATGATATCAATTTGGGCAAGTCTAAAATTTTGTTGTTTTTGAAAGACTGATCAAATGACTGCTTCACAGGCACTTGTAATCCTTTTTCTTTCCCTGGAATCTTTATTAAATGAATTTAAAGAGGAATTAAACCAGATTTTGACATAAATGTTCTTTGGGGGTAGAAAGTTGATTGTTAAACAGGAAAAGCATAAGGACTATTTACCTGTAGATGGGAAAAAAAAAGAAAATGATTTACATGCTGGAAAAAAAATAGCCTTTCATGGGACTCAAACCCACAACCTTCAAAACCAGACTGGGCAACTCAAACCCTGTGCTATTGAGCCAACTGATATTTTGTTGTATTTCAAATGTGTTTATCCCTAATTTGCGATAACTGTTATAGTCTGGTACTGCGCAGTACTTCAAAAGTATGTCGGGCAAAGCGCAATAATGGCATCCCCCATTAGTAATACGCAGAAGTAATGGATTATTGTTATTTCACTTGATCAAATCCTACTATAGACTGATTAGCGAGAAACTACATATCAGAAATGCTTTAAGTATCCGAAATGTCAGTGGACCAATATGACGTCCCAAAACAGGGCTACTTTTAAAATGATTCATAGTCAAATTTATATTTAAACCATATCCCAAAAGCATGTTTCAGATTCGGTAATGTATATTTTGTACAAAATTGATCTCGTTTTATTCAATGATCAAACTGGGTCACATGAAATTGAGAAAAACAGGAAAGCATATAGCACTAAGCTTGAGGTCTCCACTGAGATCTTGAGGTTGCTTTGCCTGACCCTATAACATACTGGTAGGGGCAGGTAATCCAGACTATAACTGCTGTACCATAACTAATGGTACAGGAAATATTACAGTAAAAATACAGAACTCTGTGTCATTCCTCCTGTTATCTATATGCATATCTGTCTATGTTTAATGTTAAAGCCACTTTGCAATGTGTACGGAAATAAGCCATCTTTGTTAACCCTTAACCTGCTAAATAAGTGAACTGAAACTTTTTAGCTGATAGTAAAACCCCATTTTGCTATTTAAAAGATATGTTTTAAGGAACAATATCTTCTTATCGGACAGTGTAGGTCCAAGATTAGACTGCACATTCTGTGCAGTCTGATCTTGGTCTACACTGTCTGCAAAAGGTCTGTGAGTTGCGCTTAGCAGCCTAAGGGTTGAAATTTTCTAAACAGCTTCCGAAAGGTATTCTGGTTAATTGTCCCATCAAATTTTCACCACTGGCTGTAAATCTTACTTTGCAGGATCCTTATGTAGACAGACTGCTACCCTTCCTGATTGGATCTCCTAACTTTATGAATGATGATGATGTAGGGCTAAAGGATATTTCTGGTAAACCAGTCTATTCAACCTCTCCATAATGTAAACAAATCATCAGAAATTTACTGCAGACATACTTTTTCTTCTTAACATTTCTTCTTAACAGCTTTAAATTATTTCTTTTACGCGTCATTAAATTTGACTTAACTGTTTACTAAATGACAAAATTTCAGACTGAGCCAAATTTAAAGCATTTGCGTACGACAATTCAAATATAATTATAATGATGGAATTTGTCTTTGAAAGGGTAGAAAGCATTGTGGGAAAAGGAGAAAATGCTGGTTATCAGCATTTTCTCCAAGGCCTTCTCGTACAATGTTTTTAAAAGCTGGCCCTTCAAGAGTTGTTAAAACACAGGATTGTTTGGTAAAGGTTTAACATTATTTGTAACAAGCAATTACTCCTTTTCTCACAGTGTTTTTGTTTTCTTAATTATCCATGAAAAGTGATTTGCTGTCCTCAAAAAATTGCATCTTGTACAAGATAGTTGTAGACTTAACACTTTATTAGTGGTAGACAACAAAATATTGTCTACCACTTATTGAAAGCATTTTCAAATGTCAGATTGAATGTTTATCACATAATGTGAATCGTATTTGTCATATTTAAAAACATTGTGAGAAGAGGTTCCTAGCAATTTCTCTGTTTCCCATTATGTTTTCTACGGAATCAGAGAAAAATTTCAACAGTTTATCAACATTTCTCATTTCATTAGCAAACACTTTCAATTTGGACGAGTCTAAAATTCTGTCTTTAGATAAACATTGTGAGAAAAGGAGAAAATGCTGGGAACCAGCATTTTGTCCTTTTCCCACAATATTTTCAAAAGACATCTTTATCTGATGCGTTAAAATATGGCATGATTGGTTTAAGTGTAAACTTATTATTTTGTGGCATACTTGTAGATGAAGAATCAGATGCAGGAAGTATTAGCGAGAGTGAATCAGAAGAGGAAGCAGAAAAAGAGGACAAAAACCAAGAATCAGAATACTCTTACAGCGACTCAATGTCAGACGACTCGGAAACTGAGAAACCAAAACCTAGAAAGAAAATTGTGCAAAGTGTAAGAAAATTTGAGCCATGCTATGTGAAAAACGGGGTTGAATGCATCTCTGTGACACATAATACCAAGCAAGTCATCTCATAACTATGGATCCATAAAATCAATTCTCTCTAACAAACGACTGAATCATGAGATAGACGTATCAATTGACACGCAGAAAATTGAATGATAGCAAATTTCCTTTTATGGACAGCATAGATCAAGATCAGACTGTACAATCTCTGTTTGGATATATACCACCTGCTTGTTTAGTGAAGCCTTGGAGATAAAAATCTTTCTAAAGTTCTTTGTATTGCATTTCAGTGATTGTAAAAGTGTAGCTTATATATTTGACACTGAGAGAGTTAAGCAAGCCTTAGTCTTGCGTAACCCTTATCCTCCTCAATAAATGATATGAAACTTTCAAGTTGATTTTAAAGCCCAAATTTTGCTATTTCAAAGATTTTTTTTTTCAAGAAAAATTTCTCCTGATCTGACAGTGCAGATCCAAGATCAGACTGCACATTCTGTGCAGTCTGATCTTGGATCCACACTGTCTGCAAAAGGACCTGTAGTTGCATTTAGCTTGATTGTAAAAACCCAAACTTTGCTATTTCAAAGGTATTTTTTGGAGAAAAATATCTCCTGATCGGACAGTGTAGATCTAAGATCAGACTGCATGCTCTGTGCAGTCTGATCTTGATCTACAATGTCCACAAAAGGTCCTAGAGTCGCACTTAGCAGCCTAAGGGTTAATTGTATTATTTGTAGACACATTTAGTAAAATGCTATTTCATAAGCCAACATATGCCAGGTCATATAGGTATGGAAAACTTTATGTGATATATATTCATTTTGTCTGTCAGGACGACAATGATGAAGATTCAGACAGTGAAGGAGACCTGTTTGGTGACTCTAAAAAGGACAGTGATGGAGATGATGGAACAGATGAGTCGGATGTTGAAGAGAAAGATCAGAGTCAGGAAAAGGTAAGAATATACGGAAGAAAACTTCAAGGTGTTGGCGTGAAAAAAATCTATTTTTCGTTGGTTTTGTATTCATTTCTGTTTACTTAATATGAAATTTGATGCATAGAAAATGTATATTTAACTCTTTACCACACAACAAAATTTTAGACTTGTCTAAATTCAAAGCATTTGCAGATGACAAATTAAATGTGGCCCAAATGATTGGATTTGTTTCTGAAAGGTAAGAAAACATTGTGGGAAAAGGAGAAAATGCTGGTTATCAGCAATATTCTCCTTTTCCCACTATGTTTTCAAGGTCTAATTTCCCAGGGGTGTTAAAACTTGTCATTGCTTGGTAATGGGTTAAAACAGTGAAAGAGAATGATGATGAAAAGGGAAGTGAGGAGCTGTGGTCAGCAACTATTTTAACTTGCACTCTAATACAGATTCTTGTTAATATTCTAAATTCTAAAGAAACAATGGGGCACATTTTGTGATTGAACCGAAAGAGAAACTGTGCTACTTTCTAAATTTAAGATTATCCTAAGAATGCTTTTCAGAATGGTTGGTTGGTAAGGCCCTGAAGTTGGAAAATAAAAGAGTACATTCAGGATAAGGTAGAAAAAAATTGTCCATTACCTGTGATGCCTTGATTATGTTACACCCCAGATAGAGGATATAAAAGGAGAGACAACTTTGAGGGTTGTAATTGGTATCCAGTTGGCTCAAATGATAGGATTTCATTTGATTGGGTGGAAAACATTCTGGAAAAGAAGAAAATGCTGCTTAACAGCATTTTCTCTTTTGTCACAATGATTTTGAAAGCATTCATCATCAGGTTGATTAACCCTTTCCCAAACGACAGATTTTGGACAGGTCCAAATTGAAAGAGTTTGCAGACGACAATTTTAAATTTGATGAAAACGGCAGAAAGGTCTCAAAAAAGGTAGAAAACATTGTGGGAAAAAGGAGAAATTGCTCGTTATGAGCAATTTCTCCTTTTCCCACAGTGTTTTCAAAAGACTTGTACTGCAGACACGTGAAAACCAGGGCTTGTTTGGGAAAGGGTTAAGATATATCTGGAAAGGGTTGATAAACATGTATAGGGTTAAGAATGATAGTTGTCTGTAATACTGATTACTCTTTACGAAACAACACTATGTAAGACTTGTACAAATTGAAAGCATGCACAGACCATATATCAAATGTGTCTCACATAATTGAATTTGCCTTTAAAAGGATAGAAAACATTACCCCACAATGTTTTCATTAGCCTTTTAAGAAAGAGTTGTGGAAACATTGGAAAGTTTACTCTTTACCAAGTGACAAAAATGTAGACTTGTCCAAATTGAAAACATTTGCAGATGACAATTTGAATGTGACTAAAGTGGTGGAATTCGTATTTGAAAGCAAAGAAAACATTGTGGAAAAAGGAGAAAATGCTGGTTACCATTTTCAAAAAGCTCTTTTCTTAGGGTCGTTAAAACTTGTGATTGTGCGGTAAAGAGTTAAGAAGAGGATTGAACCTATTCTGTTAAGGCCATTTCTGACCAAGCAAAAACTGTAACTGCTTTTATGGAGGACATGCTCCTTTTCCTGCTGTATTTTTAAAAGCATTTTTCCTTAAGGTTGTTAAAACAAGGGATTGTTTGGTATATAGTTTATATATTTCTGTTATCAGATATCAAGTCAAGAACCTGTAGACTTTCAAGCAGAGCTTGCCCGTAAGCTGGGTGGTGGAGCCCCACCTAAACCACCCACACCTAGGATGGCAGATGGAGATGAGGAGGATTTTGATGATGACATGTCTAAATCTACAGGTATTACAAAGCTCTGTGCCAGAAAATAAAAATTGAGAATTGGCTGTGTTGAAAGCATTTGCTAACTACAATTATAATGCGTCTCAAATGATATGATATGTATTAAATCTTTTTCACACAATTCCGAGTTTTAACGACCTTGAGATAGAAGCCTTTTGAAATAATGGTGGAAGAAGGAGAAAATACTTGTAACAAGCATTTTCTCCTTTTCTCACAGTGTTTTCTTCCATATAAAAGACAAATTCCATCGTCAGAGCTAAATTTAAATTTTCATCTGCAAATGATTTCGATTTGGACAAGTCTACATTTTCGTTGTGTGGTAAAGATTTGAGTATAATTAGGAAAACGAAAAAATGCTGATAACAAGCATTTTCTCTTGTTTCTCCAATGTTTTTTTATAGCAATCAACATCCTCAAGATTGTAAAAATGTGAACATATGATAAGACTAGGGACAAGAGAATTAAAGGCTTGTTCATATTGAAAGCATTTGCAGACAATGCATTAGATAATCAAATAATTTGATTTAGAGTCTAAGTTATTATACATGGTCAGAAAAAGAGATAATGCTGGTTACTCCTTTTCCCTCTTTCCTGAAGGTTGTGAAAACATGACTGTTTGCTACAAGACAATTAAATTTTCGGCACCTATATTGAAAGCATTTGCTGGCAAGAAGTTGAATGTGGTTCAAATGACATTTTGGATTTAACAGAGTAGGTAACATAGTGGCAAAGGATTCAATATACATTGCAGAGAAACAGAAGAAGAAAAAGAAGAAAGAGAAGGAAAAGAAGAGACACAAAACTAAGTCTATAGAGAGGGAGGAGGATGGTAAGACATCAATCATTATCTCATACTCCTTTTTAGACCTTTGCCAATTTCAGTGAAGAGGCAAATGTAATATACATATCCATACATAAGATAAATGAACCATTCCTGTGACAAGGAGGCTTGATGCATCTGCAAGAAGTTTCAACCCAGGTCAGCCTGCGGAGTCTGCACAGGCTGACGTGGGTCAGAACTGTTTGCTATTGGTCAATATTCAGTATGTCGAGGACCAGTCTGCATCGAGATTGAGTGGGTTGCGAGATACAATGGATTTTAAGGATACATAATTATGTGATGACTTGCATTAATTCCCTTTTGTGAGAGCATGGTTCAAAATTTTAGTTTATTTGTTTCATAGATTGTGAATATGTAAATAATCATGAAATATTGGTCAAGTTTTATTTAGGGTAAAATTAATCAATTATGGGTTATTATGGCCACTTTATCAACCTTTTGGTTTTGCAAAATGTAGTTTAAATTGGTACCAATACTTCTCTCTCTCATAGCTCCAATCAAGAAGAGATCGGTCATGTCAGGGAGACTTTTCTGTTGTATGAAGGCCCAGGGAGCAGGGGCATCTGTGTCATATTGATTCATTTCTTGTTTTGTAGATATATGAGGAGACAGCTTTGATGAGTATCAACAAGATAGTGAAGAAATAATTTTTTTATGGATTTGATTACCACTTATCTTTACATCTGATGTTATGTTACAAATTTGAATAAAGTTTATTATTCCGACAGATCTGTTCCAACCAGAAAGGGATAATTCTGATGATGACTTGTTCGGAGGCGGTATGTTTGCTAAAAAATCTGGAGGATTGTTTGATAAGGATGAAGAAAGTGATGAGGTATTTTATACATGAACTCTGTACTAGATGATCTAGAGAATTAAAAAAAAAGGTTGATTGATCAATGTAAATATATGATGGATATATCAATAGAAAACTTGAATAGTCTCAACTCTAGGATCTACACTGGGTAGCTGAAAACATTGTTATGTGTATGCATCTGATGCACTTAGTTTATATTTGTACACATTTCATACATAGAGATAATGTTTGTAAATGGCTCATTGGCTTTGGGGTTAGATTTATAACCAAGTGATACAAGTTTTATTCCTGCTGTTAGTTCTGCTCAATTGGAGAAACTGCTGAGCATAAGATTTGTACTTAAGAAACTCAGGAAAGATATGAATAGGTAATTATAAAGCCATGATATGACAGACGTATTATTGAAAGCAGCATGGGAAAACCAATCCTATGTCTGGTGCATTGAGTTAACACATGTAATAGATTGAGTTTGCATTAGAATATATATGAAGCACTGCGCTTACATTAAAATACATGTGAAACATTGCATTTACATTAGAATACATGTGAAACATTGTATTCACATTAGAATACATGTGAAACATTGTATTCAAATTAGAATACATTTGATACACTGCATTTACATTAGAATACATTTGATACACTGCATTTACATTAGAATACATTTGATACACTGCATTTAGATCAGAATACATGTGATACACTGTATTTACATTAGAATACATGTGATCTGCTGCATTTACATTAAAATACATGTGAAACATTACATTACCATTAGGATACATGTGATACACTGCATTTAGATCAGAATACATGTGATACACTGCATTTACATTAGAATACATGTGATATGCTGCATTTACATTAGAATACATGTGAAACATTACATTTACATTAGGATACATGTGATACACTGCATTTAGATCAGAATACATGTGATACACTGCATTTACGTTAGAATACATGTGATATGCTGCATTTATATTAAAATACATGTGAAACATTACATTTACATTAGGATACATGTGATACACTGCATTTAGATCAGAATACATGTGATACACTGCATTTACATTAGAATACATGTGATATGCTGCATTTATATTAGAATACATGTGAAACATTATATTTACATTAGGATACATGTGATACACTGCATTTACATTTGAAACACTGTGCCTACAGTAGATTACATGTGAAACACCACACTTGCATTAGAATACATGTGATATACTGTGCTTACATTTAAACAGTGAGATACATTGCCTGTACATTAAAATACATGTGATATATTGCATTTATGTTAGAATACATGTGATACACTGTGTTTACAGTAGAATACATGTGATACACTGCATTTACATTAGAATACATGTGGTACACTGCATTTACATTAGAATACATCTGATACTTCACATATACATTAAAATGCATTTAGTACATTACCTTTATACCTATGTTAGGATGATATGTTTGGAGGCAGTGCACAAAAGAAGAAACCTTCAGTGAAGAAAGTGGAAGAAATAGAAGATAAAGAGGCAGAGGAGGAAGATGAGGCTGAAGGTAAGTTATGATTTTGTGCATACTTCCATAATTTTTCTTGTCCGAAAGGTAAGGTGAAATTTTATGCATGCTGCAACAACTGTTGGTGTCTGAAAAACTATGCAAAAATTCCTGGTACATGTATTTGTCACTATAACTTCACTGACAATATCTGTATTTTCTTAATTATTAACATTTTACCGATTCCTCGTTTTTAAGACCTTGAGGTAGAAGTCTATAGAAAATATTCAGGAGATGGAGAGAATGCTGGTATCCAGCATTTTCCCTTTTCCAACTCTTTTTTTTCCCCACCCTTTCAGTTGTAAATTCAGTTGTTGATCAATATTTAATTCTGCAAATGCTTTCAATTTGGACCAGTCTAAATTTTTGTCGTCTGGTACAGGGTCAACCTTTTACCACACAGTCTTAAGTTTTAATAATCCTGAAAGAGAAGGCTTTTGAAAACATTGGTAAAATGAGAAAACGCTGGTGACCTACATGTACCAGAATGTTTTCTACCTATTCAAGGACAAATAGCATCATTTAAAGTATGTTTTAAGTGTCATCTGTAAATTCCTTCAATATGGGCAAGTCTAAAATTTTGTCATGTGGTAAAGGGTTAAATCTTGATTACTATGTTGTAGAGGAAGTTGTAGCTGATAAAAAGAGAGGTAGAACTGCAAGTGGGAAGAAAATTCCAGCAGGAGGCGTGTCTATATTTGGAGGTGCAGGTATGATAGCATACTAGCTTTTTTGTGACAGAGCATGTTGGAATATGCATTTATTAAACTATCCCAAAAAAATTAATCTACATTCCCATTGTGTTCAAACTTCTGAAAACTTTTAAACAGAAATTGTGGATAGATGTTGTTTGTATTGAGTTGTATTTATTACTGGTCACCCATATGGATGAGGCTTACCTCTCCCTCCCCTCTGCCTCAGAAGGCTGTTAGTCATTTTCTGTGGTGGGGAATAGTGCAAGATACAGGATGAAACTCATCCCAAGTTACGCTTGGTCTTTGAATGTACTCTGTGTATAACATGAGACACGGATTCTAAAGTCTGAATCGAAAGGCAACAAGTGATTGTAGTTGGC
Organism: Tridacna gigas; assembly: GCA_945859785.2. Classification (NCBI taxonomy): domain Eukaryota; kingdom Metazoa; phylum Mollusca; class Bivalvia; order Cardiida; family Cardiidae; genus Tridacna; species Tridacna gigas. The sequence goes on along the minus strand of OX244028.2, from coordinate 45,192,976 downwards.
CATTCATGGGAATCCACAGGCTTAAGTATCCTCAGATTACAAATCCCCAGCACTACCACTTGATCTGATTTGTCTGACAATTCTTATTATTTCCATTGGTGGAACTCAAGTTAAAGGCTTGTTTAGTTAGACCAGACCTTCTACCGGGACCACACGTAAACAAAAATAAATGACCTGTTTGGAGTACAATCAAACACATCCATTTGTACCACTGAGGAATATTTCATTTCAATGCAGTGTATAATAAGTATATTGAGGCTTTCATTTCTCTTTTTTTATTCCCCATTAGGGATTAGTTAACGATTTAGCTACATGACAGGCACTGTGTAGGTCTGATATCGCGCTGTCCCACAATACTTGTTTATTTTCTTACCATATATGCACAAGAGTGCTCAAGGAGAGATATAGAGAATAGATGGTTGGTGTCTTGGATGGGTTAAGTTTATCGGGTAAGGTGGAGGAATTTATCTGGTAAGGAAAGGCGAACTGGATAAATTCTGGAGCTGAGCCCGATAAACTAAACTATCCAAGACATCAACCATCTATTCTGTTTATCCTGTCACACACTGTAAAACAACAAAACAAAATGAAAAACAAATATTGATATAAAGACCTACCTTTTATTCAATAGTTTATGGTACTAATACCATAAAATTCCGAAGCAGAACCTGATAAACTTTCCCAATCCACAACAGTAATCATTTATTCTTCAACTTTCCCAATAAAAGACAACAGATCTATTCTATTTATTTTGTTTCTCATTTTTGATCCAAATTCCAAAATCTGAAAACGTCTAGATCTAGATAGAATATTTTGCTCAAAATTAAGGCAAGTATTGACATCTTTCTCACTGTGTGAGAGAAGAAAAAAAAAAAAAACCACAAACACACACACAAATGGTGAACTGTGTAAAGCACTCTGGCGCAGCAGCTACAATAGTGATGTCATGAATGATACTATGTCATGATGTTTACCCTTTGAAGAATGTAGTGGCAAAGAATTTTACTGTCTTAAAAATAAAAAAAATCAGCATAGGTGTCAAATTTTAAGCGATAATTTTACTGTAACATATTGATTTCATGTACTGGCAACCAAAAAAAAGTAGTTCTAGCTGGTCACATGACCAACTAGCCTTATAAACCTTGATCACGTGACCAACTGACAAAATTAACCTAGTCACATGGTCAAGTTACTGTATATCACCAAGTTTATATGATTCTGTGTTATACAATGAGTTTTATAGGAGATGACAAGATAAAACTCTATATAGGACAAATGTTAATAAGTATTGTAGACATGCAAAATGCATGTCAGTTTTGAACATATGTTTTCTCCATCAAAGCTCTGTGTAGGAGTAACTTTTCATCCCAGCTCTGGTTTATTACACTATTAACACGATTCAAAGTTTTGACAACCCTGAAGAAGAAGGCTATTGAAAAGATTGTGGGAAAAGGAGAAAATGCTGGTAATCAGCATTTTCTCCTTTTCCCACAACGTTTTCTGCCCTATCAAAGAAAGAAATCAGCAATTGAGCTACTTTCATTTTGTTGTCTGCAAATGCTATCAATTTGGTCTAGTTGAAAATTTTGTCATTTGGGAAGGAGTCAACAATGTGTCATTTTTTTATTGACTAGCTATCCAGAAGAGTGGGGGTGGGGGTGGGCTGTTTGATGATGACGATGAAGATGACTTGTTTAACAGCACATCTAAACCCAAATCAGACAGTTTGTCACAGAAAGGTCCAGAGCAGAAGTCTGCCCCAGGTATCATTTTATTGCATTTTAAAATGAGCCATGCTTTTGCCTAAGTCGGTTTAAATGCATTATGTGATGCCTTGTATCGAGCAAGTCATCACATAATTATGGATCCATGAACTCCATTTTGTTTAACCCTTTACCACATAATCCCAACTTTTAACAATGCTATGGAAGAAGCCTTTTGAAAACATTGTGGGAAAGGGGGAAAATGCTGGTAACCAGCATTTTTCTCCTTTTTCCACAATGTTTTCTTCTCTTCCAAAAGCAAATTCCAAGTTTTGATTCACATTTATTTTGTCGTCTGCTAAAGCTTTCAATGTGGATTGGTTTAAAATTTTGTCGTTTGATAAAGAGTTAACAAGGGGCTGAATTATGAGGTAAAATGGTCCTTGGACAAGCAGAAAATTTATCAAAAGCAAAAAGTTTAATCCCATGTCAGCTTGCGCTGACTGCGCAGGCTGATTTGGCTAGATACTTTTCACACATGTATTAAATCCCATTTTGACAGAACATGGCTCAAATATAAGAAAATGTTATGTTATATTTGGATTCTTTACACACTTTATTTGTGAATCTGTGAAACTGTGACAATTTTCTTATTACTAATTTACTTTCTGTTTCCCATTTTAGCCCTTTTCACTACTATATTTGCCTTTGCCGCCAGTGTAGATCAAGATCAGACTGCAGAAAAAGTGCAGTCTGATCTTGATCTGCATTGTCAGGTTTGTTGATACATACTGTCGAATAGCAGTCACAATGTTGCTTGTAATAGCATTTGATTTCTAGAATGAAAAAATCTGTTTGGTTAATTCAGTGCTATGAGGGTTACCGGTGGTATGGATTCAGCTCAGAACAGAATAGAACAACACATGAGCTGCACTCTGGGAAAAGGGGCTTAATTTATCTGTGAAAAGTATCACCCAGGTCAGCCTGCACAGTCCGGGCAGGCTGACCTGGGCCGAAACTTTTCGCCATTGTTCAATTTTTCCTGCCGCTCAAAGGACCAGTGTACCTTATTCACTAGAAAATTATCTTTGTCCATTTCAATAGAATATGTAAATGTTTCTTAAATCTAACCCAGACAATAAAATTTTGAACTTATACAACTTGATAGTATTTGCAGATGACACAGTGCATTTAATTAAAATGGTGAGATTCGTTTTTGAAAGGGTAAAAAACATTGTGGGAGTAGGAGAAAATGCTGGTGACCAGCATTTCTCCTTTTCCCACAGTGTTTTCAAAAACCTTCGTCTCCAGGTTGGCTAAATCTCCAGGTTGGTTAAAACTTGGGATTGTGTGGTTAATGGTAAATGGCATCTGTCTTTATTTCTATTCTAGCTCCTAAGTCAGGTGGATCAGGCCTTTTTGCTGATGATGATGAAGATGACGATCTTTTCGGTGGAAAATCCACAACTTCTACAAACATATCTAAGCCAGCTACTAAGCAACAAGGTAATATACACAGATTGATATGATGCAATAGCTTTCCTTGTCCCTGTATTTACTGCAAGCTGCACAGAAAAATGGTTATCTTGCAAAACCAAAGGATGATTGAGATATCAAATTTTTCCCAAGCAGGAAAAAAACACATTGATTAAGTTTCATGTATTTGAGTTCAGTTGAGAGTTGAGTATTTATCGTCATCACCAGTTACTCATATGGGCAACACCCCTAGAAGATTATTATAATTAGCAATGTTACTGGGATACAATCAGGACAAAATTTATCATAAGTTATACCTAAGTTATACATAAGTTATATTAGTGTATAGCACTGTCACAGGGGACAATGGTTTAACGTCTTATCTGTAAGATTATTACAAATAAACAAATTTAGATCTTGTATTCAACCCTTTACCATGCCATTCCATGTTTTAATGACCCTTGAGAAGAAGGGTTTTTTTTGAGAAAAAAGGAGAAAATGTTCAAAACCAGCATTTTTTCCTTGTCTCACAATGTTTTCCACCTATCCAAAAGTGATACTCATCATTTCAGTCATATGGAAGTTGTTGTCTACAAGTGCTTTTCAAATGGACAGGTCTGAAAAACTGTTGTCTAGTTAAGGGGTTAAAAAGGATGAAAAAAAAAAAAAAATGAATGGAAAACAACTTTCATCTTCTTATTGTCTTTATTTCATAGACTCAAAGAAACTGTCATTATTTGATGATGATGATGATGACGGTGGTGATGACTTTACAAGTTCAGTTGTGAAACCAGAATCTAAACCAACAGAAGAGAAAAAAGAGCCACCAAAAAAGAAGGTGAAGTTTGAAGACTGCAATTTTTTTGTGCTGTGTAGACATTGTCCTTGGAGCTTTTTTATAACAATCTTTCCTTTTTGGACTATGTAGATCAAGATTAGGCTGCAGAGAACGTTTTCTGATATTGGGCTCACATTTACTCTATATATTGTGAGACAGCTTGGAAGCCATATTCACTATCTATTTTAAAAGTACACAAGTGGCCAAATGTAAACAATCTGGGAGTCCAATTGCAGACAGATTTTATTTGTACCATTTAAATCTTTACCACACTATCCTGAGATTTAACAACCCTGAACAGAAAGGCTTTTGAAAACACTTTGGGAAAAGGAGAAAATACTGGTAATCAGCATTTTCTCCTTTTCCCACAATGTTTTCTACCCTACCAAAGAAAGAAATCATCATCTTAGCTACATTTAATTTGTCATCTGCAAATGCTTTCAATTTGGACCAGTCTAAAATTTTGTTGTTTGGTAAAGAGTTAAAAGTATGGATATTATCATGAGTCTGACAATGTGTTACAGTATGGTCTATGAAAGTTCCAGTCGCTGGAAGAGAAATGTATTGTAGAACTGGAACAAAAGTTGCCAATAGGAACTCTGATGGATTCTACTGTAGTACATTATCATATGAGACTATTAAATGGAATGAATTAAATTCATCTGCACTTTGACCCTCTAATTGTTTACATTTGGCAGCTGTTGGGCCTTTAAGTATTGTTGTAATTTATTTTCCAGTGTATACTTGATACAGTAATTGGTCACTTTATGATTGTACACTGACATTTTGGTATCTTATCTTATTAGGTGTGACTTACTCTCAAAGATGTTGCTATGCTGAATTAAAATTTCGTTAATTCTAATTCTAAATTGAAAGACTTGCCATTTAATTCTCTGAGCCAATAAGATGACTAGTTAACCCTTTAACACAAAATCCCAAGCTATAACAACCCTTGAAGAGAAGGCTGTTGGAAAAGTTGTTGGTAAAGGAGAAAATGGAGGTAATCAATGTTTTCTACGTCTTCAAAAACAAATCCCATCATCTGAGTCACACTGAATTTGCTGTCTGCAAATTGTTGTCTACAAGAACTCATATGTAAGTGTTCAGGATGTAAACAGTTACTGCAAGCATCGTAGAAAAACTGTAGACCATTTAAGAACTTGAACAAGTTGCATAAGAAATGTTTGACGGTAGAGAAAAATTACTATTTTTGGAATGTTATGGAAAATGAACACCTACTTAACCCTTTCCCAAACGACAAATTTTGGACTGGTCCAAATTGAAAGAGTTTGCAGACGACAATTTTAAATTTTATGAAAATGGCAGAAAGGTCTCAAAAAGGGTAGAAAACACTGTGGGAAAAGGAGAAATTGCTCGTTACGAGCAATTTCCCCTTTTCCCACAGTGTTTTCAAAAGACTTGTACTGAAGACATGTGAAAACCAGGGCTTGTTTGGAAAAGGGTTAAAATCTTTTCACTTTTCTTTTGGTTCCAGTTACCTGCTGGGGCAGTGTCCATGTTTGGACCTGGTGGGCTTAACCCAATTGCTGCAGCCTTGAAGAAACAGCAACCTGGGTCAGATGAGGTATTTAATTTTTCAGTACTAGCAGAGTTTTTTCATTTGCATCATAGTGTAGCTAGTGAGAAAAGAAACCTGCCCAGGCTAGGAATTCAACGTACAAGTTCTTTCATTTTCTACAGATCCTAGCATTTTAACGAAGGAAGTACAGGAGCTAATTTATATGACCATGCTTCCCAACTCTCCCGATTTCGTCGGGAGTCTCCCGATTCAAGACAAAATACCTGATCACCCCGACAAACAGTTAAAAAACCCCGATTTGGAAAAAATCTGACATAAGGATAAAAAGGGTGTGATAAATTTGTGCCCGAGGTACATGTATATTATCCAAAGTTTACAACTAGTTGACACACATGTATATTTCACGGTCAATCAGGTTCGTTGTCTATAAATAGGAATCAAGACACTGAGATTTATCGATTGATGATCGTGAACCAATCAAATTTGAGAATGGGCCAAGGTACTTTTCAGAGTAAACTGGCAGCCTGTGTTCGATCTTCTATCGGACGGCTGCATGAGATACAATGGGTACCAATTTATTTTCAAAGTGGAAATCAAAACGTCGTTCACCTGACGTTAGCAGATAAATTACGTTCTAAGAGTATAGATCTATAAACACAAAATACCAGTGCTATTGCGTCCCTGGGACGCAGATAAAAATGAGTGAAAACATTAAGTTAATAATCATCAGAAACAATGAACAAATACGAATTTTTAAACTCTTACTGCTCAGTGACCACTGGAATTCCAATTTATGTAAAAATAGATAGACCCGAACGTGATCGTAGTTTTATTTAAAACAATGATGTAGCAATATTCGACCGGTTACCAGCGATAGGGTAATTTTGTAATGCTCAGGGCACTGATTGGAGGAACCAAGTGTTACCTAGTGTTACCGATGCTGACGTTTGCTTCCAGAATTTTTTCGTGTGAAGATTGCCTCCAGATTTTTTTTTTTTTTTTTTGAAAAGTGCATTTTTTAAAAAATTTTCCTTTGAGATATTTTACTGATGATTTATGCAGACAAAAATGATACTCAAAAGGAACTCAATGGGACTTGACTTTTTTTTCAAACAGTATGACAGCTTGTCCTTTTGATAGTTACCAGCAATTCCAGTTGGATTATTTGAGGTTTATTCGATATACCTGTTTGCGATTGAGTACCAAAGAGAATGAATAATATAAGGATGAAATGTGGTACTCTGTAGTCTATATTTCAAGCTAAAACATTATGGGTAAAAGATAAAATACAATACACACAATAAGTCAAAATTATATGATATACTTACAAAACAGTGAAAACACAATGGACAAAGTAGCATTTGATAATAAACATTACAGTGCTTCTTTACCATAGTCACTGCTTTCTATATATTCATGACTGTAATGACTGATTTTGTTTTAGCTCTTAATATATCTGAAAAACAATAATATTCAATAAAGAATAAAAAACAAATAAATAAAGTAAATAGATAAATCGTAAACCAGACTTTTGTTCAATTGTAAAGTTATTTAGCTTAAAATGGTTTAAAAATGATCTTCAGAAGGACCTTCCGGTATGCCTCAAAAAGTCTCCCCCTTGAAACCCCAAATCTCCCCCTTTGAAACTCTCAAAAACCCCCTTTGGTGTTTGAAAAAGTTGGGAAGCATGTATGACGTATGCATTTATTTTATATAGCATTATATGAGTTTCAAATCTAAGGCTGGACAGTGATTTTTTATATAATTGTAGGAGGAGGATGATTGGTCAGATGGAGAAAAGTCTCGCAGTGGAAGTTTGAAATCTAACCAATCAACAGCTTCAAAATCTTCAGCCCAGAGTTTGTCCTCCAAGCCTAAATCAAACAGGTTTGTAAAAAGTTTGTAAGCTTTTAGAATTGAATCCCCAATTATCATGGTACTAACACATTCCACTAAGTGTAGGAAAATTGCAGTTCTGCCTAATATTTTTTTGTTGCAGAAAATATGTAATGACATCTCATGTATATTGCTCCAATAACAAATTTTCTGTTGGTCAATTAACTATTCTTATTCTAGACAGAACAGGGTACAGCACTGACCTACATTAAAAATGGACTACTTTCAGAATTATCGTATCATTGAGATAAAGGCCTGGAAGATGTTATGCTCATTCTCTTTATGTTCAAAACTTTTGCAAATGAAAAATATGTAATTTTCAAGGTGTTGAGACAATTTTATCAAGAATTTTGAGCAACAGATATAAATAAATTCTCCCTGTCATTTTGTAAGCGAGGTTTTAATTTGGGCACCTGTGAAAATGGAGGGAAAAAAAAAAAGACGTCCACAGATCTGTGTTTAAAATAGCACCAAATACCCCATTTTGGACCTCTTTTGTGGATAAAAAGTGAATTGATATTTTCTAGTGTGTTCTCTCATTTCAATAGATCAGGGAACGCAATTGAAAATAATCTGTAGTGCCTTGAGAAAATTTCAACAGGGCCTCTTATTTTCATACCATATTTGGAAAGCGGTGACATCATTTAATGGTCATCTGAAATTTAAAGGTAAACCTCATTTTTCTGGGATGCTTGCAGACGGTAATAATATCAACAAATTGTATGACATCATCAGCCTTGATTTCAATATATGGCCACAAACTTGGATATATATTTATTTTAGTTGATTCATTGATAAATGTTGTTTTTACATGTATTAAAACCTTTTTTATGAGTGTCCGTTTTCACAATTGATAACTTCTTCGTGCTCCAACACAATGGTTGGTTACATAAAGTTTTCTAGCACTAATTAATTATATATCAGTTCTAATTGATATTCGAGTGAACATTTTTTGGTAAATAATAATTTACACATTTTTTCTCCATTCAGTTTCTCAAGAAATGCAAAATCCACAGCTGGTATTTTTGATGAGGAGGAAGGTGATGACCTGTTTGGTGTTACCAACCGACCACCAGCCACAAAACAACCAGAAAAGAAAAAGCTACAGGTAATTACAATCTCATTCATGAAGTTTGCAGATGGGCTAATCCTTTACCACACAGTCTCGACCTTAAATGACTCTGGAAAATAGGACTTTTGAAAACATTCTGGGAAAAGGAGAAAATGCTGGTAACCAGCATTTTCTCCTTTACCCTCAATGTTTTCTACCCTTCCAAACGACAAATTTCAATTTTGAGTCATATTTATTTTGATGTCTACAGATGCTTTCAATTCAAAGGAGTCTAAAATTTTGTTGTTTGGTAAAAGAGTTAAGTCATCATACCTTGTTTTGACTGCATTTGACATGGTGTAGATACAGAGTTCTTTCAATCATGTCTGATTTTATCTGTGTATAAAGATTATATTTTAGCCAGAAAATATGTAGGTGTATAATGATCGTAAAGCACAGTGTTTGCTTTCTGATTCTCACTAATTCATCTGAAAAAGCACATGACTTGTTAAGTTCAAAATGTAGCCCCAGAAACAGCAATTTTATGTTTCTTTGATGCTGATATATATAAAATAGCTCTGTGCTAAGATGATAAAATTTAGAGTCATCTATATTGAAAACATTTGTAGAAGAAACTGGTTCAGATGTGGCCAGGGTCACCAACCAATCTTCAGAAATTTCTTTGAAAGCAACACAATGTCTGATTGGCTAACCCAAATGGTCTTGCCAATCAGAGGGTGTGTTACTTTCAAATTTGGAAAAATCTGGAGAATAAGACTAAGAATTTTCTTGAGAATGGTTGGTGAATACAGACCCAGTTTGTGAGTTGCTAGATAGTTAATCCATTTCCAAAACTTTTCTATTTTACCTTCCAGAGAAAGACTTGGCTTGAAAACATTGTTAAAAAAGGAGAAAGTTTTGGTAACCAGCATTTCAAAGACAGATACATCTTTTGTGCCATTGTATTTGAGCCATGCTCTGTGAAAAGGGTAAAGAAACTTCAGAAAAGCATAGATAGGTGCACTGGCTGTCATGATATAACTGAATAGATGTTAAAAACAGCATTATATACCAAACAGACTATCAAAGAAACAGATCACAGGCTGGGCTAGATGAAATGAAATTAAAGAAGGATCTGAATGAATGAGCTGTCACAGAGATAACACAGCCATCATGGAGCACATCTATTACTCCTTTGGTTTCCGTTCATCTTGTTCTTTCTTTTTTTTTTATTTTCAACAATGTAGGAAGAGAAACCAAGGTCTGGCAGCTTGTTTGATGATGATGAGGAGGAGGAAGAAGATTTGTTTGGCTCAAAACCAGCAGGAAAACCTAAAGAACAGTAAGGCAGCACTACATTTTTAATGCTTCTTCTCTTGCAGTTTCTCTACCATAATGAGTTTTATCTCAGCTGTTTTCAAAGAAAACACTGAGATATTGTCATAGCCCTGGCGTCATCATATGCTTTGTCGTCATGCGAAAACCTTGACATTTTATAATATCTCTTGTGAATCTAAAGATATTTACTTGTAACTCAGACAAGTTGTTAATCAAAAGGGGATAACATACAACAAGGGCAGATAAGCATCAAAGTATTTTGACACAGTTATGCCCCTTTTTTGACTTGTAATTTTCACTGAAAATCAAGAAATTGCAGCTCAGCATTGGCACCTGCATGCAGTGCTCTTGTTTACCCTTCCTTCACCATCATCATGAACTTGCTACTATTTTTATGGATCTTTTCAATCTTGTTTTTCAGGACAAAGAAACCCCCTGCACGGGCTGTGTCCCTGTTCCCAGGAGGTTTGGATCCTTTTGGTAAAATGAAAGAGCAAGAGCAGGAACCAAAGGTAATGTAATTATTGTCTGTTATTACATGCTATTTTATGGATTACAGAAAATATCAGTGTATCATAACCTGATAATTACACTGTTGTAACTTCACTACTTGTACAGTTTTGTATCCCTAGGCAGCACAATATTGTGTTTTGGCTGTTTTTGCACTTGGTTTAAAAAATTGTAGATGAAATCGCACAAGTTTGTTGTGAGAATAATGTTTCCTCCTGGAAGTGCATTAATTATAATGTTCAATTATGAGTCATGCTCTGTGAAAACATGGTTTAATGCATTTGCAAAAAGTATTGACCCAGGTCAGCCTGCACAGTCTGGGCAAGCTGACCTCAGTGGAAACTTTTTGCTTTTGGTCATTCTTCTGCATGTCAAAGGACCAACATACCTCATGATTCAGTAGGTTGTTATACAAAATGGTTTCCAGAGATGTATAATACTGTGATGACTTGCTTAGTATCATGCACCACATTCATTTAGCCCTCTTTTGGCAGAGCATGGCTATTTCAATATATTTCCATGTCTAGCTTTGCCACTCTTGGGTAACTACCATTTTCTCATTTTCTGACAATATTTAACCCTTTCCCACACAATCCCAACTTTCAACGACCCTTAGAAAGAAGCCTTTTGAAAACATCGTGGGAAAAGGAGAAAATGCTGGTAACCAGCATTTTCTCCTTTTTCCACAATGTTTTCTATCCTTCCAAAAACAATTTCCATTTTTTGAATCATATTTATTTTGTCATCTGCAAATGCTTTCAATCTGGAAGTGTCTAAAATATTGCCATGTGGTAAAGGGTTAATACGCATTCAAAGACACATCTCATGTTTTCAGCCCTTATTAATTTGACATGTGGTAAAATGTTAACTATTCACTATATGACAAACTTTTAGAGAATCTTTGAAATTTAAAGCATTTGCAGACAACAATGAAAAAGTGGCTCTAATGATGGAATTTGTCCTTAAAAGAGTAGAAAACAGTGTGGAAAAAGGAGAAAATGCTTGTCACCAGCATTTTCTTCTTTTCCCTAAATGTCTTCAAGTAGGCTTTTTCCTCATGGTTGTTTAACTCTTTACCCCACAACAAAAATGTAGACTTGGTGAAATTGAAAGCATTTGCAGACTACATTTCAAATGCAGCTCAAATGATGGAATTTGTCTTTGATAGGATAGAAAACATAGTGGGAAAAGGAGAAAATGCTGGCTACCAACATTTTCTCCTTTATGCACAATGTTTTCAAAAAGGCCACTTCCTCAGGGTCATTTAAACTCATGATTGTGTGGTAAATAGTTAAACACAGGATTGTGCAGTAATGGTTAAAAAAATCCTCTACATATATAACATGTATTTTTCATATTGTTTGTAGAAAGAAGATAAGGCGGAACCACCCAAAAGGGCAGCTATATCCTTGTTTGGGGATGATGAAACTGAAGATGGTTTATTTGGTGGTGGGGACACAAAACCTGTCCCTACTAAACAAGTATGAAAATATTTCTTTTAAGTTGTAATGTGGCCGGGGTGCAATGTCTTTTGCTGAACAATTAAAAAATAAATAGAGGATATTTATTTTTTAAAGGTGAAAGATCGAAATTTGTTTCATCAAGTGAACATCATTGGTAATTATTTCATGAGTGATGTAATTCGATGTTTTTAGCTCTACTGGCTGTAAGCCAGCAGAGCTTATGTCATGGCATGGTTTCCGTCGTCCGTCCATCTGTCCGTTGGCTGTCCGTTAGTCTTTTTTGTTGTTAACGCAATAAAGTCTGCACTTGCAGTCGCACTTTCTTGAAACTTGTACAGTTTATCTCATCGATAGTCTGAATCCTATTGATTTGGAATAAAAATCTGACAATCAGTGTGGGAAGAGTAGCCATCAATGTGGGAAGAGTAGCCATTTGAAGTTCAACATTACAATTTCTTGTTTATGCAATAAAGTCTGCAGTTGTAGGAAGATTTTTGTGAAACTTGCACAGTTTATTTATCTCACCAATAGCTTGAATCCTATTGATTTTGAAAAAAATCTGTGAAACAGTTTGGGAAAAGTAACCATTTAAAGTTCAAAATTTACATTTCTTGTTCATGCGATAAAGTCAGCATTTGTTATTGGGTTTTCATGAAACTTGCATAGTTGCTTTGTATCATCAACAGCTTGAATCCGTCTGATTTTGAAAATTTACATTTCTTGTTTACGCCATAACGACTGGGTATTTGTGGTGGAATGTTCGTGAAACTTGCACAGTTGCTTTATATTATCAATAGCTTGAACCCATTTGATTTTGAAAACATTCGACAAACAGTATGGGAAAAGGAGCTATTTAATGTTGAAAATTAACATTTCTTATCTACACAATTTAGTACGCATTTTTTATCCAATTCTTTTGAAACTTGCAAAGATTATTTGTATCACCAAGGGGTTGAACTCTATCAAAAATGAAGAAAATCTAGCAATCAGTGTAGGAAAAGCAGCCATTTTATGACCTGGTATTGTTTACTTTAACAGTCCACATTATTAGTCACATTGCCTTGAAACTTGCAGGGATTGTTTAATACGATGACTACTGAAACCCTATCAAATTTGGCTGGATTCCAAACAATTGGCTTTGAGAAATTGTGCTTCAATTTTTTTTCACGATTTGTTCAAATCACCATGCCTACTTGTGCTGTCTTAGTGGGTTCAAGCCCAGTTGCAACAATACCCCCCCTCCCTTTTTTTTATGGGGGGGGATGTGTCTTTTTCCTTTTTGCATCATTAACTCATAATGTTATGCTTAAATTTAAAAAAAAGCAAAATTACTCCATTAGAGTGATTCAGGCCCTCAAGGGCCCCTAGTTTTTGGTGAAAGATCAAAATTTACTCCATTGATTGCACGTCATCGGTAATATTTTCATTGCCACTGGTGAAAATATTACTGATGATGTTCACTCAATGAAATAAATTTCAATCCTTCACTAAAAAAACTTGTATTCTATTTATTTCATGCTTCTAGCCCTTTTTTTTTGTTGGGACTTTCGTCAAAATCCAGTACAGTTGTTTTCAGTAATTCCCTGTGGCATACCCCCCTCACATAACAACACATTACAATTTTACATAAATCTTGAGAAATATAGGGTAAGTGTGTGTAAATTACGTCATATTTCCCTCTGGTTGAATGGCATGCCCTGTTTCCCGCCTTGAATTGAAGGGTTAGAAGATATGAAAATAGTATTTTTCACTGGTTGTAACCATGAAATATCAAACCTTTATTTCTTGATAAACTACCAAAAAGCATGAAATAAATTCTTACTGTTTATTTTGGTGGAGGGGAAATGAAACCTATACCTGATATACAAGTAGAAAAATATTTCTTCTGGTTCGGGACCACAAAACCTTCTGGTGCTGAAGAAATAAAGAAAGTAAAAAGGAGATTTCTTCTTGTTTGTTTGGCTTAGAGGATGCAGAACCTGTGCTTGATAAACAAATTAAAACTTTTTTTCTAGTTTATTTATTGGCAGGAACACAAAACCTGCTCCTACTTGTGAAAATATAGCCTTCGCTTTTCACTCAATGAAAGAAATTTCAATCATACACCGAAACAGACAATTATCCTCTATATCCTGTATCTTAATTTTAGGTCACAGCAGGAAAGACAAAGTCCATGTTTGATGATGATGATGACGATTTGTTTGGCTCTAAGCAAGACGACTTATTCAGTAAACCATCAGAGCCAGCTAAACCTCTTCCAACAGAACCGGCCAAAGTTGAACAAAAGGTCAGATGAATTTCATGTAACTAGTGTTCATGGATAGAAACTAGTGCCCATACCTATTAACTCTTTAACCCTTTACCACACAATCCAAAGTTTTAATGACCCTGAGGATGAAGGCTGTTAAAAACATTGCAGAAAAAAGAGAAAATGCTGGTAACCAGCATTTTCTCCTTTTTAGCTCCACTGGCCGAAGGCCAGCGGGCTAATGTCATGGCCCGGTGTCCGTCGTGCGTGCGTCCGTCCGTCCGTCCGTCCGTTCGTCCGTCCGTCCGTCCGTGCGTTAACTTTTATTTCAAACATCTTCTTCTCTGAAACTACCCATCCAGTTTTCATGAAACTTCACAGAAATGATCCTGCCATGGTCCTCTTCAGAATTTCTTGAAAGAATTTGGTTCCTTCAAAAACTCTGGTTGCCATGGCAACAAAACTGAAAAATATGGGAAATCTTTAAAAATCTTCTTGTCGGAAACCATAAGGCATAGGGCTACCAAATTTGGCATGTAGCTTTATGTAGTAGACCTCTATCAAATTTCTTCAAATTGTAGCCCTGGGGTAAAAATTGGCTCTGCCCCAGGGGTCACAAGTTTTACATAGGCTTATATAGAGAAATCTTTAAAAATCTTCTTGTTGGAAACCATAAGGCATAGGGCTACCAAATTTGGCATGTAGCTTTATGTAGTAGACCTCTATCAAGTTTCTTCAAATTATAGCCCTGGGGTCAAAATTGGCTCTGCCCCAGGGGTCACAAGTTTTACATAGGCTTATATAGAGAAAACTTTAAAAATCTTCCTGTACCTAGCCATAAGGCCTAGAGCTACCAAATTTTGCATGTAGCTATATCTAGTGGGCCTCTACCAAGTGGGCCAAAATTTTAGCCCTGGGGTCGAAATTGGCCCCACCGCAGGGGTCACAAGTTTTACATGGGCTTACATAGTGACAACTTAAGAAATCTTCCTGTTTTGATTTTTTTTTTAAATTAGCCTTGCATCAGGGGTCTTATGTTTTACAGAGGCTTCATATGGACAAAACTTGAAAATCACCTTATTTTTATGGCTTTATCTTGTGGACCTCTACCAGGGTTCAAGTAATTAAATAGCTCTGGGATCAAAAATGGCTTTGCCCTGCGGGTCTCAACTTTCATATGGGCTTTTACAGAGAAAACTTTGTAAGTCTTCATTTTGAAACCATTTGGCTCAGCATTGAAATGTTTATTATTTATGGTTTATATTTATAAACCAGTGGAGTGATACAGGGCCATCATGGCCCTCTTGTTTAGCTCACCTGAGCACAAAGTGCTCAAGGTGAGCTTTTGTGATGGCCCAATGTCTGTCGTGCGTCGTCTGTCGTCCACAATTTCTTTAAACATCTTCTCCTAAACCACTGGGCCAATCTTGATGAAACTTGGGTGAAGCAGGGATGTTCCTTGGGTGAAGCTCTACCAAAGTTGTTCAAAGAATTGAATTCCACCCATAACTCTGGTTGCCATGGCAACAAAAAGGAAAAAAATGCCAAATCTTTGAAAATCTTCTTCTCTGAAACTAGAAGGCACAGAGCATTGATATTTGGTATGTAGCATCTCCTAGTGGACCTCTACCAAGTGTGTTCATATGATGTCCCTGGGGTCAAAACTGGCCCCACCCCAGGGGTCACAAGCTCGAGCATAGTAACAAAGAAGGAAAACTTTAAAAATCATCTTCTCTGAAACTTGAAGGCGTAGAGCTTTGATATTTGGTATGTAGCATCTCCTAGTGGACCTCTACCAAGTTTGTTCATATGATGTCCCTGGGGTCAAAACTGGCCCCGCTTCGGGGGTCACAAGTTCGAACAAAGGAACAAAGAGGGTAAACTTTAAAAATCATCTTCTCTAAAACTAGAAAGCATAGAGCTTTGATGTTTGGCATGTAGCATCTCCTAGTAGACCTCTAACAAGTTTGTTCATATGATGCCCCTGGGGTCAAAACTGGCCACGCCCTGGGGGTCACAAATTCAAACATAGGAACAAGGAGGGAAAACTTTAAAAATCATCTTCTCTGAAACTAGAAGGCGTAGAGCTTTGATATTTGGTATGTAGCATCTCCTAGTAGACCTCTACCAAGTTTGTTCATATGATGCCCCTGGGGTCAAAACTGGCCCTGCCCCAGGGGTCACAAGTTCGAACATAGTAACAAAGAAGGAAAACTTTAAAAATCTTCTTCTCTGAAATTGGAAGGTGTAGAGCTTTGATATATGGTATGTTGCATCTCCTAGTGAACCTCTACCAAGTTTGTTCATATGATGCCCCTGGGGTCAAAACTGGCCCAGCCCTGGGGGTCACAAGTTCGAACATAGGAACAAAGACAGAAAACTTTAAAAATATGCCTCTCTGAAACAGGAAGGCGTGGAGCTTTGATATTTGGTATGTAGCATCTTCTAGTGGACCTCTACCAAGTTTGTTCATATGATGCCCTTGGGGTCAAAACTGGCCCTGCCCCAGGGGTCACAAGTTCGAACATAGGAACAAGGAAGGAAAACTTTAAAAATCTTCTTCTCTTAAATGGGAAGGCATGGAGCTTTGATATTTGGTATGTAGCATCTCCTAGTGGACCTCTACCAAGTTTGTTCCAAGGATGCTGCTTGGGTCAAAACTGGCCCAGCCCGGGGGGGGGTGGGGTCACAAGTTTGAACATAGGCACAAAGAAGGAAAACTTTAAAATTCTTCTTTGAAACTGGAAGGCGTAGAGCTTTGTTATTTGGTATGTAGTGATTCTTTTCTAAGTTTGTTTGCCCATCTAAGCACAACGAGTTCATTGAGTTCAAAATTGGGTCATCTTGGGTCATAAACTATGTCACTAGGTCAAATTAAAGAAAGACCTTGTTGGCACTCTTGAGGCCACATTATTTGGCTCAATTGCCTTGAAAATTGGTCAGAAAGTTTGTCTTTATAAAATCTCACATTAAGTCTGAATTTGGGTCAACTGGGGTCATAAACTAGGTCACTGAGTCAAAGAAATACCTAGTGGGCACTCTGGAAGCCACATTTATTGCTCAAATGACCTGAAATTTGGCCAGAATGTTTGTCTTGATGAAATATCAGATGAGTTTGGATTTGGGTCACCTGGAACCATAAATTAGGTCACTAGGTCAAATTAAAGAAATACCTTGTGGGCACTCTAGAGGCCACATTTGCTCAATTGCCTTGAAAATTGGTCAGAATGTTTGTCTTTATAAAATCTCACATGAGTCTAAATTTGGGTCAGCTGGGGTCATAAACTAGGTCACTTGGTCAAATTAAAGAATACCTAGTGGGCACTCTAGAGGCCACATTTATTATTCAGTTGATTTGAAAATTGATTAAAATGTTTCTTTTGATAAAGTCCAAGACCAGTTCAAATTTGGGTCACCTGGGGTCATAATCTAGGTCACTAGGTCAAATTAAAGAAATACTTTTAGGGCACTCTAGAGGCTACATTTTTTGCTCAGTTGACTTGAAAATTGGTCAGAATGTTTGTCTTTGTGAAATATGAGTTTGAAATTGGGTCACTTGGGGTCATAAACTAGGTCACTTGGTCATGAAATTGGGTCACTTGGGGTCATAAACTAGGTCACTTGGTCAAATTAAAGAAATACCTTTAAGGCACTCTACTCAGGTGAGCGATCCAGGGCCATCATGGCCCTCTTGTTTTATAATGTTTTCTCCCCTGTCAAAGACATAAGTCATCCTTTGTGCAGCATTTGATTTCTAGTCTGCAACTGCTTTCGGTTTGGTCCAGTCCAGACTTTTGTCGGCTGGTAAAAAGTTAAGAAATGACAAAATTTTTGTCTAGTCTAAACTGAACATATTTATAGTGGACAAATAAAAAGCGGCTGAAATGATGGAATTTGTTCGTGGAAGAGAAGAAGACGTTGTGGGAAAAAGTTGTGGGAAAAGGAGAAAATGCAGGTTACCAGCATTTTCTCCTTTTCCAACTATTCTTTTAAAAGCCTTCTTCCTCAGGGTCATTAAAACTTGGGATTGTGTGGTTAAGGGTTAAGTCTTTACCAGATGACAAAGTTTTAGACTTGTCCAAACTAAAAGCTTTTAAAAATGACAAATTCAGTTATATTCAAATAATCTGATTTGTCCTTTGGAGGGCAGAAAGCATTATGGAAAAAGGAGAAAAGCCTGGGGTTACCACCCTTTTCTCCTTTTCATACAAAGTTTTCAGTGCCTTCTCTGTGGGATCATTATAAATCAGTATTATAAATCAGTATTTTGTGGTAAAGGGTTAAAGGACTGTCCCTTGGACAGTGTTTGAGCTCTTGTCTTTGGCTCAGGTTCCAACACCTATCTCGGGCTTCAACACCTATCTCAGGCCCAACTATTATCTCCTGTGCCTACATCTATCTCAGGTGCCCAG
The DNA here is from genome assembly GCA_945859785.2 of Tridacna gigas. NCBI lineage: Eukaryota > Metazoa > Mollusca > Bivalvia > Cardiida > Cardiidae > Tridacna > Tridacna gigas. Next base: position 45,174,501 of record OX244028.2, on the reverse strand, counting down.
ACTTATCTCAGACCCCGACATGTATCTTAAGCACCAACACCTATCACAGGACTAGGATTATGTTACCTCTTTGTCCAGGGATCAGAATTCTTGACTTGTCCTTATATTTCAGCCATGCTCTGGCAAAAGGGGGCTTAATGCATCTCCCAAATGGAGTGTAGTAGATACACAAATGATTTGAAGAAACTAAAAGATCAAAATTTACAGATCTTTATTTGTTGTCCAGCTATAAAGACGTTTATTTATAACATAATAACTGCATGAAACATTTATCTGTTCATTTTCGCATTTGTTGAATTCAGTTGGAGTGATTTCCCCGTCTGGAAATCAAATCACTCACAGAACTTCAGACCATTATAATTCTAATCCCGTGTCAGATGTTTTAAGGAATTTTGGAATTGCTTATTATCACGTTGATTGATTACTTGACATTACAAACCTTTAATTACATTAGAGTTAACCACTGAGTGGTAGGAATCGACATTGGGTCAATCAACAGGTGTGAAAGTCAAGGTTGGTCATGTGTTATAACACCTTCACAAGATTGCAAGCATATTTATTTATCTATCAACTAATGGTAGGAATTTGTGAGCAGAAAATACTATGTGGGTGTGAAGTATACTACGAACTTCAAACTACGAACAATTAACCACAGATATGCAAAGTATTCAGAGCAGTCAAAAAATGATAAAAAGGGATAAATTTTGGGACCCAAGATAGCACACAAACCAAGGCATAGCTGCGAATCAGCAACATGCAAACTAACGAAATTCTATTGTAGGTATTATCCTCTAATCACCACATTACCTGTCCTGGATACTAAATTGCCATAACTGTCAGTGCAACATTACACAACATTCACTCATTCACCAAACTGTGTGAGTTGGGACCATATTCCCTAACTGTTTTAATCCTTGATAGGTCTGTTACAATTGAAGTTCCCTTTGCAGCCAGTGTTAAATAAGATCAGACTGCATGAAACATGCAGATCTTTGCCAATACATTCTTGACTGGAGTAATTTTGAAATTGCAATCTTCTGGGTCTTTTTTTGTTTGTCAGAATTTAGTATATTTATAGCTTATAGACTCAATGTTTTTTCAGAAGATGGATACAACAACCAGTGTAACTAAAGTCACAAAACCTAAAGCTACAAAACCAGCTGTTGGTGCTGGTTTATTTGGTGATGAAGAAGAGGAAGGAGACCTGTTCAGTAAACCTGTGGCTGCTAAAGAACCCCCTAAAGTGGTATGTTGCTTGACACTAAATGTCTAGGTTTTGTATTGAAAAATACATATTGATTTAATGCTTAACATTATTGCACAAGTGTTGCCCCTTTCTCCTAGTGTAGTGTAATAGATTTGAGTTCATGAAATGAGCCACACTATGGCAAAAGGGGGCTTAATGCATCATGGTGATGCATTATTCCAAGCAAGTCATCACATAAATATAGATCCATAAAATCTGTTTTGTATCAGAACCAACTGAAGTATATATTGACTGGTCCTTTGACATATAGAAAATTGACCAGTATCAAAGAGTTTTGACCCAGGTCAGGCTGCATAGACTGGGCAGGCTGACCTGGATCAGTACATTTTGCAGATGCATTACACCCCCTTTTCACAAAGCATGGCTTATATGCTTTTGTCAGTAAGTGCCAGTAGAGCCAATAGTGCCTCTTTTTAGAACTGGAAACATTCAAACTGTTGATTTGTTTATTTGTTTTGTTTAGATAGTTTTTAACACTGTTTTCAACATGATTTCAGTTATGTTGTGACTTGCCAGAGCACTTATCCATGCTCTCCTGGCATTTCTTTTATCAGTACTTTGCACAGTACTCTTCACAAGCCACTGGCTGCTTTCTCAAGTAAACATCCTTGAAACAATGACAATTTTTTATGAGCAGTTAAGGCCTTTGGCCCATTATACATAGTAAATACATATTAAGTACAGTCAAATCTGTGTACAGCAGCCACTGAAGGGAAGTTCTGAAGGTGGCTGCTGTTCACAGATTGGCTGTTATCCAGAATATGCACTTCTCGCACTATTTTGAGTTGCAAATATGATGGTTTCAATAGGTAAAGGTTTGTTTGTAATGAACTTTCAATCCTTTTCTATTTAAAAGACAAAAATAAACCATACAAATAACACTTTTTTTTAAAATTTTGATCTTGTTCAAAATTTGTATGGCAAATAAAACATACTTTAAACATGCATTTCTACTATTTGTATTCAGTACATGTATTTGCATTTCTTTGTTATGACCATTTTTGGCCAAGCATCATGGACAATGGACAGTTCACTGTACTTTTGCATAAAAAAGTTTTCAACTACATTAAATGTAGTTGAAAACTTGTAAAAAGAAATTAATAAAGAAAAAAAAAATCATGAAATGAAAATACAGCTTAATTATAGCAAAAATATTTTGCAGCTTATGCAATATTTTTAAACATTGTGGAATATTGTTGCTCATGGCCATTTTTGGCCAGTCTGCATGGACAATGGACAGGCCATATTTGTCTCAATTGTCCATTCTCACAGTTTAACACATGGTTCAATAAAGATTATTTATCAAAGTGTTTAATAATGATCAGTTGAATCAAACATCTAAATTTATATCTTTGATTAAAAACACCTACTGGCTTTAATCCTTTAATCATGATAGTTATTATTGATTTTGTTCAAGTACACACTGTTTGAAAGTGTGATAATGTGGCTGTTGTTTAGGTGTCATAAACAGTTAATTCATACCAATTAAGCTGGCTGCTGGCTGCAGTTGACAGATTAGTGCTGTGCACATAGTAATTGAAGAAGAAATATGCATGGTCGGACTTGTGTTGGCTGCTGCACACAGATTGGCTGCTGTTCATGTGTGGCTGCTTGCACAGATTTGACTGTAGTAACAAACATGAGTGACATCAAAATAAATGAGCCATGCTCTGTGAAAAGCGGGCTTAATGCAACTGCGATAAATTTTGGCCCAGGTCAGCCTGCACAGTCCGCGCAGGCTGACCTGGGCCGAAGCTTTTCCCTGTTGATAAATTTTCTTTGTGTCAAAGGACCTGTCTACCTCATGGTTCAGTTTGTTGTTAAAAACAGTGGCTTTTTTGGATCCATAATTATGTGATTACTTGCTTGGTACAATGCATCACAGAGATGCATTAAGCCCCCTTTTGCCAGAGCAGGCTCAAATAACGTTACCTTTGAAATAACGATAACTTTCTCCAAATGTTTAACGAATTTGCGTAGCATCATTTAATAATGACTTATGAAATTCAAATGCTTCACTGAGATATGTTACCAGTGACTTTACAATGATCAGTGGTATGAGAGAAATAAATCCTGTCACAATGACTATTACCAATTACAGGAAAGAAATTATGGGGATCTGAACTCAAATTTTTACAAGTTCATAGGATGCAGTATTCAAATTAAATATCAACAAAATGAATGTGGCTCAACTTATGGAGTTTGTCTTTGAAAGGTTAGAAAACATTTTGGGAAAGAAAATACTTGTTACCAGCACTTTATCTTTTATGTTTATAGGGTGTACAGAAGGCTTCTTTCTCAGGGTCATAAAATCTCAGGATTGTTTGGTTAACTTTTTACCACACAATTCTGACTTTGAACCACCCTGAAAGAGAGGGCTTTTAAAAAAATTGTGAGAAAAGGGGAAATGCTGGTAACCAGCATTTTCTCCTTTTTCCACAATGTTTTCTATTCTATCAAAGACAGAACTCATCATTTTAGTAATATCTAAGTTGGAAAAGACTTTAAATTTGGACAAGTCTAAACTTTTGTTACCTGGTAAAGGCTTAAGGGTTTGCACATCTGTTGAGGTGTATATTTGCCTGAATTAGCCAAATGGACATAAAGCCCAGACATACAAGACATTTCATTAAAAAATTTCAAAAAATGAAGTATTGTAATTAAATCTTCCAGGATGATCCAGATAAGCCCAAACCCCAGCAGAAGAAACCTCCAGTGGGTGGGGTGTCAATGTTTGGACCTGGGGCTGGTGCCCTGCTTCCTGGGTTGAAGAAAAACCAAGACAAAACTGAAGAGGAACACTCAGGTGATAAACCGGACAAGGAAAAAGAAGAAATCAAATCAACAACTAAAAAACCTGGTAATCATTTGGCCACTAACCTCTTAAGTAAATGATAAAATTTTACGCTTGTTAAAATTGAAAGGGTTTGCAGACGACAAAATAAATGTTGCTGAAATGATGGGAATTATATCGGAAACTGGTAAAAACATTCTAGGAAAAGGAGACATTGCTAGTAATCAGCATTTTCTCTAGTTCACACAATGTTTACCAAAGCCCTTCTGCTCCTGGGTCCGTATTCACCCTTATTCTTCAGGGTCGTTAAAACTCGGGATTGTGTGGTAAAAGGTTAAGGTGTTTGATTTGCAATGAGAAATAATACTAATGCAAGTCTACCTGGTGGTATTAAATATGTCCATGTGTTTTTGGCCAAAGGCTGAGTCAGTAATGGGTTTAACCCTTTACCACACAATCCTGAGTTTTAATGACCCTGACCAAGAAGGCTTTTGGTGACCAGCATTTTCTCCTTTTTCCACAATGTTTTCTACCCTTCCTAGAACAAATTTCAATTTTTGAGTCACATTTATTTTGTCGTTTGCAAATGCTTCATTTGGAGCAGCCTAAAATTTTGTCATTTGGTAAAGGGTTAAGTTGTCATCTTGATATGACTAATGAGTTTGACAGCAGTACCAATCACAATACATATGAACAAAGGTAAATGCAACTTGTTCTTTTAGTTGATCCCTTATTTGGTGATGAAGAAGATGAAGATGACCTGTTTGGTGGTGGACCAGTCAAGAAACAGGAAGTTAAGCCTTTACCTAAAAAGGAGAAAGTGAAACCAGTCAAACCTACCAGCCCTTTAACTCCACCCCCACTTGATAATGGTATCCAGGACTTTGATGATAATGATGACAATGATGATGATTTGTTTGGAACTGGTAAACAAGATGAAAAGAAAACAGATGGAGCTAAACAAGTATTTTTTTTCGTACTATTATATAAGTTTTGTTCTATAGACAGCTTATTTATTGATCCATTGACTGATGAGAAAATTAGAATAGTCCAAATTGCAATCATTTGCAGACAAATTAAGCCTTGGACTTTGTCTTTGATGGGCTTGAAAACTGTGTGGGAAAAGGAGAAAATGCTGGTTACTAGCATTTTCTCCTTATCTCTTGTTTAAAAAAGGCATCTGTCTTGGGATATTATAACTCAGGATTGTGTGGTAAAGAGTTAACCCTTTACCACATGATCCCAACTTTTAATGACCCAGAGAAAGAGCTCTTTCTAAAGCACTGTGGGAAAAGGAGAAAATGCTAGTAACCAGCATTTTCTCCCTTTTCCACAATGTTTTCTACCCTTTCTTATGCACATGAAAATTTGCAACAAATGCATAGCTCAAATACAAGCCACTCTGGCTTGGATTGGAACCCATGTGGCAAATATCCTCGTTTTTTGAGATTTAAAAGACCAATACACTAACCCCTGAGCTAAAGAAAATTCACCCTAACACAGTTGTCAGGTATTTATTGTATACGGGAAGAAGCTTTTCTGTAAGGAAGGAGTGATCTCCCGTAACACACCCCCTCTTAAGAGAAGTCATCATTTTGATGACAGAAAGCCTTATTAGGCAGTAAGTCTATTATTTAGACAACAAATGGCTGAATGGCCAATAACGGGCAGACAACAAATGGCTCAAAGGCCAATCCCGGACAAGCCCCCATCTTATAAACACGAAAGTTCGCAACAAATGCATAGCTCAAATACAAGCCGCTCCGGCTGGGATTTGAACCTGTGCGGCAAGTATCCTCATTTATTGAGGTTTAAAAGACCAATACACTAACCCCTGAGCTAAAGAGAATTCTCCCTACCGCATTTGTCAGGTATTGATTTTATACGGGAAGAAGCTATGCCGTAAGGAATGAGTGATCTCCCGTGACACCTTCCTAAAACAAATTTCAGTTTTTGAGTCACATTTATTTTGTTATCTACAAATGCTTTCAGTTTGGACAAGTCTAAAACTTTGTAGTTTGGTGAAGGATTAATGTTGACTTTGGTATTTTGCAGCCTGACTCTCCGACAGAAGCTAAGCCCAAGAAACCTGTGGGCGGAGTCAGCATGTTTGGCGGAATGAACCCATTTGCAGGACGGGTGAAAAAGCCAGCTGAAGCAGAACTTGTGTCAGGGACCTCCCCAGGTAGGCCTGTACCTTGTCAATAATAATAAAGGAATCTTATGTATGGCTCTATTTCTAAAACTTTGGGTTATTTGTGCTGTTGTACAACCAGTTTGACTAGAGGATACAGAGGTCATCATACTTTTGAAAATAAATTGATTTTGCTGCTTTCAAAATTTTTTTCAGTCATATCACGCCAATGGCTTGTATATTCTCTGATGTTCTGGGTTTCACAAGTACTAAGTAGGGTCTTTCAAGACCCTAACCTTCCCAAAACAAATTTTGATTTTTGAGTCACATTTATTTTGTTGTCTGCAATTGCTTTTAATTTGGACAAGCCTATAATTTTGTGGTTTGGTAAAGAGTTAAGTGGAGGGGGTGTTAATTATACTAACCATAACAATAGATGCACTGATTGCGTGACGTAACTCTTTACCACATGACAAAAATGTAGACTTGTCCAAATTGAAGGCATTTGCTGATGACTGTTAAAATATATTGCATAAATGATGGAACGTTTTTTTTTTTTTTTTTTTTATATGGTAGAAAATAAAGTGGGAAAATGAGATCTCAAAGACAGATACTGTCATTTGTGCCCCATTTTTATTTGTCGTCTGCAAACTTTTTCAATTTGGACTGGTCTAAAATTTTGTTGTGTGGTAAAGAGTTAACTGAAATACTGGTTGAATCTTAGTTTAGCACTGGTCAGACTTGAAAACATCTCTGTAATCCATTTGAAAATTTTTTATATCTTAACCAAAGCATGTAATTTTTTTTTTCTATGTAATAGATGTTTCAAGTCCAGAAGAAGATCTTTTCTCTTCATCAGATCAGGTAAGAAAGATAACTGGGCAACTATCCTTTTAGGTTTGACTCTTTACTTGAATGCCAAACTCTAATCTTTTCCAAGTTGAAAGCATCTGCAGACAACAAATTGGATAGAACTTATATGTTTGGATTTAGCTTTTAAAGGGTAGAAAACATTGTGGAAAAGGGAAAAAATGCTGGTTACAAGGATTTTTTCCTTTTTCCACAATATTTTCAAATTCTTTCTCTTTCAAGGTCATTAAAACTCAGGATTGTTCAGTAAAGGGTTAACAGATTTTTGAATTTCAGTAGAAACATGTATGTTGGTCTTTCATTAATATGTTTTTCTTTGCTTATTTATACCTCTGCAAAACAAATATATTTGAGCCATGCTTTGGAAAAAGGGGGTATACTGCATCTTTGTGATGCATTATACTAAGCAAGTCTTATATAATCATGGATCCATAAATTTCACTATGTCTAACAATCGGCTGAGTAATAAGGTAGACTGGCCCCTTTACATGCCTTAAATTGAGCAAAAAGTGTTGACTCAGATCAGCCTGCATATACTGGGATTAGCCTGTAAGTTGTCTCTCAAAGTGATTGTCTGTATGTTTGTAGACATGCCATAAAGTATGTTTTTGTTGCTAACTTTTCCTTCAGTTTTGCTGTGACAGCATTTTTACTATTAACAAAAAATTTAGATGGGCACGAAACAATTTTCAGATGTCTGCCCCTAAAAGTTGAATCATTTTCGTTTCTTTGATATGATTGTTTGGGCGTAGTACAAGTTGGGCCCGGCCGGGTAGTGTACTGGTTAGCGTATCTGACTCATGACTTGGTTGTTTGCGGGTTTGATACCCAGTTAAGGCAAACTTTTTTACGGTGATTTTTCGTCACTCACCTCAGATGCATGTGAGAAAAGTAGTCAGAGACTTGGAAAGAAAGTTGTTTCAGTACTGGTGTGAGAAAGCCAGGAAACACATGGGTAGGCACACTGACTGCCGTGATATGACATGAGCTGTTACAGTGGTAATAAACACTATCACAAACAAACAAGCAAGCTGGATATAGGATTTTGTCTTTTTTATCAATACACTTGCTTAGTTTAGAAGCTCAGTCGGTAATATGCAGGGCTTGAAACCATGGGATTGAAGCTTAGAAAGCTAAGTGTGGCTAAGTTCTTCCTGAGGATTGATGATAGTCATTGCAATAGGACACATTCTTCTCTCACCACCGATTACTACTTTGAAGATGGTTATGTGGGAAAGCAGCCAATGGGTTGGGAAGACAATGGCACAAATTACTTGTCAAAAAACTCCAGGAAAGCATGCACTGGTCGCGGCGATGTAATTGAAGTAAAAGTTGAAAATGAAATTTAACACCTTACAAACTTACAAATAATCAATGCATTTAGTGGGGGTAACAAGTCAGCTTTAGTAATAAATGTAGTTTATAGCCTTGCCTGTCTTGTTTTTGCTTTTGACTTGCTTAACAGTTTGACTTTTTAAACTCATTTAGGTGTACAGTGGAGTCTCGATAGCTTTAAAAATGAGAAAGATTAAGAAATTATATTTAGAATAACATAATTTTTTGATTTTTTTTTTTTTAATTTTGGAACGAAATGTGCAGTCTGATCTTGGACTCACACTGTCCATTTTGTAGAGAGATTATGTCGAACCCTTTACCAAACAATCCATAGTGTTAATGACCCTGACAAAGAAAGCTTTTAAAAAACATTTGCTCCCTTTCCCATAATTTTTTTACCCTTGTAAGGACAAATTTCATCATTTGAGCCTTCTTTGAATTGTCATCTGCAAGACCTTTTAATTTCGACATGTCTTTGTCATTGCATAAAGGGTTATAATTTCTTGAAATTGCAAATTTTTTTTTTACCTTTTCTTGATGCCATGTTCTCGCATGAGCTTCCCTGAGAAAATTCTTCACAGTATAGCTTTACCAGACAACAAAATTTTAATCTCATACATATTGAAACCATGATTATTTAGATGGCAAATTAAATTTGGCTCCAATCATGAGGTCTGTGTTCAATTGGATAGGGATAGAAAACAATTTGGGAAAAGGAGAAATAGTGGCTCAAATGTTGGAATCTGTTTCTTTGAAAAGCGTAGAAAACATTGTGAAAATAGGATGTCAAAAACAGAATGTCTAAGATTTTGTAGTTTGCTAAATACTAAAAGACAGGATGGTTTGGTAAAGACTGAGGGGGTACATTTCAATATTCCTATGTTTGGAAAAGTCGAGAGCTCACTGTAGTTAGTTTATGCTTTTTATGTTATGTTTTAATATAGAAACCAAAGGTAGATACAAAGAAAGTTGAACCAACTGAGCCCAAGGAAAATAAATCTCCCGTGACAGGAAAAATAGGAAAATTACAGGTGAACCATTCTAAAAGATCCCCTAATTTCAGTTTTTAGCTCAGCTAGTTAATCCTTTACAAGAGATTACTGAGTTTTGATGACACTGTGGGAATAGGCTTTCAGAAACATTGTGGAAAAAGGAACCAGTATTTTCTCCTTTTCCCACATTGTTTTGTACCCTGTCAGAGAACTTCAGCTAATTTGTGCCAATTTTAGATTTGTCATCTGCTAGTGGTTTTAATTTGGAAGAGTTGAAATTTGTCTTTGGGAAAGGGTTATGAAGAAGATTCCAAGGGGTTGCCAGAGCTCTGTCATGGTCAGTATCATCTGCTTAGTTGGGTGTGGAAACCTTTGATATTTTCGCACATCTGTGTTATTACTGAAGAGTTTTACTTCAAACTTGGGCTAAGTATGAGAATGGACAGGAAATTAGTCAGAAATCCCATTAACGACCCTGAGTAAGAAACCTTTTGAAACCATGGAGGGAAAAGTAGAAAATGCTGGGTACCAGCATTTTCTCCTTTTCCCACAATTTTTCTTCAATTTAATGAGCACCCACAACAGAGGTTCGAGTGAAGTATTAAGATGATATTGCTCTTTAACTTTACCAAATGTCAGAATTTTAGACTTTTCCAAAGTGAAAGCATTTTACGTACAATAATTTAAATGTGACTTGAGAAATGCTGGTTAGTAGCTTTTTCTCCTTTACCAACAATGTTTTTTAACTTTTCACAGACAAATCCCATATTTCTACCCATATTTAATTTGTCATCTGCAAGTGTTCTCTAAACAGAGAAGTCTGAAGTCTAAAATTTCATTGTTTGGAAATTGGTAGGGAGTTAATCAAGTGACCTTTATGTAGATATAAGCATACCCTTGCAAAAGGGGGTTTAATATATTTCACTGATGCATTATACCTAGTGTGTCTTCTTATAATTATAGGTCCCTAAAAATCCTTTATGTTAAACAACTGCCTTAATCATTAGGTAGAATAGGCCTTACAGAAAACTTACCAAAAGCAAAAAGGCTTGGTGCACAGACTATGCAGACTGAGCTTAGTCAATACTCTTTGCAGATGCATTAAACCCCCTTTTAACAAAGCTTTACTCAAATGTTTTCCACACTGTCTATTCACAGGCCAACTTGAATTTTAACCCAGCAGCCATGTTACCTGGTGCAGCTCCGCCTACTAAAGAACCAGAGGCAGTCAGCATAGGTTTTGATGTTCCTGCTGAGGCTAGAACATTACAAAGTGCAAATAAGGTAACTTAGATACCATCATTGATTCTTATCTAATTTGTCTACTGCAAATGCTTTGAATTTGGTGGAGTATAAGATTTTGTCATTTGGTAAAGAAATGACCGAACTGAGGCTAGAGTTATTTAAAATGTGGAACAGAATGCTTTTGATTTTAAGGTTTCAGAAAGTAGCTGTTTATTGTTCTGTTGTTCCATTATGAACTGTATTTGTTACAGGGCCAAATGAACCTAACACACATTTTCAGTGTAGATAAAAGACCCAATTTGTAACTGTAAGGTTGTTCTTGTATAGAATGTTCTTGCAAACCAGACAGCTTTAATTAGAGATCATTTCACACATTTTGTGAAGTCTGATCTAGATCTACACTGGCTGCAAACATATTCTAAGGGTTAACAGAAAATAGGAACATTCCCTTATTATTAGAAAATGCTAATTTTTTCCTACAAAAAGTTTTTTAACAGGTACCAACTGGAGTAGGGACAAGATAAGTTGTCTTTAATCATTTATGCTTTTTGGCATTAAATATGAGCCAAATTACTTCTAATAAGCAATGGCTTCTTTTCTTTTCCCACAATGTTTCAAAGGCTATCCACAGCATTAGCAGCACAGGAAGTGGGGAGTAAAATTTCTATTTGTTCTGACATAGATTGCGGCATACAGTATAATGCCAAAATAATTTCGAAAATCTGTCTAGGTAAACAAGCATCTACTCATAACTTACAATAATGGCTTCTTCTTCTTCCTCTACATGTTCAAAAGTTACTAGGTGCTGCAGGGGTGGGTAACTGTTTTTTGCCTAGTGCAGTTATGTTTAACTCTTTACTAAACAACAAATGTTGAGATTACGGTAGTCCAAATTGAAAGAATTTGCAGACGACTAAATAGATGTGACTCAAAAATTGAAATTTGTTGTGGGAAGGATAGAAAACAATTGTGTAAAAAGGAGAAATTGCTGGTTACCAGCATTTTCTGCTTTTCCCATAATGTTTTCAAAAAGCTTCTCTCTCTGGGTCATTAAAAGTAGGGATTATTTGATAAAGGGTTAATGTTTTTTTTTTTTTTTTTTATTTGAAACATGAGCAAAATAAAAGCATAAAAAAATAGAAACAAAAGGAGCAGCCATTATTCATAGACCTACATTTTTTGGTCTTTTTACTATGATACGAAAGTTGAAGGCTTGTGATATCAACCATGTTTTTACTGTATAGCGTTTTTTTATGGTTAAGTTTCAAGGAAGATGTACCCCTTTATTACAGGACAGAGCTAAGATTCAAACCAAGAGACGGCCCCCGTCCAGGGTTGCTAGAAAGAGGGTATCTGCTCAGAGCCCAGACAGGGCCGCCGATGATTTCTTTTCATCACCCACAAGCCCCTTGTCACCCAAATCTCTGGATTTGGATTTCGATTCATCTAGAATTCCCCCTCCTTTATCAGGTATTATATGTGTAGTTTCATAATTTCCTTTTATGTAACTCTACCACACAACAAAATTCTAACCCTGTACCATACAATCCTTATTTTTAACTACCCTGCAAGAGAAATCTTTTGAAAATATTGTGGGAAAAAAAAGAGAAAATGCTGGTAACCAGCATTTTCTCCTTTTCTCACACTGTTTTCTAACCTTTTATAGAAAAATATAATTATTTGAGCAACATTTGATTTGTTGTCTGCAAATGCTTTCAATTTGGAAGAGTCTAGAATTCTGTTGTTTGCTGAAGGATTTATATTGGAAGCATTGTAGATTAGAAACTAAATATGGCTTGAATGGTATGATTTGACTGTGGAAGGATAGAAAATATTGTGAGAAAAGCAGAAAATCCTACAACATTATCCAGCATTATCTAAAGCCGTCTCTCTCAAGGATGGTCATGTAACTCTTACAAGATGACAAAATTTTAGACTTGTCATTATCAAAAGCATTTGCAGATGACAAAATAAATGTTGGAATTTGTCATAAAAAGTGTAGAAAACATTGTGGGACTAGGAGAAAATGTTTGTTACCTCTCCCTTTTCCACAATATATCCAAAATCCACCTTTCTGTTCCCACCAAGTCTTCAAAAGCCTTCGATTTCAGAGTTGTGAAAACGCAGGATTGTTTCAGAGAAGTGAACTCTTTTCCAGATGAAAGAATTTTAGATTTGTCCATGTTGAAAGTGTTTGCAGATGAGAAACTACATTTAGTTCATGATATGATTTGTCTTTGGAGGGGTAGAAAAATGCTGGATTAACTCTTTACCAAATTACAAAATTTTAGACCAGTCCAAATTGAAAGCATTTGCAGAGGACAAAATAAAGGTGAACCAAAAATTGAAATTTGTTTTTGGAAGAGTAGAAAACATTGTGGGAAAAGGAGAAAATGCTGGTTACCAGCATTTTCTCCTTTTCCCACAGTGTTTTCAAAAAGCTTCTTCCTCAGGGTTGTTAAAAGTAGGGATTGTGTGGTAAAGAGTTAAGAGAAAATGGTAGTCACCTCCATTTTCCACAATACATGTATTTCCAAAATCTTTTCTCAGGGATAATAATTTAATCTATTAACCCATTACCACACAATCCCGGGTTTTAATGACCCTGAGAAAGAGAGCTCTTGAAAACATTGTGGGAAAAGGAGAAAATGCTGTTTCTCCTTTTCTCACGATGTTTTCTACCCTATCTAAAACGGAAATCATCATTTGAGCTACATATGATATATCATCTGCAAATCCTTTCAATTTGGGCCAGTCAAAAATTTTGTTGTTTGGTAAAGAAGTAATTATTTGGTAAAAGGTTAAAGGGAGCTATTCAGATTTTTATGATCTTACCAAACTTAGAAAATGATTTGAGCATGCTCTGGCCAAAGGGGACTTAATGCATCTTAATCATGCATGATACCAAGCAAGTCATAACATGATCATGGATCCATAAAATCCATTTTGTCTATCAACTGACTCAATCATAGGGTAAACTGGTTCTTTTGCGTACAGAAAATTGACCAATAGCAAAAAGTTTCGGGCCAGGTCAGCCTGTGCGGACTGCACAGGCTGACCTGGATTGATACTTTTTGCAGATGCACAAAGCCTCTTTTTCACAGTGGCTCATTTATCTGTAGATTACAATGTAAGTAAGGCAATAGGTGGCAAACCATCAGTAAAGAAGACAGAGAAAGTGAGAAAAAATATTTTTTCAATAGTGTTTCCTTAACCTTTTACCTGCTAAATAACTTAGTAATAACTTAATGACGTAACTCACACGTGGAAAACATACAATTTGATTTGCAATTTGATTGGTCATAATTTACACTATGATGTTTATTCGCAATTCATAAAACACTTCACCATTTTTATTTTATTTTATTTTTTTTTTTAATTTTGTTTATCAGTTTATGAATAAAATTTCAATAACTACAAAATTTTGTCGATGAAAGTCATAGGTAGGAATACCCCCCGTTATTATGTTGTAGTAACTTTCCTGATCCTTGAATTTACTACTTGCTGTGTAAAAAGATTTTGACATCTCACTCGACCTTCGGTCTTGCATGATATTAAAGTTTCTCACGCAGCTGGAATCAGGAAAGTTAGTACAACATAATGTTCCATATGTATCAGTCTGTATTTTACAAGAAATTGCGATATACAGCATAAAAACTAAATAGGCCCATGATGTTTTTAGAAGCCGTCTCAGACAGGGATGTAAATTATAATGATAGTTTGATGAGGATTAAAGCTTTACCACACTATCCCGACTTTAAAAGACCCTGACTGAAAAGGCTTTTGAAGACATTGTGGGAAAAAGGAAAAAATGCTAGTTACCAGCCATTGCTCCTTTTGCCACAGTGTTTTCTGCTCTATCATGGACAAATTTTGTCATTTGGGCCACCTTTAATTTGTCATCTGCAAATGCTTTCAATTTGGACTGGTCTAAAATTTTGTTGTTTAGTAAAGAGTTAATAAAAGTTTTATCATGTATTGTAGATACCCCACCAAGAGTGCCTTCCCCTGAGACACAGTCAGCTAGTCCTCGTAAAACAGACATGTTCGGTAACGAAGATTTGTTCGGAGAGACCTCCCCTAAATCAGCAACGAAATCTGTGATTGAACCCAAAAGTACATTAGCAGATACTAGTGATATATTTACTTCTAATGCCTTTGTTGATCAAAAAAATAAGAAACAGACTGACAATATTGATGATATGTTTGCTTCGCCATCCATTGCAAGTGCAATGAAATCAAATGTGAACATGGAGCAAAATGATGACCTGTTTAACAGTGTAGGAAAAACTTTGACAGATTCTAAACCTAAATCTAAACCATTAACTAATGACGATGATGATTTATTCTCCTCACCTGCCTTATCAAAGTCCAAAATTAAAGAAGAAAAGAAAAAGGAGCCAGAGAAACCCAATGAAAAGATCAATGAAAAGAAATCGAAACCTGTACTTGCACCAGAAGATGATGACCTGTTTTCTACGCCTGCGCTAACAAAAAGTAAAGACAAAGCAAATAGAGAGGCAAAAGGGAACCCTGGAATGAGGGATGATATATTTGGGGATTCAAGTTTGAAAAAGAAAAAAGGTCAGCTTGCTTGCTTACCTGTTAACCCTTTACCACACAATACCGAGTTTTAATGACCCTGAGAAAGAGGGCTTTTAAAAACGTGGGAAAAGGAGAAAATGCTGGTAACTAGCATTTTCTCCTTTTCACACAATATTTTCTAATCTTTCACACACAAAACTCAGCATTTGAACCACATTTATTTTGTCGTCTGAAAGGCTTTCAGTTTTTGACCAGTCCAAAATTATGGTGTTTGGTAGAGTTAATCCGTTCCTTTAAAAAAAAAAAAAAAAAAAACTAGTTAAATCCTCAACACTGAAAGTAGCTGTGTGTGCCAAATTTAAAATTGGTACAAATTAGCTGTGGTTCCCTGATATGGTAGAAAACATTGTGGGAAAAGGAGAAAATGCTGGTTACCGGCATGTTCTCCTTTTCCCATGATGTTTTCAAAAGATCCTTCCTTTTTAGGGCCATTAATACTCAAGATTATGAAGTAAAGGGTAAATCAGTTATCATTCTTGGTTTTAACCATTTTTGTGTTGGCAGTACTTTACACCTACGTATAATGAAAGCATTTGCAAACACACAAAATAAATATGATGGCAATATCTCTGAAAAAGAAGAAAAATTTGTGGGGAAAGAACACTTGAAACTAACCAAACTTATATGTGTATTAACCCTTTACCACACAATCCTGACTTTTAATGACCCTGAGAAAGAAGCCTATTGAAAACATTGTAGAAAAAGGAAAAAATGCTGGTAACCAGCATTTTCTCCTTTTTCCACAATGTTTTGTACCTTCCCCAATACAAATTTCAATTTTTCAGTCAAACTGATTTTGTCGTCTGCAAATGCTTTCTATTTAGACTGGTGTCAAATTTTGTTGTTTGGTAAAGGGTTAAAATTATGCTATGCATAATTATAATGGGAGTCGTGCATATTAATAATGTACCATACAATCCCGAGTTTTAAGGACACTGAGAAAGAAGGTTCTTGAAAACAGTGTATGAAAAGGAGAAAATGTTAGCCAGCATTTTCCCCTTTTCCACAATTATTTTCCTCCCTTCCTGGTGCAAATCTTATTGTTTGAGCCACATTGAGTGAATCTTCTGCCAGTGCTTTCACCTGGTTGATTGATCATTTTGTGTTTAATGCCATGTTCAACATTATTTCAGTTATATCACCGCCGCCAGTGCACATATCCATGCTTTCCTGGATTTTCCTTTACCAGTACTACACACAATATTCTTTCCAAACCTCTGGCTGCTTTCCCACATAACCACTGCCGAAACAGTGGTCAGCTGTGAGAGAGGAATGAATCCTGTCTAAATGACTTACCATCATTCCTTGGAAAGAAATTGGCCAAGCCAGGAATTGAACCAGCAACCGTCTTTTCAAGTCCTGTATGCTAGGGACTAAGCAGTTGCGGCTCTGAATTCAACTGGGACTAGCCTATAATTTTGTCTTTCTTTAAAGGGTGAAGTTTTGGGTTTCATGATTCAGAGGTTCTGGTTTTCATCCTGACTAGGACCACTTGATTCATCTTGGGAGTGACCTAGGGTAAGGCAGCCTGGTAATGGAGAAAACCAGGAAAAGGGTGAACAAGTGAGCTGTCACCTTGATAGGACCTAAGTATTGTTGAAAGTAACATGAAATTCAGTTCAAACAGCTATATAATTATGAGCCATGCTCTAGGAAAAGTGCATTTAGTGCATCTGCGTGATGCATCATATCAAGCAAGTCATCTCACTAATTAGGGATCCATAAAATCCATCTTGTCTCACAACCAAGTGAATCATAAAGTAAACTGGTCTTTTGACATGCAGAAAATTGACCAGTATCAAAAAGTTTTGACACAGGTCAGCCCGCACAGACTGTGCAGGCTGACCGGATCAATACATTTTGCAGTTCCATTAACCTCCTTTTCAATGAGCAAAGCTCATTTGATGGAGATAGGAACTTAACAGAGTTCCAGATAGAGGGAGTGATTTTGATTTCAAAATTGAAAATATCAGTTACTCTCCTTTAAATCTTAATAATATGTTACGGGTACTCATTAGAATCGTCTCACCGAGACGATTCTAATGAATACACACAACATAGGGTTTGGAAGAGAAATAATGGATTTAGAGTACCATCATTCCCTCTTATCTGGAGCTCTTTCATAACTATAGTACATTTAGCAGACTCTTCAATGATCTGTATTACAGAAGAACAGAAGAAAACAGAAGTCCGTGCAGAACCTGTTGAAAATGATGATGATATTTTTGCCGTAACGAAACCGGAGAAAAAGACAAAGGCAAAGAAAGCGATGACCAAAGATGAGGACTTGTTTGATGATAAGACAGATATATTTGATGACATTCCAAAAGCAAAGCCTAAAGAGAAAAAAGTTAAGAAGAAAACTGCTGCACCCAAGAAACAGATATTTAAAGATGATATAGGTTAGTATAAAGCCAGTATAAAGCAATTGAATTTGAATTTGACATTATTTCAGGAAATGGAGAATTTGTTCTTAACCCTTTACCACACAATCCTGAGTTCTTACGACCATGACAAACAGGGCTTTTGAAAACATTGTGGGAAAAGGAGAAAATGCTGGTAAACAGCATTTACTCCTTTCCTCACAATGTTTTCTATTACATGTATATCAGTGAAAAATTCCATTATTTAAGCCTCATATAAATTGTCGTCTGCAAATGCTTTCAATTTGGGCAATTCTAGGGTATTGTCGTGTGGCAAACAGTTAAACCTTACCGTACAATACCCCCTTTTGACGCCCCTGGGAAAGAAGCCTTTTGAAAACATTGTGGGAAAAGGAGAAAATGCTGGTAACTAGCATTTTCTCCTTTTCCCACAATGTTTTCTACCCTATCTAAGAAAAGTTGCACCATTTGAGCCACATCAAAATTGTCATCTGCAAATGTTTTCAATTTGGACAAGGCTAAAATTTTGTTGTCCAGTAAAGGGTTAACCCATAACTGTAAAGAATTATGCCTTTCTGTAACCAGCGTTTTGTCTTTTTTTCTGACATCAAAGACAATCTTTTACCAAACAATTCCTTGTTTTGATGAATTATGAAGGAGGAAGGCTTTTGAAAATATAATGAGAAAAGGAGAAAATGCTGTAACCAGCATTGTTTCCCTCTCTCTTGCTGATAGAGTAGGTCCAAGATCAGACTGCACCGACTGTGCAGACTGATCTTGGATTTACAGAGTCCAATACTTAATGAGATAAAATGACCAAACACAGTTTGTAACTCACTGTGGTAAAATATTGTGAAAAGGGGAAAAGAAAAGGCCGTTTTATTTTTTTCATTTTGCAGATGATATATTTGCTGACACTAGTGCTCCAGCAAAGCCAAAAGAGAAGAAGAAAGAGAAAAAGAAGACCACAGACACAACTAAATCTGTCACAAAAGACAAGGGCAAATCCTTGGATGATATATTTGATGATCCACTCTCGTAACATTGTGTGATTTTAATCAATATTTGAGCAGAGCTCTGGTCAAATGGGGTTTAATGCATCCTCGTATTTCATTTGAATTTTATGGATCCACTTTATCTAAAAATCGACCGAATCATGAGTTGTTTTATTGTTGTGTGGTGCACCTCTCCATGCTTTCCTGGAGTTTCTTTTACCAGTACTCCGCACAATATTCTTTGCAAGCCACTGGCTGCTTTCCAACATCCCATCATCGAAACAATAGTCATTTGTGAGAGGGATGAATCCTGTTGCAATGACTATCATCAATCCTCGGAAAGAAATTGGCCAAGCCGGTAATCAAACCAGTGACCTCCTGCTCTTAAGTCCTGTATGCTAACAGCTGAGGTACATGGGCTCGGCAAATCATGAGTTAGAATGTTCATTTGACATTCAGAAATTTTAACAAAAGGAAAAATTTCGATCCAGGTCAGCCTGAGTGGACTATGCAAGGCAACATGGGTCTGTTAGTTTTGCAGATGCATTAAACCCCCTTTTCACAGAAGATGGCTTATTTCTTGTTTATGAACAAATATTATAATGTATGCGAAAATTTATTTTTTTGAAAATTAAATTGTTAATTTTGTTGATTGTCAGGGACATCAAAAGAAATAATAAAATTAGAAATCTATAAAATAAAGTAGGCCTTCATGCTATCTTGATCCTTTACCAAATAACAAAAAAAAATTCAGTGCATTGAAATTCAAAGCATTTGCAGACAACAAATTAAATATGTCTGAAATGATTGGATTTATTTGTGAATGGGTAGAAAACATCACGGGAAAATGAGTAGGTCCTGGTTACCACTTCCTCCTTTTCCCACAATATTTTGAAAAGCCATCTTTCCTCAGGGTTGTTAAAATTTGGAATCATTTGGTTAAAAGTTACTCCTTTACTATCCCCAGTTTTTACAACACTGAGGAATCTGGCTTAAAAAAACATTGTGGGAGAGATAATGCTGGTAACCAGCATTTTCTCATTTTCCCACAAAGTTTTCTATTCATTCAGACTTCAATCATTTGAGCCACATTCAATCCGATGCCTATGGATGAGTTCAGATGGATGGGTCTGAAATTATGTTTTCTGGCAAGGTTTCACTAAATACCAGCTAATATCCAGGAATGCATGCTGGTCTTTAACACACTGTAGATGACCTTTTTTTTGTCAAGGGGATTACCACTTTTAAAAACATAGTGGCAAAAGTTAGAAAACAAAGTCATCTCATGTCATTCAAAAGTGATGTCACACCTTGTATCACCTGGTTTTGTCTCAAAATTGTAATTTCCTCAAGTGATGTGTATCAGGGAATTTGTAAGGGACACACAAGGTGTGTGATGTAAAATAATGAGTGAAATTTGGACTTCACTACTGAAGTCGCATGAAAACTGGACACATTGCAAGATGCAAGAAAAAATAGAACATTATGTTGGTGTCTAAAAGTATCAATGTTGTCTAACTATAGGTATAACCATAGGTTGCTGAACCTCCATTGGTCTGATATGGAATACCGAAGTATTTATTGCTTTGTCATCAGACACTGTTACTAAAAATAGCACATCTGTGCATGACCTCTGTATAGTATGTAATTTTTAATATAGAGGCCATGTGGCAATATGCTATTTATTGCAACAGTGTTCAGTTATTAACCAAGGAAAATTTCTGTGTTCTCTGATAGACTAATGGAGCTTTAACTCTTTGCAACACAATCCCGACTTTTAATGACACTAAGAAAGGGGGGTGTGTGAAAACATTGTGGGAAAAGGAGAAAATGCTGCAAAGCAGCATTTTCTCCTTTTCCTACAAGTTTTCTACCTTCCCAAAACAAATTTAAACTTTTTAGTCACATTGAAATTGTCGTCTGCAAATCCTTTCAGAGAAGGCTAAAATTTTGTCTTCTGGTAAAGGGTGAAAGGCCTGTGGTCCAACTTGACTTGGAGAAATAAGACTCTGTAAACCTTGTCTTGATAAATTCTTCAAAGCTTATTTGATAATAATTAACCCTCCCCATTGACAAATATTACACAATTCCAAGTTGAAAGCATCTGCAGATATCAGAGTGTAATACAAATAAACTGAAGTCCTTTGACAGGGTAGAAATAATTGTTACAGAAGAAGAAACTGCTGGTTACCAGCATCATCTCCTTTTTCCTCAATGTTTTCAAAAGGCTTCTTCCTTGTGGTCATTAAAACAAGGGGTTGTCTTTTAAAGGGTTAATTTTCTCTACAAAAATGACCCTAACCAGAGGAACAGATTCTGCCTTACCACCATAAACATTCCCTCAACTGGGCTATAACAAGTTTTGTCAAATGAAACACTAAAACAACTGCCTGTATCCAGGAAAGTGCTTTATTCAAATAAAAAGTCATATGTAATTAGGGGTCATTTTTTTCGTAAAAGAGATTCTCTATCAGTCCCTGATCCTTTTAGAGGATAGCTGAAAACATTATGAGCAAATCTCCTTTTATCACGATGTTTACCTAATCACTTACATTGGTAATTCTGCTTTTGCAAGGTCTGATTTCTTAGATGTCATTCAGTCAGAATTTGAGTTTTCATCTTTTGTTTATTTCTCCCATATTTCTCCCTTATTGTCATGTTATTTTCATGAATTGTCGGTGAGCATGTTTGCATGTACTATGTCGGAAACATAAAAGAGTATTCATAACTCCTTACATATTATCACCAGTCTGATAGAGTTATCTCTCTTTGAGCACTCTTGTGCCTATATGCTAAGAAAATACAAAAGTCTTGCAAAACAGAGCAATATTATCGGAACCTACACAATGCCAGTTGAATCTGAAACGTTATGTCAACTCAGGCCTTGAGAACTTTATTGGTCTGTTAATGTTGGTGAAATGGGTCTCAGATAACAAACACGACATAAGTCAGAACCTTTGACCAATGATAGATTTGAGTAATACAAGAGACTTAAACTTTTTTCGTGAAATGGGGTCAACTCCTTTATCTTTGCGCAAACCACTCCTAGAAAGATTTTTGCAAATGAAAATGTTGCTTATGCCAAGCACTTACTCCTTTAACCTCCATGATTTCATATTCAAACATGTTTGAAGTCTTAGTTAACTATTGACCCTTTACCAAGTAAACCTGCATTTTCATGATTCTGGAGAACAAGGCTTTTGAAAAAATTGTAAGAAAAGGAGAAAATGCTGGATACCAGCATTTTCTCCTTTTCCCATCATGTTTTCTGCCACCATTTTCAAGACAAATTCAACCATTTGAACCACCTTTGAATGATTATCGGCAAACGCTATGAATTTGGACAAGTCTGAAGTAAATGGATTAAGGCTGATTATTCATATTTAACCTTCAAAGCGCTGAATAAACCTATCAGACATTTTCATCTTAGAAATACCATCCAAATAATTGCAATTTCATGGCTGCTTTTTGTCTACCATGTTTCAGCAGAGCATACAGAGTAGATCAAAGATCCAGCTGCATGTTTTGTGCAGCCTGATCTTGATCTACACTGCCTGCAAAGGCAACTATAGTTGTGACAGGGGCTTTAAGGGGTTAACAAGGATTTTTTCAAATTTCACTTAAAGTTGATTCAATGAAGTAACAAATTTCAAATTTATGCTACCTATATTAATCAATAGGGACTGATAGAGATCTACTGAAATTCGAAATAGAGACCCCTTTGTTGTATTAATATTACCAACGTATCTTAAAACACAAGATAGAAAACGAAAAACAACTGTTTTGTGAGTGAAAATTAGGCTAAAACATGCATGTACATTATATACCAATTTGTATACATTCTGCAATATTCATAACAACAGGTTCTTTGTTAAATCAATGCATTAGACTAACAGTTATGTACAAAAATGCATTAACGAGTATATTTATATTTCAAAACAGTAACAATAAAATGCGTACAAGGTCATGATTAAGAACACATATTGAAGGTGCATTTTCATATATATTATCACACACATTTATTACAATTGATTATGTATAATATAGAAACAGACAGCCATACATCACAACAATTTGGAAAAAATGTCATTTGAAGGAATTTCTCAGTTTGCTACAATGTTTTCTCCATTTGCCATGGTGTTTTCAGGCAAGCAAATGTCCTCACCCTAGGAGCACCAAATAAATCCACTGGTTATTTTCAGTGTAGACATAAGACCTGAAAATGTTCAATTTCAATGTTGCTTTTGCTGAGTAGATCAAAGATCTGACTGCACATTTTGTGCATTTGTGCAGTTTGTTCTTGATCTATGCTGGCAGCATGGGCAAATACAGTTGTGAAAGGCGTTTTAACCCTATACTGTACAAGCATGTGTCTTAAGGATCCTAAGGGAGTAGGCTTTTGAAAATGTGGGAAAAGTAGGAAATGCTGTTAACCAAAATTTTCTCCACAATGTTTCTTATCCTTTCAAACATTATTTTAAGTATTTGAGTGACAGCAAATCTGTTGTCTGCAGAAAGTTTCAATTTGGGCAGATCTAAAATTTTGCCATCTGGTAAAGCCCCATCCTCTAGTCTATTTTCAGAGATAGGGACAACTCAAATACCAAACAACAAAATATTAGACTATTCCAAAATGAAAGCATTTGCAAACGACAAATTCAATGTGGATGAAATGATACAATTTGTTCTTGAAAGGGTAGAAAACATAATGGAAAAAGGAGAAAATCCTGGTTAACAACATTTTCCCCATTTCTCACAAAGTTTTCCAATGCTTTCCTTCTTAGGGTCATTGAAACACTGGAATGTCTGGTAAAAGGTTGATACCTTTTCACATATGTACCAGGGCTTCTGCATGGCTCAGTTGTGGACATGTAACATGTAGGCCCCCAGTTCGAGCTTCACTGAAAGCACTGGGCTTTTTATGGGAGTGTCCTTGGGCTATACACTTCAGACTCCCAGCCTAGTACTGGTGAAATCAAGGATCTACATGAATAAGTGAGCTGTCACTGTGATATGACTAAAATAATGTTGAAAGTGACATAAGACACCATCCACTCAACAATCAATCAATCAGTGAACATGATACCAATTCTCTCTATCAGGGCCGATATCCTATGGAGCCAATGTTATTCTAACCTACAAAACGTATCTGCCAGTCTTTCCAACAAACTGAAACATTTCCCATATACTCCTATATTAGATTGAAAGACTAAAATAAAATATAGAAAACAAACACAAACATTCATATGAACATTTAAAACTGCAAGTTAATAGTGACTATGGTATACTTAACCCTTTACCACACAATCCCGAGTTTTAACGATCCTGAGGAAGAAGCCTTTTGAAAACATTATGGGTAAAGGAGAAAATGCTGGTAACCAGCATTTTCTCCTTTTCCCAAAATGTTTTCAATCCAAAGACAATCTACATCATTTGATTCACATTTCAATTGTCATCTGCAAACGCTACATTTTTGTTCGTTTGAATTAACAAAACCTAACAAACTCCCCCTTTATAAAATACGATTGCTCTGCACTAGCTCAAACAAGATCGAAATTTCCTACCAGATGTTTCTATCAAATACTTATTACTAAAACTCTGAAGAGGCAATAAAATAAAACGGAGTAACCTATCTCATAATGATTTATTGATTTTTCTTGTAGGTAATACCGTAATTCTCCAAATCAGATTGTGGCAATTTATAAGTTTAGCTCGGGGTAATTTACGCTAGAAACTGTCAGTCATATCATTTGAAACTTTAAGACTTGTCAGCACCTAACACATTTCGATGGGTGAGTGCAACACTATCCTAAGTGCCTATACTTTTTGTATAGGCACTTAGGATAGTGTTGCACTCACCCATCGATTTATGCTTTTCCAAACAATTCCATCTTTTAACAAATCTATGGAAGTACCATTATGAAAATATTGTGGGAAAAGCAGATACCGGTAATACAGGTAACCAGCATTTTCTCCAACAATATTTTCTATCCTTTCAAAAACATACTCCATCACTTGAGACAAATATAATACTTTACCCTACAATCCTGAGTTCTAACGACTTTAAAAGGAAGGCGTTTGAAATCATTGTGGGAAAGGAGAAAAAGCTGGTAAGCAGCATTTTCTCCATTTCCAACAATGTTTTCAATCCTATCAAAGATAAAAATCGTCATTTAAGCCACACTTAATTTGTCCTCTGAATTTAATGCTTTTAATTTGTTCAGTCCAAAATTTTGTCATGTGGCAAAGAGTTAATGAGTTGTCTGCAGATACTTTCAATTGGTCTAAAATTATGTTGTTTCGTAAAGAGTTAATGAACAATTAGGACTTTTTATGCTCCATGCTTTCTGGAAACATTGTGTTAAAAGGAGCAGTTGATTGTAACAAGCAATTGCTCCTTTTTCCACAATCTTTTTCATACAATGCAGTAAAGGAATCTTTTCTAACCTTTAGATCTTTTGCCTGCTAGTCTTTAGTTTGGACTAATATTACCCTTTATAATAACAGGATAAGTAAAAGATTTCTGCATGACAGGTTTTAAAAATGACTGCTACAAAAAAAACATTGTGAGAAATGGAGAGTTTGCTCATTGTGAGAAATTATCTATAAGCCAAAATGTTTTTAAAGGCAAAAAACTAATGTGACAAAAGAATATCCCTTCATTGTAGTATTTCTGGTCTTTAAATATACTATTGCCTTTTGATTGGATGGGAGAAGATAACATCCACCAATCAAGAAACATGATCCATGGTTGGTGGCTATAGTTAATAAAATGAAGAAAACACACTCCTTTTGATGAAATATTCCAATACAGACAAAACCTGTGTTAATGGCCTTCTCTTTTAACCCTTTACCACATAGGTAATCCTAAGTTTTAAATGACCCTGAAGAAGACAGTTTTTGAAAACTTTGTGGGAAAAGGAGAAAATGCTGGTAACCAGCATTTTCTCCTTTTACCTCAATGTTTTCTATCATTTCAAAGACAAGTTGAATCAATTAAGTTATATTCAGCCTATGGTCTTTAAATGCTTTCAATATGGATAGGTCTAAAAAAGGGTTTAAGCAACCAGGTCAACATGTTGAATTCCAGCTGGAAGTCTGGTAAAGAATTAAGCAAGCACCTGCCTTGAGCAAGCAACTGCTCGATCAAGCTTCTGCCATAAGCAAGAATGTGCCTGAAGCACATACTTAACAAAGGCACATGTGAAAAGCAAGTACCTGTCTATTGCAAACACCTATCCTAAGCAAGCAGCTGCTTAACAAAGGCACCTGCCCAAGCAAGAACCTGCCCTAGGAAAGCACCCGTACTAAGCAAGCACCTGCCCTTAGCAAGCACCTGCCCTTAGCAAGCAAGTGCCTCTAGCAAACACCTGCTTTACGACAGCAACCTCCTCAGCAAGCACTTTTCAATCCCTATGCTGCTTGCTTATTACAGGTTTGACTATTTTGTCCTCTGAGAAAAAAAAAAATCTGGTAACTTTTAAAAAAAACCTATAGGTAACAATATAAATATTCT
The DNA here is from genome assembly GCA_945859785.2 of Tridacna gigas. Taxonomy (NCBI): domain Eukaryota; kingdom Metazoa; phylum Mollusca; class Bivalvia; order Cardiida; family Cardiidae; genus Tridacna; species Tridacna gigas. The sequence goes on along the minus strand of OX244028.2, from coordinate 45,148,364 downwards.
AAAATGCTCAAAAAATACTAACACACCTTAACAATTTAATCTCAACAAAAAAAAAAATGCAAAAAAACAAAATTATTGATGAAAAATGAAACAAATACAACAACAACAATAACAACAACAAAATGAGGATGATTCCCGACATTAACTATGGTGACTGCAGACTATAGTAAACGATTTTATTTTACCCATTTTTAAAAATGAAAACATTTGTTACCTATGAATTGATTATTCACACAAACAAGTACATATCAAGAGCTCCACATGCAGGTGCCAACTCTTGGCTGCGTTTTCTTTTTCAGTAAAAACTCCATGTTGGAAAAGGGACAAAACTGCCCTTGTGGTATGGGTTCCCCTTTTGGTAGTTAACAACTAGTTCATGTTTGAGGTAAATATCGTTATTAATAACAGAAATTGTTAAAGATTTTGCACAACCAGGTACTGAGACAACAAAAGGGCTGGTTGACATGATCATTTTCATTTCCTTTAATTTTGTGAATTAAATCTTCCTTCTTGTGTCCACAGATTCCTCAAATCTTGTCATCTGCAAGTGCTTTCAATCCGGACAATATTTTCTACCCTTCAAAAGAAAAACATCATTTGAAATATTTTCTATTTGTCATCTGCAAACAATTCAGATTCAGACATCTATAACTTTTTGTCTGGGAATGATTTAAACCAAGGCCCTTCACAAACCATATTTTCTGTACAGTCACTCAACCTAACAATCCAGAGTTTTAACAGCCCTGAGGAAGAGAGCATTAATTGTGGGAAAAAAAGAAAACGCTGGTAAACAGCATTTTTGTTCCTTTTCCTACAACGTTTTCTCTGCTTCCAAAGAATATCATCATTTGAGTCACATTTGATTTGTCATCTGCAAATGCTTCCAATTTGGATGAGTATAAAATTTTGTCATTTTGGTAAAGAGTTAAGATTGTATTCACATCTTTAACCCTTTCCCAAACGACAAATTTTAGACCCTTCCAGACTGAAAGAGTTTGCAGACGACAATTTTAAATTTGATGAAAATGGCGGAATGTTCTCCAAAAGGGTAGAAAACACTGTGGGAAAAGGAGAAATTGCTCGTTACGAGCAATTTCTCCTTTTCCCACAGTGTTTTCAAAAGACTTGTACTGCAGACACGTGAAAACCAGGGCTTGTTTGGGAAAGGGTTAAAGGCCCTATAGGTGCCAAAAGTAAAAAATGCCAGTTTTAAAATGCATTTAAATTTCAATCATACCATTTAAAAGTATGTGAATTATTGTGAACATGACAATCTGTTATTGTACAGTCAGTCCATATCTTAGTCACTGGCAGAAAAATGAAATCTAAAACTAGGTTAGAAGTTGTCAGGTCACTCTGTCTTTTGTTTACTTTTTACCTGATTTGAAAATTAATTTTTCTGCTACTGACTATTACTTGGACCGACCATACATTGTGTCATCTTCACAATAATTTCCATACTTTTAAATGGCATGATTTAAATTTAAATGGATTCTACCACCCCTTTGTTTACTTTTGGTAGGGTATACAGCCTTTAAGGATGTTAGTGTCAAACGGCAGAAATGTTATTCCAAAAGCATTTATTCTTCCCTAAAACCTATAGTGTGGGTACTTATTAGAAAACCTAACCCTTTACCACACAATGCTGCCTTTTAATAACCCTGGGGAAGAAGCTTTTTGAAAACATTGTGGGCAAACGAGAAAATGCTGGTAACCAGCATTTTCTCCTTTTCCCACAATGTTTTCTACCCTACTAAAGGCAAATTCCATCATTTGAGGCACATTTGAAATGTCATCTACAAATGCTTTCAATTTGGATAAGTCTAAAATTGTGTCGTGTGGTAAAGAGTTAAGTGTCTCAATGAGGTAATGTTAATGAAAACCCACAGTTTCATTTTCATGCTATTTTAACTTTTTAAAAAATGACAGAATTTTAGACTCATCCAAACTGAAAGTATTTGCAGGTGAAAAATTAAATGTGTCTCAAATGATGAGTAGTTTCTTTACAAGGGTCAAAAACATCGTGGGAAAAGTAGAAAATGCCGGTTACCAGTATTTTGTCCTTTTCCAACAACATTTTTCAATTCTACAATTTTCTCATCTGGCAAAGAATTCAACACACATGTAAGATGACATAGGCCGAGAGAGTACCACAAGTATCTACAACATCGGATTTTGTGTGGAACTTTACCTCTTCACCACACAATCCCGACTTTTAATGATCCTAAGAAAGACGCCCTTTGAAAACATTGTGGGAAAAGGAGAAAATGCTGGTAACCAACATTTTCTCCTTTTCTCAAAATGTTTTCTACTCTTTCCAAAACAAAGTTCAATTTTTGGGTGATATTTATTTTGTTGTCTGCAAAAGCTTTGAATTTGGACCAGTCTAAAATTTTGTTAATTAGTAAAGAGTTAAGATTATTACATGGTGAATCTCAAAATATCAAAATATATCCTAACTGTTTACCAAACAACAAAAATGTAGACTTGTCGAAATTTAAAGCATTTGCTGACGACAAATTAAATGTGGCTAAAATGATGAACTTTTTCTCTGAAAGGGTAATAAACATTGCGAAAAAAGGAGAAAAATCTGGTCAACCGAAATTACCACATATATCCTATAGCATGATGACAACAAAACTGTGATTTAACCCTTTACCAAACAGTCCTGTGTCTTAACAACCCTGAGGAATACAGCTTTTGAAATCAAAGAAGGAAAAGGAGAATATGCTGGTTTACAGCATTTTCTCCTTTTTCCCTCAATGTTTTCAAGCCTTTCAAAGACAAACACCATTATTTGAGCCATATTTTGTTTATCTTCTGCAAATGCTTTCAATTAGGATGATTCTGAAATTCTGATGTTCCGTAAAGAATTGACAGGTTTGTCTTTTTCACAACTATACGACGTTCTTCCGTTCAAAGTTTTTGAGCAAATTCTTCCAAAACATTCCTATAATAACTGCATTGCTTGTTTTAAATCTTACACACAAAACACTTCACTCAGAGTAGCACATGTATTTCTCACAGTGTTAAAATTTCTCATGTACCATAGCCGTAATCCATCAATCAAAATCCATCCACTGGTTCCCTACGTCTTGGTGCTATTATTGTATCCACTATCTAGAGATGTACTTGAGCCCTTCCTACTTGTAGCCAGGGTACCAGTCGAGGAATGATGACCAACCAATGAGGAAGAAGTAAACAGTTTGTACCAACCAATCACAATGTTTGAAAGATCAAGTTGGTCCAATAAGATTTGGGCCACTCCCATGAACACTTTGCGATCCATTCTGCCATAGTCTCCCCACACTGTTAACTATAGAATGAAAATCAAAAACAAATTAGTGAAAGGCAGTAGAAAAGACCTCGCAAAACAAAATTATAGACTTATCCATACTGAAAGTAGTTATAAAACAGGGCTTTAGTGCATCTCTGTGGTGCATTGTACCAAGCAAGTCATCAGAAAATTAGTGAACCACAAAATCCATTTTGTCCAACAACAGGCTGCATCCAGAGGTAGAATGGTCCTTGGACACATAGAAAAATTGTAAAAAGCAATAAGTTTTGACACAGGTCACCCTGTGCAGACTGTGCAGGCTGCATCAAACCCCCTTTTCACAGAGCATGGCTCATTATTATATTTTGCTTGAATGATGGAATATGTTTTTATAAAAGGTTAAAACATTGTGGTAAACAAAGAAAATCCTGGTTTGCAGCATTGTGTTTCAAAAAGCCCTCATCCTATGAATTCAGTCATGCACATATTCTGCCATTATTTTCAGGGATGGTCTGAACCAACCCCTACGATACTAAACATATAAGCCATGCTCTGGAAAAAGAAGGCTTGATGCATCTCCATGATGCATTATATCAAGCAAGACATCACATAACTATGGATCCATAAAATCCATTTTCGCTCAGGCTGACATTGGTCAATACTTTTTGCACATGCTTTACATTCCCTTTTTCACAGAGCACGGTTCATATTCCCCTTGCCCATCTTACCACGCAAGCCATTAACAGCCCATATTTGTACAGTTTTAGTCATATAAGTATATACAATACTCAATTTACATGTGCCTACTCAAGGCTAGATAAAAATAAAGGTCTGAGTTTTGCTGAATTAATTATCATTATACCCAACATAACCAACTGATTAACACAGTAATGTGTTATGAGGCCGGAAAAGTTTCCAATCAACTGGTTATAAAAAGCTGTGTTTGTTGCCCTCCCTAAAACCTTTGACAGTACAGCAAATCTCTGCATGTGGAGTAGCTAAAAACCTAGCAAATATTCACTTACTTGCAGTATCTTGCCAGAGTAGGCCTCTGTGAACACAAGTTGTTGTTGATAGAGTGGGTCTAAAGTCCGCCTTGCTACAGTTGTCTTCTGTTTCTCCACACAATGTTTGCCTTCTATCAGGTAGACTTTTACATAGGGGGCTGAAATAAGCAAAATAATTATAATTCTCCTTGATAAATGAGGAACTGATAGTTCTTGTTTAGGAGCATTTAAGGGTATCAGTGAATTTAATCCTTTACCATAAGACAAAATTTTAGACTTGTCTGCTTTCAAACCATTTGCAGTAAACAACTTAGAATTTGCTTCACTGATAGAATTTGTAGGTGAGAGGGTAAAAAAAATTGTGGGAAAATGAAAAAAAAACACTGGTTACCAGCATTTTCTCCTTTTCCCACAGTGTTTTCAAAAGCCCTTTTTCTCGGGATCGTTAATACTCCAGATTGTTTGGTAAAGGGTTAAGGTAAATACACATTAGAACAGCACTGAATATCTATTAACCCTTTCAGCTCCACAGGCAAAAACAGGGACTTTTGTGGATGGCATAGGTCAAAATCAAACTACACAAACATGTAGTTTGATCTTCAATCTCTACCTTCTGCTTGTCTAGTCAAGCCTTTATGATTAAAATTTTTCTGAGTCTCAGTGGACTATATTTACAGCCATCGAAAGTTGTCAAGTTTATTTATTTGGCAATGAAAGAGTCAATATTTTGACATCAAAAGTGCATGAGATTCAGGACAGGAATTATATAAAACATACATGATATTGATAACTGAAGCTACATATTTTCCTGTAGCCCCAAAAACCTGCAAATTTTGCAAATATACCTGCTACATAAAATTCTGGATCCAAGTTCTTTTAAACAAAGATGCTACCTTATGCCAAAAGAACTGACAAAATCACCGTGACAACCCTCAATATAAGCAATGCTCTGTGAAAAGGGAGCTTAATACTTCTGTGAAAAGTATAGCCCCCAGTCAGCCTGCGCTGTCTGCACAGGCTGACCTGGGCTGAAACTTTTTGCTACTGGTAAATTTTCTGTATGTCCAAGGACCAGACTACCTCATGATTCAGTCAATGTTAAAAAGAGCAGCCATCATGGATCCCTAATTATGTGATGGCTTGACTGATACAATGCATCACGGAGATGCATTGAGACCCCCTTTTGCCAGGCCATGGCACATATGTATTATTTCACTGGGAGACAGTAGTATAGGGGTACAGTATCAGTCTCTCACGCAAAAAATTCTAGGTGCAAATCCCTTGATGAGTGGGGCCAACTTTGGGAACTACGCACATTACAGTGCAAATACTGGTTAAGGTTTCAGGGAGCAATCATCCAGAGTAATTAAGCCTTTACCACACAATCTCGACTTTTAACGACCCTAAGAAAGAAGCCTTTGAAAACATTGTGGGAAAAGGAGAAAATGCTGGTAACCAGCATTTTCTCATTTTCCCACAGTGTTAATTTTTCTACCCTTCCCAAAACAAATTTCAATTTTTCAGTCACATTTAATTTGTCCACTGCAAATGCTTTCAATTTGAAAAAGTCTAAACTCTTGTCGTTTGGTGAAGAGTTAATATAAGTTGTGAGAACTTGTTTCATGATAAATGTAGAATAAATGAAGGATATTTGTTTTTTTTCTGTGAAAGATTGAAATTTATTTCATCAAGTGAACATCATCCATAATATTTTACCAATGATGAAATAAATTTTGATCTCCCACCAAAAAAAACAAATATTCTATTTATTTCATGCTTCTAACCCCTATTTTGATGGAACTTTCATCAAAATCCAGTATATTTGTTTTTGGTTACTCCCCGTGGCGTATCCCCCTCACATAACAATGCAATACAATATTATGTAAAGCTCAAAAAATATAGCATAAATTACATCATATTTCCCTCCATTTGAATGGCACATACTCATTACCTAGGTAACTACAGCGTGGGAACTACTGTTTACGCCTTCAATTAAAGTGTTAGAAAATATAAAATCGTATTTTCATTGGTCGTAAGAATGAAATATCAAACCATAATCCACCATTATTTCTTCATAAACTACTTTCTTTCATTTACTAACATAACTACAGTAAGTATATCAATTTACCTGGAAGAATTTTAGCGCCGGGTTTAGCAAGTAGTCCTCTTGCTCGTATCACTTCGACCTCCAATCGACCTTTACGATCGTATAGTCCTAATTGTATTTCACCTAAACATGCTGATCCTAGAACCTGTCTACCTACAAGCTGAGCAGGACCGAGGCCTTCAATAAAGTCCCCAAACTGACCTTCGACCCCTGCTCTCATTCCTGGAGGAAGCCATAGTCTGTTGAAATAAACATACAATTATCTATCGATTCCTTCCTTCAACCCTTTTCCATACCACCCTGAGAGGGAAGACTTTTGAAAACAGGGTAGAAAAAAGGAGAAAACCTGGTAACCAGCATTTTCTTCTTTTCCTTCAATGCTGGTAAACAGCATTTTCTACGTTGTTTTCTACCCTTTCTTAATACAAGTTAAATCACTGAGTCACATCTAGTTTGCTGTCTGCAAATATTTTAACACTTTTAACCCTTTACCAAACGATCCAGAGTTAAACGACCCTGGTAATTAAGACTTTTGGAAACACTATGTTTCTTACCCTTCTTGAGACCAATTTCAATTATTGAGTCACATTTGTCATCTGTAAATGCTTTCAATTTCAACCAGTCTGAAGTCTTTCTGTTTGATAAAGAGTTAATTATCTTAACTTGAACTATCAGACCACCTCCTGTTAGAGGCAACTTTTCTTATTGTCCTTGGGTGGTCTCTTAATACAGGTTCTGACTTTATTTCAACCACAGCAAGTTCAAGATACTAGGAAGCTGTAATTTTCAGTTTTGAATAACACTTTATTAACCCTTTATCACACAATCCTGCGTTTTAACAACCCTAGGAAAAAAGGCCTATGAAACATTGTGGGAAAAGGAAAAAAAAACACTGGCTACCAGCATTTTCTCCTTTTCCCACAAGGTTTTCCATACATTCAAAGACAATTCCTATCATTTGAGCCCTGTTTTACACCTGCAAATGGGCCAAGCTCTGTGAAATGGGGTTTAACTCTTTACCACACAATCCCGACTTTTAACGATCCTAAGAAAGAGGCCTTTTGAAAACATTGTGGGAAAAGGAGAAAATGCTGGTAACCAGCATTTTCTCCTTTTCCCACAATGTTTTCTACATTTTCCAAAACAAATTTCAATTTTTGAGTCACATTTATTTTGTTGTCTGCAACTGCTTTCAAATTGGAGTAGTCTTTAATTTTGTCGTTTGGCAAAGAGTTAATGCATTTGCAAAAAGTATTGACATAGGTCAACCTGCACATTCCCCACAGGCTGACCTCAATTGAAAAATTTTTGCTATTGGTTAATTTTCTGCATTTCTGAGGACCATTCTACCTCATGATTCAATTGGTTGTAAGACAAAATGGATTCTATGGATCCATAAATATGTGATGGCTTGCTTGGTTTAACCCTTTACCACACAATCCCGAGTTTTAACAACCCTGGGGAAGAAGGCTTTTGAAAACACTGTGGGAAAAGGAGAAAATGCTGGTAACCAGCATTTTCTCCTTTTCCACAATGTTTTCTACCTTTCCCAAAACAAATTTCAAATTTTCAGTCACATTTATTTTGTCGTCTGCAAATGCTTCCAATTTGGAGCAGTCTAAAATTTTTCTGTGTGGTAAAGAGTTAAATGCATCTCGGAGATGCATTTAACCCTCTTTTGCCAGAGGGCCACTCAAATAGTTTCAAAGTAGGTAAATCTTTAACTTACACGTCTGGTAAAAGGTTAACCCTGTACCAAATGACAAAATCTTCAACCTGCCCAAATTGAAAGCATTTGCAGACGACACGTTAAATGTGACTTAGATGACAGGATATGTCTATGATAGATTAGAAAACATTTTGGGAAAAGGAGAAAATGCTAGTTACCAGCATTTTCTCCTATTCCCACAATGTTTTCAAGAGGCCTCTTACCCAGGGTTGTTAAAAGTCGGGATTGTGTGGTAATGGGTTAAACATTATCCACTACATATTCTTTGTTCACTATATTTGATCATTGCTTTGACAAAATGGGGTTTAATGCATCTCTGTAAGACATTATACCAAAGCAAATAATCACAACTGTATCCATGAAATCTATTTTGTCTAACAAATGACTGAATCATCGGATTGCACAGGCTAATCTGGGTCAAAACTTTTGCAAAAGCATTTAACCCCCTTTTTACAGGGCATGGTTCATTTGGAGATCTTTTTTTTTGGTGCCAGTGCATCTATCCATGCTTTTCTGGAGTTTCTTTTACCAGTACTCCACACAATATTCTTCCCAAGCTACTGGCTGCTTTGCCATATAACCATTGTCAAAACAATGATCAGCTGTGAGAAAACTAGAGGCCTTTGAGGGCCAGAATCACTCCACTGGCATGACTGTGCTGTATTTTATAGCATACGCTATGAATTCATGATGCAAAAAGGATAAAAAGCAAACACACAAAAAATGGAGGAAAGGGTTGTTGCAACTGGGCTTGAACCCACTAAGATAGCAAAAGTAGGCAAGGTGAATTAAACAAAATTAATAGTGAAAAAAAAAAAACCCTGAAGTATAATTTCTCAAAACTATTTGTTTGGAATCCAGTCAAATTTGATACGGTGTCAGTACTCACTGTTTTAAACAATCCCTGCAAGTTTTAAAGAATGTGACCAATAATGTGGACTTTGTTGAGTAAAAAATACTAGGTCATCAAGTGGCTGCTTTTCCTAAACCGATTGCTAGATTTTCTTCATTCTTAATAGAGTTCAATCCCTTGATTATACAAAATACTCATTGCAAGTTTCAAAAGATTTAATCAAAATATTGCAAAAACATTAAAATAAAAAATTTCAACATTAAATGGCACCTTTTCCCATACTGATTTTCAATTTTTTTTTTTTTCTTAAATCCATAGGGTTCAAGCTACTGATAATATAAAGCAACTATGCAAGTTTCATAAAAATTCAACCACAAATGCTGACATTATCGCGTAAACAAGAATATGTAAATTTTCAATTTTAAATGGCTACATTTTCCATACTAATTGTTGATTTTTTTTCAAAATCAATATGATTCAAGCTGTTGATGATACAAAGCAACTGTGCAAGTTTCATGAAAATCAGACCACAAATACAGACTTTATTGTGTAAACAAGAAAAGGAAATTTTGATCTTTAAATAGCTACTTTTCCCAAGCTGATTGTCAGATTTTTTTCAGAATCAATAGGGTACAAGCTATCAATGAGATAAACAAACTGTGCAAGTTTCGTTAAATCAGACCACAAATGCTGACTTTATCGCATAGACAAGAAATTGAAATGTTGAACTTTAACTAACTACTTTTCCCACACTGTTTTTCAGATTTTTTTCAAAATCAATAGGATTCAAGCTTTGCTGAGATAAACAAACTGTGCAAGTTTCACAAAAGTCTGACTACAAAAGCAGACTTTATCGTGTAACAAGAAATTGAAATTTTGGAATTTAATTTGCTACTTTTCCCACACTGTTTTTCAGATTTTTTTCAAAATCAACAGGATTCAAGCTTTTGATGAGATAAACAAACTGTGCAAGTTTCACGAAAATCTGACTGCAAATGCAGACTTTTGAATTTTAAATGGCTACTTTTCCAACACTGACAGTCACATTTTTTTTCAAAATAAATAGGATTCAAGCTTTTAGATAAACGAACCGTGAAAATTTCATGCAAATCCGACCACAAATGCAGACTTTATTGCGTAAACAAGAAATTAAAATTCTGAACTTTAAATGGCTACTTTTCCCACACTGATTGTCATATTTTTTTCAAAATCAATAGGGTTCAAGCTATTGATGAGATAAACAAACTGTGCAAGTTTCAAGAAAATCCAATCATAAATGCAGACTTGATCGCATAAACAAGAAAACTGGGTGGATAGACGGATGGACAGACAGACAACGGAAACCATGCCATGACATAAGCTCTGCTGGCTTACAGCCAGTAGAGCTAACAAGAGGGCCATGATGGCCCTGTATCGCTCCACTGGCTAATAAATATAAACCATAAATACTGAACATTTCAATTCTGAGCCAAATGGTTTCAAAACGAAGACTTACAAAGTTTTCTCTGTAGAAGCCCATATGAAAGTTGAGACCCGCAGGGCAAAGCCATTTTTGATCCCAGAGCTATAATTACTTGAACCCTGGTAGAGGTCCACAAGATAAAGCCACATGCCAAAATAATACAAGTCTATGCTGTATGGTTATAAATAAGGTGATTTTCAAGTTTCGTGCATATGAAGCCTCTGTAAAACATAAGACCCCTGATGCAAGGCTAATTTAAAAAAAAAACCAAAAGTGATCCAGATTTGGTAGCCCTTGGGTTTGCGGTTAGGAGCAAAAGGATTTTTTTAATTTTCACCCTATAAGCATATGTTTATGGCCAAATTTGGGAGTTCTTGGCCTTATGGCTAGTAACAAGACGGTTTCAGAAGTTTTCACTCCATAAACCCGTGTAAAACTTGTGACCCCTGGTGCAGGGCCAAACTTGATCCTAGGGTTGTAACTTGGGCCCTCTTTGTAGTTGTCCACTAGATAGTGCTATAATTATGCAAAATTTGGTAGCCCTAAGCCTTATGGCTATGTACACCCAGATTTAAAAGTTTTCCCTATATAAGCCCATGTAAATCTTGTGAACCTCCCCCCCGCGCCCCCCAGCATGAGCCCAAATTGACCCCAGGACTGTAATTTGGGAACTTTTGGTAGACCCCCACTAGATCAAGCTAAATGCAAAATTTGGTAGCTCTAGGCCTTATGGCTAGGTACTGGAAGATTTCTTAAGTTGTCACTATGTAAGCCCATGTAAAACTTGTGACCCCTGCAGCGGGGCCAATTTTGACCCCAGGGCTAAAATTTTGGCCCGCTTGGAAGAGGCCCACTAGATTTAGCTACATGCAAAATTTGGTAGCTCTAGACCTTATGGCTAGGTACAGGAAGATTTTCAAAGTTTTCTCTATATAAGCCTATGTAAAACTTGTGACCCCTGGGGCAGGGCCAATTTTGACCCCAGGGCTATAATTTGAAGAAGCATGATAGAGGTCTACTACATAAAGCTACATGCCAAATTTGGTAGCCCTATGCCTTATGGTTTCAGACAAGAAGATTTTTAAAGATTTCCAATATTTTTCAGTTTTGTTGCCATGGCAACCAGAGTTTTTGAAGGAATTAAATTCTTTCAAGAAATTCTGAAGAGGACCATGGCAGGATCATTTCTGTGAAGTTTCATGAAAATTGGATGGGTAGTTTCAGAGAAGAAGATGTTTGAAATAAAATTTAACAAACCGACAGACGGACAGACGGACACACGCACGACAGACACCGGGCCATGACATAAGCCTGCTGGCCTTTGGCCAGTGGAGCTAAAAATGAATCTTGTTGCAATTACTATTATCCATCCTTGAAAAGAAATTGGCTTCCTAAGCGACTGGCGGCTTTCCCACATAATCATCATCAAAACAACAATCAGTGTTAAGAGAAGAATGAATCTTGTTGCAATAACATTCATCAAACCTTGAAAAGAAATTGGCAAAGCTTGGGATACCCTGATACTTGAGACAATGAGGCTATTCCTTGGGTTCAAGCCTTATATGTAACCAACTGTGCTCAGTAAATATTATAGATTCCACTGTACAGTACTTACACACTGCCCGAGTCACTGCTAACACTTCCATCTGTTGACTCTCGACTGCCTTGTTTATACATGTTTCTGCCTTCTTCTACGGGCAAAACCTCTTCACATCGTGTAAAGGAGCTCCTTTTCTTCCCATCTGTTTTAAAAATAGAAGAACAAGTAATATACTTTACCACAACAGATATCAAATATTGGGATTTGTCTTTGAAAGGGTAGAAAACAAAGTAAGAAATGCTGGGTACCTGCATTTACGTTTTTCCCACAAAGTTCCCAAGTTTCATTATGACTAAAGAGTTAAGATTATTGTCAAATAAAAAGACCATCTTGATAGTGTAACTGTGTCTATTTGATAAAGGTTAATTGCCCTCATCTGAAAGGCTACACATAAAATTTGCTCTGATTTGGTCCTACAGACTGTCAGAGGACAGAGTGCTTCACAACGTGGACAGGCACACTCTACTGACAGTTTGTATGGTGTTTAATGCCATTTTCAGCATTATTTAACTCACATTGCATCAGAAAGTTCACATATCGAAGCTTTTCTGTAGTTTCTTTTACCAGTAACTTTACAGAACATGTATACATGTATATAGTGTAAAAAGCCATTAGGTTTGCATTTCCATATGGGACAACAAAAACTCACATTAACTCTTTACCAAACGACAACATTAGGACCTTTCCAAGTTGAAGGCATTTGCAGACGACAAAATAAATGTGACTCAAAAACTAAAATTTGTTTTGGGAAAGGTAGACAACATTGTGGGAAAAGGAGAAAATGCTGGTTACTAGCATTTTCTCCTTTTCACACAATGTTTTCAAAAGTTTTCTTTCTCAGGGTCGTTAAAAGTCGGGATTGTGTGGTAAAGAGTTAAGCAAGCTAAAAAAACTTAAACACACCTAATTGGTTTGCACTACTACTTCTTCGTCTCAGCCCGACAAAACTGCCGATTTTATGTGAAAGACTTGGTCTACGTTTACTTCTTCCCTCTGTTATACTGTTGGACACAGCGGAATCCGACTGGCTTCCATCTGTCTTCTCGAAGCCTTGACTGTCATTGCTAGAACTACGAGGTGGGGGTCTCCTGGATGGCATTGGGGGAATTCTACTCTCCATTCTATTGGAAAATTCACTGGAATACGAAGAAAAAAATATTTTAACTTTGGCCACACAGTCAATTCCTGAGTTTTAAAGACTCTGAGCTAGACCACTTTTTGATAACATGCTGAGAAAAAGAGAAAATGCTGGCGATCAGCATTTTCTCCTTTCCTCACAATATTTTATGCCCTTACAAAGAAAATTCCCTTTGATGTATTTGCATTTTATTTGTTTTTCCGGCAAAAGCTTTGAATTTGAACAGATTCAAAATTTTGTCATTTGGTAAAGAGTTACTTTTTTTACATGAATGTTTAACGCCCTGTTTAACTGTGAAATGAAGAAAAAAAGAAGTCAGTTTTTTTGCATTCTAACATTACACTCCTAGAGGAATGCTTGCATACAAGTTTTGTGTTTTACACTATTTTCAACATTATTTCATTTTTGTCACAGTAACCAGTGCACCTTCATGTTTTAATTTCCAAAAACAGGATTTCAGAGCAACTGGCTGCTTTCACTCTTTACCAAACAACAAATTGAAAGCATTTGCAGAGGACAATTAAATTGTGGCTGATATTATGAATTTGACTGTGAATGATAAGAAAGCATTGTGGGAAGAGGAGAAAATGCTAATCACCAGCATTTTTCTCCTTTCCCACTATGTTTTCAAAAGGCTTCTTCCTAAGGATTGTTAAAACTCAAGACTGTATGGTAAAGGGTTAACAAATAATCAATGAAAACATAACGCTCAGCTGCTATATAGGGATGAATCCTGTTCAATTACAACCACAATGCTTTTTTTTTCACCAACCATGACAGAGAATGCTTTTGAAAACATTGTAGGAAAAGGAGAAACGATGGTTACCAGCATTTTCTGCTTTTCTCAAAATGTGCTGTACCCTTTCACAAACAAATCTCATACATTTAGCCACATTAAATTTGTCATCTACAAGTACTTTCAATGCAGACAAGTCTACATTTTTTGTGATCTGGAAAAAGGATTACATAGAAAAAATTCCCTCATTTGAGCCTTACTTCATTCACTGTCTGCACTGAGCTTTCTATTCAGACAAATGTAAAATTTTGTCTTCAGGCAAAGGGTTTAACTCTTTCCCAAACGACAAATTTTGGACTGGTCCAAATTGAAAGAGTTTGCAGACCACAATTTTAAATTTGATGAAAATGGCAGAAAGTTCTCAGAAAGGGTAGAAAACACTGTGGGAAAAGGAGAAATTGCTCGTTACCAGCAATTTCTCCTTTTCCCATGGTGTTTTCAAAAGACTTGTACTGCAGACACATGAAAACCAGGGTTTGTTTGGGAAAGGGTTAACTCTTTCGCTGCCAACTAAATGGAGCAAACATTTCTCGAGGTCTGTAAATATCTTTTTCATTTCAATTGCACCTGTTTTTGACTGAAGATCAGCATCAGATAACAGACGGTATAGATCAGTGATCAGACTGCATGTTTAGTTCAGTCTGATCTTGATCTACGCCATCCGCAAAAGGTATGAAAGGCAACATTGGCAGTAAAAGAGTTAAGGTCAAAATCATACCTAAATTTTCTTGGCCTCTCTGACTGAGTAGAGCGCACACTGACTGTACTGACTTTTGAGACCTCTGACATATCACTGGTCTCCGAGGCGTCACTCTGAACATCATCTGATCCTTCAGGTGCAAATTCTGTAATGTCAAAATAATTTTTGGCTTATCAATTACCAAACAAGCAATGAAAAAAAGGAAGTGTTTGGAAACTGGAAAAAAGTTGAAATGGCCTGGTTACCAGCCTTAACCACATAATCCTGAGTTTTAGCGACCCTGAAATGAAAGCTTTTGAAAGCATTGTGGGAAAAGGAGAAAATTGTCATCTGCAAATTCTTTTGATTTGATCTGGTCTAAAATTTTGTCATTGGGTTTTACAGCCAAATCCTATCATGTAAGCTAAATTTGTCATCTGCAAAAACCTTTGAATTTGGGTAAGTGTAAAGTTTTGTTGTCTGTTAAAGATACATCTATACTTGTTTTCAGCCAATTTTTCACCCATTTCATCTTCATTTTATGAAACCAAAAGCATTCTTGTATCATCATGCCAAGTGCTGGCCCTGACTCCAGCACCTTTGCACAGATTACGACGGATAGGAAATGCATTTCGTTTTTTGGTAGCCTTCACAGAAATCTCTGTTGTCATTTCCAGTTTTAAATGAGGACAAATCCATTGAGTTTCTCTATCCCTTACACCATATATATTGGTAATTTATCTATGTTTACACAGCTGACAAACTTTTGCCTCATTCTACACACTTTCAAGTTTTAACAGTGTTTTTTCTCTCTTGCTGTAAGAATGTATCTTTAAAGATATAAATGTAAACATGTTGATGACTTACCTTTTCTTCTCCTCATATGGTATCCCCGATCAATATCTCTGCCATGTCGAAAGTCATACTCTCTATCCAGTCGGTCCCGTCCAAAACCTCTGTCACGAGATCTGTCACGTCGACTTTCATGACTGTATCTGTATCCCTCGCTGTCAGAATGAGGCAAGTTCGAATTTTCCACCTGCCGTATTATTCTCTGTTTCATAAGTTTGGCTCTTTCCTCTAGTTCTTGTGTTACTGTTGACAAATAGAAGATAGTCAGCTGGATTCAAGTAAAATCTAGAACATGTGACAAGGACAGGCTTCTAGGTAGTTGAATAACGAGTTCAAAGAACAAATTTTTTGACCAGCTTACAACCCATTTAAGTAACATGTTTTAATATTAACTCCACCAAATGACAATATTTCCGACTAGTCCAAATTGAAAGCATTTGCAGACAATAAATTAAATGTGGCTAAAATAATTGCATTTGTTTCTGAAAGGTTAGAAAACATTGTGGGAAAAGGAGAAAATGCTGATTACCAGCATTTTCTCCTTTTCCCACATTGTTGTCAAAAGGCTTCTTTCTCATGGTCGTTAAAAGTCGGGATTGTGTGGTACAGGGTTAAACATTTACTAAACAATTCTACGTTTTAACAATCTGGAAAAAATAAGCTTCTGAAAACATTGTGGAAAAAATACAAAATGCTGGTAACCAGCATTATCTTCTTTTCTCTCATATCAGAAACAAACATTATTTTTCAAGCCACATTTCACTTATCATCTGCAACTTAACTTGGACAAGTTTAACACTTTACCAAAGGACAAACTTTTAGACTAGTCAAAATTGAAAGCATTTGCAAACAACAAAATAAATGTGTCCCAAAAGTTAAAATTATTTTTGGGAGGGGTAGAAAACATTGTGGGAAAAGGAGAAATTGCTGATTACCAGCATCTTCTCCTTTTCCAACAAGGTTTTAAAAGGTTTTTTCCTCAGGGCCATTAAAAGTCGGGATTGTGTGGTACAGGGTTAAAGTTTTCTAGTCAAGCAAAGAGTTAAACAGTTGCAGCTACTCTAATTCTAATTAAGCCATGCTCTGGTAAAGGGGGTTTTAATGCATCTCCATGGTGCATTATACCAAGCAAGTCATCACATAATTATGGATCCATAAAATCCATTTTGTCCAACAACCAATTGACCCATGAGGTAGAGTCATCCTTCAACATGGAGAATATTTACCACAAGCAAAAAGTTTTGACCCAGGTCAGCCTGCATGGACTGCGCAGACTAACAGGGGTCAATACTTTTTGCAGATGCATTTAAATCCCTTTTCACAGAACATGGCTTAATTCTAAATTTAGAAAGTAACACTATTTCTAATTGGGTTAAATCATTTTATATTGTGTTCCTTTGAACTGCAGAAAATTCTTGAGTACTAGAATATAAACAGTCTTTGTATCTTGAGTATTAGAACAGTTTTTGAGTATCAGAATATAAACAGTTTTTGTATCTTGAGTGTTGGAATATAAACAGTTTTTGTATCTTGAGTGTTAGAATATAAACAGTTTTTGTATCTTGAGTATAAGAATATAAACACTTTTTGTATCTTGAGTGTTAGAATATAAACAGTTTTTGTATCTTGAGTGTTGGAATATAAACAGTTTTTGTATTTTGAGTGTTGGAATATAAACAGTTTTTGTATCTTGAGTGTTAGAATAGAAACAGGTTGTGAATACAGACTCTAGTGCAAAGCTTTTCTTACCTCTGTCTCTACTTGATCTTTGTGCTTCAACAGGTATAGCTGGTAAAATACGCTTTTTAGGGGATGGGGTACTGGTAGGGGACATTCCAGGGACCCTGACAGGGGTACTACTTGCTGAAGATCTACTGTAAATATACAGTTTCAAAAAATCCTTTACTACAAAATCCTGTGTTTTATGACAGTGAGGAAGAAGTTATGTAAATGTTTCCAAAAAAGGAGAAAATGCTTGTGACCAGCATTTCCTCCTTTTCCCTTTAAAAAAAGAGGTTTATAGAATCAGGCAGAAGCTGGTATCTATGTTCACTTTTTTTAAATACGTTTAGAAAAATGTTACTATGCCAGCCTTTGGCAAGCTTATCAATATTTTTCTGAACAAGTTTGATAAAATTTTATCGTAACAGCCTTTAAATGTCAGATTCTCTTCATCACATAGCTGTATCTTAAGCAACACAATCATCTATAATGATTAGATCCATATGTAAAATCTACCTGTATATTCATGAATGAGACCTTCTTCATCCTATGACAGGATTGTATTTATGCAATAAAAACAGACTGGTCTGAGAGGTATGTAAGTAGACAACTTGATTTTAAATCTAGCAAGAGCACCGCATGTGGGTGCCAAAGCTTGGCTGCGGATGCTTAATTTTCAGTGAAAACCCTAAGTAAAAAAAGGGGCATAACTCAGTCAAAAATACTCGGATGGTTACTTGCCCTTGTTGCATAAGTTCCCTTTTTGATAATTAACAACTTGTCCAAGTTTAAAGCAAATATCTTCAGTAATAACAGAGATATCATAAAATGTCAAGGTTTTCACATGACGACACAGACAATGCCAGGGCTACGGAAACACCCTGACATTTCCTCCCAAAATAGCCGAGCTAAAAATAAGGCAAACCCTAGTTCCATCATGATCATCAGGTTTGACAGTTGAGTTGACAGGGAAATTTTTGTCTGATGTGGTTTGGAGATGCTGGGTAGGAATATAATGCTTTTACAACAGAGTTCAATTAACCCATATCATGATGTCACAAAATTTTATCCGGAAAGTGTGCAAGGTATGAAAATTTGTCATGCACTTCACCCTTTACCACACAATCCTGACTTTTAATGACCGTGAAGAATATTGCCTTTGAAAACATTGCAGGAAATGGTGAAAATGCTGGTAACCAGAACTTTTGTCCTTTTCTCACGATGTTTTCTATCCATCCAAAGACAAAAACCATCATTTTGAGCCACATTAAATCTGTTGTCTACAAATTAATGCATTCAATTTTGACGAGTCTAAAATTTTGTCCTTCGGTAAAAATTATAAGGGAGGTTATGTGATAAAGAGAAATTTTTCACCTGAGATCTGTGGGTGAGATAGAGCGTGGAAGGGGTTCAGGCACGCGATGGTGGGTTGATGGGGACTTTGACCGCTTTCTTTGACCTACATCTGGAGTTGGAGACTTGGATCGCTGTCTACTGGAGGAAGTTTCAGGGACATGTAACTTCTCCCCACTTGAGCCTGCTAGGCGTCGTCTGCTAGCATCAGGCTGGTCATGCTGTGTTTCTGTTATGAAACATTTGATCCCATAAGCCCTTTACCAAATACTAGTAATACTGTGTTTTAAAGACACTGAGCAAAAAGGCTTTTGAAAACATCGTGGAAAAAGGAGTAAATGCTGGTAGCCAGCATTTTCTCCTTTTCCCACAATATTTTCTACCCAAATAAAATTAAATCTCATCATTTCAGCAACATTTAATTTTTTGTCCACAAAATACTTTCAGTATGTAGAATACAAATTAACAAATAAACACAGGAAAAAAAAGTCCTAGAAACAGAATCAAAACAATGCTTAGAATTTTTTATGAACATATTTCCTAATTTTACATTGACAATGTCCAAACTTTTGTGAGATAATTAACCCTTTACCAAACGACAAAATTTTAGACTGGTTCAAATTGAAAGCATTTGCAGACAACAAAATAAATGTGATTGAAAAATTGAAATTTATTTGGAGAAGGGTAGAAAACATTGTGGGGAGAGGAGTTACCAGCATTTTCTCCTTTTCCCACAATGTTTTCAAACGGTTTCCTTCACAGGGTCGTTAAAAGTCGGGATTGTGTTGTACAGGGTTAAGTGAAAAAAAAACAAAG
The DNA here is from genome assembly GCA_945859785.2 of Tridacna gigas. Classification (NCBI taxonomy): domain Eukaryota; kingdom Metazoa; phylum Mollusca; class Bivalvia; order Cardiida; family Cardiidae; genus Tridacna; species Tridacna gigas. The sequence goes on along the minus strand of OX244028.2, from coordinate 45,128,973 downwards.
ATTTTCTAACAGTTCCATCATTTTTGCCAGTCATATTTCATTATCATTAATATCATTTTTTGACGATTTTTTTCTACATGGTATTCAACCCCATAATAGGATGCCAGTTATTATTTTATCCATCAGCTGGTCATGTGACCTTAGAAGTGTACTCCTGCCAACTGAGACTACTTTAAAACAAGTGTCTCAATGACTGAATGAAAGAATTGCCAAACTGTACCCGAATGTTAAACATCTGTTAAATGTTTTAACACGTAAATTCATCTTTTCTTTTCCTTTCAAAATTAAACAGTAAAAATAAGAAATGTTTGTCGTCATATGACAATGTTTTTCTGTGGGAAAATGTCATGTTCATGATGTGATCAATATTGTTTGTGATGTCATTATTGTTGCTGCATTTACAGTAAAAGGACATTTTACATAATCTTCAATTTTTGAGCAAAATATCCAATTTACAGTAGTTGGATATGGGTTCTAAATGAGCAACAAACAAAATATAAGAGGCTGACTGTGACTTTTTTTCGATGTGCCTCCACCTCACAGGATAAACTTTCTATGTCTTGCCCAACCAACTCTCCGCATCAAAGTCAACGAACATCTATTGTCTATCATCTTACCTTCAACAACACCAATACTATCATCACATATCTCAAACTCCGAGATTTCACTGTCGCCTCGCCCTGCTTTTGACATGTGATCTCGTCGTACATCATGTGGGTCCTGACTGCTTTTCTAAATATTGAGCAGAATAAAAGAAATAACTTAAATACATTATAGATAAACTAATTCAAATTTCTGAAAGTTAGAAGTACAAAGGTGACCCATTTCTGGATCATAAAAGGATCAACACTCACTGTAAAGAAAGAACTACTCCTTTTCTTACACTGTTTTCCAAAGCTGTAAACATTGATTGTAAAACAAGTACTACAACTCCTAACCCCTAGAGCCCTAGAGAAACCCCACGGACATACTCAGACTAGGAATGAGACCCAATTAAATGCAGTTTGATGGTTGCTTTGGTGTATAGTGTTTAACCTTCTACCACACAATCCTCACTTTTAACGACCCTGAGGAAGAAGACCTTTTGAAAACATTGTGGGAAAAGGAGAAAATGCTAGTAACCTTCTGACTTTCTCTAACCTTTCAAATATAAATTTCAATTTTTGAGTCAGATTATTTTGTCATCTGCAAAACCTTTCAATGTTGACAAGTCTTAAATTTTGTCATTTGGTAAAGAGTTAAACTAAATGGACACTGTAGATCAAAGATCAGACTACATGTTTTTTGCAGTCTGATCTTTATTTATTCTTGCCATAAAGGCAACTATAGATCTAGTTGTGAAAGGCACTTTAAGGGTTTAAAGGCTTTAAGCCTTTGGCTCAAGATGACATGATTCTCTACAGCCATGAACAAGTTTTCAAGTGCCCTGCCACCTGACCGTACAACCTATAAAGTATATATATGCATCATCTGTGGTAATAAAGCTGAGAGAAGTTTTACACAGATCATCCGAGGTTTCCTGTATGAGGTTGACTCCTTTCATCACAAGATTCAAACCCTAAACCTCCTTCTGTCTACTTAAGGATAACAAATTTGTTAGTGGATTAAGCTTCTTAGGCCATACTTTCTATCATAAATAGCACTTACAGTTCTAGGTGAGGAACTTGGGAGTGGTAGACTAGTGTTGTCATGGTTACTAAGCTGATACCAATATGGTTCATCAGTCAGACATGCTGTTGTCAAGTCTATTAGAACCTGAAAGAAACAATACAGACCACAAATACTAGGAGTCATGCTCTGTGAAAAGGGGACTTAACTCTTTACCACACAATTCCAACTTTTAAAAAACCCTAACAGAGCAGCCTTCTGAAAACATTGTGGGAAAAGGAGAAAATGCTGGAAACCAGCATTTTCTCCTTTTCCCACAATGTTTTTTCTACCCTATCAATGACAGAAATCAGCATTTTAGCAACATATAATTTGTCATCTGCGAATGTTTTCAATGCTTGAATTCAACTTCGTTCAGTCCAAAATTTTGTCATTTGGTAAAGAGTTAATGCATCTGCAAAAAGTATAGACATAGGTCAGCCTGGGCAGTCTGTGTAGACTGACCAATGTTGAAACTACGTGTGCTTGCTTGTGGTAAATTTTGTGCATGTGCAAGGACTGTTCTACCTCATTTTCAGCCAGTTGTCAGACAAAATAGTTTTCATGGATCCATTATTATATGATGAATTGCTTGGTAAAATGCATCATGCATCATGGAGATGCTTTAACCCTTCACCACACAATCCAACTTTTAACGACCCTGGGAACAAAGCCTTTTGAAAACATTGTGGGAAAAGGAGAAAATGCTGGTAACCAGCATTTTCTCCTTTTCCCACAATGTTTTGTACCCTATCCAAAACAAATTTCAGTTCTTGAGTTGCATTTAATTTGGCGTCTGCAAATGCTTTCAATTTGGACAGGTCTAAAATTTTGTCATGAGGTAAAGCGTTAAACCCCTTTAGCCAGATCAACATGGCTCATATGAAACATTAGCTCTTATGTTTCATTGAAAGCTGGTAGATACAATGAGATTTGTCTTAGGGAATTAATCTCAGAGATTTCTGTATCATAATACGCTTCCATACACATACTTATGCAAATCTTATGATAGACTGAAATGGCAAAAAATGTATTTTCCATGGTCTGGTCGAACACCGTTGCACAAAGAATGGTCTGTCCAAGTTTTCCAACATCAACAGATCTACAGGTTACTCACCTTCCAAGAAATGCTAAGCTGTGATTGGCTAATACTCTAATAAAAATCCTAGGAAATAGAGCATTGCTCTAAACCTAATACAGATTCATGAAACTCCAGAAAATCTTATAATACATGTATAAGGGATGTATATACAGTAAGATATGTCTCAGATACAAAAATCTCGGAGATAAATCTTACTGCATGTACCAAGCTTTATAAATATGAATATGGATAAAACCTAACTCTACCAGATGATTCGATGCTTATAAAATCCTGAGAAAGAAGGTAAGATTGTGGGGGAAAAAAAAGAAACACTGGTAATCAGCCTTTTCTCCTTTTTCAACATTGCTTTCTACATCTATCATAGGAAAGTCTTATCAAATGAGTCACATGCACATTTCATTTTACATCTGCAAATGATTTCAATATTAAAGTGTGTAAAACTTTGTCCTTTCTTAACCCGTAAAGCATCTTTCACAACTATAGTTGTCTTTTGCAGCCAGTTTAGATCAAGACTAGACTGAACAAAACATGCAATCTAATCTTTGATCTACACTGTCCAGTTTGCTGAGACATTCTGGACAAAACAACAAAATTTGGGTTTCATTTCTAGACTGAAAATGGCTGCTTGGTTTATATGGCTCTTTAACCCTTTATCAGACAACAAAATTTGAGCCTTGTCCAAATTGAAAGTATTTGCAGACGAAAATTTCAATGTGGCTCCAACGGTGCAATTTTTCTTTGATAGAGTAGAAAACATTGTGGGAAAAGGAGAAAATGCTGGTTACTAGCATTTTCTCCTTTTCCCATAATGTTTTCAACAAAAGGCTTCTTTCCCAGGTTGTTAAAAGGCGGCACTGTGCGGTAAAGGGTTCAGGATTAAACGATTACAATTTGGTTACCTCTCCCAAAAATTCACTGGCTCCTATTCTATCATAATCCCATACAGTAATCTCTATCATCCTCTCGGCAAAATCTTCAGGTTTTACAGGTCTGTACATAAATGTCTGATTCCAGTTAGGCTCGTTAGTGTTGGATATAGTCGTAGTTCTGCGTTTACTCTTCTCGCTGAATGTGAAAAAAGACATTGTATTCACCCTTTTCCAAACAATACCATGTTAAATGATGCTGTAGAAGCTAGCTTTTTGAAAACTCTGCTGGTAACCATTATTCTCTCTCTTTCACAAAATATTTTATACCTTTTTAGCAACAAATATCCTCCTTCAGCCACATTTATTTGAACCATTCTCTGTGAAAAAGGGGCATTATGCATCTGCGAAAAGTATTGACCCAGGTCAGCCTGCGCAGTCCTAGGTCATTATTAGTTATTTTTTGTATGCCCTAGGACCAGTCTACCTCACGATTCAAACAGTTGGTAAATACAGTAGCTGTTATGGATACATAATTATGTGATGGCTTGATTGGTACAATGCATCACGGAGATGCATTAAGCCCCCTTTTGCCAGAGCATGGCTCATTTCTTTGTTGCCAGCAAATGTTTTGAATTTGGACATGTCTAAGATTCTATCATCTGGTAAACCCTTCACCACACAACACAATTCCAGACCCGTCCAAATTGAAAACATTTGCAGACAATAATTTAAATGTGGCTGAAGTTGAGGCTTTGTCTAGACAGGTAGAAAACATGGAAAAAGGAGAAAGTGCAATTACCAGCTTTTTCTCCTTCTCCCACAACATTTCTACCGTAGGGTTGTTAAAACTCAGATTATGTGGTAAAGGGTTTTAATGGCCCTAAGTATTACCAACTGAGCTTGGCCCTGGTTCAAGGAGCCAATTTACAAAAGTGTGATACACAAACATAATTAAGTCTAAATGTTTTTGTGAATGACAAAGTTTTGTGTTTTACTAAACTTTGAGTAGCTAAGTTCCGAGGTAAGTTTTTGTATGACTCGACGTACAAAAATACTGTTCATGAGAAAATTGGCCCAAAAATGGAAACATATTTTCTGTTCCATCACCAAAGAGAAAGATATTTGAGAAAAATTATCCTTACAGCTAGCCAACAATTTTTTTTACACAAGTGCACTACCCATATTTAACAGAAAAGTGTCTGAAATTACATGAGATGACATAAAGTGTGATAAATGTAGCATAAACGAGCTTAAATTACATCATATTTCCCTCCAGTTGAAAAGCACATGCTGTTTATGTAGGTAACAACTCAGTGGGAATCATTGTTTCTGCCTTTACTTGAAGAGTTACTGAAATATTTACTCACTCAAATTCACAAAGTTACAAAAGTTAAGTAAAATGGATTTACGAATGTTGTAAATCTGAACATAGGTGCAAAGTTACGATCATTTGTACACAAAAACTTAAAAATTGTTAGAAAAACTGTCCCCTTCGATAAAATGTTAGTAACTCACCTTCTGTCTGGTAGTAGATATATCTTGCAGTAAGGATTTCTAAATTTTCCATCTGATGTCATTGGAAGATCGATGGCATTCAGTATTGTAATGATCAGCTCATAGCTTCTCTTTTCATACCATAATTTCACCTGTTCACAAAAGAAACATATATACAATAAATAAATGTAATAATATTATGGCCATCATTAATTCATAATCATGATCCTTTAGGTGGTCATTAAGATTTCAATGCAGATGTGAATATTTGATGACTCAGGGCACACATCCAGGTCACTGAACACTTACATCTGCACTGACATCTTCATGACCATCTTAGGGATCATGATCATAATTTAATGATGGATGGATTATCTTAAGATGTCTTCTTTCTTTGGAGTTAAACCATTTATCAATTAATCAAGTGTTTTTTTCAATGGTCTCAGTTTATATGGCCTGATGCAACAAATAAGACATAAATTTCCGCTATTTACTTTATGTTTGTGAACATTGGCTTGTCTTGTCCTTTTAATGCTTAAATACAACAAAAATAAGACATAAATTTCTGTCATTTATATTCAGTTAAGATTGGCTGTCCTTTCATTAAATTCCTAATTACAATAAAAGTTATGAAATAAATTTTTGATGGCTATGCTTGTGAAAAATGCCTGTCCTGGCAACAAAATGCCTTTAAGCAACAAAATTAGACAAAATTTGCTCTCATTTATTTTTGTGAACAATCAATGATAATAACATTCTTACAGTACGTAATAAAGCCTAATTCAACAAAAATAAGACAAAAATTTTCTGTCATTTGTGTTTGTGAACAATCACTGATAGAGAAATTTGCTCTTACAGTAAACTTTTACCAGACAACAAAATTTCAGACTTGTCCAATTTGAAAGCACTTGCAGAGGACAAATAAAATGTGGCTAAATTGTTGACATTTGTTGACATTTGTCTTTGAAAGGTTAGAAAACATTGATGGAAAAAGGAGAAAATGATGGTTAGCAGCATTTTCTCCTTTTCCATCAATGTTTTTATAAGCCTTTTTTTCTGGGCCATTGAAACTTGGGATTGTGTGATAAAAGGGTTAAATGATTTATTGCAACAAAAACAAGACAAAATTTCTGTCATTCATGTTTGTGAGCAATCAGCAAAGCATGTGCATTTGATTGGAAAGGAAGCAATAATAAAATGATGTGAACAGATTCCATACCTGCACTTTGAACTTTGTCTTAATCTAATTGTAAAACACAACCCAAGGTTAAATAATGCAGAGCAAATTAAATATTGGTAATACATGTAATTGGTTACTTAAGTCAGTCAGATAAGCTTATGTGGTCAGGGGTTAAACTTGTAAGCGACGAAACTCGGGACACTTCAGGTTGTACCGGTAGGTTCAATTCCAAAGGCTGTGCAGCTTAGAATTACTAATAGTCTTTCGGATGAGACCCTAAATCTAGGTCCTGTGTGACTGTGCTTTACACCATGAGCACATAAAAGAAACAGGCATAACTTAGGATGCGTTTCGACCTGTATCTTGCATTATCCCTAGTAGCGTAACTAACAGTCTTCTGGGGGCATCACCTATACACTCATATGAGCCAATAGTGGCAACAATAAATAAACAGAAAATCAAATAAAATTGGTCATTTTAATCTGAAGTTTGTATAACACATATTTTGAATTAAAAAATCTTGTTCTTTATGTTACGAAAAACATTCTTGCAAGTCATTTATATTAACTTTTTACCGGATGATGAAAATCTCAGCCTCGTCAAAATGGAAAGCACTTGCAGACCAAAAGTTATATGATATAAATGTTATGCAAAACATGAAATTTGCCATTCAAAGAGTTGAAAACTTGTGAAAAAAGGAGAAAATGCTGGTTATCAGCATTTTCTCCTTTTCCAACATGTTTTTAAAAGGCTCCTTCCTCAAGATCATAAAAACTCAGAACTTTTTGGTAAAGGCTTAAAGAAATTGTGAACAGCCCACTGCCATGAAATATATAGAGGGAGGGTAACTTATTTATAAGACAACAAAGTTTTAGACTTGTTCAAATTAACCCTTAACCTGCTAAATAAGTGAAACTCAACTTTCAAGCCAATAGTGAAAACCCAAATCTCGCTACTTTAACCCTTTACCAGACAACAAAATTTTAGCCTTGTCCAAATTGAAAACATTTGCAGATGACAATTTCAGTGTGGCTCAAATGGTGCAACTTTTCTTTGATAGGGGAGAAAACATTGTGGGAAAAGGAGAAAATGCTGGTTACCAGCATTTTCTCCTTTTCCCACAATGTTTTCAAAAGGCTTCTTTTCCAGGGGCGTCAAAAGGCGTCATTGTGCAGTAAAGGGTTAAAGGTATTTTTGGGAGGATATTCTTATCCGACAGTGTAGATCCAAGATCAGACTGCATATTCTGTGCAGTCTGATCTTGATCAAAACTGTCCGCAAAAGGTCATTTAGTCACGTTTAGCAGTCTAAGGGTTAAAAGCCTTTCCAGATGCCAAATTGTGTCCTACAGGATGGAATTTGTATTTGAAAGAGTAAAAACATAATTGTACATTATGTAGTGATAGAGAAATGCCTTTGTTTCATAATTCAAATAAAATTTTAGTAAGTCTGTAAAGGGTTTGTAGTTTTCAATCTATCTTAAATTGATGGAATATGGACAGATTTATGAAAAGCATCCAGTATAAATGGTCAGATAAGGATGGATTTTTGAAACATCCTGTACAAATGTTCAGATACTTATATTTTACCTGTATTCTTCCAGTAATTTGTTGAGTATGTTGTTTTTGTGTCTTTGGTTGCTGAGGGGATCCAGGGGAGGTAACTTTCAAACTTGGTCGGTTGAGACGAGTTGTACCAACAACGTCTTTGATGTGACTGAAATCTTAAAGAATGTAAAGAAATTATGGGTATGTCCAAGAAGAACAGGGTCCGTATTCACCAACCATTCTTAAGAACGTTCTTAGTCTTGTTCTCCAAAATTTTCCACATTTGAAAGTAACACACCTTCTGATTGGCTAAACCATTTGGTTTAGCCAATCAGAAGTTGTGTTACTTCCAGACTTGTAAAATCTTGAAGAATAAGTCTAAGAATATTCTTAAGAATGGTTCGTGAATACTGATCCAGATTGTTGGTGACTTTGTTTTGGAAAGTTTTTTGACTAAAATCATTGTTTCCAAAGATGACAAAGATTTCTCTCTTTTTTTACTGTTTTAAAGAAAACACTGATTTACATGTTGATTAACAGGTGTGTAACATTCAGCAAAGTTTTTGCTGGTGCTACTTTCATTTAAACAGACATTGAAATTCATTTAAAAGTAGTCAAAGTTGGCAGGTACAAACTCACTGACAGTTAACAAAAGAAACATCTTGCACCCTGTTATGAGGTCAAAGATTGTTGTAACTAACAGGATAAAAAGTAAAAGTTAACAAATAGAAAAAAAAAGACATGTAAATTTAAATAGCACAAATTATGGTATTCCCTTAAATCCATTAATCTACAAAAAAAATCACATTTAAAAATATGACAAAATTTCGGACTTGACCAAATTGAAAGCATTTGCAGACAACAAAATGAATATGGTGTAGTTCAAATAATGACTTCTGTCTTTGAAAGGGTAGAAAACATTGTAGGAAAAGGAGAAACTGTGGGACCATTTTCTCTTTTTCGGATAATATTTTCAAAAACTTTCTTCTTCAAGAATATTAAAACTCGGGGTTGTGCGATAAAGTGTTAATAAAGAACGACTTGGCCCTATATCAAACAATCCCATGTTTTTACTACCCAGGGGAAGCAGGCTTTTGAAACAATGTGAGAAAAGGAGAAAATGCATGCCAGCAATATTTTCTCCTTTACTCAAAATGTTTTCAAAAGCCTTTTTCAGGACTGTAAAATTACAGGGTTGTCTTTTAACCCCTCTAACACACAATCTCAAGTTTTAGCTACTGTAAGAAAGAGGCCTTTTGAAAACATTGTGAGAAAAGGAGAAAATGCTGGTAACCAGCATTTTCTCCTTTCCCCACAATGTTTTCTGTCCTTTATTAGACAAATCTCACCATTTGAACCATATCTAATTTGTCATCTGCAATATGCTTTCACTTTGGACAAGTGTAAAATTTTGTTGTGTGTTAGGGTTTAAGGATTGATGCACCCTTGCTGGTAATTCAAGTTGTCATGTAAAGTGATGTGATTTGCATACTCTTCATGGAAGAAAACCCTTTACCAAACAACCCCACTTTTCAAAATCCTAAACATACAGGCTTTTGAAAACATTGCAGGAGGAGGGAGAAAATACTGGTTTGCAGTGCATCCTTTCCCAACTTTGAGCAAAATCTGTCTTTGCAAATGCTTCCAATATGAACTATTCTTAACCTCTAGTCTGCTAAGCATGACTCACTTACCTTTTGCAGACAGCATAATTAAGATCAGGCTGTGGAGAATGTGTAGTCTGATCTTGGATCTACACTGTCCGATAAGAAGAAATTCTCCCTCCAATACCATTGGGATAGGAAAATTTGGGTTTATACTACATATAGGTTTGAAAGTTTCATTTCTTCTTTTTAGCAGGATAAGGATTAAATTTTGTTGTGTTGTAAAGAGTTAACCCTTTACCAAATGACAGAATATTAGACTTGTCCAAATCAAAAGCCTTTGCAGACAACAAAGTAGATGTGACTCAAACAAGGGGATCTGTCTCTGAAAGGTTAGAAAATATTGTGGCACAAGCATGTTAGATACAGGTAAAAAGTTAGCATACCTCTGTGAGCATCATATTGTGTACTTGCTCCTGGTGGCACTTCATCTGAGCTGTAAAAGATTTATTATTTGATTGGATAATGTTTTACGCTGCTTTCAACATCATTTCAGTCATATAAACGGCAACAGCTCACATATTCATATATGTCCTGGGTTTCACCAGTACTAAGCTAAGACTCTGAAGTGTCTCACCCAAGTCACTCCCATAAAAAACCCAGTCATTCCAGTAAGGCTCAAAACTCTGGCTTCCATGTTAGAAGTACCACACTTTACCACTGAGCTATGTGGGACCCGAGCTGTAAAAAATGAAACTGTGTCAAAATGAGATCTGACATAAGTTGATACATGAGATATACATTGTATAAGTGCTAAACTAATATAATGATTTCAATTAGGAAAAGAAGCCTAAATATTGCAATTCCAGATTATAAGACTAAGTAGCAGACAATGTAGAGCCAGGACCAAACTGCTCAATTCTTGTGTAGTCTGATCTTTATCAACAATGTCTAGAAAATTTGTGCTTAGCTATCTATGAGTACAAAAGCCATGACCAGAATCTGTCCAAATCTTTAAATTACAATCTTCTTGAATGATTCTACCGGTATTTTATTTACCACACAATCCCGACCTTTCACAACCTGAGAAAAAAAGCTTTTTTGAAAACATTGTAGAAAAAGAAGAAAATACTGGCAACCAGCTTTTTTTTGTTTTCTAAAGCCTTCTTTTTCAGGGTCATTAAAACTCGGGATTGTGTGGTAAATGAATAAAAAAATCTCAATTCATGAAATAATTCTTTTAACTAACCTTCTATGAACAATAAGTTCCACTTGCGGTTCTTGTTTTGATTCTAAAACTATGTCACACACTTCTTCAAACGTTTTCCCTTGAAGCGATCGTCCATTCCACTCCACCACTTCATCTCCTAAAAATACAAAACATTTATTTTGTCGTAACTTTCCTGGGCCTTGTACAGTATTTGCATCCATGTGTGTGGGAAATATAGGATCTGACATAAGTTGGCATTTGAGATAAAATTTCATTAAACTTGTCCACAAGAATGTTGGCTTAATAACATTTTTGTGGACAAGTTTACGAAAATTTTACCTAAAACCAACATATGTCAGATACCCAGTACTTTTTATGTCAAGCCAGGATGATGTCACTTTTTTTTATGCTGTGAGAAGCAATAAAAACACCAGGGTCCGTATTCACCTACCGTTCTTAAGAGCATTCTCAGTCTTATTCTCAAGAATTTTCTGAATATGAAAGTAACACAACTTCTGATTGGCTAAACCACATTCAAGAGTTACTTTCGTATTTAGAAAATTCTTGAAAATAAGACTAAGACTGTTCTTAGGAATGGTCGGTAGACCAATAACATTCTGTTGTACTCAGAAAAACATAACAAAACGTTACAAATTCAAGGGTGCTTTCCTCAGAGTATTTCCTTTACCAGTTGTGGTTAGTTCCATCTCTGATGGCTAAATCTTTAACAGATGACAAAATGTTAGAATTGTCCAAATTCAAAGCATTTGCAGAATACAAATTCATTGTGGGATAAATGGTGGAGTTTGTCTTGGAGAGGTTAGAAAACATTTTGGGAATAGGAGAAATGCTGGCTACCAGCATTTTCTCCTTTTCCCACAAAGTTTTCAAAGCTTTTTTGTCCAGCATCACTAAACCTTGGGATTGTGGAGTAAAAAGGGTAAACACTTTATTCTAGGAGGTTTTTGAAAACATTGTGGGAAAAGGAGAAAATGCTGGTAACCTTTTCTCCTTTTCCCAGAATGTTTTCTACCCTGTCTAAGAACTTCAGTTCATTTGTATCACTATCAAACTTGTCATATACACAATTACTAGAGGCGCTTGAGCGCCTGTATCGCTCCACAGGCCTGATATTTCTATAATGGCGAAAAGAAGTTTTTAACAATTACCATTCAATCCTGCATTTTAGCTCACTGAAGAAAAAAGGTATGGAAAAAACTTGTGAGGTCCCACTCTGTACCAGGTCACCAGGATTTACACCCCTTCTGTCCACTCTGCATTTACTCATTAGTAGGTCAACAAACCTTTACCAGAACTAATAAAAATTAAAAGTGCAGAGGTACTCTTGTTCTATATCAAAAGGACTATAAAGTACCTACAACATGGGGGTTTTGTTATTAAAATACTTTTTCTTTTTTATCTTGGCATGGTTACTCAGGCTTAGTAATAAGGCAAAACTGAAAAGCTCAAGTTGTGAAAGGTGCTCAAGCTTTTATCTTATTTATGGCCAGTGATATTTTATTACTAGTACTAACTAATAGCATATCATTGGAGTAAATTGTGATCTTAATACCAAGGAAAATGTGTGGGCTTAAATAGGACAGCCCTGACTAGGTCAAGTCAATCCAATTTTCTTCCTTTTTCTTTGTTAGTCGATAAAACTAACACAATAAATAGTTTTGGAGAAGAACATTTTTTTGAAATATAAGCCTTGTCTATAAAAAAATGTGTTTTTAGGTGTATCATTTTTTTAAAAGGAATTTGGTATATAACCACCATAGAAACAATTTGGCAGACAACCACCATAGGAACTTACCTGCAAAACAACAATGAAATCCAATGAATAGTTTTAGAGAAGAAATTTTTCGGAGATTTTACTTTATACCATAAAAGGAAAATGAGTCTCCCATAAAAGCCATGTTTTTTGACAGATCATTTTTCTTTAAAGGAATTCTGTAACCTGTATCTAAGGAACATTCCTGCAAAATAATAATGCTATCCAAATAGCGGTTTGGGAGGAGAAGATTTTTAAAGGTTTTTTACTTTGGTTGCCATGGCAACCAGAATTCTTCATGGAACACAATTATTTGAAGGAATTTGAAAGAGGACCACCAAAGGAACATTCCTGTGAAATTTGGTAAAAATCCAGTCAATAGTTTCTGAGGAGAAGTTTTTTAAAGAAAAAGTTTACGGACGCACGCACGGACGAACGGACGGACGGACGCACGACGGACACAACGTCATGACAATAGCTCGCTGGCCTTCGGCCAGTGGAGCTAAAAAACCAGTATGATTTACTTGAACATGATTTCAAAACCACCTTAACAGCAATCTTTCCAATGACTTTCACTCAGCCTTAAACTCCTTGTCAGAAACAGGCCAGATTGTTAACCCTTTACCAAACGACATAATTTTAGACTTGTCCAAATTGAAAGAGTTTGCAGACGACAATTTCAAATTTGATGAAAATGGCAGAAAGTTCTGAAAAAGGGTAGAAAACACTGTGGGAAAAGGAGAAATTGCTCGTTACGAGCAATTTCTCCTTTTCCCACAGTGTTTTCAAAAGACTTGTCCTGCAGACACGTGAAAACCAGGGCTTGTTTGGGAAAGGGTTAAGTAATGAAGCTCCTCCACTTTTTTAACCTTTAAAGGGCCCATATAAAATTTTCATAAAGAAATACAATCAAATTGACGTTAAGTTCAAGTTTGCTTTCATTTAAAAGTTTCAGAAAAGGCGACAGTGTAAATCAAAGATCAGAATGCACGTTTTGTGAATTCTAATCTTGATCTACATTTGCTGCAAAAATAACTGTAGTTGTGAAAGGAGCTTCAAGGTTTCAGATAAAACCAATGTCGTCAGTAAAAAAAAATGTAAGTCATCTCAAAGTCCATAAAGCGACAAAAAGACCTTCACTACAAAAAAGCCAACATACAGTGTGCCTTGACTATCTCTCTATTCTTAACTCTTTACCAAATGACAAAATTTTAGACTGGTCCAAATTGAAAGCATTAGCAGACAACAAAATAAATGTAACCCGAAAATTGAAATTTGTTTTGGGATGGGAAGAAAACAAAATGTTGTCAAAAGCTTTCTTTTTCAGGGTCGTTCAAAGTCGGGATTGTGTGGTAAAGAGTTAACTTTCTTTCAGCTTTATTTCTATTTATTATTCTTTGTATCTTATATACGGTTCTGAATGTAAACAACTGTAACAGATATTGATGTATAGTATGTAGGAAATAGAAATAATGTTGTACAAAAAAACTTGTCATATGCAGAAGCTTTCTATTTGGAAGAATCTTGAATTTGTCCTTGAATTTGTTAATACAGCCCATTGACCCTTTACCACATGTCAAAATTTTAGACCCGTCCAAATTGAAAGCATGTGCAGAAGACAAATTAAATGTTGCTTAAATGGTGGGATATGTCTCTAAAAGGGTAGAAAACATTGTGGGAAAAGGAGAAAATGCTGTTTACCAGCATTTTCTCCTTTTCCCACAATGTTTTCAAAAGCCTCTTTCCTCAGGGTCGTTAAAAGTTGGGATTGTGTAGTAAAGGGTTAACAGAAGTATGACTGTACACTTACCATGTTTCAGATGACCAACAGTGTCTGCTATGGAGCCCTTCTTAACCTGACTGATAAAGGCTGCATATGTTCCCTTCTCTGTGAGTCGTCCTCCGACAATTTTCAAACCTGAAATAGAGAAAAATAAAACACATTATTTCATGCTTTCCGGTAGGATATCGAGAAATAGCGGTGAAAATGTTTTTCGATATTACACGGGTACGACCAGTGAGAATAACGACCATGGAGAGTTTGTACTGATTTTTATGGAAGTCTCAACAAAAAAAGGCATTAGAAGCATGAAATAAATAGAATATTTGTTTTTTTCGGTGAAAGATCGAAATTTATTTCATCGAGTGAACATCATCGGTAGTATTTTCACGAGTGGCTCGTGAACATCATCGGTAATATTTTCACGAGTGGCTCGTGAACATCATCGGTAATATTTTTACTTGTGGCTGCACCACTCGTGAAAATATTATCGATGATGTTCAGTTGATGAAATAAATTTCGATCTTTCACTGAAAAAAACAAATATCCTCTATTCATGTTAATCATTTATGAAACAACAACACCTTAGACTTGTAAAAATAAGCCATGCCCTGGCAAATCGGGGTTTTATATATTTCCAGATTGCTACATGTATGTACCAGGCAAGTCATCATATAATTTGGGATCTATAAAATCCATTTAGAAAAAGGAGAAAGTGTTGGTATTTACACAGTATTTTTATCCTTATCTTGCAGAGACAAACTCTATCTCATGAGACATCCACTTCATGGTCTGAAAATGCTATCAAATTAGGAACGTGTAAAATTTTGTTGTCTGGTAAATACCGCTAGTTAAGGTATAAAATATTAAGTCCAAGGTGTTCCTGGATTAATCCTGGCCAGAAATGGCAATCAGAAAAATTTCCTTTGGCAAGTTCCTCTCCCTCTTGCCTTTTAAATGTATATGACCAAGAAAGCATTCTTAAGCACTCATCAAAACTTGGACATTTTCATAACTTCATCGAACATTGTCAATATCAAGGAGGTTTCCATTCGAGCTATGGGTACCCAAGTCACATGATCTTTGACATGTCGAGGCCCTTGAAATTCTTTTTACTTTGTTGCTTTTGTTGTTGAAATCAGTCATAGGTTAAGCTAATCTTTTTTCCACTGTGATTCATATATCCCGCTTCTCAATAAGTGGATAATATCATGTAAGAAATCCTTCGACACAATTTTAGCCTTGTCCCAATTCAAAGCATTTGCAGACAACAATTTCAATATGGTTCAAATGGTGCAATTTTTCTTTGATTGGGTAGAAAACATTATGGGAAAAGAAAGAAATGCTGGTTACCAGCATTTTCTCCTTTTCCCACTATGTTTTCAAAAGGCTTCTTTCCCAGGGTCGTTAAAAGGCAGCATTGTGCAGTAAAGGGTTAACGGATTGTTACTACCGGTAAATGAAAATGTATCTAGAACCATTTTGATTGAAAATTGTGAATAGCATCTTTTTTGGGGGACTCTTATATTACAATCAGTAAAGTGATCTATGTGTTATTTCCAGTAAAGAAATCTATGTTGTATGTGCATATTACATAATGTAATACAGCCAATTGATTGATCAATGGATAACCTAAGGTTTGCTGAATGCATTGACAGGGATACTGATGTTGCAGCAGTATGGCTAAAATATATGAGCTATGCTCTGTGGAAAAATCTCTGTGATGCATGATTCCAAGCAATCCATTACATAATTATGAATCCATAGTAGCAATGTTTTTAACAACCGACTGAATCATGGTCCTTTGACAGGCAGAAAATTGAGCAGAGGCGAAAAGTTTCGGCACAGGTCAGTCTGCGCAGACCGCACAGGCTGACCTGGGTCGATACTTTTTGCAGATGCATCAAGCCCCGTTTTCACAACACTGTTAAAGAGAGCTAAAAACTTCAACAGAGGAAAACCTTGCTTTTCACACATAGGTGTTGTGAAATTTAGGTTATTAATGATCCTTTGCCAAGCCTGGCAGCAGAAGTCTGTAACTTGAAACCAGGGTTTGCTGCTTCAAATCCCTATCCTGGCAAATTTCTTTCCAAGGATTAATGATAGTCATTGCAACAGGATTCATTTGTCTCTCACAGCTGATTAATATTTTGACAGTGGTTAAATGAGAAAACAGCCAGTGGCTGGGAAAGATTATAGTGTTAGAAGTATTGCTGTATAAAGAAACTTCAGGAAAGCATGAATAAAGGCATTTGGTGCCAGGATGTAACTGAAATAATGTTGAAAAGGGGCATTAAACACTATAAAAACAAATAATAATCCTTTAAATACCAAATGCACTACTGGCCACTCAAAAACAAAATTCAAATGACATGTTTACAGTGGAAAAGTCACCAAATAATACAGTCTATAGATGTACCTGTATGTACAAGTGAGCAAATGAGAAACTGGACAGACAATTGAAGTAAAATAATGAAATGTGGATTCCATTTATTGTGAACTGCTTCTTTGCTTTTCCTCGACTTTTGCATACACTTTAGACTAAATGTCTACTAATTCCAAGCCACTGGCTATATCACTACACAGATATCATCAAAACAATAATTTCTGTGACCATGACTATCATCAATTCTCAAAAAAGACCTGACCAAACTGTATACTTGCCTAAATTATCTCCCTTAGTACAACCCTGCCTCTTTGTTATAAACCTTTAACCCTTTACCACACAATCCCCAGTTTTAACAACCTTGAGAAAGCTTTTGAATATATAGAGGGAAAAGAAGAAAACGCTGGTAACCAGCATTTTCTCCATATTCAACAATATTTCCTACTCAATTAGAGGCAAGTTTCATCATTTGAGCCACCCCTGATTTTTGGTCTGCATATGCTTCAAATTTGGACTGGTCTAAAATTTTGTTGTAAGGTAAAGAGTTAAGACACAATCTTGTATTTTAACCAGTAACCAGCATATTCTCCTTTTCCTATAATATTTTCTTCCCTTCCAAAAACAACTTTTAATCATTGAGTCAAATTTGTTTTGTCATCTGCAAAAGATTTCAAACTGAACAAGTCTAGAATTTTGTTGTTTGGTAAAGATGTAATTGTTTATCTGACCTTTTCTTACTCTGACGAAAAATAATAGAATATTTTCCCATTCAGTTTGCAATAAAAAAAATCTTCTCTCTTTAGGTTATACCCCTATATTTTGTTTGCAACGTTAATGATAATTATACATTTGTATGTAGCATTTTTGGAAATTTCAACTCATAAAAGTATTTTTGAGAAGTAGATGCAATTGTACGATAGAATGTGCAAGAGAGTAATGCAGAGTGTAGATTAATGATCAGACTTCATATTACACATATTTGCAGCCAGATCTTGATTTACACTGAGTATAACAGCACCTCAATATGTTGTCCCTAAGCTCCATGCACCCAGAATATATTTTGGAGACATTTAAATAGTTCTTTACAAAAATAATTAATTCACATACCTCTACCAAACATTAGAATGAGATTTAAACTAGGACTGGCTGTTCTAAACATGAAATAATTTCTTCTTTGTAACTCCAGGGTAACCTTTATTCTTTATCAAGTTAAAAATAAAATTAAAACCATTACATGATGTTAAATGTTAAGCATGATTGGCCACCAAAGCTTGGCAAATAAGACCCTGCTAGTCATCTGTTTTGAGGTCCAGGTATTATTCTATGTGATATGATTCAGTTCCCTCTGCTAAGAGTAAATACTCTTGTTTATAATTTTGCAAAATATCAAACTTCTGCATTAATAAATTTAGTCAAAATCTAGTACAAAGCAGCTTTTGTATGCTGTGGGTTAATGGTGCAAATACATGTATCCAGTTTCTCAAAACTTCCTTACTGCAAGTAACATAAACAACTAAGGGTGTAAAAAAATACACTTTATATATGTATATACAGGAAGTTAATAGAACACCTATTCTAAAACAAGCTTGTGTGAAAAAAATAATTGTATTGATTAGTTACCATAGCAACTACAAGTCTGTACATTTGAACACACACTATACTAACCTTGACCTTCAAAGATGCACAGAACAATGGGAGATGAAATAATTTGATGTGTCTATCAGCTATATTAAATCTGAATGAAATACTTTAAAGTCACATGGTTATTTTGAAATTGTTAAAACAATTAAACAACTGATTTTTGTATCAAATTTATAATCAATTTGAATAATCTCTTACAGCAAGTACAGTACCTACATAATATAGCTTTATGGACCAATATGAATTGTCTGAACCCCTTGCTTGTTTACGATGAATGTGAAGATAAATCAGAGAAAAAAAAAAATTAAACTTGGGCCCAACCCCAATCAAAACCTTTACTGAACCCTTCTGGTACTCAAGTTGTAATTTACTCCAGCTGGTCACATGTGAAAGAATGCTTGCTGGTAAGCGAGAAAAATAACAGCGATTATTTTAGACACTATTCATGTAGCTAAGAGTAGTAATGAACAATGCTGAACACCAAAATTATTTTGAATATCATGGTTTGCGTTTCAAACTATGGCAGAGTTGATTCAAAGATAACTTTCAGTTAGATCAGGGTTTTTAAAACACAGGACTGTCTGGTAAATTAAAGAGTTAATTATATTTCCAAGATGAGCCATGTGATTTACTTAACCCAGCTACCCCAAACAACAAACCTTAGACTCTTCAAAATTGTGAGCATCTGCACACAACAAATTGTGAAAGTTGTACTTAAAATGAACTAAAGTTCAATGACAGTGTTACAAGCATTTTCTCCTTTTCTCACAATGTTTTCCAAAGTCTTCTTCTTCAGTGTTGTTAAAACACTAGCTTGTTTGGTGAAGACTTAACCCTTTCCCAGACGACAAGTTTTGGACTGGTCCAAATTGAAAGAGTTTGCAGACGACAATTTTAAATTTGATGAAATTGGCAGGAAGTTCTCAAAAAGGGTAGAAAACACTGTGGGAAAAGGAGAAATTGCTCATTACGAGCAATTTCTCCTTTTCCCACAGTGTTTTCAAAAGGCTTGTACTGCAGACACGTGAAAACCAGGGCTTGTTTGGGAAAGACTTAAACACACAGTTCATGCAGGCAAAACACTACCCTTTTTATGATCAACAGCTTCCAAAAAAAGCATTTAAAAGAAAAAATAAAAACTAGGAGACCAGATACAAAAACAAGAGGGCCATGATGGCCCTGTATCGCTCCACTGGCTAATATGTACAAAACACCCACACTAAACATTACAACTCTAGGCCTAAGGGCTTCTAACAAGAAGACTGATAAAGTTTCTATATAAAAGCCCACATGAAAATTGTGAACCCAGGGCGAGTCCATTTTTTACCTATGATTACAATTTCAAGTTATAATTATGAGCTATAATTAATTGAATCCTGGTAGAGGTCAACAAGATATAACCACATACCAAGTAATATAGGACTAGGCTGTATGGTTATAAACAAGATCTTCAGTTTCCTTAGGGGGTTTAATTCAATTTGAACAATGGCTAAATTTTGAACAAATTCAGAAGAGATCCGCTAGATGAAGTTTTATGCCAAATTTGGTAGCCCTAGGCCTTACAGCTAAGAACAAGAAGATTTTTAAAGATTTTTTACTATTAAAGTCCTTGTAAAACTTGTGACCCCTGGGACAGGGCCAATTTTGACCCATGGGCTATAATTTGTAAAATCTTAGTAGAGGTCAATTAGGTGAAGCTTCATACCAAATTTAGTAGCCCTAGGCCATATGGTTTAGAACCACAATATTTTCAAAGTTTTCCCTGTATAAGCCCATGTAAAACTTGTGACCAGCGTTTTCTCTTTTTCCCACAATGTTTCCGAAAGTCCTTTTTCCTTGGGGGCCATTAAAGCTCCGAATTGTGTGGTAAAGGGGTTATAGAGATAATAACAGCACATCATGTCAACTTCCCTTTCGTCCATCACACCATATTTCACTATAATAATTTTCCACATTTACGCTCAGTCTTGGCCAATACTTATAATTGCAAGTCCCATACAGTTATCTCTCTTCCAGCAATTTGTGCATATATTTTAAGAAGATGAACAAGTCTCGTGAGACAGCACAATGTTAACGGATTCTACACAGTGCCCATAATGTAGCCAAATCATAAACTAACCAACAATGGGGAAAGAAATTGAGAAGTGAAAGCCTTAATATAGCTTATTAAACATTGCACTGCAGTTGAATATGCCTCCTTTAGTACAGATGACTGTGTTTGATTGTACTTCATCTATGATGCCATTGATTTTTGTTTACAAGTGGTCCAGGTAGTGGGTCTAAACATGCCTTTAACTTGAAGAGTTCCATTAATGAAAAAAAGAAGTATAGGCATTGCATTCTCCATGAAAAACAACAACTTTATATGCAGCAGTATGTGTTTCTTGACTTACCTAAAATTGCACTGGAATCTCCAGATTTCCGACTTCCCTCTAATACTGCTTTCTTCAGGATCATGTGACCAATCCAATATTGGTTGTCTGCTGAACGTTGCCAAGAAACTGGGTGCTGCAAAAATGATATTTGGAAAGGTCATTCTTCCTTTTGATTTCATGATCAAAATTAAGGGGTCAAGTTTGAATGCAATTGCAAAAATAGATTAACCAACTGTGTAAAAGAAATTACAGAATATATTTACAAACTATAGAAAAGATTACCGTGACGTTTTGTTTTAGCATCTGAAACTTGTTTATAGTTTTGTTAATGATTTCATTTAACTCTTTACTACAAGACAGAATTTTAGACTTGTCCAAATTGAAAGCATTCAAAAATGAAAATTAATTGTGACTCAAATGATTAAATTTGACTTGGAAAGTGTAGAAAATATTGTGTGACCAGAAGGAAATGCTGGTTACTAGCATTTTTTCCTTTTTCCATGATTTTTTCAAAAACCTTGCTTCTCAGGGTTGTTTATCAAAGTCATGAATGAATTCTCTGTAAAAATTTATCTTTAATAAATTCTAGGACTGTTATGAGAGTATAAACTAGTACATGTATTATTAGCCCAGAAAAAAATTTATCATTGCAATCTGAACATTTTACAAAAAATTATTAACATAAAGTTGGACATATCTAACTTCAAGACAAGATTGTGTTTAAGTTATAACTTGAACTGACTTAAAAAAGAATGAAAATGAATGACAAGAGGGTCATGATGGCCCTGTAAAAAATGAAAATGAATAACAAGAGGGTCATGATGGCCCTGTATCGCTCCACTGCCTTACAAAAAAAGGTATATGTATAATGCGCTTTTAAAACTGGCATTGACAGAAACATGAATCGTGAGAAGTTTGTATGGCAATAAACTTTCTTAATGAATATAACCTAGTTCCCCCCCCCCCAAAACAAAAAGGCATACTTTTTTTTTCAAATACAAAGATGATGTGAATGACTTCAAGCAAGTCTAATCAAGGATCGATCATACAGAACAAGAAGATTTCCAAAGATTTTTAGAAAAAGTTTTTCAAAGGCATGAATGGTAAAGTTCTGTAACAATAAATTGAATGATACAAACGCCACTTCATAATAAATAGTCAACTCATTTAAGCATAACAATTAACATAAAAGTAAATGACTCTCACTAAAAACTGAACATTTTCTGTCCCAAAAAAACTTGAATACCTCACATGCAATTATATAGTTTGATTATCAAGGGAGCTAAATTGTTACAAACTAAGATATATCTATTATGAATGAACAGGAGTTATTTTCCTTGATCAGTATATAAGCTTTAGTCATACTGACCTCATGTTCTCCCATGTAAAACTTGTGAATCCCGGCGCAGAGCCAATTTTGATTCCAGGGCTATAATCAGGACCATATTGGTAGAAGTCTACTACATGAAGCTGCATGCCAAATTTGGTAGCCCTAGGCCTTACGATTATGAACAAGAGGATTTTTGAAGTTTTCGGTATAAGCCCATGTAAAACTTGTGACCCCTGGGATGGGGCCAGGGCAATAATTTGAAGAAATCTGGTAGAGGCCTATTAGATGAAGCTACATACCAACTTTGGTAGCTCTAGATTTTTAAAGATTTTCTATAATTTTCAGTTTTGTTGCCATGGCAACCAGAGTTTTAAATGGTATAAAATTCTTTGAAAAAATTCTGGGGAGGGCTACAGCAGGAAGTTTTCTGTGACGTTTCATCATAATTGGATGAGTAGTTTCAGAGAAGATGTTTTAAATAAAACTTAATGCACGACGACACAGGGCCATTGGAGCTAAAAATCTAAACATGAAAGTTTATGTAAAAATTATCTATAGTTCGTTCACATGTTCGCAAAAGTACTCAGCAGATATTCAAATCAGGGGCAGGTTACACTAACAACTGATGCATGCTCTGTGAAAAGGAGGTTTAATGCATCTGCAAAAAGTATAGACACATATCAGCCTGTGCAGTCTGCACAGGCTGATCTGGGTCAAAACGTTTTGCTATGGGTCAATGTTCTGCATGTCAAAGGACCAGTATACTTCATGATTCATTTGGTTGTTTGGCAAAGTGGATTTTATGTATCCATAATTATGTGATGTCTTGCTTGGCACAATGCATTTTGGAGACACATTTAAGTCCCTTTTGCCAGAGCATGGCTCAATTCTAAATTTACATCTATTTTCAACTTCCATGCCTAGCCATCTGATAGCACATAGCAATCTGATTGGCTGTGCTGTCCTTTCTAAGCCAATCAGATGGCTAGACTGAATTTATGAATTAATACATTATATATTAGAGTAGTCGGTTAGCCCCTGATTCAAGAAATAAGATCATTACTATAAAATCTGTAACCCAGTACTTTGCACAGGTATTTGTGAAAAGAGATGAGGAATAGAGTGGGATAAAGATACAATATACAATGTAATAGAATCTTTCTTCAAATCCATTTTATATGAGAATATTAACCAAGATTAAGATAAGTTTGCACATTTAACTTTAAACTACAATGTCTGCTTGAAATTGCAATTATTCGGGTTTTATTTCTACTCAGAAAATATCTGTAGGACTTATTTGGCGTTCTTCGGTTTGACCATTTACCACACAATCCTGAGTTTTAATGACCCATAAAATGAATGTTTTTGAAAATATGGTTGGAAAAGGAGAAACGCTGGTTACCAGCATTTTCAGCATTTCCCTAATGTTTTCAAAAGCATTCTTAAGACAAGTATCATCATTTGAGCCATATTCAATTTGTCATCTGCTAATGCTTACAATTTGCACACACCTAAGTTTTTGCTGCCTGGTGAAGACCTTAATCTGCACTGAGATTGACATAAAGAAAGAATTCCAAAGTTAGGCATGTAGTGGCACCAGGGGAGATAACACAACAACCAACAAAAAGGTCTACAGATTAAACTGCTCATAGATCTAGCTCTACCACAACTGGTTAGACAACATAATGTATTAACTGTACTTTCTTGGAAAACCATTGGAGTGTCCTAAGGCTGTTGATACAACTCTTAAAGATACTTGTCCATTGTAGCAAAAAGTGTACTAGATCTAAATAACTGGTTATTGGGTAATTTGGTAAATGCCATCTTTGAGACACAAATGTTTGTTGAAATCCAGCTTTCATTAATCATGCCATTAACAATAAGAAAGCCAAAACTGATTCAAAAGTAGCATGAGCCAAAAATTACAATGCATTTTTAAACATCTATACTCTTTTTGTCAAACACCTTTTGAAGAATCAAGTTCAGAACATAACCCAGACACTTATTCAAAATACACACCTGTATATGGGAAGCCTTGTGGACAGCAATAAGCCAGGCCCCTTTACAAACCATTGCACATGAGTGCACATTTTGAAATGTTAACATAGTAACAGTTTAAATTTGCCAAAACGTTTACTTTGGATCACAGAAGTGAATTTTTAAAATTGAAAAAAAAAAATCTTGACATACAGTTTCTAGATTTGAGTTAGGCTAATTCAGTTAACTTTAAATAGAAATATTCGCAGGATTTGTCAATAGGCTATGTCGATATTTTTAACTACGATATTTTACCTCGAGTTTTGTGTGATTTTCCAAAGTAGATCAATTTAGACATGTATACAAAAAGCATACTCCACACCGTGAACTCAAAGTTTGAAAGATGGGAATATTCTAGTGGATGCATCTTGTGACTAAGAGTGTGCATAATTTTCTGCAAACACATCGAAAAATGGTAAGAGAACAAAAAAAAAAAAAAAAAAAAACTTTGATTTCGGAGTATATATATGTACAATGACAGAATGGTAGACCTACACATCAATAGTTCAGGTAAGTGAATTTACTCTTTATTTACCCACATCAAAGTTAGGTAAATTTAAATAAATCTAGATCTAGAAATATCTTTCTGTTTACAAGTTTTACCTTACGTGAATAAAAATGAAATTTTAGCAAGTCTAACATTGGAAGAAAACTTGAAACAAATAATATATAGTAAATGCATTTAAACTGTGTGAAATAAATATATAGATATACAATAATTTGAAATTCTAGGTCTGATCAATACTTACAAGTTACACTGATTGGGAACTCATCACTATGGTGGCATTTTTCTGCCATGAAATTTCGAGATAACTATCAGGATAATTTTAGAAAACTATTACGATAAAGTTTCCTGATGGTGAAAAGTTTTGTGAAAAAAAAAAATATCACGATAAACTTTGTTATCTAGAAAATTTTATATTGATCAGTAAATATTTTAAGGCAAAATTTCTCATCCGTACACGAAGCTGAAATTTGTGATAAAATCATAGTTCTACCCGTTTCTCGATATCTATAAATAGAAAATTTACCATATGGATGAACTTGGTAGTTTTTTTACTGTACAAGATGGCAAAGGTGTTCTGAAACCGTATCTATTAATAGATACCGTGAATGTCAGTTGTTGGCACGAATGCAAAAAAAAAAAAAATGTGATGAAAGTGAAAATCATCGCAATATTTTCATTGTAAAGCTTTATTGTTGAAATAATATCTCCAGGAAAATTTGTTTTATCATGATAGTTTTCTTTTGGCAATCACAATAGCTATCCCGTATCTAGTGGCAGATATATGCCACCATATGTCACAGCAACTCGACTGATTCCTTAACTATATCTAACTTGATCAACGAATCATCTGAGGTGTGCCGAATAACTGGTGGGGTAACAGTGTAGGCAGGACACTACAGAACCCAAGCATAGCATTTGTGAAAGCAAGGGAGTAAGTAAGCTGTTGCAGTGATGTATCATTGACATAGTTAAAAAAAAAACATGCATATAAATATGTCATTGATCTCTGAATCTACAGCCTGGATACTCCAATGGTGTTTATGAAAATAGATCTATGGGGGTCAAAGCAAATAAAATGTAAATATAACATGAACAAAAGGCTTCATCAGGGAAGTTAGAAACCTATAGTTGCCATGAATACTTCACTAGATAGGACACCATCTTAATAACAAGATAGCAAGTACTTTGTGTTGTGCAATACTTTCCATGCTGACCAGTAAATATCTAAAATTTATCACAAATCTCGATAAAAACCAGAATGTTTTTGTGTAATACTTAAAAGTAATCTGCAATCTGAACCACTAAAAACATACACACTTTCAGAGTCATTTTAAAGCCAGCCCATCAGCAAGAAAAAAAAAACATGAAAACATGAAATTTAGAAAAGATAGCTCGTCTATGTTCCAAAAATTTTACTTGTCATTACAAAAGCACGCTATGGATGGGTGGGGTAACAAAAGCACATTCACTCCAGCACACATCACTGTATAATACAAACTATCATTATTTTTGCCCAAATTTTATTCTTGTTTAGAGATCCTTGGTTATATTAAACCCTTAAAGCGCCTTTCACGACTATCGTTGCCTTTGCGGCCAATGTAGATCAAGATCAGACAGCACAAAACATGCAGTCTAGCTGATCTTTCATCGACACTGTCTGCTTTTCTTATTCTTTCAGACAAAAGCAACGGTGAAATTGAAATTATTTGGGTGTTATTTTTCGACTGAAAATGTCTGTTAGATTTAATTGGTGCTCTAACGATTAACTTGCGATCTTTCTTCGATCTAGGACTATATGGATGGAAACTTAGTACTGATACGGAAATTAAGTCCTTAGATTACCTCCGTACCAACATTTTGGATTTGTCAATAATAAAATATTTGCAAATGTCAAATGATGAATACCAGTATTTTATCCTCTTACCAAAATGTTTCAGAAAGACTCCTTCCCCCGGGCCCTGAAAACCCTTGGAATTTTAGATAATGACTTAAAATACTCGCGAATCTATACTGTCATGTACTGAATTGTTTGGGTCAAAATAGTAAAAGAAATCTGCATTTTTACTTTTTTACCAATAATTGAATTTAACACTGAATTTGGATTGTAAGATAAATAAATTTAAATCAAGATCTAGTATCAACCTCTTCGTTTTATTCTCAAAAGCTATAACAAATTGCAGGATAAACTGTTACAAGCTATTTCTTTTTTTTTTCCACAATGTATTCCTACTTTTGTCTCTGCACAGTGAACACAAATATCAGCATAAAGTATTTTTCTTAAACTGATTTTAAAATAATGTAGGGCAGCGCATACATAGAGTTAATGAAGAAGGGAGATAAAAAAATGAAGGGGACATATTCAAGTTCCTAAACTGATTTTGCAACAACATTCTGTGACATATCAGAGAGTTCAGATCTAGGATTTGGGACTGTGTCCAGTCATCCTCCTAATTCTAACAACTTAATAAATGTCAAGGGAATGCATTTTTGATTGGCTAAATGCTTAAGCTTATTAGAAATTGTGTTACTATCTGAATTTGATGAGGGATGCTCATTAGAATGGTTTCTGACTTTGGACACAGATCGCCTATTGTACTTGATCCACTTTAGAAATTTGATTTTGTTCTCTATCATTCTATATTCATGAGTCGATATCTTCTAATAATGAAAATGTAATTTAGTCATACATTTGAGCTATGCTCTGAGAAACGAGGGTTTAATGCATCTGCAAAAAGTATCGACCTAGGTCAACCTGCGCCCTGCAAAGGCTCACTTGTCTAAACTTTTTGGTTTTGCTAAATTTTCTAATAATGCAGTGGTTGTCAGACAAAATGGACTGAATGGATCATGTGGTGACTTGCTCGATATAATGCATCACAGAGATGAGTTAAATCCCCATTTGCCAGAGCATGGCTCATGTTCAAAAGGAGGAAAGTACTGTTAGAGGTCAGAGAAAGACATAGTACTTAATTGAAACCACTTTTAGACTTCATGCAGATGAAGAAAAGTTACAAAAAAAAGAAAGTCTGAAAATGGCCAAATTGAAAAATGCACTTGATAAAAAACAACGGGCCATGAAAGCGCTGAAGTTGCTCACCTGAGCCCTTTTGACCCAATATGAACCATTTCCAATGTCTTCTGCGATATCAAGGGAGAGCCATTCTTACAAACTTTCATGAGTATTGGACTTAAAACTTGGCCTCTATGTACAGTGTACACAAGCTTTTTCTAGGATTTATCTCAGTGACCTACTTTTTCGACCAACATGACCCATTTTCGAACTGGTCCAAGATATCATAAAGAAAAACATTCTGACCATCTTCATGAGTTTTTGACAGAATTGTGGCCTGTCGAGTGTACAACGGGTTTTTGTTAAAGATTTGACCTGTTGACAAACTTTTTTGACCTATTTTCTAGCTTGTCTGAGACATAATCAAGACAATTAATGTGGCCAAATCTCATGAGTATTGCACAGAAAATGATGCCTCTAGAGTGTACACAAGGTTTTTTCAAGGATTGGACCCGGTGACCTAGTTTTTTACCCAATGTGACCCGTTTTTAACTCGTCAGAGATATGAAGACAAACAATCTGGCCAGGTTTCATGAGTACTGGACTGAAATCTAGTGTGCACACGAGGTGTTTTTATTACTTGACCTGATAACCCAGCTTTTGACCCGATGTGACATAGTTTTGATCTTGTCTGAGATATCATCGAGACAAACTTTCTGACAAATATTTACAAGCATTGGACAGAAAATAGGGCCTCTAGAGTGTTGACAATGTTTTTTTTCAAATATTTAACCTGGTGACCTAGTTTTTGAGCTGACGTGACCAATTTTGAACCCATCTGAGATATATTCAGGCAAAAGATTCTGACCAAATTTCATAAGTTTTGGACTGAAAATGTTGCCTCTAGAGAGTACACAAGGTTCCTCTAAAGATATGACCTGGTGACCTAGTTTTTGACCTGACATGACCAAATTTCATACTCGTCTGACAAAAAAAAATTTCTTACTAATTTTCATGAATATTGGCCTGATTGTAGCCATTAGAGCGTACATGATGGACGACGACGCACGACGGTCATAGCATGATCACAATAGCTCTCCTTGAGCACTTCATGCTCAGATGAGCTGAAAAAACCGTAATATCATATAAAAGAAGAAAGAGAAAATAAGAGGATTATCACTTGATTCTTTTTGTGCATACAGATTCTACCCTTAAAGTTAATTCTTTCGTGACATGTACATGTAGGTTGGAAAAAAAACTTGGACTTTAGGAGTTTTTTAATTCTTGGCTATTCCGAAACAAATTAGCCTCGTCTAAAACAAACACCACGATGCATATTTTATTAAAAACTTAGGAAAAAGAAAAGAAGAAAAGTTCTAGTGTTCCAGTAACGTCATATGATGTACTATGGTACAGAAAACTTTTTCAGAATTGTACTTTATGCCTACATTTTATTTTGCGAGGTTCATGACTTAGATGAAATCGCACATTCAGATTCAAAATACCCATATTAAACAAATTTGCGGATTTTTCTAGTTATCGATGATGACAGAACCTCATAGAGAAGCAGATGAAATGATCAGAGATAGAGAAAGCTTGTTGTGTGGGCAAAAATAATGATAAAGAATCAAAAATGATATGGAAAGCAACGGAACATATTAAAAATTGTACAAAAAGGACACTAGCCAGTGAAGGGTACCTTTGATTTTAAAACTTCTTCACTTAACGTTTGACAACTGGAAGATAGCCCTGTGTCTATCCCAGAATCCTTTATTTGATCTCTTATTTGATTTTCTGGCCATGGAGGCTTCGGCTTTTCGTGTGTGCTTTTGACCCGCCCTAGAGTGCCTGTGTAGGCCACGGACCTGGGATAAAAGTCAAGATCGCCTCCTTGTTGATTTGACAGCGGACGAGGCTGTTTCCGCTGAGCTACATGTGACGTTTCACTAGTGGTGCTTTCTAACTCCCCTGTGAAGAATGTTACAACATTGAATCAATACTTTGTCTAGGTTATATAATACAGTGAACAAAAGTAAAGAGTTTCAACACAGTTCAAACCATTATCAGAAAACACTAGATATACATCTACAAATGATAGTTCCTGACTTGTTATGATATGTTTGGGTCGTGTTCTGGTAAAGGGGGGCTTAATGCATCTCCGTGATCCATGATACAAAGCAAGTCATCTTATAATAGTGGATGCATAAAATCCATCTTCTCTACCAACCAACTGAATCATGAGGTGCACTGGTCCCTGAACATACAGAAAATTGATGAAAAGCGAAAAGTTCCATCCCAGGTCAGCCTGCGCAGACTGCACAGGCTGACCTGGATCGATACTTTTTGCAGATGCATTAAGCCCTCTTTTCACAGAGCATGGCTTGCTTGACATGATGCATCACAGATGCATTAAACCGTCCTTTTCCAGAGTATGGCTAAAATTTTCTTTTCATTGTTATTTCAATCAGAGGTAATCTTGAGCTGAATTTCGTAATAAGAAGGAATCTCTTTCTTACTATCCCTGGCAAAGAATAGAATTATTAAAATCTTCATTTTACAATTCAAATTTGTTGGGAAAAAAATGTGTGTGTACAAATCAGCAGCTATGTGTCATAACTTCCATGGCAATACATGTATGTTACAGCCATCTATTTAGCATCCATAAGTTGTTCAACCCTTGTAATATTCTTTTTTGGGAAAAAAAAATGAGCACCATATCACAATGATATTTACTGCTTGATTTAAGATTGCCAAATAAGGGAGCAAATAGATTTTGTAGAGGATAAAAAATTAGTATAATATATATATATATATGAGCCATGCTCTGTGAAAAGGGGATATATACATCTCCGTGATGCATCATACCAACCAAGCCATCACATAATTATGGATTTATAATAGCCACTTTTTAACAGCCAACATAATCTTGGGGTAGACTGGTTCTTTGACATAAAGAAAATTGACCAGCAGCAAAAAGTTTCGACCCAGGTCAGCCTGCATGGACTGCGCAGGCTGACCTGGGTCAATATTTTTCACAGATGCATTAAGCCACCTTTTCACAGAGCATGGCTCATATTTATCAAACACAGTATCTTTATTTTTATATGCATAGGACTGATTCAATGCTTTTAAATATGAAGTTTTTTTTGTCTCTAAGGTTATTTTTTCAGTTTTATAATTTCCTTTTTTTTGTTTGCAGTCTTAACTCTAGAGGTTTATATAAATAACCGTCAAAACTTATGATCTAACTACCATGGCTGTAAAATGGGATTCCGAAAACTGAAAGTTTTATGTGAAGTGCAAGTCCAAGTGGTACACTGTCTACACTAACAGGTACATTAACATAAAAAAGCAGCGATTTGATAAATATATTGGACGTTTTTTGCCCAAAGAGTTGTTTCTTAGAATTAAAAAAAAAAAGAACTTTCTGTACTAATTATGGCAAAGACAGGCCAACCTATGTTACTTTCGAATGTAAGAAGAAATATATCCTAGCTGTTTGACAATGTAGATCAGAAATAAGAACCTACAAATGTGCACTCCGACTTCAAACTACACTGTTTGAAAAAGCACCATTAGTTGTATCTACTCTGTTCTGTTTAGTGTTGTTTGTATGCCACGTGTATTGCACTTCCATTGTTTTGAAGCAACCAGACACAACACAATTTTCGTGTCAGATAATTCATTTGAGAGATCGAGTTGTATTCAGTTAAGACAACCTTTAACGATAAATTCATATTCATGTTCCGTATGCAGTTGTAATCAAGTTTCTTGTTTGAATAAAGTAAAGCTTCACGGTGAAACAAAATTGGTGTGAATAACTGTCATGTTACTTCATTTGAAAATTAGCTGTTATTTTGTACAGGAGTGTCTAAACACCAATCAAATAAATACTAAATTTTCTTGTTCAAATATATTGTAAAACACACTATTTATTCATCAAATTGCATGTTTTCTGAAATGTATAGAAAAAACAACAAGAATCGGCACAAAAGAGCAGCTAATCTTTAACAGAACAGGGCATATTTGTGATTAATATAACACAAAAAACTTGCTTTTCAATATGAGTAAATGCAAGCCTGTAACAAAAGGAAATAATGAAATGCAGCCAGCAAAAGCAAACAGTATAGTTTTGCATTTACTCTTCAAGTTAGAATACTGTATAACGGGTGATTTCAACGAAATGTATTGTAAGTCGAATCTTGCAAAAATTCTTAATGCCATTTCTTGTACACCCTCGACACCTGGAATGGTCTCTTCTTGTACACAGCTCTTCATGTATATTTCTAAACTTATTAGATCTACTTCCTTAAACTGGTTTTTAATCTAGCAGAAAAAAAAAAACACTTTTTTCTTTATTTATATTGTGGAAAAAGTAGAACTTGAATACTCTTGACAAGCAATCCACTAGTAATGCAGCCAAATTTAGCTTTCAGACCCTAAACTACATAAGTTAGCATAATCAACCAGTTATACAGTATTTTTGTAACAGTTATACATAAAATATACAATGCATAGCTATCGCAGATTCCCTTCTGTCAACTCACCGATAGGAATTTTTTGATTTTTGCTGCAAGAATTTCATCTTTCTTCCATTGGTCATCAGTAACAGGATGCTCATATAAATATTCTCCCCCTGGTTTGATTGTTTTATAATGACAATGAATGGCTAATACAGTAGCATAAAGATATGTTTATTGTTCATCAAAATAGTTGTATCCTTTCATTCTATGTTTTAATAAGTAAACCACAACAAAAGTGCTTAACTGTTTTCAAAGTCAGTCGGTATAGTTACACACACTTTGTGTTAGTTTTCAAAAGAAATCATTAAAGGCTGTTCACCCTTTTAATGTTTCTTATGCAATTCATACACGTCTGGAAAGCAAAAACCAACTTCCAGAGATGTCAGCAGTTGGCAATATTGCTATTCAAGGTTTTGGCAAAAATATACATTATCTCCCCTTAACTCTTTACTATACCACAAAATTTTAGACTTGTCCAAACTCAAAGCATGTACAGGCGATAAATCGAGGGTAGCTCATATGATGAAACTTACCTTTAACTCTTTAACAAATGTCAAAATTTTAGACTAGTTTAAATTGAAAGCATTTGCAGACGAAAAATTAAATGCAACTCAGAAATTGAAATTTGTTTTGGGAAGGGCAGAAAACATTGTGGGAAAAGGAGAAAATGCTGGTTACCAGCATTTTCTCCTTTTCTCACAATGTTTTCAAAAGCTTTCTTTCTTAGGGTCGTTAAAAGTAGGGATTGTGTGGTAAAGAATTAACTGAGTAGAAAGCATTGTGGGAAAAAGGAGAAAATGCTGGTAACCAGCATTTTCTCCTTTTCCCACAATGTTTTGGTTATCAGCATTTTCTCCTATTCCCACAATGTTTTCATAAGCTTTCTTTTTCAAGGTTGTTAAAACTCAGAATTTTTGTGGTAAAGGGTTAAAGATAAAGGAGTAAGGATTTATAAGCATTTAGCGACTATTTCAGTTCTCTAATTGTCGAGGTTACTTGCCACCCAGTCTGCCCAGGTAGCGTCTTTGACTCCTGACCGAGTCATTACGAGTTCTGTCTCCTTTAAATATGCATGTGCAATATATACACCTTTAAATATGCATGTGCAAGGTTATATGTTGAATGTTTTTAATCATAGCAGGGAATTTTTTATCTTAACCGTAAACTTACTAAACAAGTTTAAGCCGATAATAAAACCCCAAATTTTGCTATTTCAACGTCGTTTTTTGGGGAAAAATCTTTTTATCAGACTGTGTGGATCCAAGATCAGACTGTGCATTAAATGCAGTCTGATCTTGATCTAAGGTCGTTGAGTAGTGCTTAGCAGCCTAAAAGGTGAATTTTTCATTAAAACTATGAAGTTGGTATTAGAAGAATTGTTTTTATTTGGAGAGTATTTCTTCAATCTGTCAGATACTTTGTCTCTGAAAATTTGTAGAAATACTCTCCAATGAAAAGTCTTCTTAACCCTTAGGTTGATGAACGCGACTCCTGGACCTTTTGCGGATAGTATAGATCAAGATCAGACTGCAAAGAACATGCAGTCTGATCTTGGATCTACACTGTTCCATAAAGGGATATCTTCCCCCAAAATATGTTTGAAATATCAAAATTTTGGCCTTTACTATCAGATTGAAAGTTTTATTTCACTTATTTAGCAGGATAAGGGTTAAAAAAAACTCTTGATACCAACTTACGTTTTCTGAGTAAAAGTATCCTGACATATCCATCTTGTATTCACTTTTTTAGATATTCTCATCATCTTTATTTTCCTTTCTTAACCATGATATTTTGATTATACAAAAACTGTTACCCACGAATGGGAGAAGAGCTTTCACTGTTATAGCTTGGCTTTCCTTCTTGCCCATCTTAATACATTTTCCTTCACTCTTTACCAAACGACAAAAATAAAGACTTGTTCAAGTTGAAAACTTTTGCAGAGGACAAATGAAATACATGTATGTGTTAAACAATGAAATTTGTCTTGGAAAGGGAAGAATAGATCTTGGGAAAATGAGAAAATCTTCTTTACCAGTATCTTCTGCTTTTCACGCAATGTTTTCAAAAGCTTTTTATCTAAAGAGCCGTTAAAACATGGGATTGTTTGGTAAAGGTCTTACAAAATTGTATATAAGCCATGCTCTGGCAAAAGGGGGCTTAATGCATCTCCATGATCCATTATACCAATCATGCAATCACTTTGTCATGGATCCATAATAGCCACTTTTTTTTAAACAACCAACTTAATCATGAGGAAGACTGGTCCTTGGACATACAGAAAACTGAACAATAGCAAAAACTTTCAGCTTAGGTCAGCCTGCGCGGACTGCGCAGGCCGACCTGGGTTGATACTTTTTGCAGATGTGTTAAGCTCCCTTTTCACAGAGCAGGACTCATATGTATGTACATATTAGGATATTAAGATGTGTATGAAATTAAGGCCAAAAACTAAGCTGTGTTATAGGCCACTGAAACTCTTATCACGGAATACCAAAATTTTCATTGCTTGATTATCGGACGTTACTAAAAATAACACATTTTTGGTGCATTGCCTTTATATCGTATATAACACTATATATGATCGACCAATGAAAATTTGGTGCTCCGTGATAGACCAATTCAGCTTCAAAGACCCTTGACATGACTGACCCTGTCTCTGACCACAGGCTTTAGATTAATCCAAATTAAATGACCCGTGCATTGGCAAAAGGGGGTTTTAATGCATCTCTGTGATCCATGATGCCAAGCAAGTCATCACATAATTATGGGTCAATAAAATCCATTTTCACCATCAACAGACTGAATCCTGAGACAAAATGGCTCTGTGACAATTGAAAATTTATAGCAAAATGTTTTGACCCATGTCAGACTGCGCAGGCTGACCTGGGTCGAAACTTTTTTGCAGATGCATTGTGACCCCCTTTTCACAAAACATGGCTCAAATCAATTAAAACACAATGCCAGGCCCTTCATATACCTCACGAAACCCAAAATATTTAAAAAAGGTCATGTTTCTCCTACGCATTCATTCCGATTCGTATCATTAGTGATTTTTTTTATAATATCTGATTGTATTTCCTGTTATAAATTCTACTCCTACGAATAAAATATGTTTTCATATTTTTACCTTCAGAAAAAAAAATAACCATGCTTTATGAAAAGGGGGTTTAATGCATCTGCAAAAAAGTATCAACTCCGGTCAGCCTGCACAGCAGTCCACGCAGGCTGACATGGGTCAAAACATTTTGTTTTCTGCATGTCCAAGGACCATTCTACCACAAAATTTAGTTCATTGTTAGGCAAAATAGATTTTATGGATCCAAAAATATGGGATGACTTGCTTGGTATAATACATCACGGAGATGCATTAAATCAGTGTTTTCTCCAGCTTTTCAGGAAAGGGGGCTGAGGGGCCCCTTCATAATTATGTAGAAAGGGGGCCTTTCAATAAATGTGAGGGCCCTGATTTATATTGATATCAAATCATGTTTGTCAGGCAGATTACAGGACTGTTACTGGCATATCCCTACAAGATACAGACCCCAGGCCTCGTTGCAGTTAACAATTATTAACCCTTGTCACGGGATCACTAGTAGACTGTCCAGGTTATTTTCTTGTCCTTTTGACTGGACGCGGTATGAAGACCTCCGAGATCTGTTTCATTGTGCGCTGAAGTCATGCAGACGACATTGTTATAGTGCATATAAAAAATCAATGTACGAATTTTTTACTAACTAAAGTACATCGGCAGTCAAATTTTTATGTTTTCTCTTGAAAATCGATATTTTGCAGTAAAATATTTTTTAACTTATCATGCAATGCTAAAAAAAATAATTTTTTGATAAATTCTGCGTTTCTGACGTTTATATTTAATTTTCGCTATTATGGAAAAAATTGCGAACGAAAGATCCGCAAAGTTGATGTTATACACAACCAGCCTACCGATGACCTTGACAATCGGAATACTTGAACCTGATTGGTTGAAGGACAGTGTGTTTACTCATGAGGCATTGTGCTGTCATCACGCGAGTAAATTTGACACCGGAACAAGTGGATAAAATTTTGAGTCAAATTTGACACGATTTAATCATCATTATTTTTCGAGCCCCGAAGGTGAACTGAATTGCGTCAATTGGGATTTTGGTGTGCGAAATACCGCAAGGGCGCGCGCTGGAGAAAAACACTGCCATTAAATCCCTTTTTCTCAGAGCACCGCTCAATGACATAAAAACCGGCACTTAAGTAAATAACCAAAGTTTCTCCTACCTTAACCCTTCTCTTTTTTCAAACTGTTTGAAAAAAAAAAACGTTTTTATGCCTATCTTTTTTAAATGAGCCGTGCTCTGGCAAAAGGGGACTTAATGGATCTCCGTAATACATTGTACCAAGCAAGGCATCACCTAATCATGGATCCATAAAAATCCATTTTGTTAAACAACCGTGAATCATGAGGTAGAATTATCCCCTGACATGCAGAAAATCTAAAGATAGCGAAAAGTTTTGGACCATGTCAGCCTGCGCAGGCTGACATGGACGATGCTTTTTGCAAATGCATTTAGCCCCTTTTTCACAGAGCATGGCTCAAATTTATGTTAGTCTAGGGTGCAATCTTACCTTTTTCACTAACACTTTCACTCTCTAAGTCCAGTTCCTCGCAGCTAGAGCATTCTGGGGTAGACCTAATTTCGTCGTCCGAGCTCGACAGGGAATGTTGACGCTGCTTTTTCCCGCGTTTATGCTTATGGGGTTTAGGCGGAGGGGGTCGTACACAATCTGAGGGGTCGGAGCTAAGGGAATCATTCCGTAACATACTTTCCAGTTTTTTACGGTTATTGCGAGTGTTTTTACCCGCGGCTGAGTTTGGGTCTAAATGTTGTTTGCTAATATCCATTGCTCGGTCCATGTCGACCATGTCTTCTGTTGCACTGACTTGTGTATCACTAGGTTGTTCTATGTGAATGAAATGCCTGTGTAAAGGCGGGGATTTGAACTGGTCCCTATAAGGAGATTGCGAGTCTCTTGGGCGATCGCGTTCCTGCGGCATGGGTGAATGACGGTCCCTTCCGTGGCGGCTAGCCCCGGTACCCGTACGTTGTAAGTTATCCACAGTCGGTTTAGTATGAGAGCTTGGCTGTGATTGGCTCTTTGTATGAGAACCAGGCTGTGATTGGCTTTTTGCAGAACCATGTGACTGATCGTTGCGCTCAGTTCCGTGGTTCTTTGCAAGTTCATTTTTGTCCGGAGCACGATCGCGAGAACCTCTGCGCTGTTCTCGTTTATTATCTGCATAGTCATGTAACCTTTCGTGAGAACGGGAATACCCGTCCATTGGTGACTGTTTGTATCTATCTGGCGGGTCTTTCCGTCTTACCCGTTCGTCACTTGCGGTTCGGTCTTCAGTATGATCTCTGTTATTGCGTGGACTTGGCGTTTCCCGAATCGCTCTGAAAGCGTGCAATGTACATGTCAATGAAATGTTAGAATCGACCTAAAAGGTATTCTTCACAGTACAGCCAAACCTACATTAACCCTTTACCAAACAATCCCAAGTATTAACGAAAATGACAAAATCAGCTTTTGAAAATATTGTGGCAAAAGGAAAAATGCTATTTTCTCCTTTTCCACGATGTTTTCTGACTTTTCAAAAGCAAATCCTATTGTTTATGCCACAAAATATTCGTCACTTGCAAATGCTTTCAAATCGGATTAGCATAAAATTTTGCCATCTGGTAAAGGGTTAGACAAGCGGTAATGGGATGAATGGAATGTGCTTGCCGAAGACAGGTGTTTGCAAAATAGAGGTCATTACTTCTTATTTCCACTAAATTGGAACTCTTCAAGTTAAAGGCGCGTTTAGACTTACTACTGGGACTACGAGTAAACAAAATCCGTGGCAACGTATACGAAATGCAATCAGATGTAACTAACTTTACTAATCGAGGCACATTTCATTGCGATGCAGCGTCTAATAAGAACATTCAGACTTTTACATCTCATTTGTTACTCTAGTTATGGTTATAGATAAGTTAATGTTTTGTCTACGTATGTCCCTTAATAATATCGTACTGCCCCCATAGACTTGTACATTTTCTTACAAAATATGCAGAAGAGTGCTCAAAGAAAGGTAACTCTATCGCACTGGCGATAATAACTATTCAGATTATTTTTCAGTCACATTTGGAAACTGCAACATTTGCCTATTTAAGACAGATTGGTAGCTATATAGACATGGGCACAACGGCATCTTTTTACATTTATAACTATACGATAATGAGTGAACAAAAAGTGTTCAACCAGTACACATGACCAACTTGTAGCACTTTGAAAGCTGTTTTTCCCCATAGCCTTAATATCTGACAGCGCAGATCAAAGATAACAGCGAGCATTTAAGTGCAGTGTAAGTTAATCTACACTGTCCAAAAAGCACCATATAGAGCCTATACATGTAACATACTTAGAGATAAGCACCCGCCGCTGCCTTAGTCTCAAAACATGCCATTCAATCGGATTAGACTCTTAGTGAAATTTACAAAAATACATTAGAATAATAGGTTGAATTTTGAAATAATAAGCGGTTAGAAATTAATAAGCAAAAGTAGAATTACTCTATTTCCGTTTATTAATTTAGACTATATTCATGAGCCATCCTCTTTGAAAAGAAGTTTTAATGCATCTGCAAAAAGTATCGACCAGATCAGCCTACGCAGTCCACGCAATCCGACCTATGTCGAAACCTTTTGCTTATGGTTCTCTGCATGTCCAAGGACAGTTCTACTTGATGATTCGGTCGGTTGTCAGACAAAATGGATTTTATGGATCCATGATTGTATGACGACTTGTTTGGCATATCGCATCACGGAGATGCATTAAACCTCCTTTGCCACAGCATGGCTCATATTTTTTTACCATTGTGCTAATAGTATTGCCACTGTCTAACCTTAAAGCTGTTGAAAAAATATAACCGCATCGGTAATTACTTATTTTCATGCCAAGGGCATGCAAGCGTACAACGTCTTATGTGACCAAGATACGTGATACGGGTCTTCGAAGTATATTGTAGGGAGAAAAACAAGTAAAGGCCACGAAGACTAAATGAGAAAGCAGAGAAACTCAAGAAATTACTTAAATTCAAAAAGCTTGGCTCATATATATACATGTATAGGGAGAGCTGTCATCCTATGTGTTGGGATCTAACAAAGTAACCATCTCCTTTTTCTCACAATGTTTTCTACCCTTTCAAAGACAAAGATTAGTATCTGAGACCCATTAAAGAGCATGGAAACCAATTTTTAACAGACGAGTGGACAGATAGACTGGCAAATAGGCAGGCATATGGACAAACATATAGCTTTAAACCAGTATAGCGCCATAAGCCCTTCGTCGCTGGGTAAAAATTCAAACTTAACTTTACCTTGTTCTATCACGGGCTGAGGATTCTTTTTTAATGATATCCTTGTCAGGATGAATCCTCTCTGGACCTTCTTTCCGATCCCTTTCGTGACCCCTTCGACCATCTCTTTCATCAGAATGGCGCCCTTTCTCCCTGTTTTCTCTATTCTCATCTGTTCGGCTACCCAGAGCCTCTCTTGGGCTCCGCCCACCAAACCTATCATTGTCCCCTCCCCTTTCATGAGCAATAATTCTTTTATCGGTCTCGCTTAACCTAGATTCACTATGATATCTGTGACGAGCAGGGGATTTGTCCCTATTGCGACCCCTTTCTGTTGGTACATTATTACCTCTCGTTCTAATTTTATCCTGTTCCTTACTTCCTAACCTATCTGACTGATCTTTATTATTTACACTACTTTCTCCTAACTTTCCGCGTTGAGCATCTAGAGAATATTGTCGTTTTAACTGGGATCCTTGTCGGGACATTGGGGCCCTATCGCGGGAATCCGTCTTTTCTATGTTTTCTTTCTCCGAACTCGTATGTCCACTTTCACTTTTATCTCCAAACTTTTGGCGTTTTTCATTCGGAGGGCTCGGGTCTGTTTTTGTCGACGTGGTTTCACTGCCAGATAATGTTTCTACCTCTAATCCCACGGGTCTTGCCATGCCGCCGTGGTACCACTGGCCGGTTTTGGCCAGAATCTCTTGTTTCTTTTTGCACAAGTTGCATGCCCACACGGTCTGAAAATATTACAACGATAATATTAATTTTAAAAACAAGTCGCCTTCCCTAAATGCTGGATTACCTTTATTATTCTTTGAAAAACATTGTACATATTTTTTAACCCCTTGCCACACAATCCCGAATTTAAACGACCCTAAGGAAAAAGGCTTTTGAAAATATTGTGGGGAAAGGAGAAAATGCTGGTGACGAGCATGTTCTCATTTTCCCTCAATCTGTTCTACACTCTCATAGAGAAATTTAAGTTTTTGATTCACATTTACTTTGTCGCCTGCATATATACTTCAGTTTGGACAAGTCTAAACTTTTACCGCTTGGTAAAGGGTTGATACACAAAATGGACCTTTTCCGCCAGAAAAAGAGGACTACAAAATTGCAGATGTCTGGTTAGTTCAAAGCGTGACATAGTTTGGTCCCAAACCGCATGACTCTTTTTTAAAGAATACTTTTAACCGTGATATACACTGTCTTTAAAATCATTTTACACAGTGCTCAGTGCGGTACAAGCACCTTTCATACAATCATTTGACCGAAGTTTTAACACTATTCCTGCTAATTAAGTTGAATAAAACTTTCAAGCC
The DNA here is from genome assembly GCA_945859785.2 of Tridacna gigas. Lineage (NCBI taxonomy): Eukaryota > Metazoa > Mollusca > Bivalvia > Cardiida > Cardiidae > Tridacna > Tridacna gigas. The sequence goes on along the minus strand of OX244028.2, from coordinate 45,088,241 downwards.
TATAGCAAAAACCAGAATAATGTTACATCAAACTTAATATTTTGGAGAAAAAATATCTCCTTGTCGGACAGTGTAGATCCAAGATCAGACTGTGCGTTCTGTGCAGTCTGATCTTGATTTGCACTATCCGCAAAAGCTCAGTGAGTCGGGCTTAGCAGCTTAAGGGTTAAAAGAATTACGCAGTATAGGACAACACAGGACCACTAAAATTATTAGTGGTTATTGAGTGATGCTGGTCAGATGGGACATAAATTAGAAGAAATCAGAAAGAACAGCCTGGCCTTTAGCAACACACTCTCTCTGTCCAAATTGAAAGCATTTGCATACGACAAATTAAGTGTCGCTTAAAACACTTTATCAAACGACAAAACTTTGGACGTGTCCAATTTCAAAACACTTGCAGACGACCTTTTCAAAATGGCACAAACTATGGCATTTGTCTTTGAAAGGGTAGAAAACATTGTGGAACAATTAGAAAATGCTGATTACCAGCATTTTCTTCTTTTCCCCACAATGTTTTCAAAAGCCTTCTTCTTCAGGGCCCTTAAATTTCGGCATTGTGTGGAAAAGGGCAAATGATATAATTCGTCCTTGAAGGGGTAGGAAACTCACTGGATCGGTAGAAAATGCTGGTTACTAGCATTCTCTCCCTTTCCCACCATGTTCTCAGAAGCCTCTTTTCTTCAGGGTCGTTAAAACATCGTATCGTTTAGTATGAGGCTAACGTGATGGTTGCATTAAAGACCAAATGAACGAAAATGAAAGCTTTTACACACGACAAATGTTATGTAAAATAATGCAAATCCTCTTGGAAGAAAAAGTAGTTCTATTTATGTCAATGTTCATATTGTAGATTACATGTCGCCCTCACTATATTTTGCCAACTGTATAGCCTATACATATGAGCCTTGCCCTGTGTAAAGGGGGGCTTAGTGCATCTTCGTGATGCATCGTACCAGCATGACATCGCCTAATTACGGATACATAAAGTCCACTTTGTCACAACCGACTAAATCAGAAGTTGGCTTCTTTCAAAAAGAAGCCAGGAGAGGTCAGCGTCAGTGTTTTTAAATAGTTTATTGGCCTTTAATTTCAACCTCTTTTGCTTTACATGACGGTCATTTGATCTTCTTTCCGCCTTCTCAAGTCGCATGATCTTGTCCAGCGGTCTTTCTTTTTCTTTTTTAACAAAATTCTTCATACTTTTTCTTCTACTTAGATTTATTTGCTTAATGAAGAATTAAAGTTATTTGAGAGGTCATTTGTAATCATGGCAAATTAATGTAACAAATCTTTTCTGAAGTTCGCCATATCTAAAAGTGGGTGCTGGACAACTAGCCCCAAAGATAACTCGCCCCAAGGCAACTCGCCCCCAAAAAAACTCGCCGCCAGGCAACTCGACTCACCTTCAGAAGACAACTAGCCCCAAGTTATGAGACAACTCGCCCCACATGTAAGACAACTCGCCCCGCTCTTATTACTATCACCTGAACGTATTTATAAAACTACACGACGATTTTTTTTGTGGGGCGAGTTGTCTTTGGGGCGAGTTGTCTGTCATTCCTAAAAATAGAACCACGTCTATTTCTTATTTCGGTTTTTTGATTTCGCTTTATTTACAAAACCATGACGAAACAGACTGTGTACCATACTAATTTCGCAAGAAAAATGGATTTAGACAGCGAATTCTGTGGCAGTCTGCGTTTTAAACTCACCACTGTTGGAGAGGTCTGATGACCTCTCCAATAAGGTAGACTGGTCCTTTGACATGCAGAAAATTGGTCAATAGCAAAAGGTTTCGGCCCCAGTCAGTCTGCTCGGATTGCGCAGTCTGAACTGGGTCGATGCTTTTTGCAGACGCATTAAGCCCCCTTTTCAGAGGGCATGACTCATATTTATATGTTCCGTTACAATTCATCTATGTCTTATGTCCCGGCCTAACTTGTATACTACATAACTGACTATTAGGAGAGGAATTAATATAAGTTATTCATAGCTTGTTTTCCAATCCTACCTATCAACCTTTGAATTTTGTTATACATGTATCATTTCCTTTATTTTACATGTGTATTTGTATCAGCATAATAAATAAAGTTTAAACTAACTGACTTTCGGATAATATTCCTACAATAGTCGTTACCAGTCGGTTTTGATTGTATTTGTACTGGTAACAAAATCAATGTCAATTTCCGAGTTGAGGGGTATAATAAGGTCCACCCTACTATGATGCCCATGACATAACCATTGATCAAACTGGAGATTAAATGTCCCCCCTCACCATACGTTTTCTGTCGCCATTGATCTCTTTTTAACGTCCCTGTCTCGGGTACCACAGAATGAACTGTTGGTTAGTTATACCATAGTTGGTACCAGTCAGTTTTGACTATGTTTTGTTCTGGTAACGAAAAAGTAGTGCCATTTCTTTCAATATCCAAATTTGAGTTGCATTTCTGCCCCACTATATACTGTAGACCTACAGCCTATGTGTGCTATCACAATTGTCATGTTTTCTACCATAATTTTTAAAACACACTTTAAACGGCATTTGTTTTGGTAAAGGAAAAGTAGTGCAATTCCTGCCCATGTCGAAATTGGAAGTTGTATGCTCGCCCCACTATGTACTGCCCACGACATATGTGTGCTGTCACAAATTGATCTATGTATAACGTCCCGGTCTAGTGTACTACAGACGGACTATTGGATAATTTCTACCATATATTGGAATATCCACCTACAACTTGCATCGTATATATAACAAAATGTTTCTCGCTTTCCCGGGTTGCGCAATCTCGTACAATTGTCGTTGTTGTTTATTTGGTGTTAGATGCTGCTTTCACCACTATTTTAGTTGTATCGAGCCGTCCAGTGCACCTATCGATGTTTCTTTTAGAAAGCAGGCACCGATTGGGAAAAAATGTACGAAGCAGCAGTGGAAAAAGAAGTTCTAGTGCACAGCCACTGGCCGCCAAGAGTCATTGCTGAAATAATGTTCGACATGGTGCTAAACACCACGTTAACAAATTCTTGTTCGCATGTCTTAGACATCCCTGACCTAACTCCAGTCTATCTTTAGTAAATCAACGAAATTCGACATGCACCCTTGCTACAATTCTTATTTGTCTAATTCCATGACTCAACATCTGGGCCAGTATTCACCAAATGGCCCGCAACATGCGAAATGAGACCTTCGGACATTTGCGTAAGGTGTCGTCCCAGATTAGCCTGTGCACTCCGCGCAGGGTAATCCGGGACGGCACTTTACGACTATATAAGATTTTTTCATATAGTAGACTCTCGTGTAACTGAAAATCGCGCAAAAACAGGAAGTGTCGTCTCGGATTATTCACAGACTGCACAGGCTGATCTGGACGACACACTTTTAGGCATATGTCCGAAGGCCCCTTTTCGTGTGTTGCACGCCAACTATTCTAACTATCATGCCTAGTCAAGAGTTTTCAAAATTTCAAATCTCACTTTCTGATTGGCTTATCCAAATGAATAATCCAATCATAAATTGCTTTGCTTCTCAAATCTAGAATAAAACAGTTTGCAATTTAGGATTGTTGATGAATACTTTCTGTCTCATCCAATAAGATTTCTGGCTTCGAACTTAGAATTTGAACATTATTTAAAATGACAGGTAAATACTACCCCCGATGTGTCTAAACAATTTTGAGTGATCTTGACTGATGAGTTTCTAGGTGACATGGAAGGCTTTGCTTCTACTCTGCGGTCTCCTTTTGTTTCTTTGATTGATTGATTGATTGATTGAACAATGTTTTGATCTGCCTTCAACACTATTACACTTATTATTGTGCTTCCTGGATTTACCAAAACCGTGCTAGGTCTGTGTTGACCTATGCAGTAGAGAGTGGGCCAAACCTATAACAGCTGGATTACACAGACAACGCCTTTCGAACCCCCTGGGCGAACAGAGCTGCATAAACAAACAGGAAGACAAACTTGCATGATTTCGCAAAAACTCAAAATGCACAATATCACAAAATGCATGCTATATGCTTATAAATGTGTGTAGAGGAAATAAGCAAATCTCATGTTGGCTCAAATCATAATCAAATAGTCTTTAAAAAATCGTGTAGTTATGAATACCATTACCATACTAACTGGCACTGACACACTACCGAAACATGATATACACGTAATGCATGATAAAAGGACACAAACTTGCATACTGACACTGCACTCTGTTATGACACATCTACATGAAGGCCCTTATACAAACACCAACATTTCACTTCGTTCCGACACATCTACATGCAGACCCCCTCATACGCATAGACCCTGAAATCTGTTCTGAGACATAAAATGACTCCACTCTTCTGACACATCTACACACAGGCCCACAAATAAATAAACAATGAGCTCTGTTCCAACAGATACGCGCACGGGCCCAGGAAAATTCATACTAACAATGTGCTTTTGTTTCACAGACCTACACATATAACCATAAAAAGTGTATGCTAACATTGCGCTTTATTCTGATAAACCTACACACAGGCCCTCGAATACCTACTTACACTGCGCTCGATTCTGACACCTCAACACAAAGGCCCTAAAATACATAGTAATATTGTGCTCTATGCTGGCACATTTACACACAGTCCGCTAAATATATACTAAATATATACTGTGCTCTTCTCTGACACATCTACACACAGCCCTCACATATACCTACGTATCAACACTGCCTTCTTTTCACACACATCTACTCGCAGAGTCTTTGATATGTATACTTATTCATTTAAAAATCCTCTGCTGTAGGCCCTCATATCCATTTTTTCCACTGTTTAAAATAAGACAAGTTTACAACAAAAAAAGTAAACAGGGAATCATAAAAGAAAAACATTTAAGTGTGTAGCAAGACCCACGTGACCAAAGCAACAACAAAAACATAAAGGATGTCATGGTGTTTTCTGTGATGAAATTTGACTGGCGTAATTAAAAATCCTGTTGCAGGGATAGTTCGAAAGTCGTCAGCTGCAAATATGTTTCAGGAAGTATCTCTCCCACGGAAGCTTTAACAAAAAACAAAATGTAAAGAGAAGAACAACAACATTAACAATATCAAGAGTAGACCACAGACGTCTCAGATTTCATTGGTGGAATGATGTAACTAATATGCATGATGAGTCCTTATCGTATAATTCAACAAGTATTGAAATAAACACTGGATAAGGGCTATTTTAAATTATAAGATGGAAACTAGGTGTGCTACTTTTAGTAAAATTTGCCACCAATGAAATTTCAGGCGCCTGGAAATAAACTTACAGCTCCAGGCGGAGGCACTACCTCCATTCCACCTTTTCCGGGTCTTGGCTGGAACAGCGAAGGAAGGAAGAAGAAAAAAATACAGACATATAAAGCTCAAGGGAGATGAGGGTCCTCCTCTAAGAAATTGGTATTTTTAGTTTTGTATTCATGCGTGGAAGGACAGATGACCCTATAACATTTCACTAAACGGTATCCTGAAAGGGGGGGGGGGTGGGTGGGGGGGTGGCGGTAGAAATTATTGTTCGAAAAGGAGAAGTTTTTTAATACTCGTATTTTCTCCTCAACCCACAATGTGTTCTGCTCTTTTAAAGGTGTGTCTTTTCATTTATTTAAGAAATACTTGAGCCGTGCTCTGTGAAAAGGGGTTCAATGCATTTGCGAAAAGTATCGATTCAGGTCAGCCTGCGCAATCCGCGAAGGCAGACCAGGGCCGAAACTTTTCGCTATTGGTCAATTTTTTGTATACATGTCAAAGGACCAGTCTACCTTATGATACAGTTGGTTGTTAGACATAATCATTTTTATGGATCCCTAAATATGGGATACTTTGCTTGGTATGATGCATCGCGGATATGCATTAAGACCCTTTTTGCCTGAACATGGCTCACTTTTTTTTTTATCTGCAAATGCTTTAAATAAGGACAAGTCTAAAAATTCTGTTGTCTGGTAAAGAGTTGAAGACGAAAAAAGAACAGGAGTTTTGACCCTTATCCTGCTAAATAGAAGAAATGAAACTTTCAGTCCGATTGTAAAATCCCAAATTTTCACATTTCAAAGGTATTTTTGGAGGAAAGATATCTCCTTATCGAACAGTGTAGATCCAAGATCAGACTGCACGTTCTGTTCAGTCTGATCTTAACCTACGCTGTCCACAAAAGGTCAGTTAGTCGCGTTTATCAGCCTAAGGGTTAAGTGGAAATTTACAACATCAAAATTAAAAATCATGAAAAAATCTGAAAGCTGAAAAGCGAAGATACTTAAATATTCAGATGTTTGAATATTCAGATGCTGAGATAACTGTAAAGAGGTCACTACATTAATTTTAGGAAAATGCCAGTTCTAGGATTCTAGCTTTGTATTCATGCACAAAGGTGAACGGAACTACTAGTAAAGGGGCGGGATCTAAATGATAGGGAACATGTAAATGTTTATATGAAAATATTCGCTCTTTACCAGACGACAAAATCTTAGACCCTTCCTTGAAAGCATTTGCGAACGTCAAATGTAGCTCAAATGATGGAATTTATCTTTGAATGTTTGCTTCCTTGCGGCTCACCACACACCAGCCTTATCATAACAACTCCCTCCCCTTTCCACCATTCGAACCTTCGATCATCTGCTTAATAAAAGGATACATATTCAATAAGCCGACGGGAACGGTACATGACTGTTCACGTCCTAACAGGAGATGGGTACATGACTGTTGCTGTCGCTAAGGGGGGACGGGTACACAACTGTTTATGTCCTAACGATAGACGGGTACATGACTGTTCACGTCCTAACGGGAGACAGTACATGACTGCTCTTGTCCCTTACGGGAGACGAGTACATTTCACATCCCTTACGGGGGACGTGCACATGACTGTGCCTGTCCTTAACGGAAATAGAAACAGGACTGTTCACGTCCCTGACGTTTTTAATATACAGTTCAACTGCTTTAATATGCAGTTCCACTGCTTTACACAATGTTTCTTTGTTTGTCCGTCAGAAATCTCTCTCTATCTCTCTCCCTCTCTCTCTGCTCGTCTGTCTGTCCGTCCGTCGGAACGTCTCTTTCTCTCTCTCTCCCCGCTTCACATATTCTCACATACACATTCACGGTACCAAACGCTTCCTTATACGGTCATACGGTCATTCGGCATACCTCGGGTGATCTGGTGATCAATCCCTCGGCTGTATCACGTAGCTTGATATGCACCTACACGGTACATTTCGCACATCTCCGGAAGCACACCTCTTTACCGTTATTGAAATTGTAAGGCTCCTCTTTAGAAAGAACACATGAGTAAATTTTCTGTCGTTATCTTTCTAAGAGTATTTCAGTCGGCAAACAGTTTGTACATTCAATTTTTAGCGTGGTTTATCGATTCCGTTAGGAGCTTTCATCGACAGATCGATAGAAGTGAGTAACTTCACAGTAGTTGTTCATGTCGTCGCTAAGCGACCCACAGGGACGTCGCCATGTTTAAGATCATGTGATTGGTAGTTCAAAATGGAAGCCTCCTTTATACAGACGAGGTTAAATGTAGGTACGGAATCGGCCGAGTTGTGACGAGTGGTCATACGGTCACATTTGCCAACTGTACACACTCAAACGCCACATTTTTTCTCAAAAATACATATCTTTCGAGGACATTGTGACTGGGTTTGTAGGCGCTCTCTTACGCTTTTGGCGCCATATAGTAGTAAGCGAGAACAAGGACTTTTGCGGACGCACAAATCAAGATCAGCCGTGCAGTCTGATCTTGGATCTGTACTGTCCGCTTGTCTAGTCAAGCCTAAGAGATTTTTTTTTTTTTCCAGTTCTGCTCTCAGCCTTCGAAAAAGGCCGAATTTATAAGAGCCACGCTCTGGCATCTCCGTGATGCATTGTGCCAAACAAGCCGTCACAAAATTATGGATCCATAATAGCCATTTTTTAAACAACCGACTGAATCATGTGATAGACTGGTCCTTGGACATAGAAAATTGACAAATAGCGAAAAGTTTTGGCCAAGGTCAGCCTGCGCGGACTGCGCAGGCTGAGCTGGGTCGATACTTTTCGCATATTCATTAAGCCCCCTTTTCACAGAGCATGGTGCATATATTTGGCGCTGCAAGAGTTTTTAATATTGGCATAGCAAAGTAATTCATACCAGTTACGATAAAAACCTTTTGCCTGTCATTAACAACGATTGAGCGCTTTGCACACAGTGTAGGCTAAGCTGAGAATGCCCAGAATGGGCAGCCTGATATTGGATTTACTCTGCCCCCTTATATCTGCAAAGATCTGACCCAGCTACCAAGAAGAGATCGATCTCGGTTTATTTCTGAATCTCGAAACACTACGTTGACTTAGCAACTTGTTTAAGGGTTATTATTGAATTTATTGAGTTGTATCCCAACCACATGTTCTCCCATGAGAAATATTTACGACCACACTGCTCTGGTAATATTAGGATAGAATGTAATGAAGCAAGTCGGTAGCATTCGCTTTATACACCAAAAGTCTAAGTGTTCGAATCTCAGTTAATCCCCAACCAGCGGGCGTGACCGCATTATTTTGTGTTCATTTACATATAATTCAATTGAAACTTCTTCGTTTATCGGAGTTTGGCCAATTTCATTAAATATATAAGTTAATCTATGACCCATATTTTAGATCTATATAGCATTTGATTCATGAAGATTCGTATTGTGGCTTTTGAAATGAATCTTACACTGTTTGCTTTCGTGGCTATGCCACTAGCAAAGTTCATTTTACATAATGGTATATATGATTCGCATCTGTCTCGGTCGGTCTGCCAGCCTGACAACTAACCTTCAGAGACCAAGATTTTGCAGGGATTTTGGACTCTGTAAATTTCTAAACAAGGAGGTGCTTTTCTTGAGTGTTTTTGCACAATGACTTCGAAAGCCTATTTTCCCTGGGGTCGTAAGAAATACGGGATTTTTAGGAAAGGTTTAGATTTACCGTCAACCCTTCAGCTGCTAAGCGCGACTCACTGACCTTTTGCGGACAGTGTAGACAAGATCAGACTGCACAGAACGTGCAGTCTAATCTTTGATCTGCACTGTCCGATATGGATATATTTTCCCCTTAAATAACTTTGAAATTGCAATATTTGGGATTTAATTATCGGTTTGTAAGTTTTATTTCACGTGCACTTATTTAGCATGATTAAATTTACCAAATTACATGTATTTACGATATATTTATGATAAAAAGATGTGAAGCTTTAGGAAAGAATGTGATTAACCGATTACTTTACATGCTATTTCTAGAAAAAAAAAAAAACTTTACAAGCTATTTTTAGACAAACCAGTCTTAAAACTAGTCTGGTATCCCGCCGTACTACAAGAGTACGTCAGGCAAAGCGCAATAATGGCGGCCCCCTTTGGTAATATGCAGAGGAGACGGGATATTGTTATTTCACATGATCAATTTGGATCATAGGCTGAAATCAAAACAGATCGCTTGCAATAAAGTCATGGCAGTGAGTTTTTCCACATGTCGTTCTTATTTAGCGAGAAAAAACTACTTATCAGAAATGCTTTAAGTATCCGAAATGTCAATGGACCTATATAACGTCCGAAAACAGGGCTACTTTGAAAATGAATCATAGTCGAATTTATATTTAAACCATACCCCAACAGCACGTTTTAGATTCGGTAATGTATTTTTTGTGCAAAATTGATCTCATTTTATGAACTGATCAAACTGGATCACATGAAATTGGGGAAAACGGGGAAGCATGCAGGGGTACGCATGAGGACACCATTATTGCGCTTTGCCTGACCCGATAACGTAGTGTTAGGGGCAGGTAACCCAGACTATCTTAAAACGTCCTACCTTTAGACAAACCACATAACATGCCAAAATACATTAGGGACACATTATCTGCAAAAGAAAGACATTATCGATTTTCTACACCTTTGAAATATTGTAAGAAATGGAGAAATTACTTGTTATAAGCAACTGCGCATTTTTACAAAATGCTTTCTTTTGTCTATTTTTGTAGCGAATAAAGTCAACGTCGTCGTAATATAGACTTGGTGTTGTAACGGGTTGAACCGAGAACTGCTGCTGATAATATCAAACATGAAGATTATAGCATTCGTACACGTATTTCATCTCCACGAAACGAAGCCATTCGTCCCCATGACAAAACGTGGCCAATACAGAACTGTATATATATATATATATATATAATGAAGGAGGGAAACGACTATTCTATTCCGAGATCCGATAATCAATAGCATAGTTGCGTAGTTTTTATCCCGAATCGTTTCTGCACTCAGCCCAGATCCGATATGCTTTCTCGTAATAGTACCGGGTCAGGTAAAGAAGGTGTCTTAATTATTTGTGTGTGTGTGTGTGTTTGTTCCTATGTTTTAAACCCATTAGCCTACGATGTTAAGCGTGATTCAAGCGCTTTTGAGGACAGCGTAGATAAAGATCAGACTGCACAGAACCTCTTGGATCGACATTGTCCGATACTGTGAGATTTCACCGGCGAAAGAACTTTGAAATCGTACGACCTTCAAAACCATGGATCAGCGACTAGAGGCCGACTGACCTATGACGTAACTGATTGTCTAGCGTGTTTAAGTGGTCTTTATACCTTGTAAAGATATAGAGGCTACACCGTAACGAACGGGATAAAAAAATACAAGAAACAAGAAATATCTTTCAAAAAAGATAGACGGCGTCTTAGGTACTGGAATATGAAGAATGAAACTACACTTAGTCGTGGTTCAGTATAAGCAGAAACCGAATGAAAAGTAACCCACTCAGCAATCGTTTCTTTTCCTCATTGTCATGCATTTGTTGAAAAGTGATATGTAATAAGCCAAATAAGTCATAAATAAGTTATAAGCCATGATCTGTGAAAAAGGAGCTTAATGCATCTGCAAAAAGTATCGACCAGGTCAGCCTGCGCAGTCTGCGCAGGCTGATCTGGACCGAGACTTTCTGTTATTCGGGGTGCATTTTCTACAAGTCAAAGGATGCAGTTGGTTGTTAGACAAAATAAATTTTATGGATCCATAATTAGGTGATGTCTTGCTTGGTATAATGCATTACGGAAATGCATTAAGCCGCTTTTACCAGAGCATTTTTCAATATTAGATGTTAATCCAAATCTTCGTTGGAAAAGGAGCAGTTGCTGACAAAATTGATGTGTTTGAAAAAAATATTAGCTGTAGCAACGCTCATGAATTTGCAAATATGAAGGCCTTGTGGGAAGCCGCAGAATAAACATGTCCACATTTTTGACCAATCGCAAATTACTATTTATTCATTCCAGTTTGTGAATACCATGAAGAGGGTCACAAGTAAACGTAGTCAGCTACGTTAAAAAAATATACATAAATCAAAAGCAGGACAATCCCCGTGTTTTCTATACATATACTTTTGTCTATGTCTTAGCTTTAGACCCATGCCCACCCCGAGATAAAAAGCTTTTGAAATCATGGTGAGAAAAGGAGAAAATGTTGGTAACCACACTATTTTTCTGCCCTATGAAGGACACATTTCACGTTTTGGGTATCATCTAGTTTGTCGTCTGCAAATGCTTTCAGATAGGACAAGACTAAAATTTTGTTCTAGCAAAGAGTTAAGAGGTCAAATATAATTCACATGTAAATAGGCTTGGATATTATATCACAAATCTACGTACAGAAATATCACACAGTACACAAAGTGAACGCTTGGGATTCTGAAGGAAAACCAATTATCATAATTCACTATTTCGTAATAACTGTGAATGTTTCCAAAGTCTGCCAACAACCGTGTCTGTCTGTCTGTCTGTCAGTCAGTCTGTCTTTATTTATTTAATTGATGACTGTGCCTTTCTTTCCCCAGATTTTCTCAACATGCGAACGACCTTATCTCTCAGTGCGTTGACATTCATTGGAAAACCTGGTTTGGCTTTTTCTGGGGGACTTGAATATGTAAGTGTCTCAACGAGTTAAATGGACAACGAACCAGCTTTACGGAGAAAACTTTACTTGTTCTGAACTTTTATCCCTTTACCAAAACGGTTTCGAGTTTTAACCCTTTCCCAAACGATGATTTTTAGACTGGTCCAAATTGAAAGAGTTTGCAGACGACAATTTTATATTTAATAAAAATGACAGAAAGTTCTCCAAAAAGTTAGACAACACTGTGGGAAAAGGAGAAATTGCTCGTTACGAGCCATTTCTCCTTTTCCCACAGTATTTTCAAAAGATTTTTACTGCAGACACGTGAAAACCAGGGCTTGTTTGGGAAAGGGTTAAGGACCGAAAGCAAGAAGGCTAAGGAAAGCATTGTTGGTAAAAGAAGAAAATGCTGGTAACCAGCATTTTCTCCTTTCCCCCCAATGCTTTCTATCCATTCAAAGACGTATTCAGCCATCTGAACCACACTTTTTTTTTTTCTGTAAGTACTTTAAATTTGGAATGGTCTAAAATTTGATCGTCTAATACAGGGTTTAGTGACATGACCGACAGCGAGTTGTCCTTACAGCCAATTAACTCTTTACCAAACGACAAATTTCTGAGTTGGACCAAATTCAAAGCATTTGCAGACGACAAATTAAATGTTGCCAAAATGATAATTTTGTCTCTGATAGGATAGAAAACATTGTGGAAAAAAGAGAAAATGCTGATTACCAGCATTTTCTCCTTTTCCCACAATGTTTTCAAAAGGCTTCTTTCTTAGGGTCGTTAAAAGTCGGGACTGTGTGGTAAAGGGTTAACACAAGATTTTGACCATTTTCTTTTCCTTTTTCGGGAATTCAACTCTTCTGCTGCCCAATAAATGGGTACCGCATTTTTCAAGGTCTAAAAGAATATTGTCGTTGCTTTTGAAGCCGATTTGGGTCGGAGATTGGTATCAGGTAGCGGATGGTGCAGATCAAAGATCAGACTGCACGTTTAGTGCAGTCTGATCTTGATCTACGCCATCCGCAAAAGATGTCCAAGGCGACATTGGCAGTGACAGAGTTAACACTTGATGCAGTAATGATATTAGGTCGTGACTGATCACTTAAGTGTCTGTAGGTAGTTTTCCGCATTTTCAAAGTAAGTCCTATCATTCTAAACATTTTTACCCTGTTGTCTGCATATGCTTCCAATATGGGCGAGCCTTCACCTTGTGCTGTCTTGTATATATTTAAGTCAATTTTAAAACGGCTTGATTTATAAAACGTTTGTTTGTAGGAAATGGGGAAACCGAAATGAGCGGCGTTCTGGCCAAAGGGGTTTGAATGAATCTCCCTAACGATTATATCAAGCAAATCATCGTATAATCATGTCTCTACAAAATCTATTTTTGCCTGACAACCGACTCAATCATGAGTCAGAATGGTCCTTTGACATGTAGAAAATTGACAAATTTGAGCCCGCATGGACTGTGCAGGCTGACAATGATCGATAAAGCCCTTTTTTCAGAGAGCATGGCACAAATATACAGCAAGTTCTTTTTGCTGGGAAATTCTAACCTCATCAGACAGCGTAGATCCAAGATACTGGTATTATGAATGTTTCTAAAGTCTGCCAACAACCCTGTCTCTCTGGTTCTGTTTGTCTGTTTGTATGTAAGTGTGTCTGTCTGTCTGTCTGTCTGTCCTTATTACATTGATGACCATGCCTTCCCCCCAAATTTTCTCTGTATGCTATCGACCTTATCTCTAAGTGTGTTGACATTCACTGGTAAACCTGCTTTGGCTTATCTATCTATTTCTGGGAAGGTTTGAATATACTGTAGGTGTATCGACGCTTTAAAAGGACAACGAACTAGCTCCACGGAGAAGACTACTGGCTTTGAACTTTTATCCTTATACCCAAACGAGACCGTGTTTTAAGGACCGTAAGCAAGAGGGCCAATGAAAGCATTGTTCGTAAAAGAATAAAAAAAAAATGCTGGTAACCAACATTTTTTCCTTTTCCCACAACGATTTCTATCCTTTCAAAGACATATTCCGTCATTTGAGCCAGGTTTTTATTTTTTGTCTGCAAGTACTTTAAATTTGGAATGGTCTAAAAATTTGATCGTCTGATACAGGGTTTAGTTAAATGACCAACAGCAAGTTGTTCTTAAAGCCAATTAACGTAAGACTTTGACCTTTGTTTTTTTCCTTTGCGAGAATTTAACATTTAATGCAGTAATGGTATTTTGTCGTCTTTGATCACTTGATTGTCTGATTGTCTGTAGGTAGGGTGAAATATAAGACAAAAGAAATATTGGCGTCTAAAGAGCTCGAGCCTGCCACGTTCGAATCATAATTTGGTTCCCACTACTAATATATGGTCGGTTACTTGCGAAGCATTCATAACGCTACAACTATTATATGTAAGTACTTAGATGTACTGGGTGGCGCTATTTTTTTTTTTTTTTTTATGAGTAATTTATGAGATTTTATTGGCTCCGTGATTGAATTCTGCGGGATATTTGACCAATGATCAGGTTGTCTAATTTTAGTAAAGTGTTGTTTCATTGTTTCAAACAGAACACCAAACCCTTTGACCCTGAACGGTCCCGTCTTTTACGACCCTGATAATCAGCAGTTTTTTCTTTCTTTTTTTTTTCTTGATGTTTTGGTAAATCCTATCATTCGAAGCATTTTTATCCTGTTGTCTGCAAATGCTTCCAGTATGGGCGAGTCTACACCTGATGTCGTCTTGAGTATAAAGTTAACTGTAAAACAGCTTGATTTATAAAACATTTGTTTGCAGGCAATGGTGAAACCGAAATAAGCGGCATTCTGGCAAAAGTGGGTTAAATTAATCTTCGTGAGGACTATACCAAGTAAATCATCGTGCAATCATGGATCTATAAAATCCATTTTTGTCTAACAACGGACTCAATCATGAGTTAGAACGGTCCTTTGTCATTCAAAAAATGACAAACTGCAAAAAGTTTCGACTCATGTGAGCCCGCGCGGATTGTGCAAGCTGACATGGGTCGATACTATTTGCAGATGCATTAAACTCTCTTTTCACAGAACATGGCACAAATATAAGTTGTTTTCGGAAAGTTCTCACCGTATCGGACAGTGTAGATCCAAGATCGTACTGTGCTGTCTGATTTTGTTCTACACTGTCTGCAAATGCGCACTGAGACGTGATTAGCAGCTTAAAAGTTACCGACCCAATACCTTGGGCTAAAGGTCCCTGAAATCTCAATGGAATTTCAACAATAAATATGAACCAATTATGAATATTGAATTAGGCGTCCCAGGTCAATATGTAGCTAATTCCTACAGCAAACCGGTAACCAGTAATGTCCATAAAACTTTGTCTCGATCGATTGTATTGGTTAGGATCCTTTTCTCTTCTTGTGTCCAGCTATGTCTCCTTTCTGTCTGCATTTTTTCTTTCGACTGTATTACTTATGATCCTGTGATCCTTTTATTTACTTTTGGTTATTTGCGTGTCTTTTATATCTATTGTGACCAGAAAGAATCCTTTTCTTAACTTATGTTTAGTCACCTGTCGTAGAAATACTCCATACGATTATCTTACAATCCTTTTCTTAACGTATGCCCACTACCGTTAGTCAAGTTTTCTTTAAATCAGTTGTGTTCCTTTCGATTGTTCTATTTTTGATCCCTTTATTCACTTGTGTTTAGTTATGTTGCTTTAAATATTTGTCCTTTGATAGAATGAGTTTTGTTCTTTGTTTTACTTCATACAAACATTATTTCATTACTTGAACAACATTAGTCAAGCGGGCTAGAGCGGTGGTACAATGAAATAGGTGACTACCATTCCCATGTTCGATTCCTAGACTGAACATTTATTACACACTGTGTTGCCCAACCAGCTAGAGATATTTCAAACGGATTAAAAATACATTTTAGCTGTGCACTGTGAAATGGAGTTTAACGCATCTGAAAAAAGATTCGACCCATGTCAGCCAGCGCAGCCCGCCCGCCCAGGCAGACATGGGTCGAAACTTTTGGCTTTTGACAAATTTTCTTCGTGTACAAGGATCATTCTACCTCGTGATTCAGTCGGTTGTTAGAAACAAACGGATTTTATGATTCCATAATTTTGTGATGACTTGCTTGGTGTTGTGTATCACGGAGATGCATTAAACCACCATTTACCTGAGCATAGTTGATTTGTAGCTTTGGGTGTAGGCCTGTCAGTGCCTCACAGATAGTATTGTTAAACCTAAAACCTAAGACAGACACACGTTGAATGAAAGCGGCTTAAACCCCTTTAGGCTGATTTTTATGTTTTATTTAAACATTTGTAATGTTTATAAATATACAGTCAAAATATCGTTTCAACCCTTTTAAAGCGGGCTAGATTTTGTACAGAATGATTGGTATTTATATAAACAAACAAACAAACTTCAAAAATGTATCATGCCTGCATTTAGTAACGGATTGGCTAGAAAACCATCAACATGTATGAGAGAGGTGTAAGCAATATAAAGAAAAGTTAGTGGGCGATATCTCTTGAATTGGATACGTAGCGCTTAAGATGGTTTTCGATTTGGCACCAGATTTTTGCAAAGGAGTGTGGGAATGTCACAAGTCATAATCAAAAACATGCGTCAATTACAATGGGTCGGATTCAAATTTATGATGGCGTATTTGATATTATAATAATAGACAGAAATACCGATTGCAAAACAGCAATCCCATTATTTAAATTGCACCATTTTACTGAATGTAATGGTCCAGTTGCAGACCAAAAAATCCAGTATTTTGAAGTACATGTATTTCTCACTATTTCACAAGAAAATTTCATTTACGGAAAAAAATGGCCCATTTAAACGGAAAAATGATAAAGATAGAAAATGACTGAAATTTCTGAGTTCAACTACAGTATCAATCGATAATTTCTGTTAGGTGCTCTTTGGTAATTGTACCTCCGCAGTTGAAGAGTATTTAATTAAACGTTTAGAATCTCATTCCTTAACCTCTTATCAAACAATCCCGAGTTTTAACGACTATGGGAACAAGGTCTTTTGAAAACATTGCGGAAAAAGGGAAAAATGCTGGTAAACAGCATTTTTACCTTTTTCCACAACGTTTTCTCTATTTTTGAAAGCAAATTCATTCACCTTAGCGGCATTTGACACGTCGTCTGCGAGTGCTCACAATTTGGACAAGTCTAAAATTTTTCGTATTGTAAAGAGTTACGATGCAACATTAACCCATCGCAGTTTTCCAATCAAAATATTGCTATTTAACGGCCGATTTGGTCTGGACGCCTTACAAAATAAGCGAGTAGTGTAGATCAGGATCAGACTTCACGTTTTGTGCAGTCTGGTCTAGATCGACACTGGTCGCGAAAGCACTTCACCCTACAATGATTACAACTAGAGTAACAGATTTCAGATTTTTTTTTTTTTTATTTTACTTCAGGCGCAAGTTCTCGATCCTTTTTTTTTATACTGAGATTTTGGCGAATAAATCCTTTTTAATCAATAGTTTGTGTTGAATTTGCATTTTGTGTGTTTCTCCTTTCGGAATGGGTTGCTTAGCTCAGTAACTAAGATAGAATTCTATCCTGGGTTCGATCCTCTACCGCAGCGATCGAAACAGAATTCCTGACACAGAAGGGGGATTTTACCAAATTTTGACACATTTTTTTTTCTTTTTGTCGAGGGAGAGTGTGAGGTTGAAAGGAAGAACTATGGGGAGGCGATTCTTTATCCAAAGACTAAAAAAAAAGAAATGATCCGCTAGGACTTGAACCCACGACCTTCAAAACTATAGTTGACACCTCTACCGATTGAGCTACTGGACAAAATTATTCATTGACTACATGAAAAAGTCCTTTATATTTCTTTAGGCTATAACGGCTAGATACCGTTACTAACGGTATAGGACTTTTTACAATAAGAATAATAAGAAAGAAATTATTCCTCGTGTTTTCTACTTGGGTTCTTTTCTATGTTTTAATTTTAAAGCAATCTTTGTACGCCAATGAAAAATAGATTAAGATTTTCAAAAACAAACAAACAAAAAACATGCAAAAGGAATTCTGGCATGTCCCTTTAAATGGAATACGATAACTACTACTACGGAGGATGTCTTTTTTTCATCGTTAAACGGGTGGGAACAATGTTTACGTATATCACAAGAACTGCTTTTACCGTATTTTCATCAGTACCTGTCTCTAAATGTAAAAAACGATGTAAATGCATGACAGAAGTACTGCTTTTACCTGATATAGGATTGCGACCTTTTTGTGTAACGAGAAAACAAAAAGGATTTAAATAGACATAAAAATTGGTTTTACCTTGTTTTTGATTGTTACTCTCCCACCACAGCGAGCGCACGACTTTAGATTACAGTATGTACATTTATGACCCACACCGTCGGCGAATTTGGTTTTATGACAGATATCGCACACGGCACCCGTGTCCATGTTCTCCGTACGTTTGGCCTCCTCGCCGACCTTCTCGACGGTTTGTCGATACGAGTCGAATTCCATCTGCATTTGCCTGGAAGTATACAATACCAGCTTTAATAAATTCCTGCACCTAACAATTGTGTGTTTTAAAGTCCCTTTTTGAAAGCACTGTTGAGAAAAGAAGAAAAATGCATGCAACCATTTGCTTTTGTCTAGAAATATACTATAAGAACTTCAAAATCTTTCTCAAAAAATCCTGCGTTTTAAAGACCCATAGAAATAGGGGGCTTTTAAAAACTTTGTTGGAAAAGGAGAAAATGCTGGTAACCAGCATCTTCACCTTTTCCTGCAATGCTTTCTATTGTTTCAAAGACGAATCTCATCCTTTGAGTCTCATTCAATTTGTCCTTTGTAAATGCTTTAAAGTTTAAAGTTTTGTCATCAGGTAAAGATTTAAGTAAAACAGTTTGTCTGCTAACTGTAGAAAATCACTGTATTAAGAAGCCGATTGTTTTGTTAAAGTGAACGGGTGTAGCGTTTGGTAAGAGTATCATAAGTAGCACCACAGACCTGATGTTGTACTTAATGGTTAAGAACGGTAGAAGCCGGCGGCGCGGACAAGTCTCGGGACGGATAATCTCGATTCCATATCTTTATCACAACCACTGAAAAGAGTTACTACCTCTTGTGATCATGGGCGGAGCATTCGACTGCCCGTAGATTCATGCCCGAAAATAACCCGAAATATATTTAGGGATTTGTCTTATTATTTGATTGGTCACTAGAAGCCTCAATGCAGTGAAAATTGAATTAGTCTTACTTTGTGCTTGTACGTAAAAACAAGAGTACATACCAAGATATTTGTGACCTAAAAGTAAGATCTAGTTTTTATGAATTCCATTTAAGAATTTTTTATAAAAAAAAAAAAAAAAAAAGATGGAAGCCATTAAAAGGTACTTGAATATAAATATTAAAACTCTTTATGGTTCAATATACAGAGAAGGAATGGAAAGTAACCATCTCAGTAACTGCCTCTAAGCCTATTTCCTCATTGTTTTGCATAAAGTTGAAAAGCGAAATTTTAGCTTAAGTATGAGCCATGTTCTGTGAAAAGGGAGTTTAATGCATTTGCAAAAAGAATCGACCCATGTCAGCCTGCGCAGTCCGCAAGGGCTGACTTGGGTCGAAAGTTGTTGCTAAAATTAAATTTTCTGTATGTCCAAGGACCAGTCGAACTCATGATTCAGTTACTTGTTAGACAAATGGATTTTATGTATCCATAGTTATGTGTTGACTTGCTTGTTTTTTTTTTTTCTTTGAAAAATGGTTATTGCATTGAACAGACAACCTGCTTTTCGCACCATCACTCCACCCTGCTCCGTTCAAAATCCAATACATCCGCTCATTCAGGACTTCAAGTCCTTTGATGATGATGATTAGATCTATTTTTTTTTCCTTTTCTGTACCTCCTCCCGTGTCTCTGCTTAAAATTTTACATTTTGAAAAAATAAATAATACATAGCCTAGATCTAAGTCATTCCACTATCTGTCACGTTGGTTAGTTTATAGAATTCTATTTTTAACCCTTCTCTATGACGCGTTTGTTTCTATAATTAATACGAGATTCCTACACGGTCAAAAATCGATCAAACATTGTTCTATCGGGAACAGAAATGGCACGATCGTCGATCGTAATTTTTACTCCAGAATGCAGGAACTATTTACACCCTTTACTAAATAACGCCGTGTTTTGCCGACCCTGAGGTAATGGTTTTAAAAAAAAAAAAATTGTGGGAACAGGAAAAAATGACGGTACTAACCAGTATTTTCTTAAATACCCAGGATGTTTTCTAGCCTATCAAAGACAAAAACCTTGATTTTAGCTACATTGAATTTGTTGTCTGCAAATGCTTTCAATTCAGACAAGTCATAAATTTGTTGTCTGGGAAAGGGTTAAATCCTTACAGCGCTATGCAACTTCAAGTGTTTTTCTTTTTTTTTCCCTTCCCTTTTGTGTGGGCTGTAGATCACGTTGAGAGAACAGAGAACCTGCAGTTTGATCTTGGTTTTACATAGTCCACTGTTTTATTGAAAAATCTGATTGATTGATTGATTGATTGATTGATCGATTGATCCGTCGGTCGGTCGGTCTAGTGAGTGAGTGAGAAATAAATCGATCGATCGATTGACTGAATAATTCGTTTTTTCAGCGGCTTTCAACATTATTTCAATATTATCGCTGCGACAGCTCACTAATTCATATGATTCCTGAGTTTCACTAGTACTAAGCTAGGGTTCTGAAGTGTTAATCCAAGGACATTTCCACAACAAACCCGGAGCATCGAGTTAGAATCGAACCCGGGGCCTCCAGGTTACGAATCCTATAGTTTCACCACTAAACTGAACCATGAAGGACCCCGTGAAATAGTCTGGCAAAAATACCAAAAACATTGTAGTATCGAGATCTTTTTTTTGCGACTGAATCAATTCATTCGAGTTACCTAACGCTTTAAATGCTAAGATTATTATTGTTCAGAAGATAACCGTACAGGGCTTGAAACCAGGGGGTTGTTTGTCCGAAGCCCCTGCTCGGCCACTTTCTTTCCGAAGATTGATGAAGGTCATTGAGACAGTATTTATTCATTCCTCACCACTGACCATTGTTCCGACGATGGTTATGTGGGAATAGCAGCAACTGCAGAGTACATGTATTGGTGAAAGAAACTTTATGAAAGCATGAACATGTGAACTGGCCGCCGACATGTAACTGAAATAATATGGAAAACGGTGTGAAACACCATACAAACAAAGAAAGGAAGAAAATTATTGGCGTGCCTTGCAAGATATGGTGAGCCTTGTTGTATACATGTGATTGTTTGTATTCTGTTTAATGTTGTTTTAAACATTATTTCATATATGTCGCAGAGCCCAGACAGCCCATCCATGTTTTCCTGTAGTTTCTTTTAAATAATACTTCTTAATAAGCCGCTGGCTGCTCTCCAATATCGATCAGCGACGGGAGGGGAATGAACCCTGTCACGATGATTATCATCAATCCTCAGTAAGAAATTGACTGAACTGGGGTTGAACAAGCGACTCCCTAGTTTTAACCCTTCGGCTGCTAAGCGCGACTCAAGGACCCTTTGCGGACAGTGTAGATCAAGATCAGACTGCACAGAACGTGCAGTCTGATCTTGAATCTACACGGTCCGATAAGCAGATTTTTGTTTTTCCAAACGCTAAGTTAGAAATAGCAACATTCGATTTTTTTTTTTTCTATTTTTAACTTGAAATTTTCATTTAACTTACTCAGCAGGATAAAGGTTAAGACCTGCATCAATGCTTAGATATATTTGAGACATGCTCTGTTAAAAAGGGACTTAATGCATCTGCGAAAAGTATCGACCCAGGTCAGCCTGCGCAGTCCGCGTAGGCTGACCTTGACCGAAACTTTTCGCTATTGATCAATTTTCTGTGTGTTCAAGGACCAGTCTACCTCTTGATTAAGTCAATTACTAAGAATAGTGGCTATTATGGGTCCATAACCATGTGATGACTTACTTGGTATCATGGATCACAGTGAGGCATTAAGCCCCCTTTTGCTAGAGCATGGCTCATCTTGTTTTCGTGCTTAACTCTGCTGGGCATGAAATTTCAAAGTGGTATAGCCTAAATTTCACAATTTATCAAATGACAAGATGTTACACTCTTCCAGATTGAATGTGACTCACGGATGATTTGTTTTCGAAAGATAAGGAAACGTTGTGGGAAAAGGAGAAAATGCTGGTTACCAGCATTTTCTCCTTTTCCCACAACGTTTTCAAAAGGCTTTTTCCTCAGGCTCGTTAAATCTCGGAATTGTGTGGAAGAGGGTAAAATTAATTTGATAAACCTTATGGGCTTTAGAGCTGTCACAAAAGCTTTCCTTTGTTTCTGTCGATAGTATCAAAGTCTTAATTTCAAATTTTCACATCGTCTTAAGCTTAAACGAGAGTTTAAAGTTATAAAATGAGATTTTTGATAAAATGTGAGGGGGCCTAATTCTTCATGAATGACCACTAGGGGCCGAGACGCACGGATGACCCATGCACTGTGAAAAAGGGGCTTAATGCATCTGCAAAAAGTATCGACCCAGGTCAGCCTGCACGGACTGTGCAGGCTGACCTAAGCCGAAACGTTTGCTACTGGTCAATTTTCTGCAAGTCAAAGGACTCGTTTGATTCATGATTCAGCCTATTGTTTAACAAAATGGATTCTATGGAAACATAGCTACGTGATGACTTGCTTGGTATAATGTAACACAGAGATGCATTAAGCCCTTTTTGCCAGAGCATTGCTCACATTATGGAGGCAGATAGACGAGCCATTTTCTATGTAAAGTTTCAATAATTAGGAAATACAAATTACTTATTCCGAAAGACAAATACAACGTTTACATGGCACGTGCTTAAAAACCTAAGCTACATGCAAAGAATAACGTTTAAATTGACCCTAAACCATCAAATGCAATATCCCCGACTCATTTCCAATATGGCGGACATTTTTCGTTCTTTACCGTATCATATCTTGCTCTTTCTCGTCCTCCTCCCGCTGTCTCCGTAGAACATCCTCGATAATTTTCCTCTCCTCCTCCTTAAGGTGGGATAGGTCCGGCATAGGGGGCAGAGAGGGCCGCCGAGCCGACATATTTTGTACCTAAAATAAGGGGACACCCACTTCCGTTACAATATTCCAAAGAAAGCTTATATTCCGTGTCTCGCAACTCGTTCTATACCGCTATTTCCATGGCAGTCGTTTTTGTCATACCACAAACAACAATCTCCATTTGAGGGCTGCTGCGCCGAGGATAAAAATCCAATACACATTTCAGTAAATTTTCCCCTTCTTCCTTTCTCTATTTAAATCCATTCTGGTGGTTAAAAAAAGTGTTTCCCCGGTATGTTTCCTTGTAACATTTTTGTAACAATACCCCCCTCAAGATACCAGCCTCTCACAAACTCCCTTTATAACAGTTGGTGAAATTACAAAGCCAAGTTGAACGACCTTGACACCAAGATCTGCCGCTCTTCTCATTCAGTTCAATACGACTGTAGGAGGGTCGTCACAGATGTACGTATTGTTATTAAAGATTTTTTTCTCCATATATGGCATGCTTTATCTTTTCAGTGCCATAATGATAAACCAAAAGCAGGGGCTGTTAGTTTAAGCATATCTTATTCAATATATGTCCATGTATTACATGAAGTACAACAAAGCATCACGAAAAGGATTAGAATGGAAACATAAAAGCTAACATAGTTCCTCTCCCTAAAAACTGTCATGTGATTTAACACTTACAGTAAGTCCAATAAAATGAATAAGCACCAGAAATCGAAACTGATAGTGAAAATTTCAGAGAGTGACAATAAGAAAAGAAGCATGAAGAAAAGAATAATTGTACGAGACAGAGCAGAGTGAAGGGAAAAAATTGAAAAATCAAATTGCATATGTGTATCGTCCGCGGCAGTACAATCTGAAAAGCAGCGGCTGTTGCGGACGGCATAGATCAAGATCAGACTGCACAGAACGTGCAGTCTGATCTTGGATCTATATCGTCCGCTTGTTTCGTCAAGCAAATAAAATAGCAATCTTTTTGTCTGTCAGTGGATTGTATTTTCAGCCGTTGAAAGAGGTCGAGTGTAGATATTTGGCGCTGAAACAGTTAAATCTTTACAAAACGACAAAATTTTACATGCTCAACTTGATAACACTTACAGACGACAATGTAAATGTGACTAAAATGAATGGAATTGTTATTGATAGCGGAGAAAACATTGGGGGAAAAGAAGAAAATGCTGGTTATCAGCATTTTCTTCTTTTCCCACGATGTTCTCAGAAGGCGTCCTTCTCAGGGTCGTTAAATGTCAAGGTTGGGTGGTAAAGGGTTTACCCTGTATCATACGATGCAGCCTTTTTTACGATCCCAAGGAAGAGGGGTTTGAAAAAACTGTAGAAACAGGAAAAATGCTGGTAACCTGACAACTGTCTTTAGCTCTATATCAAAATTTCCCGTTTTCTACGGCCCTGAAGAAGAAATGCCTAGGAAAAACACTGAAACGTTTGAAAAAGAAGAAATATACTGGTTATCAGCAGTTTTTTTTTAATCCAACAATATTCTCTTTCATTTAAACAAACCAACTAATTTTAATGGTGTTTGAGTGTCGTCCACAGTTGCGTTTCATTTGGTCAAGCCTAGATTTTTGTCGTCTGATAACCAATTTAAAACAATTATAATGCCATGTTTTTATAATCTTGATAGAAATGAAACCATTGATGGAAAAGGAGTAAATGATGCCTGTGTCCATTAAAAAGACAAATTCCACCATTTCAACTATATTTCGTTTGTACATCTTCAACTGCGTTTCAAATATAGGCGAGCCCAAAATTTTGTCGTCAGACAAAGAATTTACCGATATAGTCCATAATTCGTCGTACATCTGGGAACCTTGGTGACACGAGTACAATTTTCGATTTTCCAATATTTCATTGATTTTAGGAATGGCATATTGAACCATCAATAACTGCGATCTATGCCTTTTGTTTTTGTTGTTGTTGTTGTTGCTTGATTGTTTGATTGTCTATTCTTTGTCACCCATCACCGTTTCAACAGTTTCTAAAGAGTCAACATTTCACCACTGTTAAAAAGATAGTCGTTGTAATAGTGCAGTTTAAAGATATGAGCCATGCTCTGGCAAAAGGGAGGCTTAATGCACCTCCTTAATGTATTATATCAAGAAAATCGTCACATAATTAGGGATAAAATCAATTTTGTTTCACGACCGACTCGATCACGCGGTAGAATGGTCCTTTGGCATACAGAAAATTTAAAGATAGCAAAAAGATTCCTCCCATGTCAGCCTGCACGGACAGCGTCATGAGTCGATACTTTTTGCAGATACTTTATGCCCCTTTTTTACAGAGTATGACTCAGATTATTTTATTGTCATAATTTACAGAGAATGCATGATATGTATACAATTCATAGGTGCATGCATATCTGTGATATGTAATCCATAAAACTGAAGAGGAAAGACGACAAGGTGGTTGAGCCGCAGGTTCAAAAGCTTAGTTACTGCCCTCCTCCCCATTTTAATCATTGAAATAAACTTTCCTTGCTATAATATGGCAGAAAAATAATTCTGACAAATTACCTGATTTAATAAATAAATAAATAAATATCTGCGATACCTGGCGAAAATCAAGATCAGACTGCACAGAATGTGCGGCTTAAGCTTCTTATATTGAACAAAATATGTTTAAACTACAGTTCGTCTCCGATCCATACCGTCTTTCTCCCAGTTAAAAGTCTACGAAATTTAAGACTTATCAAAATTAAATGCATTTTGCAGATGACAAGGTAGACTGATTGATTGTATGGTCTTTAACGCCGTTTTCAACATTATTTCAGTTATACCGCAGTGGCCAGTGCTCCTATCCATGCTTTCCTGGAGGTTCTTTTACCGGTACAACGCACAATATTCTTTCCAAGCCACTGGCTGCTTTCCAGCATAGCCATCGTCGAAACAATGATCATCCGCGAGTAAGAGAAGAATGAATCCTGTCGCAATGACTACCATCAATCCTCGGAAAGAAATTGGCCAAGCCTGGGAGAGAACCAGCGACCTCCTGTTCTCAAGTCTTTTACACTACCGACTGAGCTACCGGGGCTCGGCAACAAATTAGATATAACTCAAATGATAGTATATGTGTTTCGATGCAAGTTCCGTGCAGTCTAATCGCGCTCTACGCCGTCCGCTCCCTGATACTAAACTAAGAAGGAAGGAAAAAAAGTTATATTTAAAATCTACAGCTCGTGGCCATAAGTACTAGTTAGTATTTCGTCAGTTCCAAATTCCCATTGACTGACATACATTTTTCAGTGCGCGAGAGAATCGCTGGAAAAGAAAAACTCTACTGGTCGGAAGCGAAGATACTGGAGCTATTTACAATAATTTGCTATTATTATTCCATGCCTGACATCAAAGCCGTAGGTCTTTTGAAACCCAGTGGCGTTACTTTCACGTCAAATTTTGCTGACGTCGCCATTGACATTAATGTAAAAACGTTTATATTTGGCGTGCAACACACGAAAAGGGGCCTTCGGACATATACGTAAAAGTGTGTCGTCCCAGATCAGCCTATGCAGTCTGTGACTAATCCCAGACGTCACTGCCAGTTTTTGTGTGATTTTCTGTTTCACGAAAGTCGACTGTTTGAAAAAGTCTGATATAGTCGTAAAGCGCCGTCTCGGATTAGCATGCGCGGACTGCGCAGGCTAAGCCGGAACGACACTTTACGCAATTGTCCGAAGGTCTCATTTCGCATGTTGCGGGCCATTTTGAAAGTAGGGGTCATTTTTAAACAGCTACATTTTTATCACATTTTATTGTATCAAGTCTAAAGACATGACATTTGAATGTCAAATTTATTTTGCTTAATTTTCGTATAATTTCACAACGATCGCTTTATCCGATGATTTAACCCACGATAAATCAATAACTTAAATCATAATTACATGTACATGTATGTAAGTCAATGGAGATTCTGAATTTGATAATATATCTATTGCCATCTGCTATAGGTTTATGCCTCGAACAAAGCTCATTTCATTTTTAGCGAAAGAGATCTACTCGAAACTCCAATTTATTTTATATTTTTCTACATGAGTATTGAAATGATTCAAGTTCTGCTCTAAAAACTAACCTTTTACCACACAATACCGAGTTTTGACGACACTTAGGAAAAAGGCCTTTGAAAACATTGTGCAAAAGGGAGAAAATGCTGGTAACAATCACCTTTTCCTCCTCCGATAATGTTTTTAAGTGTTACCAAAGAAATCATCATTGTCACATTTAATTAACCCTTTTCCACACAATCCCGCGTTTTAACGACCCTGAGAAAGAGGACTTTTGAAAACATTGTTGGAAAAGGAGAAAATTTTTGAGTAGCATTGATTTTGTCGTCTGCAAATTTGGACAAATCTAACATTTTGACGTTTGGTAAAGGGTTAATTCATCGTCAGCAAATGATTTCATTTTATATGGGTGTAGACTTTTTCTCCTTCGAAAAAAGAGTCGGTTAACCCTTTACTAAACAATTCCCACTACTTTTTACCACCCTGAAAAAGAAGACTTTTGACATCATTGTGGGAAAAGAAGAAAATGCTGGTAACCAGACTTTCATCTTTTCTCACAGTGTTTCCTATTCTGTGAATGAAACAATTAATGCTTTAAGTACCTTTAAAACGTCGTCTGCAAAGGCTTTCAGTCTGGACAAGTCTTTTGTTGTTGTTGTTGTTGTTGTTTGTTAAAGTTTTGTGGCGATGGATAGATCTAGTTCGTTTTGAACTACTTATTTTCAATCGTCACCCTTACACGATTTCATAATTTCATATTCGGAGCCTTAACTCCTTCCGTTGAAGATTTTTTTTTTTTCTAATTTGAAAGCATTTCCATACAACAATACTAATGTAGCTAAAAATTTGGATTTTGTCTTTGATACGGTTTAAAGCCTTTTGAGCAACTTAACCCTTATCCTGCTAAATGAGTTAATTGAAATTTTCAATCCGATAGTAAAAACCAAAATTTTGCTGTTTTATAAGGGTGTTTTTGGGGAAAATATATCTCCTTATCGGACTGTGTAGATCCAAAATCAGGCTGCACGGCCTGTGCAGTCTGATCTTAATCTACACTGTCAGCAAAAGGGCAGTGAGTCGCGCTTAGCAGCCTAAGGGTTAAGGAGCGAATGGTTGCTTACGGGAATATAGTTCCACGAAAAGATCTTGTGTGTTTAATGAACACCCCTCACATTGTAAAATAATGCATGCACAGAATATTAAATATTTATAACCAGTCGGCCAATCGATTGGTTTTGTACGGTGACGTCATATCAAGCTCAGAAGCTAGACAGTGAATACTTCATTGGTTTATTGATCTAAGGAATTATATATTTATCTTTTCAAGGGACGTAATTCAAACATGACACTTGTAAATGAAGGAAATACACATAGTTACTTCCCATGTATGACATTTTTTTTTTTTTTTTATGGCCTAAAACAAAAAAAAAAAAAACGTGTGTTTCAAGTCATTGGAAAGTACTGAATTAACCTTTTACCAAGTAATCCCTGGTTTTAACAACCCAGGGAGTAGTTCTAAGCCTTTTGAAAACATTCTGTGAAAGGGGGAGAGTACTTGTAACCTATTCCAACGATATTTTCTACACCTCCAAACACAAATTCATTCATGGACCACATTCAGTTTGTTGGTTGCAATTGCTTTCAATTTTGGCAAGTCGAAAATTTTGTTTTGGTAAAAGTTTAAACCTTTTTCCAAAAGATTCCGTTTGTTTACGCCCGGAACAAGAAGGTTTAACTCTTTATCACACAATCCCGACTTTTAACGACCCTGAGAAAGAAGCCTTTTTAAAACATTGTGGGAAAAGGAGAAAATGCTGGTAACCAGTATATTCTCCTTTTCCCACAATGTTTTCTGTTTTTCCCAAAACAAACTTCAATTTTTGAGTCACATTTAATTTGTCGTCTGCAATTGCTTTCAATTTGACAAGTCTAAAATTTTGTCGTTTGGTAAAGAGTTTAAAAAAAAAAAATGAAAAAAAAGGGGGGACTGAAATTGAGCAAGTGAAAATTCTACACGCTAGCATTTCCCCCTTTTCCCCACAAGGGTTTTTGTCGTTTTAAAGAGAATACCCACCATGTTAGCTGTAATTTGTCATCTGCACTTGCTATTAGTATGGACCAGTCTAAAATTTTAGCCTATGATTACGATAGTTCTAAACCTTTACCGAACAAACCCGAGTTTTCTGAACGACCATAACAAAGTTTCGTTTTGAAAACATTGTGGGAATAACAGAAAAATGGTGGTTTAACAACATTTTATCTTTTCTCACACACAGTTTTCTACGATTTTAAAGACAAATTTCATCAGCTGATCGATCTATAGATCTAGTTAAAGGGTCGTCTGTAAATGCTTGCAATCATGATGGACAAGTATAAAATTTTGTCATCTGCTAGATCTGATTATCCTGAAAAACTCTGACGTTAATCTGCATGAGGGTAGACAAATTTCAGAATGCACTTTCTTGCAATTCGTTTTCTCTTTGATATTTTCAAGTAGTTTTGTTCTCCGAGATTTTACCACAGAATAAAATTCTAGCCGTGTCCAAATCAAAAACATTTGCAGTTAGTAAATAAAATGCAATTGAAATGATGGGATTTGCCTCAGAATATGCATAGAACATTATGAGAAAAAGAGTATCAACGATTCCAAAACTGATGCGATTTTGCAGTTTAAAGTAGCTTTATTTTTTTTAAGGACGACGTAGATATCGCAATTGGTGTCTTATTTGATCATGTGACCTTGGGCCACGAAACAAAATGGCGACGTCCATGAATTGACAAGACGCAGCCGGCGATTGACGTTTTTCCTTGCCCTCAGGCTTTCGGAAGATTCGTCAGAAACAGATTTTACAACATATTGAATCTGTTGAAGGCAAGGTACGTATTAAGTACGTTTAAAATATTTATATTTCCATTTTATGGAAAATCAGTCACAGAAGAAAAGGAATCAACTGTACAAACTTTCGCACATCTAACTTCTTAAATTTTTAAGCCTGTAAGCATTTGAAAGCGACAGATTTGACATGGCTCAAATCCTGAATTGGTCTGAAAGATGACTTAAGGGATAAAAGTTGTAACTGAAAGGACAGGAAACATTGTGGGCTACGGAGAAAATGCTGGCTACCTTTTACTACGATGTTTTCAATAGCCTACACCAGAGTTGTTTCAAAATACTGGATTACGAGAGTTGTCCCAAAACTATGTTTAGCGTTAGGACATTCTTTTTCACATATATCATCTATGACGCACAGGTGAACAGCGAGCGACAATGTAAATCATAGATTACACACTAATATACTGAACTGTAAACAACTCATAATATATTTTCAATACCCCAGTCACAAATTCCACGCTGTTTACAAGTCATTTTACTACCAATACTAACATCCATAGTACCAATCGATAGCAGAAACATTATTCTACAAGAAAATCATGTCACAATTTGAGCCATTTCAAGTTGCTAGGAAATATCTAGCTCGAAACTGTCAAACAACCCAACTTGGAAGAGATCTGACTGCATTGATTTGCAAAAATTTTCAAGAGATAAAACCCACTTTCAATGCAAAAAATGTCCGTTCTTGTGCAAGTTGCATTTGAAGCCTACAAATTTAAAAGTATATCAGCACTGAAAACAGAACTTAAAAATCTTTTTGTGTTGTACGAACCTTTTTTCATCTGAAAATGTCCAACCGTGTAAATTGTCATCCTTTATGGCCTACTAAGTATGCTTTTGTATCGCGTTTCCTCATTGTCCGGGTCCAGAAACACCTTCATCGATAACCAATGAGAAAACACATTTTGAAAAACAAACCGAGCATGCGTAGTACATCAAAATGGCTGGCAGCTGAGCGCTGGACAGATTGACCGATGGAAATAAGGTTTGTACAGCCTATTCACATCAAATATTTTGCCTTAATATTGCTGAACCCTAAATGATACTTGTCAGATATTCAACGGTTTTCGCGTTGAAAATGGGTTTTATCTCTTGAAAATTTTCAGATCTCTTCCGAGTTGGGTTGTTTGACAGTTTCAAGCTAGATATTTCCTAGCAACTTGAAATGGCTCAAATTGTGACATGATTTTCTGTAGAATAATGTTTCTGCTATCGATTGGTACTATGGATGTTAATATTGGTAGTGAAATGACTTGTAAACAGCATGGAATTCGTGACTGGGGTATTGAAAATACATTTACGAGTTGTTTACCGTTCAGTATATTAGTGTGTAATATAGGATTTACATTGTCATGCGCCATTCACCTGTGCTATGAAGATGTTATTGTACTTTGTATTAAGTCTCTAATAAAATATTTGCCTTATTTTTACTTAAAATCTATAAAAGTGATAGGGAGGTGTCATTTCCAGGCATACATCAATTATCCTTATATGTTATAGTATGAACTCTAGTCATGCACAGATATTTTTAATATTTGATGTTATTTCTGCTAAATTTCACATGGACATTTTTTTCTGATACTTCGACGTCATCTCAGAAAATCTGAATGTGATCACATAAACAACGGACAGTATACAGACAAACAAAAACGATTGATAGAAAACAGGTAATTTGAAATGACGACGTCAGAAGATGGCGCCACACAGCAGACTGTTATAAAAATCTGTGCCGATGTCAGAATGACACCCATTCCAGACTATAAAACAAAATTGTTGTACAAAAACGATTCTCAGGCACTGGTCTACACTGGCATGGCAGGAAAAGACGCCAGGAAAAGGAGAAAGAACTAAATGGAAGGCCGATTTCTATGAATGGAGAATCATGTGATTTGGTAAAGGGATGCATTTTGGCAGATCGTAGACTAACAGGCAAGAGAGATATCATCGTCAACTGCCATTTCAAGGCTCTTATATCCACATAATACTTATAACCACACATCTGAATGAGATGGGTTCCATGTCTGCTCTCTGGTTTGAATTTCTTTCGGAAAACTGTGAAAAAGGCACAAAAACTTTTTAACATTGACGTCGTTATTGACGGTTGATGTGCGCCACAGTGTGCATGGTTGTTGTGGTAATTATGTTACAATCCTCTTCTTTGTAAAGGTTTTTGTGTGATTTTTTTATCTGTATGTATGGGTTATATTAATGAAAAACATATCTGAAAATTGCATTTGTAGCGTTTCATGTTCTTTTGTAAATGAAACTGTCACAGAGTTTTGGGACAACCCTTGTATTTTGTAAAGAGTTAAGGCTCTTTCTTGGACAGTTGCAATGACATGAATCTGTCAGGGTAGTTCAGTAGTTAACTCTTTACCAAAGGACAAAAAAGTACACTTGTCAAAATTGAACACATTTAAATGTTACTCAAATGATGGAAATTGTCATTGCTAGGGTAGAAAACATTGTGGGAAAAGGAGAAAATGCTGGTTACCAGCATTTTCTCCTTCTCCCACAATGCTTTCCAAAGGCCTCTTTCTCAGGGTCGTTAAAAGTCGGGATTGTGTGGTAAAAGGTTGAAGCACTCACCCTGTAAGTCAGGTTAATGTAGATTTAAATTCGTTTACCAGCCAGAATGATGTTATTGAAATCTGTCTTGCTTAGAGAAGAGAAACATGGACTTGTTTGATAGAGTTTTTGTTGAAAATTTCAGCTCACTGCAAAATTTTCACATTGACAGACACAGAAAGAAACCCAGACTATGGTGGAAAAAGCAAACTGGAGTCATGAACCAATACATTCTTCGTCGTAAATATAGAGTTTGTATTCTGATCTTCATCGCAGGAACCATCTTCATTTGTTTTCAACTCAGTTCTTTTCAATTCATTAACATGGAAAGTAGAAAGGCACATCATTACAGTGGTAAACACAGTGGGGTGATTCTAGAAAATGATGTAGAAGAATTATTTGGTTCGATTGTCAAGAGAGAATCAGAACAGAATCACAGACAAGCAAAACAGAATAGTGAGATAATAGATAAAAGAGACACAGGTCGGATTGTAGTGAAAATGAAACAAAGTGCGGAGGAGAAAAGTTCTGAGTTATATGAAAAATCAAATGACAATGATTTTGATCTTCCACTCGGTGCTCATATCTTTCAAATGGAATCTTATAAAATGTCTGCAAATGGAATGTTTCAGTGCCTAAAATCAAAAGTAAGTATTCTGTCATTTATTTATTTTTTTTATATATGACCCAAATATCAGAGCTTAGAAAAAGAACTCTATTAAAGGGGCCTATTTAGTTTTTGTGCCATAAAAAAAAAATTTCTTACAAAACAGCAACAGATACAAGTGAATGGAATGTATTTTTCTTTGCATTTGTTTTGATTGTACTGTTACATTCAATAAAAAGGAGCAATTTTTTTTGCATTTAACCCTTTACCACACAATCCAGACTTTTAATGACCCTGAGGAAGAAGACTTTTGAAAACATTGTGGGAAAAGGAGAAAATGCTGGTAACTGCAATGTTTTGCACCCTTCCATAATCAAATTTCATTATTTGAGTCACATTTATATTTTCATCAACAAATATTTTGAATTTGGACAAGTCTAAAATTTTGTCCTTTGGTAAAGATTTAAATAACGAGGTGGTCTTGTTGTAATCGGTAACTCCTTTTATTTTTAATATATTAGATATGGTGTCACCATACTGATTTGAAGAAACCTTGTAATCGATGCCAGTTATTGATCATGTGGCGTTCCAA
This sequence comes from Tridacna gigas, assembly GCA_945859785.2. NCBI lineage: Eukaryota > Metazoa > Mollusca > Bivalvia > Cardiida > Cardiidae > Tridacna > Tridacna gigas. The sequence goes on along the minus strand of OX244028.2, from coordinate 45,054,553 downwards.
CAAGTCTTTGTGAAACTCTGACGTGAAATCTAAAAATACTTAAGCAGACTACATAACGCATTAAGGAAATACCATTGAAAAAAATTTTTTTTTGTTTTGTCTTTCTTCTGTACTGATGATTTGCCAGTTAATGGCTGACTTATTTCTGTACTAAATCAATTTTCAAGTTTGGTAAGATTACCAAAATCTGAATAGCTCCCTTTAAGGTTAATCAAAGGCAAGGCCACTACTTTACCCATGTGTCTTCTTCTAATTGTTTTGATATAGAAAAGTCTAAGTTTGTTTTCTGGTAAACAGTGAAATGCCTTGGAGCCATGCCCAGGCTCATGGGGGTTTAATGCATCTCTGTGATGCATAAATTGATAATACCAAGCAAGTCATCACATAATTATGGATCCATAAAATAGATTTTGATCCGACAACCGAGGTTCCTTCCATCTATAATGTTTCAGCAAAGCGAATAGTGTAGATCAAAGGACAGATTGTGCATTTTGATCTTGGTCTACACTGGCCACAAAGGTGCTTGAAGGGTTAAGAAAAACTAGTGAAAAGAAGCAGATTATTTTTAACAGAAATAACTCTTTCTCCCTCAATGATATTTTTGATGTCTTGTATAAAATTCTCCATTCTGTTTCTTCACCTAAGTTCCATCTTCATGTTTGAAAGCTGTGTGACCTTAGAACTTTTGCTGAACAATGTCATTTTTCAACTGCCCTGAAGAAAGAGGCTTTAGAAAACTGTGTGAAAAAGATGAAAATGCTGCAAATCAAGATTTTCTCCTTTTCCCACAATTTTTTCTAGTCTTCCAAAGATCTGGGCCTTGCCTGATCCAATATTTCTTTGAATTGGGGTCCGAGATGTTTTTAGATATCCTCCAAATTTCAGTTGTTTGCTGTCTTTGATTCATATGAAGGGGGTCAAATGACCCCTGTATGAGAAAGTTCAGGGAAAACTGAAAGATGAATCCCATCGTTTACAGTATTGTCTGGAAATACTTTGGGCATGGACAAACCATGAAGTTTTCTGTATAGTAACTAGTTCAAAAGCTGATATATTTGATGCATCCCCTGACAAAAGGGGGCTCATTTATTACATCCTTCATTTATGATTTCCAATTAGCAGGCAATAATATTTTTTAATCTATTTTTTGTCAGGTTGAAATTCCATATTCTTCAGTCAATGATGATTATTGTGACTGTCCTGACTCATCGGATGAACCAGGAACTTCAGCTTGCCCAGATTCTCAGTAAGTATTCCCATTCTGTCTCATTCTGTCTCATTACATGAATCACGTTACATACATCTGAACGATTCCTTCACACGACATAACACTGCGCCCCCCCCCCCCCCACCCCTTTAGGAAAAAAAGGAAAAAAAAAAAAGACTAAAAGCTCTTAAAACTTGCAGATAATCTTGATCTGATTTGGTTGCTTTGAGTTGATACCTAAGTATATACAGCATAATTTGTATTTTCTGGTTTCCCCCTTTTTTGTACACTCCAGTATTGTAATGCAGAACTGCAGTCTATTCCTAGTTCTCTGATCAGTTATTTTTGAGTCAAGTATTTGTAAAAAGTAGTTTAGTGCATTTGCAAAAAGTATTGACCCATGACAGCCTGACATGGGTCAATTTTTTTTTTTCTTATTGGTAAATTTTCTGCATGTCAAAGAACCATTTTACCTTATGATTTTATGCAATGACCTGTGACCTGCTTAGTATAATGCACTACAAAGATGCATTAACCCTTTACCACATAATCGTGAGTTTCAAGGCCTTATGAAAACAGTGTGCATAAAGGAGAAAATGATGGTAACCAGTATTTCTCCTTTTCCCACAATATTTTCTACCCTATTTAATAAGACAAATTCCATCATTTGGGCAAAATTTAATTGTCATCCCAATTGTACCAATCTACATTTTCGTTGTGTGAAAAAGAGTTAAATCCCCTTTTCTTATAGTGCCTGTCATTTATATCTTCTGGTTCCTGGTTTTATTTTACATTCCAGTATTCTAAAGAAGAACCTCAGTCCATTCCCACGTTCCCTGGTCAATTACAAATTTTATATTTTCTGGTCCAGGTTTTATTATACATTGCAGTATTCCAGTAAAGAACCTCAATCTATTCCTGGTTCCCTGGTCAATTACATTTTTATTTTTTGGTTCCAGGTTTTATTGTACATTCCAGTATTCTAATGAAGAACCTCAATCTATTCCTGGTTCACGGGTAAATGATGGCTTATGTGATTGTTGTGATGGAAGTGATGAATGGCAAGGAGTGTCGGTTTCCGGCGCAGTTCAAATGTCAAGTATGTAAGATCATATGGGGAATATTAACCCTTTACCAAACAGCGTAGGTTTAAGACCATAAAGAATTAGACTTTTGAAAGCATTGTGGAAAAAAGGGAAAATGATGATTACCAGCTGTTTCTCTTTTTCCTACTATGATTTTCCAAAAGCATTTTCCCTCCGGGTTGTTAACCCTTTCTCATACAAACCTGAGAGGGGTTTTAAAAATTTGTAGGGAAAGGAGAAAATGCTGTAACTAGCATTTTCTCATTTTCCCACAATTTTTTCTACACTTCAGAAGAGAAATTTCAGTTTTTGAATCACTTTTAATTTGTTGTGTTCAAATGCTTTTCATTTGGATGGGTCTCATATTTTGTCTTTTGGTAAATCGTTGAAAGAAAATAAGAAGAACAAATTGTTTGGTCAAAGTTGAGTATAGCCTACCATATGCAGATGCAGTAAGCCATTGCAGGTTATTAGACATACATTTGTATGCATTTTAATGTAGATAAAAGTGGAGTTTAATTCTTTAGTAGAGGACGAAGTTTTAGATTTGCATGTATTGAAAGCATTTGCTGTCAGTACATTGAATGTGGCTCATCTGATTGGATTTGGAAGGGTAGAAAACATCACTGTGGGAAAAGGAGAAAATGCTGTTTACCAGCATTTTCACCTATTCCAACAATGTTTTCAAATATTTGCTTTCCCTGGGTTGTTAAATTGACAGATTTATTGTTTGATGTTTAACACTGTTTTCAACATTGTTTCATTTATGCTGCAGTGGCCAGTGTACCTATCCATGATTTCCTGGAGTTTTTGTTGCCAGTACTTTGCAGTTGAGCCCCGGTAGTGCAGTTGGTAGTGCACATGACTTGAGAAAAGGGGGTTGCTGGTTATGTGGGAAAGCAGCCATTGGCCTTTGAAAAATATTTTGCTAAGTACTGGTAAGAGAGACTTCATGAAAGCATGGATAGGCATACTGGCTGCCACGATATAACTGAAAAAATTTTGAAAACGGCATTTAACACCATACAATCAATCAAGTACTTCGCACAATATTCTTTCCAAGCCACTGGCTGCTTTCCCACTTAACCATCACCAAAGCTTTTATCATTGGTGAGAGAGGAATGAATCCTGTCGCAATAACTATCATCATTCCTGGGAAAGAAATTGTCCAAGCTGGGGATTTGTCAGCGGACCCTTTGATATTAACCCGTTACCACACATTCCAGACTTTTAGTGACCCTGAGAGAGAAAGTGAGAAAAGGAGAAAATGCTGGGACCCTTCCCAAATCAAATTTCAATTTTTGAGTCACATTTATTTTGTCGTCTGCAAATTGTTTCAACTTGGACTAGTCTAAAAATTTGTCTTTTTGTAAAGAGTTCACCTTTAGAGCCCTGAGTAAACCCAACAGACATTTTATATCTAGAAATAACACCCAAATAAATGCTATATCAAGGTCCGTTTTGTCTAGAATGTCTCAGCAAAACGTACAGTGAAATCAAAGAACAGACTGCACATTATGTGCAGTCTGATCTTAATCAATAGTGGCTCCAAAATGAACTACAATTGTGAAAGGGGTTAACTGATATTCAATTTATTTTTCAAGTGAAAAAATGGTCGCATAGTTTGCAACCGACTCCATGTGAAAACAAATGTAAAGACGTAGAGAAGGATAAAGCATTAGATGAACAAATACGGACGATGGGTAAGAAGCTCAAGTTATCATACCTAGAGACAGCCAAACAGGTTGCTGATAAACATGTAAGTAAATGTTTTTATCCCCTGCCAAAGACGTAGGGAATAAAGACGAGGGGATATAGTTTTTGTGTTGTCAGTCTGTCCCTTTGTCCGTCTGCCTGTCTGTCTGTTTGTCTGTCCGGACAGATATCTTCAGAATCCTTGACGAAATTTGGTGAAACTTCATACATGTGTTCCTAGTGATAGTCCTCCAATATAATCTTTTTTTTTGTTTTTTGTTATTTAACGCCATGTCATGGAAAAAAAGGAGGCTTAATGCATATTTCCATTATCGATCAAACTACTGGACAAAATTTTATGAAACTTCATATTTATATTGTTTATTATCAGCCACAGACAATCATTGTTTGTTTTTATTCAATGAAATGCCATGTCATGGAAAAAGGGGGCTTTGTTCGGCGGGGGATATCATTTCAACAAAATAGATTGTTTGGATTAGCTGTATAAACTTGCTGTGCCATACATCTGATATTAATCTTAAATAAATAAGGCTGATACTTTTCGTAAATGCATTAACTCTTTACCACACAATCCCGACTTTTAATGATCCTGGGAAGGAAGCCTTTTGAAAACCTTGTGGGAAAAAGAGAAAATGCTGGTAACCAGCATTTTCTCCTTTTCCCACAATGTTTTCTACCCATCCAAAAACAAATTTCCATGTTTTAGTCGTATTTATTTTGTCGTCTGCAAATGCTTTCAATTCGGACTAGTCTAAAATTTTGTTGTGTGGTAAAGAGTTAAAGCCACTTTCCACAGAGAGTGGCTCATATTTTCTTATATCCATTACCGAATGGTCGAAATGCATTTTTAGACTCACCATTATTAACGGCAACTGCTCCTTTTTCAAAGATGAGTTGGGTTAACATCTACCTTTTTACCAATCATGTGACATTTCCGCAGGCTTTTCCAAACTTTTAGATTAAAACTATAAATAATTTACCAGTAACAGGCTACATACCCGAGTAAGTGAATTCCACCTTACAGACTTATTTTTACACTCCTCTTATTTTTCCTCTTATGGATAGTTTACATGGTAAGGACTTGCTCACTGAAGAAATATAATGTAGGAAACTTTGGTTGGACAACCAAAAACCTAAATATCCCTCTTTAAAATCATGGATAGAGCATTCTTTGTCAGAAAGCTTGCGTAATTTTTGTATGATGCAGAAGATGGTAATTTCTCTATTTATCCCAATATGTTAACTCTTTACCAAATGACAAAATTCTGGACTTTTCCAAATCCAAAGCATTTTCATAAAACAACTCAAATGTGGCTAAAATTGTGAAAATCATCTTTGACATTTGTAGAAAACATTATGGGAAAAGGAGAAAATGCTGGTTACCAGCATTTTCTCCTTTTCCCACAATGTTTTCGAAAGCCCTTTCCCTTGAGATTGATGTAACTCAGGAATTGTTTGGCAAAGGATGAAGAAACATGCATTAAAAACTTTATCAGATGTTTTTGTATTCCAAAAGCTATATGGTCCAGATGGGGTGTTTTATCAACTAAGCCTAACCTGTTTTGACTACGATACACAGGAATACAAATATACTCTGTGTCCCTTTAAATCCGTCCAGCAACAGAAGTTTCCTGATGCTGCAAAGAGTCTTGGTAAGTCCAGTTAGACTGCCTTTCAAATTAGTTTACCTCTTTACCACACTACAAAGCTACTGAGTCGTGGTAGTGCAGTCAGTGTCATACAGGACTAGGGAACAGAAGGTTGCTGGATCAAATCCCAAGATCCTCCAATTTCTTTCCGAGGATTGATGATAGACATTGTGAGAGGATTTACTCCTCTCTCACTGCTGATAATTTTTTGAAGATGGTTTTGTGGGAAAGCAGCCAGTGGCTTGGGAGGAATATCATGCTCAATAATGGTAACAGAAACTCCAGGAAAGTATGGATAGGTGAACTGGCCTCTGCGATATATACAATCAGTCAGTCATTCAACACTACAAAACTTTAGACTTTTCTAGATTGAAAGTATTTGAAAACGACATATAGAATAAGGCTCAAATATAGAGATTTATTCTTGAATGGATAGAAAACATTGTGGGAAAAGGATAAAATGTTTGTTACCAGCATTTTCTCCTTTTTCCACAATTTTTTCTATCCCAAGGACACCAAAATTTTGGAAGGGACAGCTTATATTTAGCATCGTACAGTTTTTGCTGCATAAAAGATTTGAAAGACCTGCTTTGTATGTTAATTTTGAGAGGTTTCATATTTCAGGGCCAAGCCCGGTATTGCAGTGGGTAGCAAACAGGACTTGGGACCAGAGGGTTGCTGGTTCAAATCCCCAGCTGGGGCAGTTTCTTTGAAAGGATTGAGGATAGTCATTGCGACAGGATTCATTCCTCTCTCACCACTGATCATTGTTTTGATGATGGTTTTATGGGAAAGCAGCCAGAGTCTTTGGAAGAATATTGTGCAAAATACTGGTTACCAGTAATGATTATCCAGGAAAGCATGGATAGGTGCACAGGCCCTCATGATTTGACTGAAATAATGTTGATAAAGGCATTAAACACCATACAAATTAACAAACAAACACTTTTTAGGTCTCAAATTTGGAAGCATTTGCAAATTAAATGTGGGCCAGATGCTAGGATTTGTCATTGAAAGGGCAGACAAGATTGTGGAAAACAACGTTTTCAAAAGCCTTCTTTCCCAGGGTCATTAACTCTTTACCAAACGACAAAATTTTAGACTGGTTGAAATTGAAAGCATTTGCAGATGACAAAATAAAAGTGACTTTAAAATTGAAATTTGTTTTGGGAAAGGTAGAAAACATGGTGGGAAAAGGAGAAAATGCTGGTTACCAGCATTTTCTCCTTTTCCACCATGTTTTCAAAAGGCTCCTTTCTCAGGGTTGTTAAAAGTCGGGATTGTGTGGTAAAGGGTTAAAACTCGGGATTGTTTGGTAAAGCATTTATAAACAAAATGTAATGCTTAGTTATGCTTATGTTTTTTCATAACTTTCTAAATCTCTTACATCAGGTAAAATTCCGAATTGGAATGCCAAATCAAATGGCATTTATGTGCTAAAGATGGATAAAGGGGATGTTTATGGATGCCCTGGAGGATGGGGCAGAAAAACTGTGGTAGGTGTTGGTCATAATGTTACATTCAATCCAGCATCTATTTGTGGCCTACTGTGCAGCCATCTTTACCAATTTTTTACCAGGAAACAAAATTGTTCAGTTTCTCTTTTAGAAAGTGGTATCTTAATGCATTTGATTCAACCCTTATCCTGCTAAATAAGTTAGATGAAACTTCTAAGACAATAATACAAACCCGAAAAATGATATTTCAAACTTACTTTTTTGAGAACAGTATCTCCTTACCTGACAATGTAGATCCAAAATCAGTCTGATCTTGATCTACACTGTCCACAAAAGGTCAGTGAGTCATGCTTAGCAGCTTAAGGGTTAACACCAGATGAAACAACAACACAATTGTCTCATAACTCTTTACCACACAATCCTGAGATCAATGACCTTGAGAAAGAAGCTTTTTAACTCTTTACCACACAATCCCGACTTTTAATGACCTTGAGAAAGAGGCCTTTTGAAAACATTGTGGGAAAAGGAGAAAATGCTGGTGACCAGCATTTTCTCCTTTTCCCACAATGTTTTCTATCTGTCCCAAAACAAATTCCAATTTTTGAGTCACATTTAATTTGTAGTCTGCAACTGCTTTCAATTTGGACCAGTTTAAAATTTTGTCGTTTGGTAAAGAGTTAAAACATTGTGGGGAAAAAGGAGAAAATGCTGCTTACCTGCATTTTCTCCTTTTCCCATATTTTCAACCCTATCAAAGACAAATACCATCATTTAAGCCATATTTAAATTGTCTTCTGCAAATGCTTACAATTTGAACATTTTTTTTCATGCGGTAAAGAGGTAGCCCTTTACCACACAACTCCGAGTTTTAATGAACCCTAGAGAGAAGCCTTTTTGAAAACATTGGGGAAGAGGCAAGAGAACAAATTTTTGAAAATGTTGTAGGAAAAGGAGAATATGCTGGTAACCAGCATTTTCTCATTCCCCACAATGTTTTTAACCCAATCAGAGACAAATTCTATCATTTGAGCCACATTCAGATTATCGTTTACAAATGCTTTCAATTTGAACAAGTCTGCATTTTTGTCGTGTTGTTAAGGATTACAGCACTGCATTGCTTACTATACATGATCCCATGTGATGAAATGACATGATTAGTCTTTTACTAGCAGTTTGTCCTTTTGCCACTACGTTTTGAAAATAAAGCCGAACCCCCATAGCTCAGTCGGTAACATACAGGACTTGAGAACAGGAGATCACTGGTTGGATACCTGGCTAGGCCAATTTCTTTCTGATGAATGATGATAGCCATTACGGCAGGATTCAATCCTCTCTCACCGCTGACCATTGTTTATATGATGGTTATGTGAGAAAGCAGCCAGTGGCTTGGAAAGAATATTGTGCAGAGTACTGGTAAAAGAAACTCCAGGAGAGCATGGATAGGTGCACTGGCCGCCCCGATATAACTGACATAATGTGGAAAACAGTGTTAAACACCATACAATCATTCAATTGAAAATAAGTTTTGTGATAAAAAAAAAGACCAGAAAAGTTTGCTGTCTGTGGTAACATATTGACTTGTTTTATTTTTCAGATAACTTTTATTTGTGGACTAAACGACAAAATTATATCTGTGGCAGAGTATGAGACATGTTCTTACAACATGAAGTTTTCCACGCCAGCAGCATGTTAATACCTAACAGACATGAACAATTTACACACTAAGTGCTGTTTTTTGACAATGTAGATCAAGATCAGACTGCACAAAACATATGAGCCATGCTCTGTGAAAAGGGGGCTTAATAAATCTGCGAAAAGTATCGACCCAGGTTAGCCTGCGCAATCCACGCAGGCTGACCTGGGCCGAAACTTTTCGCCATTTGTCAATTTTCTGGATATTCAAGGACCAGTCTTCCTCAAAATTCAATGTGTGGACTTTATGGATCCATAATTATAGGATGACTTCCATGATATGATGCATCTCGGAGATGCATTAAGCCCCCCTTTGCAAGAGCATGGCTCATATGAAATGTGTTTGCTGCATCATGTCTACACACTGCAACATAATGTTCTGTTGCTGACAATGGATTTATTCCAGCTTTCAGATTGTCAAGAACTATGAAGGATGCTTTTGCAAATGGTGCAGATCAGGTTCAGGCTAGAACAATCAGTTAAAATCTTTGATCTGCAGGGATGGTTATTTTGTCAGATTTTCAAACCAAAATAGCCTGAAATTCTTAATACTTTGTAGATCTCTTTGAGACATCTGCACTACCTTAACTCTTTACCAAACCACAAAAATAAAGACTTGTCCAAATTGAAAGCATTTGTAGATGACATTTAAATGTTGCTAAATTGATGGTTTATGTCTTTGATAGGATAGAAAACATTGTGGGAAAAGGAGAAAATGCTGGTTACCAGCATTTTCTCCTTTTTTCCCACAATGTTTTCAAAAGGCTTTTTCCTCAGGGTCGTTAAAACTCGGGATTGTGTGGTAAAGAGTTAAATAATCAATTTTGTAGAGTTGACCAGTTTAAGTATTGGGCATAACTTAACTAACCCTGATCTTGCTAAATAAGTTAGATGAAAGTTCTGAGAAGATAGTACAAACCTGAATAATGTTATTTCAAACTTACTTTTTTTGAAGAAAAATATCTCCTTATCAGACAGTGTAGATCCAAGATCAAACTGCATGTTCTGTGCAATCTGATCTTGATCTACAATATCCACAAAAGGTCAGTGAGTCATGCTTACCAGCTTAAGGGTTAAGTTACTTTGCAAACAGTTTAGATTAAGACCAGACTACACAGAATAATTTCTCTATTTGAAAACGTCCAAAACCAGTATTTTCCCATTTTCCGACATTTTTTTTTTTTCGGTAGAATCCTGCTTCCTCAAGAGTTGTTAAAACTGGGGATTGTTTGGGAAAGAGTTAAAGGGGCTTTTTGGACTGTTTTGCTGGGTATAAAATTTGTTTGTAAAACAAAATCAATACTGCAAAATATTATATTCTCTGCAAATATAAAGAAGCTTGATAATTGCATGCAGTAAACAGGTGCAAATTTGGCATTAAAATAACAGGTTGGCAACTTTGCAATAGGGAACTTTGTCTATTTTTATTAGAGATCTCATTTCGTATTCACCAACCATTCTTAGACTCATTCTAAGTCTTATTTTAGATTTAGAAAAAAAAAAGAACCATTTGGTTTACCCAGTCAAAAGTTATGCTACTTTCAAATTTAGAAAATTCTTGAGAATAAGAATAAGAATGTTCTTAAGAGTATTCGGTGAGTATGGACCCATGTATGACGTCATCATCCATGTAATCCCTCATGACCAGGACCTTTAATCAATCATATGATATTCTCACAAGCCATTGCAAAATTATGTCGCAAAACTGAAGATATCATGAGGGGCAGGCTGACCTGGGCTAAAAATTTTCACTATCCAGAGTTCTAGTGATGTCAACTTTTGTCATAGTTTAATATCTGAGTAGTGGACAGGGTAGATCCAAGATTTAAATGCACATACAGTTCAGTCTGATCTTGATCTACCCTGCCCGTAAAAACTACTAAAGCACTTGCAGATGACATTCAAATGATAATAAAGTGATGGAATTTTTATCAGAAAGGGTAGAAAACATTGTTGGAAAATGAGAGAATGCAGGGTACCAGCATTTGCTCCTTTTCCCAAGATGTTTTCAAATGCCTTCTACTTAAGGGTCGTTCACTAGGTATTGTGTGGTAAATGGTAAATCCTAAATTCTAAAGACTTTCGAACTCTGTGAAACAGAATGTCTCAAGCAATAAGACTGAACTCAGAATAAAAAAGAGAATTTAGATTAATTTGAAAACATGGTCCTTGGTCAAACACACTATAGATTACATAGCCTTTATTTTTACCATTTACCACACAACGAAACTTTAGACTTAATGAAATCAGGTGCAGACGACAAATTAATGTGGTTCAAAAAAAAAATGAAAATTTTTAAGGAAAGAGCATATAAATGTTGCAGGAAAAGGAGAAAAATGCTAGTGACCAGCAGGTACATTTATTTTGAAACAACTCATTTGTTATGCCAATACTGCGCCTCCATCCGCTCATACAAAAATGATCCTGATACAAAATATAACTGAGTGGCACTATGCAAAAAACATTCTTGTGTCTACCACCAGGCTGACTCATGGGGTAGAATGGAGAAAATTTACTAATAGCGAAAAGTTTCGACCAAGGTCAGGCTGACATGGGTTCTGTGTTCTTATCAACAACTGGTATTCTTTAACATAGCTATAAAAATTTTGAGATGATGAAATCTTCATGTTTTTCTTATAACTCCCTGAATGCTCCACTTCTTCAAAAAAAAACCAAAAAAACATGGCATCAGTAGATCCACATGTTTTGTTTGTTTGTTTGCAAATCCTTTTAATTTGGTACGAGTCTAATTTTTTGCCGTCTGGTAAAGAGTTCAGAAAGATAAGACAATCCCACATTTAGATATGATCCATGCTCTGGGAAAAGAGAGCCTATTGTATCTCCCGTGATGCATTATACCAAGCAAGTCACCGTATAACTATTGATCTATAAAATCCATTTGTACTAACAAGCGACTGGATCTGAAGATAAAATGGTCCTTTGACATGCAGAAAATTTTAATTTAGCAAAAAGTTTCGACTTATGTCAGCCGGCGCGGACTGCACAGGCTGGCATGGGTCGATACTTTTTGCAGATGCTTTAAACCCCTTTTTCACAGAGCATGGCTCATATACATTGTCGTCCGTTCACTGGTTATGGTGCCTTTATTTTCCTGTATTTTGTTCTCGTGAAACTTCGTTTTGTGTACATTCTTTACACACTATAAATCAAAATGAACTTTGTTTTCTTTACATATCTCTTTCTGTGTGTTTCTTGGGAACAAAGAATATTCGAAAGGTAAACATATCAGGATCGATATACATGTAATTAAAATACATTGTAATTTATTCTGTCTGTCTCTTTCTCTCTCTCACTGTCTGTCACTCTCTCTGTTTACATCTCTCTCTCTCTCTCAATCTTTAATATGCATGTTTTCCAGTCATTCATAAAAATTGTTCAGTATAGTATAATGTTGAAATTAAAATTTATGTCACAGTGCAACGTCTCTTTTCGTGAAGTTTTGCATCGGTTTGATAGAAGCGCGCATTTTGGCGTTAAAAGTGAGTTCTGAATATTGATGCCATCACACTAACTCGTAAACGCGACGAAATGACATTATTGGCGTCATATATGTACAGTAATGTAATCCTGCCGAGAAAAATTAAGTTGAAGGATAAAAACCTCTCTTGTTTTTCAGCATAAAAAGAAATTGCAAAATAGAGTTTATTCTTTTAGATCGTGATTTTGACAAATACTCATAAAATTGCAATGTTTTGTTACATTTGCCCTTTTGAAAAAGTCAATTACATGGGCCATGCTCTATGAAAAGGGGGGCTTAATGCATCTTCGAAAAGTATCGACCCAGGTCAGCCTGCGCAACCTGCGCAGGCTGACCTGGGCCGAGACTTTTCGCTATCGGTCAAATTTCTGTATGTCCAAGGACCAGTCTACTTCATGATATTAAGTCGGTTGCTAAATAAAAGTGCATATAATGAATCCATAAGTATGTGAGAGCTTACTTGGTATAATGCAGTATGGGGATTCATTAAGCTCCCTTTTGCCAGAGCATGGCTCATGTATTTAACCCTGAAAGGGTTAATGAAGTATTATTGAAGTTTCTACAACGTTGTTTTTTTACTGTGGTCTCTGGTCCAACCAGTGAATCGAACATGAAACTCCTTTAAGGCTCAGCACCTTGCGAGGATTGGTGGATCGAACACGGACAGACCTGCTATGGGTTAGTTACATTTGATGACACAAACGACTGGAGTGCAGCAGTGGTAAGATATTGCTCATTTATCTCTATGAAATAACAGACGTTTAGGTTCTCCCATATTGAAAGCAATGATGACATGGAACGTGATTCGAATGCTGATGGAAAACTTTCGGAAAAGGAGAAGTGGGTTACCAGCATTTCACCGTATACATGTATTTGAGCTATGCTCTGGCAAAAGAGAGCTTAATGCGTCTCCGTGATGCATTTTACCAAGCAAGTCGTCGCATGATTATGGATCCATAAAATCCATTTTGTCCAACAACCGACTGTATCATAAGGTAGAATGGTCCTTGGACATGTAGAAAATTGACAAAGAGCGAGAAGTTTCGGCCCAGGTCAGCCTGCGCGGACTGCGCAGGCTGACCTGGATCGATACTTTTCGCAGATGCTTTGAGCCCCTCTTATACAGAGCATGGCTCATTTTCAAAAGCCTGTTCCTCCTAAATTTCATGAAAAAAAAAACACGAAATTGTGGAGAGGTTAAGTGATTTTTTAATTAGGTTTTCTTCTAGTAGCTCTAAATAATAATGTTTATAAATTCTGCAGAGAGCATGAATCGAGATTAAACAACTTGACGGCCATTTTGTTTCTAGTTATGGCACCCATTTGCATAAGTGATTGCTATATATGTTATATTTCTTATGGGTGGTAATTTCGGATAACAAACTTTTGAAGACCGACTGTAACTACAATATAGTACAATTCTTGCATACATATGTGTTACCGAGAAAGAACAAACTAAGAATCCACCAAGTCCGGCTTACTGCGTAATCTTTGTTTAACCCTTTCAGCGCCATAGGCGAAAACAGGGACTTTTGCGGACGGCATAGATCAAGATCAGACTGTGCAGAACGTGCAGTCTGATCTTTGATCTATACCCTCCGCTTGTTTGGTCAAGCCTATCTGATAAAAATCTTCCGGAGACTCAGTGGACTGTATTTACAGCTATCAAAAGAGGCGGGGTTTGTTTATTTGGCGCCGAAAGAGTTAACAGCAAGGTGTCCCCTATGCTACTGGCCATATTCTGCATAGTTAAACACTGGCTGCTAAACGCAACTTTGTGGGCTTTTTCGGAACAGTGTAGATCAAGATCAGACTGTAAAGAACGTGCAGTCTGATCATGGATCTATACTGTCCGTTACGGTGAGATTTCTCCGATGAGCAAAATTTTCAAATCGTAACCTACGGGTTTTCCCTATTGGCAGAAAATCTTTATTTTAAGTTATTTAGCAGCTTAAGGGCTAAAGTGATGAAAATGACGCGTGAAGCTTAAATGATGCTCGAACATGACAAACTTTTTCTAGGACTACTGTACAAACAGGGAATCCCACTTGCTGTTTACAGAATCAGAACGTGAAAATGCCTTTATCTGTTCAGAAATCAGTCAAATCATGGCAAGAAACCCTAATATGATTGGTAAGTGCCCTTATAACCCGTGTTACGATTTAGCCTCAACAGTGACTTTGTTCTCATGCCTCTGGTAAGTTTTGACTTTTGTTGTTCAGTTGCGTAATAGTAGTTATGGGTGGTACACCCTTCCACAATATTTTGAAAGAAATACCATTTTGGAGAACTTCGGTAAGGTTATAATTCATCATAATGTAGATGAGTTATTTAAAGTAATACTTGATTTCTCTGGTTATTTTTAGGTTGTTAATGTTAAATATTTCTATTTTTAGAACTATCCAGAAATTTCTTGTCGATTAAAATAAATAACTTGAAACCCCCCAAATAACCTTAACCCAAAAATGCTGTATGATAGAATTTTATATAGCCATCAGATAATGTCTTCTCTTGAGCAATTTCCTGTTGCATTATCCCTTTCGCAATTCTGTCATTAAACGACACTGAAGAAAAAGACTTCTGAAAAAATTGTGTCAAAAGGAGAAAATGTTGATTTTTCTCCTCTTCTAACTATTTTTTGCTAAACTTTCAAGTACAAGTTTCATCACTTGAACCACATTTGACTGGTCACCTGCAAATTACACTGATTTCGACAAATAAAAGGTATTGTCGTCGGTTAAAAACCTAATCACACAAAATACATACAGTCCTACTTGTATAAAGCAAACACGTAGGTACACTTACTTTGTGCTTGCATAGGATATGTGCTTGCATTATGCAGTTGTTCATCCCTCGCCAGAGGCTCGCTTATTAACAGCCTAGATTAGTAAAATTTTATCTCAAATGCCAACTCATGTCAGATCCTATAGCTTATATATCAACAAATTTATTTCCTTCTTTATGGAACTCAATGCATATTTGTTTAATACAGGTTGCTTACTTAACTCCTTATCAAACGACAAAATTTAGGACGAGAACAAATTGAAAGCATTTGCTGACGATAAATTAAATGTAGAGTAAATGATGATTTCTGTTCTTTGATAGGGTAGAAAACATTGTTGCAAAAGGAGAAAATGCTGGCTACCAGCATTTTCTCCTTTTCCCACAATGTTTTTAAAAGCCTTCTTCTTTAGGGTCGGATAAAGGTAAAGGGTTAAATCAACATAGGTGGCCACTAAGGCAGGTTTTCCTGTATTTAACTTTTATCATTGATAGAATTATAAAAACATAAACATAATATTCATTTACTAGGGAGACGAAATATGCAGCCGACGACATTTTGGATAGGTGGGACAAACGAGCGGACGAACGGTCGATGGATGTGGAGAGACCAGTCTACTTTAGTAACTAATGACACGGAGATAACGGGATATACAAACTGGTTTCCAGGGCAGCCGAATTCTTGTAACATAGTGATTCTTTTGTTTAGAGCTTTTTTTTTTTTTATTCATTACCATAGCACTTAACTCTTTACCAAATGATATAATTTTGGACTCTACCAAATTGAAAGCAATTGTAGAAGACAAATGAAATGTAGCTGAGCTGATGATTTCTGTCTTTGATAGGGTAGAAAACATTGTGGTTACCAACATTTCCTCCCTTTTCCCCCTCTCTTTTCAAAATTGTTCTCTGTCAGGGTCGTTAAAGTCGGGACACGGTAAAAATTTAAACGGTTATTTCGACCATTCCGGCGGAGCGAGTAGCTAAATAATTAACGTAGATAATTTCAAACCTGGGGTCGCTGGTTCGATCCCCAGCTGGGGCAAAGTATTTTCGAAGATTGATGGGAGTCGTTGCGACAAGATTCATTCCTCTCTCACCGCTGAATATTGTTCCGTCAATGTCTGATATAGAAAGCGCACAGTGGCCCATAAAGAACGTTATGCGAAGTCCTGGTTAAAAAAAAAAACCTCGACAAAAGCATAGATAGACTGGCCACCACAATATTATTGAAATAAAAATGAAAACGATGTTTACATCCAACACATAATCAAACAAATTCGATCAACAGATCGAGCATAATTGATCATAGCAAAGCTTAGGTAATTGACAAGGCGTTGATGAGTGCATTGTAAGATCGGACTGCACATGCGTGATGACAAATCTGGGTCAGGACTGTTTGCATTAGACATCATAGGTCACGATAACGAGGCAGGATATGGGCTCACATTACTATTTCTTTGCATATAAATAATTGAGCCATGCTCTTGCAAAAGGGGGTTTAATGCACCTCTGTGATGTATGATAGCAAGCAAATCATTACATAATTAATTGTTGTACTGCCAAATGTCCCATCTAATAATTTTATAAACATGTAGTACATGTAGTGACATGTCTATTTTTCATTTTTCCATATCATTTTTTCTATATCATTGCTAAATACTGCTCATCATATCCGCTTTTCACCTATTCACAAACCATTCTTAAAAAATATGCCTTGACTAATTCTCAAGAATTCTCTGCATTTGAAAGAAACACAACTTCTGATTGGCTAAACCGAACGGTTTAGCCAATCAGAAGTTGTGTTACTTTTAAATACATAATAAATTCTTCAGACTAGGAATATTCGTACGAATGCTTGGCGAATACGGACCCATGACTTTGAGTCCTTTGATTTATCATTTCAGCGATTGGACAATGCATGTGTATGCAGATCGAAAACGGCTGTAAATGGAGTGTCTGTGATTGTGCTGAACTTCACTATTTTGTGTGTGAAAGGACAAAATAAACTGCAATATCTTTTACTCCTTTACCACACAATCCCAACGTTAAACGACCCTGATGAAGAAGGCTATCGAAAATATTTGTTTAAAATGAACGCATTTGTAGACAACAAAATAAATTGTGTCTCAACTGTTGAGATTTGTCTCTAGGCGGAAGGTAAAGTGCACTGTGGGAAAAAGAGAAAAATGCTGGTAACCTTTATTTTCTCCTTTTCCCACAATGTTTTCTACCATATCAGAGAAAACTCATCATTTTAGCAAGATTTGTCTTCGAAAAATACTTTCAATTCGGTCCAGTCCAAAGTTTTGTTAAAGGAAAGATAGACAGCATAGAGGGTAGATCTACTGGAATTATGAATATTGAAACTTTTTTGCGGTTCAATACAAAGAGAAATAATGAAAAGTAACCACTCCAGCAAATGCTTTTTTTGTCTTGCAAGTTGTTGTAAGGTGAAGTTTTCAATTAGATATGAGCAATGCTGTGTGAAAGGGGGGGGGGGGAGGCTTAATGAATCTGCAAAAAGTATCGATCCAGGTCAGCCCACGCAGTCCACGCAGGCTGACATTGGATTGAAACCTTTTAGCTATTGTTAAATTTTCTGCATGTTCGAGGACCATTCTACCTCAAGATTTAGTCGGTTTCTAGACAAAATGAATTTTTGGATCCATAATTATGTGATGTCTTACTTGGTACAAGTTATTACAGAGATGCATTAAACCCCCTTTTGCTAGAACACAGCTAATACATTTTTCGAGTAACGAAATTTGTAGTTTCGATTCTCATCGCTTAAAATTCCATAAAAATGTGTTAGCAAAGAGTATGAACGTTTATGACACAATCATGGTATCACTAAACCCGGACCGAAGTCGCATGAATATGATTCTTAGATCGATTTGCCAAGCTCCCGTAGCTCAGTCGGTAGCGTACAGGACTTGAGAACAGGAGGTCGCTGGTTCGATCCCCGGCTTGGCCAATTTCTTTCCGAGGATTAATGATAGTCATCGCGACAGGTTTCATTCCCCTCTCACCGCTGACCATTGTTTCGACAGTGGGAAAGCAGCCAGTGGCTTGGAAAGAATATTGTGCGGAGTACTGGTAAATGAAACTCAAGGAAAGCATGGTTAGGTGCACTGGCCGCTGTGATATAACTGAAATAATGTTGAAAACGGCGTTAAACATCATACAATGAATCAATCAATCAACTTAGATCGATTTAAAAGCAAAATACGCACAAATGAAAGAGCAGCTATTTTTCGTTAGATTTTCGTCGCTATTCCGTGCAGTATACCAAAACAGAAGCTAAGCGGGTGTCTCCAATGATAAGGATACTGTTTGAGCCTCATCTTTTTGCCTATGTTGAATCCCATAATGAGGGCCATTCTTCAGTTATTTCCATTGATTCCATTCGTCCTGATAAGGGAATTATTTGGTTTCATCCTTGATTTTCTCGCATTACACAGATAAGTTTAGAGACAATATCTCAACTAAATCTGATTTGATTGTTTTACAAATCAATTATACGCTTTTGTCTGATGACTGGAAACACAAATCACTTTAAAATTATATGCGTCCTTACATCTAGATCATAAATCTAATTGTATTTATCCGTAAGGGAATCAAAGATAAAAACAATAAAATGCAGGTAAGGACCAATGTGTTATTTGGTTACCTTTAATATTTTTTTTTATCTGGCAAGGATGATAGTTTGACTTACAGGAATGACCCCATTATGTTTTATTAACTGCTACACTGTATAAATTAGTATAACTCAAAATATAAATATGGGCGGGCTTACGGTAAAAAAATAAAAAAAAAACCTTTGTAACCCATTTGTCATATTCGTTTGCCTTCCTAAATTCAAGTCTTACTCAAAATTCCAAGACTAACAATCTGATTGGCTGAGACAGCACGTGTCAGGCAAATGAATGATTTTTTCTTCGAATTTTGAATTAGATCTATAATTGCCCAGGATCGTGTGCGATTAGCAAGGAATTTGTCGAATAATTTCTTTGTACATTTTATACCCAGCAAATGGAAGAAATAAGATAGAATGTTACTCTACCGTTACTTTTTATTTTGTCATATTTACCGCGATTTTCATTTGTAATCAAACTTTGAAAAACAAACAAACACACACACACACACGCACGCACACAAAAAAATTACATTAATAACATACATGTACATTATCACCTTTAAAAAAAATGCGCCAAGAGTGAAAACAAGAAAATGATTATCATAATTATAAATAAATGAATAGGTAAAACAGATTTCTCATTAAGCCAGTGTCCAGACACTATAAGCCCAGCCACAAGTCCGACTTTAACTGCAAAACAGACTTTACCACTGATTATTACTTTAACTTTGTTCAAGCGATTAGATCAATCGTAGCGTCCATCTTCGACAGATCCTGAATTATTTTCATCCTTATCACCAGTGATGTCAACATCGACTCTCAATTCAGGCACAGTTTCATCAATGACAAGATCTAAATCCAACCCGTCGTTGATATGTGTACTCTTTTCGTTTTCAGCAAATATTCTAGCCAGCTCTTGTCCATAAACTGATGATTCTAGGCTGATTATATCTTCTTCTTGAATTATATCTTTGGTTGTGGAATGAACGTTGAACTGTTTTGTACTTTCATCTTTTTTATACTTTCCAAGTGAACAACTCTCTTTCAGTGTGCCATTAGTGTATTCGTCCGGTACATAAATTCTTGGGTTCAGATTCTTTAATAGTTTAACAGCATGTTCATCATACTGAAATGGACCCCAACCTGTTGGTAGATATATATCCTGTGTCTTTTGTGCGGATTCTTCTGCAGAAATGTCAGTTCTGTTAGATAAGTATTGACATCCATTCTTTGTGCCATGTAAAAAATGATCCGTTTCAGGAGTCAATAATTCTGTAATTTTCTGAACCCCATCACAGAAATCTTGAATTAAAAGTGATTTACTATCGACTCGAACCTTTCTGTTTTCTCCAGTCTCGTATTCAATTATCCTAGATTCATACTTGTCGTATAAAATCCATTTATACTCGATGTCAACATCCACCGGAAGTTTGACCTTGGCCAGCCAGATACCAGGGTCCTTATATGTGGCTATTACAGGACCGGTTCTGTCCCAACAACCAAGCTGCGGCACCGATCCGAGTACAGCCATGCTGAATGCTTGACAAGAGTTATTGACCCTTGTTTGAAAAATGCAAAGTTTTTCTTCTGATAACGCCCTCTCCTTGCTACCTTGAGCACCAATGGGAACTTTGCACGTAAGAAAAATTGGTCTTTCCATGACGTTTACCTTGATAACTCCTTTTCACAAATGGTTACAAGACCTACTTTTACTTGCCTTAACAACGATTCTAGACAAATGACGCTATCGTCAATGAAACGTCGTAACTTTTACACATAGATCCTGGTCATACGGCGTCTTTGTGAACGTGACGTTACGTTACCCCTCACGGGATGATGCTGAATTAAGCGCTTTCTTAGACAAACGGCAAAATGAGACATGATACAAAGAAGGTAATTTGAAGACAATGACAGTCATATTTTATGTCAGATAAAGGACTTCGATGGACAATGTTTAACGATGAGAGAGAGGAACGTAAATTTACGAGTATATCTATCTAAATCGATTGGAAATACATGTACAATAACACTCATAAAACAAAAAAAAAAAACTCTTTTTTCAATATTTCAGAAAACAGCCTTTGACAAGATAGAGAAAACCAATTCATGCGAACTAAACATTCGCATCACTCGCGATACCATCCCCAATGGCTTAGTTGGTGGAGCATGACACTTGTGAACATCAAATCTCTGGCCGTTTGAGGGTGTGGGTTCGATCCCAACAGATAGCCACATAAGATTACATAATTGTCGTTGGGGGTAAGACGTGAAACCGAGGTCCAGTGTGACGGTGATATACACTAAACACGTTAAAGAAACAGGCGTATCTTAGCATGGGTTTCGACCTGTATCCTCCACTATCCCCAGAAACAAAACTAACAGTCTTCTGGGGAATGTTGCCCATGTGGGCAACCGGTTGCAACGACACATCGCTTGCAATATCTAGAAATAAGGCAGATAAGAAAGAAGCAATCGACAAACACTCCAAAATTTATCAAGACCAGAGAGGCAGAATGATTTTATTTGATCTAACTACAATCATGATGGTAATAAAAAAGTGAAAAAAAAAACCAACATGAACAACTGGTTATATAATAATATTGCACGTATTACTTTAGTCTGAGGCTTGTGTTTAAAATGTAGTGTTAAACCCTTTACTAAACAATCCCATGTTCTTACGATCCAGGGGCTGAAGGCTTTTGAAAACATTGTGGGAAAAGGAGAAAATGCTGGTTACCAGCATTTTCCCCTTTTTCCACAATATTTTCTATTTTTTATCAAGAGATAAATCTCATCATTTGTGGCATAATTTATTTTATTCTCTGCAAATGCTTTCAGTCTGGACAAGTCTAAAAGTTTGTCATTTGGAAAAAAAGTTGAAACATTTACTGATACGAGGTAAAATCTAACAACAACAACAATGATTATAATAATAATGATAATAATAATAAACAATGATAAAAATAATAACCATAATTAGAAAACGTCAAAGCTTTAAAACCTTAACTTATACGATCCAGTGACTATTTCGCCGAGCCCTGAAAGCTCACAGGTAAACGCCCAAGGCTAGCAATCCCGATGTGCCTTGAGTTCGAATCTCGGCTCAGGCAGAAATTCTTGCCGAGAGCTGATTAATTTTGTTGTGAAAGGATACACTCCTCTTTTATATTGGTTGGACATTAATAACTGGATTGTGTCTGCACGGGAGAGTGTTGGCCTGGAGAGAGTGTCGTGCACGTATGTACGTAGTACTGGTTGAGAAAAAATGCAGGGATATAGCTGTGCTTGATTTAAAATGATAGCCGGTACATACAGGCATCTTTTAACGGAGAGGGGGAGTAAAAAGCTGTACTTAACACTTAAGCTGCTGAATAAATTAATCGCAAATTTCTACTCAATACTAAAAGCCATTGCGGTTTCAAAGTTGATTTCACCGGAAAGAAAATACCGTATCGGACAGTGTAGATCAAAGATCAGATTGCACGTTCTGCGCAGTCTGATCTTGATCTACACTGTCCGCAAAAGGTCAGGGAGTCGCAATTAGCAGCTTAACTCTTTACCAAACGACGAAATTTTAGACTCGTCGAAATTGAAAGCATTGGCAGACGACAAAATAAATGTTACTCAAAAATTGAAATTTGTTTCAGGAAGGATAGAGAAAACATTGTGGGAAAAGGAGAAAATGCTGGTTACCAGCAATTTCTCCTTTTCCCACAATGTTTTCAAAAGCTTTCTCCTTCAGGGTCGTTAAAAGTCGGGATTATGTGGTAAACAATTAAGGGTTAAACGATTAGAAGCTGAACAAATATGTCGATACACGTATGATTACGATAATTTTGAGCCATGCTCTGTGAAAAAGGGTATAATGCGTCAGCAAAACAATATTGACCCAGGTCAGCCTACGCAGCTGACATGGGTCGAAACATTTCGCTGTTGGTCAATTTTCTGTATGTCAAAGGACCAGTCTACCTCATGATTCAGTCGTCTGTTAGACAAAATGTCTTTTGCTGTTGGACAATTTTCTGTATGTCAAAGGACCAGTCTACCTCATGATTCAGTCGTCTGTTAGACAAAATGTCTTTTGCTGTTGGACAATTTTCTGTATGTCAAAGGACCAGTCTACCTCATGATTCAGTCGTCTGTTAGACAAAATGTCTTTTGCTGTTGGACAATTTTCTGTATGTCAAAGGACCAGTCTACCTCATGATTCAATCGGCAATTAGACAAAATGGATTTTATGGATCAATAATTATGTGATGACTTGCTGGGTATAATGCATCACGGAGATGCATCAAATCCCCTTTCGTCAGAGCGCCGCTCAAATGTGCTTTTCGTATGCGGAAGCAGCCAGCTGCAGTAAAAATAACGTAGCAAAAGGAAAACAAAATGTTCAGCTGAAAGTTGTAATGAAATGAAACTCTTACGTTCGTCGAGATATGATTTTTTGGCAAACCATTCAGAAAACCTAACCCTTAGGCTGATCTTTTGCGGACAGCGTAGACCAAGATCAGACTGCACAGAACGTGCAGTCTGATCTTAGAACTACACTGTCCGATAAGGAGATATCTTTCCTAAAAAATACCTTTGAAATAGAAAAATTTGGGTTTTTACTATCGGCTTGAAAATTTCATTTAACTTATTTAGCAGGATAAGGGTTATCTCTTTACAATACGGCCAGACTAAAGACTTGTCTATATCGAAAGCCTTTGAAGATGACATATTAAACATGGCTCAAATAATGGTATCTATCCTTTGAAAGGTATAAAATATTGTGGGAAAAGGCGAAAATGCTTGTTGTCAGCATTTTCTCGTTATTCCTCAATGCTTTCAAAAGTTTTCCTTTTCGAGGTCGTTAAGACGAGAGGTTGGTCATTGAGAGATATTTACATGTAGATACATTTGTGAAAACCAAATCAAAGAGAATGTTATAGGAGAGTAAAACGTCATCTTTCGGTTGCGAGAAAACAGTTTTCAGAGCTCCAGATAGAGGGAGCAATTTTGATTTCGAAATTGAAAATATTAATCACTCTCCACTAAACCCTATGTTATGGGTAATAATTAGAATCGTCTCATCGAGACGATTTTAATGAGTACCCACAACACAGGGTTTGAAAGAGAAATAATGGATTCAGAATACGATCACTCCCTGTTATCTGGTGGTCTGAGTTTTAGAAAAGGAAGACTTGCTTGCAACAAACTATTGACCCTTTTCCAAAAATATATTTTCAAGAAGCAGTCCTCGGCCGAGGTTTGAAAGTGACTTTTGATCAGTAAATATTAGGATGATTATTGATCTGTTACAAGCAATCAGCAAAAATTAAGGAAAAGAAATGTTGATCATGAAAAGAAACGCGATTTTGAAATTGTTCAAATGAAGCACAGACTTATACGCATGTTTCACTATACTGCCACGAAGGATCCGATTTGTCCGCACTGCTTGTAGCATGGCCAACCAGAATTGGTGTAACATGGCGTTCATGTGTTTTCTCACGTGCTCTGTCAGCTGACCTAGACCGGAAACGTCGTTTCAATTTCTGTATGGTGGTTTCTTTGCTTGTCTTTTCGGACGTTTCTTTTTTCCCTGGAGATCTTGATCTTGTATGGTCCTGTATAAACATGTAACAACAAGGTAAGTACATGTATACAGTTTCGACTTCGTTAACTTGAGAAAGCAGTTAGTGGCTTAGAGTAGCGTATGCCGTATTGATGACAGAGACTCCAGGAACGCATGCTTATGTTGATTGATTGATTGAATGGTGATTTACCCCGCTTTCAACCTTATTCCTGTCATATCCCTGCAACAGCTCACATATTCATGTAAGTTCTGGGTTTCACCAGTACTTGGCTAGTGTTATAAAGTGTCTTGCCAAAGGACATTCCAATGAAAAACCCACTGAATTCGATTAGTCTCGAGGTTACGAGTCCTACACTTTACCACTGAGCCACACAGGACGCCACATGGTATGTCGCTGTGACAATATACGGTCGCAGTGATAGAAGTGACATGATTTCATATATTGTTGAAAATGAAATTAAACACCAACCGAACACACAAACTACATAAATACTGAATTAATAGTTTTAATGTAAATATTTCTAGATTTTTATGTTTGGAAATAATCTTGAAACAAGACAGAAATATACGGCATCTGCTTGATCACAGTCCTGGAAAAAAGGTTGAAAAATCGTTAACGAGCTGGTCAAGACAAAAACACTTTTACAGTCTTGGCAAGATATATGTGACGTTTCTGCGAACGCTACTTTGGATCGCTGGACTTAGTAACGCGACATTTGTGTTGCCACGCATGACAAGCTATCCAGAAAAAGGCATGTGACAGGCTGTTTAGAGTATTCTCAATACAATAAAATCTCGGTAATCAATTCATGCCTTCATTCAAAACATGTACATGTATACTTTATATGCAAGAACGGACAATGCCTCTGATATGTAAATACACCATAAAGCATAAGGTCTGATTGCTGTGCATCCTTTTCCGTTTAAAACTCATATTCACACGATGACAAAGAAAATAGCAACAATTCAATGCAACTTTTTCTTGGCTCCTCTGTACTTACTTTTTTGCTTGCTGTTTCTTCAACGTTCTCTGTCTCACCTGATGCTGCATTGTCAGGTATTTTGATTGGGGTCATTTTCTCCTGAACAACTTGTTTATCGTCACCTTCCGCACCTTTCACTTTATCAGAACTATCACGTCTTTCCTTACTATCACGGCTCACTTTTGCTTCCCCTGTTAAACCTTTCCCACCGTTATCAATTTTATGCACATCAACATCAGGTTCTTGGCGTTCAGTTTCATTTAATGCTGCTTTTTGTTTTTCCTTTTCTTCCAAAATTCTAAGCATGTCATGATCACGAGCACTTTGCGAGCGTTTAATTTTGGGTTTAAGTTTCCGTTTCATTGCATTGAACATGTCTTTAAACCCTGATGAATGTTTACCTGACCCTTGACCTATGCTCTCTCTACTGCTCCCACTCACACCTTGGTGTATTTCAAGTTCTGGACGAGTGATCGAACCATCATCCATCGATACAGATGACCTTAATGGTCCATTGAACTGACCATTCACGTTCACACCTTGCCCACTTAAACTATGATTAAATTCGGTTGAGTTTGATAAGCTTTTACTATTTCTGATGTCTTTATAGGGATTCCTACCGCGATTAGACCACGTATTTGACATTGGTTGCTCTTTAGACGGGGTCTCAAAGAACTTGCGCCGCGCTGTACCCGGAGATAGTCTGTCTAGACTTCCTGATTGCAGGGCACCTGCCCCTAGTAATCCTCCTTGGGTGGAGGAAGGAATGAAGTTTGACGGGTAATTTCCAACAGGAGATGAATCTGTCGATGAACTTCTTGACCCAACACCTGCTGGCGGAGCAGATAAACGATTATAATTGGAGTCTATCGGAAGTGATTTCAAATTAGATTTCTGACCTAGTTCACGATAAGGTGAAGGACTTTTACTACGAGAGCGCGGAATGATAAAACTTGGCGGAGGTTTTGGGAGTGACGTCACAGTCGTCTCTGTTCGCGTCACTTCCTTTCCTTTTTTAACCCGATGTATTTCTATATTCGAATATTTTCCGTCTTTATAAAATGTCGACTGTTCCATGAGAATATTTTCGATGTAATCAGAAGGCAGGTGATCAGATTTTACGTTTTTCCCGTCATGTGTGATTTGACGGTGAAACGAAGATTTGTCCCGATTGAATTTATCCACTTCCGTTGTTTGGATGTCAGTCGGCCCCACCAGAAATTCGTCCTTCAACATTTCTAGCTGCGAGCTTGAAAGACTCCTGCAAAAAATTATTAGATTAAAAAAATTCTACACTGATAATTGAGAAAGCATATTAGAAAATTTATATGAGCCATGCCCTGTGAATAGGGGCTTAATGCATCTGCGAAAAGTATCGATTCATGTCAGCTCGCGCAGTCCATGCAGGCTGACCTTTGTCGAAACTTTGTGTTATTAGTCAATTTTCTGCATGCAAAAGGGCCATTCTACCACATGATTCAGTCGTTTGTTAGACAAATTTTAAGGTCCCATAATTATGTGATGACTTTCCTTCTGTAAAGTATTAGGAAGATACGTCAAACCTCCTTTTGCCAGAGCATGGCTCATAAGGTAATATTATGATATCTCTTGAGTTCCAATTTCTTCATTTTGTGACTTAAAAAAATACTATCTTTTCCAACCTCACCCCATCCCTCCGCAGTAGAACGGCTTTTTGTTGAAGCCATGTTTTGTTCATACCCACTATTTCAGATATTATCAAATAAGATAATTCCTAAGACGTCAAATAAATAGACAGCACTATGAGAAAAGCGCGATTAACCCTTAAGCTGCTAAGCGCGACTCACTGACCTTTTGCGGACAGCGTAGATCAAGATCAGACTGCACAGAACGTGCAGTCTGATCTTGGATCTACATTGTCCGATAAGGAGATATCTCTCCCCCCAAAATACTTTTGAAATAGGAAAATATGAGTTTTACCGTTGGCTTGAAAGTTTCATTTCTTTTATTTAGCAAGATAAGGGTTAATGCATCTTCGTAATGCATTATATATGTATGAGCCATGCTCTGGAAAAAAGGGGGATTACTGCATCTCCGTGATGCATTATACCAATCAAGAGTAGTATAGGAGGGTAGACCTCGGACAAAACGCGTTTTGTCCGAGGTCTACCCTCCCTGAGTGCCATTTTGTCCGAGGTCTACCCTCCCTGAGTGCCATTTTTGTCCGAGGTCTACCCTCCCGGGCAGAAAAAATGCCGCATCACTGCAATTTTGGCGTGATTCGGTTTCCGCGACATATGAATACAATAATAAATAGTCCGTTGCTAGTCTCGGGAGGGTAGACCTCGGACAAAAGTAGTTCCGGCCGTTGGTTCAGGTAGGAACCCTCGTTGGACTTAGTCTTTTTTGGAGGGTTGATCTTTCTCTCTCTATTACCGTCGGACTTAGTTTTTTTCACAGTTGGATTAAAAAGTAGTTCCGGCTGATGTAAACAAGTAGTTCCGACTGATGTAAACAAACGTAAACAAACGTTTTGATTGGTCGAGACGTTTTCCCGCCAAAATTCGATGGGGTTATTTCCCCTTTTCAGCTTGGATCAATGCAAAGACCTTTGTTGGACTTAGTCTTTTTCACAACTGTATTAAAAAAGTAGTTCCGCCTAATGTAAACAAACAGGTTGGTTCAGGCAGAGTCTATCGTTGGACTTAGTCTTTTTTCCACGATATGGTTCCAAAGATAAAAGACTCTTCTATTGGTCTTACCGATATTGACAATTTGAGAAAGATAGACTTTTCTTGGGGAATGGTTAGCCCTGAAAAGGGCTGTTTTGGAGTTTGTTTTTCCTCCTCCTCTAATGATAGTATCCAAACTTTGTCTGACAGATAGGACACTCCACGACTCTTCTTCGATCTGCTATTAATCTTCTTATTTTGTTTATTTTATGCATAGGCAGAGTGGAGTCATGCATCATGGCCAGTAAAAAGGTTGTCAGATACCATTTTGTCATCGAGAGAAGTAGAAATTGTACACTATAGTCCATCACCATTTCTTTAGCTGTTATCTATTCGGGAACCGAATGATTAATGTACTGGAAATATCATCGTCTTTTATACGGCTGGAGGCGAGTTGACTTACTTATTGACAATTGTTGAAGATAGATTTTTCTTGGGGAATGATTAGTCCTGAAAAGGACTGTTTTTTTGGAAATTGAACTGTCTTTTTTGTCTTTTTTCTCTATTGAGAACTTTTCTTTGTTTCTTTGGGTATCTTTTTGAGTTTGAGTTTTGGAATCTTTGGGATCTTGAAGTCTTTGAAGTTGTCGATATTTTTCCCATGTTTTCCCAGTCCTATTTTTGACGGTGATACATAGGTGGGATCGTATCGTTGTTTTTTGTGAAGTTGTTCATCATCATCTTTCTCTATTTCTCGTTTTTTATTTTTTATCTTCTCTTCCTTTGGCTGATGATCTTTCTCTGGTTGTGTTTCCTTTGAGTGTTGCTTTTCCTTCGACTGATTTTCCTTTGACTTCTGATCTTTCTTTTTTACAACTGATACAAGGGAGTCTGTTAGTCTTCGAAGGCTGGTTTTATCAAAGTCGAACTCCACCGGAATCTTCACAATAACAGGCGTAGTTGACTGTCTTTGCTGGCATATTGTCTCGATGTTTCTATTCAATGTTTTCAACTCCTCTAAAATCTGAGTTATTGTAGCATCTTGTTTTGAGATCATCTGTCGCATCTCTTCCTCGAATTTGTTAACTGGTGCTGCCATTGGCTCAATGAATGTCGAATTCATGGCTGACGCTAGAATATCTCCACTGTTTCCACTCTGTGGCAAGGAGTTGTCTAAGATGTAGTCGGTTAAGTTGTAATCGGCTAAGTTGAGATTCATCTTTCCCCGTTAACAGTGTGTTTTTACTCGTACTACTCGAAGATCGAGAGCCGAATGATTGTAGAGAAATATCGTCAACGTTTTATAGGTTGGTAGGGGGATTGACCTACTTTGATACAGAATTAAGAGCGCGGACCCGGTCGGAAGCAGTCACGAATGATTATAACACTTACAGAGAGAAATAATAGAAATCTGGGGTACTGGCTAACCGATTGATCTGAGCACTATTGTGAATGTAACATATTCTATGATTGAACGAAAACAACTGAATTCTAGTCAAGCAGAAATGATAATCTTTCGTTTTTTACATAGTTATACTGCTTACTTGCAAAAGAATGAACTATACTATATTAGAAAATATTATTTGGGATGAGATTTTTCTTAGAGTTATGCAGAATTTTGGTTGACAAAATTTGAAAAGATAGAACTTTTCTTAACGTTTGGTAGTCCTGAAAAGGACTGTTTTTCGAAGATTTGTATTTTTTAGCCTCTTCGTCTATCTCTCGCAGCCTCTAACTCATCAAGTAACATAATAAGTAGTGCTAGGTTATGACGTATCTGCCGTCGATGAAACCAATCTTCTAACCAGTTCAGTATCGAATAATATGCCACTGATCCAAACATGAACATACAAAACATTTTTTATTCTCGAGTATTGAGAGGTAAAAAATGATTAAATGAGAACTTGACCGGCTTTCTTTATACGTTTTACAGATGAATTGACCTACCTCGACTCTGAATTAACGTTACCCAATCGTTAGTTTTGTTATATTCTCTTTTGAATAAGTAAAAGATAGATGAAAACAAGTCTATACGTTGTGGTAGGGAATAAGGTTTTCTGATAAACTCAGTCTTTTTTGATAAGTTGAAGTAAAAATTAACCTTTTCTTAAAATCAGAATTGATTTGGTCTGACAATTTGAAGAGAGATAAAACTTTCTTGGTGTATGTTAGCCCTGAAAAGGGCTGTTTTTCACTATTCTCTGTAATGAAATTAATTTAACTATCGGTTAACTTAATTTCAAAACTAGAGAAAAGATCGAGGACTCTAAACCTCCTCATCTGAATCTTCGGGGAATAGCTCACGCCGAAGTTCATTGATTTCTTCAACTTTGTCTTGGACATACTCATTATACATAATGAGTACTCCTTTGATTGAACAAAGTTGAATTTTCAGATTATATTGCACAGCTCTGCTTTTACACTTATCATATCGTTTTTCTATCCCACTCAGACGAATTTTAAGCAATTCGATCTGTTTGCATCCCTTTCTAAATCGTCGCTCTGCTTCAATCAATTTGAACCGTTTGTCGAGGGTCTTCATTTTGAGTTCTGAGAGGGAAAAACTGATTAAAAAGAAAAAGAGCCCCGTCTTTTATAGGATGGTAGAGGAATTGACCTACTTTGACTCGGAATTAATGTTATCCAATCGTTAGTTTCGTTATATTTCTTAATTCAGAATTGAGTTGAAGTGACAATTTGAAGAAAAGTAGAAAACTTTCTTGTTGCATGTTAGCCCTGAAAAGGGCTGTTTTTATGAAGATTCATTCTTCACTGGTTGCGATCGAGATGTTCTTCTTCTTCTTCAAACTGGACCACGATGAAAGCTTGACAGCAATGATAACACCAAATCACTACACCATAGTCTTCATCATAGTCATAGAATCCCTCATCTGGTTCTGGACAATTGTGCTTTTCTCCAAGATGTTGTAGGATATGAAAGCATTTTCCGCACTCTATTGCACATGGTCTATCACACTGTGGACAATAAGGAAAAAATATAAGCATTTTTCTCGTCTTGGTATACTTTTACGATTTCTTATTCGTGCTACTCGAGAGAAACGAGAGTCGAATGGTTATAGGAAAAGTTCACTGAATTTTTATAACTTAGTGGAGGGATTGACCTACTTTTTTCTGACTCAGAATTAACGTAGACCAATCGTCAGACTTGTTATATTCTTTTGTAGAAAAGGAATGGCGGGAGTGGGAAAAACGGTTGATCTTGGCGGGTGTTTGGGGGAAAAACGACGATTCTTCGGATAGGACTTAGTCTTTTTTTTGAGTCTGATACAACCAATCTTTAGATCTGAGAAATACGTTTTGTTTTGACAATTCGAAGAAGCAGACTTCCTGGGTATTGGTTGGCTCTGAAAAGAGCCCTCAATCCTAAAAAAGAAGGAGAGAGTGGTTCTTAAAAAAGAACCATTGTTTTTTATCCATTATACAGGATATGCCGTGATGACAGAAAGATCTTTATACTTGACTACATCCGGCAACTCAAATCCATCATAGCAGGCGACGACTTTACAAACATACGCCTCTTTACCATCTGCATCTTTTCCGATTTCAACAGGAAATTTCATTTCAAAAATTATCTTGTTGAAACCTTGCAATTTAATACTATCGCTATGTTCTACAGTAGATTTTACCATTTCATAAATTTCTGAAACGGAAAATCTTCTAGAGAACAAACTAGGCTGAGCTTCATCCAAGTATCGTTCTGCATCGAAATAATGCTTTCTAATGAAATGCTCATGATTGAAGTACTTCTTATAGCGTAAATATTGCCCACTATAATAAGATTGAGGCGGAGTGCCAAAACCCTGTCTCACGGACATATCGCTAGGATAAAAAGATAGAGAAAGAATAAAAGATAGGAAAATTTCTGTCAACATTTTATAGCTTGGTAGGGGGATTGACCTACTTTGATACAGAATTAAGAGCACGAACGGGGGCGAGAGCATGTAGATAGAACATAACGTACTATATGATCTCACATAGAATGTAATGATCTAGCTACATTTTTCTAAGTCTGAACTTTTCTTTATTCAAGTTTTGGGAAGAAATCAAAACAGACGACCTTTTTAAAATCATTTCTTTATTCATTCAAAAGTTCTTAACAATATCATGAAAAAACAGTAACGTTTAAAACAAACCAAATGTTCTAACACTATATTTTATATATACAAAGACAATTTATATACAAAAAACAATGAAGGTACATTTTTATATACAAAGCATTGACAATACAGTTCTTATTTACAACAATGACAGAACATTTTTACAATGCAAATTCACAGATACCTCGATTTTTCCACTTGTCTTCATGTTCCACAACAGCTTTGTGCAATTGTTCATTGCCCAAAAACAAACTATATACACTGTCCAAGCCACTATATTCACACGTTCCTCTAATTTCAAAGACGTTTTTGAATACTGCTTTTGCCGAAAGAGTTGAAAGTACGATTTTTTCTGTGACATCTCTATCAAATAGGAGATAGCCTTCCATGATATCCACTCCTTCTGCATTATCTCTTGATTTTGTATACCGTAAGTAAAAGTTAAACAGTAGTGATTTCATTTTCAGCATGATCAGATAACTTTCTTCTGGTGTTCCTATGATGATGAATCGCCATCGACTTGTGGCTTGCAACTTCTTAGCGAAATAGTCACTTTTCCACAAACAAGCTGTCAAATAGCCTTTGATGGTGATATCAAAGTCTGACTCAGTCACCAACATTGCAATAAAGTCGTGCATGCTATACATTCTGCAGGATGTCTCTCCTTTTGCAACTCCCTTGTGCAATTTATCTATCCAAAATTTCACACATCTGAATTTAAGGTTGAATTGTGTTCCTTCATCGAGTGTGTGCAGATGGATGAAATCTCTATAAACTTTTTCACGTAGTTCTATCGGCAAAGGCAGCATTTCGCTTGACATGATTTCCACTTTTCGATAGAACCGTCTTACTTTGATTGTTCACTTCAAATCAGTGTAACATGGTGTTGTCCCTTACAGTTATTTATACCCTCAAATCTTATAGGTCATAGAGTGCAGTATCGTTACAATGCAAATTCACAGATACCTCGATTTTTCCACTTGTCTTCATGTTCCACAATAACTTTATGCAACTGATCATTACCCAAAAACAATGGAAATTTGCTATCCATTTCACTATATTCACGTACTCCACTAAATGGAAAAATATGTTTTGAAATATCTTTTGTCGAAAGAGTTGAATATACGACTTCTTCTGTGACATCTCTATCAAATAGAATATAGCCTTCCAAGGTATCCACTGTTTCCTCACTGTCTTGAATAGATCCTTTTTTGTAGCGTAAGTAAAAGTTAAACAGAACCGATTTCATTTTCAGGACGTTCAGAAAACTTTCTTCTGTTCTTCCTACGATAATGAATTGCCACCGACTTGTGGAATCCATCTGTTTAGCAACATAGTTGTCTTTCAACAGACAAATTGCTAAATAAGCTTGGAGAGGAAGATCGAAATTTGTATCATCCACCATCATCACAATAAAGCTGTGTATTCTATACAGTTTGCAGGATGTTTCTCCTTTTACAACTCCCTTATGCAATTTATCTATCCAAAATTTCACACAGGCGAATTTAATATCAAACTGTACTTGTTCATCGAGCGTGTGCTGATGGATGAAATCTCTATAAACTTTTTCACGTACTTCTATCGGTAAAGGTAGCATTTCGCTTGACATGATTTCTCACTTTTTGATGGTTTTCACTGTTTTTTAAAAAACGTCTTACTTCGATCGTTCACTTCAAAACAGTGTAACACGATATTGTTTCTTACAGATATTTATACCCTCAAACTTTTATAACCATAGGGGACAGTATCAGTATCGTTTACAATCACTCTTTTGGTGTATACAGAGCGAAAGGTTTTTGTCTGTGGTTCACTGGTCACTGTTCTGTCTTTATGCCTTTTGATTCTGCAGTCATACTGAACTTTGATTTCTATTGTACGATCCAAAGCACATTTTGAATAGGTGTCGAAATTTACCATCT
This sequence comes from Tridacna gigas, assembly GCA_945859785.2. Classification (NCBI taxonomy): domain Eukaryota; kingdom Metazoa; phylum Mollusca; class Bivalvia; order Cardiida; family Cardiidae; genus Tridacna; species Tridacna gigas. The sequence goes on along the minus strand of OX244028.2, from coordinate 45,020,581 downwards.
GATTTGTATTGTAATCCAAAGTAATTCCCTTGACTTTACATTTGCTTTTTTCTTTTCCATCTTTTGTTCTCATTTTGTAAGCGTAATTCTTGGGGCCTAATCCTCTGAAATGAGTTATTCTACAATCAGGTTCTTCATCGGTCCATTTTCCTAACCTACTGTTAATGATGGGTGGGTTCCACAATTCAGGATCATGAATGTACATACAACTATCTGTATCGAAATACAGAACTCTATCCCCCAATCTTTCAAGAACACTGTACAGTTCCAACCTTGCATAAGCTGTTACGTAGGATGCTACAATAACATTGGCTGTTGCATGCGTTTCGACAAAGTCCATCTTTTCTTCATAGTTGACTAAAATGAATGGACACTCGTTGTCAAAGATTTCCACATGTTTTACCGTATATTTCGGGTCGGTAATCAAGTCGAAATATTTAGATGGTTCTCTGATGTATTTCGTCTTGCTCATGTTTTCACGCTGTGCTAATTTCCCCCAAAGACAGTTCAGCATAATCTTAGCAAACGATCTTTTACCAGGATTTTTTTGAATACATTTGGGGTCGAGTCGAATCCCTTCAGCTTCCTCATACTCGCGAATGAATTGATTCTTTTCCGAGTCTGTCTGACACCAACTGGGATAACCACTGGCTTCTTGCTTAATTTTCAAGAAATTATCCACATAACCTTTAAAGAATTGATCCGAAACAGAGTGGAAATGCCAGATTTCATACACTTGCATTAGCTGATAACCACAGTCGAGAGCTTTGAACAGTTCAAATGTAACCCAAGTTCCAACCAAGGATCTCTCTTCTTTTTTATGGTTACAAACGTTTGAGCTTTCTTGTGCACATTTCATACAGAGTGGAAACATCATCTTGTTGTTACAGTGAACTGGAAGAACAGGGTGAAACAAATCAATTGGGGGTAGAACTTTGCATTTAATGAGGCCTTCATACTGACGAATATTCTTCATATCAATACTCTCAGCAGTCAAGATTGTGGGATGACCTACAGGATAGAATTTATGTTTGCAAACGTAAGGATACAGAGAGCAGATGTCGATATACTTGATTTCCTTCTCACTGCTTTCTTCAACATCATAAACAATTTTTATTGCATTGCATCTGCCTCCAGCCAGACCCTCTCTTGGTTCGATGGGGTCACAGTTCGGATATAGACTTTCAATGGTTTTTTTGTAGTCTTTGTCCTTCTTCATCTTGGTATCGAATTCATGCTCCCATATGGTCACTATGTTATATCCCATTCTTTTGATGGTTTCTAATCGTTCAATGGTATTGTTGTACAATTCATCCATTGTTTTTCCATTGATGGGATTGATATATTTTCGATCCTTGAAACATGTCTGGCAACCATGAAATAAATCCCCGAGGAATTCATAGACAGTGTTTGATTGACGGTGAAAACCGTCTACAGTATATCTTCCTATTTGAAATTCACCACCATTTTTACCGTGTTGAATATGAATCCCTTTTTCCCTAGCAATACTTTGAATCCATCGTATTGCTTTCATAGAAAACCGGCGTCTGACTGGGTCTTTGCTTGAAATGATGGCTATCTGATTTTTTGGTAAATAATCTTTTCGCCAAATCTTGTTACAGGCGCCGGCGATAGTAAACGCCTCTGTGAATGGACAAATTCCACTCTGTTCGATGAACAACTTTCTGAATTCACCACATCCTCGTCTTAGGATATCAACATCCGATCGACAGTACATCTCCATCTCTTTTTGAAAATTGAATTCCTCACCATTTTGAACTTTGTCATTATACCAGACTATGAATTTCGATCGAGCCTCTTCAGACATTGAATCGGGCTTGTAATAAGACATATCCAAGTATGGCCCAACGTAATCCCAGAATTCGTCTGTATTTGCCCAGTGAGGAAAGTAGCCTTTTTTCATTTCTTGAAGTCCAAATGTAGTCGGAAATTTTGCCAGACCAAAGTTCATAAAACTGAAGGAGTCAATCAAACACACACCATTCAATTCTAACTTCAAAATATTATTACCATTCATAGTCAGTTCTGGTTCTTTCATCCCAACATTGATAATATGATTGAGAATAAATTGACCATCATAACCTTTGAGATTATGGGCAATAGCTATGATTCCTTTATGATGCTTTGTAAAGAGCCAGCTACAGAATTGACTCAAAGTTTCTTTTCCTTGAAAAATAACTTCTCTTCCTTCTTCGAATTCACTACATGTGGAACAATGAAAATCAAGTGGTTTATCGATACATTCAGCACAGGCTCGGTGTGCAATACAGTAATTCGGGATATGTATCCCTGTATCTTGCTGACATTCAAAATCAAAGAAAATGAACAAAGGTTTTTTGACTACAGAAGAACTCGTCTCATCGTCACTGTCATGCTTCATCTTACTCTGGTAAGGCTGAATAAAACACCGATGAGAGAAGTCAACTATTTTCTTGCAGAGATGACACTTTTTCTTTCCCTTACAGACATGATTTTTCTTTCTGACAAAAAACTGACCTCCACATTTTGAACAGAGTTTCACTAATTCACAAATGGTCTTCTTCTCTTTGCCTTGAAGTGTTTTGTGTTTTTCCAAGCATTCTGCACTGAAAAAACATCTATGACACTTGGAGCAGACATACTCTTTTGATTTCGATGGACATTTTCCAGTACGAAAGCAACCTTTACAGATCTTTGAGCAAACATGGTCTTCCCGATTCCTGTAACGTATATCACAGAACTCACAATAATAACCACAATCAAGAAATGATGTAATGGATTTGATGTAGTCATAGTGTTTTTGATGAAAGTACAAATGTATGATTTTACTATTATCTTTCACTTTTGGATGTTCAAACACTTTCTCCATTCTCGATTGCTGTTGATGGACTTTAATAACATAGTCTTTTTCATACAAGAAATCTTGAATTTTTTTGTATTCTTCAGGCCCTACAGCTTGTGTTGACGAAACTCCAGCTTCATTCATCAATTTCTCGGCTTCAATCTTTTGAAGTGGTCTGTTTGATCTTTTGATGATATCCCATCTTCGATTCCATTCTTGGGTGTTTTCACGTTCATAGTGATAAATCCCCACAACAACAGCTCTTGCAAAACATAGATGATCTTCATTATTAATTTCAATAATCGATTGTTTCTTCTTTGCGAAAACTTTTGAATCCAATATTTCTGTACCCCTAACTCTTTTACCACTTCCACTTGGGGGTACCGTATGTGTGATATCGAATGTCATGTGACCATCGTTCAAGATGAATTCCTCATTCGACTGTAGAACTTTTTCAATCTCGTCCAATATAGTATGACTCTCCAACTCCTCCACATATAGAAAGGGTATATGAATCCCCATATCCAATGAACGGTGATTGATGGTAATTCTGATCATATCCCTCGATTCAGCCTTTAACTTTTGAACGATTTGTTGGATAACATCGTCGAATAAGGCAGTCAGTTGCTGGGGTTGTAACTCATCGAATTTCTTAAAGCACGCCTCCAGCACACGGGAATCTGTATTGAATTTTCTTGACTTCTTTTTTCCCACTTCTTTTAAGGCGTATAGACTTTTCATATCCAAAGATTTTTTGTCACCACTTTCTTCTTTCTTGGGTAAAAATAGCCCAGCATGACTTTCTTCTTTCAAAGATTTTCTGTCTTCTTCTTTTAAAGATTTTTTGTCTTTACTTTTTTCTTCCTTGGGCAAAAATGGTTCAGCATGACTTTCTTTTTTCAAAGATTTTTTATCTTCTTTCAAATTTTTTCTCTTTTTGGTTGACGGTGGAAATTTCTCATCGTTTTCTTCTTTCAAAGATTTTTTGACTTCACCGTCGCTTTCTTCTTTCAATGGTAAACTTTTTCTCTTTTTGGTTGACGCTGAAAATTTCTCATCATCGCTTTCATCATTACTGCTACTGTCTGGATAGACTAGGATTCTTTTTCTTTTCTTTGCCGGTAGTAATTTTTTTCTCTTCTTCGACATCGGCTGAATTGCCTCATCGTCACCTGTACTGTCTGAATACGGTACTAGTCTTTTAGACATGGTTTTATGACTGATTGCGAGTCAAGTAATGTCCCAGAACTCAAAAAATCCTAGCTTTTTTATATCTTTTTTCAGACCAAAACGTGTATAAAAAGAGGCGTTACGACTGAAATCTTCATCATTCTTCGGAAAGATTTCAAACAGGACAACTGGTAGAAAAATGAGTGGGTTCAAGCTACAAAGTACAACACCAAAGAGAATGTACCTGTATGTTAACCCATACACTCACGACTATGAGATCACCAATATACCGTCAAGATATCAAGTCTACCATACTGGGAACTACGTGGGGTCATTTCTATCCCACCAACATTCTGCAGAAAAAGATGTCTATCGTATCACCAGAGTCCTGGATCAAGCAACATTCGACAAACGCCATGGAGTGAGTGATATGACAACGAATATCTGTTTTGCATGCAACAGATCAGGACATTGGGCTAGACAATGTCCAGAAAAAGAAAAAATGATGTGGAGATTCGTCTCTGTCTTCGTGGACCCCTACAGTCACGATGTTAAAATTTCGCCAACAATGGAAACCGGGAGAGAATTCCAACATATGAAATACGTTGGGGCTCTATTATCCTATAAAGTAGACGAGAATAAATGGAAGACAAGATCGTCACAGACTACAACTTCATTGCCAGGAAATCAGATCGAGCAGGAGATCGAAAATATGGAGCATGATAACACAGAAATCAACGACACAGAAATCTGTAGAATTCAAGTAGAAATACATGATAAGCTGCAACAAAGTTCGCAAAAAAATAAACTTTCTTCAGAGGATACTCTTATACTCGATCAAAACAATGAACCCTCTTCACTGTCTGGAGAGGAGCAAAACAACGAACAGATATCTCAGAAATCTTCAGGATCTGAAGAAAAGAAAATCAACGAGAAAAGAGAAAAGAAAAAGAAGAACTGTTTCTTCTGCAAAACAAAAAAACATGGCGCAAAAATCTGTCCAGATATTGTGTTGAAAAATAACAATGACGAACACAATAATGGAAACAGTAAGAGGAAACGCAAGAGTGAATGTGAGCCTGACATTCCGAAGAAAAAAAGAAAAACGTGTCTGTAATTTTTAACAGAAAAACATTTTCAAAGAACTGTTTCAAAGAACTGTTTTCAAAAAACGATTCAAATATTTCTACAGTTCAATGTTTCATTGTATATATTTTACCAGTTTATTGTTTTAAATAAAAATTTCATTGTAATGATTATTGTACAAAAGTTTTAAATAAAAAGTTTTAAATAAAAAGTTTTAAATAAAAGATATAAAAACATATAGGACTTGACTTTTTTGTTTTTGACAATTTGAAGAAAGTAAAAACTTTCTTGGTATTGGATAGCCCTGAAAAGGACTGTTTTTAAAATTAAAGAGAACGTATTCTTCACCATTTCAATGAAGGATACATTCTCATTAATTTATTCTGCCAACCGCGATGCTCTGTTGGCGGTATCAGTTCTGATAAGTCTGGGTAAATATTACCCATCTTAACGATTGGGGTACGAGTATAAAACTCATACCCTCGTCTTGCAAAGAACTCGCGAAGAGCTTTATGCTTTAGTCTCTTTCTTTCTTCTGCCTCGTCTTCTTTCTTTTCCATGGCCTCTTGCTCCCATTTCTCTTTCATTTCTTTCTTATTCTTCTTCTTACTACCAAACAACCCACAGCAGAATTTCGATAACTTCATTGTGAAATGAGTTAATACAAGAATAAAAAATGCTGCCTCTTTTATAGCTTGACAGGGGGATTGACCTACTTTGCGTTAGAATTAAAAGCGCGAACGTGGGCGAGAGCATGTAGATAGAACATAATGTACTATATGATCTATCTACAATGTCTAAGAGTATCAGTTCCAAAAAAATGTAACGAAACTAACGATTGGTTAACGTTAATTCCAAGTCAAAGTAGGTCAATCCCTCTACCAAGCTATAAAATCAGTGAACTTCTTCTATAGTCATTCGACTCTCGTTCTCTCGAGTAAGACGAATAAATCATAAAGTAACCAAAGCGAAAAAAGAATTCAAAATATGGAACAGATAAACCATCAAATAATTGATGCTCTCCAAGACTATTTAAATGCTGGTGAAGATCTGTTGGTATTAAGAAGACAACTCATAGCAGTTCAAAGACATCTAGAGCAGATAACACAACCATACAGAGAGCTCGGAGAAAAATTACTTGAGCTGTTTATGCAGACAACAACTCCAGAGCTCATATTAGTTGACGTTGAACTCGGGAGAAAGATCACCACAAAGGATGGTACAATGACAATCACAAGAAGAACTGGAAGTTGTCCCATCTGTCATGCAAATTTTGGTTGCTGTCATTAGACGAGGAAAAAAGACAGTCTAATCTCAAAAACAGTCCTTTTCAGGACTAACCAAAACCTTAAAAAATCTATCTTTAACAATTGTCAATTTTGTAGATGTGTTGTTGTACTTTTTTTGCAGAGAGAAAAACTTTTAGATTAAAAAATCTTACAGAGAGAAAAACTTTTTATCGATAGAAAAAATTTTTTCAAATAAAAATCTTGCAAGAAAAATTTTTTCAAAAAATCTTACAGAGAAAATTTTACCAATAGAAAAAATTTTTACGCTTAAAAATTTCGGATAAAAATTTTCGGATAAAAATTTTTACAATTTTTAAAAAGTTCTGCAGATTAAAAACTAGGGTCGAATAAAACTAGGGACGAATAAAACCTAAGATTGGGTAAGTCTAGACGAAGTGGTTTCCGGGAAATGTCGGAAAAATCCACACTCAAATCATATAGTTAGGTAATGTCTAAAGATCATATTGCTAGGAGGCAAAGAAAAGACTAAGTCCAACGGTAATAGAGAAAGATTGAGGCGAATAAAGACGGAAAAAAGACTAAGTCCAACGACGCTCTCTGCCTGACCCAGCGTAAGTAGAGAATATAGTCCATATCGTGGAAAAAAGACTAAGTCCAACGATAGACTCTGCCTGAACCAACCTGTTTGTTTACATTAGGCGGAACTACTTTTTTAATACAGTTGTGAAAAAGACTAAGTCCAACAAAGGTCTTTGCATTGATCCAAGCTGAAAAGGGGAAATAACCCCATCGAATTTTGGCGGGAAAACGTCTCGACCAATCAAAACGTTTGTTTACGTTTGTTTACATCAGTCGGAACTACTTGTTTACATCAGCCGGAACTACTTTTTAATCCAACTGTGAAAAAAACTAAGTCCGACGGTAATAGAGAGAGAAAGATCAACCCTCCAAAAAAGACTAAGTCCAACGAGGGTTCCTACCTGAACCAACGGCCGGAACTACTTTTGTCCGAGGTCTACCCTCCCGAGACTAGCAACGGACTATTTATTATTGTATTCATATGTCGCGGAAACCGAATCACGCCAAAATTGCAGTGATGCGGCATTTTTTCTGCCCGGGAGGGTAGACCTCGGACAAAAATGGCACTCAGGGAGGGTAGACCTCGGACAAAATGGCACTCAGGGAGGGTAGACCTCGGACAAAACGCGTTTTGTCCGAGGTCTACCCTCCTATACTACTATCAAGCCATCACATAATTATAGATCCATAAAATCCACTTTCTTTAAATAATTAACTTAATAATGAGGTAAGCGGACTGCGCAGGCTGACCGGGGTCGATACTTTTCGCAGATACGTTAAGCCCCCTTTTCACAGTATAGCTCATATATAAAACCAAGCAAGTCGTCGAATTTGACTTTCATCCATTTCGTTTTAATTCTTTCAGCGCCAAATATATTTACTTGACCTCTTCAGATGGTTGAAAATACAATCCACTCATACTTAGAAACATTTTTATCTTATAGGCTTAATGGAACAAGCGGACGGTATAGATCCAAGATCAGACTGCACGTTCTGTGCAGTCTGATCTTGATCTATGCCATCCGCAAAAGTCCCTGTTTTAGCCTATGGCGCCGAAAGGGTTAAAGACGGCTGAATCATGAGATACAATGGTCCCCTTAAATGCAAAAAAAAACAATATAAAAAAAGTATCGACTCAGGCCAGCCTGCGTGGACCGCACACGCTGACATGGTTCTACACCTTTTGCGGATGCATTACGTAAGCTTTTCACCAAGTATGACTCAATGAATGAATTCAAACTCATCCCACAGATAAATATGAGCCATGCTCTGTGAAAAGGGGAATTAATGCATCTGCAAAAAGTATCGACCCAGTTCAGCCACAGAAGTCCGCGCAGGTCCTTTGCTAGTAACTTTTTGGTAGCAGTCAATTTTCTTCCTGTCGAAGAACCAGTGTCCCTCAGGATTCAGTCGGTTTTTAGACAAAATGGATTGTATGGATCCATAATTATGCGATGACTTGCTCGGCACAATGCATTACGGGGATGCTTTAATCCCCCTTTCACCAGAGCACGAATCAATTATACGGCGAACGAGTATATCTTATAGCCTGAGTTCCAAATAGAATATCAGACAATGTAAATCCAAGATCAAATTGGAAGTTTTTTGCAGTCTCATCTTGGTCTACACCATGCGCAAAAGCTCCTAGTGTCGAGAATGGCAGTGAAAAGGCTATATTTAATCTCACATACCGGCGAACTTTCTGCTTCTCTTCCCTTGAACTTTCCATCGGAGGTCGGGCGAGTTCTTCGGAAGCAATATGAAATTGTCGTAAAGACTAGAAGAAAGAAACAAGAAAGCTCTTTAACCCTTAACATGCTAAGTAAGTGAAATGAAACTTTCAATCCAACAGTAAAAAAGACAAATTTTGCTATTTCACAGGTATCTTTTCGGGGGAAATATCTCAGTATCGGACAGTGTAGATCCAAGACCAGACTGCACATAATAGATCAGACTGCACACTCTGTGGAGTCTGGCCTTGATCTACACTATCCGCAAAAGGTCCTTAAGTCGCGCTTAGCCGTCTAAGGGTTAGAAGGAAGACAGATGGTGAAGAGGGTGCTGGAAAAGTAATATCGAAACTCTCTTGTGGTTTACAATATGAAGAGGAACAAGAGCACCGCATGCGTATGCCAACGTTCGGCTGCGGGTGCTTTTCATGAAAGTTTTAGGTCAGAAAAGGGGAATAACTGTGTCAAAAATATCTTGATGGTCGTATGGGTTCCCCTAGTGATAGTTAACAAGCAGTCCAAACCTGAAATAAATATCTTCAGTATTGACAGAGATATAGTAAAATGTCGACGTTTTTTGAAAATGTCAAAGTTTTTGCACGACGAAGACGACACCAGGGTCCGTATTCACAAACCATTCTTAAGAATATTCTTAGTCTTATTCTCCAAGATTTTCTATGTTTGAAAGTAACACAGCTTCTGATTGGCTAAACCATATGGTTTAGCCAATCAGAAGTTGTGTTACTTTCAAACTTGGAAAATCTTGAAGAATAAGTCTAAGAACGTTCTTAAGAATGGTTGGTGAATACGGACCCTCAGGGCTACGACAATAACTCGACGTTTCCTTCGAAAACACCGAGCTAAAAATGAAATGTATTCACGCCAGCAATTACCTCTTTTTTTTCTCATAGTTTCGCTTGTCGGCCATTAGTAAAATCTTCATGAAGATATATTCTTCAAGACTGGATATTTATCCAACAGATCGTTTGAACAGCAGTTGCTGGGAAAAATATGGTCTGTCAGAGCTAACCGACATATGCTGGCAAACATTTGTTTGTAGAAGTCGTATAGACGGCGATTTAGCCTCAAATTATCTCGTAGGATGTAATCTGCGCCATATTTTTCTATTTAACTCATTTGGGAATATGGATGATACATGTATTACACCAGGGTCCGTATTCACCAACCTTTCTTAAGAATATTCTTAGTCTTATTCTTCAAGATTTTCTACATTTGAAAGTAACACAATTCCTGATTGGCTAAACCAAATGGTTTAGCCAATGAGGAGTTGTGTTACTTTCAAATGTAGAAAATTCTGGAGAACAAGACAAAGAACGTTCTTAAGAATGGTTGGTGAATACGAACCCCGTTTACAAGAGGCAATTTTGGACGCCCTACTTACGTAGATCACACGCATGCAGTATAAAACTAATATCACTGTTCAAATTTGGAATGACATTGCTATATATAGAAACAGAAATGTCACCTGTTATTTATTATTCCGTCATCTTCACGTCACTGTCCCCCACCCTTTTCGTAGGATCACCATCAAGTTCGATTAATTCTATGGAATATTTTGGGCCAAAGTACTGCTGTCAAGAGCCGTAAATGTCTTTACAAAACGTTATATTTTACATAATGAATACTCACTAATTATCGTGACAATAGACTGAGGCCCCGATCATATCAATATGAATGCTTCAAACTCAATTTTGTAAATGTCAAGTTGTTCAAGGTGAAATTATCGAGCTAAGGAGAAGATTTTATACTTTTGCCTTTTAGAATTCGGAAAGAAAACCTTTTTTTTTTCTTACTTAAAATAGAGATTTTTCATTTCATGGACCAAAGAAATTAACTCACCTCTTTTACATATTTCAAAATAACCTGTAACAAGGAAAAAAAACCGGATAAATATAATTTTCATACAAATCCTTCCATTACATAGAAAACTGAATGGCTTTATAGGCCACTTTATCAAACATTATTCCATCATACCACAGCTAACAATTCCGTTATCTATGTGTTATTTTCAAGTTTCACCGGTGCAAGTCTTGTGCTTGACAGTGCCTTACACAGTGAAATCAGTTATTCGAGATCATGCATGTTTTTCTAAATTTCTGACTACAAAATCAAGGTCTTTACCATTGAACGACAGTGGGCCTTACACACTTAATAGTTCCATCCCGTTACTCTCTTAATCTATAACCTGCTGAGATGGTTGCTTATCGTAGAAATGAATTTCAGTTTGTCTGGTGAATAAATTAAACCGTAAATCATGAACATTGGCCAAAAATAGTAAATATATCATCGAACAATGTAAATGAGCCAAGCGCTGTGAAGGTGGGGGGGGGGGTATTTATGCACTTACAGAAAGTATCGACTCATGTCAGCCTGCGCAGTACGCGCAGGCTGACCTGGGTCGAAACTTTTTGCTTCAACCAATTTTCTGCATGTCCAAGAACCATTCTATTTCATGATTCAATCGGTCTGTACACAAAATGAATTTTATGGACCTATAATTATATGATAACTCTTGCTTGGTATAATGCATCACGGAAATGCACTATACGCCCTTTTTCCAGAGAGCCGCTCAATTACATTGAACCCATAGAGTTCTAGGCACACCTTATGTTGTTTTTCCTGATATTGTAGGTCAGAACCAGGACGTACAGAGGGATTTGAATCTTACACTGTCCTCATCTTTGTAACACACTTAAAAAAACAACTGTCAATCTTTCGGTTGCTTCTCATGATTAAAAAGCTCTATTCCATTGGCCCATTGCTCCAAAGGTTACAAGAATTTAACCGTGTTTTTTTCCCTCTAACACGCATTGTGCCGTCTGAAGAGAAATCTTTAGTGGCAGCTTTTCAAAATTGGTAAATATTTTACGACTCTTACCGTACTGATACTACTTATAATAATAATAATAATAATAATATTATTATTATTGGTTAATGATTTTATCTTACAATGAAATCAAATGAAGGTTTGATCGAAATCTACCTGATCGATATTTTGTTTCAGATTATTGATGTCTCCTCCATTTTGGGCTGATGTGGGAGACTCTTCATCAGAACCCCTTCTGTCGTTGACGACGTCTGATTCTGCAACTATGACCGCTAGTTCACGCAAGCGCTTCAGCTGTAAATAGAATAATGATTAATTGTTAAATGGTGTTTTACGCCGCATTTTTCGAATTCAAATCATGATGAAAATTCACTTATATATGAGGCATGCTCTGCCAAAAAGCGGGTGTAATGCATTCCGTGATGCATTATACCAAGCAAGTTATCGAAGTATTATTGATCCATAAAGTCTATTTTGTCTAACAACAACTGACTAAATCAGGAGTTAAAATGACCCTTGGGCAAGCAGGAAATTGGTCAGTAGATCCACAGGCTGACCTGTGTCGATACCTTTGGCAGATGCATTCAGCCCCCTTTTCAAAGAGCATGGCTCAAATGTATACCTTGGGTTTCACCAGTACCAGATTGGGGCTCTAAAGTATCTTACACATTAATTATGATTGTTATAATTGGAACAACTTTCTTAACTCTGTTCCCGGGTTCGGCTCGGGACAAACCAAAAGAATTGCCCACAACATAGCTGAATTCTTAGGTGTAAGAACTTCAGTTTCTCGGAAATGAATTGTTTTGATCATGCTTTTAGACATTATTTCATCGATTTCTATCATTTTTGGTCACAGGACCTAATACAATATATCATACCGAATATGGATGAACAATACAAGCATATTATCACTATATGTGAGTACTTAGAACGCATTAGATATTCAACAGTTCCTATTCAAATGTATGATAAATAAACGCAGAAAGATTTAAAACTGTTGTCTAATCTGTACTTATGATTACAATTTAAAGTTACTTTAAATAAGAGTAAATCAATGTTTTTCGAGAGGAACATATTAGGTAAATTCTAACCAATGAACAAATCAGAAGAAAATGAAATTCATATTCAATATCACTTTGAACATTAGACACTGAACACATATACTATTGCAAGATCATTTATCTTATCTTTTCGAGGAAAAAAAAAATAGAAAAAAAAAAGGGTCAAAGGAATGTTTAAACGATAAACAAAATATTACCGAAGTTAAGACATCTTCCGTTCGCCTGACGTATCTCATATGGATTCCCCGCAGATCTGCCAAGCGTCTCAGTAACTCAGCTTTCTCATTCATCCAAACGTCTGATTCATGCTTCAGTCTGTCTCGAACTTCCTCTAACTGCTGTTCCAGGTGTTTTACTTTGGTTTCCCCCGTGTTCATCTAGAATTGATATGTAAATTGTACAGGATCATATTTTACGTAAACCAGTTACAGGTTTGTTACAGCGAGATTAGAAAATAGAGCCATGCTGTGGCGAAAGGGGGTTAAATGCATCTCCGTGATGCATTTAACAAAGCAAGTCATCTGATAATTATGGATCCATAAAATCGATTTTGTCTTACAACCAACGGAATCATGAAGTAGAATGGTCCTTGGACATGCAGAAAATTTACCATAGGCAAAACGTTTAGACACAGGCCAGCCTACGCAGAGTGCGTAGGCTGACCTGGGTCGAAACTTTTTAGGTACATTAAATCCCCTTTTTTACAGAGCATAGCCCATTAAGTTGTTTTATTGATTGTAAATCATTGCTTTGCCCCTTACCCTCTGCAGCAAGCTGCTTTTGGAAAAAAAGAAAGAGATGCCAAAAGGAGAACCTGATAAGAAAAAAAAAAGTAATTTCTTTCGTGACATGATATTTTAAGATTTTAAACCATAATTCATAATGATTACACAATACTTATTATCGCTAGTCCGTCAGAGTTCTTCTCTTTGAGCACTCTTCTGCATATATGGTAAGACAATGAAAAAAATCTCGCGAGACAGCGCGATTTTATCGGAACCTATACGGTGCTCGTAAAGTTGCCAGAACGTTAATAAACACATAATGGGAAAAGAAAATGAGAAATGAAAGCCTTAATATACTTTGGACAGTGCATTACATTGAAATGTGCCTCTGTAAGAACAGATGGATGGTTTTGGTTGTACTTCATATATGATGCTAATGATATTTGTTTACACGTGGTCCCGGTGGTAGGTATTAACGTGCCTTTCACTTGAAGAATTCAACTATTGGAAATAAGAAGTACTTTTACAGTTATCTTCTCAAAATAACCTGACGCTAATTTAATTGGGGAGGTAATAATTAAACTCACAAATGTCAGCTCATTTCAGTATTTATTGACACTGGCGAATATTTGATTCGTTGTTTTATGGGCACCCATCTCGTAAGATGAGCTGAAAAGCCAAAAGATCAATTAAAAGACGAGGAGTAAAACAGTCTATGGTCTGAGCGCACATCAAGTCTGGCTCATTGTACGCATAATTATGAAATCAAATAACACAGTGCGTCAGGATGTTTGAAGTTTAGGTAAAAGCTTAAATTTAAAGCTTTTCTATTGAAATACTTCTTATTTAAATTAGTGGAATTCACTGAGTTAAAGGCGCGTTTAAACCTACTACCAAGACCACGCGTAGACAAAAAATAAATGGCATTATATATGAAGTACAATCAAACGCAGATATCTTTACTAACGGAGGCATATTTCATTGGGATGCAGGGACTAACAAGTACAATGTATATTAACCCTTATCCTGCTAAACGAGTTAAATAAGACATTCAAGCCGACAGTAAAAACTTATTTTTTGCAGAAAAATTTTCTCCTTATCGGACAGTGTTGATCCAAGATCAGACTGCACGTTTATGGCACACGTAAACAGTTCTTTTGGTAAAATTAGAAATAATGGAGAAAAGAAGGTTTTCAATGCAATTTTGATAAGAAAAGCAGTTATCACACCAATAAATTGTGTAAGATTATTGAATAGACGCATTCAGTTTGTCTTTGAAACAGGAGGTCATGACCTTTCCTTCTTTGTTCCATTAGTTTTGACTTTAAATGCGAAACTGAGGGGTCATGGAGTTAGTAGCTAGCTTTAGCCGTAAAAACAATGGTGGGCTAATGCCATGAAAGATTGCGAAAAAACATGGTAACGAGCTATTTTTGATTTTATCCTCAAATTATGTATCGTTTTGAGTTTCAATTTAGCTAGGCATTTTAAGGCTAGTCTCCTGGGTTTGCATTTTGTGAATTTTGGAATAAAGGCTAAAATGGCTTATTTTGTCAATTTTTTTTCCCGACTATGCCAGTTGCCTGTATTGGTCAGTAATTTCACAAGTTTAACATGATTCCTTGATGAAATCTAAAGATTTGGGGTTATGCTGTTGCATTTAAGTGCTCTTTATCATTTCAGGCTGATTCCATAGACCTTTTGTTGAAGAAGTTGTGTTTGGCGTGTTGACGGTCGACACAAGTTTGACCGAAAACCGTGTTCTGGCACTCAAGGTGTCGCACCACTGCGAGACTGCTTCCGGGTCGTAGTAGTCAAAAGTAGTCCGATGTGAAATTTTGCAGTAGCACTTTTGTTGCACTGTTTCGTGGAGCTGAGAGGGCTTGGTGGAATGTAATTTAGATTTGCTTCAAATTTAGGTAGAGGGGGACCATTTAGGTGTGATTTTATCATATATTGATTGGACTATTTTATGTCAGTGGAGGAACAAAAAATTGGGGTCATGGCGATAAACAGGTGTTTTTGAGAGGACAATTTCTAGGGTGCCTGTATTGATTGGGATTTAGCGTAAAACGCAATCGGTTGACATGTTGTTTTTTATGCATTTTTTGAAGGACTATGACTGTACTTTTGAGAGCATGGGACGGTAAAGCCAAAGTTTTGCCATTAAGCGATTTGTGAAGCTTTAAAGATGGTCAATTTCACTCTATTTTCAATATGGCAAAAAACCAGTGGTGTGACACCCCAAGCACAAGGTGGTCGAAGAGAGATAACTCTATCGGCCTGGCGATAATAAGTACGTCGAGAGTCTGTGTGTTGTTTGCACTCAGTGCTCTATCTTGACGTTTTCGTATTTTGCACGTTTGTTGCAGTCGTTGATAGTGGGAAGAGTAAGTAAATTTTACAAACCTCTAGGCTCATTCTCTGTTTAGACATTTTTGCGTCTTCAAAGTCCTTTCTGTGTTTTTCCAGTTGTTCTAAAAGATTTGTTCTTTCCCTAGTGTGTTCTTCGTCCCGTTTGTGAAGCTGTTCCTAGAAAATTAGATACACAGAACACATATTAGTCGTAGATTCTTCAGGCTACCCCTTTTCTCACTATTCATTAACCTTTTTCAGCCTAAAGTCCCGCAATATATATATGAGTCAAGTTCTGTGAAAAAGGGGATTTAATGAATCTGCAAAAAGAATCGACCCATTGCTATCTTGGAAGTTTCTGCATGTCATTGGGCAATTCTACCCAATAAATCAGTCGGTTGTTAGACAAAATAGATTATATGGATCAATAATTATGACTTGTTGGTGTAATGCATAACGGAGACCTAGTAAACCCCCTTTTGCCTGAGTATGGCTCATATTTGATTTTACTTTTAACCCAATTATTCATTTGTTCCTTTATGGAGGCATCAGCTTTCCCATATACGCTACGAGAAAAATATAACATCTAGCACTTGTTTCTTAGATCACTGGTCTAACACTAATAAAATATCTTTTCTAAAAACAAAATGTGCAAAACCACACTAATTGCTCTAATTCTCAGTTGGGCCATCAGACCTGTTTAGTAATCATAATTATTGCTAAACCTTCTTTAGAGACAATTTCTTTTCACAAAACGTTTACAAGAAGTGCTGTGATATACATGAATGAAAACTTGACATAGAACTATATTTTACTTGTAAATCCACAGCTAGACCATGGGCCTCGGCCAAAAGACGTTTTTGCTCTTCACGCTCCTTTTCCCAGGCAATTTCCATTCTGTACTGCACGTCTTTATTCTTAGATTGGACTTGAATAAACACTGCTAACTGTTCTTCAAGCTGAAACGAAAGAAATATTAAAATAAATTATGCAACTACTTTAACAACGACTGCCTCCGGTGAGACAACATTCCTTACGAAATAGGAATGCTAGCCTAGATAAAACACCACAGTCAATCAGAAATTACGTATGAAACACGTCTCCCAACCAATCAGACCACGACTGTTAAGTTAGATCTCTTTATAGTGCAAAATGTTTTCAAAGAAGCTTATCATCACTAAGTTATCGCAAGAATCTTCAAATTTCTGATGGGCTGAACCAAATGGTTTTGCATATCAGAATTTGTGTCAGAATCTGAGTTAAATTTAGACAAAGAAATGTATTTATAGCGCTTGGTAAATAGAGATACAGTTGCGTTTAAGCAATAGAAAACTGTCCAAATGTGACACATGTTGCTGAGAAAATTAATACCCATGAGTTAACGCGCTCGGTATAACAAAACTTGTGTTCACCATCAAACCTCAAGTTAACCAATGAACCAGATCGTAAAAGCATTTGAAATTAAGAAAAACGCTACACAACAAAAGCTACTCGTTGCATTGTAAAAAAAACATTTATCAACCTTGGATTTATTATTTCATATTCAACCGATTTCAGAACGGGGAAAAAATTTCCATGAAACGATGGCAATAAACTTTTGTCCACCACATTTTTCCTACCTGATTTATTTTACTGTTCAGAGATACTCTCTCCATATCCCAGTCCCGTCTCTCGGTTGTCATTTTATTGACAAGATCAGATCTTTCCATCTCTTGCTCAACCAGCTGTCTCTTGAGTGCATCAATCTGGGCTCGTAAATTGCAAGCTATTTCTTTGCCCTCTTCAATCTATTCAAAAGAATAAGGGACCGTACTCACCAACCATTCTAAATTGCAACCTAATTTTTTGGCATGGGTTTCCTTGCTTTCAGAATAAAACATTTTCTGATTTGCTAAACCAAATGACTTAGCCAATGGTAAGTTGGAGTACTTTCTAAATTTAGGACTGGACTAAGAATGCAATAAAGAATGGTCTGTAAATACCAGCCTAGATCAGATAGGTGTTTGGTAATAGTGACTCATTACTATACAAAAACGATCATTCATATCCCCGTTGTAGACTATTTTTAAAGAACACTGTGGATGAAGGAACAATTGCTTTGAACAGCAACAGGTCCCTTTACCACAGTGTTTTCAGTATTGTTGAAAACCTTGTCCTTTCCTTTCCCTTTTAATCTTAGTTCTTGGTTTAATTTGTAATGTATTTGGTGGCTATTGGCTTGAAACGCACAAATTTTGAAATCATTTCGAGTCAATAATGTAGTATGCACCCAGTCAATCCATTTTGATACAGGCCACTTTGCACAAGTGACACAAATAGTTCCAGAGAATGAATATGTCTTGTTTTAACTGTATGAAAACTATGTGTGAAAGTATAGCAATTGGAATAGCAAAGTACTTGTAAGCCATGGATAACAACACGGAAAAATGCCCGTACCTGACTAATATGCGATTCAAGTACGGTACGTTCGTCTTTCCAGCGACTCAAGTCGTGTGTATAAGTCTCACGTATGTTTGCCATGCCTTTTTGTATGCCGACAATTATTTCTTGGTCGAGGTTCTTCTCTTTCTGAAGTCTCTCGACAACTGATAACAATTGTAGATGCTCTTTCTGCAGTCGGTCTAGCTGGGTTTCGTACCTTACTTTCATGGCCAGGTATTCAGCTCGAAGGATTTTTTCATGATGGTGGAGTTGATAGTTGATTTCGTCCTGTGAGAGAATAAGCAGTATCAACCCTGTACCAAGAAATCCCGATTTTTAATGACTCTGAGAAGGAAGGCTTTTGAAAACATTGTGGGAAAAACAGAAAACGCTGGTAACCAGCATTTTCTCCTTTTCCCACAATGTTTTATACCCTTTCAAAGAAATAAATCTTAATTTATGCAACATTTAGCTTCTCGTCTGCAAATGCTTTAAATTTGGACCGGTCTAAAAGTTAGACGTTTGGTAAAGAGTGAAAGCCGAACCTTTTACCAGACGACAAGACTTTAGACTCATCCTTATTGAAAGTACATCTGGTGACGAAATGATAAAAGTCAAATGACAAGATTTGTCTGAAATGTGTGTCAATGCAGACCGACTTTAGATATCAATCAGAAATTTTTCTCTTCGGCTTTAACATATCAGAAGCTGATATATATATATATATATATATATATATATATATATATATTTTTTTTTTTTTTGAAGAACTGGGGTCCTTATTTACCATCCATCCTTACATATATCTTTGTCTAGTTCTCAGAAATGTTCTAGATTTGAAAGTAACACAAATTCTGACTGGCTAATCCAAATGGTTTTAAATTTAGAAAATTCTACAGCATAAGACTAAGAATACATGTACTTTAATGAATGGCTGGTGAATACGGACCTGACACTTTTGCAATCGCTAAAACTCCATATATCGCCCTTTAACCCTTTACCACACAATCTCGAGATTTAACAACCCTAAGGAAGAAAGCTTTTGAAAAAAATGTGGGAAAAAGAGAATTTGCTGGTAACCATTATTTTCTCCTTTTCCCACAATGTTTTCTCCCATTTAAAAGCAAGAAATCATCTTTTGAGCTACACTGAATTTCTCATTTTATTGTCCTCCAATGCTTTCAATTGGGACAAGTCTTAAATTTTGCTGTGTGGTAACGGGTTAATGAGCAATTCCACCTTCTTTTCATTTTTCAAACATTCATGAAGATATCTTCTTTTTCATCAATAGTCGTTCCTTTATGCTACTTGTTGTACCTTACAATACTGCTAAAAATAACCATTACAATAATGGATAAATTAACCCACCTGTCCCCGTAGTTGATTCAGTTCATCTGTCATCTTATCATTGTTACTCATTTCATGCGCCAACATTCTAATTTTAGAAGTCAGTTCTTCTGTTAATTTAAACTTCTCAGTTTTCAAAATTCTTATTTGATTATCATAATCCATCTTAGTTAATCGCAACTCGTGTGCAAGTTTTTCTTTCGTATCAATAATACTGTGCACTTCAGTCCGCATTGTCTGTAAAGCTACGGATTCTTTCTTGTTTGACGTTTCGACAAACATTCGAAGTTTTTCATTAGCTTTAGTAAGCTCTGCACTAAGTGTAGATCTATCCCTATCCCACATTAGCATAGCTTCACTCAAGGCTTGTTTCGCTTTATCTAACTCAGTTTGTAACGTCATCTTATCTTGATGTAATTCAGTTATATTCCCCATTAAATTTTCGATATCGGACTGGAGCCGTTCGTTTTCTGTTTCTATCTCAGACTTTTCGCCTTTCATGGTTTCTTCAATCTTTTCCTTCATTTCTGCGATAATTGTTTCACTTTCTTTTCTCTTTTTCGTGGACTCTTGAACTTCCTCTTCGAGATAATGTAATTCCTCTGTTTTTTCTTCAATGTTGGCGTGGAGCTGTTTCAAGGCGGTATCTTTCTCCCTGAGTTGTTCTTCGCGTTTTGTCAATGCTTCTGTCAGTTCTTTTATTGACTTTTCGCGCAGGGATATCTGATCAAACAATGCTTGTAAGTCCTCTTCACGTTGCTTTATAATGTCCTCTTGTTCTGATATCATTTCTTCTTTTCTAGCTATTTGAGCTGAAATATAAATCGAAGCTTATAACTGATATCAAATAATAATAAATTTGAAAATACCTCAACATTCCCTCTAAGCCACTAGCAGCTTTCAAACGTAAACGTCGTCGAAACAAATTTAAATGGTGAAGGAGGAATGAATTCTGTCGCAATGGCTATCGAAACTTTTTACCTTCAATAAATGTTCTCTATGTCAAAGGATCACTGTATTTCATGATTAAATCGATCCATTACACCGTGATGACTTTCTTGGTATGATGCATTACGGAGATGCATTAAAACCCCCTTTGCCAGATCATGGTTCATATATTTTTTATATAGTCTAGATGATTATTGCAGAGGGTAAAATATGGTCTATGGCCTTATGCCAAGGTTTTCCCAAATATTATTTCATCGTTTTCTAAATTGATTGTCGTTTCCCATTCATTGCCAGAATTATGGCAGGTCCCACTTGTGTGGACAACAAGCATTAATGTGTTATTACAAAAAGTACCAGATCGTTCTTTTAAAGCATTGTCTCTCTCTTTCAAAAATATGTCCTTCATTCTATCTTCCTCTCTCTGTTTGTTTAGCAAGTCCTCCAACTTTCTGCAGTCTTGGATTTTCTGTCGAAGTTTTTGTTCTAAACTCTGTTTCTCCTTCTCTGACACGGCGGATTTTGACACCCAGATCTCGTTTATCTGTACAAAAATGATGATTTAGAACTGTCACGCAAAGCTACTTAACTCTTGAAGCACTAAGTACAACTTCAGTTGTTTTTTGTGGAAAATGCAGATCAAGATTACACAGCCGTTTGTGGATAGAGGGACTCAAAATCTGACTGCATAGAATGTATATGAGCCATGCTCCGGTGAAAGGGAGTTTAATGCGTCTCCTTGATGCATAGTTTCAATCAAGTAATCATATAATTATAGATCCCTAAAATCCATTTTGTCCAGTAAGCGACTGAGTCCTGAAGTAAAACGGTCCTTTGACATGGGGAAAATTGACCAAGAGCGTAAAGTTTTGACCAAGGTAAGTCTGCAGGGACTGAGCAGGCTGACCTGGGTCGATACTTTTTTTCAAATGCATTAAACCCTCTTTTCATAGAGCATGGCTTGTATATTTTTTCCCTCATTACAACATTCAGGTTGTTGATGTGAAAGCAGCAGGTGGTTGAGAGAGGATGCAGTGCATAGACATAGTACAGGTATTGGAACTTGAGAATGTATTTATCGTTGCACTAACTGCTTCTAATGTAGCTGAAACGTCCCTGAAAACTCTGTAAAACATAACACAAATAAACAAACAATCTAATAAGCACAAGTCGCCAGATAGATGAAGAGAGTTAAGTCTTTCATAGACACAGATAATAGTAGTCCTTTTTGGACGGCGAAGTAAGTATTACCAAGATCCTAGGCAGAGACTACATTCGTCTATATGATCATTTTATTCAAGATGGTGGAATTGTATAAAAAGTAATAAATTAATACGTAAAGAATCAGGGTCAGACAGAATACCAAGATAAAAAAAAAAAGAAACTAACTTCTTCGACTTTGATTTCTAATTCTTCGGCTTTCTCTTTAAAGCGGATTAATTCATCACATAGTTGGTCTTTCACAGACTGGAGTTCTGAGCATGTCTTACAAAACTGGTCTCGAATCTGTTAAAAAAAGAAAAGTAAATGAACGGATGAACTGATGGATACATAAACAACATAAACAAATAGACAAATATTTAACATGATTGAGAAAGAAAGAAAAAAAGACATACATACATACATACATACATTGCGGCCGTTTCCATCAACTGCTGGATTTTTTGTACCGTGAAAAAAAGAGTACAGTTCCTTTGTACCCAATAGAATGCATACTAAAGTAATCCCCATGAAACAAATTACGATGCATCTATAGCCAACTTTCAAATTTCTTGTTGTAATATAGAGGCCATATCCATCGATTGCTACAGTTCTTGGAGTGATAATGTAGAGAACATTCCCTTATACCTAACAGACTGTACATGGAACACATTTTCTTCAAAAAAAATTGTGATTCTTCTAACCCATCACCACACAATCCCGACTTTTAACGGCCCTGAAGTAGAAGGCCTTTGAAAACATTGTTGGAAAAGGAGAAAATGTTGGTGACCAGCATTTTCTCCTTTTTCCACAATGTTTTCCATCCAATCAAAGACAGTCAACATCATTTGAACAACATTTATTTTGTCATCTGCAAATGCTTTCAATTTGGTTGAGTCCAAAATTTTGTCGTTTGGTAAAGTTAAAGCAAGGATTTAACCTGCATTAATCAAGTCTTTACCAGACAACAAATTTATATAATTGATCGGCATCGCAGACCACAAATAACATGTGGCTCAAACGATGGGATTTGTCTTTGAAAACTTACCAAATGTGTGGAGAAAAAAAAAAGGGAGTAAATGCTCGCAACCAGTATTATCACCGTCTCTCACATTTTTATAAAGGTTACCGAAACACGAGATTTTTGTTAAGGGTAAAGGTAACTATCCGAGAGTACAGGACCAATGTACTAGAAGAATTACTAGGTGGATGACCCCCAACAAGATGTATTGTTGCGATATGACGTATTTAAAAAACGTCAGTCATGGTAATAAAAAACTGTTTAACTTTTGATTTCCGTAATTAGCAATTTCATTGGCCGAGACAAAACGAAATCACTTAATTTAGAACAAATAAGATTCAAGAACAGAAGCGGTTTAGGACTATTCTTCACCTAAAACTCAAGCTCTTGTTGTATATGAATTAAATACTGACCATGCTTACTTTCAACTTTGTTGTAGTAAGATAAAGACCGTAACCATTGGTTGCTACAGATGTTGTGGAGTGAAAGCAGAGAACAGTCCATGGTACACAATAGAATACATACGAAACAATTTACGATGCCAGACTTTAACCTTGGATAATGAAGTCTTTACCAGACAAAGAAAATAAATACTAGTCCATGTTGAAAACATTTGCAGACGAAAAAAGTACCTGTGTATCAAAAGATCGGATTTGTCTCTGAAAAGGCAGAAACCGTTATTGAGAACTAAGGCCCAAGAACTTAAGCTATAGGGGAATACTCTTTTGCCGTTAAAACCTTCAATTCTTGTTGTACAAGAAATAGGTATTAATCGCCTTTACTGTCAAAGTTCACGTGGTATTGTTAGAGCCTTTGCCATCGAGTGCTACAGTTCTTGTGGAAACATAGTAGAGAACAGCCGCTAGTACCCAACCGAATGTTTATGAAACAAGTTATCTTCAACCCAATTGTGGTAAATTTCAGCCGGGCATTAACGTACTTAACGAAGTCTTTACCAGATGAGGTTTTAAGGGCTGATCTATACTAAAAGTATATGCATCCGACAACATTTACGCTTTAATCAAAAGATTTATGTTTGAAAGTGCAAAATCATGATTAGAAAGGGAAAAAATATCATATCCTTTTAACACGATGTTTTCAAAAGTCTTTTTCAGGATCGTTAAAAAGCAGGATTGGTTGTAATTATAAGGTTGGGTATTTAAAAGTGCAAAAGTATACCAAATAGGAATTACAGAGGGCACTAATTTGTATTATCGCAGTGCAGAGAACTTCAAAAACGCAAACCTCTGATAGTATAATTATTCAAATCCCCGACTCAAAGAAAAGTAATCTAATTGGTCGAGATAGATCGTCACGATAAACAAGATTACTTGTTGTGGAATTTATAACAATTCAAAATCTTTCATAATTGGATATTTCGTAAGTAAAGATTTTTTTTTAAGGTTGAAAGGCTTTGCCAAGTGGAAAATGGAATCCTTAATGTCTAAACATACTTCCGTCCTTCATTTTAAGAAGGAAAACCACCTTCTGCATTTGCATATACAGAGAGAAAAAATATTTTCATGAATTCACTTAATCTAGAAAATTGATGTCGAAGTTCCAAAGCCACCGAGGACTTATTTTTGATGTGCAAAATTTATGCTCTTGCTGAACAATAGTTAAACATTTACCCTCACTTTCAGATTTCTACTTGTGATGTTCAAGCCGTTATCCATGGAGTACTACAGTTCTTGTAGAGGGAAAGTAGCACAAAGCCTCTAGTACCCAATCCAATGTACATGAACCAAATCCTCTTCAAGCAAAGTACGATGGATTTTTAGCTAGGCTTGAAACTACCTTAATCAAGTCTTTATCAGACGAAAAATCTAAATTCTGATCAATACTGACAGCATTAGGGTATTGCTTTGCCATTTAAAATGTCATATATTGACACGTGTGTATCAACTAGAATTAATACTTTCTTTCAAAAGTATTTAATAATGTTAAAGACGTTGCCATCGAGTGCTACAGTTCTTGAAGAGGAATAGTTGCGTAAATCCTCTGGTACCCACTAGAATGCACATGAAACAAAGTCTCTTCACACAAATTATGATACGTTTTTAGCCAGGTATAATCCAGGTAATATACAGAGGAAAGTTCAAGAAAAAAGACAGTACAAGGCATTCTCGACATGAAAATGTATTGCTGTGATACAAAGTAAATGTCTTAGGCCAATCGTGATTTCAATGATAATATTAGCCTAAACTTTAAAACTAGCAACTGGATTAACCGAGGCTTTCTGTCTCGGCCTGTCAGGAGACATGTCCTGTAATTTATAATTGATCCTTGCTCTGTGAAAAAGGGGCTTAATGCATCTGCAAAAGTTACCGACCCATGTCAGCCTGCGCAGGCTGACAAGGGTCAAAACGTTTTGGCAGTTGTAATTTTCTGCATGTCCAAGGACCATTCTACCCCATGATTTAGTCGGTTGTTAAACAAATTTGATTTATTGATCCATAATCATGTGATGATTTGCTTGGTATAATGCAACAAAAAGATGCATTAGCCCCCCTCTCCCATGGATAAATTACATTCGAAAATAGAAAAGTCTGTGAATATGTAACTGGCCGGAAACCATAAGGAAGTGTTTAAGTAAGCGGCTCTCTGAGAAATGGGGTTCAGTGCGTCTTCGTAATGCATTACACCAAGCGTTCCATAATGTGAATTCACCTTGTCTAAAATAAAACGGCAGAATCATGAGGTAAACTGGTCCTTCGACATTCAGCAATTTTACAAAGGCAAAAAGTTTGGACGTCGGTCATCCTGCTTAAACCAACTTCACACAGACCATAGTGCACATGTCTTTTTTTACCGTTGTGCTAACCATCAGCTTATTTTTGCTCCATAGCAAATTGAATAGTGGCTCTTAGTGCCTTATGTACTTTGATCCCTATCTTGTTTGATTCCCTTTTTACATAAAAAAGCCACCGGCTAAAATAAACCCTTTACAAAAAATGGTGAGAATGTTTTGACGTCTCTAATAAACATAACTTTTGAAAATATTTTGGGACATGGAAAAATGTTGTTAACACGCATTGTCTCCTTTGTCCATATCGTTTTAAATTCACTCTATAACCCATCAACTGACCATAATTTATCGTCTACAAGTTCCTCTTTTTACATAAAATTTGTTGGCTGGTTAAGAGTTGTTTTAGTGGTTGCTTACAAAGGATTTGTAATCACAGATTATGAGGAAAACAGTCATTGCAACAACTGTTTCTGATAATGCAGTATACCTTCAGTAAACACAGTCCAAAATAGATCCTTTGCCTGTTACATGTATATCCTTAACTCTTTACCAGACGATAAAATGTTGGCCCTCTCCAAATTGAAAGTGTCTGCAGACCACAAATCCAATTTAACTCAAAACGCGAGATTTGTCTTTCATAGGGTTAAATACCCTTGTGTTAAAAAGGAGAAAATCCTGTTTATCAGAATTTCCTCCTTTTTCCACAATTTTTTCAAAAACTTTTTCCCCAGGGGATTGTGTTGTAAACGGTTAACCAAACATTCCTTTGCTTTTTCATATTCTGAGGTGGCATGTCTTTGAAGACACGTCTAGGAAAAGATGCTCGTAATCACTATAAATTATTCTCCATTTCCAAGAATGTTTTCCATAGGCTTCTTCCTCAGGGTTCTCAAAAATAAGGAGGTTGAAGTAAGAGTTAGATCGAATGATTGATTGTATAGTCTTTAACGCCGTTTTCAACATTTCCCTTATATAGCGGAACCATTGCACCTATTCATGCTTTCCTGGAGTTTTTGTTACCAGTACTTTGCACAATATTCTTCCCAGGCCACTGGCTGCTTTCCCACATAACCATCGTCGAAACAATGATCAGCGGTAAGCGAGAAATTAATCCTGTCCCAATGGCTATCATTAATCCACGGAAAGATTGGCCGAGTAGATCCCTTGTTCTCAAGTCCTGTACGCTACCAACAAGGCAAGTAAGGGTCAGAAAATGTACAGGTATCTTTCAGTCTACTTACTGATTTTGTATCTGTGGAGGAATCGGAAATTTCTTCGTTGGAAGAGGAAGATATCTGAAATCAAATATTAATAATGATAACAACAATAATACTATCCCGTCTAAAATCCAACCCGCGCAGGTTAAACTTCAGATTTCAACAATTAGAAATTGTTTAGCAGAAGGATATGTCAGAAAGATATGTGTATCAACGGAAAAATTTCCGTAAAAAAACACAGCATCTGTATTTTCCATCTGTTATAAAAATGTTTCGCATAAAACACGTCACAAGAGAAGTATTTTACGCCTCCAAGCTTTACAGAAGCCACCGGTAAAGATGACAGAAAGAGAATAGCTGGTTGCTTCGCGACAAGGTGTCTGAAAATGCATTTGTAAGGCGTCACGTGATAACCGCGTAGTGAACGGATTGGTGTATATATCTGCAGAGGTGACCTTAACCCTTTACCAAACGTCAAAATTTTGGGCCGAGCCCCGTAGCTCAGTCGGTAGCGTACAGGACTTGAGAACAGGAGGCCGCTGGTTCGATCCCCGGCTCGGCCAATTTCTTCCCGAGGATTGATGATAGTCAGCTGCGACAGGATTCATTCCTCTCTCACCGCTGACCATTTTTTCGACAATGGCTATGTGGGAAAGCAGCCAGTGGCTTAGAAAGAATATTAAGCGAAGTACTGGTAAAAGAAACTCCAGGAAAGCATGGATAGGTGCACTGGCCGCCGCGATATAACTGAAATAATGTTGAAAACGGCATTAAACACCATACAATCATAATCAAAATTTTGGACTCGACCAAATTAAAAGCATTTGCAGACGACAACTTAAATCTAGCTCAAATGATGATTTCTGTCTTTGACAAGGTAGAAAACATTGTGGGAAAAGGAGAAAATGCTGGTTACCAGCATTTTCTCCTTTTCCCATAGTGTTTTCAAAAGGCCTTTCTCTCAAGGTCGTTAAAACTCGGGATTATGTGGTAAAGGGTTAAACAGTAAAAGACTGACAAGAATTACACTTAGGAAAAAGTGAAATTTCGAAGAGCAAATTAAGCAATTGCTGTTTTTCTACGAGTCTATTCTTTAGTGTCTTGGTTTCAAAGATATTCTCTATAGCCGAATACATATTTGCAGTTTTTTAAAGAGTTTTAATTTCGACTAGATGTGTTAATGTACAAATTTCAAAGTCAAAGACAAAGAATTGCAAATAGCTATTGCCCTTTTACTTACCGGAGCGCCACGGCGTAAGTTCTTAGGCGATCCCCATCTCTGTGTCTCCGCTTTCTTTAGTCTTTCTGTTAAACTTCGGATTTGTTCGTTGGCCATCACTGCGTGTTTCTGACTTTCTTTCAGCTAGAACAAAACTTATCATGGTCTTTAAATTCATATCTTAGGTAATACAAACACATAGGAATATACAAACTCAAAGAGAAAATGAAAGAAAGCATACAAAGAGGCAGACAGGGGAAAACAGGAATATGGGTAGACTGACACAGAGAGAGAGAGAGAGAGAGAGAGAGAGAGATGGGGGAGTGGGGGCAGGAGACTCTGACGGGCATGCACACGTGAAAGACAAACGTTCGAAATATTGTCTCCTGGTGATCCTACCTCTGATTGGAGAAGTTCCTTTTCGCGCATGTGCAGTTTGGCATCATCGGACATTGCAGAGGATATGACGTCACTTCCGCTTATCTCGAGTTTCTTCTCCAAGGAAGAGACCTTCTTACGTTCTTCTGCAAGAAGGGTTTCAAGTGACCGTATCCTCTTTTTCAACTGTTCCTTGAAAAACAGGCAATGAATTAATAATTATAGATCAAAACCTCGTTTATACGGCACTCGATGTAATAGGTTAGGCTATGTCGGTAATTGAGACCGTTCTTGCCATAGATATGCTGACTTCCGTCGATTGCTCAATTAAATATGAGCGATGCTCTGGCAAAAGGAGGTTTAATGCATCTCTATGATACATTGTACCAGGCAAGTAATCACATAACGATGGATCCATAAAACCCATTTAGTCTAACAACCAGCTGAACCATGAGGTGGAATGGTCCACGGACATGCAGAAAATTGACCAGTAGCAAAAGCTTTCGATCCAGGTCAGCCTGCGCAGCCGATTATTTACTGCAAATGCATTATACCCCCTTTTACGACAGCATGGCTCATATGTATAATAAAACATGTAATCCACGGAAGGAAACATGGTAGCAAAAGGTAGAGTTGCTAAAAATAAGCAGTTTCCCGCTTCTTACAAGATTTTCGAAACTTATCGGTAGAAAAAGTGTGAAAATAATTTGGTTTCATTTGTACTTTTTGCTGGTTACTGAATTTTCAGCCTCGCAATCTGATATTAGATTTATCCTGTCTGCTATTCTGCCACAGTGCTACCAGACCAGTACAAAGTTTTGCGTCTTTTATAGGCTTTCGCTATTTTTGAATCGTTTGGAAATTATTTTCATATACAAAATTCATGTTCTAATTGACAACATCGTCGCGGACCATGGGGGTGTAGTGTGAATCTCTTCATATATTAGCCACGCTCTGTGAAAAGGGGACTTAATTCATCTGCGAAAAGTATCTATCCAGGTCAGCCTGCGCAGTCTGCGCAGGCTGACCTGGGCCGAAACTTTTCGCTATCGGTCAATTTTCTGCATTTCAAAGGACCAGCGAACCTCATGAATCAGTCAGTTGTTATACAAAATGGATTTTATTGATCCATAAATATGTGATGACTTGCTTGGTACTATGGATCACGGAGATGCATTAAGCCCCCTTTTGTCAGAGCACGGCTCATATATATTTTTATCAGAGGTTTCTACTCAACATCAAAGCTAAACAACGTGAAGGACTGATAACTGCTTATTTAATATATACAATACGCGATCATCTTTAATCCTTAGGCTGCTAAGCGCGACTCAAGGACCCTTTGCGGATAGTGTAGATCAAGATCAGACTGCACAGAACGTGCAGTCTGATCTTGGATCTACATTATCCTATAAAGAGAAATCTGTCCCCCAAAAATACCTTTGATATAGCAGAATTTGGATTTTTACTGTCGGCTTGAAAGTTTCATTTGACTTATTTAGCAGTATAAGGGTTAATACTGAGCAGGGGTCCGCCCTGGCTAAGCGATTAGGGCGTTAAATTTTGTTATCAGAGGATTCTTGTTCTTTCCCTACAGCCAATACTGGTCACGTTGAAGTGCCATAGGCAAGACACTGTTGAGCCCCAGTACCATGAAAATGCATGAAAAACAGAGCTGTAACCATGATATGACTGAAATGGAGATTATTATGATGTGCTATCAAACGTTATCACGCATGCACGAATTTCAATCAAAGATACTACAGCGAAATCTGTCGACTTTCTTTTTTCTGAGGGTCCTTAATCTTATCAGCGAGAATTTATCGGTTATGATCTAAAATTAGAAAATGACGTCATAGGCGATATGATACTGTTTAAACATCTGAATTCATAGCAAATTGGATGTGATTCAAAATCTATGAGGAAAGATATCAATTTCAGATCGATGAAATGGTGTTGGTTTCCATTGGATTCGCCAACAGAACTACGTCTCCTAACAATGTCTTTATAGTTATAGGGGCAGCTTTATTTCTAAACAATGTAGAAAGACAACGAGATTTATTTACGTTGCATACTAAGGCTCAACAATAAAATGTTACAGTTGCCGTCACGTTGGACAAACTCAGTACAGAAATTGATTGGCCGATAAAGACGTATAAATCTTATATCCGAATATGAGCGTTAAGTAAAATACAGGGTATGATAATGCCATTGCTGTACAAGATGTTGCTTGCAGGTCATTACAGTTGTAGGCCTATTTGATAGGGCGATGTATTCTTTTAACCCTTTACCAAACAGTTCACTGTCAGTTTGATTATATAGAAGGCTTTTGAAAACATTGTAGGAAAACGAGACGATTCTGGTAACAAGTAATATACCTCAAATGATACAGAATTTGTCTTTGAGAGAACGAAGAATATGAAGAAAATGGTAACAGTTATTTTTTCCCCTCTTTTTCCCGCAGAGGGACTAAAAACCTTCTTCTTGAGAGTCGTTAAAACACGGAAATGTCTAACTTTACCTCTATACTGCTGTCTATTGCGATTTTTCCGTCAAAAATACCATTTATAGTTTTTTTTTGATAATTGTGATTTTATATGAAAAATAGCTTGTAACATGTTGGTAAGCCTAAGCTTACCTAGAATAGTCTATTTTTTATTCGGTCAAGTCTGAACTGACTGAAAAGAAGACCGTATGGCTTTCGGTTAAGTCTGATGACCCTACCTCCCAAACTACTATCGACTGCGATTTTTCCGATGAGGACCCGTCGAAAACCTCATCACTGCCATCCGAAACTCGAACTGAAGTGTTTGCAACAGACAGGCTCTTCTCTGACGAAAATGGCGAGTCTTGTGATTCGTTGATTTCCGTAATAATTCGGTCAAGTTCGTCCTCGGCTGTTTCTGCCCGATCTTTAACGATTTCTAGTAAGTTACTCAGTATCTATAATGAAAAAAATCAATTATTATAAATAGACTCTTCAACGATGCCCGTATGTGGTAGATAGAGGTGTAAGGCTCGAGCCCGAGGTGCCGAGACTGAGTCACGGATTGAGCGATTTTGATCTTTGGAACTAGCTCCAACTTGGCACTGTTATTGGTCATGGCTGGATAGCACTCATTTTCACTTATCAGTATAAATGGTATATTATGTTGTGATATAGTTCCTTGGGCTGGTATTTTGCTTCGAGCTGCGTGGGAAAAATTTGATATTTCGGGAGACAGAAGGCCGAGCGAGATGTCAAAAATTTCTTACGCAGCGAGAAGCAAATACAGACTCCATGAAAATTACTACAACATAATACTCCTTTTATAATGCATCTTAAAACTTTAGTAAAAAGAAATTGCACTTACGGACAAATTTTTACAAAAATGATAGGAAAACTGATAAAAACACCGGTTTCGTGAGTGAAAACGTGTTTTTCCCCCAGTAGATGACGGATGAATATCACAGCGTAACATTTTTCACCAATCAAATTAAAGACGAAGCTAAAAGTAGACTGCAGTTGCCGTCATCATACCATATTTAGAACCGTATTTGACACCGTGCAGATACGGATTTTTCCCGTCATGCCTGACTTTGTCCGTGTGTGAGCCAAGTCTCAGTAATGAGACGTTTACGGTGTTCCTTTTCTTATTTGGATATTTACTGTGCACCGCACCGTCTGAAGTCCTTTGTGAATTTCCAGTAGCGAAGGCACAGCGCTGTACTGACTCTGTTTCATCGGTTTAATCTGTATTGCAGCGAAATACAGTTAATTTTTAGTTACACACATGACCAGGGACAAATTATTTAATGTTTCATTACTTACAGCGCTCGTAGAAGTCTTTTAATGACATGTAAATCTCAAAAAGAACTAACGAAATTGGTCGTGTTTGGCAGCCCTTTTGTTTGTATTTTGGGGAATGTAAACACCTCGAGTAACAGATGAATTAAACTTATTTTTCATATACTTAACGTTTAAATTGAAAATGTTTGTATTTGAAACGAAGGACTATTGAATACTCATGCAATAGGTATGTTTAAATTCTATTTTTCTCCTCTATTTGTGAAAATAAGAGCGTGTCAAAGTGCGCACAAAATCTGTACGCACATTTTCAACTGTTTTTTTTTTCTTTCCATGAACGTCCCTATACCCGGAGGAGACCAATCAAAAACTAAAATCGCCTTCAGGGACAGTTATCTTTACTACATATGAGCCATGCTCTGTGAAAAGCGGGTTTAATGCATCTGCAAAAAGTATCGAACCATGTCAGCCTGCGGAGTCCGCACAGACTGACATGGGTTGAAAATTTTTGCTATGGGTAAATTTTCTGCATGTCAAATGACTATTTTACCCCGTGATTCAGTCGTTCGTTAAACAAAATAGATTTTACGGATCTCTAGCTCTGTGATTAAGAGCTTGATACAGCGCCTCACGGAGATGCATTAAACTCTTTTTTTTTTCAGAACATGGCTCTTGTCTTTCAGCCGGAAAATTGGTAGGTATTTAATGATACTCCTTATTATATACCGCTCAAATAAATGCGTCATACGCGGATAAAATAATGCATACGGCAGAAAAAAATTCCGTATTTACACAGTGAAATACGGTTCCAAATGGCGTGCAATACACGAAAAGGGGCCTTCTGACATATGCGTAAAAGTGTGTCGTCCCAGATCAGCCTGTGCAGTCTGTGACTAATCCGAGACGACGCTTCCTGTTTTTGTGCGATTTTCTGTTTCACGAAAGTCTGCTGTATGAAAAAAATCCTATGTAGTCGTAAAGTGCCGTCTCGGATTAGCATGCGCGGATTGCGCAAGCTAACCGAGACGATACTTTACGCAAACGTCTGAAAGTCTCATTTCGCATGTTGCGGGCCAAATATGGTATGATGACGTACTCTTTGTTTCATACACTGTATAAAGATTTTTCCAAATTTCAAAAGATAGTTGGAGATTACACGACTAGACACTGTTGCCTAAAATGTCGATGTGAAGGAAGGAAGGAAAATATAGAATGAGTAATGCCTCCTTTTATCACATCGTTTCCATAAGCCGTCTGGGGTAAATTCCTCTAATTAATGTTTACAAAGTGCAGGCCGGAGCGCATTCTGCAATCATTCTTAACTGCATTCCTTTTTAACAATGATTTAAGAACCTTCCACATTTCAAAAGTAACCAACTGTTTTATTGGCTTTATTGGCTCAACCAAATGGTTTAGCCAATCAGAAATTGTGTTACTTTCTAAATTTATACATGGGCAATAATCTCATAAATAGTAATAAATCGCCTAGTGAAAGCTATACAAACAACAGAAGATGGTTTGAACTGTATTCTTATTTGACCAGCACTTTCTGCTTTGCCATTATTTTTAGAAAACGCTAGAGACTATTTACCTATTAACAGGCGACAAAATTTCAGACTTGCCAAAATTTAAAGCTCTTGAAGACGAAAAATTAAAAATGGCAGGGGCAGAGAGGGTGGCAGAAAAATTTACAGGCAGACATGGAGAGAGAGAAAGAGGGAGACAGAGAAAGGGAGAGAGATCATCTATATATCATCAATCCTGGGAAAGAAATTAGCCGAGCTGGGGATTCAAACCAGCGACCGCCTGCTCTCAATACTTGTACGCTATCGACTGCGCTATCGGGGATCGGCAGAAAATAAGAGAGAGAGAGAGAGAGAGAGAGAGAGAGGGGAATGATCAAGTCCATATCTTCTAAAAGTTTGATAACAAAGGAAAGATTAAAACGTTGCTGATAATCTGATACCTAAAATTTTAGATATGATAGATCTATTATGTCAGTAAAACACATTTATTCTCAAAATCCGTTTACACAATTCACCAGCCGACAAAAATTTCAGACTTGCAGAAATTGAAAGCATTTGCATAATTCCTCCGACTCGTGAAAATATGGGATCGTTTAGTAGAGTGTTACACCTGTTTGGATCCCGAACGGTTGAATGAATTGATGAAATATTTCTAGTAAACGGAAACACACTCACACACAACCAACTGCAGATCTGAAACTAGTTCACTCAAAATATTTCCAGGAAAGCATGAATATATCCACTGGCCGCCGTGATATAACTGAGACAATGTTGAAAATGGAGTTTAAAACTATAAAAACAAGCAAACAAACAATTTCTTCGAAAACAACAAAGCTTAAGACGTCGACTGTAGTCGGCAAGGGAGTATATGTAAAAGACCTTTTTATATAAAACGCAGACTTTGTAGAATCAGTTTAGGCAAGGGGATGAAAATTTAATCTGCAAAAGAGAGAAAGGAATTTTGGAGTGAACAATAAATTTTGATTATCTTTTATACCATTATAATACTTAGTTTATTCCATAATGGCTGTTTCATTCGTTATCCGTCGAAAAAAACACACACAAAAAAAAACCACACGCTTTCCCCAACAGAAAGAATTTAGTTGATGAAATGCTGTATTACGACGCTTTCAACATTACTTCAGTCATATCACGGCGACGGCTTAACTATGCATGTATGTCATGGCTTTCACAGTGCTGAGCTGGGGCTTTCAAGTGTCTTGCCTAACATCACTCCCACGACTGAAAGCATCTGTAGACGAACACTTGATGGATGCTGCTCTACATGTTTTCACGAAAATAGCGAGGCTTTCTTTCTTTCTTTCCCCACTCTCTCTTTCTTTCTTTCTTTCGCTATCTCTTGGTTTTCTTTCTTTCTCTCTGTCCCCCCCCCCCCTCTCCCTCTCTCCATGAAATTCATTTATTTTGTAATGTACCTGTACTGGGGCGAATCTACTCCTACCCTTTAACCACTAAAAAGATCAAATGAAAATTTTCAGCCACTAATAAAAAAAGTGATATAGATCCAGTTCTTTTTGTCTTAAAAATCTCACCGTAACAGACAGTGTAGATCCAAGATCAGACTGCACGTTCGGTGCAGTCTGATCTTGAATCTACACTGTCCGGAAGTGGTGTATTGAGTCGTGCATATCATAGTTTGGGCTAAGTGTAGTTTAGTCTGATACAGTTCCAAGTTTTTGATATACATACTGGTGCCAGGCCAACTGTATTGTTTTTTTCTAAAACAGGGTCGGGTAAATGCCCATTTACTTCAAGTTTTGCTTGATAAAATACTTTGAAAGAATGTTGGTAATGACATTTGTTCTTGGTTTTCTTCTTTTGTTCGAGGAGAGGAGAGGAGACGAGACGAGGAGTAAGTAAGAGAGAAAAAGAGAGTAAGGGAAGGGACAGACAGACTGATGGACAGACGGTTGGACGGGCGGGCGGCCAGACGGTCGGAAAGACAAACACACTGAAAGGCAGGCAGACGGTCAGGAGGGCAGACTCTCCGGCTGAAACACAGAAAGAAACACATAGAGACAGATCTACATGATGATAATGTTGTTATTGATGACGATGATGATGATGAGGAGGAGGAAAAGGAGGAAAATGAGGAGGAGGAGGAGGATTGTATGTAACCTGTACAATTTTAGTTATAAAGTTTGGCCTCCATGGAATTTGAATAGAAACGCAAGGCAAACAGCACGACGAAAATGATTCTGTATAGCAAACAGAGCGCTAATTCAGCTTTTCTTTTAAAACATAAAGGTAATTCAATTGTTTTCAATATTTTCTATCTGGCTTCAACACATAAACATATTTCTATTTTTTTCGTAATCTGTTGTGGCAGCCATTTCTTTTTTTGTAAACTCCTAAATGCAATAATTAGTTTTTTGGCAAAGAAAATATACACCAGTTACACTTTGTCTCGCAATGAAAGTTTTGAGCAAGGCTGATAGAACAGAGTTACTATTTTTTAGTAAAGTTTCAAAATACTTAAGAAAAAAAATGTTAGGAAAGGCCTAGATCCGCATTTACCAACCATTCTTCATCTAATTCTTAATTTGATTCTTAGTCTAGAAGTTATTTTGAATTTGTAAGGAACGCAATTTCTGATATGCTAAACTAAGTGGTGTAGCCAAATCGGAGAATGCGTTACTTTCTAGATCTAGAACTATACTAGGAAGGCAAATAAGACTTGTTGGTGAAACGGCCCCCAGAAGACGTAAAGAAAAAAAGGGAAATTACAAGGAAAGTATGAACTCAATCATTGTCATCCGACCCTCATCCCCTCTCCCTCCTCCCCCTTGTCTTTCTGTCTATATTCCATTTCTAACGGTGCGATTGTATTTTGACTTTATCAGATAACCTCCCTTGTTTTCAGTGTAATATAGCCATAACCAATTTTCTTTTATCAAGTTTGAGTTAAAATTTTATGATGTCATAGGTCTATAACGCGACATCATTTGTTAATGCATTGTATTCCTACCCGTTAGTTACGAAACAATCAGACGTAAACTTCCCTGCCAATGCAATGATAAAAACTAATTATCGTGGTTCAGCCGATATTCCTTCTGTTTCAGATTTAAAATCAAATAGTCAACTACTGTGCAACTATTTTTCCCAAAAAGCAGTCAGTAGGCTAGGGCTCATTCGTCACAACTCGGTCGATTCCGTAACTATATCTAACCTCGTCCGTATAAAGGAGGTTCCCATTTTGAAGTAGTGTACGTCACATTATCTTAAACATGGCAGCGCTCAAGTAAATCGATTACCAACAACCATGTTGAGGTTATTCAGAGATCTATCTGTTGGTGAAAACTGCCAACGGAATTGATAGACCATATCAACAATTGATTGTACAAATTGCTTGTCAACAGAAATGAATCTAGAAAGATTTCAACAGAGAAATTATCACTCGAGGTTTTCTTTTTTTCAAGCCTTACAATCTTTAGAACGGTAAAGCGGTGTATTTCGGGGGGGGGGGGGGGGGGCGAAATGTACCGTGTAGGTGCATATCATAATATTATATCATAATACAGCCCAGGGATTTGATTGACGGATTACCCGAGGTTTGCCTAATGGGTTAGGCTTCATTCATGATTATATAGCTTTCGCATATAGGTCTTTCTTATCAAATATATGCAATTCTAGACTAGTAGTTGATAACATGAATCTGTCATTCGTTGGCTTTTAAGATTAAACATTATTATGCTCGTCCGGGTCTTCTACTTTTAAAACACAAATTCAAAATATTTGAGCCATAGTTAATTTGTCGCCTACATATGCCTTTAGCATGGACAAGATATCTTTACGCCCAGTAAAGAGTTACGCTAAATAAGAAATGGGAGGGGGGGTTTACTAACTACCACTACACAAAGCAACATGCTGGTAACTAGCATTTCCCCCTTTTTTCACAATGTTTTTACACTTTCATAAACATATCAAAACTTTCCAGCCACACTTCACTTGTCACCTGCATGTGATTTTCCTACGGCCAAGCCTAAAATATTTGTCGTCTGGTAAAGAGTTAAACCAAAAAAATCGATGGGTGGGGGGATTTACTAACTACCACAACATAAACCGACAGTTTGCAATTTATAATGTCGGCTATTTTTTGCGTTCGTTATCTGCAAAGCAGACTTATTAGTAATTTGGCATGGACAATTTACAGCAAAAATAATTCGTTTTGCATCGAACGAAAACACACTACTGATGTCTTAAACACGCTTGCTGTTTCACGTTAAAGGGGCGTTAAACTGGGTTTGTTTTTTTTTTTTCTTGTTTATAGAAAATCTCAACAAAATCTGCATTTGCATTCGCGATCACGCATGGCTTTGTAATTCAAACATATGAGCCATTCTCTGGCAAATGGTGGCTTACTGCATCGCCATTATGCATGATACCTAGCCAGTCATCATTTAATCATGGGTCCATGAAATCCTCTTTGTCTAACAATCGACTAAATCATGCGGTAGATTGGTCCTTTAACATGCAGAAAATTTACAAATAGCAGAAAGTTTCGACCCAGTTCAACCAGAGCGGACTGCGCAGGCTGACCTGGGTTGATACTTTTTGCAGTTGCATTAAGCCCCCTTTTTCAAAAAGCATGACTCATATATAACAATACGTGTAGAAAACACGAAGAATTACACAGTTTTTTTTAGTTATACTGCAAAATTTCCTACTCCGTTAGTAACGGTATAGCCATTATAGAGTAACAAGGGACATATACTTTTTTAACATTGTTGAATATCAGATGACCCCATAGCTCAGTTGGTAGAGTCACTGACCATAGTTTTGAAGATATTAGGATCAAGTCTCAAAGGCTCTTTTATCAAAATTTCTTTTTTTTTTGTATTTTTGTTTCGTCCCAACTGAGGATAAACAATCACGACCTCGTGATTTTAATGCATTTGCAAAAAGTATCAAACCAAGTCAGCCTATGCAGTTACTTTTGTTCTATTTTTGCATGTACAAGGACCAGTCTAACTCATGATTCAGTCGGTTGATAGACAAAATGGATTTTATGGGTCCACAGTAATATGAATGACTTGCTATGTACACTGCATCACATAGATACATTAAACCAGTTTTTGCCAGAACGCAGCTCATTTGTTTTCAATATTGCCTAGAAAATCTCAAGGCGTTTTCAACCCAATTTGGCGTGCAACACATGACAAAGGGCCTTCGGACAAATGCATAAAAATGTGTCGTCCCAGATCAGCCTGTGCAGTCTGTAACTAATCCGAGACGACACTTCAAGTTTTTTGTGCGATTTTCTATCTCACGAAAGTCTACTGTATGAAAAAATCTTATGTAGTCGTAAAGTGCTGTCCCGGATTAGCCTGCGCGGACTGCGCAGGCTAATCCGGGACAAAACTTTACGCAGTTGTTCGAAGGCCCCTTTCCGTGTGTTGCACGCCATTTAGTCATATGAAAGCACCCAGGGTACCTATCTACGGCGTTCCCGGGGTTTCCGGGTCACCACAAACAACAGCCTCTCAAATCCGCTGGCTGCTCACCCTCATAAAGTCGACCATTTTCTGCTTTTTTCCCACAATGATTCAAAAATCTCTTTTTCTTCAGGGCCATGAAAAATCCGGATTTACACCGCAGGTGCGTGAAAAGTCAAATACGTCAAACACAAATCAAACTAAACAATAAGTCGTATAAAAGGCTTGCTAATCAAATTAGGTTTTCGTAAATTTTCTTCTCTTAAAACTTATGTTTTCCTACTGAGAATCCATCAACGGATATAAACTGCGTAAAAAACATACCTAACTAGTTAAGACTATCATGTATCTAAGCTCTGTTTCTTACTCAGCATCTCAACAAGGCAAGATTTTGAAATATTATTACAGACAATATTTCGATGAGAGTAATTTCTTATTTTGCGGCATAGTTTTGTTGTCAGGTCTGAGATACACTGATCACAACTCGGCCGATTCCGTAACCACAATTAACCTCGTCCGTATCAAGGATCCATTTTGAAGTAATCTACTGTCAGTCACATGATCTTAAAAAATGTCGGCGCCCATGTAAATTGATAAGCAACTATATTAACAACCACGGTGAAGTTATTCACATCTGTCAACCTGTTGGTGAAATCTGCGAACGGCATTGGTAGACTACGTTACAATTGAATGCATAAACTGTTTATCAACGGAAATGCTTTAGAAAGATTTCTATAGAAAAACATTGACTCGTGTTTTCTTTTTTAAGTGCAGCCTTACAATTATAAGAATGGTAAAGCAGTGCATTGTATGTGGAAGAAATGTACCGTGTAGGTGCGTATCACCATCGTAATACAGCCGAGAGATTTGATCAACGGATAGCTCTAGGTTTGCCGAAAGGCCTGTAGTGTACTCCATTACTGGCCAAGGGAGATTTGGCTTTTGAAATAGTGTTTCCATCAATGTTCGTGAGCTAAAAGATACTGGCTGTTCAACAAGTCAAAACTTACGTTGCAACTTAAAACTCTTTCTTTAGAATTATCGTTTATTTGGTTGTTTGTTTACAAGTATAGGAGTTTAAAGTCATTTTAACAGCTTAGGTCATATTACGGGGCCAGTGCACCTACGCATGTGTTTCTTGGCTTTCTTTCACCATTACTGACACCACTTTCTTTCTAAACCACTGACTACTTTCTCACAGGCATCAGAGGCGAGAGGCTAACAATCGCCGGTAAGAAAGTTTGCCACAACTGAGTATCAAACTTATCATTGATAAGATTTGTTTAATCTTAACTCGTGTTTTTTCCAAAAAGCTGTTTCGTTTAACCCTTACCAAGTGGCATACTATCGCCGTTATTTTATCTAAACTACAGTAAGTGACCACAGAATTGTATTTCATCAAAGTCCGAATCCCCATGGAGTTATATGTATTTCCAACTCTACTTCTTAATTTATCGTGGGTTAAAAATTGAAGTTACAGTCATGAAACTTTTACGAAAATAAAGTAAAATGAATTTTACAGTGATATATATATATGTGTGTGTGTGTGTGAGCCATGCTCTGTGAAAAGGGGCTTAATGCATTTGCGAAAAGTATCGACCCAGGTCAGCCTGCGCAGTCCGCGCAGGCTGACCAGGGCCGAAACATTTTGCTATTGGTCAATATTCTGTATGTCGAAGGACCAGTGTACCTAATAATTCAATTGGTTGTTAGACAAATGGATTTTATAGATCCATGATAATTGTGTAATGACTGTGCGGTATAATGGATATTGGGGATGTATTAACTCCCCCTTAGCCAGAGCGTGGCTCATTTTCAAACTCAATACAGTGTAATACTATATAAATGATCAATATTCCCGGAAAAACGCTTTTTACATTGATGTCAAGGCCGACGGCGCCAAAGTTTGGCGGAAATAAAACTACTACTATGTTTTATAGAGCTACAACTTTGATGTAAAGCAACAAACACTAATAACACATGAATGTAAATAGCTACAGTAACTTCGCTTTCTACCAGTAAATTGTTTGTTATGATGAAATGATCAGAGGCAGCATAATTAATTTTCTTGCACTCTGAAAAATACATGTAAGTCACTGAGAATCCGGAATTTGATGATGGTTGGTTGGTTGGTTGGTTGTATGGTGTTTAACGCAGTTTTCAACATTATTTCAGTTATATCGCAGCGGCCAGTGCACCTATCCATTCTTTCCTGGAATTTCTATTACCAGTACTCCGCACAATATTCTTTCTAAGCCACTGGCTGCTTTCCCACATAACCATCGTCGAAACAATGGTCAGCGGTAAGAGAGGAATAAATCCTGTCGCAATGACTATCATCAGTCCTCGGAGAGAAATTTGCCGAGCCGGGGATCAAACAAGCGACCCCCTCTTCTCGAGTCCTGCACGCTACCGACTGAGCTACCGGGGCTCGGCGGACTTTGATGAAATATTCATGGCCACCTATTGCAGATGCAAAATATTTGAGTTGCGCAATAGCAAAAGGGGGTTTGGTGCATCTCCGTAATCCATTATACCGAGCAAGTCATCACATAATTATGAATCCATAAAATCCTTCTCAAACAACCCACTGAATGAGGCAGTAGAACGGCCCTTGGAAATGCAGAAAATGTACAAATAGCAAAAAGATTCGATCCATGTGAGTCTGCGCAGTCTGCGCAGGCTCACATGAATCGATACTTTTTGCAAATGAATTAAATCCCCTTTTCACAGAACACGGTTCATTTGTAAGAGAGCTATAGGCAACGTCTTGAATAACATTCTTTCGTCATCATGTACACATAGTATAAAAGATGCACCGCGTGGCTTTTCCCCACGTGTAATTTATCTGTTTAGCAACTTAGACACTGGGTCTGCACCTTTAGGTCGTTATGCGCGTTAAGTGCGCTTTTCGTGGACAGCGTAGGTTAAGACCAGCCTGCACAGAATGTGCAGTTCAATCTACGCCGGCCGATACATTTGTGTTATCTACGATGTTTTGATCTAAATACACTACCTATATCGTATTGGCAGACAAGGTCTTGTTCTCAAGAATAATCAGTGAACCATTTCATTTGCTCCGTAAAAACATCTTGCGGAATATTTTGGCCGATGAATTGACACGTTACAAATAACTTAATATGTGCAAAAGAATTTACCTGGTCTTAATTTAGCACCAAGCACAGTATTGTGGGTCGATAAAATCCGTTTTGTGTAACAACCGATTGAATCATGAGTTAGACTGGTCCTTCGACAGGCAGAAAATTGGCCAAAAGCAAAGAGTATCGACCCAGGTCAGCCTGCGCAGACTGCGCAGGCTGACCTGAGTTGATATTTTTGCAAACGCATTAAACCCCTTTTTCAAAAAGCATGGACAAAATATCTACTATACTTAAACGTCCTTGTCCTTATGTCACTTGGGCTAATGATTCGGGTTTAGGATTCAAACCGACAATCCTCAAAGTTTAAAGAATTGATACCCGACAGCCTAACCTCTCAATTTATGCACATTCAACGGAAATAAATATATCAGACCAAAAAATCTCCGTCCTTATCTGACACAACATCCGTTTCTCAGGTTTTGTTTACAAACAAACTAGCACAGCCTTCAGCTTAAAGTAATCCGAATTAAGATAAGAAAATTGCCTGAAAATTAGTTTGTAAGATCTTACAAAACAGTAACAAGACGAATACGACTTTAAATTCGACTCGCACGACTTCTTTAACCCTTTCAGCGCCTTAACCCTTAACCCTTTCAGCGCCATAGGCGAAACCAGGGACTTCTGCGGACGGCATAGATCAAGATCAGACTGCACAGAACGTGCAGTCTGATCTTTGATCTATGCCTTCCGCTTGTTTGGTCACGCTTTTAGGATATAAACCTTCCGGAGGCTCAGTGGATTGTATTTACAGCCATCAAAAGAAGCCAAGTTTGCTTATTTGGAGCCAAAAGAGTTAAGGCCCACTTTTTTAAAAACACTTTGCAAAGAAGGTCCAATTGCTTATTTTAGGAAAGTGCCCCTTTTCCCATACTGTTTTCCTGCCGGTGATAAAAACAATTTTCATTTCTTTAACGTCTCTTGCTTTTGTCATTTGTATTAGATTGAGGTAGATTGATTGAATGGTGTTTTACGCAGCTTTCAACATTATTTCAGTCTGATCAATCGTGCTTCCAGTAAGGCTCCAACCAGGGGTGTCTGAGTGTAGATTAATCGATTGATTGTATGGTGTTTAACACCGCTTTTAACATTATTTCAGTCATATCGCGGTGAGCAGTGCACCTATCAACGCTTTTCTGGCGTTTCTTTTACCAGTGTTTCACATATTGTTTTTCCCAAGCCACTAGCTGTTTTCCCACATAACCATCGTCTAACAATTACCAATGGCGAGAAGGGAATGAATCCTGACACAATGACTATCATCAATAGAAATGAAACTTGCCAAGCGGAGAATTCGAACCAGCGCCCCCCTGCTCTCAGATCCTGTGCGCTATCGACTGCGCTACTGGGGCTCGACTTCCGTCTAATCAATGTACAGTGTAAATTAAGTCAAGCAAGCACATATACGCAGTCTGATCGTGATGATTTTAACGCTTTGGCTGCTCGGCGCGACTCCCTGACCTTTTGCGGACAGTGTAGATCAAGATCAGACTGCACAGAACGTGCAGTCTGATCTTAGATCGACAATGTCCGATAGGGAGATATTTCCTCCAAAAATAAGTTTGAAGTAGTATTATTCAGGTTTGTCACTATCGACTTGAAAGTTTCATTCAACTTGTTTAGCAGGATAAGGGTTAAAATGACTTGTAAATACGGCACCGGACTGCCCTCCAAGAAAACAAACATTATTATCTCGTTTGAATCTAATCTTAGAATATCCAAGAATATTGGCCGTTTTATCAGTATTGCCCGCTGTAAACCTTGTACCAAACAAGCCCATACTTTTACAACCTAGGTGGTGAAGTTTTTTAACAACACAGTGGAAAAATTGAGAAATTCTGTATTCACCAACCCTTCTT
The DNA here is from genome assembly GCA_945859785.2 of Tridacna gigas. Classification (NCBI taxonomy): domain Eukaryota; kingdom Metazoa; phylum Mollusca; class Bivalvia; order Cardiida; family Cardiidae; genus Tridacna; species Tridacna gigas. The sequence goes on along the minus strand of OX244028.2, from coordinate 44,976,652 downwards.
AATTGCACTTTAGTTTAAATTTAGAAAGTAACACAATTTCTGTTGTTGTTTTTTTTATTTTAAGGTAACGCAATGCCTGAATGGCTAAACCATTTGATTTAACGAACCAGAAACTGCGTTACTTTGAGATTTAGAAAATTTAGACCACGCTCCCTAACAGGTATACTGCCGGATGTTCCAAACTGCGTTTTAGAGATATACATCTACTTTGTTTTCAATATTTCATTTTTTAAGAGAAAATTTTTGACAACTTGGTGATTAATAACGACATTTTAATCACTCCTTTCTTCATCTTTTCGTGTAATAAGTAAGTTTTTTTTCTTTGTAAAGAAATTTATGTCCGGAGGATGTCAGGTGCTTATCATTTAGCATGATGTAAAAGCATTTTGGTTTTATTCCCCCCCCCATCTCTCTCTCTCTCTCTTTCTCTCTCTGTCAATCTGTCTGTGTCTCTATTTCTATCCGTCTGTCCGTCTGTGTCTCTGAAAATGGGATATTTAATGGCTTAATATGCAAGGTACTAGTTCTTAAAAGAAAGCATCTTCGAAGATTATACGGATAAGATACGTTATGTCTTTTTCATTGTCTTCCACACTGAAAATGTCCTTTTTCGCAGATGGAAAACAGTCTTTAAAGAAAAATGTCACCCGTCGTCATATTACAACCCCTCTATGTTATATTGTTTGATTAACGTGCATTTATCCTCTCCGTCGGTTGCCGATATGGGCAACGCTCACAATTAGGCTCTAAGTCATTTCATGTTGTGAAGGATAGTGCAAGATACAGGGCGAAACCCATCCTGAGTTATGCCTGGTTCTCTTACGTGCTCGATGTATAGCACCGTCACACGGGACCTAGGTTTAACGTCTCATCTGACAGACTATTTGTTATCTTTTTAGCTGGCCAGCTATGGGAACTTAGCCTGGGTTCCAAATGAGACTTCATTTTTGACAAAGTAAAGTCCGAATATAAAAAAAAGGAAAACATGATCGGACTGGAACCCAGGCTAATGTGAACTGAACAGACACCCTTAAGTGTCCAGAGATTTGCCCCTAACAAAGCTACTGTCCAACCACTTGAGCTATTCCGACTGGGAAAAGAACCACCTAACTTCTACTGTACCACTAGAAGCTAGAGCTTTCAGCCATATTTTACATGTTTTACACAGAACTGACTTTGGAATGCACTTATTCCGATGTAATGAGCAAAATCCTGGGAACGGTTATTGTCAATAAAAATGATCCATGCTCTGTAAAAAGGAGGCTTAATGCATCTGCAAAGAGTCTGCGCAGGTTGACTTGGGTCAAAACGTGTTTGATTTTGGCAAATTTTCTGCATGTACAGCAAGGATTTTACGTCATGATTTAGTCGGTTGTTAGAAAAAAAAATGGATTTCATGAAACCATGATTATATGATGACTTGCTTGGTATAATGCATTACAGAGAGCATTAAACCCCCTTTTCACGGAGCATGGCTCACATAAATGTCTTTAGAACACACTTATTCCGATGTAATGAGCGAGATCTTGGAACAGTTATTATCAATGTAAATATTTGTCTTAGACATTCTGTACGAGCATACACGCTGACTTTGTATTACTAATCCCATTGTATTTCACAAAGGTGTTGGAAGACTTGCAATATTGGGGAAGACAGAGGTTTTTTTTTTTTTGCAACCCGTAAACGGAGAACACTATCAAAAAAAAAACTCTCTCGTTTAGTAATTCTGTTTTTGTCTTTTTTAAAGGGTTTTAAAGCACTTTATCCCTCTGAAACATTTTTAACCCTTGTCATGCTAAATAAAAGAAATGAAACTTTCAAACGGATAGTATAACCCCAAATTTTCCTCTTTCAAAGGTATTTTTGGAGGAAAGATCCTTATCGGACAGTGTAGATCAAAGATCAGACTGCAGGTTCTGTACAGTCTGATCTTGATCTACGTTGTCCGCAAAAGGTCAGTGAGTCGCGCTCAGCAGCTTAAGGATGAGCCATAATGTTTTACAAACAGATACAGGTTACCATTTGTAAAACATTATGGTTGGAGTAATGCATGCTTACAGTGGTCAAGAAGGATACAGTGTTTCAAAACTCTTGAAAAAGCCAATAGCCGAAATAAGGTATTGAACAATAGACTGCTTTTTCATAGTGTTCCATGCTTTCTGTGGTGTATGGTTGTTGGTTGCAAGGTGTTTAACGCCGTTTACAACATTATTTCAGTTTCACCGCAGCAGCCAGTGCACCTGTCCATGCTTTTCTGGAGTTTCTTCTACCAACACTGCGCACAGTATTTTTCCCAAGCCACTGGTTGCTTTCCCACAAAACCATCGTCGAAACAAAATAAGCCGTGAGAGAGGAATGAATCCTGTATCATTTACTATCATCAGTCCTTGGAAAGAAATTTGCCGAGTTTGGAATTCAGACCAGCGACCCACTATTCTCAAGTTCTGTACGCTGCCGACTGCGCTACCGAGACTCGACATTCTTTCCCTATGGAATTCATAGAGTCACTGCGTAACGTAGAAATTTCAGCTTCTGCCATATTGCTTCTACACGTGTATTGTACATGTAGCTTGACTCAAATTGAGTATGGAAAGTTTGTTTACACGTACGTTTTCAAAATCCTCTGCTGCAAGTTTATTCTTTTTATACATGTATATCATATATTCGACCGGTGTTCTGGCAAAAGAGGATTCAATGCATCTCAATGACGTATTATACCAAGCAGGTCAAAAATAACTATGCATCCACAAAATCCATTATGTGTAACAACTGACTGAATATGGAGGTAGACTGGTCCTTTGACATGTAGAAAATTAATTAATTGCAAGAAGTTTCTTCCCAGGTCAGACTGCACATTGTAATCTGGATCGAAAACTTTTTTCCTATTGGGAGGTTTTCTGCATAACCAAGGACCATTCTACCTCCTGATTCAGTCCGTTGTGAGAACAAAATGATCTTTTTTTTTTTTAATGGATCCATAATTATGTGATGACATGTATGGTATAATACCATCACGGAGATGCACCAAACCCCCCTTTTCCAAGAGCATGGTTCATATGTTTGGATCTTAAAAAATGAAATAAGACATAAAATATAACTGACAAAAGAAACGGTATCTATAGGAAACTAGCACCTATCTCTCTTCCGAAAAGCCTTTTTACCAACATCCTGCTAAATAAGTGATTTGAAACTTTCAAGTCGATTGTACTAAACCAAGATTTTACTATTTCAAAGGTAATTTTACGTCAACGAAATGTCGTTATCGGACAGTGTAGATCCAAGATCAGACTGCACGTCCTGTGCAGTCTGATCTTGATCTGCACTGTCCGAAAAAGGTCCTTGAGTCGTGCTTAGCAGGCCAAGGCTTAAGATATCTTAATTATGTTGGTTCTCAAAGGTGGCCGCTTAAGAAAAGTGCCTAGACTGCGGGTGATCTGGATTTGGCCCCTATCCACTACGTCAATTATACAAACCACGTATCATGTCAAGTACTCATTATTACGGTACTAGATAGAAATCTAATTGCATTTTTCTCTCCCTTTTTCTTTTGAACCCTTTATCGCACAATGCCGCCTTTTGACGGCCCTAGGAAAGAAGCGTTTTGAAAACATTGTGGGAAAAGCAAAAAATGTTGGTAACCAGCATTTTCTCCTTTTCTCACAATGTTTTCTACCCCATCAAAGAAAAATTGCACCATTTCAGCCACAGTGAAATTGTCGTCTGCAAATGCTTTCAGTTTGGACAAGGCTAAAACTTTGTCGTGTGGTATAGGGTTAACCCTTATCCTGCCAAATAAGTAAAATGAAACTTTGAAGCCGATAGTAAAAACCAAAATTTTTTATATTTCAGAAGCATTCTTTGAAGGGTGGGGAAAAGATATCTCCTTATCGGACAGTGCATATCTAAGATCAGACTGCACGTCCTGTGCGATCTGATCTTGATCTACACTGTCCGCAAAAGGTCCTTGAGTAGCGATAAGCAGACTAAGGGTTAATAGAAAGAAAAAAAAACACACACACACACAGTTTATTTTTACACAATCTTGTTGCGGAGCCAGTTATACTCATTAATAATAAGCGGTAGTTGGGATTCAACAAGTAGATATTCAAATTCACGTCCCCAGTAATACAATCTGGCTGATGGCATTCGGCCATCTTCAATAAAGAAGAGCAGGGTAAGTATTTACCAACCATTCTTACGGTTTCATTCTCAGAAAGTAAAGCAACTTCTGATTGGCTAAACTCTTTGGATTAGCCAATCAGAAATTGTGATACTTTCAAATTTAGAACATTCTTTAAGAATAAGACTAAGAATAGATTTAAGAATGGTTGATGAATACGGACCCAGACGCTTGATAAAACGAAAAGTTTGATTAAGAAATTAATGAAAAAAATACGACAAAAAATTCAGTTATATGCTTCAAATTCGTATCATGAGGGTAAACTACAACAAAAAACAAATAATCACAGAAGAAAGAGATTGAGATGATAAGGACAGGTGGTAAGTTTTCTGTAGTCCAGCCCCATATTTCACGTCACTAACTCTTTCACGCAAATGAAAAAGTAAATTCGACTTTTTTTCCTCAACGGCAAAACGTACAATTCCAGTGCAATTAAAGTAAACATTTTAGGTACAGTTTAATTAAAAAAAAAAAACAGCGGAGAATGTAGATCCAAGATCAGACTGCATGTTCTGTGCAGTCTGATCTTTATCCACGCCGTCCGCATTATCTACTGTAATTGCCCATATCGGCGAAAGAATCAAAGTGCCAGATTTGTTCTGATGATAAGTTTGAGGATATCTTGGCAAAAATCTGATACAGGGGAAAAAAAACCTTGATTGCCCACCTGTTTTTGTGTCAGTGATGTACCATCTTAATTCTTTCTCAAAGTGGCCTTGTTCCGTGGTGTGGATTTGCTTGTTTGTTCTTATATGGGATGTAACGCCGTCATCAAAATTACTTCAGTTACATCACAGCTGCCAGTGCACCTATCCATGCTTTGTTAGAGTTTCTTTTACCAGTGCTTCGCACAATATTGTTTCCTAGCCACTGCCTGCTCTCCAGCATAGCTGTCATTGAAACAATGATCAGCAGTGCGATAGGAATGAATTCTGTAGCATTTATCCTCGGAAAGAAATTGTACGAGCTAAGGATTCGAGCAATTGTTAATTTTATACCCTGTGTGATACCGACTGAGTACCAGGATTCGGCAAGTGATTTGGATTAGGATTACCAAATCGATAGGCCATGGGTTTCGATCCTTATACGAGGCACTGTGCCTTTCGAGTGAGTGTTCTTGGGCAAGACAATTTAAGCTCTTGCCTGGCACTGGTAAAACCTCGGAAATAAATTGATGATTAATTGGGCTGTCGTCCTGACATGACTGAGAAAATGTTGAAATTGGCGTAAAACACCATTCAACCGTCTAAAGTTATGGTAACAAGAGGGTCATCATGGCCCTAAAGTCGCTCCCCTAAGTCTTTTAACCAAACATGACCTATTTCCAAATTCTTTCGAGATATTATGACAAACATTCTAACAAACTTTCATGAGTATTGAACCGAAAATTAATACAAGCTTTGTCTCAGCGACCTACGTGTACTTTTTTGCCCAACATATTTCATTTACCACCTTGTTGTAGATATAGAGGATCTTAAATGAGTGTTTATGTATTATCATTTTTATGAAACTCGTTGACTAAAAATGTATGACGCGAGCCTTGGTGAGCGTCAAATACAATTAAATCACAAACACGAATGTGAGATTCTATTTATCCTATAAAACGAATGACAGGGAAAAAATATCCTGCATCATCACCTTTAGCCAATACACCATTCACGGGACCATGTTTACAGTTGTAGTTCAGTTTCAAATGTGTACATACACACGTAGATAGCTCTTTGACATTTACACCGAAAGTAGAATGAAGCAGTTTCTAGTGGGTTTAAGTCCATCTATTTCCACAATTTTGCCGATTTAAAAGACTTTCGCTGCACTCCTTGGTTTTATTAAACATGAAAATCAGAAACTTTCCACGCGTATATGCCTTAGCAACAATGATGCCATTTGTCTGCGAAACGGCGCAGTGTCGCACAAAATGTCGGCACGTGCTATGACTGACTTCATGTGCTCATGACTAAAAACTTATCATAAACGGGATAATATACTGCCGGAGGAGGTTTTATGTGATAAATTATCAAAACAAACATTCTGACCACCTTTCATGTGTATTGGACAGAAAATGTGGCCTCTTGTCTGTACACAAGGTTTTTCAAAGATTTGACCTGGTGACCTAGTTTTTGACCCGATGTGATCAATTTTCAACCTCATGTGAGTTATCATCAAGACATACATTCTGACCAACTTTCATAAGTATTGAACAAAATATGTGGCCGCTAGAGCGTACACACGAATTTTCTAAGGTTTGACCTGGTGGCCTACTTTTTGACCCCTGTGACCTATTTTGAAACTCATCCAATCATCAGAACAAACATTCTGATTAGTTTTCATAAATATTGGACAGAAAATGGGACCTCTAAAGGATACACAACATATTTCAAAGATTTAACCTGGTGACCTAGTTTTTAACCCGATGTGACCCGTTTTCAAAGTCAACCGAGATAATATCAAGACAAGCATTCTGACCAACGTTCATGAGTATTGGACTAAAATTGTGGCTTTTAGAGTGCAAAAAGGGTTTTGTTTTTTGCTTTTTACAATAATTTGACCTGGTGACCTAGTTTTTGACAGGGCGAGGCCCATTTTTCAAGTCGTCCGAGATATCATCTAGAAAAACATCCTGACCAAGTTTCATGAGTTTAGGACTGAAAATGTGGCCTGTAGAGCGTACATAAGGTAAAAGTTGACGACGCACAACGGACCACGGACACAGCTCGGTCACAAGAGCTCACCTTGAGCACTTCGTGCTCCGGTGAGCTAAAAAGAGGAATCGGCTCATCACTGACTTATGGAATAAGATCAGACTGTATGTCTTAACTGACTTATCTAGGTCCAAACAGGCCACAAATTGTCGCGTATGGCAAATTATCTTTCATGGCTAAGTTCAGACCTTTACCAAACGACCCGTTGTTTTTAACGTTGCAACAGGTGCGCCTAGAACTGGCAGAAGAATGCGGTTAAAAGTTTCAATAAGATGTGGCTAGAAATTGCAATGGATGCGGTTCCAAGGTACATTTGGAATTCAAAGTTTCAATTTGGCTTTGGTTACTGGTGGCAAAGGTGAAGGTTAAAGCTGCAATATGCTGCAGTTACAAGTGTACATAAGCAAGTTGAAAATAGGTGCGCTTGCAATTCTACGTCTCAGTTTTGCCTTGGTGACTAGTGACAAAGGTTTTGGCTAATAGTGGTAATAGGTTGCAGTTACAAGTTGCTGTGGGTACGGTTAAAATTCAATTTTTTCGCAGTTACACATTTCAATGGGCTTCGGTTACAAGTTGCGAAAGGTTGATGTTACAATGGCAATGTGCAGCGGTTACAACTTAGGTGTGACTGCAGTTACAAGTTTCATTGGGTAGCTGTTACAACTTGCGGTAGGATGTGGTTTCAAGAAACAACATGTACAGTAACAAGTTAGATTTGTCTGCAGTTACCATTGGAGATGCGTCGCCATTACAGGTTTCAACTTGAAATGGGCTGGGGTTACATATTTGAAATTATTTAAGTGTGGTCAAAAATCGCAGGTTATTTGCGGTCAAAAAGTTGCAGTTCAAGTTGCAAGTTAAAAGTGGCAATGCAATGCTGTTAAAAGTTGCAAATTAAGTGCAGTTAAAGTTGCAATGCGGTACTGATAAAAGTTACACTGGGGTGCGGTCAAAAGTTGCAGTTTGAGTACGGTTAAAAGTTGCAATGCGGTACGGGTAACGAGCTGCAGTTACATGTTGTAATGGGCTGCAGTCACGACTTATAACAGCTTTTGTTATAGCTCTTCTTGTTATGGTGAGCCAGGTAACTTTATGCACACAGCAGTTGGAATAAAAGAATTATATCCAAAGAACGACACATCGATGTAATTTTTTTCAGAAATACATGTATGTGTCTGCTATGCTCGCAAATCGTGACGGAATATTTTTTACGTCAGAAGATTATTGGAGCAACCGTCTCACAAACTCAACTTACATCTACGGAAATATTTTCTGTATAATAATTATAAATCATCATAAACCTCACACAGACCGCCAGGAGAAAATATATAACAACTTCATTTTTTTTTTGGCCCGTGAAGAGCTAGCCATAAAACTGATATCCTGTTACCCCTCAGCATTCAGAGGCAGGGGGCCAAAATGCCTTCAAAGTTTTCATATCAGTATGAATACACAAAGCGATAATTAGTCTCGTGCGAAATAAACTAGGCCAATTATTTTTACTGAATGGATTGAACGATTCAAAAACAACCTGAAAAAAATAAGGTTCCTCCATTTTATGACATGCAAATTTTGCAAACTTCTTACCTACCGTATTCACTTTACTTCTTGGGTAAATATCAAAATATAGAAGCAGAAAAATTAGACAGTCATGTTTATCTGCCTTTATTTAGTTTAAACCATATACTGGCCTTTCTCATTGTCTGAGCTATATTATTCATGCTACACAGACTAAATTGAAGTTCGTTTTGCAATGTCACAATCGAATCTTATGTTTCGTGTTCTTAATTGCTAACGGTCAGGGTCGTAGAAGGCCATAGTCGTTTATTAAAGTATTAAAAAAGATTGATTCGTGTTGTGTTTTACGCCGTTTTCAACTAATATTTCTGTTATATTCCGGCTACCAGTGCATCTATTCATGTCTTCTTTGATTTTCTTTGTACCAGTGCTTTGCACAAGTCTCTGCCCAAGCCACTGGCTGCTTCCCCATATAACCATCGTCTAAAAAAAAAATCAGCGATGACTGAGGAATGAATCCTGATGATTATCATCAATCCTCGAATAGATATTGGCCGAGCTGGGGATTCGAACAAGCGACCCCTATTTTCAACCCTTGTATCTTACCGACTGAGCTACCGGGCACGTTGGTAAAGGGTTAGAGAAGTTCCCGATGTTGAAGGCAAAAAGATAGATCTAGTAAGAAAATATGCTTGCATTACCTTGCTGAATATTCCTCAAATTCCTCAATTTAACCCACCGATATCAAGTAACATGAACCCCTATCTATCATCTTATTTCCATCCAATATATATATTGACCACTATATAATGGGCGGATACATAAAAACACATACCGAACTGGAAAAAAGCTTTTCCACCTGCTACTAACAACAAAAACGTTCAAGTTCAAAGCGAGGCCAGGTAGCACGGCAAAATTAACGACCCTCGGCTAATTATCGCCGGTAGATTCCGAACTGTTTTGATTTGATAAGTCCGTATCATTTTTCCTAGATCCCGTGGAAAAATGGCATCCGATAGATGGTTTGATTCGTTTTGAAACGTGGTCTGCGGCGGTTCTGTTTGTTCTGTTCGAAGATAGTAAGTCGAACCAGATTCATAATCCCGCTGAATCGTACGTTTAAACCAACCCTTTTCCAGCTTTGACTCTTTCACTACTGAATAAATACTTTGCATTTTCTCATAACGCTACAAAGACAGCTCCACTGCAAGATCAAGAGGCAATTTGTTCATAATCTAGAATAAAGCAGTAGATAGTGTAGGTCAGAGATCAGACTGCACATTCTGTGCAGTCTGATCTTGATTAACACTTTCGACACAAGCTTATGTTGTCGTCTATGGTATGGAAAAAAGTTATTTGACCATCGATGTGTTTTTGGGAGAATATAATACGAAGATACGCCAACACATATGTGCATTCTGATCTTGAATAATTTTCTCCGATTCCCGATTTAAGATTTAATTATATCAATCGTAACAACATGCCAATAAAAAAAACCTTTTTTTTTGCGATGATCAAACGCGTAAGTTCAGTACAACAATGGCTATAATACTTGTATTGCGTAGAGATAATGTTCTTCACAACGTGATATTGAAATTTTGGGTTAATAGTATTTCTTGCTTATTCTACGCTTCCAGTTAGTTTCTGATGTGTATAAACCACAGAAGAAATTACTGAACAGTGTATGACATCAGTATTTTAAAATGACCAATTCACATTAGCCATTCTCTGTGAAAAGGGGTTTAAGGCATCTGCAAAAAGTAATGCGACCTGTGAAGAAACGTTTTGCTATTGGTCAGTTTTCCACTTGTCAAAGGACTTGTCTACCTCATAATTCAGTCGGCTGATGGATTTTATAGAGCCATGATCATGTGGTAACTTTCTTGGTATAATGTATCACAGAGATATAGGGATAACTTTCTTTACGTTGTGATATCATGGCTACAAATTGTGTATATTTTTTTTTTCCTGTTTTCAGCTGTATTCTAATCTGTATATATAAACCACAGAGGAAAACATGCTAAACACTGTTTAACATTACTATTTTGTTTCATACTTTTTTTTTTCAAGAATTAACTTTTATAGGTAAACGTGAAAAGACTACGAATTGCTTTGTACAATACCAAGTTCTCATATATAAATCATAACTTATATAGTATTTCATTTGTTCCATGATGTCATTTTGCGGAATTTTTGACCAATGAAATCACGCGTTACAAACCACCTGTTGTAAATGATTGTTCCATTATAATCCCAGCTGTAGTAACAAAATCATACCCGTATGGCGACAGACCAAGCATGTGCTGTCTAGTCCTGGTCTGAAGTCTCTTTTTAATCCTTCAACACACGACAAAATTTTGGGCTTGTCCAAATTTAAAGCATTTGCAGACGACAAATTAAATGTCGCTCAAATGATGAATATTCAACATGCTTTTGACTGTGCACAAAACATTGTGGTTACCAGCATTCTCTCCTTTTCCCAGGATGTATTCAAAAGTCTTCTTCCTCTGGGTCGTTAAAACATGGGATTGTTTAGAAAAGGGTTAACAGTCAGGTAGAGCAGGGCAATTCAGAAATACCATTTGGTAAACAGCTTTAAACGCGTAACAAAACGAAGAGTGTTTAGACTCGTCGACTTCGAAAGCATTTGAAGATGACACTTTAATTTCAACTCAAATAATACCAAAAAGATAAAAAGAAAATATTGTGGGGGAAAACAGAAAAAATGCTGTTTAAAAGCATTTTATCCTTTTCCAACAATGTTTTCAAAAGCCTTTTTTTACTCAAGATGGTAAAATCATGGGATTGTATGACAAGGGTTAAACAAACAAACAAGAAAAAAAAAAAAACACACACACACACACTTTAACCTTTAGGCTGTTAAGCGCGACTCACTGACGTTTTGCGTACAGTGTAAGATCAAAATCAGACTGCAGAGAACGTGCAGTCTGTCTTGGATCTACACTATCCGATAAGGAGATATTTTTCTCCAAACTATAAGTTTGAAACGGCGTCATTCGGGTTTTTACTGTCGGCTTGAAAGTAGTATTTGATTTATTTAGCAGATTAAGGGTTAACCGATTGTCCTTGTTTAGTGATTTTCGGGGCAATATCAGCCTTTTACCAGGGTCCGTATTCACCAACCATTCTTAAGAACATTCTTTGTCTTATTCTCCAAGATTTTCAAAATTTGAATGTAACACAACCTCTGATTGGCTAAACCATTCGGTTTAGCCAATCAGAAGTTGTGTTACTTTCAAATTTTGAAAATTCTGCAGAATAAGACTGAGAACGTCCTTAAGAATGGTTGGTGAATACGGAACCAGATGACAAAATTTTGGCCTTGTCCATATTTAAAGCATTTGCAGGCAACAAATGAAATGTTATGTAAAACATGAAATTTTGGCATCTAAAGTGTAGAAAACATTATGGGAAAAGGAGAAAATGCTGGTTTTCAGCATTTTCTCCTTTTCCCACAAAGTTTTCAAAGGGCTTTTCTCTCAGGTTTGTTAAAAGTCGGGATTGTGTTGTAAAAGGTGAATCGACACACTATTGCGAAATAAACTGTGCGATGGTAGACAAAGCCTGGCAAAAAATCAGAAAGCTTTCAATTTCGTTGTTTTTCCCAGCGCATTCATTGAAGTAACCAGTTTTCTCATTGACAAGCTAATTCTACATACTATTCATAGATAATGAACAACGAAATTAATTCAGAAAATGAGATAATAAAAAGCAACTTTCTTCTTACCCCATACGGTCGCTTTAATTCCAAATAGAAATATACTTCACATATCAACTAATCCGATACTTTACATATTCCGCCAGCGAAATTAGGACGAAGGCCGCTTTTGATGTTCTAAACGGGAGAAATATTGCCAGGGTTGGGGATAAATACTGATAACTTTGGGTATTAAACTCGTTTTATCAGAGATAAGATCCTACCAGAACTTATTCCACCTTTTTGTTCGGAAAACTTCGGTAATTATCGAACGTATCGGAAAGTTGACCGGAAATTTCTCAAACGGTGCCGAAGAAACTTTCAAGACAAAAACCTTTAGTAAACAGAGCTGTAAAAATATGATGCACGATTTCTTTCTTACAGTTGTTAAAAATTATCACTCCTGAGCTACAAACTGAAACTTTAGAGATTTTATTCCTTTTTCCGAGCACACTGGACATTAGAGAGATCAGTTTGTAAGAATTTCAACGGGAAACCCCGAAGCATTTCGTCGATTCTCGTGGCAAAAAAGACGAGAGGACGAAAGAGCGAAACGTGTACCTGAGTACATCGTAAATTCCTAAGTGAGTAACAAAGTCTTTAGGCATATTCATTCCTGTTTTTCACAGCATATAGCCTCTCTCAAAAGCATGCCAACCAACATATTGTTTTGTTTTCTCCACTTATCGCCCAAACCTCCATTATACCACTGTCGTAATTTAGTCCGACCTAATCTTTTGTCCCTGCATTTTTTTAACGAACTGTTACACTGTATACGTGAAAGCCGTTCTGGCAAAATCGGGTTTAATGCACCTCTATGATGCATTATACTATGCAAGACATTACATAATTAGGGATCCGTAAAATCCATTTAGTCTGACAATTGACGTGATATAGTGGAAGAATGGTCCTTAGACGCGCAGAAATTTTACAAATAGCTATAAGTTTCGAACAAGGTCAGCCAGCGCGGACTGCATAGGCTGACATGGGTCAATACTTTTTGCAGATGCATTTTTCTGGTTGCGAATTCAATCCACGGACAGTTCTTCGCGCTACCACCTTTCCAAAGCCATTGACTGCCATTGACATACGCATCGAATATGAACCCTGGATTACCAGCACACGGCGTTATCGACTGGGCTTCAGAGCAAAGCATTAAACTTCTTATCAAAAAAAAAATCAAGTCGATCGTAAAACCTCAAAATATTGTATTTTCAAAACTTTTTCAGCTCAAAAATCTCACGTTCTCGGACAATGAAGATCATAGATCAGACTGCACGTTCTGAACTCGATCTTCACTGTCCGCAAAAGCTCACTGAGTCATCAAAAGTTCTGGAGTTTTTGAGTTGAGAAAATACAGACAGTCATAAGAAACAGACATGCCAGAATACATTGTTTTGAAAACAGAGCATGTTAATGTTGGAGAAACATGCCTATCCACTTAACCCTTTCCCAAACGACAAATTTTGGACTGGTCCAAATTGAAAGAATTTGCAGACGACAATTTTAAATATGATGAAAATTGCAGAAAGTTATCAAAAAGGGTAGAAAACACTGTGGGAAAAGGAGAAATTGCTCGTTACGAGCAATTTCTCCTTTTCCCACAGTGTTTTCAAAAGACTTGTACTGCAGACACGTGAAAACCAGGGCTTGTTTGGGAAAGGGTTAAGTATCATAGCCTCTGAAATATCACATCAGAAAACTGGATGATAAAATATTTTTCTTTCGCCCTCCTCCCTCTAGTCTAGTCCGTCCGTCCGTCTGTCTGTCTGTATGTCTGTCCGTATGTTTATCTGTTTCTCTGTCTTACTCTAAATGGGCATTTGCCCCTTCTGTTATCTCGCTCTCTCTTTCTGTCTATCTCTGTGTCTCCGTCTCTGTCTTCACCTCTCTCGTCCCCCTCTTTCTTTTCCAGTGCCCTTCCTATTTTCTGATTGTCTGTCATTAAATACAAAATTTAAAACACTGGCTCTGGTACTGACCGCTCATGCAAAGAGGCAAACAATATAGATTAAGATCAGTTTGCAGAAAATGAGCAATCTGATCTTAGACCCAAGCCGTCTGGTCCTTTGCCTGATGTTCTGAAATGGCAATTACCTGAATATTTTGTATTGATAGTAAATGCCCATTTCATCTATAATCTCTTTACCAAACAACATGATTCTAGACTGTTCAAAATCGAAGGCATTTGCAGACGAAAAATTAAATGTAGCAGAAATGATGGCATTTGTCCTTGAAAGGAGAGAAAACATTGCGGGAAAAGGAGAAAATGCTGGTTCCCAAGTTTCCAAAAGTTGTTTTTTCCTTATGTTCGTTATACAGTATTATCAATTTAGACAAGTCTCAAGACAATTTAGACAAGTAGGTAGCGCAGTCGGTAGCATACAGGACTTGAGAATAGGAGTTCTTTGGTTCGAATCCCAAGCTCGACAAATTTCTTTCCGATGATTGATGATAGCCAATGAGACAGAATTAATTCTCACGGCTGATCATCATTTAACGATGGTTATATTGGAAAGCAGCCAGTGGCTTGAGAAGATAGCACTGGTTAAAAGAAACTTGGGGAGAGCGGAGTGCATGATCTGCCACTTTAACACCATTCAAACGTTGAAACGCTCTTTTCGTTCCTTGGTCGAGCGGGTTCATCAAGTCAGTTCTCGTAGACCGGGTACAGAAGCCAATAACCTGGAGCTTAATGGTCTGTATTGACGTAAAAGAAATCCAGGAAACTAGATGTGTGTGAAATGTACCATAATGTAAGATATACCAAAATATCAGAATTACATTTCAGCAAGATGGGATTTAAAATGATAATTCTAGACAGTGAATACGGAGAATAAACCCCAGGGGTATACGAAAGAGCTTTGTTAATGTTTTGTAAATTATAATGTAGAAAAAGCCTGAACATTACCTCTTAGTAGGGCATTCAACTCAGTTAATCATTCATGAAAAAATTCAGAGATTGACAGAACTGAAAGCCAGGGCTTGTCATTTGTGTATACCATTAAAACAAGAGTTCGTATTCAGCATGCATTCTCAATTGCATTTTTTATTCTTATTATAGGTTTTGAAAGTAGAGCGATTTCTGATTGGCTCGAGCATTTGGTTTAGCCAATCAGAACTTGCCCTACTTTGAAAATTACACCATTCTTGAAGGTAAGACCAAGAACGGTATTAAGAAATGTCAGTGAATAAATGCCCAGTTTCCTTAAGATGCGTTGTATCTTCTTATCACCAAACAGTCACGGAAAAACATAAATAATTAATGGAACATTTTGTTGGTCCCAAAATGACATTTTGCGGAACTTTTGACCTATGAATCGAAACGTTAAAGGTCACTTGTACGATTAATTGATTTCTCGTTTATTTATGGTCGCCACCGATTGTCAAATTTTGGCAACGACCCCAGATGGCTGATAGACGGCATAGTGCAAAAAACATGACGAAACCCATCTAAAGTTATGCGTAGTAAAGTAACAACTTTGTTGTGTATCACCGTCAGACGGGACATCGTTTTTAAAGTTTCATCTGAAAGACTATGAGTAATTATTTTCTAATTACTTGTCAGCCATAGGAATCGAACCAACTCCCTCAAGTATCCCGAGATTTGTCGCTTACACGTCTCATGCCCAACCATTTGAGCTATTCCAGCTGACTAAAACTTCTACTATTGGATTTTTCTGGTTTTAATTCAGGTAAACATACTTATTTTTTGTAACTCTTTACTAAGATTAACATCCTAGATTTTAGTAACAAGTCGCGATTTGTCGTCATAGCTGGAACCCATGATAAAAAAATGTTGAAAAGTTCACAGATATAACCTATCCGGTCCGATATTTGTAAGGTCAACCCATCCCAAAAGCAAAACTAGATAAGTGCGTCGTAGCAACATGGAATATTTGAGTCATAGCAACATAGAATATTTCAGTCGTAGCAACAATGAACATGTGAGTCGTGACAGCAATGAATATTTCAGTCTTGAAAACTTATAATATTTGAGTCGTAGCAATATGGAATATTTGAGTCGTAGCAATATGGAATATTTGAGTCGTAGCAACATGGAATATTTGCGTCGTAGCACCATGGAATGTTTGAGCAGCAGCAACACTAAATATTTGAGTCGTAGCAACTCTAAAAATTTGAGTCATTGCAACATTAAATCTTTCAGTCGTAGCAACAATAAATAAATATCTTTCAGTCGTAGCAACAATAAATAAATATCTTTCAGTCGTAGCAACAATAAATAAATATCTGAGTCGTAGCAGCACTAAATGTTTGAGTCGTAGCAACATGGAATGTTTGAGTCGTAGGAACACTAAGTATTTGAATCGAACCAACGCTAAATATTTGAGTCGTAGCAACACTAAATCTATGAGTTGTAGCTACATAGAATGTTTGAGTCTAGCAACGTTGAATATTTTAGTCGCAACAACATGGAATATTTGTCGTAGCAACATTGAATATTTGAGTCGTAGCAACATTGAGTATTTGAGTCGTAACAACACTAAATATTTTAGTCGTAGCATGGAATGTTTGAGTCGTAGCAACACTAAATATTTGAGTGGTAGCAACACTAATTATCTGAGTCGTAGCAATTTAAAATTGTAAATTGTTATTTGTAACAATTTACATACAAGAATATAATAAGACAATTACAAAATATACATATCATATGCTACAAAATGGATTGGAACGGAAGCGTAAGCTTATACTGTTCCTTTCCATGGATTCTCGATGGTATAAGTCCTATTTTATTCATTCATTCAATAATTTGATAAGTGAAAGAAAAAAGGTGCTAAATAAAGAAAAAGGAGACAGTTACGGATACTATAGAGAGATCGTGCGATGTGGGATGCTCTCGAAACCAATATTATGTCTCATCTTGGATCTACAATGTCCGATGAGGAGATATTTTTCTCCAGCAAGAACTTTGAAATAGCAACATTCGGGTTTTTACTATCGATTTGAAAGTTTTCTTTTAGTTATATGGCATGATAAGGGTTAATACTTTCTCCTACTCAGTGCTAGGAATATGTTTATCACATGCACAAGTACATGTAAGTCTCAGTCTCTGCCCAAAACCAATTTCATGTTCTAGCAATGTTCCAGACTGAAAGCATCTGCAGACGATGAGCTAAAAATCCATAAAAAAGAGATTATTTCTTTATGAAATGGTAGAAAACGTAAGGAAAAGGAGAAACTGCTTCTAACCAGTAATTTCCCCTTTTCCTACAATGTCTTCAGACAACTCTGTAGATACATTAAAATGAATACTGTGTTGTATCTTTCGAGATTTAAAAAGAAAAACGTTGCGCCCCCTTGCCCCCCCCCCCCCCCCCCCCCCCTTATTCTCCATTGCAAACCTGCCTACGCTTTCGAATAACTCTTTTATCACAGTATGGCGCCTTTTTGTTATGAATCTGACATTAATAAACATTTAAATACTATAAACTGCAATAGCAAGTATAACATTCAAAACATTTGAGGGGCGCTCTGGCAAAAGGGGATTTAATACGTCTCCGTGAAGCATTATACCAAGCAGGTCATCACATACATCTAATTATGGTTCCACAATATCCATTTTGTGTAACGACTGACTGAATCATGGGTGGACTTTCACACGCAGAAAAATTACCGAAAGCAAAAAGTTTCGACTCAGGTCAGCCTGCGCGGACTGCGCAGGCTGACCTGGTTCGATACTTTTCGCAAATGCATTAAGCCCCCTTTTCACAAGTCATGACTCATTTGCTAGGACCATAGTTTGGCAGGGGAACTAAAACAATTTCTTGGCATCAGACATCTGCATTAAATGAATGCAATATTTTTTTTAACCAGTATATACGTCATTATAAAGTTCATTGAAATTCGGGACTTTCTGCGCTGATCAGTGGTAAAGTGTAGTACTCGTATCCTGGAGACGTCGGGCTCGAGCCGCACTGGAAGCAATGTGCTTTTTGTTCAAGTGTCCTTGGGCAAGACAATTCAGAGCCCTAGCCTGGTGAAACCGCAGACAGACATGAATATGTGAGCTGCCACTGTCATTTGACTGAAATAATTTTGAAAGCGGTGTAAAACTGCAATACGTCAATCAATTCAATCATTAAAATTGGTACAATCGGATACAATCGGCCTCAATCTACAGATCGAATGTGGCCGTTTCATTTATTTTTTTTTCGGCCATTTCTTTTACTAATATGCTGCTAGATCAATTAATTCGCATTTCCTGTTCGTGGCGATGGCCTTGGGAAAGGCATTTGAACAGAGCCCAATCCGGGTACTGGTAAAAGTTTGGAAACACATTCATAAGTGAGCTTTCGCTTTTAATTTCTCTAAATGATGTTGAAAGAGGGGTAAAATACCATTCAATCAGTAAATCTATCAATTTTTTTTTTTTTTTTGGGGGGGGGGGGTGTTTCATGAGATTTCAAAGTAAATGAAAATAGTCATTCAAGCAGCGAGCGGCGTAGATCAAGATCAGACTTCACGTTCTGTGTTATACGTCGCTTTTAACATTATTTAAATGATATTACGGACAAAAGCTCACTTGTTCAAGTGTTTCTTTGGTTTTTTTATGAGTCTAACCAGTGATAGACTTAGGCTGGACATGTTTTTTTCTAACCAAAGGAACCATGCCCCGGCAAAAGATGGTTTAATGCATCGTCCTGATACTGTACCGCAGTCATCGCATAATTATGGATCCATAAAATGGGATTTGTCTAACAACCGAATGAGTCGTGAGGTAGACTGTCCTTGTACATGAAGAAAATTTACCAAAAGCAAAACAGTTTCGACCCGGATGAGCCTGCGCAGTTAGCACAGACTGACATGGTTCGATAATTTTTGCAAATGCATTAATCCCCCTTTTCACAGAGCATGGCTAATATCTGTTCTCAGCACACCTCGCAGAAGTTACAACATCGGTTTTTATTGATTTATCGCAATTTACGGGTGTGATTGAATACTATAATAGGCTTTGCGGTGCCTTGCCAAAGGACACTCATACGGAAAGTTTTTTTCATTATGCAAAATACATATGCGTTCCCAAAGACTCACACAAAAGTTAGACGGTGTTGTGATAGATATCCGACTTCCATCTGACATCTCGTGATTCATTAATATGAATATTTATCAGGACGGACTGTGCAGAGTTTTGGCCAAAGACACTCACTTGAAAAAGCTTTTTTGGTATGCCAAATACATATGAGCCATGCTCTGGGAAAAGGAGGCTTAATGCATCAGTTAAAAAGTATCGACCCAGGTCAGCCTGCGCAGTCAGCGCAGGCTGACCTGGGGTGAAACTTTTAGCTATTGGTCAATTTTCTATATGTCCGAGGACCAGTATACCTCCTGATTCAGTCGGTTGTTGGACAAAATGGACTTTATGGATCCATAATTATATGATGACTTGCTTGGTTATCATGCATCAAGGAGATGCATTAAGCCCCCTTTTGCCAGAGCATGCCTCATATCTCTTCTCAACACCTCCCAAAGAAGTTACAGTTTTGTTATAAGGTGTCAATTTTCACACATTTCTGACTATTTATAGTACACAGCAAGGCCATAGAACATTATTTTTATCAGGATTATAACATTTACAGACGGGCCAGGTGTTTACGACTGTAAAGTATACCTTTTTACCCTTAGACTGCCGCCGAGCCCTGCTGTCGCAGTCGCGCTGGTTCAAATCCAAAGCTCGGCAAGGTTCTTTCCGAGGATTGATGATAGTCATTGCGACAGGATTCATTCCTCTCTCACCACTGATTTTTGTTTCGACGATGGTTATATAGGAAAGCAGCCAGTGGCATGGGGAAAAATACTGTGCAAAGTACTCGTAAAAGAAACTCCAAGGAATCATTGATAGAGGCACTGGTCGCTGCCATAGACCTGAAATAATGTTGAAAATGGTGTTCAACACCATAAAAACAAACCTTTACGGTACTAAAATGCATTCATAATTTTCATTCTTTACCAAACGACACGACGTTAGACTGATCTAAGTTCAAAACATTTGCAGACGACAAATTAAACGTGACTGATTAACGAAACTTGTATTTGAAAGGGTAGGAAACATTTCGGGAATTAAAGAAAATGCTGGATACCTCCTTTTTCAACAATGGAAGTGTTTGGTGACGGGTTAAACTTGAAGGTTGTTAAGCCTGGTTCAGTGTGTTTTGCGGACAGTGTACATAGATCAAGACCAAACAGCAAAGAACGTGTTTATATTCTGATGATTTAACTGCGTTGAATGTGATTTCACGGACAATGTAAATCAAGATCAGACTGCACGTTCTGGGTCTGCAATTTCCATTATGGTGACTTTTTTTTCCTGGCGGACACGGTTTTGAAATTTCAGAAACTGAGTTCTTATTTTTAGATAGAAGCGTTCATTTGGGATTATATTTTGGAAATGGGACTGAAAACCTTTTGATCGCAAAAATCTAAGACCGCTAATTTATAAACCGGTTCTCGAAAAAAAATTCGCTGCCACGTTTCTAGCTATCCAAGATGCATAAATCCTACTACAATCGTATTTCCCAAAAAGTTATCTCCCTTGGCCAAAATGGGGCGTTTTTCTTTTTATTAACCTTTTTGGGTCCTGTGTGGTTCAGTGGCAAAGCGTAAGACTAGTAACCTGGCGGCACACGGTTCGAGCGTCACTGGAAGCACTGGCTTTTGTCAGGAGAGTGTCCTTTGGTAAGACACTTTAAATCCCTAGCCTGGTACTGCTGAAAACCAGAACAGAATGTTGCTGCGATATGAATGAGATAATGTTGAAGACGGCATCGGTCGATCGATGGATCAATCAATCAATCAATCAATCAATCAATCTTTGGCCCTTTAGTCACCAAATGATCCCTTAATTTGACAACAAGAAAAATCTTAGAAAAAAAAAAAGATAGACCTCAGAACAAACCTGTTTTTTAACTAATCGCAAATTTCTATTCATTCACTCAATCTATCAATAACAAAAATAGGTCAAAAGCTAACGCATTCAGCTACGCCGGAAAAAAAGTCTAACATGATTCTTCCAACTTGTAAAGATTTTTTTCAAAATCTTACTTCGTGTTCAAGTGTGTTTTACGAAAAAAAAAAAAAATACAGAATTTAGGGAAAAAATGGACAATGAAATATCAGTCAATCAGTCATCAAATAAAGATACGTCATAAATACAGGGTGCTTCATGATATCTGTCCTTATTCTAAACTTGAATATTGTGTGCACATATGAGTGTAGAATAGATGGAAAGCTACCATTAGTCCGGTTCTCCGCCGCACTTCAATAAGTATCGATAACGTAGTTTTAGGGGCAGATAATCAATACAAGACTAAGCTATCAACCTTTAGAAGACATAATAAATTCTTATATATAATGCATAGTCATAACTTTAGCATTACTTGATATACTATGGTTTTTCTGAGGAGTCCATTTCTCAAAATGTTCCCTACATTACGTCAAATCTGGGCATTACAATAACGCCAGGTCTTTGTTTAGAGATTATCTTAACCATTAGACTGCTAAGGGCGACTCAAGGACCTTTTGTGGACATCGTAGATCAAGATCAGACTGCACAGAACGTGCAGTCTGACCTTGGTCTACACTATCCGATCGATAAGGAGATATTTTTCCCAGAAAATAACATTGAAATAGCAACATTTGGCATTTTACAATCGGCTTGGTGGTATCATTTAACTTATTCAGCAGGATAAGGGTTAAGAAGATGCAAGAGGAGCAGGTTTTGGGCAACAGAGAAACCAGACTTTCATGTGAAAAACCGCTTTATAATCAAACTTTTAATGTATGGGCTGCTTTAAGTACAATGTTGTGAGTCCTTTTTTAATCGCAGATGACAAGGGCAATGTTAAAATTGTAAATAAGGACGGCTATCTAAACATTCTGAAGAAAACTCTCAGCGCATTACTCAGAAGCAGAATTAATAACATTGAATATACATACTAGTATTTCAGAAAGATGGAGCCACACCACACATGACTAAAAACATAAATGAATTATTGCACACAAAAAATCGGCAAAAGTTCATTTCATTCCGACTATCAGGAAAGACCAGCCCACTGATCCTCCGGACTTTTTCTTGCAAGGTACGTTAACATCATGTAATGTACATCCAAATGTAAAGAAATACACAGGACTTTAACTGTTTACCGCATGGTTAAATTTCAGACTCTTCCAAATTCAAGGCATTTTCAGACGTCATGTAAAGGGATTCTCAAATAGAAGAATACATTTGAAAGGGTAAAAATACACTGTATGAAAAGGATAAAATGCTTGTGACAAGCATTTTCTGCTTTTCCAACAATTTTTTCCAAGGAGCCTATTCATAAGGGTCATAAAAACTTGGGATTGAGTAGTAAAGGGTTAAAGCTGCAGCCGAGAGAGAAATTCATCCAAATACCAGAGGTGTGGGCACATAGAAATATTGTAAAATTCTCTCAACATAAACTTGACGTCATAACTGCTCAAAGAGGACTTTATGCTGTAAAATGTGCTTGTCAGAAAAAAAAAAAGTGTATCATATAGGTAAAACCTTTGTACTACGTAACAAATAAAGTTCTATTTTGTCAGCAAAAAGATGGTAGCTTTGAATTCAGCTTAACTTGAAATGGGTGGAATATGTTAACACTAAGAATAGGGACAGGTATAATGAATAACCTCTAGAACAGCCACAAAATAATAGCTATCACGCGTTTTGAACTGTCAACGTCACGTGATGGCAACGCTAAGTCACATGCCTCGATTTCAACGTCACGTGACCTATCTTTGTGTATATAATTAACGACGTTTCTCTAACGACAACGTTTTAGCTTTAAAACGCCAACAAAGCAAGCGGACGGGAGACTATTCATATAAATATGTAAAATCGATAAAAATAAAAGCAGAAAACATCATGGGGAAGCCGTATTCTCTTACTTGCAGAGTACCAATTATTGGTGCACTATGGAATCGACGTCCCGATGAACAAATCTGCATTTTTCAAACCAAGTTCAACACTGAGGATTCAAACGTATGTCTGGCTGTGCTTGGTTCGGTGCCGCATCTAGGATGTTGGGACAGAATTGGTCCAGTGATCGCTGAGTATCGGAACGACACTGACACATGGCAAGCTAAGGTGAAACTTCCGGTGGGCATTGACATTGAATACAAATGGATTTTATATGACAAACACGCATCGCAGATTATTGAATACCAGCCTGGGGAGAACAGAAAACTTCGAGTTGGCAAAACACCACTTTTGGTTCGAGATGCCTGGAATGGAAGCCAAAGCACCACGGAAATATCTACCACGGAATTAAATCGTTTTGAGGTTAGATTAAGAGAAGGGAGACAGCAAAAGAAATCTATTGAAAACGGTTGCAGTGTCAGTGCAAATTACTGGAACAATATTAAAGAGCTGGTTAGTAAAAATATGGGTCTCGCAGTGAAGATTGCCCTGGTTGCAGGTCTTGTAGTATCTGGGCTTTGGCTTTATAACAAATACTTCTAACGTATCACTTGTATTTTTAATGAATATTAATTTATATTGTATGATTGTGTTGTGATTATAATATTGTCATGAATATTTCGTGATAATTATTTTGTGATACTCATATTGTGATGATTATTCATATGTATATGTGTCAGTGAACATTGATTTCATCTTACTGATTTATTGAATTAAGAAAAACATACATGTATTTTTAAAACAAAAGCCGTTATGTACACAGTCAAAAAGTATTTCGACGATGGCTATGTGGGAAAGCAGCCAGTGTTTGGAAAGTATATTGTGCATAGTACTAGTAAAAGAAACTCCAGGAAAGCGTGGATAGGTGCACTGGCCGCCGCGATATAACTGAAATAATTTTGAAAACGGCGTTAAACACCATACAATCAATCAAAAGAGTATTGCATCCCTTGTCTTTTTTACCGGGTTTGATTTTCTAACGTAAATAATATGAAATGGGGTAGAATTAGAATCCGGCTGCTGCATACACCAAAAAAAAAACAACCGTTTGTCTATAAAATAAACTGAACTGAGGTATCAATCGACCTCATGGTAAGTAGGATTTTTTTTTTTTTTGCTTAGATATTGCATTCGAAATTAAGAAAAACAGGAAGGTTTTAAGTTTGGTAACAACTGGGAATTCAGTGTCGGAATAGAACTTGAAATAGGTTGAAAGTGACATGCAGAGAAACGGCACACACACAATAAGTCAATATTGCATACTTCCACCTAGGGCTTGGATAACAGCTTGCAGTCTTCGTGTCATACCTCTAACCAGGGGTTGAAACAGCGCGATCGGTAGCTGCTACCGTGAGGTCAAGGGATACCACAGTTCAAGTCATTTCAGAATCAAAATTACTCGATTGTATGCGTATGCAGTCGCCGGATTCTAATTTCTACCCTATTTCATATTATTCACGCCAGAAATCAGACCCGGTAAAAACACAGGGGATGCAACACTGTTTTTATTGTGTATAAATTGGTTGTAGAAAAGCGTGTCCTGGAACGTAATGGTTTATTGCAAGTGGCTGCAGCAACTTGCTTATTGTCAGTGACTCTAAACCCTCGGAACGCTTTTGCATAACTCAGGGGTTTTTTGCAGATAAAGCCGATCGATGTAGACCCACCTTTTGCGGAAAGTATAGATCAAGATAAGACTGCACAAGACGTGCAGTCTGATCTTGACCTACACTTTCCGCTATTTTTGTGAAATATACTGAAAAAAAAGGCTTTAAAATTACAGTGAAATGGGTCTTCTTTATCGACTGGTTCATAAAGCACTATAAAGTTTACTGTTTGATTCTCGTTTATTTACCGTGGCTACCGGTCGCCACCATGTGTGACGCCCCCAGAGGGCTGTTCGTTATGAAACAGGGGATAGTGCAAGATACAGAACAAAACCCATCCTAGGCTACACCTGGTTCTTTAACGTGTATAGCAACGTCAAACCGGACTTAGGTCTAACGTTTCATCCACATTTTCAGTGAGAAGATAACGGTCAAAATATTGCATAGTCAAGGTTGTTGTGACCAGACTAATGATACAAACTAGTGGAGACTATAGATCCAGTCAGATTCATGATACAATGAAAAACAGTGCAGGGGCACTTACCTCGTTTTTTCCGTGTACCAGATCCATCTCTTGTAAAAGTTCCATCTCACGTCGTCTCGCCTCGCCCTGTACTTTCTTCACGTATTCATCTAAATCTTTAAGTTCCTCTTCCAGCAGTATATTTTTCTCTTCTTTGGCTTTTACTATGAATCGGAGATCTTCTGCAATATACGATGCACGAACATAAGTCCGGTTATTCCTATAATGTTATTGATCACGAAATTTCGTATTGACTGAATTTCAGGTGCTCGGCCTTCGGCCGAAGACATCGGACCGGTAACTCGGTCAATAGGGAATTACTCGATTAATGACGACGTAATTAATTAGGTGCCAAGATTTGTTGACCACTTTGGATTTAATACTGACAGAGTAATATGGGCCTTGTTTTGTTTGGTATAGGCCGAGTTTTTCTAGTATTGGCCGAGTTTGTCTTTTGGTATTGGATGGACCGTTTCCGTTATAAAAATGAGCTATGCTCTGTGAAAAGAGAGTTTAATGTATCTGCATAAAGTAGGCTGATCTGAATCGAAACTCTTTGCTATTGGTCAATTTTCTGTATGTCAAAGGACCATTCTACCTCACGATTCAGTCGGTTGTTAGATCCCAGGGCCCGTATTCACCAACCATTCTTAAGAATATTCTTAGTCTTATCCTCCAAGATTGACCAACTTTGAAAGTAACACAACTTCTGATTGGCTAAACCAAATGGTTTAGCCAATCAGAAGTTCTGTTACTTTCAAATCCAGAAAATGTTCGAAAATAAGACTAAGAATGTTTTAAAGAAAGCTTGGTGAATACGTTACCAAAAATGGTTTCTTTGGATTCATAGATATGTGGCGACTTGACTGGTACCATGCATCACGGAGATACATTAAACCCCCTTTTACCAGAGCGAGGCTCAGATGCAATAACTCAAGTTGTTCACTTATAAATGGCTGTATAGCCTAGTTAGATATTCAACAGACGATAAAATTTTACCTTTGTCCAGACTGAAAGCATTTGCAGACGGTAAACTTTTAAATGACTCAAATTTCAAATTATGGGATTTGTCTTAGAAAATGCAGAAGACAGCGTGGGGGGGGGGGGGGAAGGAAAATGTTGTTTGTCAGCATTTTCTCCTTTTCCCACAATATTTTAAAAGCTTTCATCCTTAGGGTCGTAAAAAACACGCGGTTGTTTGATAAAGAGTTAAAGACTACAGACAATTACAAATTACACAATGTGTAAACATATAATACATGTGCTCGTAGATAGGAAGTGGTACAATCGGACACAACTGGGCTCAATCTCCAGATTGTATGTAGCCGTTTTACTTTTTTTTTCCCGGTCAAAGTTTTACTAATCTGCAGCCAAATCGATAAATTCGCCTTTCCTACTCGTAAAGGTGGCCTTGGGAAAGGCATTTAAGAGCCCCAGCCACAACTGGTAAAAAAGAAGTGAGATTTCGTCGTGATGAAAAACTTGTACAAATTACATAATGCGCAAAGATATAAGAGGAAAATACCGCCGTTGGGCAAAAAAAACAAACACATTGTGGGGAAAAGGAGCAATTGCTTGTAAGCAATCAGTTCTTTTCTCTGCAATGCTTCCTGGAGCTGTCAGCTGTAGGAATGTAAAAAAGAAAAAGAAATGTTCTATAAAGTGACGACTTACCAAAATATGTTTGAAGCAGAAAAATGATAAGTCCCATTTCTTTTTAGATGCATTTTAATTGTCGTCTGCACATACTTTCAAAAGTGGTTGAGTTTAAAATTTTTGTCGTCTGGTAGACAGTTATAGGTGTACAAAGTGCGAGGGCAATGGCAGCAAAACTAAGGGATGAGTCTGCAACACGGAGCATGTGTACTGACGGGCGAACAAACACGTAGACGAACAACAGACGGACAGATTTATTCCAGTTTATCCCCGAAAATATTTGGGTCATGGCTCCAGTGAAAGGGGGCTTAATGCATCTCCGTGATTCATTTAACCAAACAAGTCATCACATATGTATGGATCTATATTGTCCAGCAAATGGCTAAACCCTGACGTAGAATTGGCCTTTGGACATGCAGAAAATATACCAAAGGCAAAAAGTCTCGACACAGGTCAGCCTGCTCGAACTGCACAGGCTAACCTAGGTCGATACCTTTTTGCAGATGCCCTTTTCGTAAAGAGTGCCTCATTCATTTTGAGTGGGCATAAAAACAAAACGATTATACACTTTGTTTTTCTAGCTTTGAAACCAGGGTAAGATGGCTATCTTTGAAGTAAAGCATCCAAACATCCGCCCAATTTCGTAGGAGAATAATTGAAGAATTGTTTTCATTAGAAAGATAAATATATTTAAAGGTTATACACTTATAACCACATAACCACTCTTGGTGTCAGTGTAATATAGCCATTACGAGTGTTCTTATCTCACACACGTTCGAGATAAGACTACGTGACGTAATAGAATATTCATGAGGCGTTTTTGGCCAAAGTACGGTATTCCTACGCCTAATTTCTTAAATATCTCAGACCTGCGTTGCTCTGTCAATTTATCCGTCGTAAAGGATTACCGCTGCAATGCCAAGTTTTGTTTTATTATCAGATCTAAAAATCAGGTAATTGACTCTTTCAGTCCCACATGCCAAAAGAACGGTGTTTGCAGACGACATAAATCAAGACCAGACTGCAAAGAAAGTGCAGTCTGATCGTAGATTTATTCTGTCCTTTTCTTAAGTCGAGCCTATAAGATGAAAATCTTCCAGTTTTTCTGTAGATATTATTTTCAGCCGTCGAAAAAAAAAATCGAATTCATATATTCAGCGCTAAAAGGTTGGATATGTATTGCATGTTTACAAGTGTATGGTTCTTTGGAACTATTTTCTTCCCGGACGTTCACTCCTGTCAAAGTAGTAAGTCGGTCTCATTCATGAAAAATTCCAGATATAAAGACTGATTTTTGTATAATCATCACGAACTTTCATTCTTGAGATACAACCATGCGATAAAAACGACTCTGACAGTCGTTCTTCTCAAAAACCAATAAGCCACGCTCTTTGACAGTGGGGTTCACTGCATCTACAAAAAAAGTATCGACTCAGGTCAGCCTGCGCGAATTGCGCAGGCTGATCTGGGTCGAAACTTTTTGATATTGGTCAATTTTCTGTCTGTCGAAGGACCAATCTACCTCATGATTCACTTGGTTATTAGACAAAATGGATCTTATGGAACCATAATTAAATAATGACTTCCTTGGTTTATGCACCACGGAGATGCATTAAAACCCCTTTTGCCAGAGCGTCACTCATAATTGCTTCACCAGAGGCTTGCCTATCGACAATTAGAGACAGGTTGCAATAACCAGTAAGAGCATTTCGTTAAGCAGTCAGGTTTCGATCTTTCTTAGACTTCTAGACCCTAAGTCGCTTAAATTGTTGATTTGTAGTTGATAGGATCAAAGTTAGATTCTCGCTAGAGGCGCCTGTTGCGCTAGAATGTCCATGAGCAAGGCACCGCAACCCGCGACCTTCTACTGGTAAAAAGTAGGACACTTCTAGATTAGCCGGCTATCGCCGTGACATAAACAGGGTTCGTATTCAAGTATTCTGGATCACCAACTTAAATTTTAATTTTATTCCAAATGTAGAAAATAGCGCAATATTTGAATAGCTGAAATATCAGATTTAATGCTTCTGGTATAGCCAATCAGAAATTTCATTCTTTTGAAATGTAGAAGATTCTCCAGAATAGGTGAATAAAATGCAATTAGTACGGTTCCTGGGCGATGAAGGGTTAACGCTTTACCAGACGACAAAATTTTAAGGTCCGTGAAGTTGGCAGCCTTAGGCTGCTGGCAGCCTAGCAGCGTGAAGTTGGCAGCCCAGCAGCCTAAATTTTTTTTTATTTTTGAATTATGGTTATATTGCCATGGAACTTTTTATATAGTATCGTTTACAACCATTGAAACTGAATTTCAAGAGAAATAATCCCGATATTAGGTTGCTGCGGATAATACAATTTCTTAAACTTATTTCGACAATAATGTCGCTAAACAAGGTTTGCGTGTATCAAAATCAATTTAGTAATGGGCTACGGAAATGCGTTTTGTAATGCAAAATAACAAGACCTCAACAAAAACACGTGCCCAGGCTGGAATTTCTGCCAAAAACTTGAAAATGTAAAACAGAGCTAAGTGCTTGTTGAAAGGATAATGCAGTTTTGTGATTTTCTAAATTGTAAACGAAACTTGGGGCCCGATGTCTGAGGGAAAACTCTGTATTGTTTATTTGATATGAGGCCTCTGGCCCATAATGCATCACATGAAACATGATAGGAATGTGTATTCTAATTCATACAGAATTCTGATTGATAAATTGTTTGATGGATGGATGGATGGATGGATGGATGGATGGATCGATGGAAGGACGGACGGACGGACGGATGGGTCGGTCTGTCGGTTGGTCGGTCGGTCATGATTGATTGATTGATTGGTGTTTTACGCCGCCTTCAATATTGTTTCCGTCATATCACGGCGACAGCTCACATATAGCGCTTTGAGGTGACTTGCCCATGGAAACACCCAGGATAAACCAAATGCTCCCGGTGGGGTTCGAAACCGGAGCCTCCTTGTCATGAGTACCAAACTTTACGACTGAGCCACGCTGGCCCAAACACACAGAATAACATGTCGACATGGTATAACTGAAACACTGTTGAAAACGGGGTAAAACACCAAAATATATACAAGTAAACAAACAAGGTTGACTATTACTTTTTAACGCGTAAAGCGGCCTTCACAACCTTAGGTACCTTTGCGACCAGTGTAGATCAGATTCATACTGTACACAACGTGCAGTCTGATCCTTAACTTAGACTGTCTACATTGCTTAGACGTTTTGGACAAGAACAACCTTTAACCCTAAGGCTGCTAAGCGCGACTCACTGACCTTTTGCGGACAGTGTAGATCAAGATCAGACTGCACAGAACGTGCAGTCTGATCTTGGATCTACACTGTCCGATCAGGAGATATTGTTCTCCAAAAAATAAGCTTGAAATAACGTTATTCCCGTTTTTACTATCGGTTTGAAAGTTTTATGTAACTTATTTAGCAGGATAAGGGTTAAATTGCATTAATTAGGGTCTCATCCTTATTTCAGATCAAAAAAAGTCTGCTAGGCTATACGACGCCCCAAGTTTTAACTCTTTACCAAACGAAAGAATTTTAGCCTTGTCCAAATTGAAAGCATTTGCAGACGAGAATTTCAGTGTGGCTCAAATGGTGCATTTTTTCCTTTGATAGAGTAGAAAACATGGTGGGAAAAGGAGAAAATGCTGGTTACCAGCATTTTCTCCTTCTCCCACAATGTTTTCAAAAGGCTTCTTTCCCAGGGGTGTTAAAAGGCGGCATTGTGCGGTACAGGGTTAACTTAACTCTTTAACCAAACGACAAAATTTTAGACTTGTCAGAGAATGTGCAGAACAAAACAAATGTAATTTTAAAAAAAAATGAAATTTGTTTAAGGAAGGATAGAAACCACTGTGGGAAAAGGAGAAAATGCCGATTGTCTGCATTTTCTCCTTTTTCCACAATGTTTTCAAAGTCATTCTTGTTCGGGGTAGGTAAACGTCGGAATTGTGTGGTAAAAGGTAAATCCTTCTAGATCCGCCTAATTCCAAAGTATTTGCGATGAACAAATTCAATATGTGAAAAAAAAAACGGGATTTGTCTATTAAAGAGTAAAAAATAATGTGAAACAAAACGGTTTCACAGGATTTTCCCCAAGTTTGTCGAAACACGAGATCGTTTTGAAAAGATTAATTCTGGCGTTTATTCTCCGTTCTTTCGTCCACCTAGTGCATTTGAAAACCTCTGCACATTTCTCACTTTAAATCAAAGTAGCACAATCTCTGGATGTATATCCAGTACCGCAGCTCGATGCCTGGGTGGCTCAAACCTCGAACACTTTGAAATGAGCCATGCTCTGGCAAAAGGGGGCTTAACGCATCTCCGTGATCCATGATACCAAGCAATTCATCACACTATTACGAATGCACAAAATTCATTTTGTCTAACAACCGACTGAATTCTGAGGTAGACTGGTCCTTTGACATGCAGAAAATTTACCAAAAGCAAAAAGTTTCGGCCCAGATCAGGCTGCGCGGACTGCGCAGGCTGACCTGGTCTATACTTTTTGCAGATGCATTAAACTCCCTTTTCCCGGAGCGTAGCTCAAATATTAAAGTGGCGCTTTGCCTCAAGGACGCTGCCACAGACGGGAAAATGACAGACGTTTACAGCCTCTTACTTCCATCAAAGTCTATTTAGGCTATCGCACTCTTTTCCAAAAAGTGTAGATTAAAGATCAGACTGCACAGAATTTGCAATATGTTCTTAGATCTACACTTTCCTAAAGTAAGACTTTTGTCGAAGAAAATAACTTTGGGCTTAATTTAGGTAACATTTTTGAAAATTAAAACACTACAAAAACAGTTTTATATTATTATTGTTTTTACTTTCTAATATTTTTTTTTCTGTGATGAGCAAAATTTATGTTAACATACAACATACTACTACGAATCATTAATAAAGAATTAATGTGAATAAAAAGGCACAAAATTATCACAAAATAATAACATAACATAAAACATAACGTACAGTGCTCTGACAATATAAGCATGCCGTTCAGAACAATATATGACAAGTTCAAAAGAATTTCTTATAGAGCCACAATCCAGACGCTACAAGTCCAGCCACAAGGCCCACCTTAACTGCTACACCAATATTGTTAGCAACCAGTTCTTTCACCTTGATCCATCGACCAGTACAAATAGCACAGCCATTGATAAGCTTCTCAGAAGACGCTCTTCTCTTATCTTTTGACCTACGTGCCAGACGGCTTAGTTCCTTCGTATATATTTCAGTAATGTTTTGGCCTCCATACCATGCATCTTGCACCAAAAGTGGTGTCTTGCCAACTCGAAGTTTTCTGTTTTCGCCAGGCTGGTATTCAATAATCTGCGATACGTGTTTGTCATATAAAATCCATTTATACTCAATGTCAATGCCCACCGGAAGTTTCACATTGGCTTGCCATTTGTCACCATCACACTCAGCGATCACTGGACCAATTCTGTTCCAACATCCGAGATGCGGCACGGAACCAAGCACAGCAAGACATACATTTGATTTCTCATTGTTGAATTCTGTTTGCAAAATGCAGATTTGTTCACCGGGAAGTCGATTCCCTAGTGCACCAATAATTGGTACTTTGCATGTAAGGAAATATGGTTTTTCCATCGTTCTTTCTATTTTTTCGATTGGATTTACAAAATTTTACAAAAATTCTCGTGCGCACTGTGTTGGCGTTTTGAAGCTAAAACGTTGTTGTTAGAGAAACGTCGCTATTTATATACAAATAAGCCTTGGTCACGTGACGTTGTTACAAGCACGTGACGTAACGTTTCCATCACGTGACGTTGACGTTACAATGTCCTGTAGCTGAAAATTCTTCAGCCAGTTATTTTGTTTATGTCAATATTTTCTTTTCTCATGTCAAAATATCAAAACTTTTGTATCAGATATAGTGACTTAAAAATTCACTTTCGCTTTATTTATTTATTTATTTATTTATTCATTCATTCATTTATTTAAGATCTTCTGCAGACTACATTTTGAATTTTTCAGTAGATCACTTTTTCTAAACATTGCGAACGAGAAATGTTTCCTTTCAACACATTATTTTCATATATGAGTCATGCTCTGGCAAAAGAGGGCTTAATGCATCTCCGACATACCAGACAAGCTATCACATACATGTAATTATGGATCCACAATAGCCACTTTTTTAAACAACCGACTGCATCATGAGGTACACATGTCCTTGGACAAACAGAAAATTGACCAGTAGCGAAAAGTTTCGATCCAAGTCGGCCTACGTGTACTGCACAGGCTGAACGGGGCCGATACTTTTTACAGATGCATTAAGCCCCCTTTTCACAGAGCATGGTTCATATATATATATATGTGTGTGTGTGTGTGTGTGTGTGTGTATGTGTGTGTGTTAGTTAAGCCTTAATTCATGTTTACATTTATAGGATGTAGTAATTAAATGAAACAAAAATGACGAAGACTTTAGATAAATATGAGCCATTCCCTGTTAAAAGGGGGCTAAACGAATCAATGTGATGCGTTATACCAACCAAGTCATCACACAGTTACATGTATTATGTCATAAAATCCGGTTTGTCAAACAACAAACTGCATTATGGAGAAGAATTGTCCTTGAACAGCCAGAAAATTTACGAATAGCAAAAAGTTTCGATTCATGTCAGCCTGCGCGGACTGCGCAGGCTGACATGAATCGATAATTTTTTGCAGATGCAATGAATCCCCTTTTCACAGAGCATGGTTTATTTGAAAATAGAACCATATAATTAATCTCTTGATAGAAAGATAATTACCATTAATGCACTTTGGTATTTATAGACAGGTATGTTAGGCTTTATTTGTTGCCGTCACGAGCGGGTCTCAAGGTTGGCCTCTCAATGTTGAATTATACACAGGTGTTCCAAGTGGCCAAGTTCGGATAGGGCTTATCAGGTACTCGCTGTTCTTAGAAAATAAACAAAATGGAATTAACGGAGAAAACTCAAGAAAATCAAAGCCTCTTCTAACGGTCTTTTGGTTAGAAGATTATTGTGGTTTTAATCCCCCAATCTGGTCAAAGTCAATATAATGCTCGTGCAGAGCTTCTAAAAATAGCAACAGTAATATTTTTAGAAGTGTGATAAACCGGATATTTTTGTTTAGTTTAAACATATTCTATTTCAACAAATAGAAATGGGGTTGGACCACAAGTTCTTCCAACTTAGAAACGGTCCTTCCCCTACAAAACATTCAGTACAAATTTTACAATGGCATATACATAAAAGAAAAGAAAAAAAAAAACACACACACACACACACGCATTACACACACACATGCAGAGAAAAGAGAGAGAGAGAGAGAGAATTTATAGGAAACAAGATGGTGATCTCTATAGGATGTTGATGCTCCAATAGGCAGTAAAAAGTAAAACTGTTACAAAAAAAAAACAGCTACACAAAACGCTTGGTATCTTTAATGTATGAGTGAACTGCCTCAAAAAGTAAACAGTTTTGGTTGTAGCTCAAACTGGCAGTTCCAAACAATAATTTATGAACACTCAAAGGATGAAAAGTCCTAGTTGCCCTGAAAAGCGAGGATCTGATATCTATATAGCGGGAACACTTAAAGAAATAATGTTCTGCATTTTCAATTTCGTTACCACATTCACACATAGGGTCCAATCTCAAGTGATTTTGGTAGAGGTCTTCATTTAAATTACTACAATTATTTCTCAATCGTGCATGTAAAACCGAAATATTTCTATTTCCAATGCAATAGATGTTTGGAATGTTTGTAGATTTCGTCTTTTTACTTATTTTGCATTTAAAGGAATTGATCGAAGTACTGTTTCTTATTTCTTGTTCGAGATTATTCCAAAGACAAATAGAAGAAGGGATACATGACTTTTGTAATAAACTTGTTCTGGCATATAAGTTACCAAAATTTTGGCTGTCTCTAAGCTCATATTGCGTTCTATTACTAACTAAAGGAGGGATCAGTTCTTCTATGTAATGTGGGACAAGATTATTAGATACTTTGAACATAAAATGTAATTTAAAACTTTTTCTTCTGGACTCTAATGTTTCCCAGCCACATTCTTTGTAAAGTTTTTCTAGGGAAACTGATCTCGTGAGGCCTGTTACAATGCGTGCAGCTTCATTTTGTAATTTTTCAATGGAATCTGAAGATGTTTTAGAACAACCATCCCAAACTATCGATGCATACTCCAAAATGGGTCTTACATAAGACAGATAAATTTGATTTAGAGCAACACGAGTAAGGATAAACTGAAGTCTACGCATGATGTGTATTATCTTAGAAGCAGCCTCTAAACTATTATTTATATGGTCATTCCATTGGGCTGAGCTACTTAATGTCAAACCAAGATGTTTATGTTGATCTACGATTTTGATCTTAGTATTTTCAAAAATTAACTCTGGTTCCCCTAAATCTCTTTTCGTAGAAAAAATAACCGCTTCAGTCTTGTTTGGGTAGAAATCAACCAACCACTGCTTTGCCCATTTAGAAACAATAGTTAAATCATGGTTAAGTATACCCTCTATATCTTGTAATGAGGTTGCAGAACAAAACAAAGAACTGTCGTCTGCATATAGTCGAGTTAAACTTAATAAGGATTGGGTAATATCATTGACATAAATAATGAATAGAAGAGGCCCAAGAACAGAACCTTGGGGCACACCTGCTTTTAAGGGTAAAAGAGTGGATTCGGATGCTTGGATAACCACTTTTTGTTTTCTATTGTTCAGATAACTTGTCAGCCAAGTGAGTAGATGATCACCAATTCCATGTTCTTTAAGCTTAAATAAAAGACCTTTGTGCCACACTCTATCGAAAGTTTTGGAAATATCGCAGAAAACAATACATGAGAGTTGGCCGTGATCAATGGCTTGACATATTTGGTGATAAATATCTATGAGTTGATACGTTGTAGAGTGTTGAGGTAAAAAGCCGGACTGGTATTTATAAATAAGATCATTTGCGATGAAGAAATTGTATAAATATTTAAAAATAATTCTCTCAAAGATTTTACCGCAACAACTTAAAAGAGAAACCGGTCTATAATTAGATGGTAAAGATTTGTCGCCTTTTTTATATATTGGTGTAACAACTGCATTCTTCCATATTTCCGGAAAGACTCCTTCCTTAAGCGAACGATTAAATAATATACAAAGTGGCTTACAAATGGTACTGATACATCCTTTCAGCATCCTATGACTGATATTGTCTGGACCACTCGCCTTAT
This sequence comes from Tridacna gigas, assembly GCA_945859785.2. Classification (NCBI taxonomy): domain Eukaryota; kingdom Metazoa; phylum Mollusca; class Bivalvia; order Cardiida; family Cardiidae; genus Tridacna; species Tridacna gigas. Next base: position 44,940,545 of record OX244028.2, on the reverse strand, counting down.
TTATATCTAAAGAATGAATAATGTCTTTTATTTTGGATATGGTGATTTCATTAATGTTTAGTTTGTTGAGGGTTTTGTATTGACATTGAGGAAGTACAGTGTTACTATCATTAACGGCTGACATTTCTGCAAAGTAACTATTCAAGCAATTCGCCTTTTCTTTTGGAGAGGTATGCCAAATTTTGTCCCCATTTGGAAGTGTCTCACTCAAAGGTGGAAAACAAGAAACAGAATTGTGTTTTTTGACAAAGTGTTTAATAATTTTCCAAAACCCCTTTTTATCATTGCAATTGAGTTCCGTTAAATTATTTTCTAAATTTTTAAAAAAAGTTTTCTTTGGCGTATTTTTTCATATTGTTAACTGTATTTCTTATGTTTTTGTATTTTAACCAGAGAGCGGGTTTTCCTGTAGCTTTAGCTAAGCTTTTCGTTCGATCTCTTTTGCGGGAAAGTCTTCTAATTGCACTGTCATACCATGGCTGGTCGTCCGGTCGAACACATACTTTTTTACATGGAATACATTGTTTAACTATTTCAATAAAGGTATCAGTAAAAATTTCACATGATTCGTCAACAGAACCATTATGCAAAATATTCCAATCATAATTAAAAATCTTTTGATTTAACGTTTCAAAATTAGCTTTTTTGTACAGCCAAATAGTTCTTTCATAGCTTTGTTGAACTTCGTAGGAAAAAGGTATTGACACGTAAGTAGCGGAATGGTCACTCATTTCTTGTGGTAATATAATAATGCCCGAATCTGAAAATTCCATATCGTTTGGGACTAAAATGGGGTCGAGAATAGCATTTTGTCTAGTTGGGTTGTTAATAACATTAATCATTGAATTTAGAATCAGAGTATCTCTTAGGTTATGGAAATTGGCATTCAGCAAGTCTTCGTTTAAATCACCTAGAATAATAACATTTTTCGAGATATTAAATGCTGCTTCAATATTAAGATTGAGATTTCTAAAAAAATCAACATCGGCCGTTCTGGGACTGTAAAAGGTACCAATCAAATATAGCTCAGTATTTATGATAACTTTCACCCAAACTGACTCATTGCAATACACCTCGAGACCAGCAGCTCTCGAATGAACAAGATCCTTATTTAGGTAGACGAGAATCCCACCTCCATAGCTGGTTCTGTCTTTTCTATAGGGTTTGTCAAATGAGTCTGACAAACATAAGAAATCATCTTTAATAACATTATTAAGATGGGTTTCTGTAAAGCACAATATGTTAAAATCTAAAAACTCATCTCTGATAAAGTTTAACTTATTTCTTACACTCCTTATGTTGCAATGCAATATTGATAATAAAAAAGATTTTCCAGAAGATACAGGACCAGGGTTTCGCTCAACATCCCCAGCTTGTAAAACGAGAAGTAAAATGAGAAGAAAAAATTGGACTGAGTTCTCTTTCAAATTCTTTTTTCCTATGGATAAAAACGAACCAATACATAGTAATAATCTTTTTAACATAAATGAGAGACAACGGGTGTTACCAAGTTGTTTTTGTTTAAAAAGGAAATAAACAAAACTGACCAATTCAATGACAAAACACAAACGAAAATTCTGACACAAAATTTGATGAGTTAATACAGTCACGTGAACTTAAAATGTCTAAATATAGACACTACAAAGGAGTATTAATATCTTGACGTAGGTGCACACTTCCTTTTTGGTCATCCGGATTAGCTCAAAAGATAGAGCACGGGTTTTTTAACATTGGGATACTTCAGGGTGTGGGTCCAATTTCCACGGCTGGATAGATATACTAACTGTCTTTCGGATGAGACTCTAAATCATGGTATAACTGGGACACAGTTGATAGCGAAATAAAAAAAAAAAACATTTATACAGAATAAAAAATTCCATTTACAGTTTGCCATGCCTCGGTTGGGTCTTATTTTATGCAATGAAAACAAGGATGCTGGAAACGGTTCAACTAACTGTCGGAAGACACAACTTAACTGTCATTATCGTTATGGCTTATGAGCGCATGTTACGATGTATGAACTCTTAATCCTAGGTCACGGGATCATCTCGTGACCTTTGCGAACAATCTTGACCCATCTTAGGCCATGGCATCCATAACAAAGCCAAACTGGTGAAACGTGGATAACCGACACAAATCAAAATTGATGGATCGAATGGTATTTTACGCCGCTTTTAACATTGCTTTATTTATAGGATAGTCGCAGCTCACTTTTTCATGTATTATGCGAGTGTGAGGTTAGGGCTCTGACGTGTCTTGTGCAAGGACACTCCCATAAATATTCCAGCGTATCGAGTGAGTATTGAAGCTGGAGCCTCCAGGGACTGTATTCACCAACCATTCTTAAGAACGTTCTTAGTCTTGTTCTCCAGAATTTTCTGAATGTGAAAGTAACAGAACTTCTGATTGGCTAAACCATTTGGTTTAGCCAATCAGAAGTGTTACATTCACATTTAGAAAATCTTGAAGAATTAGACTAAGAATGTTCTTAAGAATGGTTGGTGAATACGGGCCCTGATTACAAATATAACACTTTCAGTTGTAAACCGGGCAGGGCCCTAAGCAATATAGATCAAGGTTTAATTCTTTACCAAACGACAAACTTTTACACTTGCCAAAATCGAAAGCATTTGCAGACGATAAATTAGATGTGACTCATATAGTGAGATTTGTCTGTAAAAGGACAGAAAACATTGTGGAAAAAGGAGAAAATGCTGGTTACCAGCATTTTCTCCTTTTTCCACAACGTTTTCAGAAGGCCATTTTCTCAGGGTCGTTAAAACTCAGAATCATCTGTTAAAGGGTTAACACTAATCCTGATAAATAAGTTAAACAGAACTTTAAATCCGATAGTAAAAACCCGAGTAATGTTACTCCGAGCTTATTTTTCGAGAAAAATACCTCCTTATCGGACAGTGTGGATCCAAGATCAGACTGCACATTCTGTGCAGTCTGATCTTGATCTACACTGTCCGCTAAAGGTCAGTGAGTCGCGCTTAGCAGCCTACGGGTAAATACATATTTAATGAGCCATATTCTAGCAAAATGGGATATAATGCATCTCCGTGATACATTATACCAAGCAACTGATCACATATTTATGGATATACATAAAATCGATTTTGTTCAACAACCGGTTGAATCATATTAAGGTACAATGGCATACAGAAAATTGACCAAAAACAAAAAGTTTCCATCCAGCTCAGCCTGGGCGGATTGCACAGGCTGACCTGACTCGATACTTTTCGCAGATGCATTAAACCTCCTTTTTACAAATAATGGTTCATATTAAACACATTTGGCTATATTGTGGGAGATGTAAAAATTACTCATAATTCTAATGGTTACTTATCTTTTTACTGCACAATCCCGAGCTTTAACGACCTAAAGGAAAGAGACCTTTGAAAGCATCGTGGAAAAAGGAAAATATACTGGTAACCAGCATTTTTCCACAATCTTTTCTTCGAAAGACAAATTTCTCTTTTTGAGTCATGTTTAGTTTGTCGTCTGCGAATGCTTTCAGTCGGGACCAATCCAAAATTTTGTCGTTTGTTAAAGAGTTATTATTATTAAAGAGGATGTCAGTTTTTCTTGTTAACTCTTTACCAGACAATCACGTGACCGTGAGGAAGACGCGTTCTTTTAAAAAAAAAAAAATCATCCTTAGAGGAAAAATGTAGGTAACCAGCATTTTCTCCTATTCTAACAATCTTTTTAACCATAAAGATAAATCTCGTCGCTATATTCAATTTATCGTCAGCACATCAATGTTTTCAACAAAGGCGAGTCCAAAATTCTGTCGTCGGGTAAAACATGAATTCAGCGTCAGCAAGTATCGCTGTCTCTATATTTAGACCCTAGGTGCGGATGTACTTTGTTAAGAACATTTTTGCCAGAAGGTGTCACTCTGGAGAAACGTCAGTTTAGTTACAAAAGTAATATATACTTTCACAGTATGCATATTAAGATGCTTTTTAGCATACATTCCATGAATGCATGGAGTTTAAGGCTGTATTTAAGCATATCAATTCCAGGCAAGACCCCTTGATCTACAGACGAAAAGATGAAAATAGGGATTTGTCATGTATTTTCGTGATTCAGTCTTTGTTTTGATGTCTATCAATTATTAAGATATTTTATGTTTGGGGGCATTTTTTTTTTTTTTTTTTTTCTTTTTGTATTATTTTAATCAATTCAGCTGGAGTATTTAGAAATGAATATTATCTTTTTTGATAGTTTCTGGTAGAAATAGATGCACTGACTCGGCTGACGAGAGAAATCAATCACATCCACTGTTAACCGCTAGGTACTTTACTTTGAAATGACCAAATGGATGTCATTTGTATATTGACGTCAAGTCTAGATTACCATCCATTAAGAATAGTTGATGTTTTATTGTGTGACCATTTTTATCTTTCCGAGTTATCTTTTACCTATTCAACTTTTTGTAGAATTGAAAATGTAATTTTGTAGTATTCCTGGAGGAAGAGTGGTGCGCTGACTCGAATGACTTGCGAAATGAATCACACTCACTGTTAACTGCCACCTAATTTGGAAATTACCAAATCGACGATTTTTGTACATTAACCCTCAAACTGCCAAGTGCGACCCACTGCCCCTTTGCGGCCGGTGTAGATCAAGATCAGACTGCACAGAACGCGCAGTCTGATCTTGGATCTACTCTGTCCGATAAGGTGATATCTTTCCCTCTAAAGATAAGATTTAAATAGCAAAGTTTAGGTTTACACTGTCGGCTTGAAAGTTTCATTTCACTTATTTAGCAAGATTAGGGTTAATATAATTTCTAGATCACTGTTTCCGATCCACAATCCTATCGAAAGATATCAACCATTGGTGCGGGTAACCATAACTTTAGTCATTTTGGTAGACAGTATACATGTGTAGTATACATCAAGATTAGAATTCTTTTGGCGGGCAGTTGTAGATCAATATCAGGATACACAAAACGTGCAGTTTGATCATGGACCTACACTGTCCACTGTTTTGTGTATTGTGGCAAAGAAATGCAATATCTTGATCTTTCTTCCCCAATGGAGAAAGTCATGCTTTGTAAAATGGAGGTTTGATGCATCTGCAAAATCTATCGATCCAGGTCAGCGTGCGCAGAACGCGCAGGCTGATATAGGTAGAAATCTTTTACTGGTGATAGATTTTCTGCGTGTCCAAGGACCATTGTTCCTCATTATTCAGTCGGATGTTGGATAAAATGGATTTTATGCAAATACAACTATGTGACGTCTTGCTAGGTATGATGCATCACAGAGATGCATTAAACCCTCTTTTGTTAGAGCATGGTTCATTTATTTGGCTCCTCAATGGTTAAAGGTGATTAAACCTACATTTTGACCGAAACAATATTTTTTTTGAAGTTACCGTTTTTCTCTTTGGAGGGAAAATACACACAAACATAATATGCTATTAACAATATCCTGATAAATAAATGAAATGAGTATTTTAAGCCGTTGTAAAAATCCAAGACTTTGCTATTTCAGAGTATTTTTCGGGGACAGATATCTCCTTATCGGACAGTGTAGATCCAAGATCAGACTGCACTTTCTGTGCAGTCTGATCTTAATCTACAATGTCCGCAAAAGGTCAGTGAGTCGCGCTCAGCAGCTTAGGGGTTAATCGGATTCGAACTGGAGACCTTCAAAACCATATTCCAGCCATTCTATCGACCCAGCTGTCTGCGCTACTTACGTTCCAGCATGTTTGAAACGTATTAATCTCTTGTTACACATCAATGTAATAGAGAAAATGATTGACACGTTAGCTTTTTTTTCTGTCGGTAAATACTAGGTTTGGTTGTAATATTATTTACTTCTGGGTTTAATTTGTCTATTCGATCTTCCATCATCATCATGCATTTATGGAAAACTATGTTCACTGTTGCATCGACTGTATTTGTATGCCACATGGGTCTATGACCCTCTGGAGAAATGAAGTAAAACTTAAAATTTGAAACATGAATGGCTGCCCTGTGACAAACAGGATAGACATTTCTAAGAGAAAAAAAATAATAAAATAAAAATGGAATGTTTTCCACATCCATTTCTGTCTCAGTATTACATCATTTTTTTTGCAGTCGAATAAATCGTCAGTTTTTGTTAAGCCATAGGCTGCTAAGCGCGACTCACTGACCTTTTGCGGACAGCGTAGATCAAGATCTGCTGCATCTTTGATCTACACTGTCTGATAAGGAGGTGTCTTTCCTCGAAAAACAGCTTTGGAATAGGAAAATTTGGATTTATACCATTGGTTTAAAATCTTAATTTCTAGCAGGATAAGGGTTAAGATTTTCTCAAAAACTTGCGAAACTTAGTCTGGTTGTTTTCAGCTTTAACTTTTTACCAGACGACATTTTTTAGACAACTTGTCCAAATTGAAAGCATTTGCAGACGACAAGTAAATGTGGCTAAAATATTTGATTCCTATGGGAAAGAGCAGAAAAAAATGTGGGTACTGGGTAAAGGAGAAAATGCTGGTTACCGCATTTTGTCCTTTTTCCTACAATGTTTTCAAAGACTTTCTTCATCAGGATCGTTAAAAGTTGGGATTGTGCGGTAAAGAGTTAATTAAGATTGTTAGCTGTGCCGAAAGTCATCATATGAGAGGAACGTGGCAATTAACTGTCTGCTTATCAAACATGACGGAATTATCTCTACTTTAATTATACGGTAATAATGGTTCATGAGGAGTTTAATATTAACATGGAACCACCTGCAGACGGGAGACATTTCGGGTCTGACAGCAGACCTATTTGAGCCATGCTCTGTGAAAACGGGGCCTGATGCATCTGCAAAAAGTGTCGACCCAGGTCAGCCTGCGCAATCCGCGCAGGCTGACCTGGGCCAAAACTTTTTGCTATTGGTTAATATTCTGCATGTTGAAGGACCATTCTACATAATGATTTAGATGGTTGTTAAATAAACTGAATTTTATGGATCCATGGCAATGTGATGACATGCTTGGCATGATGCATCACGGACATGCATTAAGCCCCCTTTTGCCAGAGCACGTCTCATTCTTTTAGGGAAACTTTGTGTCGAGAGGAAGAATTCGTATTAACAACCATTTTTTTTTTTGTCCCTTTGCCAAAAAACCCTTACAAAGATTCTTACCTGAAATTACGTTCATTGTCTGTATTTTAAAAGGCTGTTCTAGGAATCTAACCCTTTATCTCATAATATCCTGTGTTTTAACAACCCCGAAGGGCTGGGGTTTAGAAAAGGTCGCGGTAAAATAAGCAAATGCTGGTCACCAGCATTTTCTCCTTTTTCACCAATATTTTCTACCTTTTTCAAAGGCAAGATCTAACACTTGAGTCACATTTAGTCTGCCATCTACAAATCCTTTCAAATTGGACAAGTCTAAACGATTGTGGCTGGTAAAGGTTTAACGGCAAAAACGATAAACATAATAAGCCATCATCGATGAAAAGGGGACTGAATGCATCTTCAAAAAGTATCTACCCAAGTTAGCCTGCGCAGTCTGCGCAGGCTAACTTGGGCCGAAACATTATGCTTTTGGTCAATTTTCTGCATGTCCATGGACCATTCTACCTCGTGATTCAGTTTGTTGTTAGACAAAATGGAAACCTATAATGGATCCACAATAATGTGATGATTTGCCTGGTATAATGCATTAAGCACTGAACTACATTGAAGTGCAAGAGCATGGCCCAAACATAATATAAGCCATTCTGGTAGGTTCAATATTTACAGGGAAAACACTGCAGTTCGGAAATTACGTACATTTTGCTTTGTTAACTCCTTACCACACGACAAAATTTTAGACTGGTCCAAATTGAAAGCGTTTGCAGACGACAAGATAAATCCGAATGAAAAATTAAAACTCGTTTTGGGAAGGGTAGAAAACATTGTGGGAAAAGGAGAAAATGCTGGTTACCAGCATTTTCTCCTTTTCCCACAATGTTTTCAAAAGGCTTCTTTCTCAGGGATTGTGTGGGAAAGAGTTAACAATCTTACTGTGAATATTTCACATGCTTACAAAAGCTTTGCTTCTTCGTTTGGTGTTTAAGGTCGTTTTCAACGTTACTTCAGTTATATCGCGGTGGCCAGTGAACCTATGCTTGAATTTCTGGATTTTTCTTTTTTTTTTTTAACTAGTACTTCGTACAGCAGACATTCACTAAGCCACTGGATGCTTTCTCACACAAACATGGTCGAAACAATGTTAACTTTTATGCTGCTGAGAGTGCTTTTGCGAGCAGGGTAGATCAAGATCAGACTGCACAGAACGCACGGTCTTATCTTAGATCTACACTGTCCGATTCAGGGCTTTTCCCCCGCGAAGGGATGTTAAAATCGCAACAACTGGGGTTTTATTTTTAGCGTGGAATTTTCAATCAATTTTTTATCAAAAGTAAGAGATTGTTTAACCCTTAAACTGCTGAATGAATAGAATGAAGATATCAAGCCAATAGTATGTAACGAAACATAACGATTACAAAGTGTTTGTTGCTGGGGGAAAAAAAACTCACCATATCGAACAGTGTAGCTCCAGGATCAGATTGCACGTTCTGCGCAGTCTGATCTTGATCTACACCGTCCGAAAAGGTTAGTGAGTCGCCCTAAGTAACCTAAGGGCTAAAGTTATTTGCATTCTTAACAAAAAAGTTGAACGAGTGAAAACGCAATGCTAATGATGGGTGAAGCCAGAGATTTACCGTTAGGCTGCTAAGCGCTACTCGTTGACCTTTTGCGGAAAGTGTGGATCAAAATCAGACTACACAGAACATGAAGTCTGATCTTGGATCTTTACTGTCCGATAAGGAGATATTTTTTTGTCCAAAAAATAAATTTGAAACAGCATAATTCCGATTTTTGCTATCGGCTGGATGTTTCATTTAACTTATTCAGCAGGATGAGGAGTAAGAGGGGCAAAAAGACAAAAAGAAAGACAGATATGCCAGAAATCAATAAGTAGACATACAGACAGAGAAAAAAACACACAGAAAGACAGGTGGGCGTTGGGCACACACACACACACATATGAACGGACGGTGGATTGGGCAGGCAGTGCGAAACCAGGTAAGGGGGAAGATGGGCTGATGGACGGACGGGCAAACAAAAAGACAGACACACGGACAAACAGAAGGGCCGTCAGACTGGCGGACATACAGATATACGAGAGTCCTGTATGGCTCAGTCGGGCAGGTGTAGGGTTTTAAAGGTAGGGATACAGGGATTATATGATCCCCAACGCAGGCGTAAGTATTTGTCGGAGTGTCCTTTAGCAAAACGCCCAAGAGGTCCAGTCTAGTACTGGTACAACCCGAGAAAAACATGAATAATTTAACTGTCGCCGTCATATAGTGTTGTTGAAAGCGGCGTAAAACACCTTTCAAGCAAAATTTTCAAAGCGAATACATAATAGTCATCCTCTATGAGAATGGGCGCTTAATGCAACTGCGAAAAGTATCGACACAGGTCAGCCTGCGCAGTCCGCACAGGCTGACCTGGGTCGAAACTTTTTGCTATCGGTAAATTTTCTACATGTCAAAGGACCACTCTTTCTTCAGATTCAGCCAATTGTTAGATTGAATGGATTTTATGAATCCCTGACTATGTGATATCTTGCTTGACTTAACCGGCATCATGGAGATGCATTAAGCCTGCTTTTGCCAGAGCACGGCTAATGTATCTATGAAACACTTCTGATAAGAATAAAGGAAAACAGACATCCAGATAGACAAACAAACCGACAGGTAGAGAGACGGAAACGAAAATACAAACTTTAGTCCTAAACACCTGAAGCAAAAGGGAACTTTGAAAACAGACGTATAAAACTATGAAAGATAAAGAGTAATAGAGGTTACATACATGGGTAAATATAAACAAAAATATTTGAAAAGCACTGTTGCAAAAGGAGAAATTGCTCGTGCCTAGCACTTTCTCCTTTTGCTACAATGTTCTCCAAAATTGATCCGCCGTAAGAGGTAAAAAGGCGGCCTTGTGGGAGAAATGTATTTACACAAGAGCCATGCTTTGTGAAAAGGGGCCTAATGCATCTGCGAAAAGTATCGAACCAGGTCAGCCTGCGCAGTCCGCGCAGGCTGACCTGGGCCGAAACTTTTCGCTATTTGTCGATTCTCCGTATGTCCAGGGACCAGTCTACCTCATGATAAAGTAGGCTGTTAAAAAGAAATGGCTATTATGGATCCATAATTATGTGATGGCTTGCATGGTATCGTGCACTACGGAGATGCATTAAGCCCCCTTTTGCCAGAGCATGGCTCATAAATTTACGAAAAGTTAACTTTACGGTTTGCTCAAGTGCTTGAAGATTAACTGTGAACTGTTTCCAAAACATTTAGAGAGATTTTATGGTCGACGAAAATGTCTTTCTAATTCAAACTTAGGTAACTCGACGGAAAAACTAAATTGAATGTTCTCAAGAAAATATAAACTGGATTTTAAAAAAATCAGAAACTTATGTCCGTTAATAGATTGGCCTACAAAGCCCTTGCTTTCGCCTAAGAGGCCGAAACGGTTAACACATTTACGTTTCTTTTATAGCAAAACAGTCTGTTTTCTCGCAACTGACCTCTTCATCCTATTCGTGATATTCGAATTGAAAAGATTTTACTGTTGTTGCTTTTTGTTCCTTCCAGCCAGACAATATCAAAACATTTAAACCATTGAAGATCCCCAAACAGAATGCACAATGTGTGCTGTCCGATTTTAATCTGCCACTGACATACATACATACATATATACATACATACATACATACATACATACATTTTTATTTCTTCCATGTATGAGGAAATACATACAACATTGAACGAGCGTGCTGCACACGAAATTCGGGTCAAATATAAGTGTCATTATCAATCAAAGTACTGAAAGTAATAATAGAAGGTGGTGTCAGAAATTTTCTAGCGGGTAGGTTTTAACAGTGAGTCTTTTCAGAATTCAAAAATTAGAATTCATTCATCTGACGGTTAAAAGCACTTTTTTTCAAGAATGATAGCATTATTTCATGACTATTTTTCCGTAAAATAGTGCATCTAAGCGTTTTGCCTGCGGTTTTAGGTGTTAGGAAAGTGGTTTGGGGTGTAATGAGAGTAGTCTGCGGTGTTTTCGGGTAGTTTTGGGTGTTTTGGGGGTGTTTTCTCTTACATACAGATTTTTATAAAGTAGGTCATGCCAAAGCTGCGAGTCGAGGCCAATTTGAAATCTAAGGGCTAATTCTATGACTTTTAAGTCTGAAGTTCATTGTTTGTGTAACTGGCTTGAGCATTTTTTCAACCTGCATGTTTTTTTTGTCACATATAAAATGACACTGACGCGTCTGTTCATAGATTTATGAGGATTTATATATTTCTTGAAACAGAGAAGTGATTCGTCCCTGCAGGATTTTAGTATGACGGTTTACATAAGAACGGTTAGACCTGAAAGGTCATCACCTCCTAAAAATCATTGTGGTGGGGGTTGACATCGGATGCATCGCGAGGAATGTTGTCAAGCCGGCGCCCATCCAGGTGGCGTTGACCGGGGGTCGAAGGCATAAGATTCGTGGAAAGCACAAAATAAGGGGAAGTAACCTTCACCCCCACTCTCCTAATATCCTATAGAAATTGTGTATTTTAGTGACATCTGGACCTGTAGTAACTCAACCATGCTACATTATATTCTTAGTCTAACTCTAGATTTGGAAAGGCGCGCTGAATGCAATTTACGATTAACTAGACATTTGGCTCTTGCAAAAGGGGGCTTATTGCATCTCCGTGATCCATGATATCAATTAAGCTATTACATAATGATGGATCCATAAAAGCCACTTTTTTAACAACCCGACTTAACCATGGGGTAAACTGGTCCTTGGACATACAGAAAATTGACCGATAGCGAAAAGTTTCGGTCCAGGTCAGCATGTGCGGACTGTGCAAGCTGACCTAAGTCGATACTTTTCGCAGAGGCATTAAGCACTAAGCCCCCAGAATATGGCTCATTTGGTTAAGCCAGTCAAAAATTGCGTTACTTTCAAACTTAGAAAATTCTTGAAAATAATACTAAGAAGCAATTTAGAATGATTAGTGAATACGGATCCTGGTGAGTCGAGAGATCTAACAGCCAGCATATTCTAATTTGTCACCTTTACAACTTCCCTTTCTTTCCTATATTTTTTTCGCGAGTGTCCTTGAGCAAGACTCTTCAGACCCCTTGCCTAGTAGTGTTTAAACCCATGACATGCATGGTTAAGTGAGGTGTTACTGTTATATGACGTAAATTATGTTGAAAGCGCCGTTAAACACGAATCAGTCAATCCGTCAATAGATTAATCTTTTTTAATTTTTTTTTTCTTCTCGAAAATGCATACTTGCAAACTTGATGTCAATGTCCCGGCTCGACGGCTTCCGCCGGCCTACGTACCTAAACATGTTAAAAGTCACACCTTTAACGCACGGTCCCACCTTGAAAAGACCCCGAAGCAAAGGCTTTTGAAAATATCGTGTGAAAAGAAGAATTTGCTGGTAATCTCCTTTTCCCCACAACGTTTTCTGCTCCTTCTAGGACAGATCAAAACGTTGCAATAACATTTCATATGTAGTCTCGAATTTTGAGGCTTGGTAAAAAGTTCAATTAAAGAAAAGACAGATAGAATTCCCTATAAGCAGTACTGTAACGAACGAGCAAGCATTCCTCGCATAACTGAATGAAAGAGGCAAGGTCCGGAAAATATAAACATACCTAGAGTCTGCATTAGGGAGCAAAGGTGTTCTTATCAAATACAAGATAAAAAAAGAACACGAAACTATGTGTGTTACTGCACTATATAAACTTTTGCATTCTAAAATTAGAATCACTCTTTCCTTGCCAAACGAAACACGAAAGATCCTCTATAAAATTAAGCAATGCTCTGTAAAAAGAGTGCTTAATGCCTCTGCGAAAAGTATCGACCCAGGTCAGCCTGCGCAGTCAGCTACTGGTCAATTTTCTGAATGTCCAAGGACCACTCTGGGGTCTTGCATGGCTTAGTGGTAAAGTGTAGGACTATACACGACCCTCACATACCGATTGACGTGGCAAATAAAGCTTTAAAAAAAGTGTAGGACTCTTGACCTGGAGGCTCCGGATTCGAGCCTCACTGGATCTTTTCGTGGGACTGGCCTTCGGCAAGACATTTACGGGCCCTAGCCATTCAATCAATCAACCAAGGACCACTGTACCTCGTGATAAAATCGTTTGTTAAAAAGTGTCTATTATGGATCCATAATTATGCGATGGCTTGTTTGGTATAATGCAGCACAGAGATACATCAAACCCTCTTTATGCCAGAGCATGGCTAAAATATATACGGCGTTCGAGGTACTAGAATATGAATATTGAACCTCTTTCCGTGGTTCGTTTCGGGAAATAATGTAAAGCTGACTAACTGATTGAATGGTGTTTTACGGCGCTTTCGGAGTCATGTCACGGCGACTGCAGTTCATATATCCATGTATATTCTTGTTTCGCCAGTACTCGGCTGGGCCTCTGAAGTGTCTTGCACAAGGATACTCCCATGAACAGCGGGTTTCCATTTCCCTATTGAGATTTTCATTTTGAAGTACGGTCAGTTATATGATCTTGACCATGGCGACGCCGATGTGAATAAATTAGCAACAAAATCAACAGTCATGGTGAAGTTAGTCACATCTATCAAGCTGTCGGTGAACTCTGCCAACTGAATTGACAGACCAAGTTAAAAATTGAATGTATAAACTGTTTGTCTACTGTAATGTGTTTAGAAAGATTTCAACAGAAAATTACGACTCGGGTTTTCGTTATTTAAGTGGAGCCTTACAATTTTAAGAACGGTGAAGCGGTCTATTTCCGGCTTAGACATGTACCGTTTAGGTACATATCACCCTTCGTAATACAGCCGAGCGATTTGATCAACGTATTACCCGAGATTTTCCGTATGGGCGACGTAAAGACAAAAAAATTATAAACTCGATTCAGAAAAATGAAAAAGGAAACATGATTCAGGTAAAACAAAAAGGAAAAAAAAAATGACCTTTTTCTGGCAGATGCTAATTGGCTTGTGTAAGGAGAGTAGTATATTTCCACATAACTTTGAACAGTTGCCTGTTATAATTCATCCCGATTTTGCTTAGCGCGTAAAATTTATTACCTTGTTGTAATATTTCCTACCGCAGTTTATTGCTTGTAAAAAAGTTGTGTGCGTCTAGTGCCCAGATTTCTTGCCTTAATCCTTTACCAAACAAACCCAAATTTTAACTCTTGTTCTGAAATAGGTGAAATGAAACTTTCAAGCCGATAGTAAAAACCAAGATCTTGCTATTTCAGAGTCATTTTATCGGACAGTATAGATCCAAGATCAGACTCCACGTTCTGTGTAGTGTGATCTAGATCTACACTGTCCGCAAAAAGTCCTTGAGTCGCACTTAGCAGCCTAAGGGTGAATTTACCTGAGGAAGAAAGCTTTCGAAAACATTGTGAGAAAAGGAGAAAACGTTGGTTACTAGCATTTTCTCCTTTTCCCACAATATTTTCTACTACTTCATCAACAAACCTTTTCTTTTGAGTCAGAACTAATTTGTCGTCTGCAAATGCTCTAAGTTTGGCCAGGTCTAAATTTTTCTTATCTGGTAAAGAGTTAACCTTTAAAATGCTAAATCACTGAAACGAAAATTTCCACTCAATAGTAAAAAACCAAATATTGCGATTTCAAAGTTGATTTCACCGAAAAGAAAATACTGTATTGGAAAGTGTAGACCAAAGATCAGAATGCACGTTTTGTGCAGTCTGATCTTCACCTGCACTGTCCGCAGAATGCGCTCCGAGTCGCGCTTAGCAGCCTAAGGGTTAATCATTTAGGCTGATAAGCAAGATTTTGTGCTCTTAACCCATTACCAGACGACAAAATTTTAGCCCTGTCCAAATTGAAAGCCTTTGCAGACGACAACTTCATTGTGGCTACAATGGTGCAATTTTTCTTTAAAAGGGTAGAAAACATTGTGGGAAAAGGAGAAAATGCTGGTTACCAGCATTTTCTCCTTTTCCCACAATGTTTTCAAAAGGCTTCTTTCCCAGGGGCGTTAAAAGGCGGCATTGTACAGTAAAGAGTTAATGGACAGTATAGGTAACTGGTTTGGAGTGTTTGTAGAAAAGATCAACGTCTATATAGCAACGTCAGCCATGCTTTGACAAAGGGGGGTTTAATGCATCTCCGTGATGCATCATACCAAGCAAGTCATCAGAGAATCATGGATCTATAAGATCTGTTTTGTCGAATAAACGACTAGATTTGGAGGTAGAATGGTCCTTTGCCATGCAGAAAAATGACCGATGGCAAAACGTTTCGATCCAAGTCAGCCTGCGCGGATTGCGCAGGCTGACCTGGGTCGATACTTTTTGCAAATGCATTCAGCCCCCCCTGTTCACAGAGCATGGCTCATTTGTAATTGGTTTCTTGTCTTGAACAGTTGGAGGCTTTTATCATTTCCGTTTGAAATATCCGATCCAGTTTTCATCGAAACGAGGCTTGCGGTTTTCCTTTTTTTTTTTCATTCAAATAGAAATAGTTTACGGCGAAGAATGTAAGATATTTGTAAACCGAGAGTCTATACATCAGGCCCTCTCACTGACTTTTAATTACAGTTAAGGTCAAGATCAGGCTCCACTGACGAGCAGCTTGATCTTTGTCTACACTTTCTGGGTTGTAATTTGATTTTTGAATATTCTCTTTTGCCATTTATTCGATCATACTGGACAATAGCTAATTTCGTTGGGGTCTTAACTCAAGGTCTCACCGTCATAGAACTTGACCCAGTTTCTCTCGGTAAAATGTAGCATTTAAAACGCCCGTGTTCATCAACCATTCTGAGCCTTATTATAGATTTACAAAGTAACACAATTTCCGATGGCTAAACCAATATGGCTTAGCCAATTTGAAGTTCCGTTACTTTCAAATTTAGAAAATTCGTAAGAACAGCACTAAGAATATATTCAAGAATGGTTAGTGAATACGGGCCCCGGACTTGCCAATGTTTTTCTTGGGTTCATGATCCAGGTTAAGCTCACATTTGAGACAGAGAACTTACGGTATAACACCGACAGGTCCCCGGATGATGCCAACAACATACGGTGGGGTCCCCGGTTAGAAGCCTGTGGTTTGTTTACGATTGGTGGTATCGTCTAGTCTCAACAAAGTTCTGCACTGGTGACACGCTAGCGTTACCCGACCGTCGTAAAAAGGTAAATAAACTTGGATTGCAAATTCGACATGGCTCGAATGATGGGATTTTGCCGTTGAAAGGTTATTAGCATTTTCCTCTTTTCCCACAGTGTTGACAGAAGCATACCAACCTAGGCCGTTAAATCTTCGAAATACATATTTGCTAAAAGACTTAAATAAATTTGAAAGTTTTTGAACTGATATCATTTGGACGTAACAATCTATTCTCGTGTGTGGGAAATACACATCTTAGTTGCAATAGATGCTACCACGTGACAAACGGAGTAAGACATTTCACTGAAAAATAACGAAAAATGAGCCAATTGTGCTATTTCCACATGAATTTACTCCGAATATCTGAGATAAAAAAACATCTCCAAATTTAAATATAAACGATCACTAACCTGAAAAGATGATTTTTTCAAAGATCTCATCGGTTTTGTTTCACTTTAAGCATTAAACCCTAAGTTTAGACAGCATGGGTCCTGGCTTTATTTAAGCATATGAACGATGCTCTGTGAAAAGAGGGTCTAATGCATCTGTAAAAAGTATCGACCAAGGTCAGCCTGCGCAGTCCGCGCAGCTGACAACGGTCGAAACTTTTTTCTTATTGGTACATTTTCTGCATATCAAGGACCATTCTACCGTATTCTACCTCGTGGTTTTTAGGCAAAATGTGTCTGTCTAATGCGACAACTTGCTTGGTATAATGCGTAACAAAGATGCATTAAATCTTTTTTTCACAGAGCATGGTCCATATACATGTATCCCACAATACCCTGAGTTTTTTTATGCTGACGTGGATAGACTCCGAAATAGAACAATTCTAGCCAAATTACCAATTTGAACTCCTGCCGTGTTTCTGACAATTACGTAACATGGAAAGTAAATGAAAGTTGGCATTTAAGCGAGAAAAATTCCTTATTATTGTTCTATGTATATCGAGCTGTGTGCAAAACCAAACGCCATTAATGTTGCTCTGCCCCAGGTGGCTCAGTTGGTGGCTCACACAACTCATAATTCTAGGTGACGAGCTCGAATTCAATTTCGATTTGAAACTGCGACCCCTCTTTCTGACAATTTAAACGTGGCATTTAAGAGAGAAAAGTTGTCTATTATTGTTCCATGTATATTGGGCCGTGTGCAAAGCTATATTGGTGTTGCTCAGCCCCAATGGTTTAATCGATGGTACACATGGCTTGTCATCCTTTGGATGGGAGTTCGGATTCACTTTCGATTTGAAATCTTGCCCTCTTTCTGACAATTTCAAAACTGTCATTTACGAGAGGAAAGTTGCGTGTTGTTGTTTCATGTATATAGGGAACGTGTGCAAAACTATGCGCCATTAGTCTTGCTCTGCTCCGGTGGTTTAACCGATGATACACATGTCTCGTTTTTCTTGGGGTGCGAGTTCTGATTCAATTTCGATTTGAATTCTTGCCGCCTTTCTGGCAATTAGAAACTGCCATTTCTGGAATTTGCAAGAGAAAAGTTGCCTGGTATTGTTCCTGGTATATCGAGTTGTGTGAAAAACTAACACCATAAGTACGTATTTCTCAGCCTTGGTGGTTTAACTCTGTCCCAAACGACAAAATTTTAGACTGGTCAAAATTGAAAGCAATTGCAGACGACAAATTAAATGTGAATCAAAAATTGAAATTTGTTTTGGGAAAGGTAGAAAACATTGTGGGAAAAGGAGAAAATGCTGGTTACCAGCATTTTCTCCTTTTCCCACAATGTTTTCAAGGTGCTTTTTTCTCAGGGTCGTAAAAAAGTCGGGATTGTGTGGTAAAGAGTTAATCCATGGAACATATGACTTTTCATTCTTTGGATGCGAGTTCGGATTCAGTTTCAATGTGAAAATTCGCCCTCTCTCTGACAATTTTAAAACTGACATTTACGACAGAAAAGTTGCCTGTTATTGTTTCCTGTATATCGGGCTGTGTGCAAAACTAAACGCCATAAGTCTTGCTTATGTACAGCTCCGGTGTTTTAGTCGATGATACACATGAATCGTTATCCTAGATTGCGAATTCGGATTCAATTTCGATTACAAAACTTGTTATCTTTCTGACAACTGAAAGCCGAAATTTACGAGAGAAACTTCTTTGTTATTTTTAATTGTATATCGGGCTCTGTGAAAAGGGGGCTTAAAGCATCTGCAAAATGTATCGGCCCAGGCCAGCCTGCGCACTCCGCGCAGGCTGACCGGGGTCGAAACTTTTTGCTAATGGTCAATTTTACGTATGTCAAAGGACCAGGGTACCTCCTTATTCAGCCTTTTGTTAGACAAAATGGATTTTGTGGAAATAAAATTACATGATGACGTGCTTGGTATAATGCACCACTGAATTGCATTAAGCCCCCTTTTGCCAGAGCATGACTCATATTTATAGATACAGGTGTTCAGTCCTGGTGGTCCTGTCGATATATTCTCTAAAAGCTTCTGTCACAGACAACCAGAGTTTCGGCTTTGTTCTTGCGGGCAAGCAGCCAATGGCCTTAAATTGGCATTTAAACAAGATTTCGTTCTTGGCCCAGGTCAGGCTTCGCAGACTGTTCAGGCTGACCTGGGTCGACACTTGTTGCAGATGCATTAAGACCCCTTCTCACAGAGCATGACTCACATAGAAACAAGCGAAAAAAAAATAACTAAGAACCTGTATTCCCAGTATTCTGTTAGTAGCAGCATAGCCGTCATTGAATAACAAGGGATAAAAAACATTTTATTATGTAAATAAGCGGTTGGCATCTAAGTTGGTAGAGTGACCTACTTTGACGGTCTCGAGTTCACGTGCGATAGGAGGCATTTTTCTTCAGCTTTTCTTTGCCTTTCCCCAACTAAGGGTTAATGAGTTATGTTCTTATAATTTTTCCTTACAATAAAATCAACTTTCTCCCTCGCTCCTTCCCTTTCCCCCCCCCCCCCTCCCCCAAAAGAAATAGGTAAAGATGTGGTTTAATGCCCGGTAAAATAGTGCTATGCAAGGCAATAGTAAAAGAAAACAAGACACATATAGAGATTCACTAATCGCCGCTGTATAACTAAAATATTAATTTAAAACGGTGTAAATCATTTAACCCTTATCCTGCTAAAAAAAGTTAAATGAAACTTTCAATCTGACATTAAAAACCTAAATATTGTTATTTCAAACTTATTTTTGGAGAAAAGTATATACTTATCGGACAGTGTAGGTTCAAGATCAGACTGCACGTTCTGTGCAGTCTGATCTTGATCTACAATGTCCGCAAAAGGTCGCGCTTAGCAGCTTTGGGGAACACTAACGTATTTTCGTAGACTGAATCCACTGAGAAATCTCCCTTGCCCTTTTTGCAATGCCACTTTAATTAATTTTCTCGCTCCAGCAGACTGTCTTGTAATTAAGATAAAACCAACAAATGTCAAAAAATCCACGTTTAACCCTTTTACTCCATATCTTTATCATCGCAACCTTTACTCTACTCTATGAAAAGTGTGTACGTGCAGTCCGATCTTGGTCTACACTTTTTGGAAAACTCAAAGGATGATGACGGGATTTTTTCTTTTTTTTTTATCACACCTCATGTTCCTTTTTCTTCAATGTTTTTCATAAACATTAATCTGCACATACCACGGAAAAATATTTTTGAACAGTCTTCCCAGTAGTGCAATGCTTCACTTTTTTATGTTTTCATTTTTTTTTTAATATAAAAACATTTAAACACAGCTACGTATCATTTTAAGGCTGCTTTTTTCATTTCTAATCAGAGTTCTAGTCTGATTGTTTTTCCTTTTTTATATATTCGGACGTTATTTTGTCAAAAATGAGGCGTCATTTTTGACAAAATAACCGCCGAATATAAGAAAAGATGAACTGATTGGAATGGAAGCCAGTCTAGTTTACTCCATAATAGCCTTGAAAGCAAAAATGTAACCCTCTTCTCAAGAGAAGTGGATGGTAGCTGTTATGTGTTATCTATGAATTAAAACAATTCATCAAACTGGTGACTTGCATTTTCTCTCTTACCCATCCCCCCAATGTTTTCTAACCTTTTAGTGACAGATCCAATCGACTGACACTCATCTACCTTGCCGTCTGCAAATCCATTCAGTTTGGACAAATCTAAAGATTTGTCGTAATCTAAAGATTTGTCGTAATTTTCGAATCAGTCGGTGTTAAATTTTATAAAAGAAAGAAAGAAACAAGCAAACAAAGAAATAGCATGATTGTGATGCGCATTCCGATTTTCTCTATTTTTCGCAATATATTCAAATTCAGTGCACGAAGTCGACAGGTGCATAAAACACGTGTAATACGGTGGAGAGGGGGGATTCTGTATCTGTAAACGAATATTTTGCGATCCAGGGTTCGTTGAGGAATTTACTTTAAACTGTACTTTGATGTTTGTAAACAGAAATGCAGTCTTGCACCCAAGCCCTTTCCAAAACGACAAAATTTTAGAATTGTCTAAATTGAAAGCATTTACAGACGAAAAATTCAATAAGGCTCTAAAGATGGAATATGTCTTTGAATGGGTAGAAACTGTTGTGGGAAAAGGAGAAAATGCTGGTTACCAGCATGTTCTCCTATTGCGAAAATGCTGGTTACCAGCATGTGCTCCTATTTCCACAGTTTTTTTTCCACAAATCCTCTTTTCTCAGGGCCGCTAAAACTAGGGATTCTTTAGTTAAGGACTAGTCCTTCGGACGCCATGTGTGACTCAAAGCGCTTTTGCCGACAGTGTGGATTAAGATCAGCCTGCACGGAACGTGCACTTTGATCCTTCATCTACACTGTCAGTCATATACGTGCAATGTTCGAGCCAAAAAAGGTTTGGAGTCGAAATGTCTAGGTCTTTACTAAATGAATGTGTTCCTTTCATTTGAGCCATACTCTGGCAAAAGGGGGCTCAATGCATCACCGTGATGGATGAAACTAAGCAAGACATGTATAATTATGGATCCATATCAGCCACTTTTTTGATAACCAACTGAATAATGAGTTAGAATGGTCCTTTGCCACGTAGAAAATTGACCATTTGCGAAAAGTTTCGGCCCAGGTCAGCCTGCGCAGACTGCGCAGGCTGACCTGGGTCGATACTTTTCGCAGATTCATTAATCCCCTTTTCACAGAGCATGTCTTATTTATTTGCCAATCCAAAAGGTAATTTTGTTTTTTCTTGTTGCTCTTTCATCCAGACCGTCTGAGAAATTTCAGACCCCTGTTTATTCCTGTCTTTTACGTGAAGCAATTTGCTTTGAATATACTGGTCACTGGTTCTTAACACAGATATCAATACAAATTTAAGTTGTATAAAAACAGAAAATCATATAATAAATTAGTAAATAAAACTTTATGTGCGTGTACACGTAATCTTTTTCAATAAATGATTTGAAATTTAAAAAAAAAAATGTTGCTTTGAAGTGCACTGCTAAAATCTTTATTCATTTGTCCATCGGTGTATCTAACGGCTCCTCTCTCTCTCTCTCTCAAATTATTGTCTTTTTCGTTTTCTTTCTTTCTTTCCTTCTTCCTGTCTGTCTTTCTTTCTTTCTTTCTTTCTTGCTTGCTTGCTTGCTTGCTTTGTCGCTTTCTTTCCACCTATTCATTTTTCCACGAATCCGTTTATATCTTGCAACCCAATACTCGATCTTTCCAACATATCCTTCAGGTCTTTCCTCCGAAATTCTTGCAAGACAGAAAATTAAACGTTTCCACTATAGAAAGGGTAAAATCAGTTAAACTTCTCGCTTCATTTAAAGTCTAAAGCATCTTATCTCCAATGTTATTATAGTGTTTCAAAATGGCAACTGGGTGCCAACGGTTTCCTGGCAACGGGCCAGCCGGAAGTCTTTTGATTTGTCATTGGATTACTCGGACTTATTTCTTGCGATTGAGTGTTTATTAAATGGAATGCACTCTCATAGAATATGTAGGATGCAATTCATTTAACCCTTAGGCTACTGAGCGCGACTCACTGACCTTTTGCAGACAGTGCAGATCAAGATCAGACTTCACAAAACGTGCAGTCTGATCTTGGATCTACACAGTCCGATAAGGAGATAGCTTTCTCCAAAAATAAGTTTTAAATAACGTTATTCGGGTTTTTACTATCGGCTTGAAAATTTCACTTAAGTTATTTTGAATATTTTCAAAAACACGGGACTGTCTGATAAAAGATTAACCCAAGTAAATGATTTTTTTTTTTTGTATTTAGGAACAGATCAATTTCGAAAACATTGTGATAAAAGAAGAAATTGCTTATAACGAGCAATATCTCATTTTGCTGTAATGTTTTCACGTGTACTTATGCACTGAAGAAAAAGATCATCCCTAGTCATATCCATTTGCTAAGGTGTGAATAAGCGCCGCGTCAACCCTTGTATATTGGTGTCGTAAATGGGCCCGAAAATAGACCAACAGAGGGGCTGAATAAACATGTCCACAATTCTGACCAATCGCAAATTACTTTTATTTATTCGAGACTAAATACAAAGAAATAGGTCAAAAGCTAGCTTTTACAGCTCGAGAAGAAGATTATAATACAAAACTTTAATAACATTGTTGCTGATAAACATCAAAAGCTTTGGTTTGATGACGAACGTAAAGATAAGGGTATAAAACTGTTTCTA
Source organism: Tridacna gigas (assembly GCA_945859785.2). NCBI lineage: Eukaryota > Metazoa > Mollusca > Bivalvia > Cardiida > Cardiidae > Tridacna > Tridacna gigas. Next base: position 44,917,699 of record OX244028.2, on the reverse strand, counting down.
GTTCATTTAACCCTTTACCACAAAATCCGGAGTTTTTGAAAACATGTTACTAGCATTTTCTCCTTTTCCCGCCATGTTTTCAGCAGTATCTTCCACAAAAACCACCATTTGACGCACGCTCATTTTGTGTTCTGCAAATGCTTTCAGTTTTTTGACAAGCCTAAAATTTTGTCGCCTGATGGAGTTAACTATTTATTTGACTACAACATCTTTGACTTGTCGAAAGCATTTGTAGACAGCAACAAAAATGTGGATCAGTGGATTTGTCACTGACAGGATAGAATACATTGTAAGAAAAAGAGAAAATACTGGTTGCTGGTTGGCAGCATTTTCTCCTTTTCCACCAATGATTTCAAAAGCCTTTATAAATCCTTAAGGTCATTAAAACGTGATCATTTGGTAGGGTTTCATGGGAAACCACCCAATTTCGCCCAAGAAACCTTTTCAGATGTTTAGGCATTCCAAACGCCAAAACGTTTTGTCGCCGAATGAAGTGAGAAAAGAGTTTGCATACCATCGAAAAGAAGAGAAGTGTGCGGTAGAAAAAATTAGACATTGCTATTTCTTAAAGTAATACCTAGCCTCTTAAGGTCACTCGTAACAACTCGGCCGATTCCATAGCTACATGTAACCTCGTCCGTATCCAGGGGGTTTCCATTTTGAACTGCCAATCACATGACCTTATAGGGCCCGCAACATGCGAAATGAAGCTTTCGGACATTTGCGTAAAGTGTCGTCTCAGATTAGCCTGCGCAGTCCGCGCAGGCTAATCTGAGACGGCACTTTACGACTACATAAGATTTGTTCATACAGTAGACTTTCGTGAAAATCGCACAAAAGCGGGAAGTGTCGTCTCGGATTAGTCACAGACTGCACAGGCTGATCTGGGACGACATATTTTTACGCATCTGTCCGAAGGCCCCTTTTCGTGCACGCCATATATAGTGGTGTCCGTTAAAATCGATTAGCAACATCAACAACCACGGCGGGGTCATTCAAATAGATCTATATGTGGGTGAAAACTTCCAACGAAATCGATAAACCACGTTGAAAATTGAACGTACCAACTGTTTGTCGATGGAAATGTGTTTAGAAAGATTTCGATAGAAAATTGTGACTCGTGTTTTCTTTTTAAGAGGAGTTTTACAATTTTAAGAACGGTAAAACGGCGTACTTCCGGCGAAGAAATGTATCATGTAGGTGCATATCAAGCTACGTGATACAGCCGAGGGACGTCATCAACGGGTCACCCGAGATATGCCGAATACTCTTAGGGTGTGATAGATTTTCGCACCAGAATCAGGCTTGTTGGAAGGCCACAAGATCAAGAACACGCGGCCATTATATAAACTCGTATTCAAATAGTAATGATGACGTCACATCTGGGTCCGTATTCACCAACCGTTCTTGATAACGTTCTTTGTCCTTCTCTCCAGAATTTTCTAAATTCGAGAGTAACATAATCTCTGATTGGCTAAACCATTTGGTACAGCCAATCAAAAGTTGTGTTACTTTCAAATCTAGAAAACTTTGGAGAATAAGTCTAAGAACATTCTTGAGAATGGTTGGTGAATACGGACCCTGGTCTCACAAAACAGACGAGGTTCCAAATTGCCAAATGACCAGTCCCTTGTCTAAACGCCAAAGTTGCGCCTTTTTTTTCAAATGCAGTCTCTTTACGCTTGTAAAGAAAGATAGAAATGCATGCATTTTGTAGCACTCCTCAGATTTAAGCACAAGAAATTTTGGTTCACGGCAAGAAGTCTAAATAGGCTCTTTCAAAAATACTGTACCAAACGTCAAGATTACGAATATTATTGTAAGCAAAAAACAAAGCCTATAAAATAGAAGTGTTGCAATAAAAATGGATGATACGTATAAATTAAAACCCCAAGAATTCTGGAAAATATTCAAGAAACAAAGTTCGGTCATAAATGAGTCTATTACATCTTTGAAAAGCGTTTCCTGATTATTTTGAACCCTAAATGTCAGAGGCTCAGACAATCTCCAGACAGAAAGGAGGCATTAGTGTTCAAAAACTTGAATATGATTTTTGTGGTCCGTATGGTGTTTAACGCTCCTTTCGACATTATGCCTGTTATATCGCGGCGGCCAGTGCACCTAACCATGCTTTTATGGAGTTTCTTTTTACCAGTAATTCACACAATATCTTTTCCAATCCCTTCTCTCCTTTCCAACATAACCATCGTCAGCGGTGAGAGAGAAATGAACCTTTTCGCAATGACTATCATCAACCCTTGGAAGGAAAGTAGCCGAGCCATGGATTCAAACCAGCGACCCCTCACATTTTGAGTCCCTGTATATTACCGACTGAAACCAACTCTATACCTGACGACAAACCTTTAGACATCACAGACATCACAAAACTGAAAGCCTTTCCAGACGACCCATTAAATGTTACTCAATTGGGATTTTCACGTGAAAGGAAGTAAAACATGGTGAGAAAAGGAGAAAATGCTGGTAACCAGCATGTTCTCCTTTTCCCACAATATTTTCAAAAGTCTTTATTAGTAGGGGAGTTATCACATGGGTTTGTTCGGTAAAGGGTCAACCGCTAGACATGAGAACATTGATAAACCCCATACAAAAAGGAAGTATTGTTTTTGGCCTGGGCTTGGCTTGCCAAATCCAAGGCCATAGGAATCGTATAGACCCTTTTACAACGCCGTTCGTTGCCAAGGAAATACGATCCCAGAATTCCAGTTTTCGCGCATGCGCACTGTTTGTAGGGCAAAAAGTTCAATATCGCCACTGTTGAAAGCTATTTCACACGCAATGTTTTGGCTTTGTCGAAAGATTTTGTTGATTAAAATCTGTGAAGATCAATTGTGTTACAGAATGACGTTATCATGCTGTGCACCGGGATGTACAAACAGATTAGTAACTTAGTATCTGGATTAAACGTCCCTGTGTCGAACCGCCCTACTTTTGGTTAAAACGTCTACAATTTCTATGACGAATTGGTTAAAACGGCCCCCTAACGCGTCCCCGTATATCTTTATTCAAATTATTTGTTTGACCTCGTATGTTTTTTAAAGAGATTTTTCACCGTTATTTTTTTGTACTTTATTGACGATAGTCATTTAACGTTATTAATTTTTTACCCATATCCTGCCGTACTTATATTTTTGACCAGCACAAGCCAGGAATTCGCGTCAAGTTTATGTCATAAATCTTAATTAGTGTTACTTAAACCATAATTAGGATTTGTAACAGTGTATTTCAAAACCACACAACCCCCATGTGCAAATTTAACAGATCTCTCATTGTGCTTTTTGCAAAGTAAATTCAAGATCACCGTCACGTAACGGAGGCTAGGGGTTAAGGCTAGGGTCCATATTGTTTCCCTACATTATCATGTATATGACACGCCAAAATTCCTCCCCGTATACAATGTGCTCAACTAATTACTGTTACAATTTCCATTTAACCCTTTACCCAACAATCACAAGTCTTAACGACCAAGAGAAAAGAAAGCTTTTTAAACATTGTGAGAAAAAGAGAATATGCTGATTAACATTATTTCAACCTTTTCCAACACTGTTTTCAGAAAAGGAATGTTTCTAAATTACATGTTACAACCGATCCCTGGTGGAAAGCAATTATGGAAAGAGCAGCCACAGACGACAACAGTACAATATACAGTTGTTCGTTCGTTCTTCATTCGCACGTTAGTCCATCCATCCATCCATCCATCCGCTCGCTCATTCATTCATTCATTAATTTTTTCAAATACGTCTGCGCCAAAATTTGTTTTATGATAAAATTGATCATAATACACACTCTCTAAACTATTAGCGGTAACAGAATGAACAATGCCGATCTCGACCTACACCCTCCGCCACTGAAATTAAACTAAAATATCCACTGTATTGTCGATTAAACTAACAAGTATGTGATATATCAGATGGCTACCCTTTATAAACCCTTTACCTAGCTCTCCCTCGTCTTAATTAACGACCCTACATCAATGGGCTTGTGGAAACACTACGCCAAAAGGTAAAGAATGCTGGTAACATGCATTTTTCCCATTCCCGCTGTGTTCCAGCCCATACCTCAGTGGGTTTGTCTGTTACTGCCTGGGGTCGGTTAACATTTCCTTTGACGATAACGTCAACCCAATACAGCGACACTTTTTTTTTTTGACGTCTTCGTCTTAAATTGTCACTAAAATACGGATCGTTTTCTTCCACGTTACTGAACTCTTAGCAAATAAGTTAGTCTGATTATCGTTTCTTTGCCTCTGAGAGGAAGCTTTTCATATAATCGCTCATAATTTAAAGATTCTGTGTACACTTTCAATAATCTGCCACTGTTTTATTTGGTCTTTTTGCCCTACACGAGTGCGCATGCGCAGTTTTCCGGTCTCGTAACCAGGAAGTGGTCAGAGACTAAAAGGGTCTATACCAAAATTTCAACCCCATCCAAGCAGTTACTAAAAAGCCCGGGAAAAAGTGAAAAGTACCGCCTGCAATCCGTCTCACTACGCTGAAAGAAACCACCCCTTAAAATGATAAAAACGTTTCGATTTGAACATCAAAGTAAGTTTTAATTTCACAACCAACTTTAATAGATGTGCGATTTTAATCGTACGAAAGTATTGACTGAGAATATGGGGCCCTGGTGAGGTTATTAATAACTACAAGTTCGTGCGCTTCACAGTTTAAGAAACAATTGGAAACCTTGATCGTTGATCAAATGTTTAGACGTAGGTACGCAATCGACCGAGTTGTGACGAGTGCTGTTGCCGAGCACTAACCGGGATCGTTGTTTATCTTTTTTCTAGACACCATGTGAATGACAAATAATGATAGTGTATTTTACGCAGACGGTGTGCTCTTTCTCTGAAAAAGGTGTCTCAAAACCTCAGTAACATTTTAATTTTCGTAAAATTACTGTGCACCTCGTGTCTGAAGTTATAACTATGTGTTTGATTGGTATGACATCTCGGCCCATAACCATTTCGACCCATAGCAAACTCGGAGCATACAATATCAAATATGTATTAAAGTTGTAACATGAGCCATTGAAAACCAGTTAATCTTTAAAAAACTATGAAATTTTAGACTTGTCTAAATTGAAAACATTGCGGACGGCGAGCTAGATTTAGCTGAAATGTTGGCTATTGGCTGTGAAAGTGCAGAAACCCTTGCAGCACTTTCTTCTTTTTCCAAAAGGTCTTCATGAGGCTGTATCCTTAGAGTCCTTAAAACTCGGGATGGTGTGGTAGAGTTAAGTAACTGGCGGGCGTTTTATATCGAAGACCAGATTTGACATTCAGTGTAATCTGATCTTGATATCGATAGGTATTTAGGCTGACCTGGGTGTAACTTTTTGCTTTTGGCAAGTTTTCTGCATGTCAAAGGACCAGTGTACCTCATGATTCAGTCGGTTGTTCGACAAAATGGATTTTATGGATCCATAAATATATGACGACTAGTTTGGAATGATAGATCACGGAGATGCATTAAACCCCGTTTTGCCAGAGCATGGCTCATTTTTGTTTTCCATAATCATAATCAGGAGCTCTTCAAATTTATCAATCCTAGATGACTTTACTCAAATGAGGGCTTTAGGTCCAACGGCCCTCTTTCTGAAAATCGGATTTCCAACTTGGTTGATTGTGGCAACTTAGGGATTCCATAGACTTTCAATGGGAAAACTGAAAAGTGGCATTTACAGCAGATATTTTGACAAAACTTTTATAAAAAATGTTCCTTGGGGAGTCTTGCATCATCCATAAGAGTTTATTCAACTGGTAGTCTATAGCTCGTCTGTTTACGAAAATAGCGTTATGCTATTGTCAAAGTCTATGCGTCATTGTCGTCGTGCAAAAAATTTGACATTTTATAATATCTCTGTTATTCCTGAAGATATTTACTTCAAACTTGTACAAGTTATTTACTGTCAAAAGGGGCACCCATATAACAGGGGAAGGGAACCATCAAAGTATTTTTGACACAGTTACGCCCTTTTTTATTACTTTGACTTTTCAAAACCTTTGACATTTTATCATATCTGTCATGAAGGAAGATACTTACTTCTAACTTGGACTTTTCATAACTATTAAAAGGGAAATTTATATCAGCACAATACAGGCAGGTAACCACCAAAATATTCTTGGGAAAGTAATTAGTAATGCCCCTTTTCGACAAAGAACTTTTAGCTCAGCTGTTTTTAGAGACATGGTATTTTCATAGCCCTAGTGTCATCATCTTCGTTGTTTGCGTTGTCGTCATGCAAAATCCTTGAAAGTTTACAATATCTCTGTTATTACTGAAGATGTTTACTTCAATCTTGGACAAGTTGTTAACTATCGAAAGGGAAACATAAGCAATAAAGGTAAATAACTATCAAGTTACGCCTTTTTTTCAACTAGGTGTTTTCACTGAAAATCAACTGAGCATTGGCGCCCGAATGCGGACGTCTTTTTATTTGTTGCCATAGAAACCAAAAAGCAAAAATAAAAAGAAATACCTAAAAAATTGTCTTTTGAGACACCAAATCATACTCTGTGATATTAGCCTTTAAAGACTTTGTGTTTTTTTCTTGTCATTGCCCAAAGGACATTACTATTTCACCTTATAGACGGAGTATGGTAAAATGAAAGAAAAATATGATTCATTGCTTGGCCATTTTGGATTTCCTGAAATGTTCCATGGACCTATCCTCTTCAGCAATTTTTTGCACGCTGCTCATTTTGGTTTGTTACCATGATTTGTTGCCAAAGTAACGTAAAGAAAGAAAATAGGAAACGGATAATCCTTTGAAAATTATCTCCTTTCAATCCATAAAGACCATGAGGCAAAGGCTATACAAAAATACTCATTATATTGGCCTTTACATATTTATGTTCTTCCATTCTGCTGACAACTCCACAGACTGTCAGTGTGAGACATGTAGACATTTGTTTATTAATATGTACAAATGTGATAGGAACTTTGAGCTTCTGGGTCTCATCTTCCTACCTCTTCACCTGTTCTGATGCCAAGGCCTTCAGCGCCTTCAGCGCTTTGATTAACTTTCAGGCTACAAAGCGCGGCTCAAAGACCATTTGCGGACTGCACCTCTTGTGCAATCTGATCTTGGATCTACACCGTCTGACAAGTAGATATTTTCCCAAAAAGTGACCTTTGAAATAGCATCATTTGGGTTTTTACTATCGGCTTGAAAGTTTTATTTCAATTATTTAGCAGCTTTATGTTCAAAACGTTGAGCAATACACACAGTAAACTGTCTCCGTTGTACCTCTTTTCAGGGTTACGTTTATCAGGGGAGATAACCAATATTGGTACACAGGTATTATTTGCCCTGTGCCAGCTTTCGCCACCGATTCTTTACCCATATCCTGCTAAATAAGTAAACTGAAACTTTCAACTCGTTTAAAAAAAAAAATCTTCATTTTTAAGGCATTTTATTGGTAAAGATATCTCCTTCTCGGACGGTGTAGATCCAAGATCAGACTGCACGTTCTGTGCAGTCTTATCTTGATCTATATTGTCCGCAAAAGGTCCATGAGTCGCGCTTAGCACCCTAAGGGTTAATACCTTTCCTCAGTCTGCTTCTCAGGAATTTTCTTCATTTCAAATAGCGCAATTTTAGTTTACCAGAAATGCGTTAGGTTTTAAGTTTACATTTAAAAGTATGGAAATAATTGTGAAGATGACAAACTGTTGCCCGGCCGGGTAGCTCAGTGGTTAGCGTACCTGACTCCTAACCTGGTGGTTGTGGGTTTGATACCCGGTTGAGGATAACCTTCTTTCCTGAATTTTTTCGCCTCTCGACTCTTAGGAATGGGAGAAAAGTAGTCCGTGACTTGGAAAGAAAGTTGTGTCAGTACTGATGTGAGGAAGCCAGGAAACACATGCATAGGTGCACTGACCACAGTGGTGTAACCTAAGCTGTAAAAACGGCAGTAAACTCCAATACAAACAAAAGACAGTCTGTTACTCAGTTACTGTATGGTCAGTCCAAGTGTTATTCGCTAGCAGAAAGATTATTTTGAAAACAAGGTGAACTTTTTCCATTGCTCTCTATCTTTTGTTTATTTATTACCTGGTTTGACATTTCATTTGAAAAATTTGAAAGAATGGTTGGCGAATACGGGCTAACCGCCATAATAGCGAATATCCAGAGGTATCCAGTTGTATCTAGATGTTATAGAAGTATTACTGTTGGTGTTTGCTGATGGTCTAACATGTATTCCTGACACAATATCAGGCCTACAAAAACTGCTCAATATTTTTAGTACATACTGTGCAACATATAAACAGCCGGTAAATGTCCATAAAACTAAGGCTTTCATATTTGAAAAAGGAGGCCAATTATTCAGACGAGAAAAATGGTACTATATTGCGGACATGCTCTTGGAAATGGCTTTCTTTACGTAGGCATCCACTACACTAGCAAGCTTTCAATGTATGAAATGGCGGAGTCTGCATCGATAAAGGCAAAGTGTGTATTAGCATATTTGTTTAATTCATTCAATGAGCTGTCATATATACCAGTTAAAACATTTTTCAAAGTATTTGATGCTTAAGTATGCACCGTTTTATTTTATGGTTCAGAAATTTGGGGATTAAAACCAATTAAGTGCATTGAAAAGCTTCATATATATGCCTGTAAAAGATTTCTAAATGTTAACGATCAATGCTGTAACCATGCTATTTTGGACGACTTAGGTATATTTCCACCGCACATATACTCTGTCAAAGGAAGCCTATCTTACTGGATAAAGAGTCTTCGTCTACCAGAAACAAGATAAGTAATACTGTGTCATAATATATTGAAGTTCTCCGATTCCATCGGACACATTAATAGGGTTACTGATGTCAGAACGGTTTTACATTCAAATGGATGTGGCTATGTGTGGGAAAGTCAAAACGTATCTTATCGAAGTCATTTCATTACTAATTTTATCAATAGCTATACAGACCAATACATCCAAAGTTGGATAACGAACATCCGTAAAGATCCAAATCTAGTGTTCGACAAAGATTTTAATCAAAGTACTGAAAGTACTGACAGACTAGAGAATTTGATTGATTGATTGATTGATTGATTGATTGATTGATTGTATGGTATTTATTAACCCTGTTTTCAAAATTATTTCCGTAATGTAGCAGTGGCCAGTGCACATATCCATGCTTTCCTGGAGTTTCTTTTACCAGTACTCCGCACAATATTCTTTCCAAGCCACTGGCTCCTTTCCCACATAACCATCGTCGAAACGTGAGCAAGAAATGAATCCTGTCGCAATGACTATCATCAATCCTCGGAAAGAAATTTGTTGAGGATCAAACCAGCGACCTCCTATTCTCAAGTCCTGTACGCTACCGGCTGAATTGCCGGGGCTATATGTGCTATTGGTTAACTATAATCCAGTTTAGGTTTAACCCTTAACCTGCTAAAAAATGTTAAATGAAACTTTCAAGCTGATGGTAAAAACCTGAATATTGCTACTGCTATTTCACAGTTACGCTTTGGAGAAAATCTATCCTCTTATCGGACAGTGTAGATCCAAGATCAGACTGCACACACTGTCTGCAAAAGGTCATTGAGTTGCGGTAGTGCTGGTAAAAGAAACTCGATGAACGCATGGACAGGTGCTCTGGCTGCCGTAATATCACTGAAATAATGTTGAAAACGGCATTAAACACCGTGTAGTCATTTAGTCAATATCTAATAGCACAAGATGTAGTTAATTATTTAACTCTCCTTACAAAACGAAAAATTTTACATCCGTCAAAATTCAAAGCTGTTGCAGACCATGAATTAAATGTGGCTGAACTGATGAAATATGGTTCCAGAAGGGCAGAAAACAATGTGGGAAAAGGAGAAAATGATGGTTACCAGCATTTTCTCCTTTTCCCACAATGTTTACAAAGGGACCCTTCCCCAGTATCATTAAAACTTGGGATTGTTTGGTAAAAGGTTAATAGAATTAAAGTTTAACATAATAGTTCAACTGTACACAATGATCTAAATAATGAATGACTGAAGGAATGACAAGGGTTCCCTGTTCAGTGGGGGTTGATATAGCTGGGATTTGCCACAAGTTAACCTAGGTGTATCTATTAATAGATTCATTCATAATGTTACAGTTGTGTAGGAATAAGTGATTCTCTGCTCTGCATAGGTCACTCAATTTACATATAAGCAAAGATATTGTACCTTATTAATGACATCTTGTTCAGTTTATTACTTTTTAAGACGACAAGTTCAAATCTAAGAGGTAGAGATTTAGTGGTTTATGTCTAAATTGTCATGTATAACAGAATTAAGATTTCTAACAGAAAGAAGTATTTTCTGTGTGGCAGTATTTGGCAACTGTGGGGTTTTGAATCTAGGTCAATCTTGATGCCTTCGCTAGTCATAAAAAAATTTTGGTATGGAGTTGTATATTTCAGTAATTGATATTGCTAAATTCAGGACGGTTTTAGCTATGTTTAGAAGCTCATCGCATAGTCTTATGGTAGAAAAAGGTAGATATTTTGATATTTTTGAAGACAAAAAACACTATGTATATTGGGAAACCTCCAAAGAAGACGAATATGATCTTATTTCATTATGCCCCTTGCATAAGAACCTTCGTATGGAATATATACCCAATTTTCAACCTCGCCATAGATTCAACTTATGAATTTTTTGTAACTTTGATGTCTTCTATTAATGCTGAAACCATAAAACAGTTGTCTATATATCTCTACTTTGCATTCAAACGAGGAACAACTTTCTGTTTGGTAGAGAATAGATTGATTACCTTCGATATAGATTCGACCATCATGATGAACAGTGACCAAAGAATTTGATATAACCCGCACTCTCTTTAAGTGTTTGCTAGTTCGATACCCGGTTGAGGCAAACTTTCTTTCTGGCGATTTTTCGCCTCTCACCTCTGATGCATGTGAGAAAAGTAGTCAGTGGCTTTGGAAAGGAAGTTGTGTCTGTACTGGTGTGAGAATGCCAGGAAACACATGGGTACGTCACTGACCGCCATGATATGACCTGAGCTGTTCAAATGGCGTTAAACACCAATACAAACCAAATCAAACCAAAGTCCTTAGTGTATTATCATGCAAATCCATTATTTGTATTACTGTATAGTTTGTTACCCTATGCTACCATTTGTATTGTGCTATTTGATATGAGACCAGCTCCGTGAAAAGGGGCTTAATGCATCTGCCCAAAGTATCGACCCAGGTCAGCCTGCGCAGTCCGCGCAGGCTGACCTGGCCCGAAACTTTTCGCTATAGGTCAATTTTCTGTATGTCAAGGGTGCAGTCTACGTTGTGATTTATACAGTTGTTCGACAAAATGGATTTTATGGATCCATAATAACATGACGACTTGCTTAGTATGATGCATCACGGAGATGCATAAAGCCCCCTTTTGCCAGAGCATGGCTCATATATATTGTATACGGGCCGGTGGCCTTACATAATGAATAACCTATTGAGTATTGAGTAGCAGAGTATGCTTGAAGCAAGCGGGTGGGGTAAAACTTACAAATTCATCATCCTCACCAGGTTAACAATGCAAAATTGACAGGTCAAAGATATATCTCAACCTCTGCAAGTATTCTTCATTATCTCTGATAGAGCTAGCATCTGTTTATTACATACAGTTCCGTATTATGATCTATCACATCTGTTGTATATTTATTACTTTTGCTAATAGACCCAGCCCAAACAAACACCGCTACCATGCGAATTAAACAATCATAATAAATACCAAATATTTTCAGCTACGCTTAGGAGCCAATAATTTTCGTATGAATAGGCTTTCGCCCAAGCACTGTTTTCCGACCCATTTTCGGAAGCAATATAAGCTAGATAAATAAAATGTTTATTTCAAACCAGAATTACTGATATATAAACTGCAATTTCAAAGCCGTTTTCACGATAATTAAAAGTCGCCGTAACGGACAGTGTAGATCAGAAATCAGACTGCACGTTTGTGCAGTCTGATCTTGATCTAAACTGTCCGCAAAAGTTCCAAGAGTCACGCTTATCAGTCAAAGGATAAAGAGACATCAATGATTGTATTAGAAAATTTCAGATATAAAATTAATTTTGCTAACGTTTTGTCCAACCTTCACCCTGAGTGTGATAAAAGAATGTTTATTGGAAAGGGTACACATTAGATATTTCCTTTGATCTTCGAGGGTAATTACAGCGCTGAATTAATTTGTTAAACCTGAAATGTTAACCAAGTTTTCTCTCCTACTTCTGGGTAGGTATTTGGGTCAAAATTAATGTAGATTAAAAAATAATATAGCAGCTCATACACCCGCCAACACCATCCACCCATAAATCTATCCTGCCATGTATCCGTCCGCCTGTCCATCCGTCGACCATGCATTTATCCATCCATCCATCCATCCATCAACACACCCATCCACTTATCAATACGCCCACGCATCTTATTTTTTATCCTTCAGTTCACCCATCCGTCCTTCCGTCCATCCTTGAATTCATCAATTCATCCATCGATCATATTTCCATCCATCCATCAACCCATCCATCCGTCCGTCGGTCCGTCCGTCCGTCCGTCCATCCATCCATCCATCCATTTAGATAACCATCGTTTTACCTTAACATCTACTCATGCCCGTCCGGATAGCTTAGAGTTTAGCATATCTCACTCGCGACCTCGTGGTTGCTGGTTCAATACTCGTTTAAGGCAAACTTTCGTTCCTGCGATTTTTCTCCTTTCACCTCTAATGCATATGAGAAAAGTAGTCAGTTGCTTGGAATGAAAGTCGTTTCAGTACTGGTGTGAGAGAGCAAGGAAACATATGAGTAGGTGCACTGACCGAGGTGAGCTGTTAAAACGACGTTAAACCATGTCCATAGCAAACAAACATCCACTCAACCATACGGACACACGGAGTCCGTATTCAACAAGCCATTTGAGCCATGTTCTGTGAAATGGGGGCTTAATGCATTTGCGAAAAGTATCGACTCAGGTCAGCCTGCGCAGTCCGCGCAGGCTGACCTGGGTCGATACTTTTCGCTATTGGTCAATTTTCTGCATGGCAAAGGACCAGTGTACCTCATGAATCAGTCGTTCGTAATTCAAAACGGATTTTATTGATCCACAATTATGTGATGACTTGCTTGGTATGATGTATAACGGATATGCATTAAGCTCCCTTTTGCCAGAGCATTGCTTATTTCTAATTTGCATTCGCAGGTTTATTCTAGATTTAGAAAGAAACGCAGTTTACGTTTCTTTCCAATTTGGAAAATTCTTGGGACTTAGACTAAGAATGTTATTGTGCCTTAACCCTTTACCACACAATCCAGACTTTTAACGACCCTGACAAAGAAGCCTTTTGAAAACATTGTGGGAAAAGAAGAAAATGCTGGTAACCAGCATTTTCTTCTTTTCCTACAATATTTTCTACCCTTTCAGAAACAAATTTTATGTTTTGAGCCACATTTGAAATGTCGTCTGCAAATGCTTTCAATTTGGACTAGTCTACCTTTTTGTCGTGTGGTAAAGAGTTAAAGGCCCTATACCTGCCAAAAGTAAACGATGCGGGTGTTGAAATGCAAATTTAAATCATACCTATTAAAGGTGTGTAAATTCTTAGTATTGTGAAGATGGTAATCTGTTTTTTGTACAGTCGGTCCATTTGTTAGTCTCTGACAGAAAAATGAATTCTTAAACCAGGTTAAAAGATGCCAGGTCGCTCTATCTTTTGTTTACTTTTTACCTGATTCGAAAATTCATTTTAACAGTTTGACCGATCGTACAATAAAACATAAGCATCTTCACAATAATTTCCGTAATTTTGGATGGTATGATTAAAATTCAAATGTATTTCACCACCCTACAGTTTACCTTTGGCACCTATAGGTCCTTTAAAGTGCCTTCTACGACAATAGTTGCCTTTGCAGCCAGTATGGATCAAGATCAGACCGCATAAAACGTGCAGTCTGATCTCGATCTAGACTGTCCGCTTTGCTGAAACATAAGTAATATTGGAACCTTGAAACTGCAACCATTTTGGTATTATTTCTACACTGAAGTGTCTGTAGAATTTATTTGGCGCTCTATGGGTTAGGAATGTTTGGTGTATGCAGACCCAAAGCTCTGCAAGACCTCTGGACAAAAGGTGTGTACCCGCGCCTGTCATATCTGCCTGTTTGTATACAGTTTACACAAAATAATAACTTACAGCTATCTTCTAAGACAATTATTACCTACGCCCTGGCAAAAGGGGGCTTAAATGCATCTCCGCAATGCATTATGCCAAGCAAGTCCTCACATAATTATGAATCTAAAAATCTTTTTTGTCTAACAACCAACTGAATCATAAGATAGAATCGTCCTTAAAAATTTACCAAGAGGTATTGATCTAGATCGGCCTGCCCGGAATTCGCATGCTGACCTGGGAAAGATATTTTTTTGCAGATGCATTAAACCCCCTTTTCATAGAGCATAGCTCACGCAGTGTAGCAATGACTCCCCCAACTTATTTGACAGACGACATGGCTGTCTGGCATTGCCCCACAAACAATTAATATAAAGCACGCGACGAACATTTTTTTGTCAGGCGATGCTATCAGTGTTGATGGTACGTACGTTAACCCTTTCCCAAACAAGCCCTGGTTTTCACGTGTTTGCAGTACAAGTCTTTTGAAAACACTGTGGGAAAAGGAGAAATTGCTCGTAACGAGCAATTTCTCCTTTTCCCACAGTGTTTTCTACCCTTTTTGAGAACTTTCTGCCATTTTCATCAAATTTAAAATTGTCATCTGCAAACTCTTTCAATTTGAACCAGTCCAAAATTTGTCGTTTGGGAAAGGGTTAAGTGTTCTTCGTCGTTTTCAAAATTGGCCTTATTTCAGCTATATCAGGGCTGTCAGTTCACATATCCGTGCTTTCCTGGAGTTTCTTTTACCAGTCTTTCGAACGATGTGCTTTCAAAACTACTGGCTGTTTTCCATCATAGACATCGTAGAAAGAATGTTAACCGGCGAGAGAGAAATAAATGAGCCATGCTCTGGCAAAAGTGGGCTTAATGCATCTCTTTGATGCATCGTGCCAAGCAAGCCATCGCATAATTATGGATCCATAATAGCCACTTTCTTTAACAACTGACTTAATTATGAGGTTGAACGGTCCTTTGACATCCAGAAAATTGACCAATATGGAAAAATTTCGGCTTAGGTCATCCTGCGCGGACTGCGCAGGCTGACCTGGGTCGATACTTTTCGCAGATGCATTAAGCCCCTTTTCACAGAGCATGGCTCAAATATTGTCGCATTGACTATCATCATTTCTAGGAAAAGAGTTTGTTCGAGCTGGGGAGTCGAGCCAAACGACCTCTTGGTTTCAAGCCCTTTACATTACCAACTGAGCACAAGGGCTTGGCTAGGACTGTTCGGGGGTAACGAGAGGAAATTGATATACATATTATACCTTCAATATAAAAACAATCAGGGACTCCTTAAATAAGCCTTGAGCATTTTCACTTATAGAGAGACGTTTGAGAACAAACCAAGTGAACCCGTAGTTTAGGGTCGTTCTGTGGAAATGGGGTTTAATGCATCTCTGTAAAGCATTATACCAAGCAAGTCGTCACATAGTTATGTATCCATAGAATCCATTTTGTAAAAGAACCGACTGAATCATGAGGTTGATTTGTCCTTTGCCAGGCAGAAAATTGACCAATAGCAAAAGGTTTTGACCCAGCTCAGCCGACCTGAGTCTATACTTTTTGCAGATGTATGAAACCATTTTTTTCACATAGCATTGTTCAATTAAATTGACCATCTGTCCCAGAGAAGCACCAACAATAGTACAATATTAACAACTGACACAAAGCTCTGGCGAAAAGTGATAAATATGGGCCCCAGAAATGTTGCAAAAAACATTCCCCAAAAGCGTGACAGTTGATTCCACCGTTGTATGTCTGCACATACGAGTATTACCGAGTAAGCTCATTTTTGTTGTATCAATATTTCAGTGTGTCTATTATTAACCCTTAAGCTGCTAATCGAGACCCACTGACCTTTTACGGACAGTGTAGATCAAGATCAGACTGCACAGAACGTGCAGTCTGATCTTTGATTTACACTGTCCGATAGTGTATTTTCTTTCCGGTGAAATCAACCTTGAAACCGCAATGTTTGGGCTTTTAGTATTGAGTAGAAATTTACGTTTCATTTATTCAGCAGCCTAAGTGCTAAGTCCCTTTATCAAACACAAAACAAGTCTCATCTTTTGAATACCATGATAAGAAGACTTTTGAAAAAAAGAAAAAATGTTTGTAAGAAAAATTAAAAAAAAAAAAATGCTGATAGCCAGCATTTTCTCTTTTTCACACAATTTTTCTCCATTCTTTCAAAGACGAATTACAGTTAAGCCACAGCTGGATGTATCGACGATAAATGCTTTTAATTTGTACAAGTCTAGATTGCATTTTTCTCATTTTTTTACCCTTTCAAAGACGAATTCTATCACTTGAGTCACATTTTATGGGTCGTCTACAATTGCTTCAGTTTGGAAAAGTCTAGATTGCATTTCTTCTATTCCAAAATGTTTTCTAATCCAAACACCGCTATTTGAGCCACATCTAATATATCGTATGCAAATGCTTCAACCAAACAATTCCATGTTTTAATGCGCTGAGGAAGGGGGCGATTGAAGACATTGCGGAAAAAGACAGGAAAACAAATGCTGATAGCCAGCATTTTCGTCTTTTCCCACAATGTTTTCGACCCTTTCTAAGACGAATTCTATCATTTGAGACACATTTTATTATTATGTTGACTGTAAATGCATTCAATTTGGACAGGGTTAGGTAAGATTTCGAAAAAAAAAAAGTATATCTCTATATGAGCCATGCTCTGCCAAAAGGGGGCTAAATGCATCTACGCGATGCATGATACCAAGGAAGGCATCACAGTATTAGGGATCCATAAAATCTATTTTGTATAACAACCGACTGAATTGTTAGGTACCTTGGTCCTTTGAGCTGCAGAAAATTGACCTAAAACAAAAAGTTTCGGCCCAGGTCAGCCTGCGCGGACTGCGCAGGCTGACCTGGGTCGATACTTTTTGCAGATGCACTAAGCCCCTTTTTCTCCGAGCATGGCTCATATGTATAATATGTACAAGCACTTACCAATTCTGTCCTCAAGGTCCCGTATGGTATCCAATAATGTTTGAGTGACGCTTGTTTCTTTTCTTGCAGGCATTTTCGACGTGTTACTTTCTGAAGTGATGGCGGAAAGTTTATCCTCTGATTGAACACAAGTAGCTTGCACTTTTTCATCACCGTCTGTCGAAATATCCAGTGGACTACTTTCCTTTTCAAATGTTTTATTTGACCCGTTTTTAAAAAAGCCACATTCATCTGAAATGTCGTCTGTCACAAGATCTAAATCCGTCACCATGGTTACATTCGTTTCCGGGGACAGTAAAGTCATCTGTGGGTTGATGTCTATTGACATTTCCTTGCCGTTTGTGACATGTGCAGACGACAAAGTCTCGAGTTTCGAACAAGACTCGCTCTCCAAAGATGACAGGTCCACATCCGCTGATCGTTCACATTCCTTTTCCGGCGCATCACACATTTCGGGATTGTATATAGGTGTTGGCACTACATTTTTACTCGCACCGGATTCCATTTCAAACAAATGCACACAAGTTTAGAGAATATATCATCGATAATAGATAAGAGGTACAGTGGACCACGTGACTATGTTCTTGTCTGCTCAGAACTTACCTGTAAGAGAAACGCTTTCACTCCTCGGTTACAAGCACAAGCGTTCGTCTGAAGTGATGTAGTCCTAAAACTGTCGGCGCTTGATTGATATGTTTCACGTGATATCAAATCTTCACCCACTTCACGTGGCTGGCCCTCGTTAAGGTTAATGGCGAAATTAACGAAGCCATTTTCGAAATCTGAACACTCTCGAAAACCTGCTTCCTCATTAAAATATGACGTCATTCTAAGGAAAACAATGTGAGGGCATCCAAAAACAATCTCGCAATGTCATTTTCTATGAATCTGTTTTAAATTTCTTTCTGTTTTGCGAAAGAAATATGCCTTTCATGTTAACATGAAACTAGGTTTTCAAATTCATTAATAACCAACTTAGTTCTGGGTAATTCTTGTCGGGTTTTATTAAACCTCTATGCGTCGACAGAAGCCACTACTAGGCCTTTTAATTCCGCAAAATTAACACTCGACTTACGAAACATCGTTACGGCATTCCAGTTCAATTTTACTTTCTCCGTTTTCTATTCCGAGATATTTTAATTTTTCTCTCAAAACATAAAGATTCCTGCTGAGCTAGCTGTAGAAGCTGTTTTTGACCTTTACTTCACAATTCCGTCTTTTAACTACCCCGAGGAAAATTGTTTGTGGAAACATCGTAGAAAAAAAAAAAAATGCTGGTTTACAGCATTTTCTCCTTTTTCCATAATGTTTTCTACCATTTCAAAGACAGAAACCATTTTCAGTTACACTTAATTTATCGTCAGCAAATGCTTTCAGTTTGGCTGAGTGCAAAAATTCCATCTTTTGATAGATTCAGCTCCTTACCACACGGTCGTGACTTTGAACGACCCTCAGGTCGAAAGCTTCTGAAAAGATTGTGGTAAAAGATTTCTACCGTTCCAAAGGCAAATAACATTATTTGAAAAAAATTGAACCGTGCTCTGTGAAAAGGTATTTTAATGCATTTGCGAAAAGTATCGACCCATGTCAGCCTGCGCAATCCGCGCAGGCTGACATGGGCCGAAACTTTTCGCTATCTTTAAATTTTCTGAATGTTAAAGGATAATTTTACCCTATGATACAGTCGGTTGTTTGTCAAAATGAATTTTATGAATGCATAATTGGGTGATGTCTTGCTTGGTACAATGCATTATGGAGATGCGTCTTGCTCCCTTTTGCAGACTGAATTTGTCGTCTGCAAGTGGTCTCATTTGGATAAGGTTTGTCGTCTCGTATATAGTGTCATAAACTCTTAGACGTGCCTTTTTTTAGAGAGCATTAGAATTTAACAGAAGAAAAATTAAGTACGAATCAAATATTGGCTTCTTTTTGTTTAAAAGGGTAGAAAAAAAATGAGAAAAAGAGAGAATGCTTGATAACGGTATTTTCTCCTTTTCCTACAATGTTTTCAGTACCCTTCTAATCGGGGTTGTTAAAACTCGGGACTGTTTGAAAAAGGGTTTAATTGAACTTGTTATGTTTTGCAACCTTTTTACGTAAATTGTGTCATTATTCCGGTAAATCTCCGCGCCTCAGCAATTCGAAAGGGATAAACTGTAAAAACGAAAGTTAAAAAAAAAAAATCTGTATTATCATATACATGTATTGAACGTTAAGGTCTATTTACCGGGACTGTCAGTATATGTCACCCTCTCTTGCACTACGGATCATTCGCATTCACCTCTGTAGTTGGCTCAGAAAGTAGTCCGTCATCACGTGATATTTTCGTCACATGACCATAACTCAAAATGGCGACACAAACGCCGGTGAAAGAAAGACCAATCGATTGTTTTGTGTGCTGTTCAAACAGCATACGGCCAATCAGACTTAGTGGTAGGAAATGTGAAAAAGAGGGATTTTCTGAAAAGCTTAAATGTCTTTTAAAGGACGATAACTTTTTTTTTTATTTTTGTTCAAACTGTCATCATTCTTGGGCGCAGCCATTTTTTTTTTTTTTTTTTACAATTGGCGTAAGATTCTGGTCAGTAAAGAAGCTTGAAAAAATAGTTCCATTGTATACAGGTAAATTCATCAGTTTGAATGCACGTATAGTGTATCCGGAATCATATTTCCTTTGTCTACTTTATTATGTTACACATGAAACAGTTAAACAGTAACAAAACATGTTTTCCTCGGTTTGACAAGATTCTGGTCATTTAGCCCGTTGCAGAGATGTATGGTGAGAGTAACGAACAACAACTCTGCTCGGAGATTGTATATGTCAAAGAAAATTTCTAAAGCTACGGTACAAATGGAGTTTGAATAACTCTTACCACCTCGTTTCGTAGACTGTTTACATTTCTGGTGAGTCTGCGCATTACTATTTTTTAACTTCCGGTAAGGATTAAATTACATACAGTGCTATTGTCTTAAAGGTATGAGCCATTCTCTGTGAATAGGGGTTAAATGCACCTACAAAAAGTAACGACCCAGGCTGACACAGATAGGAACTTCTTGCTGTTGGTAAGTTTTCTGCATGCTCAAGAACCCTTTTGCCTCATGATTCAGTTGTTTGTCAAATTTATATAATGACTTGCATGGTATAATGAATCACTGAGATGCATTAAACCCCTCTTTTGCCAGAGTGCAGCTCATATCTTTTGAAATTGCTTCATTTCTTGCAAGTCAGGAAAAAAAAAAAAACCGATGAAGTCCTGGGTTCAAATAAAAAGGTCAGATGGGAAAGGTTAACATTGATATCATAGATGTTATAGTTTCTTTTCGCTGATTTTTTTTAAACAGTAAAAAGCTGTTTTGAATTCTAACTTTTTTAAATACTCACCCAACTCGAATTTGTTGAAGAAACTGCAAAATTCTTCTTATAAAATGAACCTCAGCCGAGCATGGTGTTTTGACAGCAGGAGGCGGACCGCGTTGCGTATGCCCAGACTTACCATACTCGCAGACTTACCGGACTCGCAGACTTTTCGGACAATCAGATTTACCGGATGATCAGGTTTACCGTATGATCAGACTTACCGGACAAATAGATTGACAATATTAGACTTACCGGACTTGAGGATCTACCGGACGATCAGACTTATCTGACGAGCAGACTTAACCGGACAAGCAAATTTACCGGACTCGAAGACTTACTGGACGATAACACTTACCGGACTAGATTTAATCGACAATAAGATTTACTGACCTCGCAGACTTACCATAACTTTGTAACTTTGCCCATAAATTCTGACTTTGCTGGCAGGACAAGCATCAGAAAGAGCACATCGGTAAAAAATAGGTTGGAACGGGTACAAATATATGTCAGCTTTAAGGCCAAAATAACACAGCGCCGTCGTAAATAGAATACAATTAGAACAGTGCACAAAAATACACTACGTTGTCTGAGCGAAGTCTATAAGTTATCGCGCCTTTCTGTCTGGCAATAGTCTTTCGATCAGACTTTAAAACCCATGTATTGTGTGACGGTACCGTACACCGTGCGTAACTCCGAATTGGTTTCGTTCTGTAACTTACACCATCCTCGTATAATATAACTATACGCAACAGCCTTCAGTGGCTGTCGCACATATGGGCAACTGTCGGCGACGATAAATAAATTCAAAATCAAAGCAAATAATTTCAACATTTCTTTAGAGAAATAAATCGAAGAAATTAGTGCAGAAGGGAGGTTTTCGCTAGGATAGAAAACAACAATGATCAAAATGCAGTATCAAAAAACATAGAATTATTTTGTAGGCGGGGTATTTCATGCTATCGTACGGTAAATTATCTTGCTATAGAAACGGGCAACTGATGACAAAAACATTCGTAGGTTTGATGTGAAATTCATTTCTATAAATCCCGCACAATAATGCTGACATCATTGGAAAAATTCCATCTCAGCTAAAGAAGTATAGATAGGGACTTTTAACTCTTTGACACATAATTCCGTGTTTATATGACCATGAGGAAGAAGCCCTTTAAAAACATTGTGGGAAAAGAAGAAAATGCTGGTAACCAGCATTTTCTTCTTTTCCCAAAATGTTTTCTACACTTTCACAGAAAAATATCATATTGTTAAGCTACATTTAATTTTGGTCACCTGCAAATATTTTCAATTTGGTCCAGTAAAAATTTTTGTCGTTCGGTAAAGAGTTAAACAATAAAAATGTAACTCTCGTCAGCCAAGAATATCTTTACATGGGCAAAAAAAAAAATGTGAGGAATATCAATTTTGTAAACAATGATTTATGAAAAGACGTGCTTGGTTGAATTAAGGAATCATATACCAAAATATGTTACAAAAAATACAAAAATTTAATGCTTGAGTAACTTCTTTCTATGCCCAAATATTTCCATATGCGGTCAGCAAGACACCCTTTACAACCCACTACCCCAAAAAAGGTCATCTGCATATAGCTACATAACCATAAACTGATAATTTCTATTGACATAATTGAGCCATGTTATGGCAAAGGGGGTTTAATGCATCTCCGTGATACATTGCACTATGCGAGTCATCACATGATTATGGATCCATAAAACCCATTTTCTCCAACAACCGGCGGAATCTTTTGGTAGACTGGTCCTAAAATTGGCCAGTAACAAAAACTTTCGGCCCAGGTCAGCCTGCACGGACTGGGCAGGCTGACCTGGGTCGATACTTTTTGCAGATGCATTAAGATCTCTTTTCAAAGAGCATGGATCATTTTCATTGGATCATGCAGACAACCCTAATATGGATCATACAATGTTTTGCTGCGTTCACATTTACTCTGTGTCAAGTATATAATGCCCAGCAATGCAACAAATGATTTAAACATATATTCCCATATATTCATATATAAACAAAAGTCTTGTTTTAATTGTGTCTAACGTGCGTAGTTTTCAAATTAATTTGGCTATATCCCGGCGGCCAGTGCACCTATCCATTCGTTACTGGAGAGTGTTTCACCAGTACTTTGAGAGAGGAATGAACCATGTCGCAATGACTATTATCAATCCAGGGAAATAAATTCGCCAAGCTTGTGATTCGAACTCGCGACCCCCTGGTTTGAAGCGCTGTATACTACCTACCGAGCGTACTGGCTCGCGGCCAAAAAATACCATGAATGGTAAATAATGAACCATTTATCATGCGAGAGCTATACAATCAAAACACTAAACCACACTCTGGCAAAACGGAATTGTTGTCTATAAGAACCAGTTTTTCACTACCTATTCTTAGTCACTATAATATACAGATAGTTTGCATACGAGTCATGTCTTAGTAACATGATTTACAGTCTTGTTTGTTTGGTAGGTAGGTTGGTATGTAACGTTTTTCTCGAAACAACCACTTGTGTTAAAACGATGAGAAAAGAGGGCCTTTACAGGCAGTTCTAGTGAAGGAGACAATGCTAGTAACCAGTATTTTCTCCTTTTCAAACACTCTTTTCTAACAATTTAAAAAAGCAATCATCTGAGTCACATTGGAATTGTCATTTGCACATGCTTTCAACATGTACAAGACTAGAATTATGTCGCATTGTGAACAGTTAAATAAACGCCAAGAAACACTCTACTGTCCCGAAAGTAAAGAACCTAGGATCGCATCCAAAGTCTAAATATAGTTACAAGTGCGAAATATAGCATCCAAACTCTAAGTATAGTAACATTTTAACTAATAAATACATTTAATTGAAATTTCCTGCAAATGCTCTTGCTCCTATGGGTAATATTAACAGTCTTTGTTTATTTGATTGTTTGTTTCTGTTTGATAGTTTATCTGTTCGTTCGTTCGTCGTTCGTTTTCCATTTTATTGTTTCTTCACCTTTCAAAATTCAGTTTTTTCGAAGCGGCAAATGTACCGATCAAAGTGTTCCTTCACTTTCGTCTACTAGTACTTCGCACGACATTGCTTCCAAGCCACTAGCTGCTTTCCCATATAAACACCGTCGAGACAGTGATCAGTGAGCAATGAACCAGGAATGAATCCTGTAGCAATATCTATCATCCATATCCGAAAAGACTTTAGCCGTACTGAGAATCAACACTGGATTTAAAGTCCTCTACGTCACCGATTGAGCTATATGTACTATTAGACTATTATACCGGAGACCTGTGTGGCTGAAGGGTAAAGTGTTGGACTCTTATTCTCGAGGCTCCGTGTTGGAGCCTCACTAGAAGCACTGAGTTTTTCGTGGGGGTCTACTTGGGAAAGACACATCCGAGTCCTAGCCTGGTACTGGTGAAACAAAGGGAATACATGAATATGTGAGCTATCACCGTGATATGACCGAAATAATGTTGAAAAAGGCGTAAAACACGATTCAATCGGCCAAAACTATAGTAGTTACTGATTCGCAAGCTACGTAGGTTTTCTCTAAATGACTGACTTTCCAATAACGCAGCAGGCTGACTTGATGTACTGACTTAGGTGCAGACGTTTTGCGCGCAAATGGAAAATGTCATTACGTACAAATATAAATTAAACCTTTTACCAAGAAAAGCGCAAGTTGAGTTGCTTCGGCAGACAATGTAGTTCAAGATCAGACTGCACAAAATATGTAGTCTGATCTTGGATCTACACTGTCCGCAACCTTGTGAGTTATTTTGCTAAGAAAAAGTTTTGAAATAACATTGTTTAAGCCGTGTTTCCCTATTGAAAAGGTCTATTTCATAAATTCTGCGCCCAAAGGGTTAATATATTTTCAAGATGCCCTGGAAAAAATGATGACATCTAATTAACTATAAATGAAGCTTCAAATCGCGTTTACTCACAAAGACGAGACCTAAAACATTGCAGTTTAAATGATGGGTTTTTTTCTCCAAATTGGTTCACAGATAGCGGCATGTTCTGTGCAGTCTGATCTTGTTCTACACCATCCGTAGAAGGTAATCTGATATTGATCTGCGTCGTCTACGGAAACAACTGTGGAAGGGTTGACAGCCGAACCCAGTGGCTCTGTCGGTGATATGTTGTGCTGCAACCTAGGGTCGCTGGTTCGAATCCCCAGCTCGGCCAATTTCTTGATTGATGATAGTCGTTGGGACAGAATTCATTTCCCCTCACCGCCAAACATTGATTCGACGATATTTCTGAAAAAAGCTGCCAATGGGTTTATGGAAATATCGTGACGAAAGTGAAAGAAACTCCAGGAAAAGGCATGGATAGGTTCACTGGCCGCCGCAATATAACTATATGATAACTTTGAATAGTTTCTCAGCGATCAATTTAAACCTTTCCCAAACAAACCCTGGTTTTCACATGTCTGCAGTACAAGTCTTTTGAAAACACTGTGGGAAACGGAGAAATTGCTCGTAACGAGCAATTTCTCCTTTTCCCACAGTGTTTTCTACCCTTTTTGATAACTTTCTGCCATTTTCATCAAATTTAAAATTGTTGTCTGCAAACTCTTTCAATTTGGACCAGTCCAAAATTTGTCGTTTGGGAAAGGATTAATAATATTCAGACTTAAAATCTTTGGTTTTCTCCAAGATGAGGTGTAACGTGACAAAAGTTAAAACAATATTAGCATTATATTCATTCGAATGGGAGAAAAAACCTTTGAAGAAGATAAACAGAAAAAAAAAACCGTAGATAATAAAGATAATACTAAGTGGTTACGATGATCTTGCGACAAATGTTAATGGAAAAGTAGCCAGCTACAGTTAAGATGATGAAAAAAGTAAATACGTTAAAGCAACGCACAGCCACGACATTGGCGAGCGGCGAAATTAGATTCAAGGGAAATAACTCTGGATATTTTAATTTTTCTTCCCTTGGTTAAGTAGCAGTTGTCGAACTTCAATTCCTACTCCGCTTTTACCCCTGTGACCCTGTTCTGTTCTCAAAAAACAAATTTTAAACTATTGTATGCATATCAGTTCAGGCTGATTTTTTACCATTTAAATGACGGATACTTCAGGCTGTTTGCCTTCATCTACAATGCATGGTATAATGGAGGTGCGTTAACCCTTTCCCAAACAAGCCCTGGTTTTCACATGTCTGCAGTACAAGTCTTTTGAAAACACTGTGGGAAAAGGAGAAATTGCTCGTAACGAGCAATTTCTCCTTTTCCCACAGTGTTTTCTACCCTTTTGGAGAACTTTCTGTCATGTTCATCAAATTTAAAATTGTCGTCTGCAAACTATTTCAATTTGGACCAGTCTAAAATTCATCGTTTGGGAAAGGGTTAAACCTCTTTATCCAACAGCGACGCTAAAATTAATAAATAAAGTAATTCGTGTAGGTTTATCAGATGAGGCTGAAACGTTTGAACCATGCTCTGGCAAAATGGGGTTTAAAGCACCTCCGTGATGCATCATATAATGGCAAGTCATCACATAAGTGTGGATCCATAAAATCCATTTTGTCCAACAACCGGCTGAATCTTGAAATAGGAAGGTGTTTGGACATGCTGAAAATTTACCGAAAGCAAAAAGTTTCGACTCAGGTCAGCCTGCGCGGACTGCGCAGGTTGACCTGAGTCGATACTTTTTGCAGATGTACTAAACCCTCTTCTCACACAGCTTAGCTCATTTCTACTGAAACGACGTATGGCTTAGTCTGTGTGTCTGCATCAGGCGACACAGCTAGGCGCCTTTGTCGTTCGTACCCGGTATGTTTCACGTGTTTTTTTGTGGCTTTTGTCGAAAACAATGCCACTATGAGTTCAATACGCTATTTTGAAAATCATGTATCGTAGTTTGTGCAAAACCGAAGGAAGTAAACCCAGTTAAACTCAATTTCTCCAAGACAAATAAGTGTTTCGATAGAACTCAGATATATATATATATATAATCAACAACGGAGTACTAAAATAAAATGGATCAGGCATCGATCATGGGAATACTTCTTTTTTTTTTTTATTGAAAATATTTATACCCGCTATGGCCTTCTGTTGGCGCAATGATGCGCACAATTTTTCGTCTGGCCATGTTCGTCCCAAAACCAGTTCGTCTCTGGGTTTGTTCGTTCTTCGGTTTGTTCGTCATACATTATTGTTTTTTATTTTTTTCCAAATTATTGATTCCACACAATGGCTCCCTTGACAAATGCCACACCAGGGCTTTCAACACTTTTTTTTTTTTGCGACTAACCTTTTCGTAGCATCCCTGATATCTAACCCTTTACCTGCTAAATAAGTGAAATGAAACTTTCAAGCCGATAAAAAAATACCCAAAGGTTGCTATTTCAAAGGGTGTTTTTTTTTTTTTTTTTTGTTTCACAAAGTAAGAGAAATTCAAGTCTGATCTTGGGTCTACACTGTCGACCAAACCAACTTAATAATTATAGTCTGTTAAGCTCACTTTGGGTAGGTATATGATTGAATATTTTGCTGTAACAATAAAAAAAAAACAAGAGGGCCATTGGCCCTAAAGAGCTCACCTGAGTACGGTCATCTACGATTGATAAAGCTGAAAAGATCCTGGTCGTGATGAAGTAAAGCACATTAGTGTAAGTGATCTACTATTTGACCGAATCGATCTATTTTTGAATAATATATCTGGCTGAAAATGTGGCCTCTACAGTTTTTCTAAGATTTGGCCCAGTGACCTACTTTTTAACCACAAGTGACTCAACATAAACCTTTTCTGAGATATCATCTAGACAAACATTCTGGCCAAGTTTCAGGAGTATCAGGCTGAAAGTGTGGCCTCTACAGTGCACACAAGGTTTTTCTAAGATTTGGCCCGGAGAACTACTTTTTGACCCGACGTCACCCGATTTCGAACTTGTCCGAGATTTGAACCAGACAAACAATCTCACCAAGTTTCATGAGTACATGTATCAGACAGAACATGTGGTCTGTAGAGTCCACTCAAGGTTTTTCTAAGATTTGACCCAGTTACTTATTTTTTGTTCCAAAGTGATCCAATCTCCAGCATGTCAAAGAACTCATCCAAACAAACATTCTGACCAACTTTCGAGAGTATTGGGCTGAAAATATTACTTCTAGGGAGCACACAAGGTTTTTCTAAGATCTGGACCGGCGATCTACTTTTTGACCCGACGTTACCCAATTTCGAACTTGTCCAAGATTTAAACCAAAGTTTCATGAGAATCTGGCGAAAAATGTGGCCACTAGACTGTACACAAGGTAAATGTTGACGACTGCGAGAGGGACGACGCACGACGGACGCCGCACACAGCACGATCGCAAAAGCCCATCTTGAGCACTTTGTGCTCAGGTGAGCATAAAATAAGACAAAACGATTGTGTATAAATATTGTAATAAATACAGCCGTTATTTACAAGTCAAAACCATGCTTTTATCACAATGTTTTGAACATAATTAATTGAAACATTTAAGAAAGTAAAAGAACATCGTTACAAGAATTTAGCACACAAAGAGTTGTGGGTGGGGTAAAATATTCACTGCACAAATGCACACAAAGAGCAGAAAATGTTCAAATGTACTGGTTAGAATCTCGTAGTGATTAACAAAACCCGGTAGATCAGTCGACATGGACCTGTTTGGTTTTTATGATGTTTAATGCCGTTTTCAACATTATTTCAGTTATATCAGGGAGGCCAGCGCACCATGCTTTCCTGGATTTTCTTTTGCTGGTAACTCGCACAATATTCTTCCGATGACACCGGCTGCTTCCCCACAGTACTGATACATTGTCTAGCGATTACAGAGCAATGAATCCTTTCGAAATGAAAACCAACAATCCTTGGGGAAAAAAATGGCCGAGCTGGGAATTCGAATCAGCGACCATCTGGTTTCCGTTACCGACTGAGCTACCGGGCTCGGTCCAGTCGGCAAAGTACATGGCTGGTAACCCATGAGTTGTGAGTTCGAATTCCAGTTCGACAAAACTCTCTTTTCAATGATTAACCCTTTACCACACAATCCTAACGATCTCGAGGAAGAGAGCTTTTGAAAAAATTGTGAGAAAAGAAGAGAAAATTTTTCTTTTTTTTTCCCCCAAAATGTTTTCTAGCTTTTCACCGTGGCAAATTTCGATTTTTGAGTCACATTAAATTTGTTGCCAGCAATTGCATTTTTTTTTTTTTTTTTTGACCGGTCCAAATTTTGATGTGTGGTAGAGAGTTAATGGTAGCCATTCTACGACAGGAATCATTGCTCGCTGGGCATTGTTCATGTGGAAAAGCAGTCATGGCTCGGAAAGATTGTTGTGCAAAGTATTGGTAAAAGAAACACCAGGAAAGCATAGATAGGTGCACTGGCCGCTGTGATTTGACAATGAATTGTTCAAAAAAGGCGCAAAAACACCAAAAAATAACAGCGATAAAAAATTACTAGGTACCAAATAAAACTAAAACTGTTTAATACTTTACCACACAATCTCGACTTTTAACCGACCGTGACAAAGAAGGCTTTTGAAAACATTGTGGGAAAAAGAGAAAAATCTATGAAAGACAAATTTCATTCGAGTTACATTTAATTTATCGTCTGCAAATCTTTTAAATTTGGACAAGTTTAAATTTTTCGTAAAGAGTTAAATGGAACATTTTTACGCTGCTGTAGACAGCTGTTCAAAACTTTATGGGAAAAAAAGCAAGTGCTTGTAAAAAGGCATTCCTTCACGTTTGCAGAAGTGTTGAAAAACACTTTATTTAAGCCATGCTCTGTGAAATGAGGGTTTAATGCATCTGCAAAAAGTATCCACCTAAACAGGCCTACATAAGTAAACCGTCCAGACTGACCTGTTTCGAAACTTTTTGCTTTTGGTCAATTTTCTGCATGTCCATGGGCCATTCTACCTCGTGATTCAGTTTGTTGTTAGACAAAGAAGATTTTATGGATCCATAATTATGTGATGACTTGCTGGGTATAATGCATAATGGAGATGCATAAATCCCCTTTTGCCAGAGCATGGCTCATTTGTTTTTAACACTTAAGCTGCTGAATAAATGGCACACCAATTTCTACTCAATACTAAACGCCAAACCACTGCGGTTTCAAAGTTGATTTCACTGGAAAGAAAATATCGTATCGGACAGTGTAGATCAAAGATCAGACAGCACGTTCTATGCAGTCTGATCTTGATCTACACTGTCCGCAAAAGGTCAGTGGGTCGCGATCAGCAGCTTAAGGGTTAATGTGTAATTTTTAAGATTTTTGTAGGTTTCGTGCGACTGATCTTTATCTGCAGTGTTAAAATTATAACTATTTTTAACCCTTTAACAGACGACAGAATTTTATACTTTTCTATAGAGACACCATTCGCAGACGATAAATCCAATGTGGCTCAAATGATGATATCTTTCTTATAAAAGGTAGACAACTTTGTGGGAAGAGGAAAACAATGCTGGTAACCAGCTTCTTCTCCTTTTCTCACAATGTTTTCAGAAGGCTTTTTCGTCTCAATGTCGTTAAAACTCGGGATTGTTTTAAACCTTTACAAAAGATCACGTAGTTCTACTACCCTTGAGAGAAAAAACTTTTGAGAACAACGTGGGAAAAGGACAAAATGTTGGAAATTCAGGTATTGTTTCCTTTTCCTACAATATTTTCTACCCTATGAAAGACATACTCCTTCGTTTCAGCCTCGTTTACTGCTATTGTATTCTATTTGGACTTGTCCAAAAGTTGTCCTTTGATTAAATGATAACTATTATCGACTACGCATTTGAGTTCAGCAAAAGCAATACATAAATTGAGCCATGCTCTGTCAAAAGGGGGCTTAATGCAACTGCGAAAAGTTTCCGCCTAGGTCAGCCTGCGCAGTCCGCGCAGGCTGACCTGGGCGGAAACTTTTCGCTATAGGTCAATTTTCTACATGTCAAAGGACCAGTGTACCTCATGAATCAGTCGGTTGTTATACAAAATGGATTTTATAGATTCATAATTATGTGATAACCTGCTTGGTATCATGCATCACAGAGATGCATTAAGTCCCCTTTTGCCAGAGCAATGTAATACATACATCTATATCAAAGTATCACTAGATATTACATTGCTACGTAGCCCCAAACACCCAGATAAATGCCCTTTCATTTCCTTTCGAAAAGATATGAAAAAAATGTATTTGCCCCTATACCAAACAATCCCGCGTTTTCTCGACCCAATTCGCAAGCCTATTGAAATTACTGGGGGAAAAGGAGAAAATGTTGGTAACCAGAATTTTTTCCTTTGCCCACAATGGTTTCAATCCTCTCGAAGTCAAATCTCATCTTTAAACCCTCAGTTAATTTATCGTCTGCAAATGCTTTCAATTTGGATAAGTCTAAAATTTTGTCGTTTGGTAAAGAGCTCATGAGAAAAAAATGTTGATAACTGGGCCGTAGACAAATAATATTTAACCCTTAGAGCGCCGAATAAACCCAACAAACATTTCCAGTCTAAAAATAAGACTCAAATAATTGCAGTTTTGAGCTTACTGTTGTCCAGAATGTCTCAGCAAAATAGACAAAGATCAGAATACACGTTTTGTGTAGCCTCATCTTGACCTACACTGGCCGCAAAGGCAACTATACTCGTGAAAGGCGCTTTGAGGGTTAAGTTTTCCACTAAAAGCCTACCATGTGTGTACCGACCAGACGTGCCGTCTCGTAGAGACAATTTTATGACAACCCACAACACAGTCTGAAGTTAAGACACGATCTCTAAGATAAACGATAATATGAATCTGCTATTGATCGATAGATGCTTTCAAAAGTTATGTAACAATCATGTGGGATTTAGTCCCTTATGATACGAATTTTGAAGTTCTATGTAGCTGATAGACTTTGGTAAATAGTGTAGTGAAAAGGGAGTAATTGCTTGTGACAAGGATACCCAGCATTTCTTTCTTTTCCAACAATGTTTTCAACCTTTTCAAAGGCAATCTAAATTTTGGACCACATTTAATTTGTCATCTGCAAATACTTTCAATTAAGACAAAATTGAGTCGTTTGGTTAGTTCATACTACATGAACAAGAGTTTAATTGCCAAACGACAAACTTTTAGACTCGATTTGTTTGAAAGAATTACAGAAGACAAGTTCAATGTAGCTTAAACGAAAATTTTTCTCTTGTTTGTCTTTGAAATAGAAGAACTGATTGTGGAAAAAGGAGAAAAGACTGATTACTAAGAATTTCTCCATTTCCCACAATGTTTTAAAAAGCATTCCTCATAAGGGCCTTTAAAACACGGGATTGTTTTGTAAAGGGTTAACTCTTTACCAGACAACAAAAATTCAGCATGGCCCAAATTCAAAGCATTTGCAGACGACAAATTTAAATGTTACTCAAAACATAAAAGGTGTCTTTTATTGGGTAGAAAACATTGTGGGAAAAGGAGAAAATACTGGTTATCAGCATTTTCTCCTTTTCTCCTTTTCCAACAATGTTTTCAAAAGCCTTCTTTCTCGGGGGCGTTAAAAGTCAGCATTGTGTGGTAAAGGGTTAAGAAAACCCCAATTCCTTGTTGACAGTTTTTGTAGGTACACAATTTCATGTATGGGCACACGAAGTTCCTTATGGCCAAATTTTGTAAGTATCATATTTCATGTAGAGACACCCGAAATTCCTTATGGCAAAATTTTCTAGGTACCTGCTTTAACAGTCATCCTGCTAAATAAGTTACATGAAACTTTCCAGCCGGTAGAAAAAAAAAACGAAAATTTTATTCTCAAACTTGAATTTTGGAGGGAAAAATCTTCTTATCGGACAGTGTAGATCCGAAATTCCTGAGGCGAAATTTTGTTGGTAGCAGATTTCAAGGAAAGACATCCGAAATTCCTTGTGGCCAAATTTTGTAGGCACTATATTTCATGTGAAGACACTCAAAAATCCTTTTGGCTAAATTTCTGAGTACCAGATTGCATGTACAGTCGTACGAAATTCCTTATGATCAAAATTTTTAGGTACCAGATTTCATGCAAAGACACCAGAAATATCTTTTGCCAGATTTCGTAGGTACCAAATTTCATGTAAAGACACCCGAAATTCTTTTGACTAAATTCTGTGAGTACCAGATTTCATGTAAAGACACTCGAAATTCCTTAGGGCTAAATTTTGTAGGTACCAGACTTCGTTAATCCTTTACCAGACGACAAAATTTTAGACTGGGCCAAAAACTGGTTACCAGCATTTTCTCCTTTTCCCATGATGTTTTCAAAAGTCTTATATCCCAGAGGGTTAAAACTCGTCATTGTGTGATAAAGAGTTAAAAGACAACCGAAATTCTTTGTGCCCAAATTTTGTAGGTACCAGATTACATGACATTTGTATAAACACCCAAAATTCCTGGAGACCAAATTTTTCTGAGTACCAGATTTCATGTAGAGACAATGAATGCCCGAATTTTGTCGGTACCAGATTTTATTTAAAGACACCCAAATTTCTTTTGGCTTATTTTTATGATTACCAGATTTTATGTAAAGACACACGAAATTCCTTTTGGCTAAATTATATAGGTACTAGATTTCATGTAAAGACACGAAATTCCTGGAGGCCAAATTTTGTGAACTAAAACTATGTCAACCATGCTCTGTGAAAAGGGGGCTTTACGCATCTGCAAACGGTATCGACCCTGATCAGCCTGCGCAGTCCGCACAGGCTTATCTGCGTCGATACTTTTTGCTATCGATCAATTTTCTCTGCATACCGTAGGACCAAAGTACCTCATGATTCAGTCAGTTCTTAGAAAAGGTGGGTTTTATGGATACATAATTATGTGTTGACTTGATTGGTATAATGCATCACGGAGATGCATTAATACCCCTTTTGCCAGAGCATGACTCAAATGTATTAAAAACATAAATCAGTGCAGATTACGAATAGTGGTTTTTTGCATAGAGATAAGGATAATGATGACATCATTCCTGTGCGCTCGATGTTTGGCTGATTTGGTTGATGGGTGAGACTATGATTGGTTCAGATGACTTCACGATGAAGGGCGAGGAATTCCGCACAATTCAACTGGAAAAGAGAATGAAAAGCAGTATATTCATCTCAATATTCTTTGATAACGTTCCACTATAATTTGATAAAGTTACACTATACTTTGATCTCGTTACACTATACTCTGATTACGTTACACTTTATTTCGATAACGTAACACTATACTTTGATAACGTTACACTATATTCTGATAACGTTACAATATACTATGATAAGGTTTCAATATACAGTGTACTTTGATAAGATTACAGTATACGTCGATAACGTTACAATATCCTTTAATGACGTTACAATTCATATATTGATACTGTTGAGGCTTAGTGGCTACATGGCTTAGTGGTTAAGTGTAGTACTCGTAACCTGGAGCCATCGGGTTCGAGCCTCACTGGAAGCACTGTGTCTCGTGGGAGTGCCCTTGGGCAACATTATTTCAGTTGTATCACGGTTGCAGCTCAGCATATTCATGTATGTCCTGGGTTCACCAGTGATAGGCTGGGAGCTCTGAAGTGGCCTGCCGAAGGACACACCCATGAAGGCTAGAAGTTAATGAGTAAATGAGGATACTAAAGTTAAGGATCAACGATTTTGTGCCAGATAAAGATTGATCTTAAACAAGAAAGGCAACTCTTGGCATACAAAATTACGAACAAAGGCACTAGTTACCTTTCTTGATTCAGCGGAGCCACCGTCTTTGACAGCGTTCAATTCGGTTCTCAGTTGAAGGACCTGAAATAGATAGAAGTACCCGCTTTGTTCCAATCGATTCCTTTTGGAAAAGCAGCAATGACAGAACTTGTCAAATTGCAAAAGCATCTCTATATCTGCTTATTTCTTTACCGAACGACAAAACTTGTCCAAACTGAGAGCAATTGCAGACTACAAACTGAATGCGGCTCAAATGATGAAATTTGCCTTTCACAGGGTAGTAAACATTCTATGAAAAGAACAAAACGCTGACTTTCATTATTATTAATATTTTCCAAAATATATTCATATGAGCCATGCTCTGTGAAAATGGGGCTTAATGCATCTGCGAAAAGTATCGACTCAGGTCAGCCTGCGCAACTTTTCGCTATTGGTCAATTTTCTGTACGTCAAAAAAGTAGTCTACCTCATGATTCAGTCGGTTGTTAACCCTTAAGCTGCTAATCGCGACCCACTGACCTTTTGCGGACAGTGTAGATCAAGATCAGACTGCACAGAACGTGCAGTCTGATCTTTGATCTACACTGTCCGATACGGTATTTTCTTTCCAGTGAAACCAGCTTTGAAACCGCAGTTTTTCGGCTTTCAGTATAGAGTAGAAATTTGCGTTTCATTTATTCAGCAGCTTAAGTGTTAAACAAAAATGGATTTTATGGATCCATAATCATGTGATCACTTGCTTGGTATCATGCATCACGGCGATGCATCAAACCCCCTTTTGCCAGAGCATGGCTCATATTCATTATCCCTTGAGTTCGTTAAAACAAGGGATTGTTCGTAAACGGTTAACCCTTTCCCAAACAAGCCCTGGTTTTCACGTGTCTGCAGTACAAGTCTGTTGAAAACACTGTGGAAAAAGGAGTAATTGCTCGTGACGAGCAATTTCTCCTTTTCCCACAGTGTTTTCTACCCGTTTTGAGACCTTTCTGCCATTTTCATCAAATTTAAAATTGTCGTCTGCAAACTCTTTCAATTTGGACCAGTCCAAAATTTGTCGTTTGGGAAAGAGTTAAACAATTGAAGCTTGTTTGATTGAATGGTGTTTTGTGGCACTTGTAAGACTATTTTCCAAGCTTGTTGATCAATGGTTAAGCACAAGCATTCTCATCCAGGACTTGTGAGTTCAACCCTGGCCCGGAAAAAAAATCCTTTCTGGGGGTTGGTAAAGGGACCAAAGTCATTGCGACAGGATTTAATCCACTCTCACTGTTTTAGATTGTTTATCTTGGAAAAATACCGACGGTTGTAAGAAGGCTTTGCCATTAAATGCGAGAAGTAAGTTGATCGATATTCTGGTCGCCGTTATGAAACTGAAATACAATTGAAAACGGAGAAAAACACCAAACAGCATTTTAGAAATATCACGGCCACATCTCTCTTATTCGTATCTATCCTAGCTTTCACCTAGGCTAGTGCCCTGAAGTACCTTGCCGAAAAACACTTCCAAAATTTTGGAGTTGTAATCGGGAGATTCCGGTTTAATCTCCGTTGTCCGTTCCTGATTACGAGGGTATACATATAGGTAAGTCAATGTTGTGCAGTGTAGAGTCCAAATGTATTACCGACGAAACACTGGACACAATTTAATAATCAATCTTCCACGGGGATACGACCGGAACTTCACTAAAAGCGGCATTAAACACTTATCAAAAGAAAACAATATCTGGTAATAAAATTTCGAGGTTTTTAGTGAGAAAAAAAATCAACTAACACTTGGTTTAACTCACTGGGTGTTTAATATATAAACGCAAAGGGTGTTTTCGATAAGTAATAGAAAAGTCCTATATCGCAACCTCGTAACAAGTTGGGAGAGAACACTACGCAAAATAGCAGACAGACTGGGTCCAAGATCAGTCTACAAGTTTTATGCTGGCTGATCTTGGACCTACACTGTCTGCAGAAGCAATTTGAGGCTGCATTCACCGACCTAAAGGTTTCACATATTCAGTATCTACAGAATTCTTTTGGCATGAGTTTTATTGTTCTTGTCAGTTTTCCATGTAAACTATAATAGATCTACTAGAACTTTCTCAGCGTTTCCATTCCCCTCGAAAAGTGTTACGTAATTTAGACTTACGCGTGTAATTATGAAGGTTCACTTATCAATCAGTGGTTGTGTGTGTAAAAAGAGAGAGCAACAGAGAGACTCAAAGGTACAAGAAGGGGGAAGAGAGAAAAAGAGAGGCGAAAGAGGAAAATACTGAGAGAGAGAGAGAGAGAGACGGCGACATGGACATATACACAGATTCAGAGACAGAGAGACAAACAGAGTGGCAATGGAAAGCAGAGAGAGAGGAAGAGAGAGGAGGGAGACAGGCGGGGGAGAGGGATGGAGGGAGAGAGACGGGGAGAGGAACATATACACAGTCAGAGACAGACAGGCTGGCAATGGAATGAAGAGAGGGGGAGAGATAGAGAGGGAAAGAGAGGGAAGAGGGGGGAGAAAGAGATGGAGAAAAATGAAGTGGAGAAAAAATGAAGAACATAGACAATGAGACAGACATACTAACAGGAGCAAAGCAAAGAAAGACAGAAAGACAAAGACTGACTAAGACAGACAGGAAGAACTAGGGAGACAAACAGAGGCATATAAAGGCGAAGACAGACAGACAGACAGACAAATACATTTGAAAAGAGAAAGAGAGAGAGAGAGAAAGAGAGAGAAACCGTACCAGACAGGGACATAAATATTTTGAAAGGACATAGAGACAGAACGTTGTCTGCGCATGTCAGTATTCTTCGAAGATTTCACCTGTCTGCTATGACACTACACAATCCTGTATAGGACAAATATTAATACACGGTAAGTAAATTGCCGCTTTAATAGTGCAGGCGGAAAATGGCGATAAGTAAAACGTCTTTGGCAAAATCAAGTCAGTTTTTGCTACAAATATCTCAAAAAACAAAATGATTTCAATAGGGGAAAATACTTTTTTTTAAATACCAATTGTTTACTGCAAATATCTGTGGACAGTTTCTAAATATAGACATAGGAAAACAAAGACTTGTGCAACAGACTGATAACACTAGAGGCGCTTGAGCGCCTGTATCGCTCCACAGGCCTGATATTTCTATAATGGCGAAAAGAAGTTTTTAACAATTACCATTCAATCCTGCATTTTAGCTCACTGAAAAAAAAAGGTATGGAAAAAACTTGTGAGAAAAGAAGAAAAAAATGGTAACCAGCATTTTGTTAGTTTCCCACAATAATTTCTATCCTTTTTTATATATGTCTTACTAATTTGAAGATATGTTGTCTGCAACAGGTCCTTTCACAAACCATTTTGGGTGGGGAAACATCAAAATATAAAATAGAAAATATGTCTTTCTCAGGGTCGTTAAAAGTTGTGATTGTGTGGTAAAGGGGTAATCTAAAAGAACAGCTAGGAGGGCAAATGAATGAATGTTATAGCAATATAGATCAACTTACATCAATACACCAGATAGAATGAAATATGCTGGCATACAATGAACACCTAATCCCTAATAATCAACTTTTCACAGTCACAGTTAGAATGTCTTCTGTGGCAAACAACACAAAATGGTCTACAAATGCATTTACATAAATATCCTGCTCCAGGGCACAGATTAATTCTGGTGTACTGAAGTTGCGGGATCAGTTTGACTGGAAAACATTAATGCCTTATCACAAATGTAAAGCCCTGTCCCACTTTGTACTAGGTCACCAGGATTTACACACCTTCTGTCCACTCTGCATTTACTCATTAGTAGGTCAACAAACCTTTACCAGAACTAATAAAAGTGCAGAGGTTCTCTTGTTCTGTATCAAAAGGACTATAAAGTACCTACAACATGGGGGTTTTGTTATTAAAATACTTTTTCTTTTTTATCTTGGCATGGTTACTCAGCCTTAGTAATAAGGCAAAATTGAAAAGCTCAAGTTGTGAAAGGTGCTCAAGCTTTTATCTTATTTATGGCCAGTGATATTTTATTACTAGTACTAACTAATAGCATATCATTGGAGTAAATTGTGATCTTAATACCAAGGAAAATGTGTGGGCTTAAATAGGACAGCCCTGACTAGGTCAAGTCAATCCAATTTTCTTCCTTTTTCTTTGTTAGTCGATAAAACTAACACAATGAATAGTTTTGGAGAAGAACATTTTTTTGAAATATAAGCCTTGTCTATAAAAAAATGTGTTTTTAGGTGTATCATTTTTTTAAAAGGAATTTGGTATATAACCACATAGAAACAATTTGGCAGACAACCACCATTGGAACTTACCTGCAAAACAACAATGAAATCCAATGAATAGTTTTAGAGAAGAAATTTTTCAAAGATTTTACTTTATACCATAAAAGGAAAATGAGTCTCCCATAAAAGCCATGTTTTTTGACAGATCATTTTTTTTTAAAGGAATTCTGTAAACCTGTATCTAAGGAAAATTCCTGCAAAATAATGATGCTATCCAAATAGCGGTTTGGGAGGAGAAGATTTTTAAAGGTTTTTTACTTTGGTTGCCATGGCAACCAGAATTCTTCATGGAACACAATTATTTGAAGGAATTTGAAAGAGGACCACCAAAGGAACATTCCTGTGAAATTTGGTAAAAATCCAGTCAATAGTTTCTGAGGAGAAGTTTTTTAAAGAAAAAGTTTACGGACGCACGCACGGACGAACGGACGAACGGACGGACGCACGACGGACACAACGCCATTACAATAGCTCGCTGGCCTTCTGCCAGTGGAGCTAAAAAATAACGTCCCCATCTTGTTGGGCTTATACCGGAGCTTTTTCCCATGGTTATAGGGGCCATGTTTATAAATGGCTGGTGCATAGGTTATATACTAGCTAATCATGGCTGCATGAATCGTACAAGGTAGGTTTAAGTGAATAAACGTATATTCTGAAATTCGTTGCATTGATTGCCGCCTTGAAAAGTAGTCCGATTCTGTAACCAGAATGCCCAAATCAGATAGTT
This sequence comes from Tridacna gigas, assembly GCA_945859785.2. Taxonomy (NCBI): domain Eukaryota; kingdom Metazoa; phylum Mollusca; class Bivalvia; order Cardiida; family Cardiidae; genus Tridacna; species Tridacna gigas. The sequence continues at coordinate 44,878,498 of OX244028.2, read as the reverse complement.
ATGTATCTGAAAAATGCCACCTAGTGAAAGATAACAATAGACAAAAAGAACAGCGAAGAGACAGACAGACAGACAAACTGACAGACAGACAGACATTGAGAGCATATGAGGATAAGAGAGGGGGAGGGCTGTCTCAATGTGGGGGCGGAAAAAGATTAAGAGAACGAGGCACGAAAGGGGCATAGAGAGAGAGAGAGAGATGGCGCCCGTGTAATATGAAGAGTCGTGAACAATACATCAGCATCTTTTCTCTATCAGCGCCAAATATATAAAACTCGACCTCTTTCTACAGCTGAAAAAAACAATCCACTGAGACTCTTACAGATTTTTATCTTACAGGCCTGACGGACCAAGCAGACGACATAGATCTAAGATCAGATTGCATGTTATGTGCACTCTGATCTTGATCTATTCCCTCAGCAAAAGCCCCTGTTTTCGCCAATGTGGCGCTCAGTGAAGAGTAAAAACATGGGATAAAAAAACAGAAGACTTACAGTCAGCACTGTGTATAAACATGCTTACACGAAGGCGATACATATAAAGGTTCTACCAGATTGTTTCTCCGATAAGATAAGCAAAGCACGTGTTATATCTGCAGGTAGGCAACACTAGGACGTTGAGCTACAAAGCCGAAACCTTGACTATGCTTCGCCCTCAAAAGGCAAACAAAGAAAATGAAAATTCCCAACCGATACTAACAAATAACCCTAAGATATTGTAGTTCCCAATTTCATTTTTAGCCTGAAAAAAAGTCTCACTTTCGGGGCAATATTGAATCAACATTGGACTGCACTCTGCGGTCTGATCTTGAACTCTCTGTCAGAAAAAATAAGCCCATTTATTTGCGCTTGATACTTAACGAAAATAGTTCAAAGTTTCAAACATTTATTTTACATCGACTTTAATCCAAGTTACACCAGATGTAGGCCTATTAACATTACCACCGAAGTCGACCTTTCCGGCGCAGCTTATTACGCTATCTTTTTCAAAGATATTTCTTCTTTCTAATTAGAATTCGCACTTGTCTAGATCTCGGTCTAAAAGTTATGAAATCGATGTAATCTAAACAAACACGATGGTATTTCTAAGAAGTAAAGAATTTTCCAGTAAATATTGTTTGTTGCAGTGCAAAAATTACACGTGGGACAAATGCTTTGTTCGTATGGAGTTTTAGTCCCTATCAACAGTTTTTTTCTTATATCAAGAAGACATTCCTTTTATTCACATGAGTCGGTCTCTGGCAAAAGTGGGTTTAATGTATCTCCATTATGCATGCATTATACCAAGCTAGTTCTCACATAGTTATGGATAAAAAAAAACTTCTTGGACACGCAAAAAATTTAACAATAGCAAAAAGTTTCGACCCAAGTCAGCCTGCGCAGACTGATCTGATTCGATACATTTTGCAAATGCATTAAACCCCTTTTCCCAGAGCACGGCTCATATCCTTCGTGGGTTTTAGTATTGCTGGGCTGGGTAACGGTGGGACAGAGAGACTATGGTGATTCAGAAATCTCACAAAATGTGGCACAATACCGATGCCAAATACTTCGATAGAGAACCTTATATGTTTACACCCAGAGAGAAGTATCTAAGGGGGACTTATTCCTAAATACAGACGATACTCGTACCTGGACAGTTCTTATCAGGCCAGTAGGTACCAGCAAGTAGCTTATGACGCTCTTATCAGCTGCATGGTACAAGACAATTGGTACCAAAGACAACTCGTACCTGGGACAATTCGTACGGGGACAATTGGTAATCAGGACGACTCGTACCTGGGACAATTTGTACAAGGACAATTGGAACCAGACAATTTGGTACTCAGGATAACCCGTAACCGGAACAATAAGTAACAAAACAATGTGTAAAGGGGACAATTTGTACCAGGACAATTAGTACCTGGAACAATTCGTTGCAGGACAATTTGTACACAGGACGATTGGTACCTAGTCAATTTGTACCCGGGGCAAGTCGTACCAAAATGTATTAATACTTGCCGCAACCATCATTAATCGAGGATACCTTAACGCTTTACCGCATAATATCGAGTTTAAAGACCCCGAGGAAGCACACTTTTGAAAAAAATGTTGGCAAAGGAAAGAATGCTGGTAACCGGCATTTTCTCTTTTTCCCCACAATTTTTCTATCCTATCATCATTAGAGTTTCAAGTGTCGTCTGCAAATACTTACAACTTGAAGTCCACACTTTTGTCTTGTAGTACAGAGTTAATGGAGTAAATAAGCATCGGTACTATTGTTTGCGGTACGAGTTGACTTGGGTCGAAACCTTTTGCTACAAGTCAATTTTCTACATGTAAAAGGACTGTCTACCTCACGATTCAATTGGTTGTAAGACAAAAATGGATTTTATAGATTCATAATTATGTGATGACTTACTTGGTATAATGTGTCACAGAGATGCATTAAACCCCCTTTGCCAGAGCGTGGCTCATATGTAACATCTTTGTGCGCTTGTATGAATACTTGAACGCACGGATGGTCAGAAAGACGGAGGGACAAATGGATGGTTGATTTTTCTATTCAAGAAAACATTCGTTTCAAGAAAGGGGGCAGTAAAAAAGCATAAAGCTGCTGATAGTAGTATATTTGCAGGAATATACAGGTCACGTGGTTCATTAGATAAAAGCAATAATGAGTTCTGGTGTCTAATTAACGAAAAACATTCCATGTGTATTGAGTGGAAAACACTTTACAGTATCATTCACTCTTAACACCTAACATTATAATTGTTTTCCATGAAAGCCTATCACCTAAACAAGAGAAACACTCTGGCAAAAGGGGAACTTGTTCGTTTCGTAAAACAATGAAATGTATCCTTTTAAGGTGATTAGGCGTATAGAAAGTTGAATGTACAAAACAGTCATTATAGTAAACTAATTTCAAAGGCAAAATTGTTGTACGATACTAATTCGGATGTTCAAAGACTGGAAATTTAGAATTTGAAAGCGATGTAGGAAGTACAAAAACATGCAAAAGACGCACGAAGGAAGGCAGGAAAGCAGGAATGAAGATAGCAAGACTGGAGGAAGGAAGACAGGAGTGACGGAAGGAGGGAAGACAGGAAAGAAGGAAGGAAGGAAGGAAGGAGGGAGGGAGGGAAGGAATGAAAGAAGCAAGCAAGCAAGGAAGGAAGGGGAGGGTTAAAGTGGAGGGGAGGAAGGGAGGGGAGGCGGGGGAGTAAAGTGGAGGGGAGGTAGGAAAGGAAGGAAGGAAGGAAGGAAGGAAGGGGAGGGTTAAAGTGGAGGGGAGGAAGGACGGGTAGGCGGGGGAGTAAAGTGGAGGGGAGAAAGGAAGGAGGGGAGAGGGGAGTAAAGTGGAGAAGTAGATGGGAGAAAGGAAGGGGAGGCGAGTGGGAGGAAGGAAGCAAGTAGGCAAGAAAAAATCAAAACGAAAGAAAGAAAGAAAGAAAAGAGAGAAAGAAAGAAGGAAAGAAAGACAGAAAGAAAGAAAGAATGAAAAAGAAAAAAAGAAAGAAAGAAAGAAAGAAAGGACAATATTTTTCTTATTTTTTTTTTCAAAATGAAAAATGTTCTGTTAAGCCATAAGTTATACATTTCAACTTGACTAGAAATATCAAAATCTTTCTTTAAAAAATCCTTCTATTCTGTTCTACAGGCTGTCTGCGAGGGCCAAAAAAAGATCTTCATTTGCAATTGCATATTAACAAAAACTTCATGCTCTCGAAAAGAGCTGCGTCGAAAAGATAGAATGTACGAAATAACTGAAATTTAGATTTGTAGTGGATGGAAAGGGCAAATTATAGCAGCTTAAGTGAGTCTTGATTATTTCACAAATTATGGGACAACACTGGTCCAGAATCAGACTGCACCCTCTATGCAGTCTGATCTTGAATCTATCTGTCCCAAAGAAGATGAGCAAGAAAGCCATCAGTAACGCAAGGAGTAAGCATCTGGCATACATAAACATATAATAAAACCTCGTAATAACATAAACATATCGACAGATATAAAAAAAGAAAACTTCCTAGCGGGGGGCACACCCCTTTGTGAGATAACATGATAAGCCCAGAACCTTTTCTTTAGTATTTATCGCCATTTTCTGTATTATTTCAGTCACAGAACGGATTTGATTGCAATAATGTTGAAAACGGTTTGAAACAATCCAATCAATTAACCCTCAAGCTGCTAAGCGCGACTCACTGACCTTTTGCAGACAGTGTATATTAGGATCAGACTGCACAGAACGTGCAGTCTGATCTCAGATCTACTCTGTCCATTAAGGAGATATTTTTCTCCAAAAAATAAGTTTGAAATAACATTTTTCGGGTTTTTACTATCGGCTTGAAAGTTTTGTTTAACCTTTTTTAGCAGGATAAGGGTTAACTAACATTATATTACATTCCAACCCAAACATGCAACTAATTTCCCATATACTGTACTGTACACAGACAATACTGTTTGACCTTTTGTTTTTTTGTTTTCTCACATTTTGTTATTTCAACCCTGCTCTAGGAGAAGTGGGGTTAATGCAATTGCCCAGACTGACCTGGTCGAAACTTTTTGCAATTATAACCCTTGTCCTGCTGAATAAAAGAAATGAAACTTTATAGTAGATAGTAGAAGCCCAAAACCTTTCTTGTTTCAAAGGTATTTTGGGGGGAAAGATATCTCCTTATCGGACAGTGTAGATCAAAGATCAGACTGCACGTTCTGTGCAGTCTGATCTTTATCTACGCTGTCCGCAAAAGGTCGGTGGGTCGCGATAAGCAGCCTAAGGGTTAACATTTCCTGCATGTCAAGGGACCAATAATTCGACCTCCAGTTCAGTCAGTTGTTAGACAAAACGGGTTTATGGATCCATAATTATGTGATGACTTGCTTGGTATAATGTATCACGGAGATGCAACCCACTTCTGCCAAAGTGCGGCTCAGCAATATTGTTGTAGATTTACCTATAATCCCCATAGCGGGTGTATCAGAGCAATAAACACGCTATTCTGTTCTGTTCTATTCTATTCCATTCTATTCTATTCTAGTACGGTAGACAATACACAAAGATAAACACATGGCGAGAAAATCGACTCATTAGTCCGCTTGTTTATATGTGTTTAGCGCCATTTTCAATACTATTTCAGTCATTTCTTCGCAAACGTTGCACCTTTCCATTGTTTCCTTCAGGTGTTATTTTAACCAGCGCTTTACGCAGCTCTCTCTTTCAGCGACTGACAGCTTCAACATTCAAGTATAAACAATCTATATTAATAGCTAAGACGGCAGGTAAATGCAAAATTATTGTGTGTGTGCTTTTGCATTGTTACTTACACCACTTTTGCACTAATCCGTGAACCGCTGAATGAATTAAATGATACTTAACAGCATGCACAAAGAAAAAAATGGCGGAAGATAAATCTTTGTTGGGGAGTGAAGATCCAAGATCAGACTACACAGATCTTGTAGTTCTTTGCAGTTTGATCTTGTTATGCACTGCCCGAAGAAGTGCAATAAGTACCGCCTTGCAGCCTAACAGTTACACCCTCTCCCCAGTCCTCCACATCCCCCACGGACAGTTCCGACTTACCTTGTCCCTAAGTTTGTCTACCTCCAGCTCCAGTCGAAATTGTTTTCTGTCGGCCTGCTCCAGGAGTTCTGTTAGATGGCGATTTTCTTCTTCCATTTTTCCGCGTTTTTCTTCTAAAAGGTCTAATTCGTCATGCAGACGCACGGACACATCTTTTGCCATCTATGAAAATAAAAAATAATTACGAGCAATGCTCTGGCAAAAGTGTGCTTAATGCATCTCCGTGATCCATGATACCAAACAAGTCATTACATAATTATGGATCCATAAAATCCATTTTGGGGTGTTTTTCGAATGGTTTGGGGTGTTTTCCTCTTACCTACTCATCCACAATGTAGACTTTACAATCTAGGCCAGGTCAAAGTTGGAAACGAGGTCAATTCCAAATCTAGTGCTAATTTTGTGCCATTTTACTCGAAAGTTCACTGTTTTTCCTCACTTAGTCGAACTTTTCGGCAAAAGAAACAATTCTCACTGTGTAAATGACAAAACAAATAAGCTGACTGACTTACTGACTAACCGACCGTCCAGTTGATTGATTGAAGTGGTTGATTAAATTGAATTGAATTATTTAATTAAAATGAATCTTTGAACTGAATTATTGATTTGAATTGATTCGGTTTGAATTGAATTCATTCATTCATTTATTCATTAGATTTTACATTGCTAGAATACTATATCAGTCATATCACTGCGACACTGACAGCTCATTAGTTCTCGTCGGTCCTGGCTTTCACCATTACCAAGCAACAACTAATCGAATCTATAACACCTTAAAGCATAGAAAGTAATAGAAGCAAGGTTACTCTGTGGAGCCCAGCTGTTATCCATAGCAGAAGACGCTGAATTGTTTTTGCTAAATAACAAAGAGTTCCTTCTTGTAACAGTTGACAACCCCTTGCCCAACAAAGTTGATTTCAAACACCTTTGAAACATGTGGAAACCTATCCACTAAGTTTTTTCTGCTCTTCTAAGACGAGTCCCGTCATTTACTCCACATATAATTCGTAGACGACAAATATTTTCAATATGAAGAAGGCAAAAAATGTTGCAGATGACAACATTTTAGACTTGTCTAAATTCAAAGCATTTGCAGCGACAAATTAAAAGTGGCTAAAATAATGGATTTTGTCCATGAAAGGGTAGAGAGCATTACGGGAAAAGGAGAAAACGCTGGTAACCGACATTTCCTCCTTATCCCGCAGTGTTTTCAAAGGCTTCTTTCTTTTCAGGATCGTTAAAACTCTGGATTGTGTTTTAAAGGGGTTTATGCAATTAAATCAACACATTTACTCACTCGAAGTTCATCTTCTAGAGAATGTATATGAGAAACAGCATCTCTGTCTTGAAATTGGTCCTGCAAACGTCTTAGCCGGTCTTCATATTGATTTCTATCTTGTTCTACTTGATCATTATGTCTCTCTAATTTTCTCAACTTAAACTGCAGGATTCGACAGTTCTTAGCCGTTATTTCTAACTCTTTCTGTAGTTCTCTGAACTCCTCTGCTTCTTGGTCACGGAAACTGTCATACATTTCATCCATTTCAAGTTTGAGATCAGCAATTTCATGCTTCAGCTCTTCGTTCTCTTCAATAATATCTTCCACACTTTTCTCGTCAGATTTGGGATCAACGTCCGATTTTGATTTACTAATTAATTCTTCATTTGCCTTATTTTGTTCAACTTGAGCTTTTAGAGAATTTTTAAGATTTTTATTGTCTGATTCGAGCTGTTCACACGTACGTTCAATCGACTCGAGCTGACCTTTCAGGCCTTGTATTACTGATTCGACCTCATGTTTCTGTTGTTTTAACTCTATTTGATCATCTTCCCTTTTACTAAGTCCTTCTTTTAAGGAAATATTTTCCTTTTCAAGCGAGTTACAACGTTTCTTCATTAGCATGAGTTCCTTCCTAAGCGATGATATCTCATCGCTTTCTTCAACAATACTCTTACTACCAACGTCATTCTGTTCTTTGAAGTTAGCTGTACTCGATTTCTTCGCAGATGAAGGCGATATTTCTCCATTTTTCTGTTTATCTGAAGATTCGTCTGCTAATGTCAAATTAACATCTTTTTTGTTTTCCTTTTTGGTGATAATCAAATCCGAAACTCCTGGCGATGTCAGAATGCATTCATCTACCCCTATGACTCCCGCGGTTTTATTTCGACTGCTTGTGAATACTTGAGTATCAACATGCAAGTAATTACTATCGCTGGCGCTATCTGCGCATGTGTAGTCCTCGTCTGTTAATTTGGCTTCATTATCGGCCGAAAGAACTTCGAAATTTTCAGTGCCGATACTTGAAGTTGACGGGGGATTGCTTATTTTCGTTTCTTCGACAAGAAGTGACCCTGATTTTCCCCTTTCATCTGCTCCCTTAAGTTTTGTATGGAAGGGTTCCACCGAATCTTTATATGTATCCGTTTTTGACTTTTCGGTCTTGTCTGGAAGGACCTTTGATTTTCCGGCTTCTTCTTCAGTATTGTGTGCTTCTACTTTTTGATCCTTGGTGGATTTTAGTTTTGGCACCTCAAATGTTTTTGTGGTTGACTTGTCTGCTTCCCAAGGTTTCAATTTCTTATTATCATGTTCAAGTGTTCCGTTTTCTACTTTTTTGTCTTTGGTAAATTTCAGAGATTGTCTGTCCAATTTATTTTTCTGACCTTCATCCTGTTGTTTTGATGCGAACTTGTCATGTTGTTTTGATTTCTCTTCAGACTTCGCTGATTTCAGGTTTGGTATTTCAAATTTCTTCTTTGTGTCATCTTTTTTCAGTGACAAATTTATTTTATCATCTTTTTTTTCTGGTGTGTCTGCTTTTGCTGACTTCAATTTTGGAACTTCAAACGTCTTTTTCTTGTCATCAGACCTTGAGTCATTCTTTTCAGACATCTTTCCTCTCTCATCTTGTTTCGAGGATTTTAAATGAGGTATGTCGAATTTTTGTTTCGGATCTTCAGCCTTTAAATCCCATTTCTTGTCAGTTTTCTTGTCTTTCTCATCTTTGCTTGACTTCAGACTAGGAACTTCGAATTTTCGTTTTGGTTCATCCTTTACAGAAAACTTTGATTCCGGCTTTGACATCTTGGTATCCTTTTCGTCTGTCTTTGTTGTCTTAAGTTTAGGGACTTCAAAGGATTTATGCGATTTTGTATCAACTGCACTTTTCTTGTCTTCCGTGTCCTTATTTGTCTTCAAAAATGGACTCTCGACCTTTCTTTTGCCATCAGTTTTCTGACCTGATTCCTGATCTTGGTTCTTTTTCTTTAGATCATCCGATTTATCGCTTTTGTTTGGCGATTCATTAGATTTGGCTTTACCAACACCAGCGCTTGATTTTTCCGTGTCTGACTTGGCTGCCATGTCTTTGGATTCTGATTTAGCTTTTAACTTGGGTAATTCAAATTTGCCTTTTGGTTCTGATTTATCATTGATTTTTAGTTTATCTCTCTCATCAAATATTGATTCTTTTCCATTCAAACCTTGTTCTACACTCTCTTTTACACTTATGCCACTGTGCTTTAAATCATTTAAAGCGTTTTCTTTGACTTCAGAAGTCTCTGATGACAGCGCTTCCTCCTTTATCTTTTCTTTTTTACTATCACTTGCAGCACAACTTGGAGATATTGTTTCAATTGTTTTATTTGATTCTGACTGAAAGTCTTCACGTTTGTGCTTGCTTTCATCAGATGTATGTTTGTTCTCTTCAGTTGTGTCCGAGTCTTTTGACCCTTCAAGTTTGGGCTCAGTTTTCGATTCTACATGAATGCCTTTTGACTCCTGATATGTTCGCTTTTCGTCAGTAACTGCATCCGCAGTAATCTTGAAATCGGGTTTTTCATCCTGTATGCTTTTAGCAGACTTTAGATGAGGTAATTCAAACTTTTGTTTTCCATCACCTCTGTTATTTTCTTTCTTATTTTCTTCTGCTTCCCTTTTCTTTTCTTTATCATCATTTGCCAGTAACCCTTTAGTTTCTGAGACCTGCGTATGGTCAGTCTTATCTCTTGTGGGTTTAAGTTGCGGTAATTCAAACTTCTGTTTTCCCTCTGACTTTGAAAGATCTAATTTGGAAGATTCGTTTGGTTTCGTCTCAGTCTTTCTCAAACCACTTTTTAAATCTACTTTATATTCATCGTCATGACGAAGTATATCTTTCGTTGGACTTGGACTTGAACCTATATTCAGCTTAAATCCACTTTTCTTCTCACCACTTTGTGTTTCTTTTGTAGGACTCTGGCTTTTATCAAAATTCAGTTTGAAAGTTCCCTTTTTCTCCGGTGACTTTACTGTAGGTTCTTTCGTCGGACTGTCACTCTTATCAAACTCAAGTTTAAATCCACTATTTCTTCTTTTGGGTTCTTTTGTGGGACTTTCACTTTTTCTCAAATCTATCTTAAATCCAGGTTTAACTTCTGGCGATGCACTACCTATATCAAGTTTAAACCCACTATTTCTGCGCAATGGTTGTTTACTGTCAGAGTTTTCTTCGCTTTTTCCGATGTCTAGTTTAAACCCTGGTTTACGATCTGGGGAACTACTTTTAGTTGGATGTAAAACTTTTTCCAAAGCATCGACACTACCCGGCTTATGATTAATATCGTTCACTTTCTCCTTTTGAGGTCTAATCTGGCCACTTTTGTCACCCACACGAGACATTTTCAATTCATTCATTTCGTTCTGTAATGCTTCATTATCTATTTTCTTAGAAAGGTTAGATTTCTTTGGTATAGTTATCACATCGACATTTCCGTCTGTTTGTTTATGGATAACTGTCGACCCTACTTTTGAGGTAGCACCAGCTTTAAGTTCGTTCCCAAAGTCATCGAGTTTGTTTAATAACGTTCGTTTCGCTAAATCAGAATTTGAAGGCATCGTTTTGAATTTCTCATGAGATAAGTTATCAACTGAACCGCCAAATTTACTTCTTTGAATAGGTATTTGAATTGGCTCTTTTGATTTCTCCACACTTGATACATTCTCCATTGAGCCAAATTTTGATTTCTGTCCAAGTTTAAAATCAAACTTTCTGTCATCACCGAGCTTGGAAAGATTTTCGGCAGAGCCAAATTTAGATTTGTTTAGCACTTTGGACGGATTTGAGTGGTCTTCTTTATTTGTAGAGAATTTAGATAGAGCTCCTTGAGTATTGTCTCTCTTAGCTTGAGAAGATGGCGGAATGCTTTCAATGGGTTTGGCATCAGTGTTTAGCTTCTCATATTTATCTGTTACAGCTGAGAGCCCTGACTTCCCCTTTGTGGATTTGGGGGCAACTTTAGGGGGCTCTTTCACACTATACTTTTCTTTTTCTAACTGTTCATATTTATCTTTAATTGAATTAGCCATGGAAGTACCTGTTTTATCCTTTTCAACTTTCTGACCTACACTTTTATCCTCAGGTACAGACTTACTCCCAGGTTTCGGCTTTTCCGGAACTGCAGGGGGTTTATTTTCCTTTCCTGAAGGTCCTGGGGCTCCCTCCTCGCCCGCCGGTCCGTGTTTTTCCGGGGGTTGGAAGCAATTTTTACATATCGTTTTCCGCCATGCTTGTGGCTCAAAAATTTCACACACTGCCGGTTTGGATTTGTCTGTCCCGTCACTCATACTGCACGTTTTATGAAGTAAACGGATATATTCCAAGACTTAAAACTAAACGATAAAAAATTTACACATTAGAATCAAACAAACCGCGGAAGTCAGTATAAATATCACTTTATTCCATTATTTACAGAAATATTTTTACTTTGTTTTATAAGTCTGGAGACATTTTCACAGGTTATTACGTAGTTCGTCATCAGTTTTTGCGTTCCGTTGTGCCATATAAGCTGTTCGATGACGTTTTACACACTTTTCATTGTAAAAAGATACTCTGTACACGCACACCTTTGGTATTTCCAGGCAGGTAGAATTATACACCTCATTAGTAATATGCTTTACGATTTTTGACTACAATCCCGAAATAAGCCGATGTAAGTAATCGTTAACATGCGGAAACTAACGGAACAAAACGAACATATATCCTATTCATACTTCTATATATCAAATCGGATAAATTCGTACAAATAGTTTTCGAGTAAGTAGCCTAGATTTGTAAGTTGCCCGATGAAACGAACTCACAGACACTTTCCCCTACACATATTGCGGCTGGAAGCACAAGGTAGAGTAGATAGCATACATAGGCCTATCTTTCATCACTGAGTGCTAGGTTTCGTGTATTGGGATGTGTATTCGGCGATAATGTGTATTCCAGCCTTGGAGTCTGGAATGTGTAAATGCGCGATAATGAAAGAGTTGCCAAGCACGAAATGCACAGAAAACCGCCCCGAGGCAAGATAAAATGATAACAACGGGTAACTTTTTATATACATTTTTTATCGTATGTTTACGATAAGCAGCATTTTTATCACTATTACAAATTCTGTGTGTTTCCAGGTTACACAAATAACTTGTTAAATCAATAACAAGATAAATGAGAAGGAGAGGATGGATTTTTTCAGGAGTAAGGGGAAAGGGGTGGGGATAGGGTTTTTTTTTACGTACGGAAAAAAAGGTGATAAAACCAATGATAAACAGAGTAACCTGTAGGTATAACATATAGGTTCATTCATTTAAAACTCTTTACCACACAACAAAATTTTAGACTTGTCCAAATTGAAAGCAGTTGCAGACGACAAAATAGATATGACTGAGGAATTGAAATTCCTTTTTTGGAAGGGTAGAAAAGATTGTGGGAAAAGGAGAAAATGCTGGTTACCAGCATTTTCTCCTTTTTCCACAATGTTTTCAAAGGGCTTCTTTCTCAGAGTCGTTAAAAGTCGGGATTGCGTGGTAAACAGTTAATCCTTTACAAAATCCTGTAACCCTACAACGCCAAGGGAAAAAGCTTTTGAAAGCATTGTTGGGAAAAGAAAAATGCAGTGAATCAGCATTTCATTTTTCCTATTTTCTACAGTGTTATTCTTTTCTTCTTCTTTTCTTTTCAGTTCAGAGACAAATGGCTTATATATATATATATATATATATGAGCCATGCTCTGTAAAACGGGGCTTTATGCATTTGCAAAAAGTATTGATCCATGTCAGCCTGCGAAGTCTGCGCAGACTGATATGGGTCGATACTTTTTACTAACTATAAATTTTATGCTTGTCCATGGACCATTCTACCTCAAGAGGTCATGGGATCGACCCTCACTGCGACACTGGATCTTTTATGGGAATGTCCTTAGGCAAGGTAAGCTCCAGTCTAGTGCTGGTGAAACTCGAGAAACACTTGAATAGTACTAAATGAGCTGTCGCCGTCATATGACCGCAAATGTGTATAGACTTACGATAAAGAACCCGTACACTTAGCGTAGATCCTTATCAACTATTGGAAACTTTGTGAAAACAGGAGAAGTTCGTTGTAGTGTGCAATGTATCCTTTTGCCAAAAGATTTTTAACTGAATTCCATTCGTATATTAACTTATAAAGGGAGATAACTTGTTTTGCAACTTGTAAAAATATTTCCTGGTTCCCTCCCATGTAAATTTTCCTTGTTGGAGTTGCTTTTATTTCAACGCTTTCTTGTTGATTCAGTTACTGTGAGTTCGAGAATCAACACAGCGCTGGCGTTTCATTGCCAGCACTACACACAAGACAGTGGTCGGTCGTTCAAATCTCGGCTCGGCCAAACTGTTTCCGCTGTGGCTAGATTCATTCCTTTCTCTCCCTTTATCCATTAGGTTGCTAAGTTCGACTCAGTGCCCCTCTTGCGGACTGTGTAGATCAGGATCAGACTATACAGAACGCGCAGTCTGATCTTGTATCTGCACTGTCCGATATGGTGAGATTATTACAGCTAAAAGGCTCAGAAACAACATCATCATCATCATCATCATCATCATTATTATTATTATTATTATTTTTATTTATTTTTTTTTTTTTTTTTTTTTTGATTGACATTGTCATTCAGTTCATTTAAGACATTAAGATTCAACGTTTTTTTTTTTTTACCAGATGTTATTGTTGGAAAGCAGTCAGTGGCTTAGCATGGACAGTTGCACTGTCCGCTGTGATAATGAAATAAAGCTGAGACGGCGTTTTAACTACAAAATCCCGAGCTTTAAAGACCTTAGGAAGACGACTTCTGAAACCATTGTGGGAAAAGGAGTAAACGCTGTATACCGGCATTTTAATCGTTTTTCAAAATGTTTTCTACCCTTTTAAAATACGATTTCTGCCATTTGAGCCACATCAAATTTGTCGTCTGCTAATGTTTTGAATTTGAATCACGTCAAACTATTGTCGTTTGGTCCAGAGTTAAACGCCACACAAAGAAAATCAAACGAAGACATTTATTCGTAATTTTGATGAATTTCATGTGTGTGTTGTTTTAATGTTTTCCATTTGATCAAGTGAGTCAAACCAATGGCCCTCCAAACATCCCACTCATAATATATGAGCCATGCTTGGGCAAAATGGGTTTTAATGCTTCTCAGGGATGCATTATACCAGGCAAGTAATTGTGGATCCATGAAATTCATTTTGTCCAACGACTGGCTGAATCCTGAAGTAGAATGGTCCTTAGACATGCAAAAAAATTACCAAAAGCAAAGTTTCGACACAGGTTGCGCAGTCGATACATTTTGCAAATGCATTAAGCCCCCTTTTCACAGAGCATGGCTCATATACAAAACACCAGTGTTTACTCGTACAAGTACATTCTTTTTACGAATAATTGCCCGCTGTGCAAATAACTGTCACTCAGGTCACGTTACCTCGGTAACCACGCCTTTGTTGTAAACGGGCATGAAAAATCGGCTTAAGTGGCTTGTCATTAATGGTTCCCACGATTTACGTTGCAGTGACTAGAGTAAAGCGACACTGACGCAAAATTTAGAAAGTAATGTCGAATAATTTCAGCTTTCACCTTTCGCCACAATGTTTTCAACCATGATCTATTTCAAGACTGGAAAAAAAAAATAATAATAATAATAGCTAATAAAGTGTTCAATGCTGGCACCATATACGGGACAAATCCTATCATTTGAGCCCACTTCATAGGCGCATATCTAGTTTTTTATGCCCTAAATCAAAATCTACTTGATTAGATTTAATTAGTGGTATTACCTTGCAACTAGAGCCGTGCTCTGGCAAAAGGGGACTTACTGCATCTCCGTGATCCATGATAACAACACAAGTTTTATGGATCAATAAGATCCATTCTGTATAGGCCTAACAACCGACTGGTCATTTGACATGCAGAAAATTGACCAATAGCGAAAAGTTTCGGCCCAGGTTGGCCTGCGCGGACTGCGCAGGCTGACCGGGTCGATACTTTTCGCAGATGCATTAAGCCCCCTTTTCACAGAGCGCGGCTCATATTTTTTTACTTTACAGTCATAACAATTTAAGCTGTTCCGTTATATTTTTAAAGATGCAACTTTGGCGGTTTAAAGAACGTTTTGCAATAGGTAACTCCGTCTATTTTTTACTACTCCAGATATGACGTGTTCATATTGATTTGAATACGAAACCTCCAATGCCTTAAGGATAAGTTTTTTATTACTGATGGATATATTTTGTTGCTACTGTTATCATGTCTGAAACTCAGAGAAACGGGTTATCTGTTTGCTTCTGAAATATGGTAACTGCAGCTTGTTTCAAGGATGGTTCAAGTATGTCTGAAACTCAGAGTAACATGTCGTCTGTTTGCTTCCGAAACATCGAAACTTGTTTCAGAATGTGGTTGGGATGTTTAGGAAGCAAAACGGAATTGAAAACAGTCCATTACCTTAAGAATAAGATTTTTATTACTGATGGATATATTTTGTTGCCAATGCTATCATGTCTGTACATGTCAGGTTTAGTTGTAATATTGTTTATATCTAGGTTTAATTTGTCTATTTTACATTATCATGCATTCATAAAAACTATGTTCACTGTTGCTTCAACTGTACTTGTATGCCACGTGGGTCTATGACCTTTTGGAAAAATGGAATAAAACTTAAAACTTGAAACTCGTAATCGACGCGTCTTATTGATCGTGTGACATACCCTCAAGTTATAGAGAGAGTCTGGGGCAAAATCTAGAAATAATTGAAGAGGCTACGTAGCCTATTAAGCAAAAATTACTGAAGATTATTTTTCCCTTACTTTTGTCTTTCTTCTTGACTGATGATTTGCCAGCTACTCCTTCACTTAATTTAGCGATGAATCATTTTTTTTTTTACCTTTGTGGGATTATTTTAAAAAAGTCTGATAATGCCCGCAGCTCCCTTTAATAATGTCAACTGTATTTACTTTATTTATTGATTGATTGAATGGTGTTTTACGCCGCTTTCAACTTTCTTTCAGTAATATCACGGTGAGAGCTAATATATACATGTATGAAATGGGTTAGACTATAAAAGCAAGGACTCTGAAGTCTCCTGCCCAAGGAAATTTCGTCGGGGGATTCAGCCTGTTACCGCCAGGGCCTGTATTCACCAACTATTCTTACAACCATTCTAGTGTAATTCTCCAGAATTTTCTAAATCCAAAAGTTACTCGACTTCTGATTGGCTAAACGTTTGGTTTAGCCAATCAGAAGTTGCATTACTTTCTATCTATAATGAGACTATGATTATATTTATTAATGGTGTGTGAATAGCTTACGAATGTTACACTTTCACTGAGCCACGCAGGATCCTTCAAATGCTTTCAGTGTGGACGAGTCTGAAAAAAAAAATGCACCAGTGCACCTATCCATACTTTTCAGTACTTCACACATTTTTCTTCCTAAGCCACAGGCTACTTTCGCACGTAATCATCGTCGAAACAACGATCAGCGGTGAGAGAGGAATGAATCCTCTCGCACTGACCATCATCAATCCTCTGAAAGAAAATGGCCTGGCTGTGGATTCAAACCAGCGACCCCTTGGTGTCAAACCCAAAATCTGTACGTTACCGACTGAGGTACCAGGCTTGGCTAAAGGTCTGTTAAAGTTTTGCCTTTCAGAGAAAAGTTTGTCCAGAGTTGAGTCCATAATTTGTCCCACCCAAAATCGACATTCCTGTCCCCCAGTTATCTCTGTCTATATAAATATTAACCCACTTCACTGATATATGCGGACATAAATCTATAAACTTTACAAAACCCTGTCAACAACGCTAAATCTATTTACGACATCTTTTTCGTGTGATCGAAAAGCTATAGAACAGAACAGAACAAATATTATATTTGGGCGGCGCTCTGTAAAAAGGATCTTTTTGATTTCATGGTGCTTCACGCTGTTTTCAGCATTATTTCAGTCATATCACGGCGAAAGTTCATAAGTCATGTAAGTCATTGGTTTCACTAGTTATAGGATAGGGCTATTCTAAAGTGTCTTGCCCAAGGACACTCCCACGAAAAAACCAGTACTTCCAATGAGGCTCGAACCCGGGGCCTCCAGGTTACGAGTCCAACACTTTGCATTAACGTCCAATCTTGAAAAATACATCTGATGAAAAATTTCACTTTTCAGTAACATGGAAAACGATGAAAAGCACTTGCTAGCGAGGTTAATTTTCATTATTCCACTTCATACTGAACCACAAGTCTACTAGTTTATCTTTTTAAAAGATACCGGTATTCCTGTTTTTTAATAAAGGGGAAATATAACAGAATAGAATGTTATATTTTGATTGATTGATCGATTGATCGATCGGTCCGTCGGTCGGTTGTATGGTGTTTAACGCCGTTTTCAATCTTATTTCAGTTATCTGTGTGCCTAACGATGCTTTCCTTGAGTTTATACACTTCCAAAGCCACGTGCAAGTCTTTAAGATGCAGTTTTCTGTTTGTTTCTGTTCTTTTGTATGCATTAAGTCCAGGTGAGAGAAAATATCAACCACTAACTTCTGTCGAAGTCTTAATCCTTCACAATCCCGTGTTTTATCTACCCTAAGAAAGAAGTCTTTTGAAAATATTGTGGGAAAAGGAGAAAATGCTGGTAACCAGCATTTTCTCCTTTTCCCACAATGTTTTCTACCCTATCCAAAACAGTAATCATCGTTTGAGCTACATTTAATTTGTCGTCTGCAAATCCTTTCAATTTTGACAAGTCTAGAATTTTGTCGTTTGGTATAGAGTTAATTGAACCTCAGAACTGTACTGAGAGTATAAAGGATCTTTAAGTCTTTACCTGCTAAATAAGTGAAATGAAACTTTTAAGCTAATCGTGAAAACCCAATTTTTGCTAATACTAAGGGGTTTTGTGGAGGGGGGGGAACATCTCTCTATCGGACATTGTAGATCAAAGACCAGACTGCACATTCTGTGATCTACAATGTCCGCTAAAGGTTCTTGAGTCGCGCTTAGCAGCCTAAAGGTTAACTCTTTACCAAACGGTAACATTTTAAACTTGTCCAAAGTGTAAGAATTTGCAGACGACAAATTAAATACTCCTAAAAAGATCGTTCCTGTCTTTGAAATCGTAAAAAAAAAAATGTGGTAAAGGAAGAAATATGCTAGTTACCAGCATTTTCTCCTTTTTCCACGATGTTTTCAAAAACCTTTCTAACTCAGGATCGTTAAACTCGGTATTATTTGGTAAAGGGTTAAAAGAATACGTAGCTTGATAAGGTAATTTTCTAAAAAAAACGTAAAAACATAGAAAATAAAGCGTGGTACGGGTATTTTGCACTGATGGTTTAGGCAATGGCTTTTGTTCATCAAATGTATAAAGCTAATATAAATCTAAAATTCAATATAAGAACTGGAGTTAAATCTTTCAAAACCTTTTACGACACAAGCACGTGGTTTAACGACCCAAATGAAAGAGGGCTTTCAAAAACATTGTGTTAAAAGGAGAAAATGCTGGTAACCAGATTTTTTTCTCCTTTGTCTTCGATGTTTTCTACACTTTCAAAGACAAAAAACCACCCTTCGAGCAACATTTACCTCGTCGTCTGCACGTTTTTCCAATAACATGAAGAAATTTGAAACTTTGTCGTTCGGTATAGGGTTAGTAGATGACAAAATTCTAGACTCTTCCGTATCAAAAGCATGTGGAGCGGACAAATTAAACATGGCTCAAATGATGAAATTTGTCTCCGAAAAGGTGAAAAAAAAACATTGCGGAAAAAGGAGATAATGCTGGCGATGGCCAGCATTATCTCCTTTTTCACAATTTTTTCTCAAAAGCCTTTTTTTTTTTTTCTTTGAGCTTTTCATACACGGGGTTGTTTGGTAAAAAGTTAAACCCTTTCCATTTTCCCCCCTCTCCAATCCCCTCAAAGTTTTCGTCTTATCTCGGATTAACGTGCGACAAAGGATTCTAATACAGCATTTAAAAGGGGAAAATTGGTTTGGATTTAAAATTGAAAAATTTCTTATCAGTAAATTAAACGTAAAAACTAAAAATTACAAAGTTCCCCTCCCCTACACTTTTGCACACCAAGTTAACCCCTAGGCTGCTAAGCGCGACTCAAGGACCTTTTGCGAACAGTGTAGATCAAGATCGTGATCGTGCGCTCTGATCTTAGATCTACACTGTCCGATCATGAGATATTTTTTTCCGAAAAAATAACTTTGTGATAGCAATACATGAATTTAGGTTTTTACTATGGACTTCAAATTTTCATTTTAGTTATATGGCAGGTTAATTAAGGGTAAATACTTTGCTATCAAAAGGCAGTCTATTTTGATTTTATTACCACACACTCCTGTGTCTTTGCAAACAGATTTTTGAAAACAGCGCGAAACAAGAAAATATCTTGAAAAGAAAAGGGTGAAAGGTACTGGAATATAAGAATTCAGAGCTCCAGATAGAAGGAGTGATTTTGATTTCAGAATTGAGAATATTGATTATTCTCCACTAAACCCTATGTTATGGATATTCATTAGAATAGTCTCATCGAGACGATTCTAATGAGTACCCACAACATAGGGTTTGGAAGAGAAATAATGGATTTAGAACACCATCACTTCCTCTTATCTGGAGCTCTGAGAATTTAAACTTGTTGTTGTTGTTGTTGTTCGATATGAAGAGAAATCATGAAAAGTAACCCCACCAGCAATTTCCTCTTTCTTCTTCAGCGTTCTGCGAATTGTTGAAAATTTCGGATAATAGATTAATAACTCAAATATTGCGATGGCAAAGTTCTTTTCGCTTGATAAAATGCACCGTATCGGACAGTGTTGTTTCAAGATCAGACAGCACGTTATGTGCCGTCTGATCTTGATCAAAGAAGCTGCAAAAGTGCCCTGATTCGCACCTAGCAGCTTAAGGATTACAGTAAATTTAGTCTATCAGTTTATCAGCTATAGCTTTAAATCATCCAGACAGGTATTTAATTTTGAAACCGTTTGAAAATTCCGTGATGATATATTACAAGTATTTTAACTTGGTGACCCATGTAACTGATTTTAATACTTGGTCCGTTTATTCAGTCAAATTGGAACAGCTGCGTAAGCTGGCTTTTGGCCTACTTCTTGGTACTACTCTCGAGTGAATAAATAGTATTTTGCGATTGGTCAGAAGTGTGGATATGTTTATTCTGCGGACCTCTGCAGGCCACAAATTTGTTTCAATATTCATATTCCATTACCGCATACGCCACCTATCTTTATCTTAAAGATCTTTCTTGTTTTTAAAAATTTGTTCGGTGTATAACGTAGTATTCAAAATCATTTCAGTTAAATCAGAGCTACCAGTGCAGCTATCCATGCCTTTCATGAAGTTTCTTTTACCAGTACGGTCAGCATACCTATCCATGCTTTCATGAAGTTCTTTTACCAGTGCATCTCACAAGATTCTCCCCAACCAACCAACTGTTTTTCTACATGGACATCGTCAAGATTCATATCTCTCCTATATTTAACATGCATTGTCTGTCTGTCTGTCTCTCTCTCTCTCCCCGTCTGTCTCTCTCTCTCTGCCTCCCTCGCTACTGTCCCCTCTCTCTCTCTCTCTCCTTCTCTCTCTCTCTCTCTCTCTCTCTGTCTGTCTCTCTGAAAATGCAGTATTTGGTTTAAAACTGTTAGCTTTAAATACTCGCCTATGGCTTCCAACAGGTCAAGACAAAAAGGCGCGTCACTTTGTAGTCTTATCATAATATAAATGAATCATGCTCTGTGAACAGGGGGCTTAATGCAACTGCGAAAAGTATAAACTCAGCACAGTCTGCGCAGGTTGACCTCGGCCGAAACTTTTTGCTATCGGTCAATTTTCTGTATGTCAAAGGACCAGTCTACCTCATTATTCAATCGGTTGTTAGACATAATGAACTTAATGCATTCATGATCATGTGATAATTTGCTTGATATGATGCATCACGGAGATGCATCATGCCCCTTTTGACAGAGCATGGCTCAAATACAAAATCTCCTAACTTCCGTCCCGTTTTGACTTTTTTCGTGGCAGTACCTATGGTTTTTGGCCTGGGCTTGGCCCAAGGCCATAGGAATCGTATACCAAAATTTCAACCCCATCCAAGCATTTACGGAAATACCCGAGTAAAAGTGAAAAGTACCGCCTGCAATCCATCTCACTACGCTGAAAGAAACCACCTCTTAAAATGATAAAAATATTTCGATTTGAACATCAAAGTAAGGTTTAATTTCACAGCTAACTTTGATAGATGTACGATATTAATCGTGCAAGAGTGTTGACTGAAAATTTTAGGCCCTGGTGAGATTATTCATAATTGCACATTCGTGCGCTTAACAGTGAAAGAAACAATTGGCAAACCTCGGGGGTTCGTTGTTTAAATGTTTAGATGTACGTACGCAGTCTACCGAGTTGTGACCAGTGCTGTTGCCAAGCGCTAATCGGGATCGTTCGTTTGTCCTTTTTCTAGACACCATGTGAATGATAAATAATGATAGCGTATTTTACGCAGACGGTGTGCTCTTTCTATGAAAAAGGTGTCTCAAAACCTCGGTCAGATTTTAATTTTCGTAAAATTACTGTGCACCTCGTGTCTGAAGTTATAACTATGTATTTGATTGGTATATATGCCTTATTTCTTCCTGTCAGAGTTGTCCAGATATGACATCTCGGCCCATAGCCATTTTGACCCATAGCAAACTCGGCGTATACAATATCAAATATGTATCAAAGTTTGTAACATGAGCCATTGAAAACCAGCAGATCTTTAAAAAAAGAATGGAATTTTAGACTTGTCTAAATTGAAAACATTTGCGGATGGCAAGTTAGATTTAACTGAAATGCTGGTTGTTGGCTGTGAAAGTGCAGAAAACCTTGCAGGAAAAAAGAGAGCATTTTCTTCTTTTTTCCTAAAGGTTTTCATGAGGCTATATCCTTAGACTCCTTAAAACTCGGGTTTGTGTGGTATAGAGTTATGTAACTGGTTGGCGTTTTATATCGGAGATCAGTGCAATCTGATCTTGATCTCCATAGGTATTTAGACTGACTTGGGTCACAACTTGTTACTTTTGGCAGATTTTCTGCTTGTCAAAGGACCAGTGTACCTCATGATTCAGTCGGTTGTTCAACAAAATGGATTTTATGGATTCATAAATATATGACGGCTAGTTTGGAATGATGGTTCACGGAGATGCATTAAACCCTCTTTTGCCAGAGCATGGCTCATTTGTGTTTTCCATAATCACAACCAAAAGCTCTTCAAATTTATCAATCCTGGATGACTTTACTCAGATGAGGGCTTTAGGTCCAACGGCCCTCTTTGTTTATAAAAATGGCTTTCCAACTTGGCAACTACGAGATTCCATATACTTTCAATGGGAAAATTGAAAATTGGCATTTACAGCAGATATTTTGACAAAACATTAATAGAAATGTTCCTTGAGCAGTCTGGTATCATCCATATGATTTTATTCAACTGGTAGTCTTTAGCTTATCTATTTACGAAGAAAGCGTCAAGCTATTGTCAAGCCTATAAGTCATTGTCGCCATGCAAAAACTTTGACATTTTATAATATCTCTGTTATTTACTTATTTATGAAGATATTTACTTCAAACTAGGACAAGTTATTTACTGTCAAAAGGGGTACCCATATAAGAGGGGCAGATAATATTTTTTACACAGTTACGCCCTTTTTTACTACTTTGAATTTTCAGAACCTTTGACATTCATCATATCTCTCATTAATAAAGGTACATCTACTTACTTCAAACTTGGACTTTTTGTTAACTTTTAAAAGGGGATTTTTTATCATAACAACAGAGGCAGGTAACCACTAAGATATCGTGGCAAAGTAATTAGTTATGCCCCTTTTTCGACTAAGAAATTTTAGCTCAGCTGTTTTTAGAGACTATGTATTTTTAAAGCCCTAATGTCATCATCTTCGTCGTTTGTGTCGTCGTCATGCAAAATCGTTGACATTTTACAATATCTCTGTTATTACTAAAGATGTTGACTTTAAACTTGGACAAGTTGTTTACTATCAAAAGGGAAGCATAAACAATAAGGGTAAATAACTATCTATTTATGCCCCTCTTTCAACTTTGTGTTTTCACTGAAAATCAAGCAACTGCATGCAGCCAATTGTTGGCACCCGCTTATGGTGCTCTTGTTACCAAACACAACTGTTGCCGAGCATTGGCGCCCGTTTTATTTGTTGCCAGAGAAACCAAAGTGCTAAAATATAAAGAAATACCTAGAAAATTGTCTCATCAGCCACCAAATCATGCTTGTGTTTTACCTTGTCATTACTCAAAGGACATGGTTACTATTTCAACTTATAAACTGAGTACGGTAAAATGAAAGAAAAAATGATTCATTGCTTGGCTATTGATTTTTTTGCACTTTCCAGAAGTGTTCCCTGGACTTGTCCTCTATCAGCAATTTTTGCACGCTGTTCATTTTGGTTTGTTGCCATGATTTGTTGCCAAAGCAACGAAAAGGAAGAAACTAGGAAACAGGAAATCCTTTGAAAATTATCTCCTTTCAATCCATAAGGACAATGAGGCCATGGCTATACAAAAATACTCATCATATTGGCCTTTACAATTTTATGTTTTTCCATTCTGTTGTCAACTCCACAGACTGTCAGTGTGAGACATGTAGATATTTTTTTATTAGTCTGTACAGATGTGATAGTTTTTAAGCCTGTACAAATGTGATAGCAACTTTGAGCTTCAGGGCCTCATCTTCCTACCTCTTCACCCCTTCTGATGCCCAGGCCTTCAGCGCTTTGATTAGGTATTGAAAACATCATGTTGAAAAATGTATTAATTCTACGTAACAAACATTGTAAGTTTGTAATGTATCAAGCGAGAGAATAAATAGATTAATTTTTGTTTGAAGCAGAGATAGTCGCTGGTGCCTGGATTCAGACTTTTTCATTGCGAGTGCCGAGATAAGATAGCTTTCGAAGACGACACAGATCAAGATCAGACAGCACAGAACCTGCATTTTGATCTTAAATCTATATCGTCCGCAGCCTGGTACTTAACCCTTTACCAAAAGATAACATTTTGGCCTTGTGAGAGAAATTTGCCTCAGACAGGATAAGAAAGATTGTGGTAAAAGGAGAGCTGGTTTCCAGTATTTTCTCCTCTTTCCACAACAGTTTCAAAATCCTTTTTCCTCAGGGTCGTTAAAACACGGTATTGTTTGAAAGGGGTTAAAATTTTACCAAATTCACCTTCAGTTGCACGGATGTCTTATATACCTTTGTGGACCGCGTAGGCCAATATGAAATAGCACAGAACGTCCATCTCCAACTGCGATGATTATCAGCTGTTAGACATCAAAAAAATTCAAATTTGTGTAGTTGGCATTGAAAAAGTTAACCCTTAGGCTCCTATGCGCGACTCACTGACCTTTTGCGGACAGTGTAGATCAAGATCAGACTGCACAGAACGTGCAGTCTGGTCTTGGATCTACACTGTCCGATAATGACATTTTTTTTTTCACTGAAAAATAACTTCGAAATAGTAATACATGTATTTGGGTTTTTATCTATCGACTTGAAAGATTTCTTTAATTTGTGTAGCAGTACAAGAGTTGACAGGAAAATAGGCCAAAGCATTTCAATTCCTGTGATATTTGCTTGTATCAAAATTTTTCAAAAAACAGTTGACAGAATAGGCTAAAGATCAGAATACACGAAGTGTGCAGTCTGATATGGCCCGCAACGTGCGAAATGAGACCTTCTGACATTTACGTAAAGTGCCGTCTCGGATTAGCCTGCGCAGTCCGCGCAGGCTAATCCGAGACGGCACTTTACGACTACATAGGACTTTGTTATATAGTAGACTTTCGTGAAACAGAACATCCATAAGAACGGAAAGTGTCGTCTCGGATTAGTCAATACGGACTGCACAGGCTGATCTGGGACGACACACTTACGCATATGTCCGAAGGCCCCTTTTCGTGTGTTGCACGCCATATATGATCAACACTGTTCTCATACACTGTCCTTCAAAAGCATAAAAAAATACCCTCACAAATGACAGGATGAACAAATATTATCCCAAATATGTTTGGTCTGTCTAAGAATGAAAAGGGGGAGCTAATTTACATAAACGGGTTTACTTTGGCATAAAGTTTCGTTTATTTTTCTGGCTTCCTACGCGGTATGACGGAGACACACATGTAGATTGCAAATACAAATGAGCCTCAATGTTTTCAAAACAAGTTATTTATTAGTTTCACAAAAACTCGGGATTGTTTGGTGAAGAGTCAATTTTCGAGAGAAAATTACCAGTCACCAGCAATTTCTCCTTTATCCGATTTTTTTTTTTTCCTGGATAAAGTTTCGGGAAAAAAATCAGGTAGAGAGTCATAGAAAGAGTGAATTTTAATTGAAAATGTTCATTATTGTATAGATTTTTTCAAGATACGTGTATCTTTTAGTGCCCTAGATGATAAACATGGGCTTTGGCGGACGGTAAAGATCAAGATCAGACTGCACAGAACGTGCAGTCTGATCATTGATCTATACTGTCCACTTGTTAGGCAAGCCTATAAGGAAAAAGTCTTTCTGGGTATCAGTATCAGCCGTTGAGGGAAGTTGAGTTAATATATTTGGCGCTGGGAGAGCTTAACTTTGGAGGATGAAATTTTAACCCTTATCCTGCTAAATAAAAGAAATGAAACTTTCAAACCTGATAGTATAGACCTGAATTTTTCTATATCTCCTTAGCGGATAGTGTAGATCCAAGATCAGACTGCACATTCTGTGCAGTCTGATACTGATCTACGCTGTCCGCAAAAGGTCAGTGAGTCACGCTTAGCAGCCTAAGGATTAATTAAGGTTTAGAACACAACTATGAAATGAAACAGGAAAAAATGCTGCAGACGGAGAAATTGCTCTTTATTTATGCAATGTCTGTTTTTCCCAGATTGCTGTCAAAACGTGGCTTGCTTCCACAGGCGTTCGTTTTGTGACGAACTTACCCATTTATATAATGTGATATACAAGACTTATATATTACATTATATACATGTAGATGGCGAAGTTCGCCACAAAACGAACGCCTGTGCTTGCTTCATGACAAAAGATATCGTCTGTCAGCGATAGTAAATATTAATTAAGATTATCGTTTAGTTTGCTAAGTGCGACTTAACCCTTATACTGATAGATATCTTAAATGAAATTTTCAAGCCGATGGTAAAAACCAAACTGTTAATATTTCAAAGTTATGTGGGTTGGGGAAATATCTCCTCACCGGACAGTGTAGATGCAAGATCAGACTGCACGTTCTCGGCAGTCTGATCTTGATCTACACTATCCGCAAAAAGGTCCGTGAGTCACGCTTAGCAGTCTAAGTTTTAATGTTCTTTTGTAGACAGTGTAAATTAAGATCAGACAACACAAAACGTGCTGTCTGATCTTGCATCTACACTGTCCGTTACGGTGAGGTTTATTTTCTCGATGAAAAGAATTTTAAAATAGTAAAATCTGGATTTATAGATTTTTTTTTTTTGTAAATTTGATTGAGTCTATTTGATCAGTTTAACCCTTTACCAGTATTACCGACTTCTAACAACTTCGACGATAAAAAATGTTTGAACGAAAACTGGTTACTGCAGGTTACCAGCACTTTCTCCTTTTCCCCACAATGTTTTCTACCCATTCCAAAGGGAATGTCCACCACTTAAGCCACATTTGATTTGTCTGCAAATGATTTTAATTTAGACAAGTTTTTTTTTTTTTATTTCGTACGGTAAAGAGTTAACTCTTTACCACATAATTCCGAGTGTTGACGACCCTAAGAACTAAAACTTTTGAAAACATTGTGGGAAAAGGAGAAAATGTTGGTAACCAGCATTTTCTCCCTTTCCCACAATGTTTTCTGTACCTCTCCAGACACTTTTTTCATTTGAGACACTTTTTATTTGTCGTCTGCAAATGCTTTCAATTTGGACAAGTCCAAAATGTTGTATCATGGTAAAGAGTTAAAGGACGAATATTATACAAGTTTTTTTTTTTTCTAAAATTGGGACGAAAAAGGCCATAAACCATACATAACATGTAGACACACAAATAAAGATCGACTTTTCCGAAGAACATAAAAGTACATTTACTCCCTTTTGTTACACTTTTTCCTGTTTCCTGTCAGGTGATCGAATTTGATCGATTTTTTTTTTTCAAAACAAGGGGGCCGTGATTGCCTTATTTCGCTTGCCTGAGTTGCGTCGAGCCCAGTAGCACAGTAGATAACGCACACAGGTTCAAACCAGCGGGTCACTGGTACTTATCCCAAGTCCCCAGCACGGCCTATTTCTGTCCGAGGATTGATGATAGTTATTGCGACAGGGTCCATCCCTCTTTCACCACTGATCAGTGTTTCGCCGATTGCTTGGTGGGAAAGCAGCCAGGTTTTATCATCATCATCATCATCATCATCGTCGTCGTCGTCGTTGTCATCATTATTATTATTATTATTATTATTATTATTATAATTGTTGTTGTTGTTGTTGTTGTCTTTTTGCAGTTCTAGTGAGAAACTCTAGAAAAGCATGGATAGGTACACTTGCCGTCGCGATAAAAATGAAATAATCAATCATTTAATCAATCATTTAATCAATCAATCAGTCCGTCTGTCCGTCCATCCGTCCGTCGGTCGGTCGGTCGGTCGGTCAATCAGTCAGTCAGTCAATCAATCTGGGCTCTGAAATGTTTTGCTCAAGGACACTCCATGGAAAACCCAGTGCTTCCAGTGAGGATCGAGCCCGGAACCTCCAGGTTATGAGTCCCTCCCCCCCACTTTACCACTAAGCCATACATGACCCCTGATTCTTTTCTCAGCGGGTAAATCCTGTACCAAACTGTTTTATTACAGCATAAGATCCCTGTTAAACACACAATATTACAGCGTGATTGCGTCTCTTTTTTTGTTTATCATGAACTTAAAGATTGTTTAAGGAGTTTAAAAACAGAAATAATTCACGACATAAGTACTCTTCAAAACGAACAACGCGTAGAAATGTGAAGAGGTCTTGAACAAGATCTCTCCTAAATAATATATTGTTTTCAACGACAGATAACCATACATCTTTGCGGTAATGAGAGGGTTTTTTATGCCAAATGATAATTCCTTAAAGTGATACTTAGCCTCTTAAGATATTTTCAGAAATCGAGTCAGGATCTCGAGCCAGGATCGGCCTTTTGGAAATGGCACATGATCATTTAAGGCTCAATAGTGGCCAAGAGTAAACAATGAGAGTGTTAAAATGCATCTGAATTTAACAATACCCTTCAAAAGTATGGATATTATTGCGAAGATGACAATCTGTTTTTGTGTGGCCGGTCCAAGTGTTAGTGGCCGGCAGGAAAACTAGGTCAAAATTTGCCAGGACACTGGTTTTTTTTTTTTTTGTTTTGTTTACTTTTTGTCTGGTTTTAAATTTCATTTTACTGCCAGCGACTAACATTTTGAGCGACCGTACAATAATGATTGTCATCTTTACAATAATATTCATACTTTTAAATGGTATGATTTAAATCTAAATGCATTTAAACACCTTCTTTGTTTACTTTTGTGCCTTTAACACGCGTCGTCTGGTCCTCGTTGAACATGTATACGATTACTTTACTGCTTTAGCTGTATCAGGGGAGGTAACAAACATATGACACACGTCGCTAATGTTAGACAGTTTTCAATCAGTTCGATGACGTCACATCTGGAATCATAGAAACAGACGGATCCTTTCAATTTGCTAAAAGACCATCTCGTTAATCAAGCGACGAGATTTGTACCCTTTTACTGTGAATATAACCGCCGAGATTCTTTATGCTTGGGGATGATAAATATATGAGCAATGCTCTGGCAAAAGTGGGTTTAATACATCTACGTAATGCATGATACCTATTAAGTTATCAAATAATTATGGATTCATAATAGCCGTAATCATGATGTTGAATGGTCCTTGTAAAAACAGAAAACTGACCAGTAGCGAAAAGTTTCGCCCCAGGTCAGCCTGCGCGGACTTCCAGGCTGAACTGGGTCGATACTTTTTGCAGATGCATTAAGCCCCCTTTTCACAGGGCATGGCTCATATGTAGAAAACAGTTAATCGTTATTGTACCGAGCAATCTCTGCTTTTGCCACACTGTTTTAAAAAATCGTCAGCAGTAAGATTTGGAAAACTTTCTGATGGATTATTCTTTTTTTAAAATGATAAATCTAATTTTAACTCTAGCAAAATCACGTGAAAATGTGGCAAAAAGAGAAAGTGTTGGTTCCGAGCAATTTCTCCTTCTGCCACAATGTTTTCGAAGGTCGTCTGCTGCCAGACGAGTTAAAAAAAATCTCGTCTACGGGAGGTAAAATAAGTTAATGGACTGAAATTGATTTGTTGTAAAATTCACCCACTTAAAGTGAGGGGCGTGTATATAAACCGGCAGTGGACAAATTGGATGTTTGTCGGAAAAACATGAATCGATTTTAATAGATTTTGAAAAATATGTAATCTCGACTTTATCATTCGGTTATGGAGATTCGATCTCAGCTTGTCGATATCATGGGGGAGAAATATTGAATAAGGTGTACGGCTGTCCTAAAAATTTTGTAAATTACCTTGATTTTCCAATATTTCAATTATCGGTTCGAAAAGATGGGACGATTAACTTTTAAAGATTTTAGACAGTGATTTTTTGTGCAGGAATCTATGTCGACAGGTAAGTGGTCATTTATTTATTTATTTATTTATTTATTTATTTAGTCATTTATTTGGTCATTTATTTATTTATTTATTTATTACTTTAGTCATTTATTTAGTCATTTATTTGCAATTTGAATTTATTTCGGGTTTTTACTTGTACAGAAAAGATATTTTAACAACAGGATATGTAATAATTATCATTATCATAATCTGGTGGTGGTAGTGGTGCTAGTAATTGTTGTTGTTGTTGCTACTGCTTCTGTCATCGTCGTTGCCGCTGCTGCTACTTATTATTATTATTATTATTATTATTATCATTATTATTATATGCGCTGCAATGAGTAAAAAGGCATAAAAAGTTGGTTGCTGCAGGTAAGGTTATCAGTAAAACGCACAAAGAAATTACATTGTACTCAACCTATTGATATGAAACAGCGGGCGGAGTGTGCAATTGTTGTTTACGCTTTAAAAACAGGGGTTTATAAGTGACTTCTTTTTTACAGCCTGGCTGGCTGACTGGCTGGTTGCCCACCTTGCTGACCGACCGACCGACCGACTGACCGACCGACCGACCGAATGAATGAATGAATGAATGAAATCAAAACAATCAATCAGTCAATCAATCGACGAATAATAGAAAATAAAAAATTAAAGATACTACGATCGAAATACCTGTCCTCGTGGCAAAACCATTTCGCTCCCATTTAGAAAGTAAAATCATCTGTTTATGGAAAGAGAACTGTAAAAATATTTCAAGCGCCATAAAACACCGAGCAAATCAGTCAGAACCAAGCCATCAAACAATGTATGTCTGATTGTCTGAGTGAACGATTGATAGCAAACGGTAGGCGGTCGGACTGTCTGTTCTTTTTCCCGACCAGCCTTTTGGCCGATGGGAAAGTACTCCTGAGAGAAAATCAAAATTTAGATACTACATTTGAAATGCTTTTACTCGTTGCGAAACCGACATTACCCTCCCATTTTGCCATCGGAAGAAACCGTAAAATGTTTTAAGTGCAATAAAACTCTAGGCAAATCAGTCAAAAACGTAGGATAGAAAACATAATACACGTATTAACGTGCACATGTATATAAAATCTGGATTAACAGCTTAATCCAAGATAAGTTCAATTTGAAATTAGAGTAGCTTTAAGGCGTATTATCCTTTAATTCACACATAAAAATAGTCCGCGTAATTACATCGCAAAGAAATGATATTGCCAGTTGAAAAAAGTAAGACATTAAGAGAAAATGCTGGTAATCAGCACTTTCTCATTTTCCAACAGTGTCGTTTAAGCTTAACCCCTAGGCTGCTAAGCGCGACTCACTGACCCTTTGCGGACAGCGTAGATCAAGATCAGACTGCACAGAATGTGCAGTCTGATCTTGGATCTACAGTGTCCGATTAGCAGATATCTCTCCTCCAAAACTATCTTTGAGATAGAAAAACTTAGGATTTTAACATCGGCTTGAAAGTTTCATTTCTCTTTTTTACATGGATAAGGGTTAATTATATTTGGGCCACATTTGAATTGTCGTCTACATAGCCTGTCAACACTGACGAGTCTAAAACTTAAGTCGTTTTATAAAGTTTTAATTCACACATAAGCAATACATTCTTGGGTGGAGATCAAACTGGTTTTATGATCTCTGTATCCAGCGGAATGATGTTTCTGTTTGTCCCTTGTTCTTTTGCTTGCTGTCTCAACGCCGTTTTTAACATAATATCAGTGATATCACGGTGGCCAGAGCACTGATCTTCATTTATGCGTTCATTATCTTTTTTTAAACTAGAAGGCCACATGTACTTCGCACAATACTCATTTTCGTTTCAAGCTAATGGGTGTCGTCGAAATGGTATGAAGTCAAAACAATAATCAGTGGTGAGAGAAGAATGAATCGGTTCTCGTTCTCTTTTATTTTTACTGAGTTGGTATCCAAACTTATGACGCCCGGATCGCAAGCACTGAGAGTTAACGACCGAGAATCTGGGTTCAACAGTCGTGTCTCTCATAGTCAGTGAGCCATAGTTAAGATCGTGCAATTTCTACGTTTATCATAATGTTGTCTAGGTTGGTCTAATGCGTGACACAACATACCGTCTGCCGGGCGTATTGCCAGGTTTTTGTGGTTCTGAAAGCTCTATGTTTTTTTTTTATACAGATATCATTCTGTAGGTGTTCTACTAAGCTCTCGGCGATAAAACCCTTCCTTTTCTTCACAGAGAGAGAGAAAGAGAGAGAGAGCGACAGGGAGAGAGTGAGAGAGAGAGAGGAAGGGGGGCCTAAAACTTTTTTGTTCTGTATACAAATCTGGTGATCAGCTAGATTAAGGTTTTTCATATCCATACGTCATGACGCGAACACTGGTTACGTTAACAGGAAGCAATCAGGTTGGTTGGTTGATTGGTCGATCGGTCGGTCGGTCGGTCGGTACCCTGCGTTTTCTCCTTCTCCAAAAATGTTTTCCACCCTTTTAAAAAAAGAAATCATCATTTGAAGTACACTTAATTTGTCGTCTGCCAATGCTCTCAATTTGGTCGAGTCCAAAAATTTATCGTTTGATGAAGAGTTAATTGAAGTCGAACACTACACAGGTTTACTCTGTTTGCCACGGAATTTGCTAATTAAAGGGCTCCTTAGATGTCAAAGGTCAATGGGCACTTACTCTATGTGGGGTAATTTATACGGCGTATAATTTACAACTATCACTTAGCCCATATATAAAAATAAATTAGATACAATATAAGCCCAAACCTGCGCCCGTAATCGACAACCATTCTGCGATGGTATTTGAAGTCAGATTCTAACTTTTTAGAAAAATGTAAAACAATCTCTGATTGGCTGAACCTTTTGGTTGGAAAAAACCTGTGTTACCTTTTTTTCTTGAAATTCAGTCTACCTGGGACAAACAAACAAATCTTAACCTGAATTCACAAACCAATTTAAAGCCAATTTAGTTTTTTGCTGGGTTTTGAAAGTAACGCAATTTCTGATTGGCTAAACGTTACTTTGATATTTAGAAAATTCTTGAAAATTAAACTAAGAATGTTACTACGAGTTGTCGGTGAATATGGGTCCAGTTCACCCGTAGGCTGCTAAGCACGACTCACATACCATTTGCGGACAGCGTATATCAAGATCAGACTGCACAGAACGTGCAGTCTGATCTTGGATCTACAATGTCCGATCAAGTGATATTTTTCCCAAAATGATACCTTTGAAACAGCAAAATTATACGAGAGAGCAGCCAGTAGCCCGTGAAGACCATTTTGCAAAATATTGGTAACAGAAACTCTAGGATAGATTGGTTGAGTGAAATGACCGCCGGGATATCGCTGACATAATCTTGAAAAGGCATTAAACACGATACAAACAAATCGGTGAATAAGGATTTGGGGTTAATAAATTTTTAGAAGGTGAAGACCTTTTTACGTTAAATGACAAACTGAAATCCTGCGAGGACGAATCACTCCTCTGTATCAAGAAAAGTAGGTCCTCATAGATCAATGAATAGACGCGTCAGTGTCATTTGATATCTGAAAATAATATGCGGTTTGAAAAACTGTGCAGTGCAAGCCAGTTACACTAACAATGAATTTCAGAGGTAAATGTCCTAGAATCAGCTCTAGATTTGAGATTGACCCCGTTTCGCAGTTTTAGCATGGCCTAGTTTATAAAGTCTACATCGGAGTAAATAAGTAAGACAAACACCCCCAAAACACCCGAAAACACTCAAAAAACACCCCGAACAACTGTCATCACATACCAAACCGCATGCAAAACGCTTTGATACACGATTTTATGGAAAATAGTCATGAAATAATGCTATCAATCTTAGGAAAAAGAAATGTTATCAACCGTCAGATAAATCAATTTTTAATGAAATGGTCCACAGTTGAACACTATTTGCTGGCAAATTTCTACCGTCACCTTCTATCAGTACTTTCGATTCTTTGGTTTTTCAAAGTCAATAATTGTATTTAAAGTGTAATAAAAAGTAGTTGCCAACCAAAGACAGAATTCGACATCAGGTATCCCTTTACCAAACAATCCCGGGTTTTCATGGCCCAGGGGAAGAAGGCTTTTGAAAACATTGTTGGAACAGGAGAAAATGCTGGTAACCAGCATTTTCTCCTTTTCCCACAATGTTTTCTACCCTGACAGAGAGCATCATCTCAATAGTACCAATTTTGAATTTGTCGTCTGCAGGTGTTTTGAATATGAAAGAGTTTAAAATTTGTCGTTTGGGAAAGGGGTATATAACAAATCAAACATTTATTTATCCAGGTCACCCAAGATTTTATTTACCAAACTCTCTAGTTATAAGTTAAACCCTCAGCGATCCTTTGGGCTTTTGAGGAAAGTGTAGATTCAAGATCAGACTGCACATAACGTGCAGTCTGATCTTGGATCTACACTGTCCGATACTGTTAGATTTTGCCGCCGAAAAGACCTTTGAAATTGCCATGTTTTAAGTTTTATTCGGGATAGACATTTACATCCATTCCAGTTACCAGTTCAACCTTTTAGCAAGGTATTTTAACAGCCCCGAGGAAGAACGCTTTTGAAAACAATGTGAGAGAAAGAAGAAAAAGCAGGTAACTAGGGAGTGTCTACTTTTTCCGTAGTGCCTTAAACATTTCAAAGCCAAAACCTATCATTTAAACCATCATATACGGTCTTCGAATGCTTCCAAAATGATTATGTCTAAAATCTTGTCGTCCGAGAATGAAAAGTTAGAATTTGGTGACGTCGTCATGTGGGTGCTCCCTTGTTGATATTCAAGAAACATCCGCTCTTAAACACTTGAAATCAACATTTTGAGGTTTCGAACATTGTTTGTTAAACGTCTGCACTAAGATCTAAGCAATGCTCTTGTGAAACGGGGGTTAAATGCATCTGCAAAAATGATCGACCCAGGTCGGCCTGTGCAGGTTGACCTGAGTCGAAACTTGTTGCTATTGGTCAATTTTCTGCATGTCCAAGGACCATTTTACCCCATAATTCAATCGGTTGTTAGACAAAATGGATTTTATGGGTCAGTAATTACGTGATGGCTTGCTTTGTATACCGGAGATGCATTAAACCCCTTTTTGCCAGAGCATGGCTCATCTATAATTGAGTCAAGCTCTGACAAAGGGGAGCTTTATGCATCTCCGTAATGCGAAATACCAATCAAGCTATCAGATAACTATAGATCCTTAAAAACTATTTTTTTTTTTTTTAATATTCGACTGAATCAAAGTGGTCCTTGGATATACAGAAAATTGACCATTGTTCGAAAAGTTTCGGCTCATATCAGCCTGCGCAGACTGCGCAGGCTGACCTGAGTCGATGCTTTTCGCAGATGCATTAAGCCCCCTTTTCACAGAACATGTGTTCATAATTATTATGTTTAATCCTTTTCCCAAACGATTTCGCGCTTTAACAACCCTTAGCTTAGTTTAAACCTATTCATTTTATACCGACTGTGAAACGAATGAGACATGCTCTGTGAAAAGGGGGACTCAATGCATCTGCGAAAAGTATCGACCCAGGTCAGCCTGCGCAGTCCACGCAGGCTGACCTGGGCCGAAACTTTTCGCTGTTGATCAATTTTCAACGTGTCGAATGACCATTCTACCTTTTGGTTCGGTTGGTAATTACATAATTATTGTGATGACTTGCTTGGTACTATGTATCACAGGGATGCATTAAGCCCCCTTTTGCCAGAGCATGGCTCAAATTCTTACAGCTTACATCAATCGCTCTCGATGATTGGTTCATGAAAACCTTAACCAGTACTTGCGCCGTGCTGTCAGTAGTTATAAAGGTTGGCCCCGCTTGTCACGGAATTCGAACCTGGAACCTTTGGTGTGAAAGGATGCAGGACGCTGAAGAAGTAACCTCTCTACAACGTTGTAGGAAATGGGAATAAATGCTGGAAACTAGCATTTTCTCCTTTTCCCGCGACATTTACTACTCCCTCAATAACATATCTTATCATCTGAGCAACATCCAGGATGAATATATTGAACAGAACTGATTGTTCAATGAAATTTAGTGATTAGCTTTTGGAATATCTACGAGCTGCTCCTAAAAATAAGTTCGCATTTCGCTTTCAAAACGGTAGATGACTCTGTACACGATTAATGTTCTGTCTCAGAAAAAGGTCTTCTTTTAAATTAAAGCCCCCTCCATGCCCTCTATGACGAAAAATAATGAGCATAGAAATTAAAGTAAGCCATTAAATAGGTGGACAACAGTTACAGAAAAGAATTTATTTACTTCACTGAAGCTTTATCTAAAAGGATAATTATGGGAAAAAAAATCCTACTTCCAATTATGCGCGCGCATTTCTCCGCCTCCTGTTCTCTTTCTTTTTTTGGCATAGGCTATTTTTACGACAGAATCTCCGTAAACAGAAATACGCCTTATCTGTTTGTTATTACCGATTTTTTTACCTAATATTTATGATTTTTACCCTCTGTAACAAAATGGAGTGGAAAAAAAAGACAAAAAATGAAGATGACATGAGGCTTTAATAATTGGTCGAAAGGTCTGCGATACGTTGACATATTTCCTGGTACATCTGCGCAAGTCTAGTTTCATTGTTTTCAAGCCTTTGACGCTATTGTCAACATTTCTAGCCAGCCAAGTGAAGAACGTTTTTAGCCATAAAGAGCACTACATATTTGAGCCATACTCTGGCAAAAAGGGGTTTACTCCATCTCCGTGATGCATGATACCAAGCAAGTCATCACGCATTTAACCCTTTACCACACAATCCCTAGATTTAACGACACTTTGCTTTGAAAACATAGTGGAAAATGGCTAGTTAACCAGTGTTTTTCTCCTTTACGCACAATTTTTTGTACCATTCCAAAGGCAAATTTTTATTTTTGAGTCACAATTATTCTGTCGTCTGCAAGATCTTTTCATTTTGTAAAAGTCTAAAATTCTGTATTTGGTAAAGGGTTAAGGATCAATGAAATCCATCATGCCTAACAACCAACTTTATCATAAGGTAGACTGGTCCTTTGACATACAGAAAATGGACTAATAGCGAAAAGTTTCGGCGCGGACTGAGCAGGTTGACTTGGTCGATACTTTTAGCAGATGCATTAAGCCCCTTTTCACAGAGTATGGCTCAAATAAAATGTATATCATCCTTTGAAACATTATTAGCAAGCTTTGGTATTACAATAATTTCCTTGTAACACAATGTTATAAATGTTCATATGCTAGCCACAGATCGGAAGGGTCATTCGCCTCCTGACGAAAATGTTTGGGCGTTATGACCAACTGTAAATTGGTTTTACGATTTAGTAAATATTTGTTTAAAAGGTAGCTTCTTCTAGTTTGACCTTTTAGTGAACTTTGTCGCATGGCAAAGTGTGATGTTGACGGTGTAACGCGAAAGATATGACGCCTGAATCGAATTAGTATCACACACACATAATTATGAGCCATGCTCTGGCAAAAGGGGGCATGTTTAATGCATATGCAAAGGGTATCGACCCAGGTTTTTACGGATCCCTAATCATGTGATGACTTGCTTGGTATCGTGGATCACGGAGCTGCATTATGTTGTACTGTCACAGTTTTCAAATACCGTTATAGGGGTCCTGTGTGGCTCACTGGTAAAGTGTAAGGTTGTAGCCTATTATCCCGGGTTCTATCCGACTCGAGACACTTGGGTTTTCGCGGGAGTGTCCTTGAACAAGACACTTCAGAACCCTAGTGCGGGAGAAACCCGGGATATACATGAATTCTGTGTGCTGTCACTGTGCTATCACTTAAAAAGTCTTGAAAATACCATGTGATCAGTCTAAGATATTGTTCTAAAGAATGAAATAATGATGATTATCTAATTTGCTG
Source organism: Tridacna gigas (assembly GCA_945859785.2). NCBI lineage: Eukaryota > Metazoa > Mollusca > Bivalvia > Cardiida > Cardiidae > Tridacna > Tridacna gigas. Next base: position 44,841,025 of record OX244028.2, on the reverse strand, counting down.
AGGCTTCCTGTGTCAGATTGGATTGGATTTCGAAACATCTTATCAATACTGTGAAAAATACTCATTTGTATGTGAAAATTTTTGATCAGTTAATATTGGTCCTGTAACAAATACCATGGAGTTGAGGGAAGCTAGCTGTCGAATTTTTAAATTTCCTAAATCAATATATCGATATTAGGTACATATTATACACTAGTTAATTTGTTGTTCGGCAAACATGGTAGTCAGTGAGGTAAGAAATTAAGAGGAGGCTGACAAAGATGACCGAATAAGAAAACGGACCTAGCAATTGTAAAATACATATATTGATGAAGGGAAGGACAGCGCGTATGGATGGATGGACGGACGGATGGATAGACGGACGGGCGGATAGACGGATAGACGGACGGATGGATGGATGGATGGAAGGACGGACAGATAGGCGGAGGGACGGATAGACGGACGGATGGACGGATGAATGGACCGACAAGCTAGCAGACAGGCAAGCAGACGTGTGGACGTATGATGTAAAGTTTGGTCAGGTACTGACTTTCATGCGAAATTACCGACTTAAATCTGTGCCAGTCAAACTTATTTAACCCTTAACTCTCTATCAAACGACAAAGGTTTAGACTTGGCAAGAATCAAGGCATTTTCAGACGACGACATGGCTCAAATGATGTAATTCGTCTTCGAAAGGGTAGAAAACATTATAGGAAAAGGACAACATACTGGTTACCAGCATTTTCTGATATCAGACTGCACCTTCTGTGCAGTCTGATCTTTGATCTACACTGTCCGCAACGTGGCAATTGGTCATGCCTAGCAGACTAGGGCTAAATAAATAACGATTTCAAGCAATGTTCAGCTCCTTTAGATGGTGTATTGTACAAAATTCTGTAAGACTGGGGTGCTTTAACAAAAGGTACGCGTAATTATTTTCCTAAGCTCATTTCCCATGGGAAGTTTTTCATTTCTGCCGACTATTCATAAAGCATTGAGAGTACCCCGCTTCAGACGTGTTTCTATTAATAATTAACCGATTCCTTCACCAGTAAAATTTCCACTCCTCCGAAATGAAGAACGTTTGCGGAACACAATGGTCTACTAGAACTCGGATGGGATAATGCTTGAAAAACATTACAGCAAAATGAGAAATTGTTTAGTCAACTGTGTTTGTTGTTGTTGTTGTTTAACTCTTTACCAAACGACAAAATTTTAGACTTGTCCAAAATGAAAGTATTTGCAGACGACAAAATAAATGTGACTGAAAAAAAAATGAAATTTCTTTTGAGAAGGGTAGAAAACATTGTGGGAAAAGGAGAAAATGCTGGCTACCAGCATTTTCTCCTTTTCCCACAATGTTTTCAAAGGGCTTCTGTTCCAGGGTCGTTAAAAAGGCTTCTGTTCCAGGGTCGTTGTCGTATGCGATCAAGTACAGTTTTGTCATACTCGACCGATGAAACATATTTGATATCTAAATTAACTCTATATCAGACGAGAAAAAAAAATATACTCGTTTAAATTAAAAGCATTTGCAGACGACAAATTAAATGTGGCTTTAATCATAAGATTTGTCTTTGAAAGGTTGGAAAACATCGTGCGAAAAGGAGAAAGTTACCAGCATTTTCTCCGTTTCCCGCAATGTTTTCAGAAACCTTCTTCTTTGGGGTTGTAAAGGCAAGGTCTTATATGGTAAAAGCTTTGGGTAATTGGTTCGTCATCACAGGTTCATTTATACAGTCAAAACTTGAATTTGAGAACCAAGAGGGAGTACTGCTCTATGCAGATAGTTGCTAAGTGCAAGTGGCCTTTAAAACAGGTTAAACCGTACAGAAACCTGTCTTCGTGGCAAAGTCTGTTAAGTGACTTGTACTGAGCCAGCATAGACTTAATTCTCAGGGAAGACAAATATATGGAAATGATTTTGTACTAAGCAAGCACCTGTCTAAAGCAAGCGCATTGTTGGTATCGCTAATGATAATCAGCATTTTTGCATTTTCCAACAATCTTTCCTTCCCATTCAAAGCCATCCTAACAAATAAACCACGATTAAATTATTGTACGCAATTACTTTCAATTTTGTGAATGAAACGAGTCTAAAATTTGGTGTCGAGTAAAGAGTTAATGAATCAACCTTTGTCCTGCTATATAAATAAGTGAAATGAAATTTTTCAGCCGATAGTAAAAACCCATTTTTTTTTCCATTTCAGAGGTGTTTTTTGGGGGGAAAATATCTCCTTATCGGACGGTATAGATCTAAGATCAGACTGCACGTTCTGTGCAGTCTTATCTTGATCTGCATTGTCGGCAAAAGGTCAGTGAGTCGCGCTTAGCAGCCTAGGGGTTAAGCTGTATATTGGCAAAGAAAAATGTATGAATGTTGTGTTACCCATACAATATGTTCCCATTGTTTGTTTTCAGATATACGACGTTCAGATTAACAAGTTCAGGATATAAGAATTTACAGATACACGAATTTGAAGACAGACAAATTTACGGATACACGAATTCACTGGTACACGAATTTACAGATACACGAATGTACAGATACATGAATTAACAGATACGCGAATTTACAGATACAAAAAGACAGGGATACATTAATTTATTGATACACGAATTAACAGATACGTGAGTTTCCGGACATAGGAATTAAGAGAAACAATCTGCTTTCATCGCTGATTACGTGTGATGAACGGTTATTTCTAATTTAAAATGACGTCATAAGAAGAAAATGTCATTATAAAAAAGATTTTTGTAGCAAATCCACGAGCAGCTTTATTCTGAAGGAGTGAAATTGTAAGTTGGACTTTTCACCGGTTATCTGATTTATTTGTGAAGCACGCACTGCGAGAACCTAGGATACAAAGTCGTAAAATGAATCGCAAACGAGGAAACAAAACGAAAGAAATTTATGGCGCAGCCATTCGTCGGTCTGAATACGATGACGGTATTATACGTAATAACCAGAGAACAAGAAATCGTTTTAATTCTGAGATGCAATATCACGACAGGGCTCAGAAAGTGATCATGAAGGATCTAGGAAAAGAGAGTCATATACTTCAGAACAAACTGGAAAACGATCGCAAACCGCTCGCTTTCGGGCTCTTTGGTTCGAAATTTGGGACTACTTATTCCTCTCAAACTCCGCGCAAGTATACACCAACATCGCCATTTGGTCAGGTGACCTCAAGTAGTGCGCTAAGGCCTGGCTTTAGAAGTTCAAAAACGACTGAAACAAAATTTCCGTGGGATACTGACGTTTCAGATGGAAATAGTGCAGCAGGACGTGAAAGTTTTGTTTCGAATCATACAACGCCCTCTAGGTCTAGCTTTAAATTGCGATCAACGTCATCATTGACGTATTCAGCTTCTCGTGCTCAAAATGACGATTTTTTGGCCCAGCTTTTGGACGAAGCCATGAATGATGAAGTGTTATACACACAAAGTCCGGAAGCCAGATCGCCTTCAAAGGTGGAAACGACGTCCTTACCCAAAACACCTCGCACATCAAGACGACGTTTCCAGACCCCGGTATCCAATATGAACGGCCACTAGTTCCTGCGACATCGTCATGACCCAGCATTTTACGTTACTCTTCCTCGATGGGCTTATGGGACATTTAACCGAAAAAATCTCGTTTCCACAAATTTTTCATCCTTATCCTGCTAAATTAAAAATAAATGAAACTTTCAAGCGGATAGTAAAAAGCACAAATATTCCTACTTAAAGATATTTTTGGAGCAGATTTATCTCCTTATCGGACAGTGTAGATCCAAGATCAGACTGCACGTTCTGTGCAGTCTGATCTTGATCTACGGTGTCTGCAAATGGTAAGTGAGTCGTGTTTAGTAGCCTTAGGGTTCAGATAGCATTTGATTGGTTCCGTGATTACATTTCACGGAAGTTTGGACCAATTAATTGACACGTTACAAATTGCTTGTCCGAAAGTGTTTTCCTGTTTTACTTTTAAGGAACAAAATCCCCCGATTTGACGTCAAAGGTATCCTCCTCGTAAAATAATCTTCAATTGAAAAACAAATTTTGATGTTTGAACATCCTCTCTCTGGTTCATTAACTCTTAACCTGCTATATTACTAAAATGAAACTTTCAAGTCGACAGTAAAATTCCAGATATTGCTATTTCAAAGTTATTTTTCGGGGGGGAAAATATCGCGTTATCGGACAGTGTAGATCCAAGATCAGACTGCACGTTCAGTGCAGTCTGATCTTGATCTACACTGTCCGCACAAAGTCCTTGAGTCGCACTTAGCAGCCTAATGGTTAATATTGTTAAAAAAAAGATTCCTCGTATTCACACTTCTCACGACAAGGAATGGACTACAAACGAAGACACACCTACATTGTCAAAGCGGACGATACGAATACCTTCAGTCTCTCTGGAAGCACTGAGTTTTTCGTGGGCGTGTCCTTAGGCAAGATACTCCAGAGCTGTAACCTAGTACTAGTGAAACCCAGAACATACATGAATAAGTGAGCTATCGCTGTCATATGACTGAAATACTTTTGAAAGAGGCGTAAAACACCATTCAATCTATCAATTAATACACGTATAGATAACTTCAGGGCCCGTATTCAACGTATTCAACATTGCCTTCCCAGTCTTAAATCAGAGTTAGAAAGTAACGTCATTTCTGATTGGCTTAACCATTTAGTTTAGCCAATCAGAAACCGCGTTACTTTGGAATTTAGAAAATTCTTGTGAATTAGACTGAGAATGTTACCGGTATAAAGATTTTTTTTTCCGGTCGTATTCACCAACTACCGTGCTATGCATTTCTGTCCTTATTCCAGCTTTATATATAACGTAATTTCGGGTTTAAGCATTTGGTTTAGCCCGTCAGAAATTGCGTTACTTTGAAATTTATGAAATTCTTGTGAATAAGGCTGGGAATGTTATTAAGAATAGTTTCTGGCCGTATTCACAAACCATTATGTAGTCTTATTCCAGATTTGGAAGGTAAAGCAATTTCTGATTGGCTTACCCAAATAGAATCAGAATTTGTGTTACCGTCTCAGTTTAGGAAATTCTTAGTGATTAAGGCTGGGATGTTAACCCTTAACCTGCTATAAGCTAACCCTTATCCTGCTAAATAAGTGACATGAAACTTTCAAGCCGATAGTAAAAACCAACTTTTTTTTTTATTTCAAAGGTACTTTTCGGGGACAGATATCGTCGTCTCGGACAGTGTAGATCCAAGATCAGACTGCACCTTCTGTGCAGTCTGATCTTGACCTACACTATCCGCAATAGGCCAATGAGTCGCGCTTAACAGCCTAAGGGTGAAAAGCAAAATGGTTGCTGAGACAGGGCGTAGATTTCTGAACAAAGCTATTTTCTTCAATCAGTTGTGACTATAATTATATTTTATCTCTGTTCAGCTTAAAGTGCTATTATAAATTGTGTAACTTTGCCCAGTTTGCTTAATCGTAATCATCTATAGCAATTAAAAGAAAAAAAAAACTTCGTTATGCGGAATGTTCGGTTAATGTTAATAAGAGCTTTAATGCAAATTAACGCTCTACCAAGCGATCCCTTATCTCAACGACCCTGAGAATTTGTATTGGGATTTGATGCCGCTTTCACAGCTTAGTTCATATCACAGCGGTCAGTGCACCTACGCATGTGTTTCCTGGCTTTCTCACACCAGTACTGACACATCTTTCTTTCAATGTCACTGACTACTTTCCCAATATGAATCAGAGGTGAAAGGCGAAAAATCGCGGGAAAGAAAGATTCCCTCAACCGGGTATCGGACTCACAACTACCAAGTCACGAGTCACATACGGTAACCACCGAGCTACCCGGGCAGGCAACGACCCTGAGAAAGAAGATTTTGAAAACATTGTGGGGAAAAGGAGAAGGTGTTGGTTACCAGTAATTTCTCTGACCAGCTTTTCATTTTTTTTCCCAACAATGTTTTACCCTCCTTTCTTTTTTTTTAACTTTCTTTCTCAAGATCGTTAAAACTCGGGATTACTTTGTAAAGGGTTGAACAAATCAAATCCAGTAAGTACTTTTAAAACCATTGCAGTAACCCTTTACCACACAATCCCGACTTTTAACGACGAAGACTTTTGAAAACAATGTGGGAAAATGAGAAAATGCTGGTAACCAGCATTTTCTCCTTTTCCCACAATGTTTTCTACTCTTCCAAAAACAAACTTCAAATTTTCATTCACATTTATTTTGTCGTCTGCAAAAGCTTTCAATTTGGACTGGTCTAAAATTTTGTCGTTTGGCAAAGAGGTAAATAGAGAAAGTAAGCTTGTGATCCATATTTTTACTCATGAGAAAAAAAAAAGCAGCTGCGTTTTGACTACTACAGCAAGCAGTTAAAACCGATGCTTAACTCTTACACTGCCAACGTCGCCTTGGGTAGCTTTGGCTGCACAAAACGTGCAATCCGATCTTTAACCTACACCGTCTGCTACCTGATGCTAACCCCTATCCTGTTAAATAAAATAAATGAAACTTTAAAACTGATTGCATAAACCTAAACTTTCCTATTTTAACGGTATTTTTGGAGGAAAGATGTCTCCTTATCGAACAGTGTAGACCTAAGATCAGACTGCACGTTCTGTGCAGTCTGATCTTGATCTACGCTGTCCGCAAAAGATCAGTGAGTTGCGCTTAGCGCCCTTAGGCTTAATATTTGACCATAGTTTGCTTCAATTGCAACAAAAATAGACTTGAAGATCTCGAAAAAAGTCGAATCCATTTAGTTGGCTGCGAAAGAGTTAACACATGACCATCCTCCCCCCCCCCCCCCCCCCCCCGCCTACTCGGTTAGCGTATCTGACTCGTGACCTGGTGGTTGCAAGTTCGATACCCGGTTGAAGCAAACTTTCTTTCCGGCGATTTTTTGTCTCTCACCTCTGATTCGTGTGGGGAAAGTAGTCAGTGGCTTTGGAAAGAAAGTTGTGTCAGCACTGGTGTGAGAAAGCCAAGAAACTGGTGTGAGAAAGCCAAGAGTGCGTCACTGACCGCCATGATATTACCTGAGCTGTTAAAATGGCGTTTAACTCCAATACACCTCCCCCCCCCCCATTTGAAAACAGTGTTAAATTGATTGACTGTATGGTATTTAACGCCGTTTTCAACATAATTTCAGTTATATCGCGGCGGCCAGTGCACCTATCCATGCTTACCTGGAGTTTCTTTTACCAGTACTTTTACCAGTACTCCGCACAATTTTCTTTCCAAGCCACTGGCTGCTTTCCCACATAGCCATTGTCGAGACAATGGTCAGCGGTGAGAGAGGAATGAATCCTGTTGCAATGACTATCATCGATCCTCGGAAATAAATTGGCCGGGCCGGGGATCGAACCAGTGACCTCCTGTTCGAAAACGGCGTTAAAAGAGTAACAAACAACGCAAAACCAATTCTTTATCTATTTGATTTTGGAATGAAGACAAAACCATTTGATAATTACAACACAATACAATACAAAAGATAAAAACAAAAACATATACATATGCTTAGCGAAAAGAAACTTTAAAAGAGTTTTTCCCTCTCTATCTACTATACAAAAGTGGTAAGCCATATCACGGGGAATAACTCAATTTGATGTAAAAGTTTTATTTACGTGATGGCCTCCCTTACATAATTAAAGCATAAAACAGCTTTGTAGACAACTTCAAAAATATCATTGTAATATGGTTGATCAACAACAACAACTGAAGTATAAAGCATTATTTTAAGAAAAACATTGTGGAAAAAAAGAAAGCAATTTCTCTCTTTGCCACGATGTTTTCAAAAGTGGTCTGCTACAAGACGCAGAGATTACCTTATCATGAAATATCATGGTCATATTTTACGATACATCTTTACAGCCAGAGAGAAAACACGCTGTTAAAATTTGACAGACCGTAGAATGGTTCAGAATTTAGTCAGATGTGTAAACAAAAACTAAATATAGATAAATTACTGATATATATGGTGAACGGGAAAAATACGTTTATCGGAAATCTTCGATTTAAAACCGGAAACATCAGATCAGTGGCTTCTATGTTGGCCCCAAGAAAATGAAATGCATTTTCTATCGGTCGTAATCTATGCAACCTTGCAACCGTCAGCAACATTTGGCATGAAGAAACAAGAATGACTGTAGTTTGATGAAATAAAGATGGAATGGTTTAAAACCTGGCTGAAAACGGGGCTTCTGGGTTTCAGTAGATTTCTCTCAGCCAAGGTAGCTGAGTGTTTATGTCCATGACTAGTAATCCAAGATTGTGAGTTCGAATCGCAGCTTAGGCTAGTCTGTGAGAAGTGATGACAGTCATTGCGACAGAATTTATTTGTCACACAACGCCGCAGATAGCCTGGCATTTAGGCCCTGCATTTGAGTCATTCTAATAAACAAGGTACACAACTATAATAAATCTACAGAAATATGTGTTGTTATTGGCCCTTCATCTGAAATGCGTTAAATGCAGACATTGGGAAGATTATATTAGTGTATTTGTTTTGCAGTTTAATTTCAGGGTTTTTTTTTTATAAAAATGCTCTATTAAACGGACTGATATCAGTCTACGCTGCAGACTGTTTCTTAGGTCAGCCAGGATAGCTCAAGTGGTAGCGCGTGAGACTTGTGAGCGACAAATCTCGGGATATTTGAGGGTGTGGGTTAGAATCCCATGACTAGCCAATTGGGGAAAAAATGAACCATGCTCTGTGAAATGGGGGCTTAATGCATCTGCCTCTGCAAACAGTATCGACCCACGTCAGCCTCCGCAGTCCCGACGTGAGTTGAAAATGTTTGCTATCTGAAAACTTTCTGTGTAGCAAAGGAAAACTATACCTCCAGATCAAGTTGATTGTTAGGCTAAATGGATTTTATGGATCCATAACTATGTGAGGAACTGTTTGGTGTGTTGCATTACGGAGATGCAATCACCCCACTTTTACCGGAGCATGACTAAAGTTTTTTAGATGAAACGTAAGATCTGGGTGCCCTGTAACGGTGTTATACACCAAGCACGTTCGGAAACCAGCAATAACTTAGGACGTATCTTGCACTATCCTCCATGACATTAATTTCTGAGAGCCTTCTCGCAGCCTTGGTTCCCAGTCCGTTCATTTTTTTTTTTTTTTTTTTATTATGCCGTTACTTTGTCAATAACGTAAACGATAAACAGAAAGCTGTCAAAGATCGATAGTAGACCACGATTCTAAGGAGGGCATGATACGGAATAATTAACCCTTATCCTACTAACTAAGGTAAATAAAACTTTCAAGGCGACGGTAAGAGCCCAGATAACGTTATTTCAAACTTATTTTTTTTGGAGAGCGATATCTCCTTATCAGACATCGTGGATCCATGATCAGACTGCACATTTTGTGCAGTCTGATCTTGATCTACACTGTCCGCAAAAGCTCAGCGAGACGCGATTAGCAGGATAAGGGTTAAAATTATTACCGCCTGAACCAAGGCTACCTTCTCGGGACGTCGCCAAAATGGGCAACCGGTAGTGAAGATTAATAAGTAATGATTACGAACCAAAATAAATCAATCATATTGTTTCTACGGTCCTGTATGTTGAATAAAGTATCCAGATGCTTGACCAGAGTGGTAGAGCAATGCTGAGTAAAGGACCAGTAGCAAAGTAAACAATGCGGGTGTTAAAATAAATTTGAATTTAAATAATACCTTTTAAAAGTACGAAAATTATTGTGGCGATGACAATCCGTTATTGTACAGTCGGCGCAAGAAAAGTGAATTTTAAATTTGGGCAAATCCTTGCCAAGTCACGCTATCTTTTGTTTACATTTTACCTGGTTTTAAATTTCTTCGTTTTCTAACAAGGTTTTTTACCCTTTCAGAAACAAATGTCATCATTTTAGCAACATTCAGTTTATCGTCTCTGCATGGGCCTACTTTCAATTAGGACAGGCATAAAAAATTTTCATCTGTTTGAAGCCATTAAATATGTTTCGCTTTAATTTTAGTCCCCACTTTTCCTCTAATTAAGTGTTCTTCTGCATAGATTTAAAGTTACGCCATAGAATTAGCCCTTGCCACCATTATGAAGCGGCTCACAAAATCTGGGAATATAGGTTCCACGAAAATCTACGTCCGTTTTCGCATCTTCTTCGTCTTCTTCTTTATCCGGGCACTTGTAACCTATTGGGCATGCGCATAGGAAGTTGTATCCGACAATCAATGGTTTCCCGTCGTTATGATGTTTACTATGGGGATCCACGTAAATTTTAGAGCAGGGCAATCGTTTATTCACACATTCTTCCTGAAAATGATCGGAAAACCCATTCGTCTACACATTTTAGCTTTGGCATCAGGAAAGAGTGATTTACTCTGTACCAAAAGACAAAATTTTGGACTCGACCAAATTCTAAGCATTTGCAGAATACAAATCAATCGTAGCTCAAATCGTTGATCCATGATTTCTGACTTGGATTGGGTCAGAGGGAAAAAAAGAGGCGCGTTAGCCGCATTTTCCACGTTCCCCACAATGTTTTCAAAATCCTTCTTCTTCAGGGTCTATAAGACAAGGGATTGTGTAGTAAATGATTAGATTATCATTAATGATTATTCCAGATTGTCAAGACCAGTCTATTTCATGATTCAGTCCGCAGTTGCTACACAAAATGGATTTTATAGAAACATAATTACGTGACGACTGGCTAGGTATAATGCATCATGGAGATGCATTAGACCCCCTTTTGTCAGAGCATGGCTCAAATTATTAAGAGCAAAGTTTGTCAAAGCACAAGTGTCTGTGGCCTTTAGCCCACTGTATGATGTCTTCCTCTCCAATAATTGAAATTGTAAATTAGTTATTGCAAGAATTTCTCGAAAAATACAAAGTAAAAATGTACTGCAGCCCTGTGTTTTTTGCCGACTTCGATTTTTCTGGCGTGAATAATATAAAATGGGGTAGCTATTAGAATCCGGCTACTGCATACACCAACAGACCAGTCTTTTACCCATGAAATGAACTGTGGTATCCGTTGACCTCATGGTAAGTAGGAATTTATTTTTTGCTTTGATATTGTTTTCAAATTTAAGAAAAACGAGAGGCTTTGATGTTTGGCTAAACCTGGGAATTTAATGTCGAAATGAAACTTACGACAGGTTGAAAGTGACCTGCAGAGAATAGTGCACACACAATCAATCAATATTGCGTACTTCCGCCAAGGGCTTGCAGAACAGCTTGCGGTCTTCGTTTCATACCTCTCACAGCTCAATCAGTTGCTGCCATGAGGTCAAGGGATACCTAAGTTCAGTTCAGTTCGGAGGCAACAGACTGGATCTTATTTCCAACCCATTTCATATCATTCACGCCAGAAAATCAAACCCGGTAAAAACACAGGGGTGCAACACTAGTTTTACTATGCATATATCGGACACAAAGGACCCAAGATCAGCATGCAAGCTAAGCGCAGTCTGATCCTTTAAGCCCTCAACTCTCTACCAAGCGACAAAATTTTGGACCTTTCTAAATTCAAACTATCTGCAGACGACAAATTGATTGTGGATCAAATGGTGGAAATTGTCTCTGAAAGGAAAGAAAACAGAGTAGGAAACAGTAGCATTTTTCCTTCCCCCATGATGTTTTCAAAAGCCATCTTCCTAAAGGTTGTCAAAACTCGGGGTTGTTTGGTAAAGGGTTAAAGCGCTTAATAAATGAAAACTATGAGGTATACCTCGGTCAGAAAGAGAGTATTTCAATTTCAAGGATTTTATTGCCAAAATAGTTTTACAAAATAGCTGACAGTATGGATCCAAGTTCAGACTGCACTTTCTTTATAGGATGATGTTGATCTACACTGTCTGCAAAGGCCACTTCGATTTTGATCTACATTGTCTACAAAAAAAGTCCCTCCACACTGTCTTAAAAAAAGCCAGTCCAATCTTGATCAATAAATACATTGTACAATAAAAACCCCTAAGTATCGCTCAGTGCCCTACAAATTAACCGAACGTTTCCTTCTGCAAGATACCTATTAAAACTGAATTGCCCATCTTACCTTCCCACAAAAATACTCGTATATCCACACTCCCGTCTTATTGTCGTGTTTATGAGTCGGATGTCGCCACCAGCCTAATAGCTCGTACTTGTGACCCGGGCACGTGCACCTAGCCTCCCGCACGTGTGGGCTCCATTCCCTAGTCGATGTACCGATAGTGATGGCTAAATCGTCCGGCTCACAGAGTCGTTCAGGTATGATTGGCACACAAAACTTGTACTGAATCATCTTGTCCGCTGAAAGAGTAGCAGTAACAATGGTTTATTGTATGGCGTTTAAAGCCATTTTCAACATCATTTCATTTATATCGCGGCGGCCAGTGCACCTGTCCCTGCTTTCCTGGAGTTTCTGTTACCAGTACTTCGCACAAGCCACTGGCTGCTTTCCCACGTAACCATCATCGAAACAATGATAAGCGGTGAAAGAGGAATGAATCCTGTCGCAATGACTATTATCAATCCTCGGACAAAAATTTGCCGAGCCAGGGATTCGAAACAGCGACCCCCTGTTCTCAAGTCATGTGTGCTACCGACTGAGCAACCGGGGATCTGCAGTAATAAATAGTAGTAGTAGCAATAGGTGTAGTAGAAGTAGTAAGAGTAGCAGTGGTGGTGGTGGTAGTAGTAGTACTAGTAGTTGTCGACGCATCACTAATAGTAGTAAGTAGTGGTGGTAAAAGAAGTAGTAGTTATGACGGTGTACTTTATGTATTAAACAAGCTTTAAAGATTCTGTGATCTGTGGCTAGTATTGGCTATAGTTTAAAATCCGTCAGCAATTATGAAACGACAGAGAGAGAGAGAGACAGAGAGAGAGAGACAGAGAGAGAGAGACAGAGAGAGCCTACATCTTTCAAAGTGTGACCATGACAGTGATTTAAAATCGTCCATTTTCCATTCTGAGCTACATCCAGGACATTTACAATATGGCCCTTCGTCAAACTCGGACCCATCCGGGTACTTCATGATGGATGTACAGACATGCGCATTGGACCTGCATTCTGGTTTCTCGGACTGGCCATGTGTCTGCAAGGTAAATAATATTTTCAGCGTAAAACAGTGTAGAAATTCTGGACAAATCTTGAACGGCAGTAGTAGAAAGACAGCAAGGTAGGGACAAACCCTTCCAAGATTCCCCACTCTCAAAATTCTTCGTGCTTTAAATTCATCAAATCAATGAATCATCCCTCCCAAGAATCCTCTTTTCCAAGATTCCTTCCCTCAAGATTCTTCTCTTCCAAGATTTCTCCCTACATAGATTCCTCTCTCCCAAGATTCCTCACTCACAAGATTCATCCTTCCCAAGATTCCATCCTCTCAAATTCCTCCCTTTCAAATTCATTACTCCAATGATCTATCCCTCCCAAGATTCCTTCCTGCAAAGAGTCCTCTCTCCCAAGATTCCTACGTCCCTTCCAAGATTTCTCCCTCCCAAGGTTCCCTACTTCCAAAGTTCCTTTCTCCGAAGATTCCTCCCTCCCAAGGTTCCATACTTCTAAAATTCGTCTTTCCGAAGATTCCTCCCCCTCCCAAGGTTATTTACTTCTAAAATTCCTCTCTCCGAAGATTCCTCCCTCCAAAGATTCCTCCCTCTCAATATTTCTTACTCCCAAGATTCATCCCTTTCAAAATTCGTCCATGTCAAAATTCCACCCTCAAAAGATTACTCCCTCCAAACATTCTTCTGTCCTATTATTCCTCCACCTCAAGATTTCCCACTTCCAAGATTTCTCCCTCTCAAAATTCCTTCCTCCTAAGATTCCTCTCTTCAAAAATTCCTACCTCCTAAGATTCTACCCTCCTATTATCCCCCCCCCCCTCAAAATTTCTCCCTCCCAAGTTTCCTCCCTTCCAAGATTTCTACCTCACAAGATTCCTCTCTCTAAATTCCTCCCAAATTTCTTGCCTTTCAAGATCTTTTCCACCCAAGGTTCCACCATCCAAAGATAACTGCCTCTCAAAATACCTTCCTCTCAACATAAGTCCCACTTACTTGTACTTTTCACAGAAAACATAATGTATCCTATTGTAAAGATAACTCAACAAGACTTGGGGAAGCCTTTTGAGAGACCTTGGAGGGGATCTTCCTCTTTGCAAATTAATTTTCTAGTTAGCTTCTATTCTTTTTTCATTCTACTTTACATTCAAAAATAGTGGTAAAAGAAGAAATTCTGTCTTATGCACTTAACCTTAATTTTAATGGAATATCTGTATTATACAAGAATTGATTTTTCATTGGTCATCCGCTATTTAACAATTGAACCATGCTCTTTGAAAAGGGGCTATAAGGCATCTGCAAGAAGTGTCGATCCACGTCAACCTGCGCAGTTCCCGCAGGCTGACCTGGGTCGAAACTTTTAGCTCTCGGTAAATTCCCTTCATGTTCAAGGGCCATTCTAGCTCATAATTCAACTAGTTGTTAGACAAAATGAATTTTATGGATCTATAATTATGCGATGACGTGCTTGGTATCATGCATCACGGAGATGCACTAAACCCCCTGTTGCCAGAACATGCCTCAATTACTAGTATATTACATATACGTTGTACTTACATCAAAGACGTGCTCATCTGTCCGACCCGGAACTAAAATGTCCAATGTCCATATCAAGCATACAAATATGAATATTTCAGAAAAATACATCCTTAGAGGTAAGTCAAGACAACAGCCCAAATATGAGATTATTCCAAAACATAATTTCAAGTCAAAAATAACTCTATACACGTTCAATGATTCCGGTGAATCCAGCCCCGCAGAACAGATTATTGATTTCTATGCTGCTACAGAACTCTCTACTTTTAGCCGTTTACCACATCTATCCAATTTCGTATTCCCATTGACTAACATGCACTTTTCAGTGTGCAAGAAAAATAATCATACTGCCTCTAATCGATCAATCAGTCATAAGAAAAACTTTAGTGGTAGAAACCGAGGTTACTGGAGCTATTTACATAACTTATGCTATTAGTGTTCCTCGCCTAACATCAAAGTTATTGCTCTCCAAAACCAAGAGGTGTTATTTTTCAGCTAAATTTTGTCGACGTCGCCATTGACGTCAATGTATAAAACAAATCGAAATTATTGATCATTATAAAAAATTTAGACAGCTTAATTTATGTCGAATCTTAAAATATAAATTTCATGTTAAAATTCATTTTGCTTTAGATCATACGAGTTTCATAACCATAGTTTCGTCATTAACGAATTATAAAACTGAGTTGGAAATACATGCACATGTAATTCAGTTCGGATTCGGATTTTGATAATATGTGGAAGTCCTTTGAAAACATTGAGGGAAAAGGAGAAAATGCTGGTAACCAGCATTTTCTCCTTTTCCCACAATGTTTTCTACTCTTTCAGAGACAAATTCCAACACTTGAGCAACATTTAATCTCTTGTCTGCATTTACACTGACTGTAATTCCGAGTTCTAATGACCCTGAGGAAGAGGGCTTTGAAAACGTTCTTGTCCTTTTCCCACAATGTGATCTACCCATTTTCAGAAATCAATCCCCTTATTTGAGCCACATTGAATTTGTCGTCTGCAAATGCTTTCAATTTGTACATGTGTAAATTTTTGTCGTCTGCAGAAGAGTTAACTCTTTCAGTGCAAAATGTTTGAGCCATGCTTTGTGAAAAGGGGGCTTAATGCACATGCAAAAAAAGTATCGACCCAGGTCAGCCTGCGAGGTCCGCGCAGACTGACCGGGATCGAAACTCATTGCTATTTGTCAATTTTCTACCTAATGATTAGCGTATCTGACTCATAACCTGGTAGTTGTTGGTTCGATACATGGTTGAGGCAAACTTTCTTTCCGGCGATTGTTTGCTCTCACCTATGATGCATGTGAGAAAAGTAGTCAGTGACTTGGAAAGAAAGTTGTGTCAGCACTGGTGCGAGAAAACCAGAAAACACATGCGTAGGTGCACTGACCGCCCTGTGATATGACCTTAGCCGTTAGAATGCCGTTTAACTACAATACAAACAAACGAACAAAACCTCATGATTCAGACGTTAGATAAATTGGATTTTATAGATCAATAATCATGCGATGACTTGCTTGGTACGATGTATCACGGACATACATCTCTCTTGCCAGAGCTCATATACCTATATAATAGGACAAAATATCGGACTGGAACACAGGCTAGGTAGGGGCTCGGCACAGTAACATTCGCAACAATTCTGGGCGTTCTCTGCGGATTTATTTGGCAGTCTAAATTAGTATGGGTGAAAAGGCGTACGACTGATTACTAGGAAACCTCTCTAGGGAATTCAGACGCTAAACTGTGTTTTCTATTCTGTTCTGACTAAAAGCTCTGCATCGATTTTATTGCTCGAGCTTGTGTTAATAACTTTTGACACATCTTATTCCCGTCTCCCATCAGGCATCAATAAAATTAGCTAGTTTTGACCAGCTAACCCTTGTGACCCACTTTCTGAACCCCAACTTTGCTCCCTTTCTTAAGAAAACGTTAATTCTGGTTTATTCACATTTTGGCAATTATCGGACCTTTGACCCTTTACCACACAATGCCGCCATTTACCGACCCTGAAAAAGGCTTTTGAAAACATTGTGGGAAAAGGAGAAAATGCTGGTTAATGCTGGTCACCAGCATTTTCTCCTTTTCCCACAATATTTTCTGTCCTTCCAAAAAACAATCTTCAATTTTTGAGTCGTATTTATTTTGTCGTCTGCAAACACTTTCAATTTGGAAATATCTTAAATATTGCCGTGTGGTAAAGGGTTAAATTTTTTCTGGCTGATCCTACGGACCCTTCTGCTATCCTCCATTTCGCTGCTTTCCTATTCCTTAAACTGATCAACCAAGCATACAAATATTTCGTACATGTATGTATGTAAAAACAAGGTACATTCTTCGATTTCAATGTTCTCCATAGATAACGGTTTATTAATTTATGGTACTTAACGCCGTTTCAACATTATTTCAGTTATAACGCGGCGGCCAGTGCACCTACCCATGTTTCCCTGGATTTTCACTTACCAACACACTTTGCTCTTCCCAAGCCACTGGCTGCTTTCCCACGTAACCCTTGTAGAAACACTGATCAGAGGTGAGGTCCGAGAAATGGATCCTGTCGCATTGACAAGAACATGAACCCTCCAAAGAAAATTTGCAAAGCTTGTAATTTGTTTTCATAATGGAGAAATCTTAATGTATCAGCCAGTGTAGATCAAAGATTAGACTGCGGGCTCTACGGGTTAAGGAACGAGATAATTATGCATGAAGAGATATGATAAAGAGGTTGCCAATCTAGTAATTGCTTCTCTTTCCTAATTTTGTATATAGGTTAAAAGTGAAATTTTCAATTAAATATGAGCCATGCTCTGGCAAAAAGGGACTTAATGCATCTCCGTGATGCATTATACCAAACGAGTCATCAGATGACCATGAATCCATAGCCATTTTGTCTAACAACCAAGTGATTCATAATTTAGACTGGTCCTTTGACATACATGAAAGTGACCGATAGCGAAAAGTTTCGGCCCATGTCAGCCTGCGCGGACTGCGCAGGCTGACCTGGGTCGATACTTTTCGCATGTGCAATAAGCCCCCTTTTCACAGAGCATGGCTCATATATATATATTTTTTTACAATAATAGATGTTAATCTAATTCATCGTTGCAAAAAGGAGCAGTTGATGCTGAAACTTGATTGTATGTCAGAAATTACATGTAGAATGTACAATAATGGGTCATAAAAAGCATTAAATTACTAATTAGTACAAGAAAAGGATTATGCCCTATCATATCCATTTGCTGGGGTTTGAATAAGCTCCGCGAGGTAGCCTATCAATTAACGGTAGCTATACTTGTACAACGTATATCGGTCGATAGGCCCGCAGAATAAATTTGTCCACATATTTTTTCTCCCAACCACAATTTAGTATTTATTCATTCGAGACTAATAAAAAGAAGTGGGTCAAGAGCCAGCTTATTCGGCCACTCCGAGAAATGTTTTAGCGAAGACTTTGTTGTTGTTGTTGCTGTCGTAAGATTTGAGTCGCGGGAAAGAAGTCGCCTTAGAAATAAATGTAGGGAATTAAAAACACCTCTTCTGGAACAATATTGTAGAAACCCCTCTTTGTAGTTGCGGTGAAATAGGATCTTAGAAACACTACTTTTTCGATTGCAGATTATATCGTAATATCAGGGTAGCATTCAGACAATGTATTAGTAAAATATCTGATTATAATATTGATACCGTCCAATTTGGTGACAACAATTTCTTCCTTGCAGAAAATGAAAAAATATTTAATGCAGTTCATGTTTTCATTGGGAGTAGTGGTAGATTTGCTCGAGTTTCAATTTATATTAAATATATAGACTGTGCCTCTCTTTTCACATTGTAATGCCGCGGACATTGGTACACATATACAATTAATTTTTCAATTTTTCCCATCACTCTGCTCAGTCTCCTACGCTTATTCATTTCTTTATACTTCTTTTCTTATAGTAACTCTCTGAAATCTTCACTATCAATTTACATTTTTGGTGTTTTTTCATTTTATTTGACTTACTGCGATTGTTATATCACGTGACTGTTTTTGGGGAGGAGAACTATATAAGCTTTTATGCCTCCGTTCTAATCCTTTTAGTAATGCTTTGTTGTACTTGATGTAACACATGGAAATATATTGAATAAAATATGTTTAAACTAAGTCAGCCCGGATCCAGGCGATAATAATCTTTTAATCAGTCCTTATAGCAGTCTCCTTTCACCTTTTCATGGTATCGATCTATGGCAAACAGTTTATCGCTTCCGTAATATTATTACCGTTCGAATACATAAAAGGAAAAAAAGTGATCGGGCTAGAAAGAAGTATGCTCCCCTTTGTCCCACAATGTTTTAAGACATTTGAATTTACATTGGTACACTATTTTTATTCGATTAGTCTAGTTTATGATATCAAATGTATATGTATGCATGTGCACCTCAAACAGGCCTAATGGTATCTATATAACATGTTCTTGAAGGGATAGGAAATGTACATAAGTCCGAGCAATTTCTCATTTTCCCACAAAGTTTTCAATACAATGCAATGCAATGCAAAATACTTTATTTGACTTCTCAAGTACATTAACGTACAAAAAGAGGAAATGAAAGTAACAAATGAGCATATAGGCTAACATTTCATGTGATCAATGAAGAATAATCATAATAACAGAGGAAGGAGAAATTTAAAAAAAAAGAAACGTTGGACGTTTTCTTCGCCAGAGTCATAAAAAAAAAAAAACACGAGAACTTTAATTAGCCAATGTAGATATTGTGATAAGGGCTGGTTGTTCAAGCGACGTAGAACAAGATAACCTTGCGAATAAATTTTTTGGCATCAGTAATTCTTATTTTTTTAAAAAAGTTTCGAATCGGTTCCATGAAAAAAGGTTCATAAGGAAACTTCTTTTATTGCAAAAATCTGCATTGCATATTTTTCTAGTGCTTTTCAAAGTTCATTAACCTAGACTTACATATTTTTTTTTTAACCTTTTAAAAGGTTAGTCTAATTTCTAAATGGTATATATAACGTTATGTGTCACTATCTGTCAATCTCACGTGCCTTCCGTGATATTGAGATTTGTACAAATTGTAAACAAATTCTAAATTATGACGATAGGAAAAGAACAAAGTAATCCCATTTCCGTCATGCGCACTGATGTCCTAGTAGAATAACAAGGATATTGTCACGAATAATTCTCGAAAATAGTAAGAAAATGCCTTTGTTTGCGAGTAGCTCGCCTTTCGACGCTGATGTCGGTAAGTTTATACTCTAAGTTACTTCATGAAGGACAAAAGGTATGAAAATAAGGTTTCAGTTTTAGAGTGTTCGTTAGCCAATTTTGACAGTTTTATCACAGACACTTGCCATGACAAAATTGGAGATCTGTTTCTTCAACGAAAGACGAATATGTTGTTATACAAAATAAGATATAAATCGTGTTAGATTTTAGATTATTATTAAGAACTACTCCACGGGCAAGTATTAAATCAATTAATTTTAAACAAATTTTCATTTGTACTATTTTGAGTAGACGATACAAACTTGGTGGGTGGGGTATCCTAAATAGAAGACTGGAGACAAAGACAAGATGGCTTAGTTTGTTACAAGTATATGGCCTTGGATTAGATTGACTAAGACTATCCTTATCAAATGAGAAAAATCAATAATGGTGTACAAGATCCCAAGAGATTCAGTGTCATGATTAGCTACAAATAGAGAAGAAAATTGTGTAATGGTCCAGGACTGAAATGAGAACATATTCCTTTATCTCTTTCCTTCACTACTAAATTTTAGACTGGTCCAATTTCAAAGCATTTGCAGATTACATTAACTCTTTACCAAATGACAGAATTTTAGACTGGTCCAAAAAGCATTTGCAGACAATAAAATAAATGTGATTGAAAAATTGAAATTTGTTTTGAGAAGGGTAGAAAACATTGTGGGAAAATGAGAAAATGCTGGTTACCAGCATTCTCCTTTTTCCACAAGATTTTCAAAAGGATTCTTTTACAGGGTCGTTAAAAGTCAGGATTGTGTGGTAAAGGGTTAAATGTTGCTTAACTCTTTACCACACAATCCCCACTTTTAATGACCCTGAGGAAGAAGGCTTTTGAAAACATTGTGGGAAAAGGAGAAAATGCTGGTAACCAGCATTTTCTCCTTTTCCCACAATGTTTTCTCCTTTTTACCTTTCCCAAAACAAATTTCAACTTTTCAGTCGCATTTATTTTGTCTTCTGCAAATGCTTTTAATTTGGACCAGTCTAACAGTTTGTCATTTGGTAGAGTTTACCCTTTATCATATAACAAAATTCTAAACTGGTCCAATTTGAAAGCATGTGCAGACCAAGTGTAAAAAGCTGCTTATGATGATGGTTTCTTCTTTGATAGGGTAGGAAACAAGATGGAAAAAGGAGGAAACGTGGGTTACTAGCATTTTATTCTTTTTTCAACAATGTTTTCACAAGCCTTCTCTTTCAGGATCGTTTAAATTTTGGAATGTGTGGTAAAGGGTTAAATGTCAGGATTTGTCTTTGAAAGGGTAGAAAACGTTATGGGGAAAGGGAGAAAATACTGGACACCAGTTTTGACACTAATGTAGTAGTGTGCAGAAGGAAAGGATGACAGGTATTATGCCGTATAAAATAAGTCCCAATGATTACCCTATGCTGAAAGCCGTGTTCAGCACAAAAACTTTTCAGAGAGTAGACAGTTGTGTTACAGACATACAGAACTATGAGGCCCTTTCAAAATGAGTGAGACAAAGGCATACAAGCCTTCTTCTTAACCCTTTACCACGCAATCCCACTTGTAAAAATCTTGAAAGTGAAGGGTTTTGGAAACATTGTGGGAAAAAGATTAAATGATGGTAATCAGCATTTTCTGCTTTTTCCCATAATGTTTTTTACCTTGTCAAAAATTCCATTAGTTCAGCCACATTTAGGTTGTCATCTGAAAATCCTTCCAATTTTGACCAGCCAAAAATTTTGTAGTTTGGTAAAGACTTAAATAAATTTAGAAGGGACATTTTTTCATTTCATGGGGACAATTTCCCAGACTCTCCTCCAGTGCAGAATACTGTGAAAGGGCAAGTACTGTAAACTGCTGGGCTATATTGATTGCTACCATATATCCCTTGACTAACCTGAATGATTTGAGAATGAAATCTGTAATTACAATCAATAATTTGGAGGTGGAATACTTAATTATTATTATCATTATTTCAGAGAAGGCAACCAGTGAGATGAACACAGTTGAAGACTGGGGACTGATAATGGACATTTGTGACCGTGTAAAAAATAATAATGGGTACAGTACACTCTTTATTCTTCTCCACCTGCAGACATCTTTTTTGAAAACCCTTTACGGAATTATAATCCTGTTTTTCAACAATCTGTTTTGAAGATCTCTGAAAGCAGTTGGTTATAAAGTGTTTCTTTTGATTTTAGGATGCCAAGGTCTGATGGCTGGATTCAGTGCCCTAGCTTTGGCAAGGGTGTTTCTTGAGCACTGTATTGCTAAAAAATTTACAAAGTTGCTAGACTTTCAATCGCACAGTATCAAGGATATTAAAAAAAGTTTTTGAGTTCCTCAAATTACCACAGCTATTCAGTAATAGTAAATGATATATTAGTTGTGAGTAAAAATTGTCTTCTATGATGTTAACTCTTTCGTAAAAATATTTGAAAAAACTATACTTGAGTCATGCTCTGGCAAAAGGGGGCTTAATGCATCTCTGTGATCCATGATACCAAGCATGTCATCACTTATTTATGGATCAATAAAATCCATTTTGGATAACAACGGACTTATTCATGAGGTACAATGGTCCTTTTGCACAGGCTGGCCTGGGTCAATACTTTTCGCAGATGCATAAAGCCCCCTTTTCACAGAGCACAGCTCACTTGTATTGTGCAGTGTGTCATTTTAAACATTAATTTGGTTATATCCATGTAATGACTCTGTTTTATGGCCTTCCTTTTTCTTTAAAAATTGACTTCCTTATTTTCAGGTCTAAAGATTGTTTAAGGTCAATTGTGAAGAGACTGAATCACAGAGTGCCATTTGTGGCCATGCAGGCTTTGACAGTATGTAAAAAACTATCTATTCCTTAAATAAAGAGTAACACTTTGCCATATAGTTCAGTATTTCATTGACTCTTGGAAAATAGGACTTTGAGACACTGTGGAAAAAGAAATTTGCTGGTAACCAGCAATTTCTCCTTTTCTCTGGTATTGTACAAGACTTGAAACCAGGGGGGTTGCTGGTATGATTCTCCAGCTGGTCCAATTTCAGTTAGGGGATTGATGATAGCCATTGCAACATGATTTGTTACTCTCTTACCACTGATCATTATTTCAACAATGGTTATGTGTGAAAGCAGCTAGTGCTTTGGGAAGAATATTGTGCTAAGAAGAATATTGTGAAAGAATCCTGAGGAAAGCATGGTAAGGTGCACTGGTAGCCATGATATATCTGAAATCACATTGAAAATGTTAGTAAAAGATACATTTAACAAATACAAACAAACAATCTCCTTATTGCACAGTGTTTTCTATCCCTTCAAATATATAATTCCCATCAGTTGAGTTATATTTGTCTTCTTCAGGTGCTTTCAATTTGGATAAGTCTAGAATTCAGTTGAACTGGAGTGGTAAAGAGTTAACCCTTTGACACACAGTCACGACTTTTAACTACCCTGAGAGGGAAGGCTTTTGAAAACATTGTCGGAAAAGGAGAACATGCTGGTTACCAGCATTTTCTTATTTCCCACAATGTTTTCTATTTATGAAAGATAAATTTTATGTTTTGAACAACATTTATTTTGTTGTTGCGAATGCTTTCACCCTTCACCAAACAATTTTAGACTTGTTCATATTGAAGGAATTAACAGATGACATACTATGGTTTCATCATGTAATATTGTCTGTATGAAATTATGTTGATTGTTGGACCGTAAATTTGTAAAAATATCATTTCTAAATGGTATATCTTGATTAAAAAGAAATCAAATTCAATCTGATTACTAAAGTGCTTGAAAAAGAAAATAAAAAAGACCTTTAAAAGGATGGGATTTGGTGATTAGTAAATACAAAGGTTTCATATCCATTGCAAAGGGTTTAACCTTTACGACACTGATAGGATAATCATATCGCCAGTCTGGAGTCCATTAATTAAGACATGCGTAATTATTTGCAAGCTACATTATTATGCTTTAACTCTGTACCATTTGACAGAATTTTAGACAGGTCCAAATTGAAAGCATTTGTAGGCGACAAATAAAATGTGGCTCAAAAATTGAAATTTGATTTGGGAAAGATAGAAAACATTGTGGGAAAAGGAGAAAATGCTGGTTACCAGCATTTTCTCCTTTTCCAACAATGTTTTCAGAAGGCATTTTCCTCAGGGTCATTAAAAGTTGGGACTGTGTGGTAAAGGGATAAACCTTAATTCACAGTTTGGGGTAAAGTTTTTCAGTCATAAAAGTTATGACGAGGCTCAATAGCAGCGAAAAATAAACAATGAGGACGTAAAATGCAACTGAATTTAAATCATACCATTCAAAAGTAAAGAAATTATTGTGAAGATGAAAATCTGTTATTGTATGGTCAGTCCAAGTGTTTGTCACTGGTAGGAGAAGGTATTTCAAAACTAGGTCAAAAGTTGCCAGGTCACCCTTTCTTTTGTTTACTTTTTACCGGATTGTAGAATTGATTTTCCTGCCAGAGACTGACTGTACAAAAACAGATTGTCATCTTTACAATAATTACCATACATTAAGATTGTATAGTTTAAATTTCGATGCATTTTAACATCCAATTGTTTACTTTTAGCCACTACTGTGACTTTAATAATACCATAAAAATCAGTTTCAGCAAAGGAACAAGCAGCAATATGCATTCAGATGCATTTTATCCTATAGTATAAAAAATATTTGAGCCATGCTCTGTGAAAAGGGGGCTTAATGCATTTGGGAAAAGTATCGACAGATGTCAGCCTGCGAAGTTTGCGCAGGCTGGCATAGGACGAAACTTTTCGCTATTTTTAAATTTTCTGCATGTCAAGGGATAATTCTACCCCACGTTTCAGTTGCTTGGTATAATGCATTATGGAGGTGCATTAAACCCCCTTTTGTCCAAGCACAGCTCATTTATATGCTGTCATCACTGGATCTTGGTAAAAGGAGATGAACACAAACAATGTAAAATTTATTCAAGAATGGTAAAGTCTTAACTCTTTACCTTACAACAAGTTCTAGACTGGTCCAGTTTGAAAGCATTTGCAGAAGACAAATTATATGTTGCTAAAATAATTATTTCTGCCTTCAATAGGGTAGAAAACATTATGAGAAAAGGAGAAAATGAAAGTTACCCGCATTTTCTCCTTTTCTCACAATGTTTTTGAAAGGCTTCTTAATTAGGGTCTTTAAAAGTTGGCATTGTGTGATAAAGGGTTAAAGCAATCTTTATGTGAAAATTATTCTAAGGTGTAAATAAAGTGTAAAGAAGTTTCTGTTCGATAAAGAGTGTGTACATGTATATGTAACACCAGTATGTTTGTAATAAATGAAAGCTGAACCAAACTAAGTTGGAGAAGGCAATGGACCAAGAACCTGAATTTGTGGACTTGCCTACCCATGAAAGCAACGAAATTTACTACTCAGCCAATTACTGGTTTCACAGTCTTACATATTTTTTAAAATACATGTAACTTTGTTCTGTATTTAGATAAATTATCCCTGTAGCAAACATTTTAGACTTGTCAAACCTGAAGGCTGAGTTAAAAGTAGGAATTCGTCATTGAAAAGATAGAAAACATTGCAGGAAGAGTAGAAAATGCTGGTTTCTAATGTTTTTATCATTCCTATTTCCCAGGGTCGTTAAAACTAAGGATTTCTGATAAAGGGTTAAAATGGCTGTGTCACTAGTTTAGATAAATTGCATAAGTTGTCAAATTGTGGGACATAGAGAAGCAAGTACAAGTATGTAATTGGCTTTGAATGATTTTTTGCAGCTTTTGAATGCCTGTGTCAGCAACTGTGGACGAGAGTTTCATTTGGAGATCTGTTCAAGAGATTTCATCAGTGAATGCAGAACTTTGATTGGACAGAAGGTAAGTCTTTGTGTGGTAAGATACAGAAAAGGGGAAGATTGCCTCTGGGAAAATCTAATCCTAATTAGCTCAGCTATTTTCGAAGAAAACAATGAGGTATTGTGATAGCCTTGTTGTTGCTGTGTTGTTGTGTTTCAAAAACATTGATGTTTTTCTCATATTTCTATTATTACTGAAAGTAGTTACTTCAAACTTGGATTAGTTGTTAAAGGTCCAGTGGCTGCCAAAAGTAATGAATGCTGGTGTTAAAGTGAATCTAAATCGTACTATGTAAAAGTATGGAAATTATTGTAAAGTGTTAGTCACTGGCAGAGAAAAGAATTTTAAAGCTAGTTAAAAAAAGCAAGTTGTTCTATCCTTTTTTTTACTTTTTACTTGATTGTAGAATTTATTTTTCTGTCAGTAACTAATACTTGGACAACTGTACAATAACAGATTGTCATCTTCACAATACAGGGTAATTTCCACTACTTTTAAATAGTATGAATTAAAATTATATTATGCCCCTTTTTAATTTAGAATTTTTATTGTGAAAGTACCCACACTCAAATGCTGGGATACACATGCAATGCTCTTGTTTTAACTTAGAGATGAGCCATTGGGGTTTTAATTCATTTGCAAAATATGTCAACCAGGTCAGCCAGCATAGAAATCTTTTGCTATTGGTCAGTTTTGTGCATGTCCAAGGACGAGTCTGTCTCATGATGCAGTTGACTGTATGGACCCATGATTATATGACAACCTGCTTGGTGTAATGCATCACAGGGATGCATTGAACCCTGTTTGCCAGAACATGGCTCAATTATTAGCTTGGCATTTTTGGAAGAAAACGTAAAGCTGTTGTCATAGCCTTGGTGTTATCACCTCATCATCGTAGGAAAACTTTGACATTTTATAATATCTCAGTTATTAATGATGATGTTTGCTTCAAACTTTGACAAGTTGTTTGTATCAAAAGGGAACCTGTAAAACAAGGACAGATAACCATCAACATTAACAAAACAACAAACTTACTGTGAACTTGCCCAACTATGAAAGTTTTGCATTATGAGAAATAAACCTTTAAAGCGCCTTTCACTACTACAGTTGCCTCTGCGGCCAGTCTAGATAAAGATCAGACTGCATAAAATGTGCAGTCTGATCTTTGTCCTACATTGTCCACTTTGCTGTATCACTATAGACTAGGGATGGGAAATAATACAAATACTGGTTTTTAGTATTCAAATATATTGGATGAAAGAATTCTAGAATTATTTTATGATCAGGTGTCCGAAATTTGAATGTCCGAATACTGGTACACTTTTAGCAACAGGTACATCTAACAATATCAAATTAAATATGTGCATCGGAAACGTTCACTTACTAGTTCACTAGCCTTTATAGAAAGGTCATCAGTGAATGCAAAATCAATCAGATGCCTTGCATAACTTACTTAGCGCATAAAGATGTTCAAAAGCTAGGATTTGATTTTTATTAAGTAGAAAACATGTGGGAAGAGGAGAAATGCTGGTAACCAACCTTTTTCTCATTTTTCGGCAATGTTTTTACCAGACCTTCCTCCTTAGGGTCTTTTGCCTCACACCTCTGATGCATGCGAGAAAAAGTTGTCAGTGACTTGGAAAGAAAGTTGTACCAGTACTGGTGTGAGAAAGCAAGAAAACACATGCATAGGTGCACTGACCGCCGCAATATGACCTAAGCTGTTAATACTTAGGGTCATGAAAACACAGGATTGCTTGATAAAGGTGTAATTTGTTGTCATATTTACCTTGTATATTTCAGGCTCACCCGAGAGTAGCTCAAAAACTGAAATTTATCATCAAATCCTGGGCAGAAATGAAAGAATTTAAAGAAGATGCTGCTCTAAGGTAATATTCATTTTTACATATCATCTCTTTATTAAACAGCATAATAATTTTTAGACAACAAATTTAGTGTTGCTAAATTGATGGATTTCTGTCTGATTGGATAGAAAACATTGTTGGAAAAGGAGAAAATGCTGGTTACCAGCATTTTCTCCTTTTTCAACAATGTTTTCAAAAATCTACTCTTTTAGAGTCATTAAAAGTTATGACTGTGGTTTATGGTTAACCTTTGGAGTTCCTTACTCTGCTTTTGTTGGCTTTGTGGCCAGTGTAGATCAAGAACAGAAAGCACAAAACATGAAGTCTGATCTTTGACTTACTTTGTCTGCTTCTCTTGTGGGAAAAAGATCTTTGATTTACTTTGTCTGCTTCTCTGGTAGGAAAAAGCAACGCTGATAATTGCTCTTGATAAGTTTTTTTTTTCACTGACTGAAAATTTTTGTGGTGTGTATAAACGCTCTAAGGGTTAACTCTTTGCCAGACCTAATTTTAGCTTCCTCCATGTTGAAAGGATTTGAGCCATGCTCTGGCAAAAGGGGGTTTAATCTGTCCCTATGATGCATCATACCAACTTAGTCATCACATTATCGTGGATGCATAAGAACCATTTAGTCTTAACAATTTGACCCAAATCTGGAGGTAGAATGGTCTCTGGACGTGAAGAAAATTTACAAATGGCAAAAAGTTTTTGATAAATGTCAGGGTGTGCAGACTGTGTATGATGACATTGGTTGATATTTTTTGCAGATGCATTATGAGCCCTTTTCACAGAGCATGGTTCATTTGTAGATGACAAATCTGAATGTGGCTAAAATGATGAGATTGTAAAGGCTGGAAAAGAAAATACTGGTCATCACTTTGGCTGAAATTTTGAAGGGAGCCATTTCTTAAGTATGGGAACTAATACACATGCAAGATTAGTGTCATTATGAATGGTGGACTAATACAGGGTTAATGGCTCACTGATTTTTAGCTCGGCTGTTTTTTAAGAAAACATCGAGGTATTGTCATAGCCCTGGCATCGTATGTGTTGTGGTGTGAAAACTTTGACATTTTATAATGTCTGTTTTATTTCTGAAAATATTTGTTTCAAACTTTGACAAGTTGTTCATTATCAAAGGTGGAACCTATACAACAAGGGCAGGTAACCATCAACGTATTTTTCAGTTATGCCCCTTTTTCAGCTTAGAGTTTTCACTGAAAATCAAGCATCTGCTGCCAAGCGTTGGCACCTGTATGCAGCAGATGCTCTTGTTTTTCCTGATCCAATGAGAAGGCAGCAAGTAAGTGGAGGGTTGTTAGTCAGTTGACAGTTTTAGTTAATAATAGTTTTACTTTTCAGTTTAATTCCTTCATTTTATGAGAGCATGAAAAAGGAGGGGCAAGAATTCTCAGATCCAGACTCCACAGTGAGTATTTTAAGCTTGTGTTTTGCAAGAGCAGCAGATCTTGATTTTTTGGACAGCATAGATCAAGATCATGCTGCATGGAAAGTTCACTATGATCTTGAACCTACACATATACCACTGTATATGTTTCCTGCAGACCGAATGCTTATGTCATGGCCTGGTTTCTGTCATCTGTCCCTTAGTCTTTTTCTTGTTTATGCAATAAAGTCCACTTTTAAATCATCAATAGCTTGAACCCTTTTGATTTTGACAGAAACCTGACAATTAGTAAGGGAAAAGTAACCAATTAAAGTTAAAATTTTGCATTTCTTGTTTACACAATAAAGTCTGCATTTGTAGTCAGATTTTCTTGACATTTGCACAGTTTCTTTGTATTATCAATAGCGTGAACCCTAGTGGTGCTGAAAAGAATCTGAAAAGAATATATTCTGTAACTTTGACAATTATGTCAAAGTTACAGAATATAGGCTTTAATTTTGTACCTGACAAAATGGTTCTTAAAGTAACAAATACCGCTCAAATAAATGATAGTTAGATTGTGGGGATCTTTGCACCTATCCATGTTTTCATAGAGTTTCTCTAACCAGTATTTTCCACAACATTTTTTCAAACCTTAGGCCTCTTTTCTACATAAACATCATCAGAACAAAGATCCATGATGAGTGGAATGAAACAGAATGTGCAGCCTGATCTTGATTGTTTGTGACACAATAAGTGTTACAAAGTGACAGTGGGATAACCAACCTTTTCTCTTTTCATATAACTTTTTCTGTTCTTTCACAAGATAAATACTATTCAAATGACAGGAATTGTAACCCCTGTCATTTGTTCGTTATTCATTTTGTCATAGATGATGCTTTAAAGTTTGACAAATCTTAAATTTCATCTTGGATTAGTGTAAAATTTCCTTGTCTGGAAATAGTCAGCCCTTCACCATGTAATCCTGTGTTTTAAGGACGTTGATGAAGAAGGCCTTTGAATATTTCATTTTTTTTCTTTTTTTTGTCAGTGTTTTCTACCCTTCTAGAGAACTTCAGGCATTTTAAAAAATGTCTAATTTACCGTCTGCAAATCCCTTGAATATCAACAATTTTCAAATTTTGTTGTTTAGTTAAGGGTTAAAGGATGAACTGGTACTATTTTCAGTCAACCAAAACAACAGCAACAGTGAGCAAAGATCCAAATGTAGTGCAATCACAGCAAGAGGAAGATGATTTGGCTAAAGGTAAGCAACTGTTGATTTTATTCCCCTTGTTTTTGATCAGATATATATTTGAACAAATGCACTTTACTGTTATGTCTATATATGAAAAATGTTTATGAAAAGAAAAAAAAAAGATTTCTAACCCTTCACCAAACAATCACATGCTTTTATGGCCTTGGGGAAAGAGGGTTTTTCAAAAGATTGTGGAAAAGTGAAAATAGTGGTATTGAACATTTCTTTTCCTTTTCCCAAGTGTTGTCTCCTCTTTCTTAAACAGATTTCATCATTTTAGACATTCGATTTGTTTGGCATTTAATTTGTTGTCTGCAAATGCTTTCATTAACCCTTTGCCACACAGTCCCAAGTTTTAAATACCCTAGATGAGACAGCGTTTGAAAACATTGTGGGAAAAGGAAAAAATGCTGGCTACCAGCATTTTCTCCGTTTCCAACAATGTCTTCTACCCTTCCAAAGGCAAAATTAACCATTTAAGCTACATAAACTTAGTTGTCTGCAAATGCTAAATAAATTTGAACAAGTCTAAAATTTTGTCGTTCAATTAATAGTGAAAAACAATAATGAAATTTGTTGTCTGATAGAGAAAGAATGGACATAATGTCTTGTCTTGTCATTTGAATAGCTTATGTCCTTGTTCATCCAAAGAACGTAACTACTGTCAAAAATTGTTTCAACAAAGAAAATTACATGCTTTGTCATGTCAAAGTTGGGGGAAAAAAAAAAACACTTAAAACTTGTAAGTTCAAGGACCGTGAGGAAGAAGTCTTTTGAACATGGTGGGAAAAGGAGAAAATGTTAGTAACCAGCTTTTTGTCCTCTTCCCACACTGTTTTATACAATATCAAAGACAACTTCCATAATTTGAGTTACATTTAAATCACTGTCTGAAAATGGTTTCAATTCGGACAAGTCTACTTTTTTTTATTGGGTGAAGAATTTGTAGAAAAATGTTTTCAAAATGTAGTTAAAATCTCTAAAAAGATTCTTAATTTCAAATACTTAAGTTTCTGTCTCCCTGTACAGCAATTGCCCTATCTCTGCAAGAAGAAAAAACCTCCAACACTTATAGAACATCAAGTCTATACCCAACATCTTTCTCCTCGTCGGGGCCCACTAGTACACCAAGAGTAAAGGAAGTAAGAAAGGTAAAGTACTTATTGTTGGGGGTTTTTTATGGTGCTCTATGCTGCTTTTTAGTGTTTACATTATTGGCTCAGTTATTTTTGAAGAAAACAGGAAGTTACACCATAGCCCTGTTTTTATATGGCATTGTTGTTGTGGTGCAAAAAGGTTTACATTTTCATGATATCTCTGTTATTGAATGAAAACAGAAAAGAAAAGGAGAAAATACTGATTACTGGACAAGCAATCAATCAATATCATATTTTTAAAGTCATAAAAACATTGTGGGAAAAGGTGGGAAAATGTTGGTTTCCACAATACTTTTTACCCTTTCTGTGATGACTCGAATCATATGAACCACATTTAATGGGCTCTTGTGCACATTTATGGAAAAGGATGAAATGCTGCACCAGTAATTTCTCCTTTTCCCACGATATTTTACTGTCTCAGAGGCAAATCCCATCTTTTGAGCCTCATGTAATATTTTTCCTGCAAATCCAAAATTGTTGTCTGGTAGTGTTTATACTTTACTAAATTACAAAATTCTAAATCAGCCTAAATTAAAAACATTTGCAATGACAAATTAACCCTTAAGCTGCTAAGCATGAGTCATGACCTTTTGCGAACAGTGTAGATCAAGATCAGACTGCGAAAAATAAGTTTAAATAACATTATTCAGCTTGTAAGTTTTTTTTTTTTTTTTTTTTTTTTTTTTTTTTTTTTTTTTTTAGGATAAGGGTTGAATGTTGCTCACATGATAGGATTTGTCTATTATTTTGTTGAAAACATTATGGGTAAAGGAGAAAATGCTCCTTTTCCCACAATGTTTTTAACAGCATTATTCATGAGGACCGCTGAAAGGCAGGATTGTGTTGTGAAGGGATGATAAATTAGTGATTTGACTTATTTGTTCAGGTGAGAGCATTGTATGACTTTGAAGCAGCGGAGGATAATGAGCTGACATTTAAAGCGGGAGAGCTTATTAATGTTTTAGATGACAGGTATGTATAAAAAGTTCCCTTCAAGATTTTTTTGCTGCAAATGAGATTGTTTTGTGAACCCCTTACTAAACAATCCCGGGTTTTCAAGAGCTTGGGAAAGAAGGCTTTTGAAAACATTGTGGGAAAAGGATAGAATGCTGGTAAATGTTTAACCCTTCAGCAAACAATCCAGGGTTTTAATAATTGTGATGGGGAAGGCTCTTGAAAAAAGTGTCAGAAAAGGAGAGAATGCTAGTAACCAGCATTTTCTACTTTTTCCTGAATGTTTCAGAGACAACCTATCATTTCAGCCACATTTAATTATGTGGTCTGCAATATGGATAATATGTGCATAATATGGATATGTGCTTTCAATATGGATCAGTCAAACATTTTGTTGTCTCGTAAAGAGTAAAGTTTTTAACCCTTAGAATGCCTTTCACAACTTAAGTTGCCTTTTCAGCCAGTGTAGATCAAGTTCAGACTGCACAAAATGTGCAACCTGATCTTTTATCTACACCGTCAGCTTTTCTGAGACATTATAGACATTAGCAACCTTGAAATTCAAATTATTTGTGTCTTATTTCTATACTAAAAATGTCCGTAAGGTTTAATTTGCACTCTAAGGGTTAACAATTGTTTGTTTCTAGTGACCCAAATTGGTGGAAAGGATCAAACCAGAGAGGGGAGGGCTTGTTTCCCGCTAACTTTGTGACATCAGATCTCTCCGTTGAACCAGAAGAACGTAAGTAGAATCCAGTCTAGAAAACAGCTATATAAAAAAGTGGGCCAATGATCTAAAGAGGGGTAGTTATGGTTTTAACTCTGTCAAACAGCAAGGTTTTAGACGAGTCTATACTGAACATTTGCAGACAACAACAAAAAAATACTTGGCTAGAACAGCAATAAACCCTAGAACATGAACAAATAAGTGAGCTGTTGTCAGGATTTAACTAAAATTATATTGAAAGCATGGAAAAAAAAACATCATCAAACAACAGTTTCATTATCTTGTTATAAGTGTAGGTGAGATTAAAAATAAATGAGCCATGCTCTGACAAAAAGGGGCTTAATGAATCTGCAAAAAGTATTGACCCATGTCAGCCTGCGCAGGCTGACACGGGTCAAAACTTTTTGCTTTTAGTAAATTATCTGCATGTTTAAGGACCATACTACTTCATGATTCAGTTGGATGTGAGACAAAATGGATTTTATGGATCCATAATTGTGTGATGACATGCTTGGTAAAATGCACCATGGAGATGCCTTAAGCCCCATTTTGCCAGAGCATGGCTCAAATATATGAGCCACTCTGTAGTAAAATGGCCATTTACCAGAAAGCGGCTCAGATATTTAAAGCAAATAACTCATATTATTATCAGCTGGATGCGCCATCATGATAAAAAATCTATCACTTTGCATTCAATAAATGAAAGTGATAACCGTTTAAGATTTTTTATCAGAAAGCATGCTTGGAAAAAATGCTTTAACAAATAATTTTAGTGTGTCAGAACAAAATTTATGTGAATGGGATCAGAAAAATTTCTTCAGTGCATTGCACAGGGAGTGCAAGTCTTGTGCCCTGCAATTGTATGGAAAGACAATTTCTGGTATAGGAAATATAAAGACAATGGCATGTTCCTGCCATCAAGCTTGTTATATACACAAGCCCTAAGTGGAAGCAATAATCTCTCATAAACAAATTTAACTACTCTTAGACATAAAAGATAGGCTACTTATGTTAAAATAAAATTTCATATTTTCATATGCTTTTTGAACCAATCTTAAGAATGTAAATCATAGTATTTCAGAACTTTTTCCATTTGGCGAAAGTGGTGGTGCAAGAAAATAAAAAGCCGGGGGGGGGGGCGAGGGAATCCTTTAAGGGATTTAATGCATTATACCAAGCATAATTACAGATCTATAAAATTCATTTTGTCAGACATCCAACTGAATCATGAGATAGACTGGTCCTTTTACATGTAGAAATTGTCACGTAAATTTCACTTTTTTATGACTGAAGATACCCTTCACATTAAAATATGCTGGTTAGTAATTGCCGTTAACTTGATTGAGGCCCTCATGAACCTCTTGCTTTTTTTGCAGCTGTGAAAAAAGTTGAGTTCAGTGAAGAAGTGCAGGTAAAAACTTTTGATCCCCCAGAACAGACTGAAATTGAAGAGGTAAGTGAAAATATGTTACTTTATTATTTACCTTTACATGATCTGACTAAAATACTAATGTTATGTAAAACACATCAGACCAGAATATGTTTTCCATATCAGGCATGTACTCTGTGTGGGTTTTTTGTTACCATGCATGTACTCTGTGTTGAAAGTTTATGTGTTCTTGTTCATCTCTTTCCATCAAATTACAAAAATGTGCAGTTCTCCATTTTTTTAGCTCCACTGGCTGAAGGCCAGCGAGCTATTGTCATGGCGTTGTGTCCGTCGTGCGTCCGTCCGTCCGTCCGTTCGTCCGTGCGTGCGTCCGTAAACTTTTTATTTAAAAAACTTCTCCTCAGAAACAATTGACTGGATTTTTACCAAATTTCACAGGAATGTTCCTTTGGTGGTCCTCTTTCAAATTCCTTCAAATAATTGTGTTCCATAAAGAATTCTGGTTGCCATGGCAACCAAAGTAAAAAACCTTTAAAAATCTTCTCCTCCCAAACCGCTATTTGGATAGCATTATTATTTTGCAGGAATGTTCCTTAGATACAGGTTTACAGAATTCCTTTAAAAAAAAATGATCTGTCAAAAAACATGGCTTTTATGGGAGACTCATTTTCCTTTTATGGTATAAAGTAAAATCTTTGAAAAATTTCTTCTCTAAAACTATTCATTGGATTTCATTGTTGTTTTGCAGGTAAGTTCCTATGGTGGTTGTCTGCCAAATTGTTTGTATGGTGGTTGTATACCAAATTCCTTTTAAAAAAATGATACACCTAAAAACACATTTTTTTATAGACAAGGCTTATATTTCAAAAAAATGTTCTTCTCCAAAACTATTTATTGTGTTAGTTTTATCGACTAACAAAGAAAAAGGAAGAAAATTGGATTGACTTGACCTAGTCAGGGCTGTCCTATTTAAGCCCACACATTTTCCTTGGTATTAAGATCACAATTTACTCCAATGATATGCTATTAGTTAGTACTAGTAATGAAATATCACTGGCCATAAATAAGATAAAAGCTTGAGCACCTTTCACAACTTGAGCTTTTCAATTTTGCCTTATTACTAAGCCTGAGTAACCATGCCAAGATAAAAAAGAAAAAGTATTTTAATAACAAAACCCCCATGTTGTAGGTACTTTATAGTCCTTTTGATATAGAACAAGAGAACCTCTGCACTTTTATTAGTTCTGGTAAAGGTTTGTTGACCTACTAATGAGTAAATGCAGAGTGGACAGAGAAGGGGTGTAAATCCTGGTGACCTGGTA
Source organism: Tridacna gigas (assembly GCA_945859785.2). NCBI lineage: Eukaryota > Metazoa > Mollusca > Bivalvia > Cardiida > Cardiidae > Tridacna > Tridacna gigas. The sequence continues at coordinate 44,805,356 of OX244028.2, read as the reverse complement.
CACAGTGGGACAGGGCTTTACATTTGTGATAAGGCATTAATGTTACCCAGTCAAACTGATCCCGCAACTTCAGTACACCAGAATTAATCTGTGCCCTGGAGCAGGATATTTATGTAAATGCATTTGTAGACCATTTTGTGTTGTTTGCCACAGAAGACATTCTAACTGTGAAAAGTTGATTATTAGGGATTAGGTGTTCATTGTATGCCAGCATATTTCATTCTATCTGGTGTATTGATGTAAGTTGATCTATATTGCTATAACATTCATTCATTTGCCCTCCTAGCTGTTCTTTTAGATTACCCCTTTACCACACAATCACAACTTTTAACAACCCTGAGAAAGACATATTTTCTATATTTTGATGTTTCCCCACCCAAAATGGTTTGTGAAAGGACCTGTTGCAGACAACATATCTTCAAATTAGTAAGACATATATAAAAAAGGATAGAAATTATTGTGGGAAACTAAGAAAATGCTGGTTACCATTTTTTTCTTCTTTTCTCACAAGTTTTTACCATACCTTTTTTTTTAGTGAGCTAAAATGCAGGATTGAATGGTAATTGTTAAAAACTTCTTTTCGCCATTATAGAAATATCAGGCCTGTGGAGCGATACAGGCGCTCAAGCGCCTCTAGTTTTTTTGTGTTATTTAATTCATTTTGTGATGTTATCCTACACTTAAAAAGAGAAAGTTTATATTAAAAAGACTATTACAGCAGTCTGCATTTCTGTTTGGTTGGGTCAGGTCTTGTTGTGTGTTCAAAGAGGTTCTTATCAGATTCCACTTTCAGTCCCATCTGATAAACACCCCTCCACACACAAACTAGACTTGATTTGACCTCACAGAAATGCAGACTTAGCATATGTTGAAAATGATATTCCATTTGTTTTCAACATAATTTCATGCTCCAAATTCATTCAGTGTTTAATCCAGCAACAATGTTCAGATGGGAGTGCAGTAGAATGAGGCTGTCTGTCTGCCAGTCAATGCAATTTTGTGTCAGACAAAATCCTTGTTTCCTCTTGCAGTTTTCACACACTTATGCTGTATGATGTACTATTCACTTAACAACTAAATTATGCACTTGTCTAAATTGAAGAGATCAGCAGACAGAAAATTAAATATGGCTGAACTCATGGTTTTGTCTTCTAGAGAGTAAAGAACATTGTGCAAAAGGGAGAAAATGCTGGTAACCAGCGTTTTCTCCTTTTCCCACAGTGTTTTTGAAAGCCTGCCTCCTGAGAGTTGTTAAAACACAACATTGTTTGATAAAGGGTTAAGTTATTTCTATATCATTTTAAGTTTGAGTATGCTGATATTTTCAGTCGAAGATTGACAATATGCTTCAACTAATACAGAATGCAGACCCAACAGGGGAGATAAATCCTGACTCTATGGAGATGCTACAGTTAGAAGGTGAACCATAAATTTTTACATCATTTTGATCTGCAATGGTTTTAATTAATTTGTGTGCATTTATCAATGCCACTAGTTCCTCATATGGGAAACGATCCAAAAAGACTTTACTATGTTACAGGGGATAGTGCACAGACTTGGATTATCCACAATTTGGCATTACTGATCACTGGGAATTTTTTTTCCAGTTTTCTTTCTGTCACATCCTTTTTTCTCTCAAATGGTTTACCAAACAGCCCAGAGATTTAGCAATCTTGAGCAAGACAACTTTTGAAAACATTGTGGAAAAAGGAGAAAACGCTGGTAACTGGCATTTTCTCCTTTTCCCACGTTTTCTTCTCTTTCTGTTAAAAATCCTTCTTCTGCGCCCCATTTAATTTATCATCTGCAAATGCTTTTAATTTGAACCAGTCTAAAATTTTGTCACTTAGTAAAGACGTAACAACACAGCCCTGAGATTTAACAACCTTGAGGAAGAGGGCTTTTGAAAACACTGGGGAAAAGGAGAGAATGCTGTTAACCAGCATTTTCTCCTACTATGTTTTGTACCCTTTCAAGTACAAATCCCATGGTTTAACCCTTTACCACACAATCCCGACTTTTAACGACCCCATGAAAGAAGCCTTTTGAAAACATTGTGGGAAAAGAAGAAAATGCTGGTACCAGCATTTTCTCCTTTTCCCACAATGTTTTCTAACCTTTAAGAAACAAATCCAATCAATTGATCCACATTTAATTTGTTGTCTGCAAATGCTCTGAATTTGGACCTGTCTAAAATTTTTTCGTTTAGTAGAGTTAAGCCCTGTTTTGAGTGTCATTTATCATATACTTTCAAAATGGGCAAGTCCAAAAATTTTGTTGTCTTGTTTAGGGATAAGGGTTAAAGTCACTCTGTTTTGCTGTTCAACAATATTATAAATGAGCCATGCTCTGGCAGAAGAGGGTTTAATGCATCTCTGTGATGCATTATACAAGGCAAGTTATCACGAAAGTATGGACTCATAAAATCAAATTTGTTGAACTACTGACTGAATCAGGAGGTAGAATGTTTCTTTGACACACAGAAAATTTACCAATAGCAAAAAGTTTCATCCCTTGTGAGCCTGCATGGATTTCACAGGCTGGCATGGGTCGATACTTTCTGCAGATGCTTGGCTCAAATTTATTTATTTTTCTATTTTTTTCTAGAGCAATGTAAAGCAATGGGACCATTGATAGATGCTGAACTTGAGAAAATTGATAGGTAAGGTTTGATCAACTGTTTTTACTTCATTTTTTTTTCTCTCTCTCTCTCTGCTTTTTTTTTTAATAATTTAACTGATTTTGGGGGAAAAACTGTCTCTTTTGTTTCTTGGTGGACGTAAGCACCCTTACCAGGTAAGCCCATGTGTTAACAACCCTGAAAAATTTTGAGAACATTGTGGAAAAGGGAGAAAATGCTGGTTACCACATAGTTTACAGAAATAAATCCTTTCCTCTATTTCATTGCTTGCAAATGGTTTCAATTTGGACTAACCTGTATCATGTTTCCTACCTTTTCAAAGACAAAATCTGCATTTGAGCTGTATTTTATTTTAGCCAAGCCCTGGCAAAAGGGGGTTTAATGCCTCACCTTAATGCATGATACCAAGCAAGTCATCACATAGTAATGGGTCAATAAAATACATTTTGTCTTACAAATGACTGAATCAGGCGGTAGAATGGTCCATGTACATGCTGAAAATTTACCAGAAGCAAACAGTTTTGACTCAGGTCAGACTGCTGAGACTGCACAGACTGACCTGGGTCAAAACTTCTTGTAGATGCATTAAATGCCCTCTTCAGAGAGCATGGCTCATTTGTAATATGTAAATACTGTATATTTGGACAAGTCTATAAAACTTTTGTGGTTTAGTAAACTCACTTTTTGTGACAATCCTGATTTCAACTTTACAGAAAGCATGCAGATTTATGTAACATCAACTCAAAAGTGTTGGAGGCCATGCAAATGTACCACAATCTCATGAAGGAAATGCCCTCACCGTTCGCCATGAAAACTGTTACAGGATACAACCCTTCCGCCATGGCAATACCCACAGGATCAGTCCAGGGGCAGGTAGGTTTGGAGTTCCTTATTACTTTCTGGTCACGACATAAACATAGTGGACAATAATAGACTTAACCTTTTACCACACACTGACAAGTTGTAAAGACCCTAAGAAAGAAGCCCTTTAAAAACATTGTGGGAATAGGAGAAAATGCTGGTAACCAGCATTTTCTCCTATTCCCACAATGTTTTCTATCCTATCAGCGAGAAATTCCATCTTTTGAGCAACATTTAAATTGTTATCTGCAATACTTTCAATTTGGACAAGTTTGGGTGTATGGTAAAGAGTTAAATGCTGCTTTTTCAGATGTGTTTCAGGGGTCTAGCATGGTCCACTTGATCTGCTGGGTTTTTCGTGGGAGTGTCCTTGGGTGAGACACCTCAGAGCCGTAGCCTAATACTGGTGAAACCCAGGAAATGCATGAATTTGTGAGCTGTCACCAAGATATGACTGGAATAATGTTGATAGTGGCGTAAAACACCATTCAGTCAATCAGATGTGTTTCAGCTACAACATCTCACTACAGCCATCACTGTTTGCCATGAAAAGTGCAACATGCTAAAACCCTTTGGCCATAGCAATACTCCGTCGGTTCGTCCAGGAGCATGTGGGTTTAGAGTACTGTAAAAGTGTTTGGTTATAAAATCACAAAATGGACAAAAGAGATCTTGAATGTTGCACTTTCAAGTCTGTTTTGGCTTAGGATTTTCAAGGAACTGCAGCTGAGCACTGGCACCTGCATGCGGCGCTGTTGTTTAGATCTAAATATACTGTGTTTTCTAACTCTTTTCTAAAAAACAAAATAATTAGATGTGACCCAATTTTAAAGCATTTGCAGATGACCAATTAAATATGAGTTGAACAGTAGCATATTTCCTTGAAAGGGTAGTAACATTGTGGGAAAAAGAGAAAATGCTGGTTACCAGCAGTTTCTCCTTTTTCCACAATGTTTTCAAAAGTCTCTTTTCTTAGAGTCATGTTGAGCCCTGTAACGTAGTCCATAGCATACAGGGTTTGAGACCAGGAGATTGCTGGTTTGAGTCCCCAGCTCAGGATTGATGATAGTCATTGTGACAGGATTCATTCCTTTCCTGCTGCTGATAGTTCTTATGATGATTATTTTGATAGGACAGCATGGATAAGTGTGCTGGCAGCTGGGATGAAACTGAAATAATGTCACAAATGGGATTAACCCTTTACCACACGATCCCGACTTTTAATGACCCTGCAGAAACTGCCTTTTGAAAACATTGTAGGAAAAGAAAAAAATGCTGGTAAGCAGCATTTTTTCCTTTTCTGACAATGTTTTCTACCCTTCCCAAATCAAATTTCAGTTTTTAGCCACATTTGATTTGTCATCAGCAAATGCTTTGAATTTGGATCATTCTAAAATTTTGTTGTATGGGAAAGAGTTAAGCGCTATACAAACACATTCTCCAGGTTATTAAAACTCTGAATGGTGTGGTAAAGGGTGTAGAGATTTAAGTCAGTATCTACTATGGTGAATCTTGCTATTTCAGCCAACTATGTACCCAGGAACTCAATACTTACCACAAGGTCAAGGCCAAATGGTTCAAGGTCAGATGCCAACATCCAGCCAAGGTCCGATGCCACCAGTAAGCCAAGGACAAATTCCACCAATGACACAGGGACCAATGATGGGTCTTCAAGGTCAACCGCAGACATACACAACTGTTTCTAGTCAAAACTTTAATAATAGGTGTGTAGTGCATGCAGTTTTTCTCATTCTTTATAGCTTGGTTGTTTTCAGATAAATCTTTCAGGTATTTTCATGGCCCTCTCGCCCTCTGGATTGTCGTTGTCATACAGAAACATGGATACTTTCTGATATCTCTGTCATTACACAGTATATGTACTTTAAACTCCACCTGGCTAGTTGTCAATTATGAAAATTGGAACTCATACCAATAGGGTAGGTAACTCTGAAAATATTTTTGACACAGTTATGCTCCTTTTCACATTTAATTATTACTGTTGCTAAGAATTAAACATACTCTGATACATTTCTAGTTTAGTTTAACTCTTTCGTTAGTTTAGGCTTGTCCAAACTGAAAGCAATCACAGACAACAAATATGAAACTACATGTAACTCAAAACATTGATTTTGCCTTAGGGTAAGAGATATTGTTCAAAAAGAAGAAAATGATGGTTATCAGCATTTTCTTCTGTTTCCACAGGGTTTTTTGAAGCCTTTTTCCTCAGAATTGTTAAAGGCGGATTGTGTGGTAAAGGTTTAAACCAAGCTATTTTATGTTGGTTTTGAAACAAGTTCCAGCTTCTTTAAACCTTTACCACACCATCCTGACTTTTAACGACCCGGAGGAAGAAGCCTTTTAAAAACATTGTATGAAAAGGAGAAAATATTGGTAACCAGCTTTTTCTACTTTTCCCACAATATTTTCTATTCTATCAGAGAGCTTAAGCTCATCTGTATAAATTTTTGAACTTGCGATCTACTGATGTTTTGAATTTGGGAGAGTCTAAAATTTGTTGTGTGGTAAAGGGTTAATAGATCACTTTCGATGATCGCTTCCTGGTAACTTGTGCCATGATGTGGGTAGTTCAATGGTTGACCCAGTTCATCCTGAGATTCTGACCCATAATTTTTGATGTGACCATCTTCAGCCAAGAATTGGATCCCACATGCCTTGCTCTGTTTTTCCTAGAACCTGGAGAGTCTGTGTCTAGCCAGGCAGCTCAGCCTGTACCATACAAACTTAATCATCCGATTTGCATTTAATTTGTTGTTTGCCAATGCTTTCAGTTTTGAGAGGTCTAAAATTTTGTTGTTTATTAAAGGGACCGTCAACCAGTTGTATAGTAATTGTGGGTTTTTACCTTCTTCAGTGCATCCATGCAAGGCATCCCTGGGCAACAAACTTACGTAGCCTCATCACTACCACAGACCCAGACCCATCCACAACAGAATGTAGTTCCATCACAGCCACAGAGTATTCCTACGCCAATGAGTTTAGGACAAATGCAACCCCAATATATACAAAACATACCACAAGTATCAAGTTTACAACAAGGACATTTTCCACAGCCTTCCATACCCCAGCAACAGTTGTTGTGAAGTGACTTTTTTGTTTCCTCCCTTCAAAAGCTTCATCTTTGTGTCATGTGATAATGCTTTATTGTGAACAAAACTACTGTAAAAGTGTCTTTGCAAGCCAGGGGGGACCCTTCACTATCTTTCTCTTATCATCACCACGCTGGGTAGTTTTATCAGTAGCATGCAGAGCTTTTAACCCTTAGGCTGTTTATCACGACCCACGGACCTTTTGCAGACAATGTAGATCAAGAACGTACAGTCTGATCTTGGATCTAAACTGTCAGATAAGGAGATATTTCCCCAACCCCCATAACTTTGAAGTACCAACATTTTGGTTTTTACCATCGGCTTGAAAGTTTCACTTACATTATTTAGCAGGATCAGAGTTAAGCATGGGACAATGAGTCTGAATCACAGCTCCACTAAGATCTTGTGAAGAATTGGTTACAGTAATTGCAACAAGATCCATTCTTCTCTCACCACTGAACATTGTTACAACTGTGTTTGTGGCGTAACTCTTTCAGCACCAAATATAGAAACTGGACCTCTTTAGACAGTTGAAAATACAATCCATGGAAACTGAGAGGGATTTTTATCATATAAGCTTGACTAAATGAATGGGTGGTTTAGACCAAAGATCAGGCTGCATGTTCTGTGCAGTCTGATCTTGATCTATTTTGTCTGCAAAAATCCCAGTTTCTGCCTGTGGTTTTGAAAGGGTGAAAAAACTAAAGTGTAGGACTTGTAACCTGGAGGTCCCTTTTTTAAGCCTCACTAGAAACACTTTTTCTTTCGTTGGAGTGTCCTTGGGCAAGACACGTCAGAGCCCTAGCCTTGTACAGATGAAACCTAAGGTATACATGAGTACCGGTAATTGAGTTGTAGTGATGTGTATAAAATAGTGTTGAGAGCAGAGCAAAACACCATTCACTCAATTAATCAATCAAACTAACTGCATCTTGTGAAAAGCTGGAATTAACGAAAAAAAAAAAAAAAATCAATAGTTTCAGCATTTGGTGATCTAAGAAAGGAATAAGAGAATTACTTGTGGGTAGTGAAGATGTTGTAGAATGGGACCTTCAGCTACCTTTTTTCCCTTGCTGTTTTGTCAACAGATTTTTTAAAGATTTAACACTTTGGTTACCAAACAACCAAGTTTTAGACTCTGCCATATGAAACATTTTTTGCTGATGACAAATTTAACTTGGCCTCCATTATAGAACTTGCCTTTGAAAGAGTAGAAAATGTGGGAAAAGGAGGAAATGGTTACCAGCATTTTCTCCTATTGCCCACAATGTTTTCATGTGTGTTTTTTCCACAGGAAAGCAATTATTTGATATGGGGTTGATATATATAGGCGTAGAAATGGTTTTCTGCATTACATTACCACTTCTAGAAATTACGTAGTAAATTTGATTAAACCGGAGAAATTTTTGACAGAGAAACTTGAAGTAAAACATGTTCTCCAAATTCACTAACCGTATTGAAATCAGTTCCAGAACAGGCAGTCTGATTGGCTAAGAGAAATGTCTTCTCAACCAGTCGGACTTTTTATAGCATGGATTTGCAATTAGAACAATATATGTTATATTTTGTTGTGACTAGGGCACTCTATAATTTGAGCCATGCTCTGCAAAAAGGGGGCTTAATGCATCTGCAGTCTGTACAGGCTGACCTGGGCTGAAACTTGGTTCTGTTCAATTTTCTGTATCTCCAAGGACCAGTCTACCTCGTGATGAAGTCGGTTATGAAAAAAGGGGGCTGTAATGGATCCCAAATTATGTGATAGCTTGATTGGTATCATGCATCACGGAGATGCATTAAGCCCCCTTTTGCCAGAGCATGGCTCATTTGAATTACTAAGATTTTACTATAATTTCTTTGATGAAAGAGTTGTTTAAATGTACTTGAGCCATGCTTTGGCAAAAGGGGGTGTAATGTATCTTCATGATGTCAAGCAAGTCATCACAGAAATAGGGAACCATGAAATCCATTTTGTCTAACAACTGAGCCATGAGGTAGACTGGCCCTTTTTACATGCAGAAAATTGACCAATAGCAAAAAGTTTTGGCCGTGGTCAGACTGCAGGCTGATTTGGTTCAATTATTTTTTGCAAATGTGTTAAACCCCTTTCTCACAGAGCATGACTGATTTGAATTAAGACTTTACCATACTTTTTTCAGTGGAAGAGAAGTTTAACTATAATTTATTTGAATCATTAAGATTTTACAAGTTCCTCAGTGGAAGAGGCATTTAACTGAGCCATACTCTGGCAAAAGGGGGCTTAATGTATCTCGGTAATGCATGGTACCAATCAAGCTATCACATAATTATGGATCCATAATAGCCACTTTCTTTAATAGCCTACTTAATCATGAGATGGACTGGTCCTTTGGCATATAGAAAATTGACCAACAGCGAAAAGTTTCTGCCCAGGCTGACCTGGGTCGATACTTTTCGCAGATGCATTAAGCCCCCTTTTCATAGAGCATGGCTCAGTTAAATATGAATCAAAATTTTACTATAATTTCTTCAAATAGAAAAGATGTAAAACTCTTTGCCACACAACAAAATTTTAGACCTGTCCAAATAGAAAGGATTTGCAGACAACAAATCCAGTGTGACCATCATGATTAGATTTTTTTTACTTTTTGAGGGAGAGGTTAGAAAACATTGTTTGAAAAGGAGAAAATGCATGTAGGTGCAAGCTGGTCTTGCTTTTCAGTCTCCACAAAATTACATCCATGGATGCAAACAGAAGGAGAAGAGTTCTGTCAATCAAATATAGTTTTTCTGGAACTGATCTAGAAGCATCACCAATCCTTTATCATACTTGTTATAATTGCCTTATAGTGAGCAAAGGTTAATTGATGTAAATTTTTATATGTACATACTATAGTTTATGAATAAATATTGTTAATTTTTTTTTTCATGTATATTGGAAATGATGTTTGAAATTGGAAAGTGTGAAAGTTAAATGTATAAATATTGTTTACAAACAGTTTATTGTTTATGTAAATTGAAAATAATGTTTGAATATTGGAAAGAGTTAAAGTTAGTTGTCTGACAAAAAGACTGCATTGTTTGTGTGTAAAATTGAAAAAAATCACAGTACCTGTGCAAGGTAATATCTGGAATATGAAGGATGAAAGAGGATTTTTTTAAGTATGTATAGGATAGGATGTTTGTTTTTTTCAGTGAAAGATTGAAATTTATCTCATCGAATGAACATCATCAGTAATATTTTCATGAGTGGCACAGCCATGAGTGAAAATGTTACCATACAATGTTCACAAGATGACAAAGATTTTGATGTTACACCGATAGAAACAAATACTCAAATTTATCTCATGCTTCTAACCCCTTTCATGTTGGGACTTGCAAAGTACAGGGGAGCTCTTGGTATTTCCTTTAAAGTGAGTTTATCAATTGGTAAATTCACTGGTTGAATCGATGAAATTATCAAACCATAATCCAACATTATTTCCTGATAAACCACAAAAAGCATGAAATAAGACATTATGTAGACTTAATATTTTGTGACACTTTGGGAAAAAGAGCTATTGCTTGTAGAGAGAGAATTGCTCCTTTTTTCAACAATGTTTTCAACAGGTAATGCACAATGCGGTGGTAGAACTAGTATTTGCAATGGTAATGGATTCGAGAGAACTTGCAAGTATGTCCATTTGTTGACATAGTGGGAAAAGGAGGAATTGCTTGTAAGAAAGTTTTCATCCTTTTTCCACAATGTTTTCAAAAAGTACCGGTAGTGTACAGTCTGAGTGGGAGTAGTATTTGCAGTGAATGGGTTAACTCTTTAACGAAATGGCAAAATTTTAGACCATTCCAGATTAAAAGCTTTTGCAGAGGACAAAATAAATGTGACTCAGAAATTGAACTTTGTTTTTGAAAAATAGAAAACATTGTGGGAAAAGGAGAAAATGTTGCTTACCAGTATTTCCTCTTTACCCACAATGTTTTCAAAAAGCTTCTTCCTCAGGGTCGTTAAAAGTCGGGATTGTTTGGTAAAGGGTTAAAGAGAATTTGTAAGTGTACCAAACAATCCTCAAGGTTAAACAGCAATGAGGAGAAAGGATTTTGAAAACATTGTAACCAGCTTTTTTTCTTTTTCCTCCCATGTTTTGTACCATTTCAGGGACAAATTGAGCCGTGGTTGATTTTTTTTCAGAAAATGCTTTTAGATCGGGATAGTCGTAAAACTTAGTCATCTGGGATAGAGTGATTACTTTGTGAAATATGGATCTCTGTTTTATATTGTATTTATATTTTATTTTATATATTGTTAGCTGCCAATGTTAGTATACAGCCACTGGTATTAGGCAGACATAACTTGAAGAACCTTTTGCCTCATTATTTTCGGAAGTAGGCTGCTACCAGAAAGAAAAAATTGTGCTCTTGTGAAATTTGAATCATTTTATACTTCCATGACTTTTTTCCTTGAAAGAAGAAAGAATTTTTATTGTGGCTGTTTTTGAAGAAATAGCAGCTCTTACATGAGTGCCTAGGTAGTACCATTTTTATCAAAAGAGTTGACTAAGATTATATGACGAGAGCCTGGGCAAGCGTCATATACATTTTAGCCAACAAGTTTGATAAAAGCCATAACACATAAAAACAAATGTGAGATTCTGTTTATCACATAAAACAAATAACAGGTTCACGGGTCCATGTTTATGTGTATAGTTCAGTTTTAAATTTGCACACACAAGAAGATAGCTCTTTGACATTTACATTGAAAGTAGAATGAAACAGTTTATACAGGTAGTAAATCAAATGATTTCCACAATTTTGTCGACTTAAATAACTTTCACTGCATTTCTTGTTGTTATTAAAAATGGAAATCATGACATTTTCTGCACATATACATCTTAGCAACAAAGTAGTAAAAACATGCTGTGGTTGGTTTAGCGGGCTTCATGCGCTCATAACTAAAAAATAACTACATGTATAACCGGGATCCAAAAAACGATGTTTTATCGAAAATAAGTCACGGGATTCATGCACTGCCGGAGGTTCAATGCATTGCTATAACCCCATTGTCGTTTGCTGCGGCAGAGTTGTCAGCATCATGTGAAAACTTTGACATATTCTCAAATCTCTGTTATTACTGAAGACAATTACTTGAACTTTGGGCTATGTGTTAACTTTCAAAAGGTAGACCCATGCAACAAAGGCAGGTAACCCTGAACTAGTGACACAGTTATGCCCCTTTTTCAAGCTGGAATTGTCACTTGATTGAGAAGGCAGCTGCAGCCAAGCATTGGCTGCTGCTGGGTGACCTTGATACATGTTTTTGAAGAGAACATTGGAGTATTGTCATAGCCCTAGCATTGTTATCTGTGTTGTCAATAAAGTTTTACATGCTATGGTATCTGTCATTACTGAAGATGTTTACATCAACCAGGGACTAGTTAACTATCAAAAGGGGACCTTTTCGATAGTCAACACCTTTGACACAGTTATGCCCCTTTTTTGACTTAGAATTTTCAAGAACTTCTACTTTTTATGATATCTCTGTTGTTACTGAAGATATTTACTTCAAATTTGGGCTATTTGTTAATTTTCATAAGGGGAACCCCATTCATCAAAGGCAGGTAATCCTGAAATATTTTTGACAGAGTTATGACCCTTTTGTAATCAGCATATTTTCTGTTGTTGTGTTACATTATACTGTTTATCATTTTTTTTTTGTGCATACTACTTCAGTTATGTAAGAAAGACAAAAGAAGGATATATGTATTTATGAACCATATATAATTAAAATTGCACATGTAATAAAAACTGTTTTACTGGACATTATTTATTAAACATGGATGGAAAAATAAATAATAATAAATCTTTGACTTTCTGGTTTTACTTGCCATAACCAAGTTATGCCATTTGGCCTGTGTGTTACCAATCCTGTGGAAAAAGGCTTTTTAAAAAAATCATGGAAAAAGGAGAAAATGCTGGTAACAAGCATTTTCTTTTCCCACATAAGAAAATTCTGGGTTTTCTTATCCTATCAAATGCAAATTTTATCATATGAACAGCAGTTACTTCGATTTTTGCAAACTTTCAATATGGACAAGTTCAAAATATGTTGTTTGGCAACGAGTATATGTTCGCTTTACATTTGTTTTATTGATCCAGGAGTTACAAGTTAAATTTCAGCTCTGCTGAATTCTTTCCAAGGGTTAATTAGAGTCATTACACCAAGATTTATTCTGTTTGTATGGTTTTTAACCCTTTCCCAAACGACAAATTTTGGACTGATCCAAATTGAAAGAGTTTGCAGACAACAATTTTAAATTTGATGAAAATTGCAGAAATGTCTCAAAAAGGGTAGAAAACACTGTGGGAAAAGGAGAAATTGCTTGTTACAAGCAATTTCTCCTTTTCCCACAGTGTTTTCAAAAGACTTGCACTGCAGACACGTGAAAACCAGGGCTTGTTTGGGAAAGGGTTAACCCCATTTTCAACATTATTTCAGTTACATTGCAGCAGCTAGTGCACCTATCTATGCTTTCGTACAGTTCTTTTGACCAGTACCTTCCACAATATTCTTTCCAATCCACTGGTTGCTTTCCAACATAACAAGTGTTAAACAATAATTAGTGCTGAAAGAGGCTTGAATACTATTGCAATGACTATCATCAATCTTAGAAAGAAATTGACCGAGCTTGTTTCAAGTCCTGCATTCTACTGACTGCACTACCAGGCTGAGCACCTTTTAACCTTTACAACACAATACAGAGCAATCAGCATTTCCTCCTTTCCTGACAATTTTTTCTGTATAGAAACAACACCAATTATTTGCCGCACATTTTGATTGTCGTCTGCAAAATCAATATGGCCCAATCTAAAATTTCTGTTGTCGGGCAAGATTTACACAAGAAGGGACATAACTGTTTGGTATAAAAAATTGTCATCATATGTTTACCTCCCTTGGTACAAATTTAACGAAACACGAACTGTCAAGAGATATAAAATTTGAACAACTGTGAGAAAAATTTTAAAATAATCAAATTTCATAATCAAACAGATCCCTTCAAATCTACTTGAAGTGATTCAGCTGAAAAAATGATTGTCACTTGTCATTTCATAAACTTCTTGTCGTTTGAGTTTATGTCCTTATTTAAGGTGAGTATTTTGAAAGACAAGCTAAATGCCTTTGAAAGGTTAAATATCAGTTTTCAGTGTCAGTTAGGGGTCATTTTCAAGGACAAGTTGTCTACTTATGTATACACTAACCCTTTACCAAATAATCATGTCTTTTCACGAACCTGAATTAGAAGGCCTTTGAAAACAATATTATGTGGAAAGGAGAAAATGCTGGTGAACAGCATTTTCTCCCTTTCCACATATTTGCTCTTTAACTCTGTGCCAAACAACAACGTTTTAGACTAGTCCAGATTGAAAGCATTTGCAGATGACAAAATAAATGCAGCTCAAATGATTGAATTTGTTTCTGAAAGGCTAGAAAACATAGTGGGAAAAGGAGAAAATGCTGGTTACCAGCATTTTCTCCTTTTCCCACAATGTTTTCAGAAGACTTTTTCATTAGGGTCATTAAAATCCATGATTGTGTGGTACAGAGTTAAACTGCACTTTTTCACCTCAGATATGGGAGGATGTATGTGTGTTGTTTAAAACTCCTTACCAGACATTCTCGCATTTTAAATATCCTGAGAATGAAGGGTTTTGAAAACATTGTGGTAAAAAAAGAAAATGCTGGTAAACAGCATTCTCTCCTTTTCCCCCAATGTTTTCTTCCCTTTCTGATACAAATGCCATCATATGAGTCACATTTGTCATCTGCAAATGCTTTGAATTTGGACCAACCTAAAATTTTGTCATTGGGTAAAAAGAGCTAAAGTTTCATGGGTCATTGCAAGGATCTCATCACAGATCAGTGCTTTAACAATGGTTTCATGGGAAAGCAGTCAGTGGCTCGGAAAAAGTATTGTACAGTCCTGGTACAAGAAACTTCATGAAAGCATGGATGGTCGCAATCACTGATGTACACATAGTGTTGAAAACACCATGCAAACTAATCAGTGCAAGGGTCCTTGTCAAGGCTGGCAGCTCAGTCAGTGCCTGCATTCCAAGGCGTCATGCTCCGACCACAGCCATGCTCTTAGTGACTGTTGATACTCATTTTAACTCTTTACCAAATGACAAAATTTTAGTCTGGTCGAAACTGAAAGCATAAGCAAACGAAAAGACTGAAAAATTGAAAATTGTTTTGGAAAGGGTAGAAAACATTGTGGGAAAAGGAGAAAATGCTGGTTACCAGCATTTTCTCCTTTTCCCACAATGTTTTCAAAAGGCTTCTTTCACAGGGTCGTTTAAAGTCGGGATTGTGTGGTAAAGGGTTAACTTGGTTCGCTCCTCTCTAACCACTGAACAACTTTTGATAAAGAGTTATCAGGGAAAGAAGCCAGTGGCTTGAAAAATGTTGTGCAAAGTACTGGTGAAAAATGAACCCTTTACCACACAGTCCCAAGCTTTCAACATCCTGAAAGAAAAAGCTTTTGAAAACATAACAGGAAAAGGAGAAAATGCAGGTAACCAGTACTGTCCTTTCAAGTTTAATTTGTTGTCTGCAAATACTTTAACTCTTTACCAAATGACAAAATTTTAGACTAGTCCAAAATGAGAGCATTTGCAGATGACAAAATAAATGTGAATCAAAAGTCAAAATTTATTTTTGGAAGGGTAGAAAGCATTGTGGGAAAAGGAGAAAATGCTGGTTACCAGCATTTTATTTTCTCCTTTTCCCAATGTTTTCGAAAGACTTCTTCCTCAGGGTCTTTAAAAGTTAGGATTGTATGGTAAAGAGTTCAATTTTGACAAGTCTAGAATTCTGTGGTAAACAAGAGGGCCATGATGGCCCTGTATCGCTCCACTGGCTTATAAATATAAACCACGAAGAAAAGTCTTCACTATATAAGCCCTTATAAAACTTTGACCTCATGGCTACAGTCTGACTAAATGGGGAATATTGTATTAGAAGAATAACATGCCAAATGTGGGAGTTCTTGGCCTTATGGCTGGTAACAAGATGGTTTCTGAACTTTTCACTCCATAAACCCATGTAAAACTTGTGATCCCTGGTGCAGGGCCAAACTTGATCCTAGAGCTGTAACTTGGGCCCTCTTTGTAACTGTCCACTAAATAATGCTATAATTATATGCAAAATTTGGTAGCCTAAGCCTTATGGCTATGTACACCAAGATTTAAAAGTTTTCCCTATGTAAGCCTATGTAAATCTTGTGAACCCCCCCCCTCCAAGTATGAGGCCAAATTGACCCCAGGACTATACTTTGGGCACTTTTGGTAGACTCCAACTAGATCAAGCTAAATGCCAAATTTGGTAGCTCTAGGCCTTATGGTTTCAGACAAGAAGATATTTAAAGTTTTCTCTATATAAGCCTATGTATAAAACTTGTGACCCCTGGGGAAGAGCCAATTTTGACCCCAGGGCTATAATTTCAAGAAACATGATAGAGGTCTACTACATAAAGCTACATGCCAAATTTGGTAGCCCTATGCCTTATGGTTTCAGACAAGAAGATTTTTAAAGTTTTCTCTATATAAGCCTATGTAAAACTTGTGACCCCTGGGGAAGAGCCAATTTTGACCCCAGGGCTATAATTTCAAGAAACATGATAGAGGTCTACTACATAAAGCTACATGCCAAATTTGGTAGCCCTATGCCTTATGGTTTCAGACAAGAAGATTTTTAAAGTTTTCTCTATATAAGCCTATGTAAAACTTGTGACCCCTGGGGCAGAGCCAATTTTGACCCCAGGGCTATAATTTGAAGAAACTTGATAGAGGTCTACTACATAAAGCTACATGCCAAATTTGGTAGCCCTATGCCTTATGGTTTCAGACAAGAAGATTTTTAAAGATTTCCAATATTTTTCAGTTTTGTTGCCATGGCAACCAGAGTTTTTGAAGGAATCAAATTCTTTCAAGAAATTCTGAAGAGGACCATGTCAGGATCATTTCTGTGAAGTTTCGTGAAAATCGGATGGGTAGTTTCAGAGAAGAAGATGTTTGAAATAAAAGTTAACGCACGGACGGACGGACGACCGGATGGACGGACGGACGGACGGACGCACGACGGACACCGGGCCATGACATAAGCCCGCTGGCCTTCGGCCAGTGGAGCTAAAAATTAAATCTCCTTAGCACAGGAATCCTCAAGATCACTTTGTCATAATGGAAAATAAATTCAGTGTATTTTTTACGATTTTTATTTTCATTTCATAACAACTTTGATCTATATTTCTCCGTTGCTATATTTTTTTAAATCTTCTCTTCTTTCTAATTGTTTTTCTACATTTTCTTGTCACTGTTTGTTACAGATCTCAGCACATCTGTTTGATTAACGGTCTCAGCTTCAAAACAATAAAAACTTACGCCACCCACAACAAAATGAACACACTCATCTAGTCATTACCTCCCAAAACAAACTTGTAGCAGACACCTTAAAGTCTTAACCAAACGACAAAATTCGAGACAAGTCCAAACTGAAAGCATCAGCAGATCACAAATGTGACTCAAGAATTGACATGTGTCTTTGGAAAAGTAGAAAACATTTTTTCCTTTTCCAACAATGTTTTCAAAAGTTTTCTTTCTCAGGATCATTAGGAGTCGGGATTGTGCTGTAAAGGGTAAAAGAAACTCCTCATTAGCTCTTTACCAAACAATCGCAACTTTTAACAACCCTCAGAAAAAAAAAAAAACTTTCAAACAAGGAGAAAATGCTGCTAACCAGTTCCCCTATTTTTGAGTCACAGTTATTTTTTCATCTGCAAAAGCTTTTAATTTCAGAAAGTCTAAAATTTTGTCATTTGGTATAGGTTTAACTCTTTACCAAACAACAAAATCTCAAGACCTGCCAAAATTGAAGTCAATTGCAGGTAACAAATTAAATCTGGCTCAAATAATGGTATTTATCTTCAAAAGGTAAACAAACATGGTGGGTAAAGACGAAAATGCTGGATACCAATATTTTCTCCTTTTCCCAAAAAATGTTTTCAAAAGCTTTCCCCAGCAGGGTCATAAAAACACAGATTTGTTTGGTGAAGGGTTATCTATCTTTACCAAAATTAACTTGCACGTTAAATACATGTGTACATGAATACATTAGAAAATATTGTGACAAAAGGAAAAACTGCTTGACTTGAGCAGTTTCTCTTATTTCACTATGTTTTTTTCAAAGTCCTCCGCTGGGAGAACAGAAGTTTCTGTTGGAGGTAATGCTTTTAAACACACATCCGTACAAAAAATCATCGACTGTGATGTTTATGAAATCATAAATTGACACAGTGCACAGAACAAAGAAAGGAATTAGAAGAAAGATAAAAATACAGTTATTTGTAACATTTCTTTACAGAGTTTGATTTCAGGAAAACCTTTGTGAAATTAGAAGAAATAAAAAAGAGGGGAAAAAAAGCTGAAGTAGAAGTTCATATATATATAATCATGTAAGTTTCAGGACAAAGACAGACAGACAAATCAGTGAAAGAGGGTTCAATCTTTTAATGCTTGCTTTCCCATGCAGCAAAATTCTGGGCTCGCCCACATTGAAATTTGAAACGTTTTGCAACTACCTTAACCCTTTACCACATAATGCCGCCTTTAAACAACCCTGTTGAAGAAGACTTCTGAAAATATTGTGGAAAAAGGAGAAAATGCTGGTAACCAGCATTTTCTCCTTTTCCCACAATGTTTTACATCCTTTCAAAGGCAAACCCTATCATTTGAAGTTGAAACATATTTACACTGTGGCCTGCAAATGCCTCTAACTTGGACAAATCTAAAATATTGCTGTGTGGTAAAGGGTTAAAAAGGGCTTTTCAGATTCACAATTTTGTCAAGCTTCAGAAATGATTCATCGCTACATTAAGTGAGGACACAGCTGGCAGATTAAGGAATAGGAGAAAGACAAATATCAGTCTGAAAGGCAGATGAGCCATGCTCTGTGAAAAGGGGCTTAATGCATCTGTTAAAAAAGTATCAACTCGTGTCAGCCTGTGCAGTGCACACAGGCTGATAGTGGTCCACATTTTTTGCTGTTGGTAGATTTCCTGCAAGGACCACTCTTCCTTCAGATTCAGTCAATCATTATCTTAGATGGATTTTGTGGATCTATAATTATGTGAATTGTGAATTGAATTGCATAGTATAATGCATCACAGAGTTTATATGATGGGATCTGTCGCTGTTATTTAAGAAAAAATTCTGGGAAAAGGAGAAATCCTCGTTACCAGCATTTTCTCCTTTTCCAACAATTTTTTTCATAAGCCTTCTTCCACAGGGTCATTTAAACATGGAATTGTTAAGTATATGGGTGAACATAACAAAATTCATCTAACTGCCAATCTCTGTATGGGCTTTTCCTCCATTTTCCACAATATTTATAAAAGCTGTACCTCTGCAGCGGATTTGA
This sequence comes from Tridacna gigas, assembly GCA_945859785.2. Lineage (NCBI taxonomy): Eukaryota > Metazoa > Mollusca > Bivalvia > Cardiida > Cardiidae > Tridacna > Tridacna gigas. The sequence goes on along the minus strand of OX244028.2, from coordinate 44,786,305 downwards.
CCATTCACCAAACAATCCCATGTTTCAACGACCCTTCTGGAAGAGTGCTTTTGGAAACATTGTAGAAAAAGGAGAAAATACTGTCAACCAGCACTTTCTCCTATTTCCATGATGTTTTCTTCTTTTTTTGATACAAATCCCTTCATCTCAGATAAATTGATGGGATTGCATTGTTTAGCCCTTTTCCATGCAATCCCGACTTCTAACAACTCTGAGAAAGCAGCCTTTTGAAAACATTGTGGGAAAAGGAGAAAATGTTGGTAACCAGCATTTTCTCCTTTTCCCAGAATGTTTTCTACACTTCCCAAAACAAATTTCAGTTTTTGAGCCACATTTATTTTGTCGTCTGTAAATATTTTCAATTTGGACAGGTCTAGAAAATTGTCGTTTGGTAAAGAGTTAATTTGTTGACTGCAAATTTCTTAACTTTGGACCAGTCTAAAATCGTCTTGTTTGGTAAAGAGTTAACAATGCAAACTAAATTCTAGGCTAACAGCGTTTGGGAATGACTGTTTCGTAAATTTCTATGCTGTCTTTTTAAAATATTTTTATTTAACAACCACTGATAACAAAACAAAATAAATTATCATTGAATAATTACTAAGAAAAAAATTTACGGTAGTCTGCCTTACAAAACAATTATAACGTATATCAACATTTACAGCTGAAGGGAAATACAACTGAAAATATTCTCTAATCCTCGAAAATTTCCAGAAATCTCATAACCACTCACTGAATGTTGGAATCAAGTGGAAATTAAAATTTTCTTCCTTTTTAAAATTAGGAAATTCAAACACGTGCCCACAATATATAAGTTTGATAACAAATATAATGGTTTACACAATGACTTTTTTTATAACATTTTTTTTCACATAAAAACCTTTTTCTTTAAAGGTCACAGCACTACATGACAGAATCTCAGACTTGTCTAAATTGAAAGCAACTGCAAACAAGAAATATAATGCGGGTCAAATGATGAAATTTGTCTTTAAAATGGTAGAAAAACATTTTGAGAAAAAGAGAAAATGCTGATAAACCTGCATTTTCTCCTTTTCCCACAGTGTTTTTTTACCCTTCCACAGACAAATTCCATCAATTTAGTCACATTTATTTTTGTTGTATGCGTATGCTTCTAACTTATACTATTCTAAAAGTTTTTTGTTTGGCAAAAAGTAAAACTCAGAAGAGAAAAGGGAAGAAAATAAAATAATCCTAAGTGAGTCAATTACTCTAAATAAAGAAATCATCGTCATAGTTCTTAACAATTACATCTGGAACTGTCTGATCGTTATATTTATTACTAACGGAAACAAAACTACTCGTCGATGAGCCCTGGTTTAACCATGGGTGACATAAAATTTCTTCCGCCGTCAGCCGCAGGTCTGGGTCCTGACGTAAAATATTTTTTAACAAACATTTTGCTTTCGTCGACAAATTTTGAGGTAAAGTGTACTGGCCCCGTCGTATTTTACTAAAAAGAACCGTCGGTTCTGCATCATGAAAAGGATAGCGTCCCACTAAAATTGTGTACAGCATAACGCCAAGACTCCAGACGTCGGCTGCCCTCCCACTGTAACTTGGACTTCCGTTTAAAATTTCTGGACTAACGTATGCTGGACAACCGTGTTTATCGGACAAACGATCATCTTCATCATCCTCGAGAACACAAGCATCTTCAAGACTGTCAAGTCGCAACTCTGTCCTGAAATGATACAAGAAATATGTACTAAAAGGAATTGTTTCACAAATGTTTTCAAAAAAAAAAATAAATTGATGGGATTGCATTGTTTAGCCCTTTACCACACATTCCCAGGTTTAAAAGACCCTAAAGAAGAACATTTTTAAAAACACTACAGAAAAAGGATAAAATGCTGGTAACCAGCATTTTCTCCTTTATCCACAATTTTTCTACCCTTCTCGAAACTAATTTCAACTTTTGAGTCACATTTGTCATCTGCAAAATGCTTCCAATTTGGAAAAGTCTAAAATTTTTTTGTTTGGCAGAGTCAACTCGGTTCATTACCTCTGGATATTTTCAGTCTTACAAGGGGTAACAAGTTTACATTTTAATTTTCTTCACTCTTTACCACACAATCCCTACTTTTAAAGACCCTGAGAAAGAGGCCTTTTGAAAACAATGTGGGAAAAGTGGTTACAAGCATTTTCTCCTTTTCCCACAGTGTTTTCTGCCCTTCCCAACACAAACTTCAATTTTTCGGTAACATTTATTTTGTCATCTGCAAATGCTTTCAATTTGGACCAGTCTAAAATTTTGTAGTATGGGAAAAAGGTTAAAAAACGCAAAAATTTTAGACTTATCCAAATTGAAAACTTTTGCACACAACAGGTTTAATGTTGTTCGAATGATTATTTCTGTGTTTGAAAGGGTAGAAAGCATTGTGTGAAAAGGAGAAAATGCTGGTTGTCAGCATTTTCTCCTTTTCCCACAATGTTTTTAGAAGACTTCTTCCTTAAGGTCATTAAAATTTTGGATTGTGTTGGAGAGGTACCAGTAACTGTCATCATCCAAGCCAAAATAAAGAGAAACAATGGTCCATATTCTATCTACATGTATTTGACATTTTCCATTTAATATCTAATCTATCCTATAATCTCCCAGACGAAAAAACCTTTAGATCTATCGATATTATAAGCATAAATTGCAGATGACAAATTTACTGTAGTATAAATGTCAAGATACATCTTAGAATATGATAGAAAACATTGTGGAAAAAGGAGAAATTGCTGGTTACCAGTATTTTCTTTTTTTCCCACAATGTTTCAAAAATACTTCTTCCACATGGGATTAAAGTTTCTGTACACATTAAATTAACCCTTTACCACACAATCCTGACTTTTAAAAGACTTTGAAGAGGAAGGCTTTTGAATACATGGTGGGAAAAGGAGAGAATGCTGGTAGCCAGCATTTTCTCCTTTTCCCACAATGTTTTCTATCCTATCAAAGACAAATTCAATAATTTAAGCCATGTGTAATTTGTCGCGTGCAAATGCTTTGAATTTGGACCAGTATTAAATGTTGTCGTTTGGTAAAGAGTTAATCTATACTATGACGTAACTGTCATTTTTCAGGCCAGGGGTAAAAATAGCACAGGTATGTGCTTACATAAGCCCACACACTGTCTATTTGACTTATTCTGTAATGTCTTATTTATAGTAAGTTACACATATAGCTTTGCCAAAGGTATACATTACATATCTAGATCTAGCCTGGGATCAAGCATATCATTTCTTTTTCCCTTTTATATATTCTGACGTTTCTTGTGTCACATAACTACAGAACCACTAAAAGTTTTGTCACAGGTCTATTTCGGCCACGAAAGGAAACCACAACAAGGAGTGATTAAAAAAAATTATTACTGCCTAGATCCCCGCTGATCCAGATCCACAAAATTTAGAACATGGTACATGATATGCATTTTTTGTACCCCCCCCAACATTATCTCTGTCACAAAGTTTCAAGGCGTTTTATTTCTCATGTTCATTAACACTCTGGATTGTGAAATGAGAGGAAAAAAGACTGTTTGAAGTGAAAACTAATGCAAAACTGCAATAATACGACCCTGAAGAAAATTACCACACAATCCTGAGTTTTAATGACCTGGAAAGGCTTTTGAAAACAATGAGGGAAGAGAAGAAAATACTGCTAACTCCTTTCCCCACAATGTTTTCTATCCCATCAAAGACTAGAATCATGATTTCAGCTACATTTATTTGGTCTTCTGGAAATGTATTCAATTTGGTCAAGTCTAAAAGCTTTTTAAAACATTTTGGGAAAAAGGACAAAATGGTGGTAACTAGCATTTTCTACTTTTCCCAAACTGTTTTCTACCCTTTCAAAGACAAATTCAAAATTCCAAAGTTTGAGCCACATCTAAGATGTCTGCATATGCTTTGAATTTGGAACAGCCTAAAATTTTGTTTTGTTAAATCCTAACCCAGACCACCAAATTGCTCAAATGGTAGAGTTGCAGACTTTCATCATGGTCTTGAAACAAGGCCTACTTGTGGCATTTTTTTTTTTAGCTTTTCCTTTAAATTCCAAATAAGAAATTAACATCCATATTATCTTAACCTTTCTACAAAGTACCAACTTTCACCCCTCAAAAAAAAAAATTTGCTCAAAGTCTAGTTTAACTCTTTACCATTTGACAAAATTTCAGACCTGTCAATTCTGAAAGCATATGCAGAAGGCAAATCAGATGCCCTTCAAATTTTATAATTTGTCTTTGAAATGATATAAAACATAGCATGAAAAGGTGAAAATGCTGATTACTGGCACTTCTCACAATGTTTTTCAATGCCTTCTTCAGGGCTGTTAAAACTCGGAATTGTGTGGTTTAATGCCCTTTTGAAAGTTATTGCCCTAGGCAAAGGGAATACAAACTATTTCATTGATACAAGTTTTAACAATGAGGTAAGCAAATACCGACATAACAGTTCTTTTTCAGTGTATTAACCCTTTCCCAAACAAGCCCTGGTTTTCACGTGTCTGCAGTACAAGTCTTTTGAAAACACTGTGGGAAAAGGAGAAATTGCTCGTAACGAGCAATTTCTCCTTTTCCCACAGTGTTTTCTACCCTTTTTGAGAACTTTCTGCCATTTTCATCAAATTTAAAATTGTAGTCTGTTAACTCTTTTAATTTGGACCAGTCCAAAATTTGTCGTTTGGAAAAGGGTTAATATGAGGTGGTATTGGACGTCAGCCGAGATAGGATATCAAATAAAACTACGCAGTATGATTTCTACCTTTTAGTTCCTTACCACAGAACAAAAATTTAGACTTATCCAAACAGAAAGCATTTGCAAACGACAATACAAATGTGGCTCAAAGGATGGAATCTGTCTTTGTTGGGGTAGAAAACATGGAAAAAGGATAAAATGCTCGTAACCAACATTTTCTTTTTTCACACAATGTTTTCGAAAGACTTCTTTCTCAGGGACATTAAAACTTGGGGCGGTGTGCTAAAGGGTTATACACCAAAATTAGCAATTTTAATTGTTTACAGTGAAGGTTGTTTCTACAAACAGTGCAGACAAGATCAGACAGTACAAAATTCTGACAAAATTGCTCTTTATCAGTATTATGATGTGATATTGGTGGTCAGCCATGATGAACTGTTAACTCTTTACAAATGTTTACTCATCCAAACTGAAAAGATCTGCAGGCAATAGATGAACTGTAGCTAAATTGATAAAATTTTTCTATCAAATGCTGGTAAACAACATCTTCTCCTTTTTCCACAATGTTTTCAAAAGCCTCAGGGTTGTTTCACTCTTTACCACACAATCCCGACTTGTAACGACCCTGAGAAAGAAGCCTTTTGAAAACATTGTGGGAAAAGGAGAAAATGCTGGGAACCAGCATTTTCTCCTTTTCCCACAATGTTTTCTATCTTTCCCAAAACAAATTTAAATTCTGGATCACATTTAATTTGTCGTCTGCAAATGCTTTCAATTTGGACCAGTTTAAAATTTTGTTGTTTGGTAAAGAGTTAACCCTTTCCCAGACAAGCCCTGGTTTTCACGTGTCTGCAGTAAAAGTCTTTTGAAAACACTGTGGGAAAAGGAGAAATTGCACATAACGAGCAATTTCTCCTTTTCCCACAGTGTTTTCTACCCTTTTTGACAACTTTCTGCCATTTTCATCAAATTTAAAATTGTCGTCTGCAAACTCTTTGAATTTGGACCAGTCCAAATTTTGTTGTTTGGGAAAGGGTTAAATACAGGGCTTTGTGATAAAGCGGCTTGGAAAGACTATTTCACTGTAGTATAAAGTAGATAAAAGTAACTCTCAATACATGTATAGATGCACTGGCAGCAGTACTAAATTGATGTTGAAAATAGAGGTACCAGTAAATACCAAACAAACAAACAAACGAAAGTGACACTTTATTTTCAATCATTAATCAAACGAAAGTGACACTTTATTTTCAATCATTAATGAGAAGGATGGGATGTTGGACTTTAAAGCCTTAAAGGCTAGATCTGTGCAGTTTGATCTTGGTCCACACTGTCTGCATAAGCAGCTTCACTCTTGTTGCATTAAGTAAACAAAATGGACATTCTCATTAGTATTAAAGACGCATCCGTAATTATATCTAGCAAAGAAGCGGACAATGTAGATTCCACATCATGTTCTGTGCTGTCTGATCTTTATCTACACTGTCTGTACAAGCAGTGAAATCCTGGCTCAGCAGTCAGCACTACAAGCGTCAAGCTCCTTCCAGGGTTAAAAAGTGACAAGTTGCTTTATTGTCCCTCTCAGGGTAAACACAAAAACCCAACTCAAAGTATCTTCCAGGTAGCAGTTGGGTTAAGGGATCCAAAACTGAGGTGACGCCCATTCATTTACATACACACGTTGAACTTTGTTGAACTTTGCAAACATTTTCGTGATAACGTCACCTTAGCATGGGGTTATTTTAACCTAGATCTGTATCAAATTTAACACTTCACATCCCTGCAGTGAACTGCCTTGGAAAACATACTGGCAAAGGGAGCAATTGCTTGCAACAGCAGTTGCTCAATTTGCAAAAAAAAAATTTTTTTAAGAATCAAAAAAGGTATACATAATTATATTCTATTCAAAATGTCTCTTACTGAGCCAAGCCTTATAGCATACAAGCCTTATAGCATACATGCCTTATAGCATACATGCCTTGAAACCAGAGGCTGCTTGTTTGAATCCCAAGCTGGGCAAATTTCTTTTCTTGGATTGGTGATAGTCATTGTGACAGGATTCATTTGTTTCTCAATGCCTATCATGGTTTCATTGATGTTTACATGTATGTGGGAAAGCGGCAAATAGCTTGCGAAGAATACTGCACAAAGTACGGGTGACAGAAACTCTAGGAAAGCATAGATAGGTGCACTAGCTATTAAGATATAAATGAATTAATGTTGAAAACAGTGTTTAAACACCATTCAAGCAAACAAAGCTTCTTACTAAATCTGTGATTTTAGCTAGAATCTACTAGGTCTTACAATGGCCTGGCAAGGGTTCAAAAGTAAATCTATAACTTTTAGTCCACATGGAAATGAGTCGTGCAATGTGAAAAGGGGGTTTAATGCATCTGCAAAAAGTCTGTGCAGGCTGACCTGGGTCAATATTTTTCGTTATCCGTAACTTTTCTACATGTTCAAGGACCAACCTAACTCATGATTCAGTCATAATTCGCTGGAGTAAATTTCCAGTGAGTACCTACAATATTGGTACACAAGATTAGATAAGGTTTACAGGAAAGGATACGCCCACATTTCTAGATCCACTGAGTAAGTTCAGCTTTATTCAAATTTCTGAAAGATCTAAACCATATGGGGCCACTGACTGCAGATATCAACTTATAAAAGAGGGTGGGGAGCATAATGGTATTTACATAATCTAGGCAAAACCAGTTTAACTCTTTACAACACAATCCCAAGTTTTAACAATCCTGAGGCGGAAGGCTTTTGAAAACATTATGGGAAAATGAGAAAATGCTGGTAACCTTCCCTTTCAAAAACATCTCATCATTTGATCTAAATTTAATTTGTCGTCTGCAAATAGGTTCAATTTTGACAAGTCTAAGAATCTGTCATTTGGTGAAGAGTTAACGCTTTACTAAACAGGCCTAAGTTTTGAAAACTAATAAAACCTTTGAAAACATTGTGAGAGAAGGAGAAAATGTTGGTTACCAGCATTTAATCCTTTTCCCACAGTATTTTCTACTGTTTTAGGCATAAATTAAATCACCAAAGCCTCATTTTAATCTTGTCTGCAAATGTTTTCAATTTGGATGAATCTACATTTTTGTCTAGTGGTAAAGGGTTAAAGGGTTTGTCATTTAAACTATTCAATTTTTCATGGACACCAAAATTTTAGACTTGTCCAAATTGAAAACATTATCTTTGTCCATTTTATTCATTCCCAGCTCTAAAGGTTAACAAGCATTGCAGATTAAGATCAGATAGCACAGATACTGCATAAAAAGTGCAGGATCCTTTTCAGTACCAATAAAAAAATGATTAATCAAAACTTTCAGCTGTTTTTGTTTTCAGACTTTACAACTGATTTCAGGAATGAGGATCATTTGAATACCACCAAAGCCAGTGCACCTATCTATGTACTCACAGAGTTCCTTTTACAAGTAGTTTAACTCAAACGACAAAATTTTACACTTGTCCAAATTGAAAGCATTTGCAGACAGCAAAATAAATGCAAAAATTCAAAGATTTGAAAAGGGTAGAAAACATTGTGGGAAAAGGAGAAAATGCTGGTTACCAGCATTTTCTTCTTTCCCCACATTGTTTTCAAAAGCATTCCTTTCCAAGGTCATGAAAACAAGGGCTTGTTTGGTAAAGGGTTAATACTGAAAAAGACTTCAAAGTCATTGTATCAAACAAACAAAGTTTGTTTAACCCTTTCTCAAACAAGCCCTGGTTTTCACATGTCTGCAGTACAAGTCTTTTGAAAACACTGTGGGAAAAGGAGAAATTGCTCGGAACGAGCAATTTCTCCTTTTCCCACAGTGTTTTCTACCCTTTTTGAGACCTTTCTGCCATTTTCATCAAATTTAAAATTGTCATCTGCAAACTCTTTCAATTCGGACCAGTCCAAAATTTGTCGTTTGGGAAAGGGTTAACCCTTTCTCAAACAACGAATTTTAGACTTGTCCAAATTGAGAGCATCTGCTGACAACAAATCTGAAAATGGTACATATGAATTGAAGTTCTTTGACAGAGCAGAAAACATTGTGGAAATAGAAGAAGATATTGGTTACTAGTAATATTTGTTTTTTACTTTTCCAACAATCTTTTTAAACGCCTTCTTCCTAATAGGGTCAGCAAAAGGAGAAAACACCACAGTCCTTTGCAAAGGGGCGATTCTTAAATTTGTCTTCTTAGAAAAGATTTCAACCACACTGCAAATCAAATCATTTGAGCCAATTCAACTATAGCTAGCGTAAAATGAATGCTGTTTATACTTGAAAACATTGTAACATTTTCTCCTTTTACTCATAATGTTTCCAAAAGCTTTCTTCTTCGAGGTCATAAAAAAAAAGGTAAAAAAAGATTGTAAAGAAAAAACTTGAGGAAATAGATCATACAACTTTCTTATTCCAAGGCAGCATAAAACAGCATATTAACCACAGTGAGGGAAAAGGATTTATAAAATGTTAAATAAGAGGTCTATATGATGCAATAAAGCAGCGTCTTTCTCTCATTCAATGTGCTACACAATAAAAAATCTAACCAGCCATGAAATAAACACAATTTCTGGATATGAAACCATTGTTTATTTACTGATGCAATATTGCAATGTCCCCCCCCCCCCTTTTCTTTCCTTCGGTAAATATCAATAATAACTTGCGAATCCTATAATACATATCAGGACAAGTAATACTGGGGAAAAGTTTTGGACATGTCCACAGAGCTCCAGATAAGAGATTGTATTCTAAATCCATTATTTCTCTTCCTAATGCTATGTTGTGGGTACTCATTAGAATCATCTTGAACAAATTTTTAGACTGGTCCAAATTCAAACCATTTGCAGACGACAAAATAAACGTGACTGAAAAATTGAAAGTTGTTTTGGAAAGGATAGACAACACTGTGGGAAACGGAGAAAATGCTGGTTACCACCATTTTCTCCTTTTCCCACAATGTTTTCAAAACACTTCTTTCACAGGGTTGTTTAAAGTTGGGATTGTGTGGTAAAAGGTTAAAAAAAAATTTACAAGCACTGAGCCAGACTACATAATTCTGTGTTGCATGACTGTTTCCTTCACTCAGTGCTCCAGATAGAGGGAGTGATTTTGATTTCCAAATTGAAAATATTAATTATTCTCCAATAAACCCTATGTTATAGGTACTCATTAGAATCGTCTCATTGAGACGATTCTAATGAGTACCAACAACTTAGGGTCTGGAAGAGAAATAATGGATTTAGAATACCATCACTCCCTCTTATCCGAAGCTCTGCTTCCCTATGGCAAAATTACAACTTGTTGTCTCAGAAATGAGCTTTGCTCTGTCAACACGGGGTTTCATGCACGTATGTGACGCATTTTACAAAGCATGTCATCATGACATCACACAACTGGCTGGATTATGAGGTAGAATGGTTCTTGGACATGCAGAAAATTAACCAAAAGCAAAAAGTTTCAACCTTGGTCAGACTGCCTAGATTGCGCAGGCTGACCTGGATCAATACCAATCATATTCAGCCTGTTATCGATTAGGCAGGAAAATGTTGGTTTAGCTGATCAGAAATTGAGCAATTTTCTAAAATTAGATTAATTTTAGCCCTTAGGCTGTATATCGAGACCCACCGACCTTTCACGATCTTTGATCTATACTGTCCGATAAAGGGCTATTTTCCTCAGAAAGATAAATCTGAAAGAGCTTTACTTGTGTTTTTTTTCTATCTGCTTGAAAGTTTCATTAACTTATTTAGCAGGACAAGGGTTAAGAATGCAATTACGAATGGTTGGTGAATACTGTTCCTGAATGCCCTATTTGTTTAGTCCAATCTTGTTCCACACCATCAGCACAAGCAATCAAATAGGGGCTGAGTGCTACAGGTGTTAAGATAGTTTAACCCTTCACCAAACAACAAAATTTTTGACTGGTCAAAATTGAAAGCATTTGCAGACGACACATAAAATATGGCTAAAATGAACAGATTTGTCTGTGATGGGATAGAAAACATTATGGGAAATTGAGAAAATGCTGATTACCAGTATTTTCTCCTTTCCCACAATGTTTTCAAAAGCATGTTTTACCCTGGGTTGTTAAAAAAGACAGGATTGTTTGATAATGGTTTACAGAGTTTAAATAAAAGTTTAACAACAGAATATTCATTCAAGTTTGCTTGTACTTGGGAGTTCATCTCTCATAAAATACACCCAGACTATTTAGCCTCTTTCAAAAAAATTTAAAGTCATTTCATTTGGCTCATTTTCCTTATACCGGTATTCACCTGAAAAGTTCCTCACAGAAGTTTATACATGTACAACAGTACTTGCATTGGAACCATTGCATGGGAACAACTCTAATAATATCGACAACACATTTTATAGAATTAACACTTAGGCTGCTAAATGCAACTTTGTAGACTTTTGTGGACAGTGTAGATCAAAGACCAGGTTGCACTTTTTGTGCAGCCTGATCTTTGATCTACACTGTCAGATATGTTGAGCTCTCTTCAAAGAGCTAATTTTTCAAACCGTAAACTATGGTTTATCACAATTGCCTGGAAATCTTTACTTTGATTTAGGGTTAACCCTTATAGTGCCTTTAACGCCTATAGTTGCATTTGTGGCCGGTGTAGATCAAGATCAGGCTGCACAAAAAATGCAACCTGGTCTTTGATCTATGCCCTCCCCTTTGCTGAAACACTGTAGACAAAAGCAACCATGAGATTGTAATTATTTGGGTTGTATTTCTAGGATGAAAATGTCTGACAGGTTAACCCTTTACCACACAATCACGGGTTTTAACGACCCTGAACAAAAAGCCTTTTGAAAACATTGTGGGAAAAGGAGAAAATACTGGTAACCAGCATTCTCTCCATTTCCCACAATGTTTTCTACCCATCCCAACACAAATTTCAATTTTTGAGTCACATTTATTTTGTCGTCTGCAATGCATTAAATTTGGACCAGTCTAAAAATTTTGTTGTGTGGTAAAGAGTTAATTATGCCCTCTATGGGTTACAACAATTGTTGTAGAATAAGAGTACAACCACTTCACCCTTTTTCAAAACATTTCATTATATCAACAGCAAAGCGAAAGAAACATTGCGTGAATAGGAGAAAATACTGGTAACCAATATACAAAACGCTTTCTTCTCTTTCAGAGACAAACCACATCATTTGAGTCATATTTGATTTTTCAACTTTGACAAATCTAAAATTTTATTAACCTGTAAAGATTTAATCAGCTAGTACCAAAGTTTTAGAAAACTTACCTTTCTTTATTTTTGAAGACAAACTTGCGTAACTTGAGATCTCTAAGTATCACCCCGTTATCGTGACAATGTTTTACGGCAGACACTATCATTCTAAAAAGTCTACAAGTTTCCTCTTCTTTCAAGCGTTTCTTTTCTCGTACGTAGGAATGGAGATCGCCAAAATGGCGCTCAAAGAAAACATATGCCTTTGTCTCCCCGAGAATTATTTCTGAGATGCTGCCGATATTTTCGTGAGAGTCCACTTGCCAATAGGCGCATAAACTTTCACGGTATTTGTTGATTTCAAAGACCTGAAAAATAATGAAGGAACAAACTTTAATCTTAGAACTGAAGCTCCTAAAAAGATTACAAATTTATGGATACAACTTCAGCCTTTGAAAGGGTAGAAAACATCCTGGGAAAAAGAGAAAATGCTGATAACCAACATTTTGTCATTTTTCCTTAATTTTTTATAAAGTCTTCTTCTTCAGAGTCTTTAACCTAGGAATGGTGTGGTAAAGTGTTAATGACCCTGAGGAAATGAGCATAAGTAAACATTGTGGAATAAGGAGAAACTGAACTTAAAAAGCAGCAAACTTCAGCTCATTTGTACAAATTTGTACTGTAGGTCTATGCTTGCACTTTAAACACACTATAAGCCAATCCTGAGTTTAACAGTCTTACGGAAGATGACAGACTTTTGGAAAAACATGTGTGGGAGAGGGAGAAAATGCTGAAAAAAACCAGCATTTTCTCCTTTTCACCATAGTGTTTTCTATTATACCATATCAAAGACAAGTCCCATCATTTCAGCCACTTTTAAAATTATGTCTTCTGCAAATGTTTGCAACTTAGATCAGTTTTAAAATTTTGTAATTTTGTAAAGAGATAACTCTTTACCACACAATCCACCTTATCCAAAGTTTTAACGACCTTGAGGTACAAGGCTTTTGAAAACATGGGGTAAGGAGAAAATGCTGGTAATTTTTCTCCTTTCACCACAATGTTTTCTACTTTTCCATTGGCAAAATTCAGTTTTTGAGTTGCAATTGTTGTCTGCAAATGCTTTCAATTTGAACCAGTCTAAAATTTTTGTCGTCAGGTAAGGAGTTAAAGAGTATTTCACCATACTGTACACTTGACCTCTGTGACCCCAGCGCTCCAATGAACTACTTGACGTGTACTTACAAATGGACAGATTTATTTCAAAATACCAGGACATTCGCAATGAATTATTCGAAACAAACTGATACATACCAATTGATACAGAACCTTTTGGGGTGTTCATTAATGCACTTTGGGAGGCTCACATGTTTACAGTTTCCTCTATTTCTCACAATGTTTTCAAGTGTTGTCTTCCTCTAGATTGTGAAACTAAAGAATTACTTTGCTTCAAAGCCAAGAAGATTTATGAAACGGTAGCAAATAGCAATAATATCATTATTTGCTAAAAGTTAACACCGGTGTATAATATGAGCTATGGCATAGCCTATACTCTGTGAAAAAGGGGTTTAAATACATCTGCAGAAATTATAGGCCCAGGCTGACCTCTGTCTAAATTTTTTGCTTTTGGTAAATTTTCTGCATGTCCAAGGACCATTCCACCTCAGGATAAGCCAGTCCGCAGACAAAATAGATTTATAGATTTTATGGATCCAAAATTACCAGTATGGATTAACCCTTTACTGCACAATGACGCCTTTTAACGACCCTGGTGAAGAAACCTTTTGAAAACATTGTGGGAAAAGGAGAAAAAGCTGGTAACCAGCATTTTCTGCTTTTTCCCACAATGTTTTCTGTCCTATTAAAGGAAAATTGCACTATTTGAGCCACACCGAAACTGTCATCTGTAAATGCTTTCAATTTGGACAAGGCTAAAATTTTGTCATCTGGTAAGGGGTTAACTTGCTCAGTATAGTGCATCATTGAAATGCATTAACCCTTTCCCACACAGAGAGTTTTAGACTCCCCCAAATTCAAAATATCTGCAGACAACAAATTTAAAATTCGTATAAATGAGCTCAAGCTCTCTGACAAGGTAGAAAACATTGTGGGAAAAGGAGAAAATGCTGGTTACCAGCATTTTTTCCTTTTCCCACAAAGTTTTCAAAAGGCTTCTATCTTAGGGTCGTTAAAAGTCGGGACTGTGTGGTAAAGAGTAGAGTTAACTCTTTACCAAACGACAAAATTTTAGACCAGTCCAAATTGAAAGCATTTGCAGACGACAAAATAAATGTGACTCAAAAATTGAAATTTGTTTTCGGAAGGGTAGAAAACATTGTGGGAAACGGAGAAAATGCTGGTTACCAGCATTTTCTCCTTTTCCCACAATGTTTTCAAAAGCTTTTTTTTTGTAGATTTTGTGGTATAGAGTTAACTCTTTCCCACAGAATCCTGAGTTTAAACGACCTTTGTGAAGAAGTTTTTTTGAAAAGATAGTGGGAAAAGGTGAAAATCCTGGTTACCAGAATTTTCTTCCTTTCCCACTAGGTTTTCTATCCCATCAAAGACTAATTCCATCATTTGAGCAATATTTCAACTGCCATCTACAAATTCTTTGAATCTGGACCAGTCCAAAAGTTTGTCATTTGATTTAAAAGAGTTAAACCCCTCATGCCACAGCCAGGCTCATATCTATTGAGCTAGAAAAAGCTTATCCTAGATTTCCATGTTTCATCGTTCCGTTGTAAACCAAATGGCATCAAGTTAAAACACAGCCTAGGATATTCAGAAGGGGTCAATGCCCACTACACTCATTTTATTTCATTTATACAACAGTTCAATTTCCCATCACCCCACAATGGTATTTCGAAATACCTTTCTTTTATCCTTTATTTGGCCAGTATTGACCAATTTTTTTCAAATATTTTGTAAAAAAAAGTAAACAGGTCTAATCTAATAATATGTTATTTTTCTTAGAAGCTTATTTCATTTTGTAACCAGAACAAACGGCCCAATCTTTCTATAATTGATCAACTACTCTTTCCTCTCTCAATCATTTATCCCACAATTCCCGAGTTTTAACCCCTAAGATGAAGCTTTCTGAAAAGCTTGTGGGAAAAGGGATGCCTATGCATATAATATAATTTAAATCTTTACCAGACGACAAAATGTTAGCCTGGCCCGAATTGAAACATTTGCAGCCCTCAAATTAAATGTTACTCAACACATAAACCTTGTCTGCCATAGGGTTGAAAACATTCTGGGAAAAGGAGAAAATGCTGGTTTACCAGCATTTTCTCCTTTTCCCACAATGTTTTCAAAAGCCATCTTTCTCAGGGGCATTAAAAGTCGGCATTGTGCGGTAAAGGGTTAAGGTATAAAATACTGGGGCTAAATGAGCTGTTGTATGTCCTGAGCATTTTCTACTTTTGCAACAATGTTTTTGAAAGTGTAAGATGTCTGCTGCGAAAAGCAACTGCAGTTCTACATGCAGTGCTGCTCTGATATATTTGCATTAACCCTTTACCACACAATCCCGACTTTTAACGACCCTGAAGAAAAAGCCTTTTGAAAACTTTGTGGGAAAACGAGAAAATGCTGGTAACCAGCATTTTCTCCTTTTCCCACAATGTTTTCTACCTTTCCCCAAACAAATCCCAGTTTTTGAGCCAAATTTGATTAGTTGTCGGCAGATGATTTCAATTTGGACCAGTCTAAAATTTTGTCGTTTGGTAAAGAGTTAACTCTAACAAACTGCTAATTTTTTTTGCTTGTCCAGATTGAAAGCATTTGTAGACAACAAAGGTGACTCAAGTTATGGAACTTGTCTTAGATTTGGTAGAAAACATTGTGGGAAAAGGATAAAATGCTCGTTATCAGCATTTTCTCCTTTTCCACCACGTTTTCAATAGCTTTTTTTTTTAACAGGGTCATTCAAGTTGGGATTGTTCGGTAAAGGGTTAATTTAAATATTCATACTAAGCTTGAGCATTGACTGATGCAATGTATGGCCAAATCTTGTGAAATAGCGACAGGGCATGAGGCCATTGATCATCCCTGCAGTAGGCTGATCTCAAGATTAGCAAGCAAGCCATACCCTGTCATCTTGTTACATCATACCCATTTATAAATGAGCATATATTGGCCAGCCTGATTAATAGTACACAGCCACAGAACAGTTGTGCAAAAATGGTTGATTTTTGGCCTTTTATGCAACTTTCAACAGTATTTCAGTCACATCATAGTGATAGTTCACATACTAGTATTTGTGTACCGTACAGTATCATGTCCTGGGTTCATCAGTACTAGTCTGGGGCTTTAACCCTTTACCTCACAATCCCGAATTTTAACAAGCCTCAGAAAGAAGCCTCTTGAAAATATTGTAGGAAAAGAAGAAAATGCTGGTAACCAGCATTTTCTGCTTTTCCCACAATGTTTTCTACCCGATCAAAGACAACTTCAACAATTTCAGCAACATTTGAATTGTCGTCTGCTAATGCTTTCAATTTGGACAAGCCTTCATTTTTGTCTTTTGGTAAAGAGTTAAAGGATTTTGTCCAAGGACATTCCCACAACAGATCCAGTGCTTGAAGTGATATCCCTGATTTCATGCCTTGTAGGTAACTGAGGGTGCTATCAATGCTCAGCGAGATTACCGGTACATATGGTGACAAAATAAAAATGGTCAAAGTTTTCAAAATTTGTCACTGGACACAAACCAATTATGTCTACTAAGTACAATTAGTAATTTTTGTAATCCTCAAAATCCTAGTTTTCTTTAAAGTCTGATAAAGGAAAAAAAATACCAATATTTCAAGCCACTCAAATACTTTGTGACACATACACAGTCATCACTGCCATATGGCCATCGCCACATGGCCAAATGTCCAGCTTGACTGCTTAACCCTTTCCCAAATGACAAATTTTGGACTTGTCCAAACTGAAAGAGTTTGCAGACGACAATTTTAAATTTGATGAAAATGGCAGAAAGTTATCCAAAAGGGTAGAAAACACTGTGGGAAAAGGAGAAATTGCTAGTTACAAGCAGTTTCTCCTTTTCCCACAGTGTTTTCAAGACTTGTACTGCAGACACGTGAAAAACCAGGGCTTGTTTGGGAAAGGCTTAAGCAAGGGCAAGAAGATTCAAAACTGTCACCCCAGGGTCAGTTAAAACATGATGTTATCATTAGGTTGGTATCAAAAATTGCATAAAAAGTATGCAGACTGTCAAATTCTCTAGTGCACATGCTATCAATAGAATATGTAAATCATGACTTGCAAACATGCTTGGAATTTAAATCCTAGTTTTAACTGTGGCCCTTTACAACATAGGCTGTGATTTAACAACCCACAGAAAGCTTTTGAAAATATTGTGGGAAATAAAGAAAATACTAGTAACCAGCAAGTTAGACCAAACTGTGCACTTTACCCTTCACCACACAATCACGACTTTTTAACAACCTTGAGAAAGAAAACTTTCGAAAACATTGTGGGTAAATAAGAAAATACCAGTTCCCAACATTTATAATTTGCCATCTGCAAATGCTCTTGATTAACTCTTTACCAAACAACAAAATTTTAGACCAGTCCAAATTCAAAGCCTTTGCAGATGACAACATAAATGCGACTCAAAAATTGAAATTTGTTTTGGGAAGAGAAGAAAACATTATGGGAAAAGGAGAAAATGCTGGTTTCCAGCATTTTCTCCTTTTCCCACAATGTTTTCAAAAGGCTTCTTCCTCAGGGCCCTTAAAAGTCGGCATTGTGTGGTAAAGAGTTAACCCTTTACCACAAAACCCCGACTTTAAACAACCTTTAGGATGAAGAAAGCAGAAGACTTTAGTAAACACTGAGGGAACAGATTCTTTAAAATGCTGGTAACTGGCATTTTCTCCTTTTCCCATGTTTTCTGTCCTTTCAACCGCCAACAAATTTCAATTTTTGAGTCACATTTATTTCGTCATCTGCAACTGCTTTTAATCTGGACAAATTAAAAATTTTTTCGTTTGGTAAAGATTTAAGACCAATCTAAAATTTTGACAATGTGTAGAGAGTTTACTGTTTATACGGTTATTCTAATTATTTGTGGAAAACTCTTTGTGTATAAATGATAGATGAACATAAAGGAGACCTTCACATCATGTATACACACATGTTCTAAGGGAGATAATAACAAAGGGGCTGCCTCACACAAAGGAAAAACCCAACCCCCTTTGTCCCTTTTTCCCACCCTTTTTCTAACACATGTGACTGCAAGGTTGAAACAAAGCAAAACAAAGAAAAGTCATGATGGATTATCTTAATCTAACTTATAATAGCTTCAAATGCAAGCATTTTTTAATATTATCTTTCTCAAATGAAACCCTGGGATTGAAATTAATGTACATAATTATATTGCAGAAAAAAAATCTTCTTCTTTGTTGTATACTGTAAAATAATAAATTAATGAAACAAAATAATAAAATAAAATAATAAAATAATGAAACAAAAGCTAACTTTTCTGACAAAAATTAAAGGCAAATTCTTCAGTCAAACAAATGATTATGATCAGCAAAATAAGTGCTTTTCATGCAATAATTTGCTAGCAATTTACATTTCACAACATTGTTGGAAAAGGAGATGCTGGCAGCCAGCACTTTCTACTTTTCCGATAATGTTTCCTACCATTTCAAAGACAAGTCCCATCATTTGAGAATCAGATACATTTATTTGTCATCTGCAAATGCTTTCAAGATGAATGAGTTCTGAAAAGAGTTATAAAAAAATGTAGACATCAAAATGAGTCTTACCTTGCAAGTTTTCTCTTGTTTGGTCACATAATCACAGGCCTTGTAAGTTTCTCCTTCTTGGTATTCAAGAACATAACGTCCTATTTTGTAAACACCTTGATTGGTTGTTGGTTTTGAGGGAAATTTCGGTTGTGAGGGTTGTAGATCCGGCGTCAAACAACCACCCGTTAAGTCTTTGTCGCACTGGTCAACAACATTTCTTTTTGGCCCATTGCTTGCAATCTGTAGGCTGGGCCGGTTTCTACGTGTAAGACTCATAAATAATTCACCGGCTTATGTGCAGTGTTTTTGAGATTTATCGAACACTCAAATAACAGAAGCTATCTAGTATAGCTTAAAATCACAGTAAATGATTGCAGTTATCTATGGCAATGCTTTTTTCTCTAAATGAAATACATAAACGTAGATTTGTGCAATAATTAGGACAGTAAATGCGTAATACGGAAGAACATAAATATGAAAGTAGATCGAGTGACGTCAGTAATTTGAAAAAATACTGTTTGTAGAATAAGTCCACGAGATTTAATTAAAACACATGCAAACAGTTCTGATGATGAGTCCGTTAATCTAAAGATGTGCTAGTACGTGACAAGTATCTTGGAACAACTTATTTCCATACCAAGGTGAAATCGAGTGTTTCAACAGATGACGAAATTACGCCGTAGAAGATGAAAAGTAGGTTACAAAATCAGCCGGTTACGACACCGCGAGAATGGATTCCTTTGTCAATATAACGATTAAGTCCTAATTATATCAATTTTTACTCACTTTAATCACTCTTTGTTGAAATTTGAATCGTCAAATCCCTCGATTTACACCTGGGAAGGGAATCCTCCCCGTTCAATTTCTATCGCCAGTGAACCCGTAGGTCGCCATTGTGAGGGTGGCAACGTGTGAGTACGAACGTTTTGTAGAAACCACATCACTACGGAATTCATGCGCATCACCTGTATATTTCGACTTATGCTATTTTGGATATCCTTTATTGTTCAACATGCAAAAGTAGCATTTTTTTCAGTACCCTACAGAAAATTCTTTTGAATCGGAGATGCAAAAGTTCAGATCCAGCCAATGTAAGTGAAGTTATCTTTTTCAAAAATCGTCTGTCTGTATTTTTTTTTCAAGCGGAAGAGAAAAAGTCTAAGTAGTTACAAGGCTGATGAATGAATCATGTTAATTACCCTACTTTCATTAGCCACTATTTTTAGATTTGATGATGACGTAGGGGATTTTCACCCCCATTTATGGATAATGACAAATCGATCGAGCAATTTGATTGGTCCACGAAGAACGGTTTCATTACACGTTGCCGATATGATCTATTTTTAACAAAGAACTATTCCCTCCTATGAAATGACGCAATTGCTCGTAAGATTTGTACAGGGTTGTTTACTCGAAATTTCGCGATCAGGAGAAAACTGGGACAGCTTCATTTAACACCTCATAAACATGTTGTTGTAATAAATCCAAATTCTACACGTTTTTTTTTTTGAGAAGTCTTTAAGACATGGTTTCTCTGTAAAATGGATCGAAATAATTTACGTGTAGACCGACTTATGAAATCAAAATGATTCCTAAGAGTCTGATCAATAGATTTTAATTAGCATTATCATTGTTTTGTTGACTATATTGCGTTTAGTTTAAACATATTTTATTGTCATTATTTACAAATTCTTACATAAAATACATTTATACATACAATACAAATAAGACAAAAGGGTTTGACCACAAGTTCTCACAACTTAGATTCAGTCATCCCCTTATTGAACATGCATAGTATTCAGTCTTCAAAGGAAAGAAAAAAGAGGAGAATATCATAAATAAAAGTATTTTAACAAAACATGATTGAAGACAGTTTTATTCCAGCTATAGAGAAGATTTTTTTTAAACGACAATAAATAAACAGAACACATTAAGAGAATGTTGTGAATATCAATAATAACATTCACTTAAATAGGTGGGAAAACAACATCAAAAGGGTGGTAGTAAAAGAAAAACTTGGTGTCAATCGTATATTGCGTGTACAAGTTTATAGTAAATTACATGTTATATAGTTACATACGATCAAGCTAAGAGTATTTTCCTCAAACAACAATATTGTTCACATCAGATGGCAGGTTTCTAGTCAAACAGATGTTACTATTATATATGCCTATAGACAATCTGGTCAAAGAAGACCTGCTTAGAGCATTAAGAAACTGCTTCTTTTCATGCAAAAACTTTCAAATAAACACTCAGCCATCTTTTTGTGCAAGGAATAAAAACACATACGTGTAGAGTTTGTTAAAATTCTTGGATCGTTTTTTTTTTTTTGCACTGTCATCAAAATAGTGTTGTGTCAATCCTTAGTGAACAAAAAACCTCTGGCTAGACGAAATGCGAAATGAACAATTCACTTGTCCAAATTTTTTTTCTCTAAAAAGTGCTAGATCTATTCAATTTTCAAAAGCTAAGTTAAAACCCAAAGTACTTTGTCAGGACTTGAACGTATGTCAGAATTAAAGAAAAGGTCTATAGATCTATATAAAAAAAAATTCAATCTAACTGAGCGTAAATAAGGCTATACTTCAGAAAGTCCAGAGCACGCCAGGATACACTCATTTGAGCCCACGCTCTGTGAAAAGGAGGCCTAATGCATCTGCAAAAAGTATTGATCCAGGTCAGCCTGCGCAGTCCGCGCAGGCTGACATGGGCCGAAACTTTTTGCTATAGATCAATTTTCTGCTGCTCAAAGGACCAGTCTTATCTCATGATTCAGTATGTTTCTATACAAAATGAATTTTATGGATTCACGATCATGTGATGACTTGCTTGGTATCATGCATCACGGAGATGTATTAAGCCCCCTTTTGCAGAGCATTGCTCATTTTCAAAATTCCTCCAGGGCCTTCCAGCCGGAGCCTCCCCCCCACCCGCCGGAATATCCACAGGAGTAAATGGGTTACAACGCCCCTCCCCCGCCAAATGCTCTGCACTTTAACTCTTTACCAAATGACATAATTTTAGACTTGTCTTATTTGAAAGCATTTGCAGACGACAATTTAAATGTGGCTCAAATGACTCGATATTTTATAGGCTAGAAAACATTGTGTGAAAAAGAGAAAATGCTGGTTACTAGTATCTTCTACTTTTCTCACAATGCTTACAAAAATCTTGAAATTCCGAATTTTGTGCTAATGGGTGACTGAAATCACTGCGACTTGATTTTGGCCGATCAACCTCTTACTTTTGAACTCTCGCAGAAAATCTTTTACTATCTCAAAACACCGAGGCATAGGAGAATATGCTCGTCACGATCATTTTCTCCTTTTGTTACAATGTTTTGACATGTATTCACGTATCAAGCCTTTACCATACAATCCCGGGTTGAACTCTTTACCAAACGACAAAATCTTAGACCGGTCCAAACTGAAGGCATTTGCAGACGGCAAAATCAATGTAATGAAAAAAAAAAAGATGAAATTTGTTTTGGGATAGATAGAAAACATTGTGGGAAAAGGAGAAAATGCTGGTTACCAGCATTTCTCCTCTTCCCACAATGTTTTCAAAAGGCTTCTTTCACGGGGTCGTTAGAAGTCGGGATTGTATGGTAAAGCATTAAACGACCTCAGGAAGACAGGCTTTTTAAAATCATTGTAGCAAAGTAGTAAATGCTTGTAATGGAATTTGGTCCTTAATAGGATAGAAAGCTTTCTATCCTATTAAGGACCAAATTCCGTCATTTTGGCCACCTTTGTCATTACCTCTGGTCACCTCTAATGCATGTGACAAAAGTTGTCAGTGACTTGGAAAAGAAACGTGTGTCAGTAGTGGTGTGAGAAAGCAAGGAAACACATGCATAGGTGCACTGACCGCCGTAATATGACCTAAGCTGTTAAAACGGCTTTAAACTCATATAAAAACAAAGAAATTAATTTGTCGTCGGCAAATGCTTTCAGTTTGGTCCAAATGTACAATGTATATGAGCCATGCTCTGTGAAAAGGCCGGGTGCTCAAGGCATCTGCGAAAAGTATCGATCCAGGTCAGCCTGCGCAGTCCGCGCAGGCTGACCTGGGCCGAAACTTTTCGCTCTTGGGCAATTTTCTGTATGTCAAAGGGTAAGTGTACCCCATGATTAATTCGTTTCTTAAAAAAAGAAGACAAAAAAAAGTGGCTATCAGGGATCCATAATTTTGCGATGACTTGCTTGGTATAATGCATCACGGAGATGCATTAAGCCCCCTTTTGGAACATGGCTCATACGGTTTGGGTAAACACTGATGATTATCCATGCTTTACAGGGATGCTTTCAGAGTCGTCTGCTGCAAATATGCTTCCGGAAACGTAATCGATAGAACTTTTCATAAGTGCCTCACACTTTAACAGACGACAAAAATTTTGGACCCATCCAAATTGAAAGCATTTGAGCCATGTTTTTGTGAGAAGGGGGTTTAATGCATCTGCGAAAAGCATCGACCCAGGTCAGCCTGCGCAGTCCGCGCAGGCTGACCTAGGCCGAAACTTTTCGCAGTAGTCAATCTTCTGTATGTCAAAGGACCAGTCTACCTCTAGACCCAGTCAATTGTTAGGCAAAAAGGATTTTTTTTATCCATGATTATGTGATGTTTGATAGGTATCACGCATCACAGAGATGCATTAAACCCCTTTGCCTGAGAGCATGGTTCATTTGCAGACGACGAATTAAATGTGGCTAAACTGATGAAGTTTGTCCTTAACAGCATAAAAAAAAGCGTTGTGAGAAAATGAGAACATGCTGGTTACTAGCCTGGTGGGTAGAAAGCACTGCGTATAAAAGAAATGCTGATTTCGGACAGTTTAGATCATACATCTGATTTAAACTAATATAAACGTAAATGCAGTCTAGTCTTGACCTACAATGTTTACGAAAACGACAAAAAATTTATTTGGCTTTTTGCGCTTTTCCTTTTATTTGTCTTCAGGTGAAACGGCGGGAATACTTTATAACTGCTCAAATTATGTCATAAACTGTCATGATGTCGTTAAATGATGGTAACGTTGTTTCCCGAATTTTTAATTGTCTCCAGTAACAGGAAGGTATTTTGTTAAGTAACATATCATAAGCAATCACTTATATTCGACCCCTGCCCCGGGGAAGCTGTATTGCTTTTTTATAGCGACATCATACATGCATACTGAATGTACAGAGTTGGCCAATGGTGAATTTTACTGTAGGAAAATGCCTTAAGTACGAAATGATGCAGTCTTGTGTACGTTCAACAGAAAATATAGAAGTTATGATAAAAGTCTACGTATTTTTTGGACAACCCCTAGAAAGGAAAATAAAAATTAAGAAAAAACCCTAGAGAGATAGATAGAAAGATAGATAGATAAAACTTCATAATTATTGATTAATTTCCTGGCTACGCCTCTGTTTAGTAGGAGTATTGAGCGTTGACAACTGTAAACCGAGGTAACTGACATTTCAGAGGAATTCCGTGGGTTTTATCTGTAAAGGTACAATGGGGAATATGTGGAGAGATGCACTGTCTGTTATGATATAACTTGAATACCCTTGAAGTCAGTATAAAACGCCACTCGTGCGAATCAGATTTGTAAGATGCATCGAATAGCTTACGAGACATCTGATTGGCTTACTGGCTATGTGTGTTTACAAATTTGTGATTAAAGGGAAACAACTCAAAGAAATGATATTATGTCATCACTATGTCATCACTAGTTATTTCCCTTGGATCAGGAAACTACAAATTACTGCGACATAAATGTTGTAGAATTTGGAATGTTAACTCTTTACCAAACGATAAAATTTTGTTCGTTCAAAATTAAAAGCGTTTACAGACGACAGGTAACATGTGACTCAAATGATGGAATTTGTGTCTGAAAGAATAGAAAACATTGTGGGAAAAGGAGAAAATGCTGGTTACCAACCTTTTTTTTTTTTCCGAAACAATGTTTTCATAAGATTCATTCTTCAGGGTTTTTAAAACCCCGGGATTGTGCGGTAAAGGTTAAACCTTTACGAATTACTAGTATCCAAGGTAAAGTGCTTAGTCGATATTTCAGGGGTTGGGTTTTCAAATCTTGTGGCTTCGCCATAGTTCTATCCGAAGATTGCTGATGATCATCTCAAAGCGGGAACCTTATCTTCTTTATGAGACGAGGGGCCGTATTCACCAACCATTCTTAATTTCATTCTACGTCCAGCCCAGCGGTCCATATTCACCAACCATTCTTAAGAACATTCTTGGTCTTGTTCTTCAAAATTTTCCAAATTTGAAAGTAGCACACCTTCTGATTGGCTAAACCATATGGTTTAGCCAATCAGAAGGTGTGTTACTTTCAAACTTGGAAAATCTTGAAGAATAAGTCTAGAAACGTTCTTAAGATTGTTTGGTGTGAATACGGACCCATCAAGTTCTAGATTTAGAAAGCAACACAGCTTCTGATTGGCTAAACCTTTTCATTTAGCCAATCAGAAGTTGTGTTGCTTTTGAAGTTAAAAAAAAAAAAAATCTTTAGAACAAGACTAAGACTGTACCGTCCGCAAAAATTTTCGCCTATGACCCTAAAACGGGTTAAAAACAACAGCTTTTGTAACACTATGGGAAGAGTAGTTTAACAGTTGTTTGTTACCGTAGTGCTTTAGGCCGTTTTTTTATGACTGAGCTCAAGCTTGTCACTGAAGTCTAGAACTTTTACACGGTCTGTATTCACCAACCATTTCTTAAGCTGCTAAGTGCGACTCGCTGACCTTATGAGGACAGCGTAGATCAAGATCAAACTGCACAGAACATGCAGTCTGATCTTGGATCTACACTGTCCGATAAGGAGATATCTTTCTTCCAAAAAATACCTTTGAAATAGGAAAATTTGGGGTTTTACTATCGGCTTGAAAGTTTCATTCCTTTTATTTAGCAGGATAAGGGTTAAGAATGTTCTCAGTCTTATTCTCCAGAATTTTTTAAATTTGAAAGTAACACAACTTCTGATTGGCCAAACCATTTGGTTTTGGCAATAAGAAATTGTTACTTTCATTTTTTGAAAATCTTAGAGGATAAGACTTAACCCTTTACCATACAATGCCGCATTTTGACGCCCCTGGGAAAGAAGCCTTTTGAAAACATTGTGGAAAAAGGAGAAAATGCTGCTTACCAGCATTTTCTCCTTTTCCCACAATGTTTCTACCCTATCTAAGAAAAGTTGCACCATGTGGGAAAGTACATCGAAACCACATCGAAATTGTCGTCTGCAAATGCTTTCAATTTGGACAAGGCAAACGTTTTGTCGTCTTGTAAAGGGTTTTAAGAATGTTCCCAAGAATTTTTTGTATGGTGTTTAACGCCGTTTTCAATATTATTTCAGTTATATCATGGCGGCCAGTGCACCTATCCATGCTTTCCTTGAGTTTCTTTTACCAGTACTTTGCACAATATTCTTTCCAAGCCACTGGCTGCTTTCCCACATAACCATCGTCGAAACAATAGTCAGTGGTGAGAGAGGAATGAATCCTGTCGCAATGACTATCATCAATCTTTGGAAAAAAGTTAGCCAAGCCGGGGATCGAAACAGCAACCTCTTGTTCTCAAGACCTGTACGCTACCGACTGAGCTACGAGGGCTTGGCTCTCAAGAATAGTTGGTGGATACGGACCAAGGAAAATTGCCTCTACGTACAGGGAATGCTACTCTTTGTGAAAAAGATACTAGGACTGTTTTTGTAATGCCCCTTGGCAAAGCCCCCCACCAAACTTTCCTATCTCACGAAAAATCTGTTAGTTTTCCCTTACTCTTTTTCCAAATTAACTCGCTTTGTCTGTAATTAGCAATGATATGATCATGTTATAAGCATTATCCGAAATTTGGAGAAGAAATATAATCTAAGATTTCATCATTTTATTCAATATATTTGTGATATGACTGTACGAGTATTGTCTTTGTTAAGTTTTTATTCTATATTGATGAGTAAAATATGTTTAATTAAACCTAATGTTCCGTCCGAAAGTCCACGGACGTCCTTTGGCGAGGTATTTCAGAGTCAGGGCCAAAAACTTATGAACGTCAGGAGGAAAATGAGTTAGTGAGTGAGTGAGTGAGTGCGTGAGAGGACGGAAGGACGGACCGACGGACGAACGGACCCACCGACTGACGGACAGACCGACCGACATTAATTATCGACAGACCGACATGAATTATGGACAGAATATAGGACTATCAATAAATAAGTAACTCAACAATTTCTGTGTAAGAGTTTTCATTTTGATTACAATGTACTTACAGTATGTATAGATAACAAAAATAGTATATATGTAACAATGCAACAAACAATGAACGAACATACACTCGATCTTCTTGACTTAATTCGTTATGAGTATGTTTATAATATGAGCCGTGCTTTGTTTAAACGCTTAACGCATCTCCATGATCCATGATACCAAGCAAGTCATTGGACGATTATGGATACATAAAATCCAGTTTGTCTAACAGTCGACAGGATTTAGAGGCGTAATGGCCCTTTGACATACAAAAAATAAATTGTAAAAAGTTTCGATCCACGTCAGGCTGTGCGGACTGAACAGCCTGACACTGCACAGCCTGACATGGGTCGATACGTTCTGCAGATGCATCAAAGCCCTTTTTTAGAGAGTATGGCTCATCTTTCTAACTATTAGGCTGATAGGAGAGATTCTATGCGCCGTTTGCAGACAGTGTAGATCTAAGATCAGACTGCACAGAACGCACAGTCTGATCTTGGATATGAACCGTCCAACAAAATTATTTTTTTATTTTTCTGCGAAAAGAATTTTGTGTCAGTAATATTTAGATGTTAATGGAAAGTGTTCATTTTATCTGTTCAGTACTTCAGTACTTTCAGCTCAAGATTTATAAACCTGACTTCTGTCTGAAAATACAATCCTCTAAAACCAAGAAGGATCTTTTATTTACAGATTTAAACTTGACCTAACATGCTGACGTTAGATAACATTTGGAGGGAAAGAGGCTATTTCCTCAAAGTGGGTGAAATGAGGGATTGTTTGGTAAAAAGTTCAATAGCTTTTGCTGACGGCGTAGCTTAAGATCAGATTGCTCAGATCGTGCTGTCTGATCTTGGATCAACGGGGTCAGCGACTCGAGGTTAACTCTTTACTCAATGAAAAAACATTTTTACCAGTCCGAATTGAAACCATTTGCAGACTAAAAAAATATGATTTAAAAATTAAAGTTTGCTTTTAGAAAGTAAAAATCATTATAGGAAAAGGAAAAATGCTGGTTACCTGCATTTTCTCCTTTTTTCCGAATGTTTTCAAAAGGTTTTTCACACAGGGTCGTTAAAACAGGGGGACAGGACTAAAACAGAACTTGCAAAATTCAGAACATTAGCTAAGGTCTAACTTTTTACCAGCTAAAATAATTGTATTTCACTTTCATTAGGTTGAAAACATTGTCAAATAAAACAGAAAATGCTGGTAAGTAGTATCTGCTCCTTTTCCTACGATGTTTTCACAAGCCATTTTCATCGTAGTCGTGAAAACAACGGATTGTTTGTTAAAGGCTTTATTACTACAATACATATGAGATCATTGTGATAATAGGAGAAATGAGTCTTTACGAGCGATTTCTCATTTCGCCACAATATTTCAAATAGTGGACATCTGCACGAGAAAAGTTACTTCCCTTTATCCGTTTTTTTTTTTATATCTCTCACTGATTATTCAGAATGTGTAATAAAGCAAACTGTAGATATGAGCCATGCTCTGTAAAAAAGGGGCTTAATAGATCTGCGAAAAAGTATCGACCCAGGTCAGCCTGCACAGTCCGCGCAGGCTGACCTGAGCCGAAACTTTTCGCTATTGGTGAATTTTCTCCATGTCAAAGGACAAGTGTACCTTATGATACAGTCGGTTGTTAGACATAACGGATTTTATGGATCCCTAATTATGTTATGAATTGCTTGGTTCCATTCATCTTGGAGATGCATTAAGCCCCCTTTTGCCAGAGCATAGCTCAAATATTTTCCCCGCATCTTTCCCCCCAAAAAGTGTCAACATTAAGTTTTCTCATGTTCATGTTGCCCTCATCAGTTTAAATATACGTAGAACGTGTTGATTATTTCCGATCTCATTGTCACATGAACCTGATGTCACATGACCAAAATGTCAAAATCTGAACTGATCACGATATATGACCCAAGCACGGTTAACTTGTGAATTCATTTTGCATAGTTACAATAGTCAGAATCACTTCTTCACTCCATCTGGGGTCCGTTTTCACGAAAAATTCTTATTTCCTCTACTGATTCTAAATTCAGAAACAAGCCATCTGATTGGTTGAGAAATCTGTCTCAGAATGTCTCAGCCAATATAATGACTGAACTTAGAGTGTGTAATTACAACTGAATTAAGAATTGTTATTGAAGACAGCTGTTGATCCTTCAATCGTGACACGACTTTTCTGTCATGTGACCAAAGTTTGATAGGAGCAGATCACATGGCCAAAGTGAGCCAATCAGGTAGACTGGTGAGTGGCTTTGTGAACTTGAAGTGTTCTAGCTTGACAGAAACCTTTCCCGCAAACTGTGCATGTGAACGGTTTGGTCTTTGAGTGAGTATATCTGTAAAAATATAATAAATTGCCACATGACCGACAAAATAACTTCATACAGGTGGCACCATTTTGTCTTGGGACCGACCACTCTTGAAAATTATGCAGCAGAGGGAGAAATGGTGCCTTAAGAACGATTTCTCCTTTTGCAACCATATTCTTAAATAGAACAACTTATTTAGCCTGCATGTATGTTTATGTTTGGAACAAAATAAAAATGAACCACGCTCTGTGAAAAGAGGGCTTAATGCAGTCCGCGCAGGCTGACCTGGGCGGAAACTTTTCCCTATCGGTCAATTTTCTGTATGTCAAAGGACCAGTCTTCCTTGTGATACAGCCGGTTGTTAGACATAATGAATTTTATGGATCCCTCAATATGTGATGTCTTGCTTTTTATCAAACATAACGGAGATGCATTAAGCCCCCTTTTGCCAGAGCACGGCTAAAATCTGAATAACGCACGTGTTTGACCTCAGACTTGTTGTTATATATCTTTAAACTCTGATGTAGGCGTAAGCTGAAGCTTTGATAAAGAATTTTTCACTGAAAGTTGTAGTGTTGTTATAGAATTGTTCCCGTTCATTTCTCTAACACATGACATTTTTTTTTTGTTTGTTTTATCCGTACTGAATGTATTTATAAACGACAAAATAAATGTGGCTGATATAACAGAATTAGTCTTTGAAAGGGCTGCAAATATTTTGTGTCACCAATATCTTCTTCTTTTACCACATTTTTTTTTTTCACAAAATCTGCCCTCTTCAGAGTCACTAAAGATGAATGGGTTGGTGTTACGATCAACAAACCAGACCAAAACGTCGCAGGTGCCTAGCCAGGATTTTTAAAAGCAGGCGAAAAGATATTTCGATAATCAAGCTAAGTCTCAGATAATATATCTACACAAGTGAACAAACACTTTACTTAGTCTTATCTCATTTGCATCTTTTAAAGGGAGGTAATTTTACTAGTCGTCATCATAAAAGACATGAGGCATAAACCTGGAATGTGTTAACCGAACATTCTTTTACTATTCTCAGTCTTATTTTTTTTCTAAATTTCAAACGGTTTAGCAAATCAGAAATCGAGTTACTTTCTAAATCTAGGTTGGACTACAAATGCAATTTAGAATTGAGTCGTGCTCTGGCAAAAAGGGGCTTAATGCATCTCCGTGATGCATGACACCAAGTAAGTCATCACATGGTCTTGGATCCATAAGTCCATTTTGACAAACAACCGACTGAGGTAGACTGGTCCTTTGACATACAAAAAAATGACCAATAGCGAAAAGCTTCGACCCAGTCTGACCTGAGTCGATACTTTTCGCAGATGCATTAAGCCCCCTTTTCACACGGCATGGCTCAATTAGTTGTGAATACAGACCCTGGACTGCACATATCAGTAATAGACAAAAACAACCTGAATTGGTCTCCGTTCAATATTTAAAAAATACATTATAGCTATATCAGGAGAGGTACCAATCGGTGGAGATATAACCAATCAGAGGAGGTAATCAGTCTGAAACAACCCACCTATGATCCCTGAGATGATCCTGGCGACGGAATGCTTTACCGCAAATATCACATGGAAATGGCCGTTCGTCCGTATGCGTCCTCTCGTGTATTAGTAAATTATAGCTCTTCGTGAACTGACGATTGCAATATTTGCAGATAAACTCCTTTTTGGTCCTGCAAAAATTACCAGACGATCAATCTTTTTAATATGTATCTCATATTTAATTCTTGTCCATATTGAAAGCATTTGAAGACGACAAATTCAAGGTGGCTCAAAGGACGAAATATGTCCTAGATATGGCAGAAAACATTGCGGAGAAAGGAGAAAATGCTGTTTCTCCTTTTCCCACAATGTTTTCAAACGGTTCTTTTCTCATGGTCATTAACCCTTTCCCAAACAAGCCCTGGTTTTCACATGTCTGCAGTACAAGTCTTTTGAAAACACTGTGGGAAAAGGAGAAATTGCTCGTAACGAGCAATTTCTCCTTTTCCCACAGTGTTTTCTACCCTTTTTGAGAACTTTCTGCCATTTTCATCAAATTTAAAATTTGTCGTCTGCAAACTCTTTCAATTTGGACCAGTCCAAAATTTGTCGTTTGGGAAAGGGTTAAAACACGGGAAAAGGTTAAAGCATTTGCGGACGATAAATGATGGGTATTGTAAACTGACGATTACAACGTTGGCAGACATAATCCTTTTTGGTCATGCAAAAATCACCAATAAGACTAACCCTTTACCACACATTAACGAGTTTTAATGACCGTTCAGGAAGAAAACCTTTGAAAACATTGTTGGAAAAGGAAAAAATGGTGGTAACCAGCATTTTCTCTTTTTCCCTTTTCAAAGACAATTTCTACCATTTGAACCGCGTTTATTTGTCACCTGCAAATGCTTTGGATTCGGACAAGTCCAAAATATTGTTGTATGGTATAGAGATAAATCTTAGTAATGTTTCATTCCTATTTAGCACTTGCAGACGACACATGGCGGAGGTTACGTTTTCACTTTTAGTAGATAAACTGCTTCTAGCTCCTAGAAAATGATAATTAATCCTTTCCCAAACAAGCTCTGGTTTTCACGTGTCTGCAGTACAAGTCTTTTGAAAACACTGTAGGAAAAGGAGAAATTGCTCGTAACGAGCAATTTCTCCTTTTCCCACAGTGTTTTCTACCCGTTTAGAGACCTTTCTGCCATTTTCATCAAATTTAAAATTGTCGCAAACTCTCTCAATTTGGACTAGTTCAAAATTTGTCGTTTGGGAAAGGGTTAATTCTTAACCAGACGACAAAATTTTAGGCTTGTTCATAGTGAGAGTATTTGCAGCCAACATTGGGTATGGTTCAAGTGAACCTGTTAGGTGACGGTTTTAATACTGGCGGGTAAATTCTTTTTGTTGGCCTGAAAAGTGAAGATTCGCTCTGAGGCTGCTTAGTACGACACAAGGACCTTTTGCGGACAGTGTCGATCAACATGCAGTCTGATCTTGGATCTACACAGTCCGATAGGGGGATTTTTTTTTCCTGAAAAACAAACTTTGAAATATCTACACTTAAGTTTTTGCGATCGGCTTGAACGTTTCATTTAACTTATTTAGCAAGTTGAGGGTTAACTCTTTACCACACAATCCCGAGTTTTAACGAAGTTTTAGTGGAAGCTTTTTGAAAACATTGTTGGAAAAGGAGAAAATGCTGGTACCCAGCATTTTTCTCCTTTTCCCACAATGTTTTCTACCCATCAAAGACAAATTCCATCATTTTAGCCCCACTTTAATTGTCGTCTGCAAATGCTTTGAATTTGGACTAGTCTACATTTTTGCCGTGTGGTAACTCCTTTCTAGACGACAGCATTTTTGACTCATCTGTTATTGAAAGCATTTGCAGACGACAAATTAATTTAACTCATATGTTGAGGTTTTGTTTTGAAACGTGTAGAAAACGCTGTGGGAAAAATGAGAAAAGTCCTGAAGAAGAAAAAGAGGAGGAGGAGTGTAAAAGTATGCTCAAGTCTGTACCAAACAATCTCGAGTTTTAACGACCCTGAAGAAAGAAACCTTTTGAAAACCTTGTAAGAAAAGGAGAAAATGCTGATAATCAGCATTTTCTCCTTTTCCCACAAGGTTTTCTACATTTTCACATACAATTACCATCATTTAGGCTAAATTCAATTTGTCGTCTGCAAATGCTTCCAACTTGAACCAGTCTTAACTTTTGTCGTTTGGTAAAGAATTAAAAAAAAAGGGGGAGTAGAAGGAGGATGAAGAGAAGGTTGATTGATTGTATAGTGTTTAACGCCGTTTTCAACATTGTTTCAGTTATATCGCGACAGCCAGTGCACCTATCCATGCTTTCCTCGAGTTTCCTCTACCAGTACTTCTGCACAATATTCTTTCCAAGCAACTGGCTGCTTTCCCACTTAACCATCGTCGAAACAATAGTCAGCGGTGAGAAAGGAATGGACGAGGAGAGGGATTTTACATGTAAACATATGGTTAAATAAATAAAAAAAAAAGTAACCTTGCAGGTTATATGAGGCTTTTCTGTCTTCGGTTTACATACAAAATCATGTACATAAAACTAAAATTTGTGAAAAAGATTTTAAGAAAAAGAAAAGAAATAAGATATAACTGTGTGTTACCTTCTTGTTCGTTTAGAGATCTTTGAACTGTTTATTTCAGATTGTGTATATTGCATCGGCTGGTTCCGATATCTCACCGCGTGTTGTCTGTACATGTACGTGAGAATACTGGGTACCAGAAAATAGACAGAAAAATCTGTTATTTTGTAAGAATCTTTTAAAATCTTAGAAATAGAGTTAATGAACAGAACAGAACAGACGTTTTATGCAGAGGTATAAATAGTATATTGTCTTGTCAAAATATAAGTCTTTTAATGAATCCTGTCACAGAGATCCAGATAGAGGGGGTGATTTTGATTTCAAAAATTGAAAATATTAATCACTCTCCACTAAACCCTATGTTGTGGATACTCATTAGAATCGTCTCATCTAGACGATTCTAATCAGTACCCACAACATAGGGTTTGGAAGACAAATAATGGATCTAGAATACTATCACTCCCTCTTATCTGGAGGTCTGCTGTCACATGCGTATTTACATATGAGCCTTGCTCTGGCAAAAAGGGGTTTAATGCATCTCCGTGATGCATTATACCGAGCAGGTCATCCCATGATAATTGCTCTATAAAATCCATTTAGTCTATCAATTTACTGGATCTGGAGGTAGCATGGTCCCTTGACAATCAGAAAATCTAAAAATAGCACAACGTTTCGTCCCAGATCAGCCTGCGCTGACTGCTCAGCTTACAAATGCATTAAACCCCCTTTTACTAGAGCATGGCTCATATTCATGATGACGATTTAACTACAAAGCTGCGAAAAGGAGGCTTAATGCATCTGCGAAAAGTATCGACCCAGGTCAGCCTGCGCAGTCCGCGCAGGCCGACCTGGGCCGAAACTTTTCGCTATTGGTCAATTTTCTGTATGTCAAAGGACCTGTCTACCCCATGATTAAGTCGATTTTCAAAGAAAAAGGGGGATAATTTAGATCCATAAGTACGTGATGGCTTTCTTGGTACCATGGATCACGGAGATGCATTAAGGCCCCGATTGCCAGAGTATGACTCATATAGAAATGGATCTAAATCTATTAAAATATGTAGTTTTATTTATGATAGCCATTGCTATTTCCAGACTTTAATGCTTTTCGCATTGAAAAATATCTTATCGTATCAGGCAGTACATATCAAAGGTCAAAAAGCACGTTTTGTGTAGTCTGATATCAATTTTTTACTGCTCGAATTTTTACCTTGCATTACCCTTGACAGCCTAATTTTTAAAAATTTCTGTTCAAGCAGACGGGCTACCTTAAATGTCTGTGGTGTGCCATTGCATTGCTTATGACCTGGGCTGTATCGTTAACCTTCCTGTCATCTGTGGCGTCATCAGTGGGCGTGTCTATGATGTCATCGTTTTCCACTGCACTTTTCGCGAGATTCGCGAAGTCAAAGCGGTGCCTGGGTTTGACTGAAACGAAAAAAATAAAATGGAGACCGATTGGTCAGATGTTCATCAAAGGAGCCATGCTCTGTGAAAAGGATGTTTAATGCATCTGCAAAAAGTTGCCACCTATGTGAGCCTGCGCAGTCAGGACAGGCTAACCTGGGTAGAAATTTATATTTTTGCCACTGGTCAAATTTCGGCATGTCCAAAGGGCCAGTTTACTGCGTGATTCAGTTGGCTGTAAGTCAAAAGGGATTTTATGGATGCATAATTGGCGTGCAACACACGAAAAGGTGCCTTCGAAAATATGCGTAAAAATGTGTCGTCCCAGATCAGCCTGTGCAGTCTGTGACTAATCGGAGACGACAATTCCCGTTTTTGTGCGATTTTCTGTTTCACGAAAGTCTACTGAATGAAAAAAATCTTATGTAGTCGTAAAGTGCCGTCTCGGATTAGCCTGCGCGGACTGCGCAGGCTAATCCGAAACGACACTTTACGCAAATATCTGAAGGTCCCATTTCGCATGTTGCGGGGCAATTATGTGATGACTTGTGTGGTACATAGTATATCACGAAGATGCATTGAACCGACTTTTGTTAAGCGCACGGTTCAAATAGGCTATATTTCGAATTTCAGACATATTCATGGCAGCTCACTTATTCATTCATATATCTCATTGGGGTTTGCTAATACTAGACTTGGGTTTTGTAGTGCCTTACCAAAGGGCACTCCAACGCGGCCACCAATGCCCCTCGAGGATCGAAATGAGAACTTCCTTAGAACAAAGCCAACACCGCAGCTGACCGATCGACTGACCGATCGAACTACAGACCGACCATGTTTTCCTGTACTTTCTCTTGCCAGTACTTTGCATGATGTTATCCCAAAGCCATTGGCTGCTTTCCCACATCACCATAGTCGAAATGATGATAAGAAATAAGAGAAGAATGAACCCTGTCGCAATGACTTTTGATTCTCAAATCTCGAAAAAAAAAAAAAAAAAACTGGTCGAACTGGGGATACGAACAAGCGAGCCCCTGGTTTCAAGCCGCTTTACGCTCGGCACTACGAGAATCAAGTATTGGTATTAGCTGGACTTTTACCAGACGACAAAATTTTATTAATCAAATTGAAAGCAACTGCAGACGAATGAAGGGAAAAAAAAAAATGGCTCAAATGATAGGACTTGTCTTTGAAAGGGTAGAAAACATTGTGAGGAAAAGAGAAGATGCTGATTTTCTCTTTTCCCCCTCCACAATGTTTTCGAAAGCCTTCTTTCTTATGCTTCTCAAAATACAAAACTGTTCGGAAAAGGGTTAATCATTTACCACACAATCCCGAGTTTTAACGACCCTCAGGAGGAAACCTTTTGAAAACATTGTGGGAAAAGGAGAAAATGCTGGCAACCTGCAGTTTCTCCTTTTCCCGCAACGTTTTCTACCCTTTCGAAGCCAAATTTCACCATTTGAGCAACACTTCGATTGTCGTCTGCAAATACTTTCAATTTGGACAAATCTGAAATTTTGTCGTTTGGTAAAGAGTTAAGTAATTTATTCCTGGCCAAAGGTCAACGAAAAAGCTTACTTCTACGAATTCTGAGTAGAGTGTCTACTTGATGAAAGTTGGTGTACAGAAAACGACAAGAAATTATACAAAGTATATGTGAAAAAAGGACATCTTTACAGCTTTAGAGAAGAGAGAGAGAGAGATTTATAGATTTATAAGAGTTTAACGCCGTTTATAACAGCTTAGATCATATCACGGTGGTCAGTGCACCTCCGGTCTGTGTTTCCTGGCTTTCTCACATCAGTGCTGACACAACTTTCTTTCCAAGTCAACATTTATCTCACTTGCATCAGAGGTGAGAGGCCAAAAATCGTCGGAAAGAAAATTTGCCTCAACCAGGTATCGAACCTGCAACCACCAGATCAAGAGTCAGATCGCTAACTACTGAGCTACCCGGCTGAGCAGAGAGAGAGAGAGAGAGAGTCAGAGAGAGAAAGAGAGAGAGAGATACATTCATGAGGCAGACGGACGGACAAATGAATAGACAGACGGACTCAAATGGACATACAAAACACTTAAGAACACCAACAGATAACCAGTTTCGTATCTTAAAGATTCACACGCGAATATCTAAACCGCAAAATACAATTCTAATGCGCAAAATTCACGCTTCAAGTTTGAAAAGTATAGACTGAAGTAGGCTTTTCCTGATGCTTCAAAACGACCCTTATCGAAACCCCCTTGACCTTTTTTTTGTTTACCATAGTTGATAAAAGGGCTTTTTGCGGACAGTGTAGATCAAGATCAGACTGCACAGAACGTCCAGTCTGATCTTTGATCTGCACTGTCCGTTATTTCAACATTAATTGATTTGTATTCGCTTGATTTTGATATTAATTTTTAAAAGCCATCGAGAAATTACGAATTTATTTATTTTCAGCAAAAGTGTTTACTCTTTACTCGACGACCAAATTTTAGATTTTGTTCATTATTAAAGTATTCATATGCGAACATTTATATATTATGATAGCTCAAAGGATTCTATTCCATTTTGTGAAAGGTAAGACGAAATCGTGAGAACATGGAGAAAAATGTTGTTCACCAGCATTTTTCTCCTTTACCCACAATATTTCCAAAAAAAAAAAAATCTTTTTTCGAGGATTGTTCGTAAAAGCCTAAAAAGTGCAGTGAAAATAAACGGAAAAAATTCATCTAGTAGAAACAAGCCTGAGATTACAATACATGCTGTTTTTTGCCAGAAATTGATTACAGTTTATAAATTCAGAACTATGAGAATCCGAGATCAGACTGTGTGTTCTTTGCGGTCTCATCCTGTTCTACACTTTGTGCAAAAATACAGAAATTCACGTGTATTATTACAAGGGTCGAAAGGCTATTTATTTTAGATATTTTCGTTTCAAACATGTATTTTTATATTCAACTGTAAATTCAATACTTATCGTGAAGAAACTGAAAACGAAAGTTGTGCAGATTATGCGGCTATTGCTATTTTTCTCTCAGTCTCTAAACAAAAAGTGAGTAAGCCGTGTGTGTTATTATTTTCAAACAATGGGTTTTTAAGGCCGGTAATGATTTCAGAAAATGCAAGACAAGATCAGACTGCTCGGAGTATTCTAATCTATACAGTTTTGCAAAATACTAACTGGTATTTACGCTGAAAACCCATTTTTCTTCTTCTGTTCTAATGAGCCATGCTCTATAAAAGAGGGCTTTATGCATCTGCAAAAAGTATCAATGCAGGTCAGACCTGGGTCGAAACATTTTGCAATTGGTCAGTTTTCTAGATGTCAGAGGACATTCTACTTCATGATTCTGTCTGTTGTTAGACGAAATGTGTTTTATGAATCCATAATTATGTGATGACTTGCTTGGTACTATACATCACGGAGTTACATTAAACCCCTTTTAAAAGAGCATGGTGCATTTATCAAGTGTTTTCCGAATGACGAAAAAAGGGAAATCCCCCTGTCTTATATTTTGAATTTGACTCTTAGCAGATCCAGCGAAAAACAAATAAGGAGCAAGAGATCATTTATTTGTTGTCTTTTGGAAAATGAAAATGGTAACCATCATTTTCTTTTTTCTCTCCACAAAGTGTTCGACCCCTGAAATGTCAAATTTCATCAAATGAGCCGATTTGATATGTCCGTCTGCAAACATTTTGAAATTTGGTAAGTCTAAAATTTTGTCAAAAAATTTGTCCATGGGGTGAAATACCCGACTGAATTTAAAACAAAAAAATAAACCTTTGGTTTTTCACTCTACCTTTTGACCCTCGTATAACAAAATCCTGGGCTTTAAGGATCCTGGGGAAGAAGCCTTTAGAAAACATTGTGGAAAAAAGAGAAAATGCTTGTAACCAGCATTTTCTCCTTTTCCAATAATGTTTTCAACTCTTTAAAACAGATCCCACAATTTGTGTCAAAATTAATATGCCATCTGCAAATACTTTGGATTTTGACAATGCCAACATTTTGATCATTTTGTAGAGGGTTAAAAAGGCCCGCTAGCTGCCAAATATAAACAAGTCGAGGGTCAAATTGCAGGCAATTTTAATTCATTCCATTTAAACGTGTCCATGGATACTATTCTGAGTCTGATAACCACAGTGTTACAGTGCAATCTGTCGAAGTTCCGGTTTTGTAAAACTAGAACAGAGGCTGGTAACTCTTATTTTAGTTTTACAATACATTTTTCTGCCTTAAACCTTAGGCTGCTGAACACGACTCATTGACCTTTTGCGGACAGCGTAGATCAAGATCAGACTGCACAGAACGTGCAGTCTGATCTTGGATCTACACTGTCCGATAAGGAGATATCTGCCGTCCAAAACTACCTTTGAAATAGGAAAGGTTGGGTTTATACTATCGGTTTGAAAGTTTCATTTCTTTTATTTTGCAGGATAAGGTATAACACATTATCAGTGTCATATCCACACTTTTTAATGGTATGAATTCAGTTTGTCTGCAATTCGACCCCATGATTGTTTCCATTTGACAGCCAGTGGGC
The DNA here is from genome assembly GCA_945859785.2 of Tridacna gigas. NCBI lineage: Eukaryota > Metazoa > Mollusca > Bivalvia > Cardiida > Cardiidae > Tridacna > Tridacna gigas. The sequence continues at coordinate 44,746,979 of OX244028.2, read as the reverse complement.
CTTTAAAATGATTATACAGTTATCTGATTCAAAATTATGTACATTCTGTAACACAAACGAAGAAAACCACACAACACTTGTCTTGTGTAAGTCGCAGTTGTTGTAATAGCAGTAGTAGTAGTAGCAGTAGTAGTAGAAGATTTCGATAATTTTGAGAAATTTTGACTGCATATTATGAATTTATTATCCGAACATGGTTTTAGGACCGGACAAACAATACCATGAACTGGATATGTTACGGTATTTCTAAAAATTAAAAGCAGTTTATTCATTTTTACACTAACAAATGAGACAAACCTTCATCAGCTGGCTTGAAAAATAGTTTTATTTCTAACATGAACGTTTTTAAATCAACACTCTACTGGATTTTTTTCCCTCTCTCTTTCTCTCTCTCTCTTTTTTTTTTACCCTTTTGGGTACTTTCCTAAGAAAAAAAAAAAAAACTTTAATGGCTATTTGCTTATAGGGTCTTTTTGTATGCTTCTTGCTTCTATAGTCTTTTACTTTCGTTAAACTGTAAGATATGATTAAGGACGGCCGCAACTCTTCCTAACCAAATGACGAGACAAATGGATCTTAATAAAAAAAAAAGTAGGAAGTTGTTAGGGGCCGAATGTTCAGGAACTCTTCCCCGTGAAGGAAGGGGAGCGGTTCACAGTTGCTAAAAGTGACTCGATGTCATCGATAACAATAAGTATTTCTATCTTTTGACAAGAGGGTCATGGGATATCACTTGAAATGTAGCACGTGGTTTATACACGCATTTTCATTTAGTTATCTTAATTGCGCTAAAAGCAGCAAAGTAGTCTGTTTAATTTCCATGGAAATTGACATTTTGATAAAAACACCAAAACGAAAAGTCAGTTTTTGCTTTCTATATCATATTTTATCACAAAAGCCATGAAGAAAATATGGTGTTCATAATTTTACGATTAAGAAATAGAGCAATTACGCTTTTGTCTAGTTAACTCCTAAAAGAGATTTTGGCAAAATGACTGTTTCCAAGCAAATCAAACGGACTGTACTGGGTTTACAAATAATAATAATAATAAATAGATAAATTAATAGACAAAAGTAGGGTTTTCTAGATATTCCCATGCAAATTTGGCATTTATAAAAAAGTAAAATAAAATTTAGCTGAATAGATATACAGATTTTCCGATTTTACACAAATCAAAGGAAAATTAGCAGCAGATTTTATCATAAGTATCGTTCTAATATCAGAATGGTGAAAAATCACGATTTGTGTCAGAAAGAAAGAAAGAAATGAAAGAAAGAAAGAACAACAGAACAAAAGAAAGAAAGAAAGAACAACAGAACAAAAGGAAGAAAGACAGAAAAAAAGAAAGAAAGAAAGAGAGAGACAGAGCAGACGAATCAGATAGACCAGAAAGATACGGAAGATAAGAAGAAAAAGACAATGGGAATACATGTAATTGAATCCAGAAAAGAAAGATAGGAAGAGAAATATACCAGAAAATAAAGACCCGTCACCAGAAGGGAAGACCAGAAAAGAAACCAGCCAACCGATCAACCAACTAAACAACAGATTATTTGTCTTCCTAAAAAATAATGAACCCTTTTACCTTTCTGATCTAGAGCCGGACTGATACTCTCCGTCGTTGTTGGGCTCGAACAGCAGTCTGAAGCCGGTGAGCTGGGCGAAGTTGGCAAGGACTGTGGCAGGGATCGTCGGGTCGGGGTTTGAAAAGCGTATGACGGACTGTCGGTCGGGTGTTGGGGAGCCTTATGGTTTAAACCCAGGTACACGCCGTGCAGCGACATCATGAAATACGGGTCGTTGGCCAGTGATGGGTGCCAAAGGCCGTACTGCGCGTATGTTGTCGGGTAATGTGGGTGTAAGAGGGTCCCTTGCTGTGATGGTAGCGTAGGAATTGGTTTATATATGAAGGGGTACTGCGGGTATTCCATCTTCTTTCGTCTGCAAATAAAAGAAATATATATATATATATATATCTTATGTACATATATTTAGTATATACTTATTCTTTACCAAGCGACAAAATTTTAGACTGGTCCAAATTGAAAGCATTTGCAAAGGACACGAAAATTTTAGCTGAACTGATGGTACCCCTATTTGGCCATTTTGATACTAGCATTTTCTTCTTTTCCCATTATATTTTCAAAGATCTTAAAGAATATTTCAGAAAAAAAAAAGGGGGGAGGGGAATGCTGGTGACAATGCTGGTGACAACAATAGGATCGTAAGAACAGCTTGGTAAAAGTGAATTACGAACATCATAATTTGTAAGTGTCTTTTGCGATTTTCAGTTGTGCACACACCCGCTTTTTTCCAAGTTGAAAAATAATTTGAGCCAAGCTCAGACAGAGCGGGTTTAACCCTTTACCAAACAACAAAATTTTAGGCTGGTCCAAATTGAAAGCATTTGCAGACAACAAAATTAATGTGTGTCAAAATGTGAAATTTGTTTTGGGATGGTTGGAAAACATTGTGGGAAAAGGAGAAAATGCTGGTTACCAGCATTTTCTCCTTTTCCCACAATGTTTTCAATAGGCTTCTCCCTCAGGGTCGTTAAAAGTCGGGATTGTGTGGTAAAAGTTTAATATACCGGTATCTCCGTAATGCACTGTACCAATCAAGACATTAAAAATAACAGATTCATAAAATCCATTTCGTCTAATAACTGACGGAATGATGAGGTACACTGGTCTTTTGACATGCAAAAATTTGAACAATAGCAAAAAGTATCGACTGACTGCGCAGGCTGACATGAATCTATTCTTTTTGCAGATGCATTAAATCCCCTTTTCACATAACATGGCTCATTTATATGGGTCCTTTGCGATTTTCATTTGTTTATACCTTGCGGCCCCATGACTTAGTTTTGCCGTAGAAGACACAGAAAAAGTCTCAATGAAATATGGACAATCCACATGCACTAAAATGTTAACATAATTACCAGAGAAATCAGTGTGACAAAATGAGAGATTGCTCTTTGCGATTTTTTTTTTTCCTTTTTTTTGCCGCGATGTTTACAATGTTGCTGTGCTGCAAAACAATTTTGTAAGTTTTCTTATTAGATATTTGACAAGTAAACATGCTTTAAAGTTCTATTTGTAATTCAATAATATACGAAAAACCTCTGTGGCAAAAAAGGAATTACTGGTACTCGTTACAAACAATTTCTCCTTTTTCCACGTTGCTTTCGAAAGCTTTCGTCTGCGAGGTGAAAAAAAAAAAAAAAAAGTCTGCAGCCGTACAGCCATCTAAATCAAACTTAAATATTTTTGAATCCAATGTTTATTGAATACGTTTCTGAAATTCATTTCACTGTTTTGGTGCGAAATACAAATATAGCGGCGCTCTGGCAAACCGGTGTTTAATGCATCTCCATGATGTATTGTACCAAGCAAATCATCACACAATCATAGATCCATAAAATCAAATTTGTCCAACAACTATTTGAATCATGGAAGTAAACTACTCCTTTGACAAGCAGAAAGTTGACCAACTGCTAAAAGTTTCGACCCAGGTCAGCCTGCGCAGTCTGCGCAGGCTGACCTGGGCTGAAACTTTTTTTCTATAAGTCAATGGTTTATTTATCTATTTTTTTTTTCTTTTTTTTTTTTTTTTTTTTTAGATGCGTTAAACCCTCTTTTCACAGAGCATGGCTAAAATATACAAAAGTGTCTTTCCGACGGCTGAAAATATATGTACTATCCCCTGAAACTCGGGAAAAGATTCTTATCTAGGTTTGACTAAACAAGCGGACGGTATGGATCAAGATCAGAGTGCACGTTTTGTGCCGTAGGATCTTAAGCTATATCGTCCGCCATCTCGAGTCCCTGTTCACTTATGGCCTCGGAAGGATTATAGTAAAAACAAACAAACAAATAAATAAAATATCACAAACCCTATCCTGAGTCAAAATTTAAAAAAAAAAAAGTTTTTATTTCTAACCAAGAAACATAAAGCGACAAATATTTTTTTTTTTTCATTTTCTTTTTTGTATTTTAGATAAGAAAACCCGATGTTTATATGCATTAACAATATCTTTATTTTTTTCTGCTTAAATCATCATCGTAATAATGATAATCATCATCATCATCATCAAAACCATCATCATCACCATGATATATAGATCAACTAACTAAAGCATAAAAAGAATAAAAGATATTTATATTATTACCAAATGCAGATATTTTTTCACATATTTCCCTTTACGGATATTTTGAATCAACACTAGTTCTTTTTTTTCAGCGAGTGTTTATAATGTTCCTAGAGATTTTGCCACAGACGCGAGATTAATCCCGTTTCCCAGTATCACATACATATTTATCTCTCGACTGAAGAGCTTCCTACCATCAGCCAATCAGAAGCTGACGTTTCAACGCCAGACAGATCTACTTATATCACATGACATTCTTTTGTTACATGCTAGGTCCTCATTTGCATATAGTGATGATGGTTGTTAGCGCGCCTCTCAAGCCCATATTGTTTAGATTTTTTTCTTCGAAGACCCCATATGAATACGAAAAAATATTTTGACAAGTGGATAAATGATAAAAAAGAAGTCAAGTATTGGTTTAGTATTTTTCCTTTTCGCTTCCATCCCGGTTTTAGTCTGCATATGCATTTTCAGCAATGTTTCGTGCATACATTTTCAACTTTAAAGATGTGTGTTTGGAGAAACGTTTCCTCTTTTTTTTTTGCGTGAGTAACATTCCTTACTTAGATATCATTAATAACATTGAAATACTGTCTACATACCAGCTCATTTCAAAAACTCTCTGTCTGTCTATCTGTCTGTCTGTCTGTCTCTCTCTCTCTGCTTATACTGATTTTTGTCAAATCCCAATTTTATATAGCATAAAAAAAAAGAAAGTTCTAACCCTAAGTTCAACATAGACATTTTTTTACGTCTTGCTATAGATAACATTTAACAAATTACCAAACAATCCTGAAGAATGAGGCCGTTTGAAAACATTGTGGGAAAAGGAGAAAAATGCTTTTTACTAGCATTTTCACCTTTCCTCAAAATATTTTTCCCCTTTCAAAGAAAAAGTCCATCATTTCATATACAATGTGCAAATACCATCAAAATGTGAAAGACTAAATCATTGTTGATCGTCTGATAAAAATAAAAATCGTTATGGCAAAATAGAGATGTTCCTTCTACCACAATGTGTTAACAAGTACATGTATATAACAACTTGAAAAAACTATTTAACCATGCTCTGTTAAAAGGGTGCTTAATGCATCTGCGAAAAGTATTGACTGAAACTTTTCGCTATAGGTCAGTTTTCTATATGTCAAAGGACCGGTCTACCAGTCGGTTGTTACACAAAATGGACTTTATGGATCCATGATCATGTGATGACTTGCTTGGTATCATGCATCACGGAGATCCATTTATCCATCTTTCGCCAAAGCACGACTCATTATAATTTTTTCCTTTTTACAAGTATGTTTTAAATGTTATTTGCTTCAAAGATTTTTTCAGAGGGCTAAAAATGTTAAGTCGTTTCCTTTTTACAAGGATGTTTTAAATTCCATTTGCTCCAATAGTTTTCAGAGGGTTAAGTTAGTCCTTAGGCACTTAGGCTGCGAAGTGCAACTCAATACCGACAGTCTATATCAAGATCAGACCGTTCAAAACAAAAACATCTGATATTTGCTTCACACTGTCCGATACGGTAAGACACTGTCAAGCGGAAACAACTAATGAAACGTAATATTATGGGTTTTCACTTTTGTCTTGAAATTTTTATTAAAGAGAATTTAAACCAGATGTCATGCGTATAAAATCTTAATCAGTGCTAAGTTGAGTTTGTACACAACTTAAAACTTCGTTAGTCTTTTAGACAGTGAAGTACTTAAAAAAATAACTTTATATGCTCTTGACAAAGGTGTCTTAATGCTTTTCCGTGATGCATGATACCAAGCAAGTCATCACGATATTATGGATCCATAAAATCCATTTTTGTCTAACAACCGACTAAATCATGAGGTACATTGGTCCCTAGACATACAGAGACTTGATCAATAGCGAAAAGTTTTGGCCCACGCCAGCCTGCGCGAATTGCGCAGGCGACCTTGTCGATACTTTTCACAGATGCGTTAAGCTTCCTTTTCACACAGCATGGCTCATATACATTGATCTGTGGCGAAAATTGCTCAAGAAGCTAGGAATCTACTCCAGTATCAAAAATATTCACAATACTTTCAAAATCTAAGTCAGCTGAAAAAGGGTTTTATAAGCACTAAGCCAGGTTTCATTTTGCAGGATTTTTTTTTCCTATTAAATCTTAACGAAGAATGTTAATTTTCATTTGCGTGCAAAGATTGCTTTGAAATTAAAACACAAAAATAAATACATGTAGAAAGCACGAGGAATTTACCGAAAGCTGCTCTTTTCTTTTTTTTTTTACTTTTACAGTAAAATTTGCTATACCGTTAGTAACGGTATAGCCGTTATGCATAACATGGGATACATATGAACCATGCTCTGGCAAAAGAGGGCTTTATGCATCTCCGTGATGCATGATACCCAGCAAGTTCTCACTTGATCATGGATACATAAAATACACTATGTCTAACAACCAACGGAATTTTGAGGTAGACCGGTCCCTTGACATACAGAAAATTGACCAGTAGCGAAAAGTTTCGGCCCAGGTCAGCCTGCACGGATTGTCCAGGCTAACAAGGATCGAAACTTTTTGCAAATGCATTAAGCCCCCTTTTTGCAGAGCATGGCTCATATTTTTAACACAAAATACTACTGGTTGGCGCAATAGCTTAGTCGGCTGAGTCAGAGTCGTCGACTAAATTTTTGAAAGTCATGGGTTCGAGTCCCACCGGTGGAATTTCTCTCTGCAGTTTTCTGTTTTTCCCCAACTGAAGGTAAACAGTCACCTCCTTATGATTTTTCTTTACACCATGAATACCAAACCTCTTCCCGCAAAATAAGGGTGAAAATCTGCTTTAATGTCCCTTTTATTTATTTACAAGTTTCCCTCCTTGACAAACGAGAACTGAAGCAGGCTAATGGATCAAAAAAAAAAAAGAAAATCAAAGGGTCATAACTCCTGCAATAATTGCTCAAATGTAATGAAAATTTCAAGTAGGAAAGTTCCGATTATTGGAAGATTTTCATTAAGTCCTCGATCAAATTGGTTGAAACTGTTTGAGGAGAAGAGGACTGAAAATTGCGTCCACGGACAGACAGACGGACAGACAGACAGACAGCCAGAATATGGTATACCCTACAAACCTCGTAATCAAGTTTATTCATTTCATAGACCAGGGTCCCACCATATTCATAAACCATTCAAAATTGCATTCTCAGTCTTATTCTACTACTAGATTTAGAAAGTAACGTAGGTTCTGATTGGCTAACCAAATGGCTTAGCCAGTCAAAAGTTGCGTTACTTTCAAATATAAAAAATTCCTGAAAATAAGACTAAGACAAATCTTTAGAATGGTTGGTGAAGACGGACCCAGCAGGTCTCATAACCAAATAGCAATATACAGACAGGTATTTATAGCAAAAATGCAGAATACATTGTAAAGTAGACCCAGACCAGGCGCTACGAATTTGGACCGACTGATCTGAGTCTACATGTACTATCAATATTCCTTTTGTCGTAAATCCTACACTTAATTGCAAGCGTAAAATTCTGTCTTGAAACTCGCCATTTTATGAGAATGGTGTACAGCTAGATCAATTTTCCCCTTTAAGCCTTTGCCACACAATAACGACCCTGAAGAAGAATGCTTTTGACGAAATTGTGAGAAAACAGGGATCGTATATTACACGTCATCTACGATCCCTGGAGAAACGGAGAAAATGCTGGTGACTTGCATTTCTTCTCCTTTTTACCACAATCTTTTCTACCATTTCAAAGAGCGAATTATCAGTTGAACTACATCTCGTCTGCAAGTGCTTTGAATTTCGTCAAGTGCAGAAATTTGTCATTGGGTGAAAAAGTAAAGCGCCATGGGCAAAAACAGGAGCTTTTGTGAACGGGATAGATCGATATCAGGCTGCATAGAACATGCAGTCTGATCTTTGATATATACCGTCGGAATTTTAAATCAAGTTTATAATATGAAAAAAAAAGAGACATGCTCTGGCAAAAGGGGGCTTAATGCATCTGCAAAAAGTATCGACTCAGGTCAGCCTGCGCAGTCCGCCGAAACTTTTTGCTTTTGGTCAATTTTTCTGCATGTCAAAGGACCAGAGTACCTCATTATTCAGTCGGTTGTTAGAAAAAACGGATTTTATGGATCCACAATTATAATGATGACTTGCTTGGTATCATGGATCACGGAGATGCATTAAGCCCCCTTTTTGCCAGAGCACGGCTCATTTCTGGGTTTTAGTGGATTGTATTTTCAGCTGACGAAAGAGGTCGTGCTTGTAAAATTAGAGCAGACATTTGTAAAATATCTTGAAATGGAAATATCACACTATCTCGCGGTCATTCCGCGCGATTGTTTATTCGTCGGCGCGTTTATCGCCTTCAAACGGAAAGAGATATCTTATTTGATTATCCCCTCGTAATGATTAAATTAACAAATAATTGTTAGAGTATCAATAAAGACCTCGTCGCCTCGTTGTTTGGACAGAGAACGAGCGCTTCTTCGGTGTGTGTAAAAAGTATCAAAATTGTCCGCCATTGTTTTGCACCTTACCGGAAACGTAAAGAATTCTAGGATTATTAGATTCTCACCTTGGTGTATACCTTTTCCGCTTCGCTGACTTTTTTCTATATTTTTTTATGGCTTTTTTTTTTTACTCTGTTATGATCTTTTTTTTTTGTTCTTTAAACATTCAACATTGATGTCATGCCGTGGAAATTTGGTACAAAAATATACTTTGATAAAGACATTTCTATTGAAATATTGTGGCAAATGATAAATTGGTAGTTACAAGCATTTTAGATTTTTTTTTACCTCTCAGTTTTAGGTATTTTTTCCTAAATTTTGAAATTTAAGAGAGAGAGAGAGAGAGAGAGAGAGAGAGAGAGAGAGAGAGGGAGAGGAAGACAATATTCAGAAAATATAGATCAAACTGTGTGTACTGTGCAGTCTGATCTTGATCTTCGTTGCATGCTAAAGGAATTCGACCATTTTCCTACGGGCCTTTGGGCAAACCAAGAATAAAGGTTAATTGAGCGGTTGGTGAAAAAGTAAATGGCGATAAAAAAAGGTAAGGGGGTTTAGATAAACGAAATCCAGTAAGACACAAATTAAAAGGTGGGATAGACAAATAGTACATATTTGTAAGTGAATTTTGAAACATTTAAGAAACAGACAACCTAAATAGTCGAAGAAAAAAAAGAAGTTTATATTTTGTTTGAGTATCATCCAACTACAAGCTTTATACATCAATAAGATACATAAAACATGTTTTTTTTTTTTTAACTATTTAATCATTCTTAACCCTTTCCCAAACAAGCCCTGGCTTTCACGTGTCTGCAGTACAAGTCTTGAAAACACTGTGGGAAAAGGAGAAATTGCTCGTAACGAGCAATTTCTCCTTTTCCCACAGTGTTTTCTACCCTTTTTGATAACTTTCTGCCATTTGCATCAACTTTAAAATTGTCGTCTGCAAACTCTTTCAGTTTGGACCAGTCCAAAATTTGTCGTTTGGGAAAGCGTTAATTAGTTCGAAAATAGAGCATTATGAGGCTGAGGTAGAGATAAAGACGATAATGAATTTGAAATGTAGATGTAAGGTTTTAGGTGTGAGGGAGAGAAGTGGGCTGTGTAAATGTGCTTTACATCACTTTCAACAGTATTTCAGTGATATAAGGCTATTGTCTAATACTGTAGACGCACACTGCTAATTATTTGACTCTTTTGGGGACTAAATTTAATTTATTCGCCAAAGATCTGGGGTTAGAGAAACTGTACACAAGTAGAGCATTTAAAAAAAAAAAAAAAATGTTCTAGGTCTTAGAAAAAATGTATGAAATCCTGCTGTTTATGCAGATATTGGGATAAAAATCAGTTGGTAATAAATCACTATCATGTAGCCCATTTCCAACCATGTTTTTACCCTTAAAATTCGAATAACCAGCATTTGAATCGTCGTATGCAAATGCTTCCAATGGATAAATCTACAATTTTGTTCTATTTAGTCTTGCATAAAGTCAACCCTGTACCAAACTATCCTGCGTTTGATCGACCCTGGGGAAAAATGATATTAGAAAACACTGTGGAAAGAGGAGAACACTCTGGTGACCAGCATTTCCTCCTTCTCCCATAACGTTTTAGACCCATTTCAAAGTCAAGTCCCATCAAATGAACAATTTTACACTTCATCAAAAAGAAAATATATAAAATCATACTCGAGCATATCGAAAGCCATGGCAGGCAACAGGTTAAATCAAGCTTAGAATATGATAACTGTCTTGAAATGTTAGAAAATATTGTGGAAAGGTGAGAACATGTTGGTTACCAGCATTTTCTCATTTTCCTACAATGTTTTCAAAGGCCTTCTTTGTCGGAGTGTCTTAAACACGCGACTGTTTGGCATAGGGTTAAATCCGTCAAGTTGGGGTGTTTTTTCTTATAGGGAAATTGTGATCTTTTGCGCAGTTCGAAAAATTCGAACTTCGTATATAAATGGCTAAAAACTGATAAGTGCGTACTTATCTTCAAGTCGTCAACAGATGACCCTCGCGTGATTAATGTCCCTTGTTCAAAGCCCTTCATGAAAACAAGAATTATATTTAAAAAGGACAGACGGAGTAAATGTGCCACCAAATCGGTAGGGGCTCTTAGAATAAACATGTCTACATTTTTGAGCACAGAGGCCCTTAGCAAAAAAAATGTATACATATTTGACCAATCACAAATTTCTATTTATTATTTTTTATCAGTGCCAAAAAGGAGGTCAAAAGCCAGCCAATACAGCTTCGCCGAAAAAGGACTTTCCTGACCAGATAAGCGTTCCAGTGTGTGGGAATGTTGTTAAGTGGGTCTCTAGTTCGAACACTTTGCCAAAGAACCAGAAACAACGATTACCACCACTATTACTATTACTATTACTACTACCACTACAACAACAACAACTACTACTACTGGTTCTGTCTGCCTTGCACGACTCATTTAGTGTCACTCTAGTCTATTCTTCAACAAAATCGTTGTCAACAACAGCAACTGCCTCGACAATTTCGGCTAGTGATAACAAAACTATTACTACTACAACGAGAAGAAGAAGAAGAAGAAGAAGGAGGAACAGGAGGAGGAGGAGTTCCTGTCTTTTTTTGAATCAGCACTTTGCACAACACCATTTCCAAACAAACAGCTCATTTATCACTTTAATCCTTTATCACACAATCCCGAGTTTTAACGACCTTGAGAGAAAGCTTTTGAAAACATTCTGGGAAAAGGAGAAAATGCTGGTTACCAGCATTTTCTCCTTTTCCCAAAATGTTTTCTACCTATTGAAGGCCAAATACATGTAGTATTATGAAAAACATTTGAATTGTTGTCTGTTAATCCTTCAATGTGGACGAGTCCAAGATTTTGCTGTGCTGTAAAAGGTTAATAAAATCGAAAGGTGTTCAGCGATGGGAGAGCAAACGTTCACTAGTCCAAGATAAGAATAAAGGGCCAAGCCGAGGTTCGAGTTTTAGACTCTTGAATACCTAGCCACGTTACAACTGAGCTACCGGGGACCGGCTATGTATGGTTAAAGCAGATTTGATCGTGCAGGAAAGGGGCTCCGGGGATCAAAGGTCACCGCTGTTTAATCAATCACCCTAATTTATCGGTATCTATCAATACAAATTGGCCAATAGAAGGGTAATTCTCGACAATTAGATTATCGCCCCCTTTTAAGTCCCTTAATTCCCATTTACAATAAATATTTGACTTCGCCACACCTGCAGCCCCCCTCCCCCACCCACTTTCTATCAGTTTACGGTTGACTTAAAACCCTGAACAAACACTCAGGGTTTCAACGACCCTGATTAAGAAGATTTCTGAAGACATTGTGAAAAAAGAAAGCAAATCTGCAGAATATTACCGAAAGTATTTGTAAAATTTAACCCTTACGGCGTCAAATTTAGACTTCTTTCGATGGCAGAACGTGGAAAGGTGAAAGATTTCTTAACTGTAGTGAAACTTGAGGGTGTGGGTTCGATCCCCATGGAAGGCCACCAAAGATTACTAATAGACTTTCGGATGAGACGTTAAAACTAAAGACGGTGTTTTACACCGAGCACGTTATATAACCTTTATCCTGCTAAATAAGTTAAAACCCAAATTTCACAATTTCAAAGGTATTTTTTGGGAGAAAGATATCTCCTTATCGGACAGTGAAGATACAAGATCAGACTGTGCTGTCTGATCTTGATCTGCACTGTCCGCAAAAAGTCCTTGAGAGGCGCTTAGCAGCCCAAGGGTTAAAAAACCAGGTGAAACTTTGGGTGTATCTTGCACTGTCCCCCGTAACAAAACTAACAGCCTTCTGGAGGCGTCGCCCATCTGGATAACCAGTGACGACCATATAAACGAAAATCAACCAACCAACGGCAGAAAATACAATCTACTGAAACTCAATAAGATTTCAGTCTTATTCGATCGGCTTATCAAGAAAACGGCATAGATCAAAGATCAGACTGCACTTTGTGTTCTTTTAAAGCGTTCAAGAAAGGAATGTTGGAAATGCAGTTTAACTTATTATGAAACAATCCCGAATAGTGTAACGAGCATAAAGCATTGTCAGAGGAAAAGGAAGAAAATATAGAAGAAAAAGGACCAAGTGCTGGTTTCTCTATCTATCTCTCTCTCCCCCTCTCTCTCTCTCCCACCCATTTTTTGCTTCTCTGCAAGACAAGAAAATTCACAAGCAGAACGTTAGGAGCTACTTTCTACAAGTTCTCGCGTGATCAAGGCAACAACTATCGAACACTTTCTTTGACTCGTTGGTCGTTGGAACCCGGGTAAAGGCCTAGGTCTTATTGACTCTTGCGGATAACGCTGGCTTATCACATACTTATTAGGACAAACAGTGCATTCGATAAAACAATTAAAACCCTTTACAACGCGACCCCGTTTTTTCGACTCCGAAGAAGGAAGCTTTTGAAAACATCGTGGGAAAAGGAGAAACCAGGTAACCAGCATTTTCTCCTTTTCCCACAATGTTTTCTAACCGTTCTTAACCAATTTCATCATTTAAGACCTATTTATTTTTCTCTTCGTCTATTATGAGGCTTAAATTTTGATGTAGAGTAAGCAATTAGCTAGGTTGGCTTGGCTGGTATTTGCGGAAAGTTTATAGTATTTGTAAACTTGTGATATCAATCGGCCCGGGTTTTATACGTACCCTAATTGGGATGACGTTATTGTTACACGAAAATCCCTTTTCTTCTTCAAGAATTTGGATTCCGGGCTCTGAGCTTCATATTTGACTCTGATCTCGGAAAATTCTACCCCCCCTTTTTTTTTTAAATTAATCAGTTTTTTTTTTTTTCTGGAGGGGGCGGGGGCGAATAATTTAAAATGCTTTAGTTCTTCCCTTATTTGAAAATAGCCATGCTCTGTGAAAAGGAGGCTTAATGCATCTGCGAAAAGTGTCGAGCCAGGTCAGCCTGCGCAGACCACGCAGGCTGACCTGAGCCAAAACTTTTCGCTATTGGTCAATTTTCTATATGTCCAAAGATCAGTTTACCTTGTTAAAAAAAGTGGCCATAATGGATCCATGATCATATGATGACTTGCCTCACATCATGCATCACGGAGCTGCATTAAGCCCCCTTTTACCAGAGCATGGCCCATATAGATATGCTATATTCTGTGCACATATACTTTATCAAACTGCTTTCTGTGACCGAACAATGCATAATTAGATAATGTATATATATATGAATGTTCTATTTGTGTGTTCATTCTATTTTTTTTTTTCTTTTAACAATCTTCGTTTATGCCGGTTAATTGCATTTTGTCCTTTTCCCAGCGATGTTTAAGGGGTCGTTAAAACTCGGGATTATGTGGAAAAGGGTTAACTCTTTACCAAACGACAAAATTTTAGAGTTGTCTAAATTGAAAGGATTTGCAGACGACAAATTGAACATTACTCAAAAACTGAAATTTGCCTTTGGAAGGGTAGAAAACATTGTGCGAAAAGAGGAAAATGCTGGTTACCAGCATTTTCTTCTTTTCCCACTATGTTTTCAAAAGGCCTCTTCCCCAGGGTTGTAAAAATCTGGGATTGTTTGGTAAAGGGTTAACTGAAATGAAGAATTAACTCCTTGCCAAACGCTAAAATTTTAGACTTGTCCAAATAGAACGCATTTGCAGACGACAAATTAAATATAATTCAAAATATATAATTTGTCTATCATGGAATTGAAAATATTGTAGAAAGAAACATTGAAGAAAGACACATTGTAGACACAGTTTACCAGCATTTTCTCCCTTATTCAAAATGTTTCCAATAGCCCTCCTCCTCTTTAAAAAAAAAACATGATTCATGATACAAATTTCATACTTTATACTTTCAGTCCTAATTCTGCGAATTTTAATTTCTGTACAAATGGACTTCTATTTATCCCCCCCCCCCCCCCCCCCCACGGTATGAAAATCGATTTATCACCCCTCACGGTATGAAAATCGGAAATGAGGCAAAGGGATAATGACTGCACGTCACACTGATGGAACAGCAGGCAGTGAGATACACAAATTTGTGTATTCTTAGACAAGCATTGACCTAGAAAAGCTGTGACAACCCATTCACTGGGAGAGAGAGAGAGAGAGAGAGAGAGAGGGAAATTTGTCTTTCTTCCGAGTTCTGAGGTCCCGAAACATTCTTAAATTTTCGCTTCCGAATAAATATTCTTCCCTTAACGAGGTCTAAAAATTCAAACCAACTGCATGGTAAAATGACATTGGTTATAAACTGAAATCAGGTAGCGGGCGGTGTAGATCAAAGATCAGAATGCACGCTTTGTGCAGTCTGGTCTTGATATGCAGTGTCCGCTCAAGATATTTATGTCAACTATAGCAATGACAGGTTTTTTTTTTTTGACAAAGTAAAGACCGAATATAAAAAAAAAATGATCGGACTTGAACCCAGGCTACTGTGACAGCAGTGAAACCTGTATTGTCGGAACTCATTCTAATGGATAGAACAAACATCATCACCAAGAAGAATCGACCACAAGAAAGAATAGGGCAAGACTCAAAAAATGAATTATAAATAAATAAATAAATAAATAAATAAATAAATAAATAAATATTTAAAAGAGAGTTTAATAAGATAAAATAGACAGATGAATTTCCAAATTTCCAACATGATCACAGAAGAGTATAGATTCCAACATGAACCTCAAAAGCCCGACTCAAAATTCCATCAAAAGAAAAGGGATTTTCGTGCAAAACGAATATTATTAATGAATTGATCTATTTTTTTTATTCTTAACTTTTTTTTTTTTTTCATTTTATTACTTCTATTTCTGTATTTTAGTTTAGTTATAAAATCTGTGCTTTTTACATTTGAAAATAAGCCCAAAGCTGTTACGCATGATTGAATTCACATTGAATTTTGTTGACTGAGAAAATCAAGATATGAAAATGTCGAATGAATAGATAATTAATGGTGCCACTTTTTGATTCTGATTAAAAATGAAAATGTATTCAGATTTTTACCAAATGATCCTTTACTTTTAGGAACCTGAAGGAAAAAAAAAATGCAGGAAATCGTGCAAAATCAGAATTTTATCCCTTTTCACCACAGTGTTCTACCATATCACATTGACATTCGAACCATATTATGTGATTCGAATTAAATTTGACGCCGGTAATTACTCTCAATTTCATACGGGCTTAAACTTGTGTAACAACCGGCAGAAACCTACAGTAAAAGATCTTTAGACATGCAGAAAATTTACCGCAAGCATAAAGTTTCGACACAGGTCAGCCTGCGCGGACTGCGCAGGCTGACCTGAGTCGATACTTTTTGCAGATACATTAAACCCCTTTTCACAGAACTTGATGCAAATGATTACAGCTAAATTGTATAGAGAAAAGTTCGTACCTTGTCTTTTTCTTTTTTCAACTTTTCTCTCTAGTCGTTTCTTTATTTCACAAACACACACAATCTTCGATTTGTTGTATTTTTTGTTTCGCCGATGTTCACTCGAGTTTTTTTTATCTGTTTAAGTGATGCCAAGAATTTGACTGATAGTGAAACGAAAATGCGAAGAAAAGATGGGATGCACTGATTTATAAACAAATGGCAGTCGTTTGTGTATTTGTTACTCTGTACATACAAAACTGGTGTGACATGGCATAGCCAGTAATGCACTGCTTCACCCTTAAGTCTTTCACTACTACGTCAGGAAATTCCGGTTTTTTTCGAGGTCTAAAAGAAGATTCCAACTGCTATTGAATATCTATTGTATCATAGTCTAGCATCCGGTAGCGGATGGTGTAGATCAGAGAACAGACTGCACGTTCTGTGCAGTCTGATCTTGATCTACACCATCCGCGAAAGGTACTAATGTCGTCATCAGTAGTAAAAGAGTTAATTAATCACTTACACGTGTTTTTACGCCCGTATACAGAAAGAAGGCATTTTGAAAACATTAAGGGAAAAGAAGAAAATTCTGGTAACCACCATTCTCTCCTTTTCCCTACAATGTTTTCATTTTCCTCCTTTTCCAAAGATGAATTCTGTTATATATAAAAAAGCCATATTTAATTTGTCACTTGCAAATTCTTTCGATTTAGATATGTTACAAAATTTTGTCGTCCGGATAAAAAGTTTTTAAAGTGAAAGGATGCTTTTAACACCTACCTTACTGGGTTATTTTACCAAAACGGCATCTGACACTGCTGTGGTATGCATAACAAGATAGTAAAATCGGGAAAATTGTAAGAAAGTAAATGAAATTGACAGTCGACTATTTTATGTCGTTTTAAAAGTTTCCAAGGTTAACAAGATCTATTTGCAACCAGAATATATCCCGACTTAGAGTTGTTTAATTTCACGCTGCACCAAGAGCATCATTTTTTTTTTTTTATTTTGGAATATTCCGTCCGTAAAACATTAAAAGATACATGAGCCATGCTCTGGCAGATGGGGTTTTAACTGTTTACCAAACGACAAAATTTTAGACAGGTCCAAATTGAAAGCATTTGCAGACGACAAAATAAATGTGACCCAAAAAATTGAAATTTGTTTTAGGAAGAGTAGAAAACATTGTGAGAAAAGAAGAAAACGCTGGCTACCAGCATTTTCTCCTTTTCCCACGTGTTTTCAAAAGGCTTCTTCCTCAGGGTCGTTAAAAGTCGGGATTGTGTGGTAAAGGGTTATTTGATGCATTTTCGTGATGCATGCTACTAAACAAGTCATCACATAATTATGGATTCATAAAGTCCATTTTGTCTAACAACTAACAACATCGCGAGGTAAACTGGTTCTTGGGCCAATAGCAAAACGTTTCGATTCAGATCAGCATGCGCGGAATGCCTCGGCTGACTTAGGTCGATACTTTTTGTAGACGCATCAAACCATTTTTTGACAGAGCATGACTCATACTGTATATAAACTGCCATTTCTCTCTTCGATACAATATTTTATCTAGTATTCATCTATATATCATTGAAATTGATCCATTTTTTAAAAGAATATTTTCAAAGTCAAATATAAAGTCTAAGTGCTTATAATCGTTTTATTTCCGTCATGCAGCAGCGGGATGCAATTTTCAAACATTTTAGCAGAAAGAGAAATTACTAGCAACGAACTTTTTCGCCTTTAGTCACACTGTTTTATGTAATACTGATATATGAAATATTGATATATTTACGAATACTTTTATAATACAATATATGAGCCATGCTCTGACAAAAGGAGGCTTAACGCATCTCCGTGATACATAATACCAAGCAAGTCATCGCAATCATGATCATGGATCCATAATAACCACTTTTTTTAAACAACCGACCTACATGTAATTATGAGGTAAACTGTTCCTTGGACATGCAGAAAATTGACCAATAGCGAAAGTTTCGGCCCAGGTCAGCCTGCGCGGACCGCGCAGGCTGACCTAGGTCGATACTTTTCGCAGATGCATCAAGACTCCTTTTCAGAGAGAGTGACTCATATGGTTAGGCATCTAGAATTAATTCTTTTCTTTGCAGCTTGCCGTTTTTCAAAATAAAAAAAAAAACCATTACAACAAAAGGAGAAAATCCTTCGTACGAGTTATCTTTCCTTTACCCATATTGTTTTCTTATTTTCTTGTATAGAAATCTAGACTCATATTCATTTTCACACCGACAAAGAATATTTCAAAGTAAAAATTATAATTAGGTGCCTAAAATTTAATTCCCATTTTCGCTTCTTAGAAACCCGCTTTTTAAAAACATTGAAGAGAGAGAGAGACATAGACAGAGAGAGAGACAGAGAGTCAGGTAGAGGCAGGCAAAGAGAGAGAGAGACAGAGATAGGGAGGAAGAGAGGTGCTAAATGACTGTGATATATAAAGGACATTGCTGTGTTTTATTGGGGTAATCAATTAATAATGGTTTTGTTCCATATCTAATATCGCGTCGTACTGTATATTTCGTCTTGTATATTTCTGTGATTCTTGTCAAATGTCATCAAAACCTGTCAAACTTTGACGCCTTTTTTCAGTAGCCTGATTACCCTGTTGATCCCCTGCCCTTTAACCCCCACAGCCCTTTTCACAACTATGGTTGCCTTTGCGATCATTGTGGATTAAGATCAGACTGCGCAAAATGTGCAGTCTGATCTTTGAACTACACTGTTCACCATTCTGAAACTCTCTTGAGAATAAAAACCATGGCATTGCTAATCTAAAGGTCTGATTTTGAAAGTGAAAAAAAAAAAATCATTGGATATATTCAACGCTCTAAGTCTAACCATTCCCGTCAACGGGTACGTTTCGCAACACAGTTATACATGTAAATAGAAAACATCGTGATGGGGAAAATGAAAAAAAAAAGAACTGAAGTTCATAGTAATACGGACGAAAGTCCCACAGTGCAAAAAGCCCGTTAGGATAAAAGCCTCGTATTTAACAGGAATACGGACAAAAGCCCATGATATTAAATATTGTGTACAACTTGCAGTTGACTAAAGTTCACTTGACTTGTATCATATCATCAATTTGCCCTACATTTCCGCAAAGACATCTTCCTCTCTTTACATTTTTTCAGACAAAAAAGGTGTGTATGAAAGTTACAATCAGCTTATTTTCTCTTAACCCTTAGGCTGCTAAGCGCGACTCTAGAATCTTTTGCAGACAGTGTAACTCAATATCAGACTGCAAAGAAAGTCTGATCTTGGATCTCTACTGTCCGATAATAAGATTTTTCCACAAAAAAAAATCTTTGAAATGGCAACATTTGGGTATTTGCTATCGTCTGAAAGTTTTATTTCACTTATCTAGCAGGTAAAGGGTTAATCTTTCAAATAAGTATCTAGGGCACAAAACAAATCCTGTTCTATTATTATTATTATCATTGTTATTGGTATTGTTATTATTACTTTAGCATCATTACGTTATCTAGCCTGAATTTGGAAATTGTGAAATGATGACTGATGAGTATAATTTATCTTACAAAATATCAAAATTGGATCTCTTCGATTTTTATTTTTATCCAGTTAACTCTTTACCAAACGACAAAATTTTAGATCAGTCCAAATTGAAAGCCTTTGCAGACGACAAAATAAATGTTACGCAAAAACTGAAACTTGTTTTGGGAAGGGTAGAAAACATTGTGGGAAAAGGAGAAAATGCTGGTAACCAGCATTTTCTCCTTTTCCCACAATGTTTTCAAAAGGCTTCTTTCCCAGGGACGTCAAAAGGCGGGATTGTGTGGTAAAGGGTTAAATAACACAGAAAAGCATGTAAATTTGAATGCAGCGCATGTTTCCCGGAGTTAAAATGAAAACATCGTGGCAAAAAGAGAAATTACTCGCAAACAGCAATTTTTTCTTTCGTCACAATGTTTTCTCGTGTATTTGACAAGTCAGTTTCTCTCTGTTTCTCTCATTTATTTCTCTTCCGTTTATACAAAGTTAGACAATGAAGTAACTCGACTGTACCAGTAAGAAGAAACCTGCAGTTGACTATTGTTGGGATTTTTAGTAATAGCTAATTAAAACATGTCATATGATACCATTGTTTCGACTCAAGATGGTTCTACTGCGATAAGATCTAAACGATGCCCGTTCAGCTATTCATAAGTACCTATCTTTATATGTCAAGGCCGGCTTCTTAACCCTTAAACTGCTGAATAAATGAAACAAAAATTTCATTGCAACAGTAATGAGCCAAATACTGCGAGCCCAAAGTTGATTTCACCGGAAAGAAATCACCGTATCGGACAGTGTAGATCAAAGATCAGACTGCATGTTATGTGCAGTCTGATCTTGATCTACACTATCCGCAAAAGGTCAGTGAGTCGCGCTTAGCAGCTTAAGGGTAAAAAAATAAACCCTCGCCAAGCCTTCGGCACGTATCTGACTTTTGATTCGTCACTTATTTTGCCTTAACCCTTTCTCTTAAACATTAACTCTTTACCGAAAGACAAAATTTTAGACCGGTCAAAATCTGAGGCATTTGCAGACGACGAATTAAATGTGGCTCAAAAATTTTGACATTTCAAATTTGATTTGGGAATGGTACAAAACGTTGTGGGAAAAGGCTTTGACCTAAGAGTCGTTAAAAGTCGAGAATCTGTGGCAAAGGATTAAGTCTTGGGACACTTTTTCGTGACTCTTGCCTGTAAACATCAAGTCTTGGGACCCTAAGTCTTGAGGGTGTGGGTTCGAGCCCCAAGGCTGGCCATCTAAAATTACTAATGTCTTTCGGATGAGACGTTAAACGGAGGTCCCGTCTAACGGTGCTAGACACTCATCAAAACTTCTAACCGGTCACTTTTGTTTCTCCTGTAAATTTGACCAAGTTGTAGACAGGTAAGCAAAAACAAATTGTCACATATATACTAGACGAAAAAGAAACGCCGGGTAACCTATTAAGATAGTTTTAAAGGATATAATGTAATATTACATTATTAATGTCATCGTTAAAAGGGGGTTATTTTTCGCTTAAACAGCATAGAAAATCGATTGAAACTTCACCAACCGGTTCCATACAGATGAAATTTTATACAAAAAATGAGTATAATAATGTAATATTACATTATATCCTTTAAAACTATCTTAATAGGTTACCCGGCGTTTCTTTTTCGTCCTAGTATATCTGGACGTTAGTCATGGTATTGTATTGAAAAGATTCTCAGTTTTTTTGCCAACAGAAGGCATTTTTTTTAAAAGGGAAAACACGTGGTTTGAGAATGCGTGGTGTCTAGTGGTGTCAGATTACAGGTTTAAAGAGAATTACAAATTCTTGACATTTTGTCAACAATTAGAAAAAAAAAAAATCTGCAGAAAATTATAAACTGAGAAAAAGAGCTTGAACTTTCAATTTTTTTTTTGTTTTCAATTTTCATTGTTCAGAGAATGAATGTTAAATAAGTTCCTTTCAAATATACAAGTCAAATCAAAGCGTTGAAAGCACTGGTGTGGCATTTGTCACGGGAGCCATTGTGTGGAATTGATAATTTGAAAAATAAACAAACAACAATAATGTTTGACGAACAAGCCGGGACGAATAAGCCAAAGGACGAACAAGCCCAGGGACGAACTGGTTTTGGGACGAAACGGTCAGGCGACAAAGGTTCTGTGTATCATTGCGCCAGTAGAAGGCCGTAGCGGGTATAGATTTTTTTTTTAAAGAAAGATAAGTATTTCCATGGTCGATACCCTAATCTAGTTTATTTTAATACTCCGTTGTAATTTATGTATCTGAGTTGTATCGAAACACTTGTTTGTCTTAGAGACATTGAGTTTCATTGGGTTTAATTCCTTCGGTTTTGCACAAACTACGATACATGATTTTCAGAATACCGCATTGAACTCACTGTGACATTGTCTTCGACAATTGCCACAAAAATGATTTTCAGACTTAGGCTGAGGTATGCTTTTACACTGCTCAATTAATCTCCAAACCCTATCAGAAACGCTGAAAGTCACAATAGCTGTCAAAAGTAAAATGCATCTAAATGTAAATCACAACATGAAAAAGTTTGGAAATTATTGTGAAGATGACAATATCTTTTTTGTACGTTCGGTCCAAGTGTCATTCGCTGGCAGCAAACTGAATTTTAAAATCAGGTAAAAAAGATTGAGCGACCTGGCAACTTTTGATCCAGTTTTTTAAGATCATTTTTTTTGCCAGCGACTCACACTTGGACTTACCGCACAATAACAGATTTTCATCTTCACAATAATTTCCATACTTTTAAAATGTATGCTTTAAGATCAAATCCATTTCAACACCCACGTCGTTTACTTTTGGCAGCTACAGGGCCTTTAACTCTCTACCAAACGACATAAATTTTAGACTGTTTCAAATTGAAAGCATTTGCAGACGACAAAATAAACATGAATGAAAAATTACAATTTGTTTTGAGAAGGGTAGAAAACATAGTGGGAAGAGGAGAAAATGCTGGTTACCAGCATTTTCTCCTTTTCCCAAAATATTTTCAAAAGGATTCTTTCGCAGGGTCGTTAAAAGTCGGGATTGTGTGGTAAAGGGTAAGAAAAAAAAAAACCTTTCCGGTCCCGGCAACTGTAACTGAATGTAAGAAAAACAGTATCAGGAAAAAAAAAAATCAGGGAAAAAAAATCAGGGTAAAGAGTATCAGGGAAAAAAGTAACGAGCAATTTCTCCTTTTTCCCCCACAATAGTTTTTAACATAATCCAAGATTTAAACGAATCTGACATTGATCTGCATTAAAGATATTACGATAAAATGCAATTTCTCCTTTTCGCACATTAATGTTTAACATAACCCAAGATTCAAACAAATCTGACAATAATTTGGATAGAAAATATTGCGATAAATGGGAAATTGTTTTAGACTGGCAATTTCACCATCTCCCAAAATAGTTTTAGCATAACATCGGATTTCAACTGTGTATATGAAGAAAAAAAAAAAAGAAATTATTTGTTGTCTTTACTAAACTGACACATTTTTTCCATATAATTTTTTCCTTGCAAAAATTGATACTTTTTCCCGATACTTTTTTCCTGATACTTTCTTTCCGATCACCCCGGCAACTATCTACCAGTTGATTCGTCATTTTTTAAAAAAAAATCTTAATCGTTTTCCAAAATACGGATTTTAGACATGTCCATTTCTAAAGCATTTGAAGAAGACAAATTAAACGTGGCTTAAATCAAAGGTGTTGTTTTTTCCCCTCTTTGAAAGACTTTTTTGTTTATTCTGCCACAATATTTTCAAAAGCCTTCTTTGCAGTGTCTTTTATACACGCGAGTGTTCGATATGAGGGTAAAAATGAAAATGAAATAAATACGAGATTTTATCAATTCAAATTCATAACAATTAATTCTATAAGCGGTACTATTAAACAACTTGCTTTCTTCTTACTCTTTTATGTTCGATATTATACAAAGAAAATTATTGATTTTTTTTTCCCGGACGCGAAATATTATTTCCTTTATTTCATAACTTTACTTGTTTTCAGTGTAATATACCCATAAAGAATTTTGCTATCTTACACACATTTGAGATAAACATCTGTGACGTCATTTGTGACGCCATTTTATACTTTTTTTCAGAGAAAGGAACCAGGTTTTAATCACAGAAATAATCCCATGTGCATATTCTGTCCCATGGTTTGTGAAATATCGTTATGCGATAAAAAGAACTGACATTCCTTGGCTTTTGAGATAAATTTTTATTAAAGAAAGAAAGAAAGAAAGAAAGAAACAAACAAACAAAAACACAAACAAACAAAGAAAAACAAACAAACAAACAAACAAACAAACAAACAAACAAACAAACAAACAAAATATCCCCTTTAAAAAATGTTGAGACGCGTTTATCATCATTATAACGTAAAACCATCATTTATCTATTTATAATTCTGGTGGTACTTACGGTAAACCTAAAATTGAACTAATGCCTCTCTATATTTCAAACAGTTCTGAAGACTAATTCTGTGTCAAAAATGTAAAAAATAAAATCTTTCGACTTTTCGAACATAAGAAGAAAATACGATAAAGGTGATGATGATATAATAGTATCTATGGTCAGTGATTACTTAAATAATAATAATTTTAACGATGATGATGATGATGATGATGATGATTTCTCAAGAATTCAGCAATTTTCAGAGAAATGCAATTTCCGATTGGCTAAACCCTTTGGTTTATCCGATCAAAAATTGTGTAACCTTGTAAATTTACAGTTAAACAAATAGTGTTACTTTTAGAATGTTATGAGCAATAAAACATCTTTCAGATCAATCTATACTTGTTCAAAAAATCTCCTCGGTGAAAATACTTGCTTTATATTTGTATGTATATTGTTATTTGGGTCTGAGAACCTTTCGGTTTTTGAGATAAATAAAATTAAGACTTTTGCTTGATTTGATTAATAAATAGAGTTGACCGCTAATCGAAACACGTTTTATTTTTTTGTGTAAGAATGATTTTTTTTTTAATTTGCTGTCTTATAAGCTCAATGGACCGGACGCCACTTTTATATTTAAATGTATTTGATAATTTGATGGGTGTTATTACTATCAAATCTCAAAAAAGACAAAGATTGCAATAACCATTTAAAGATGTCTCTGAAATTTTAAATTTTAGAATTTTCCCTATTATATCAGATGTTATTCAATACCCAATCCATAGAACAGCTTAGAAGCACGACTGTACTCTTGCAGATAGTTCGGATTAAGATTAGACCGCACAAAAGGTGCCGTCTGATCTTCAATGTCCGATACAGTGAGAATTTCCCCGACGAAAGGAACATTGAAATCGCAAAATTATGTCTTTTTTTTCTAAAAAACATACCTTGAATAATTTGGTTGATTAATGTATAAGGCTATTAAATAAATCCAAAAATATACAACTAAATGTTTTAGTTGGCACGAACAACCAAAAATACTGCAAACATGACTGTTTTTTTAATTTTCGGTAAGAATATTTCACAAATTATCGGACAGCGTAGAACAAGATCAGACTGCACAGAATGTGCAGTCTGATCTTGGTCCACGCTGTCCAGAAAGATCAACTCAATGTACGCTCAAAGAGCTAAGTGCTTAGGATATTGAAATTATTTTCGTGAAACAGAATAAAAAAAAAATCGGACACGCCAAAAGGATTTCCACCCAGTCAAGCTTCGGCTTTAATGTAGTATTAAAAGTGTCTAGGTCTTAAACTAGTACAGTGCCAAAGGAAAATCATCTGAAATGGCGCGATGCAAACTGGTTGGCTTTGCAAATAAGGCTGATAAAATTAAATTCTTGTTTGTTATTTTTTTTTTTTTAACTCTTTACCACACAATCCCAAGTTTTAACGAACCTGAAGAAGAAGCCTTTTGAAAAAATTGTGGGAAAAGGAGAAAATGCTGGTAATCAACATTTTCTCCTTTTCCCACAATGTTTTCTACCCTTGCAAAAATAAATTTCAATTTTTCAATCAAATTTATTTTGTCGTCTGCAAATGCTTTGAATTTGGAATAGTCTCAAATTTTGTCGTTTGGTAAAGAGTTAAGATATACAACGTTAATAGTAATATACAACGTTAATAGTAATAATAATGAAAGAAAAGTGAAACGGATTTGGGACTCAAAAAAATTGTTAAGCTTTCATCTTATTTCACAAAAGATATGCATAAAGATGAATTTTGTAACTAGAGAAAAAAAGACAGAGAAAAAATTATAAGGACAGCTTCTACTTTCATTTAAAGCAAGCAATTTATCTCTGTTCACTACTAAGATAATTATTTTGTTATTTGTTTATAGAAAAAAGACGTAAATATATACCTGGTTTTCTCGCACTGTTTCTCAAAGGCCTTCTATATTCCTTACTTACTATAACAGAACAAACACGAGGTTTCAATGCGAAAGACGCCGCGCAAAAAGGTCACCCTATAAAACAGCCTCCCACTTTCGAAATAACAGAATAAACAAAGCCCGGTTCATCTTAACGTGCTCAGTTTGTTAAATGTGTTTTATAGAGATAAAGATTTCATTCTACGAACACTTGACACAAAATAACATTCTACTAACGTCATCATAGCTTTAAAAAACTTATAATCGCTTACCCTCGCCAGTTTCAAATCCAAAAATCGCGGATTTCTGGAGTTTTTCCGAAGGTTCTACCTCAGGTATAGGTCCACAAACACCACCAAAGTATGGATGGTTCACCCTAGAGAAATAATTCCAAACAACAGCCTGGGAATCAAAGAGTTATGCAGACGACATGCCGGTCACCACGCACTAGCAAAGGTCGTTCCATCTTAAAAAAAGACCAGATTCATCAACCTCTCCTACGCATGCGCACAACCCAACTATCAAGTCATTTGATTTTTTTAATTGCCACACAAGGGTTTATAGTTTGTATTATTAACAAGATTCAAGTGTTTTCACGTGAGACATGCTTTACTTTCGAAAATCCTCTTCTATTGTTTTATACTGCTGAATTTACACTGTGTGAATAGTGAATACATCTATTGCGCATTTACTGTTTTTCGAAAAGAACAATTGTATGACAGTTAACAATTGCACTTAGGATACAATAGATGCTCTTCTGCTTTAGTACATTTTATTTTCTCGCCTCAAAACCCATTTTTCGAATAGAAACCACAGTTCTGAAATTTCACACAAGTGTTTCCAGTATTTCCCTAAAACCCCCGGAATTTCCCTCGAGTATTTGAACGGACTTTGTAGCTTTATTATTTCACAATGCTTAACAAATTTCTGAATTTATTGTTACCAAGAAATCCTATTATCTAGTAAAGTGAAAGTAGAAATTAATTTACTGTTTTTCGATACACTATAACAAAGCATTCTCAGAAAATAAGTCAGTAAAAGGCGAAAATGCAAACTAAATGGACGAAACATTTTGTGGTGACGTGTTTGCACTTCGAATAATGTCAAGAACGGTAACCAAGTACATATAAACTTGATTATCGTTCGTTTCGTACCACTAAATGTTCAACTGAAATGGCAGTGTTTATGCTTAGTTTTCGAATGTTATTTTACAAATAACAAGTGTGTTCCATGGGTGAGGATTGTTATACGCCCTACAATAAGGGCATGTGTGTCTGGGGTTCTTAGCCCGATGGCAGTCTTTGACGGCACACGCCACGGAGAGCAAGGAGTGGGGGAGGGGGCGAGCGCCTCCTGCCCCTAATAAAGTCGGAAAATGTAGTTGTCTGTATATTTGAAAGGCTGCTAAAGCCATATCTGTTATGTTTTACGATTCTCTCTCTCTCTGTCTCTCTCTCTCGCATCCTCCGATAATTTTCGCTAGAGTGTCCTTGGTTAAGACACTTCAGAACCCTAGCTTAATGACTGGTGAAACACGAGACACACATAAATATGTGAGCTGTCACCGTAATACGACTGAAACAATGCTGAAAGCTGCGTAAAATGCCATTCAATCAATCAATCCGACTATCTTTGTAAAACACGAATCGATATTTACAAAAGTACGCCTGCCTGGCGTACATGCGTATACCTTAGTACGCTCCTGAATAGATAATGCCCAGTAGCATGGTATTTTTGCGTAGTAAAGCATCAAAATGCAAATCAACATTAACTCTTTACTAAACACATAATTTAAGACTGGTCCAAATGGTTACCAGCATTTTTTCCCACAATGTTTTCAAAAGGCGTCTTTTTTTCAGGATCGTTAAAATTCGGGATTGTTTAGTAAAGGGTTAATATAAAAAATGATAATAAATAAATAAAACAGTTCTTGGCTTTAATGCCCTATCTCACTTCCCCTAGTGTTAATGACCTTGCGCTAGAAGGTCGCTGAAATCATTTCGGCAAAAGAAGAAATGCTATAAAACAGCGATATCTCCTTTTTTCCATCATGCATCGACTCCTTTCAAAGATGAATCCCAACATTTGAGCTACATTGAATTTTAACGACCGTAAACCAGAGGGCTATTGAAAAAAATTGTAGGAAAAAGAGAAAATGCTGGGAAACAGCATTTTCTTTCCCACAATGCTTTTAACGCTTTCCAAAAATGAATACATACATTTTAACCCGCATGGAATGCATCGTATACAAATGAGTCATGCTCTGACAAAAGGGGGCCTGATGCATCCCCATGATGTATTATACCATGCAAGCCATCAAATAATTACAAATCCTTAAAGAATACATTTTGCCTAACAACTGACTGACTCTAGGGAAAGAGTGGTCCTTGGATATGCAGAAAATTTACAAATAGCAAAAAAGTTTTGACCCAGGTCAGCCTGCGCGGACTGCGCAGAGCATGGCTAAAATACGTTCAAGTTGGACAGGTTAAAAAAAGTGTCGTCCGCTAAAGAGTTGACTGATTATCGCTAGTCCGATAGAGTTATCTCTCTTCTGTATATATGTATTTAGTTTGCAAATAGAAACGTCTCCCGAGACAGCACGATATAATAAGGTCAGATAGGCGCTCGTCACCACTCGGCCGATTCCGTAACTACGTCTAACCGCGTCCGTATCAAGGAGGCTTCCATTTTGGACTGACAATCACATGATCTTTTTCATGGCGGCGCCTTTGTAAATCGACTAGTAACAGCTTAAACAACCACGGTGAAGTTATTAACATCTATCAACATATCGGTAAAAACTTCAAACGGAATTGATTAACCATATTAATCAAGGGAGCCATTGTGTGGAATTAATAATTTGAAAAATAAACAACAGAAATAGTTCAAAATATTCGCTTGTAAGTCAACGTACTATGTAGTCATGCAAAATCCGATAGGGAAGGGTCCAATCTTGTAGGACGAACAAGTCCGTGCGAACAAGCCCTTGGACGAATTAGCCCAGGGACGAACTGGTTTTGGGGCGAACGAGCATGGTATGTGTGTATCATTACGCCAATATAGAAGGCCATAGCGGATCAAACCATTTTCGATAAAAAGGAAGTATTCCCACGATCGATGGCCTAATCCACTTTATTGTAATACATTTTCAAATTCATATCCGAGTGCAATCGAAACACTTATTTGTGTCAGAAAAATGGATTTTAAGTGGGTTTACTTCCTTCGGTTTTGCACAAAGTACGATACATGATTTTCAAAATGCCGTATTGAACTCATAGTGGCATGGTTTTCGACAAATGCCAAAAACAAAAACTGAATGTACAAACCGTTTGTCAATCGAAATGAATTAAAAAAGATTTCGATAAAGAATTATGATACATGTTTTCTTTTCTAAGAGGAGCCATACAATTTTAAGATGTAAAATGGCATATTTCCTGCGAAGAAATGTACCATGTAGGTGCATATCGAGCTACGTGATACAGCCGAGGGAGGCGTGGTCACCAAGGTTCGCCGAATGGTCAGCCTGATAGGTTGTGCATAACGTAGACGAAACATTAACTGCTTAGTAACCCATAACGAGAATAATAAATGAGAAACAAAATCCTGTATTCTTATTAGACTCTAAATCGCATTGAAATGTGCCTCTATTAGTAAAGATACTTGCATCTGAATGTATTTCGGATATATTGTCAATGATTTTTGTTTACGCGTGGTCCCAGTAATTGGTCTGAAAGCGCCTTTAATTTGAAGAGTTCCACCAATGGAAATGAAAAGCAATTGAACCGTGCTTTGGGAAAAGGGAGCTTAATGCATCTGCGAAAGTATCGACCCAGGCTGACCTGGGTCAAAACCTTTTCCCTATTGGCCAATTTTCTGCATGTCAAAGGATGATTCTGCCTCATGATACAGACCGTTGTTAGACAAAATGAATTTTATGGATCCATAGCTTTGTGATGACTTGCTTGGTATCATGCATCACGGGGATGCATTAAGCCCCCTTTTGCCAGAGCATGGCTCAATTATTTGTTAATCTCTTTACCACAATTAAGAAATTTTAGACCTTTTCCAAATTCAAAGGATTTGTAGATGACAAATATAAATTTACCTGAAATGATGGGGTTGTTCTTTGAAAGGGTAAGAAAACATTTTTTGAAAAGGAGAAAATGCTGGTAACCCAGCATTTTCTCCTTTTCCATAAATGTTTTCAAAATCCCGTCTTCCCACGAGGTTGCTAAAAAAAACGAGGTTGTCTGGTAAAGGGTTTCAAAAGAAAGGGCAAGGTCTAAACTTTCTTTCGCATATTTGTCAAAATTTTGTACATGTACATGTATTTTCATTTTCCTACACGCTTTTCTCGTGTGCAATCCGACGTAGAGGTTTTTCTCTTTTTTTTTTTACAAACTTCATCCTTATTCACAAGCAATTTCTCCTTTTACCACCGTTTGCACCCCCCCCCCCCCCCCAAAAGGAAACTATAATAGCTGTTACCATACCCAATAGCTTAGTTGGTAACATACAGGGTTTGAAACCCAGGTTTCC
This sequence comes from Tridacna gigas, assembly GCA_945859785.2. Classification (NCBI taxonomy): domain Eukaryota; kingdom Metazoa; phylum Mollusca; class Bivalvia; order Cardiida; family Cardiidae; genus Tridacna; species Tridacna gigas. The sequence continues at coordinate 44,716,531 of OX244028.2, read as the reverse complement.
GAATTTTGTCAAAATCTTTCCGAAGATTCAGTAAAGTCGTTTCGGTAGGATTCATTCCTCCCTTACCGTTGAATATTGTTTGGAAAAAAAAAACAGGCAGTGGCTTGGAAAAGATGTTTACGCGAAGTACTGTGTGAAAAAAAAAAAGAACTCAATGAAAACATGATTAGATGAACTGACCGCCTCGTTACAACTGTAATGACATTGAAAGCGATGTTAAAAACCATGAAAGGAACAAATAATCAAAAAGTAAAAAAATGTAACAATTAGGAAAAAGTTCATTAGGTTCCACCGAGATATGAACTCGGATCGCAGGATTCAGAGTCCTGAGTGCTAACCATTACACCATGGAACCGCTGCAAGAACGGGGGATTATTCATACTATTTATTTACTCTAGACTTACTTTTGCATACGTCAGATAAACGTGCTTCGGTTGCCAAGCGCGACTTTGTGGGCTTTTGCGGACAGTGTAGATCAAGATCAGATTGCACATAACGTGCAGCCTGATCTACGGTCCAACGAGCAAAATTGTCAAATCGTAAACTATGGGTTTTCACTCTTGGCTGGAATTCTTTAGTTTAATGCTTTTCAAAATAGTTAATCTAGAATGGTTGACGAATACTTACGGACCTCGGAATGTCGACTGTATCTAGCTTTAAACAGTAGACCACGTGAGGTCAGTTTGTGTGGACTTAATTAAGGCTTATCTTGATTATTTCTCTCTTAGCTATTCAATAGATCTATCTACTTTCTAAATTTTCTGGAAACCTATTGGTAATTAGGATCCTCTTATGAAAAAGTTGTTTTAGATATTTTTTGTGAACATTGCATCTAGAACAAGATCAGACTGCACAAAACATGCAATCTGATCTCTGATCTACGCTTGACAAAGTACAAGACTGAGATCGGCTTATTCGTATCGAGTATAAACTCTGACTGATTTACAACTGAATGTAAGCTTATTTCGTTGAAAACCCGTTTTTAGCTACTTTTGTCACTTTTTTTTTTTACTTTGTTGATCTAGACCTATGTAGAGAAAAAACAGATTTATCAATATATTCTTTTACAGCGAAGTCGGATATTTGCTGCATTGGACGACTATTCGTGTTATAAAGTTATATTTAGAAACTTGTTACTATAAATAAATCATGACGCCATAGGAACGTCATGAGTTAAATACTTATTTATAAATATAATCTATATATAACGCCCATTTTGTCAGGCAGGTCCCGTGGTGTAATGGTTAGCACTCTGGACTTTGAATCCAGCGATCCGAGTTCAAATCTCGGCGGGACCTTTTTTTTTTTTTTTTGCATCCTGTTTTTTTTTTCTTCCCCTCTTTTTAATTTTTGATCTTTGCACAGCTTGTTTTATTTTTAACTATTGACGGAAAATAATGCTGATCTCTAAAATAAGTTTTTAAGAGGGTCTTCCTAAGGGACCAGTTAACCCTCAGGTTAAGCCCTTAAGCGCAACTCACTGACCTTTTGCTGACAGTGTAGATCAAAATCAGACTGCACAAAACGTGCAGTCTGATCTTGAATCTACACTGTCCGATAAGGATATATTTTTCTCCAAAAATTGAAGTTTGAAACAGTATTATTCGGGTTTTTACTATAGACTTGAAATGTTCATTAAACTTTTTTAGCAGGATAAGAGTTAATGTATCTGTGAGCATTTTTGGGGGGCGGGGGGGGGGGGGGGGTTGAGGGTGGATGTGTTATTAACCCTTATCCTGCTATATAAGTGGAATGAAACTTTCAAGGCGATAGTAAAAACCCAAATTTTGCTACTTCAAAGGTATTTTGAGGAAAGATATCTCACATCGGACAGTGTAGATCCAAGATCAGACTGCACGTTCTGTGCAGTCTGATCTTTATCTACACTGTCTGTAAAAGGTTACTGAGTCGCGCTCAGCAGCCTAAGGTTTAATACATCTACCTATTTATAACTTTGATAAAATTTTGTGTTTCTCGCTATTGTTAATAATAGATTTTAGTCATATAACGAGAAAAGAGTGATTCGTGTCTCTTACTCGGTTTCGCCATTACTTCTCTGGGGTTGTGAAATAACGTGCCCAAGGCCATTTCCAAAATACATGTCTCCGCCAGCGAGAATGAAACAATGTAGCCTGGCTTCCAGTCCGATCAATTTTGCCTTTTTATATTTTCGGACGTCACTGTGTCAAAAATGACATCTTTTTTGATAAAGTAATGTCCAAACACAGAAAAGGAAAAAATGACCAGACTGGAACGCGGACTAGAAACCGTATTCTCTTGATTACAAAATAATAAAACATCTACCACTGTGCCACGTAGCACATTTTTGTCGATTGGTAAAGAGTTACCAAGTGTGTGGTTTAACGAAAGAACAGACTGAAAGTTTTGTGCAGTCCGATCTCGATCTATGCCATCAACCAAAGCCGCTGTTTTCACCTATGGAGCTGAAAAGGTGAAATGTAAGAGAATACCTGCTTGCTTTGGTTGCCCCGCCCAGCTCCTCGACCGACCCTCAATCATATTCATTCCTCCCAAATTTTCGTGTCCACCTGTCCATTCACCCGTCCAGGTTTTCTTCTGTATGTTGTATAGATTCTGAATTCAATGATTCAGTCATGCTCTGGCAAAAGGAGTTTAAATGCATCTTCCGCGATACCAAGCAAGTCATCACATAATTATGGATCCCTAAAATTCATTTTGTCTAACAACCAGCAGTATCCTGAGGTAGAATATACCTGGATATGCAGAAGTTTTTGCAAATAGCACAGCGCTTCGATCCAGAGGCTGACTTTGGTCGACACTCTTTGCAGATGCATTTAACTCCCTTTTTTTCTATATTTGAGAGTAACACAACTTGTGATTGGCTAAAGTTTTGATGTGGCCAATCAGAAGTTGTGTTACTTTCAAATTTAGAAAATCTTAGAGAATAAGACTAAGAATATTCTCAAGAATGGTTGGTGAATACGGACCCTGGAGTCTCAGTTCGAGCCTCCCTGGAAGCACTTGTTTTTTTCGTGCGAGTGTCCCTTGGCAGGACACTTTAAATATAACCCAGCCTAGTATTGGTGAAACCCGGAACATACATGAATTAGTGAGATGTCCTCGTGATTTGAATGGTATAATGTTGAAAGCGGCGTAAAACACCATCTAACCAATGATCAAATCAAATGACCATATCTGGTATTCCCAAGTGTCGAAAGGGGTAACCGCAGGCTTTAAATCGGTCAATATGACCGGAAGTTGGGCGGAGTTTCCCTAACCTTACCCAACCTATCCACGTGAGCTTGAACTGACCTTTAACCCTTAACCTGCCAAGTAAGTATAATGCAATTTTCAAGCGAATGGTAAAAACTCAAATTTTCTATTTCAAAAGATTTTTTTTTTTTTTTTTTTTGGCGGGGGGGGGGGGGGAAGGTTAAACATCTCCTTATCTGACAGTGTAGATCCAATATCAGACTGCACGTTCTGTGCAGTCTAACCTTGATCTACACTGTCCGCAAAAGGTCCTTGAGTCGCACTCAGCAGCCTAAGGGTTAATTGTCTCCAAGGAGGAACCGCGGAAGAAGGTTTGTTTCGACTTCACAAACTCATTCAAGTGTCTTCTTGTGAAAGAATAAGGAATAAGGAAGTGGGGGGACCAAAAGGGAAGGGACTTTGACCTTAATATTTGAGTTTCAATTCAGCCAATCACGAAGAAGGTACTTGGAACATTGGAACCGCCTCGTAGAAAGCATTTTTACATGGATTTAGGGAGGGGAAGCTGAAAACAAAGGGCTGCAGTATCAATCTGGTATATTATGTTTTAGAAAAATCCACATTTTCTCTGTGGCTTGAGGCTGACAAAAAAAAACAAACGATGTTTAGGCAGATTTATTTAGTTATTATTCATTTACTTATAATCATTTATTTATTTGTTAATTTGTTTGTTAATTTGTTCTTTTAATGGTTCATTCATTCATTTATTCATCGACTTGCTAAGTGACATTTTGCCGACGATGTAGATTAAGATCGGACTGCACAGAACATGCAGTCTGATCCTGGGTCTACATTGTCCGATAAGGAGATACACGTATTTCACCCCCCCCTCCAGAAAAAAAAAAAAAAGAAAGAAAAAATAGTTTGAAATAGCTATACTTGTGTTTTTACTATCGATTTAACCCTTTACTGCACAATGACGCCTTCTGACGCCCCTGGAAAAGAAGCCTTTTGAAAACATTGTGGGAAAAAGAGAAAATTTCCCTCAATGTTTTCCACCCTATCAAAGAAAAGTTGCACCATTTGAGCAACACTGAAATTGTCGTCTGCAAATACTTTCAATTTGGACAAGGCTAAAATACTGTCGTCTGGTAAAGGGTTAAAAGTTACATTGAACTTACTCAGCAGGATAAGCGTTAAGTTGAACTCTTTACCAGACGATCAAATTTCCGACATGTTCATAACGATATACATATGAGCCATGGTCTGTGAAAAGGGGGCTTAATGCATCTGCGAAAAGTATCGACCCAGGTCAGCCTGCGCAGTCCGCGCAGGCTGACCTGGGTCGAAACCTTTCGCTATTGGTCAATTTTCTGCATGTTCAAGGACCAGTCTACGTCATGATTCGTCAGTTGTTACACAAACTGGACTATATGGATCCACAGTAATGTAATGACTTACTTGCTATAATGTATCACGTAGATGCATTAAGACCCCTAATCACAGAGTTTGGCTCAACTATGCAGATGGAAACTTAATCGTGGCTCAAATGGTGAAATTTGTCTTTGACAGCGTAGAAATCATCGCGGGTAAAGATGAAAATGCTGGTTACCACCATTTTTTCCTTTTCCCACGACGTTTTTTTTAACGCTTTATTTCTCAAGGTCGTTAAAAACATGGGATTGTTTGCAATAGGATGAAAACGACATGCACTGAGAAGTGGATGTACTTTAACATCTGTACTCGGTTTCAGCCGGTTCTTGACCCATTTCATCTTTATTTCACGGAACTTTAACAGTTCTTGTATTTTCTTGCCAAATGTTGACGGTTACATGGTTGCACTCACTACGACCGAGGGAAAATGCATTTCATTTCCTGGAGGCCTTCAAAAAATCCCTGTTGTCGTTTCCGATTTTAAATTGAAGACAAATCCCTTGAGGAACTTTATCCTTTACACTATATACATGTACATGTATAATGGTAATCTATCTGTTTACACGGCTGACTGAATTCTGAGCCATTCTAAACACTATCAAATTTTAATAGAATCCTTTCTCTCTGTCTGTAAGGATGTATCTTTAACGCTTTGCCAGACGACAAAATTTCAATGTACATGTAATCCAAATTGAAAGCATTTACAAGCGAAAATTAAAGGTGGCCCAAATAATGAAATTTGACATTGATAGTTGATAGGAGAGAAAACATTGTGGGGGAGAAGAGGGAAAAAAGCTGGATACCGGAATTCTCTCGTTTTCCAACATTTTTTTTTTCAATAGACTTCTATCTCAGGGTCGCTAAAAGTTGGCATTGTATGGTTAAGGGTTAAACAATTGACTCGTACACGATGAGGGGGTGTATTTTGTAACTTTTTCTCCGAATTCCTTGCTTGGCCAAAGTCTATATACGAAGATTGATGATAGTCATTGCGATTCAGGCCATCATTGATTAGTTGTCTGCAAATGCTTTCAATTTGGATCAGTTGTTGTTCGGTAAAGACTTAACCCTTTACCACATAATCCCGATTTTTAACGACTTTTAGCTGAGCATTGTTTCGACGATGGAGAAAGCATAGTAGTTGTGACTGTAACTGTATCTAGAAAAGAAGTAATTGTAGTACAGCAGTTGTAGTGGTAGGAGAGGCAGTAGTACATGTAGCAGTAGAGGTAATAGTAGTTACTAGTAGTAGTCACAGTAGCAGAATTAGTAGTAGTAGTAGAATTAGTAGTAGTAGAAGAAGACTCGAAACCAGTAGTAATAAAGAGAGTAGTAGAGTAATTTATAGAAGAAGAAGAAAAAAAAGAAGAAGAAGAAGAGCTAAAATAGTTGCACACAGTAGTAGTAATAGGAGGAGGAGAAGCAGTAGTAGTAGTAGTAGCAGCAGCAGTAGCAGTAGTGGTATTTGTAGTATTAGTATTAGTAGCGGTGGTGGTGGAACTGGTCGTAGTAGTAGTATTGGAAGTAGTGAAAGAAGTAATAATAGAAGTAGTAGTAGTAATAGAAGTAGTAATAGCAGTGATAGGAGTAGAAGTTGAAATATGAGTAGTGGTAGGAGAAGAACGAAGAGGGGGAGGAAAGGAGGAATAGTCGTAGCTGAAATAGTAGCAGTAGTAGTAGTAGCAGTTGAGATCAAATTGGTCATAAATGGGTGGTACAAGGAAAACAGGAAGATGGGCGTGGACAATTTTTTCTTTAAACACGGAACAGAGGTTAAGGAAAACACATCTTTTCTTAATACTCGGATTATCCTTTGTCGAAAACGGTTCGTTACACCCTCCTGCTTAAACTGATTGAGTGGAAAACAGCCAAATGGTTAGATAGTTTTTTTGTGCGAAGTACTGGCAAAATAAACTCCGGTCTGTAAGCGCAGTCGCACGGCCGTACGTCAGCCCGTTTTCTTTTTTCCTGCTCAGGAGTATGGCCCTTTCGGCGTGTGATAGATCTCATCACTTCTATTCAAATTGAACCACAAGAGTGTTTCAATAGTCATATTCCAGTACCGTCTTTTTTTATCTGAAGGCTTTTCTTGTTACAGAAGGTAATCGTTTAATTCATTTAGTAGTATTTATCCGTGTTTAAGATGAAATTTTTGTAGATGGGGGAAAAAAATCAAAGCGTTGAAAGCACTGCTGTGGGATTTGTCAAGGGGGCCATTGTGTGAAATAAGTAATTTGAAAAATAAACAATAGAAATAGTTTCAAAATATTCGCTTAAAAGTCAACCTTCTATACAGTCATGCACAATCCGATAGAGTAGCGTGCAATCTTGTGGTACGAACAAGTCCGGGCGAACAAGCCCAGGGACGAATAAGCCCAGGAACGAAATGGTTTTGGCACGAACAAGAACGGAATCGGGCACTTTCAGGAGACAAAGATTGTGTGTATCATTACGTGAATAGATGGCCATAGCGGATCGCGCTATTTTCGATAAAAAAGAAGTATTTCCACGATCGATGGCCTAATCCAATTTATTTTAAGACGCCATTTTCAATTTCATATCTGACTGCAATTGAAGCACTTATTTGTCCTAGAAAAATTCAGTTTAATTGGATTTATTTCCTTCGGTTTTGCACAAACTACGATACATGATTTTCAAAATGCCGTATTGAACTCATAGTGGCATTGTCTTCGACAGATGCCACAAAAATCTAAAAACACCCCTTTAAACACTATAGAAACCCAACAGAGGTTCCGTTTATAATCTTTATTCAGTAAGATAAAAGGTTACTGGTTGTTCATCGAATCTTTGTCACGGTATTATGCAATTGTGATGAAAAAGGAAGTGTAAACACAAGGAATTTCCTTAATTGGTCATCTGCCGCATTGAGCACGCACTTGACAGCTCACAATGGACGGTCATGTGAAATTAAGTAATAATGATAGAGGTTAGTTAGTGGGAAGTTGCTAAACGCCTGCATCGCCGAAGGCGGGAACAAGGACATTTGCGGACTTTCTAGATCAAGATCAGACTGCACAGAACGAGCAGTCTGATCTTGAATCTATGCCGTCCACTTGTTTAATCGAGTCTAGAAGAAAGATATTTTTTGAGTTTTATTGGATTGTTCTTTCAGGGGTCGAAAGAGGTCCATTTTATATATTTGGTGCGGAAAGAGTTAAATGCTCACTTCTTGGAATTTTGTTACTTTGTTTTCGACAGCGCGAACATATAGACAGATAGAACGACAGATAGACACAGCCACGAAGAGAAAGACAGAACGGGGACAGAAGGACAAACAGACAGACACAGAGACATAAGGAAGGACAAATAGACAAACAAACAGACAGAAGTGTAGATAGACGGATAGACGGACAGGCGGACAAACACAGGATTAACAATAGACTGTCGTGAGAAACAAGATACATGTAATAACAGTGTGTAATTAGGTTTTGTACACCTTTTACATAACGATTCGTGACTGTCGCCTAAGGACTTGTAACAGACAGACAGGACAGATAGACAGACAGAAAGACGGTCATACGGACACATAGACAAATTGGAATAAGTTGTGAAATGATAAGTAGTTAATGAACGAGTGATAGATTATAGAAATTCCAATTGTGTTTCAGACACTCTTGTTTCGGTATGTGGCAGTGCCGTCGAGGGTCTTCTACCAGACTGAGGTAGAGACGGACGGACGGACTAACAGGCACACAGATAGACATACAAACATAGAAACATTCAACAAGTGGTCTTATGAAATTAGATAATATTAACTGACCACAAGTTTTCAAAAACCAGTATTTCGAGGTCTTGCCATCGTGTCACTGATGCTCGTCTGACAGACGAACAGTAAACAGTCTAACTAGGACAGAGACGCAAATGGACGGCAGATGGGAGAACGGATGGACGAGGGCCTTTCTGATCGACGGACAAACAGACAGAAGTACAGACACACGAAAAGACGGACAATTAGATAGACATGCACAATGAGTAACCTATATTTGAATAGCGTATTAATAATTAACCCTAAGGCTGCTAAACGCGACCCAAGGACCTTTTACAAACAGTGTAGATCAAGATCTGACTGCACAGAACTTGCAGTCTGATCTTGGATCTACACTTTCCGTTACGGAGATATCATTCCGCCAGAAAGTACCTTTGAAATGGCAAAAATTTGGATTTTTACGATCGGCTTGAAAATTTCATTTCACTTATTTAACAGGATGAGGGTTAACTCTGTCAGTGCTAAATATAAAAGTCATCCTTTTTCGACGGCAAAATATACAGTCTACTGAAACTCATTTGAGATTTCTTTATCTCATAGACCAGACTGAACAAGCGGACGGTATAGATCCAAGATCAGACTGCACAGAACGTGCAGTCTGATCTTGATCTATACCGTCCGCAAAAGCCAGTATTTCGCCTATTGCGCTGAAAGGGTTGAAAAAGAGAGAGAAAGATTTTTTTGTTTGTTTGGAGTTGAAAAACATTATCTCAGTTATGTTGCGGCGGCCATTTCACCTGTATGATCTTTCCTGGAGTTCCTTTTATCAGTTCTTCCCACAATAAAGCTGCCCAAGCCACCGATTACTTTCAGACAAAACCGTTTTCGAAATAATGATCTACGTTGAAAAAGGAATGAATGCATTCGCAATGGCTATCATGAATCCTCAGAGAGAAATTGTTCGACCTGGAATTCGAACCAGCGACCCTTCCTTCTTGGTTTCAAGTCCCGTACGCTACCGACTGAACTATTTGGGCTCGGTAAAAGAGAAAGAAGGACAGAGGACAATCCCGTTTGTGCTGGAAAACCAACAAAAAAGATGAGAAAACCAACATTTGAGACATGTTCTGTGAAAAGGGGGCTTAATGCATCTGCGAAAAGTATCGACTAGGTCAGCCTGCGCAGTCCGCGCAGGCTGACCTAAGTCGATACTTTTCGCTATTGGTGAATCTTCTGCATGTCAAAGGACCAGTGTACCCCATGAATTATTCGGTTATTAGACAAACTGAACTTTATGGATCCATAGCTATATGATGACTTGCGTAGTATCATGCATCACGGAGATGTATTATGCGCCCCCTTTGCCAGAACATTGCTCATCTTTTTGTCTTTTTTTATTGTTCTGCAGGGTACAAGTAGGTTCAAGTGAGTATTGTAGAAGCAAATGGGCATGCATGCTGCAGTTCACACGTACGCCATGTCATCATCGATAATTTTAGGTCGAAAAGGCTCGGTGCAGTAGACCTTTACTCCTGAAAGGTCATGTATTTTTTCCTTCCCCACCCAGTGCTTCGTTAAGTATTTTCCTGTTGGTTAATTCTTCTTGATTATCTCATATATAGGTTTCTTTTTTTTTTTAGACCTTAAAGGGGCCTATTTTAGATTTCTTTGCATTTTTTTGTTTTTGTTTTTTTCGTAAAATACTGGTAAATACTCCAAAATACATTTTCACCTGAAACATTTTTTAAAATAATGCCTAAATACAACCATGTAAGTGCGATTTTTTAAACCTTTCAATAACTGGTCGTGTTACAAGATCAGATATGACGTCATCATGCTCATTTGAATATGATCCGATGCAATCGAGAAGTGCTGTTGATCATATAACATTCAAAAAAGCCTTTGCGACACATAGGCGGGAAATCTAAAAATAATTTCATAACTACGTAGCAAATGGTTTAGCCAATCAGAAGTTGTATTACTTTCAAATTTAGAAAATTCTGAAGAATAAGACTAAGAACGTTTTTAAGAATAGTTGGTGAATACGGACCCTGACTTCACACTTTGAAAGCCTCTCACAACACCTTGTAATCAATTCAATTAACTTTTTACCAAATACTCCTGAGTTTTAACGACCCATGAGGATAAATTACTCTTACAAAAATTATGGGAAAAACAGAAAAAGATGTTGAAAGCGGGGTAAAATGTAAATACATGTAATTCTTTCGTTACCGCAGAAGTAAAGAAGTCGACAAACTTTTAACCCTTTTGATCCGGCGCCAAATATAGAAATTGGATCTCTTTCGACGACTGAAAATATAATCCTGCATGACTTTAAAAGTGTTCGACGGCTGAAAATATAATCCTGCGTAACTTTAAAACAGTTTGACGGCTTAATAAATAATCCTGTGTAACTTTAAAGGTCTCCGACGGCTGAAAATATAATTCTGCGTATATTTAAAAGAGTTCGATGGCTGAGTACATGATCCTGCATGACTTTAAAAGTGTTCGACGGCTGAAAATATAACAATACTGCGTAAATTTAAAAGAGTTTAACGGCTGAAAATATGATCCTGTGTAACTTTAAAGGACTTCGACGACTGAAAATATAGCCATGCTTAACTTAAAGAGTCCGACGAGTGAGTATATAATTCTGCGTGACTTTAAAAGAGTTCGACGACTGAAAATATAATACTGCGTAACTTTAAAGAGTTTTCTTACAGGCTTGACTAATTTTTTAGCGGATTTGTATGGCAAATCCGCTTACTGTGATCGTTCTGACTGGAACCAAATACATCATGCGTAACGACGCATGCGCACTCACACTGTGCTATGATCTTGGTTCGACCTGAACCAGATATACTGTCATTTACGCTTGCGCCCATTCTACTTTCAGTTTTAGCTTATACATTTCAACCTCGTTTTTTGTCACTACCATACATGCTGTCTTACACGTGTATACCTATGGTCAGAAATCTAATACCAGCAAAAAACTGCGTAAGATTGACGGATCAAATTACCACTCCTTAACTTAAACAGTAATAGAATAACAGTTTCTGCGCGGCCTGCTCGGCATAACAATTTTAACTTTCCCAGTCCTAGCGCACTCCAATGATTGCACATGTATTGCATCTGATGCTATTGTTTTTAATTACAACATATTACAGATTTATGCTACTGCACAAATCCGCTTTCCAGGACTTTCAGTCCTTATATATATATATATATATATATATATATAAACACACACACACACACACACACACACACACGGCAAAACTTATAATCGGCCACTTTTCTTTCTCCTGTAAATTTGACCGAGTATTAGAGAAGTAAATAAAAACAAATTGTAACATATATCTGGACGACAGCCATGGTATTGTAATGAAAAGATTCTCGAATTTGCCTTCAAAAGGCTTCTCTTTTTCAAAAAAAGGGAAATCGCATGGTTTGCGCATGCGATGCGTGGCGTCCATCACCCAAAACAAACTGGAAAAAGAAGAATAAATTACTAAAATTTTGTCAGCAATAAGAAAAATCATCAAAAAAATATTTTCTGCACAAAAATATAAATCGAGTAAAGGAGCATGAAGGTTAAAAAGAAATATTCTTTCAATTTCCAATATTCAGTTAAAAAAGTTCCATTCAAAAGAACCGATAAAAAAAATCTTTTTCAGACTTAGGCCGCGGTATGTTTTTCCGCTCATCAATTATTCTCCAAAAATTAAACCAAATGAACTGTCTCTTTCTGGACAGCGCATGCAAGAAAAGATCTACGTGGGATTTCAGCTTAAAATCGGCCGTTTAGAAGTTTCGTTGAGTGTATGTAAGTTGTCGTCTGCAAACGCTTTCAATATGGACGGGGCTAAAACGGTCGTTTAGTAAAGAGTAAATGATGGGGTTAATTCACTCGTATAGTTATGGGTTAATTTCTTGTATCCTACGGGAAAAAATGCGTCCCTTTACCCCGGGGGAAAAACTTTATCTGGATCTTTTACCTTATACGAGTAATCTCGATTTTAAACGACCTTGGGATAGACGGCTTATAAAAACATTGTGGGAAAAGGAGAAAATGCTGCTTACCAGCATTTTCTCCTTTTCCCGCAATGTTTTCTACCCTTTCCCAAACAAATTTCCATTTTCAGTCACATTTATTTTGTCGTCTGAAAATACTTTCAATTTGGACAGGTCTAAGATTTTGTCCCCTATCACAGCAACTCTCAAACCCATATAAAATATGACTTTGTCAAAACGTTGTGACTGACTGACAGTTTAAGGGAAATATATTGCGTCAAAAGGAGAAATCGCTCGCGACAACCAATGTTTGCTTTTATCACAATGTTTGAAAAGTTTGGTCTATTGCAAGACGAGCAGAAAACGTCACATGTAGGTGGTAATGTCTTCACTCTTTATCCGACGGCAAAATTTTAGACTTGCCCAAAAAGAAAGCATTCGCAGACGACAAAATAAAGGTGGCAAAATTGATGGGATCTGTTTCAGAAAGAGAAGAAAACATTGTTGGAAAGGGAGAAACTGCTGGTTACCAGCATTTCCTTATCCAAAAGGACTGATAAAACTCGGGATTGTTGGGTAAAGGATAAAGGGCCAATTTACGCTATGATCTGCTGCTTTCTTTGCAGACGACAATTTTAAAGTTGGAACAAATGACGGAATCTGTCTTTGAAGGGCTGAAAACTTGGTGGGAATGGGAGAAAATGCTGGGAACCAGCATTTTCTGATTTTCCTACAAAGTTGTCCAGAGCCTTTTTTTCTTCAAAATCGTTAACACTCGAAACTGTTTGGTGAAGGATTCACTCTTTACCAAACGACAAAATTTTGGACTTACCCAAATTAAAATCATTTGCAGAGGAAAATTTTTACGTGGTTCAGATGATAAAATTTGTTTTCGATAGGATAGAAAACATTGTAGAAAAAGGAGAAAATGCTGGTTACCAGCATTTTCTGCTTTTCCCACAATGTTTTCAAGAGGCCTCTTCCACAGGGTCGTTAAAACTCGGGACTGTGTGGTTAAGGGTAAGGGGCAATTTGCGGTATGACCTGCCTCTTTTCTTTACCCTTCACAGAAAACCGGGTCAACATTTTTGCAATAACTTAAATGGAAGGCTTGAGTGTGAAGCGTAGGCCCCAAATAAAATCTGACATTCTTTCGAGCCTAGATTTCGACAAACCAGAAGCTGTAATAGCAATTTGACGCATTGCGGTAAATTTTATACCTATATTAAGGGGAGTGCATGACGAAGGGGCAATTTTTGATGACATCAAGTAAGTTTGGAATCTGAAAATTGTTCTGTTTGGATTTAGAAAAGAAATAAGGGAAGAAGAAGAAGTAAAAAAAAAGAGCAACGAAATGGTATAGCTTTATAATGTCATTATTATAATCTTTACTCCTTATTTTCAATGCATCATCATCATCATCATCAGAAGCAACAACAACAGAATTAACAGCAGCAGCATCGTCCTTTTCTACAGTACTTCATACCTCTTTTCTAAATTCAGTATGTGTCCTTTTTAATTCACTGCAATATCTTTCTTTCTGTCTTTCTTTCTTTCTTCCCTCCCTCACTCCCTCCCTCCTTTCTTTCTTTCTTTCTTTCTTTCTTTCTTTCTCCCCCTCCCTTTCTTTCCTTCCACCAAAAAGCGCACATGTCACGTGATACTTTTTTCTGTTTTCAGGCAGATACTCTAACAGAAGAACAGGTCCTAGGTAAGTTTAACTCTAAACACATTCGATATGCTTTCCGGACAGTGAAGACTAAGATCAGACTGCTTAGAACGTACAGTCTGACCTTAGATCTACACTGTCATAATTATAACAGTGAGATTTTTTTCGGCCTTACGAGATTTGAGGTGGTAATTTTTTAATGCTTTTACCTTTAGAAAGAGTACGTTCATTTGATGTATTTCGCAGTTTGAATCTATACCACACCAGGGATCGTAATATACGATCCCTGACCGACTTGAGAACAGGAGGTCGCTGGTTCGATCCACGGCTTAGCCAATTTCTTTCCGAGGATTGATGATAGTCATTGCGACAGGATTCATTCCTCTCTCTCACCGCTGACCATTGTTTCGACGATGGTTATGTGGGAAAGCAGCCAGTGGCTTGGAAAGAATATTGTGCGGAGCACTGGTAAAAGAAACTCCAGGAAAGCATGGATAGGTGCACTGGCCGCCGCGATATAACTAAAATAATGTTGAAAAACGGCGTTAAACACCATACAATACTATACAATACGACCCCTGACCACACGAAAAAAAATTTAGACTTGTAGAAATTAAGAGCATTTGCAGACGACAAGTTAAATGTGGCTCAAATTGTGGGATTTGTCTTTGGAAGGGTAGAAAATTTTGTGGAAAAAGAAGAAAATGCTGGTTACCGGCATTTTCTCTTTTTTTTTTTTTGTTTTTCATACTGAGCTTTATAATTCTTCTTCCCCAGGGTCGCTAAAGCTCGACATTATTTGGTAAAGAATCAGTGCCAAATCTATAAACTCGGCCCCTTTCGACGGCTTTAAATATGATCCAATGAAATCAGAGAGATTTCTATCTGATAGGATTGACTAAACAAGCAGATGGTATTGATCTAAGATCAGTCTGCACGCTCTGTGCTGTCTGATCTTGATTTATACCGTCTTCAAAAGGTCACTGTTTTCGCCTGTGTCACTGAAGGGCTCAAAGATTAATACAAGCAACAACTTACTGTACGCTATGTGCTGTCTGATCCTAATCTTTACTTTTCACAAAAACATCGGGATTCCATGGAGACCCTATCGAATTTCTCGCCCCAGGTTCGAACCTAACTGAAAGCAATAGGTCTTTCGTGGTAGTGTCTTTAGGCAAGAACACTTCAGAGCCCTAGCTTAGCGGTGGAGAAACCCAGGACATGTATGTATATGTGAACTGTAGCCGTGATATGACGAAATAATGTTGAAAGCAACATAAAACACAATTCAATCAACAACTAAACCTTTTGACATTTTGTTTCAAAGGGGAATAACTGTTGTGAAGAAATTATTTCTTTTTCTCTGTTATCTCCCATTTGTTTGCAGAACTTGGGGTGATGAGCCCGGTTACTCCCAGTCGGTAAAGTGCAGGGCTTGAACCAGGAGGTCCCTTATTCGAACCCCCAGCTAGGCCAATTTCTGTCAGAGATTGCTGATAGTTATTGTGATTGGATTAATCCATCGCTCATAGCAGGTCGTTGATTTGACGTGAAAGCATAGATAGGTGCACTGGCCATTTCATTTATTGAAAGCTGTTAATAAAGTAACATAATCATGAATCTTTCAGAATTTAAAGAAGGGGTTTCGCTGTTTGATAAAAATGGCGATGGTACGGTTACGAAAAAAGAACCAAGAAAAGTGATGCCAAGGTATAAAACATTGTGGGAAAAGGAGAAAATGCTGGCTACCAGCATTTTCTCCTTTTCTCACAATGTTTTCAAAAGACTTTTTCCCTAGGGGTCGTTTATAGTCGGGTTTGTTTGGTAATGTTCTCATTCTTTGACAAAGGGCCGATACATTTTTTTTTTTTTTTCTTTTACATTTGAAAGTCTTTCCTTCGGCTACATGTTTCTCAGTCAAAGAAACATTCTTGCACATTTACAGAGGGGGCGACACTTTTTGTATATTTACAGATGTTACCATGGTAACATAAATGTAATTCTTTCAGAGTTTAAAGAAGCCTTTTCGCTGTTTGATAAAGATGGTGATGGCACCATTACGACGAAAGAACTTGGAACAGTTATGAGATCTTTGGGACAAAACCCGACAGAAGCCGAATTAGAAGATATGGTTAACGAAGTGGATGCTGATGGTTTGCCTGTTTTGTTTTGTATTTGAGCCATGCTCGGTGAAAGGGGGAATTAATGCATCTGCAAGAGGTATCGGCCAGGTCAGCCTGCGCAGTCCGCGCACGCTGACCTGCGTCGAAACTTTTTGCTATAGGTCAATTTCTGCATGTCCAAGGACCATTCTACCTCAACATTCATTCTGTTGTTGGATAAAAAAGGTTTTATGGATCTATGGATACATAATTACGTATGACTTGCTTGGTGCAGGTATCACAGAGATGCATTAAACCCCCTTTTGTGAGAGCATGGCTAAATGCATATGACAGAAAGTATCAGATATTGGCTGGTCATTCTAAATAAGCGGTGTCATTGTTTGTTTCTTTTGGAGTTTAACGCCGCTTTAACAGGTAAGGTCATATCATGGCGTTTAGTGCACCTATGCCTATGTCTCCCGGCTTTCTCACAACAGTATTTGTTTTTTTTTGTATTGGCATTTAACGCCGTTTTAACAGTTAAGGTCATATCACGACGTTCAGTGCACCTACGCATGTGTTTCCTGGCTTTCTCTCACCAGTACTGACATAACCTTCTTTCCAAGCCGTTGACGAGACGAAAATTGCTGGAAAGAAAGCTTGCCTCAACCGGGTATCGAACCCGCAACCACCAGGTCACGAGTAAGACTCGCAAGAGCGGTGCCCATGATATACACACCAATTAAGTGTACTATGTATAGATTTCATAGTTTCGTAAGAACTTTTATCTCTTTCCACAGGGACCGGTTCTATAGACTTTCCCGAGTTTCTTACGATGATGGTGAAAAAGATGAAGGATACGGATTCTGAGGAAGAAATCAGAGGTACTTCAAGTGATTATCGTCAAACATAGGGAAGCAGCGCGACCGCTTTTGAAAACATTGTAATAAAAAGAGAAATTGCTAGAATGAAGCAATTTCTTCTATTTCCAAACTTTTTCCATGTGTATTTGAAACAATAAAACTTGATGAGTGTTTTATATAGCAAAGCATCAGTAGAGTCTGGATAATGCAATCACTGCGTCACGTTTTGCTCCTAAGGCTTCGTAAACGATTGATTGATTGATTGATCCATCGATCAGCCCATCGATGGATATATGGCCTTATTAATTGATACATGGTCGGATGGTTGAATGGATCCATCCATGGATAGATGGGCAGGTGGATGGATGGATGAATGGATGGATGGATGGATGGATGGATCGACGGACGGGCGGACGGATGAATTGGTGGAAGGACGATCGGATGTATGCAACTTTTGTATGCTTGAGTATTTTGATGTCTGACTGATCGTCTGGCCTTCGAAACCGTTTCAGTATGTTAAAACTTTACCATATCAATAATTTTTCAGAAGCATTCCGGGTATTTGACAAAGATGGTAACGGTTACATTAGTGCAGCGGAGTTACGGCATGTCATGACAAACTTGGGTAAGTATCTGAGGCTTGTGCATAACGTCACTTTCCTTAAATAATTTTTACATGTTCAGTAATTCATATACACTTGAATGGGACTATTAACCTGGTCTTACCCTTTACGTATCAGTCCCGTATTTTAACGACCCCAAAGAGGATTTTTTTTTTCAGTAAGCATTTTACATTCAATCGTTTTTTCCTTGTACGATAGAGAGAAAATTTGGTGTTTTTTTTTTCCCGTTGAAAGATGGAGAATTATTTCATCGAGTGAACATCATAGGTAATATTTTCACAAGTTTGCACCCACAGGTGTAAATAGTACCGTACGATGTTCATGACATGAAATAAATTTCGATCTTTCACAGAAAAAAAAATCTATTTATTACATGCTTCTCCGTTTTGGTTGGGACTTGCGAAGTACAGGAGAGCACTCGGTATTTCCGTATCAGTAAGTTTATCAGTCGGTAAATTCACTGGTCGAAACGGTGAAATTATCAAAACATAATCCACCATTATTTCCCAGTAAACTACCGAAAAACATGAAATAACGTTTGTTAATTTTTTCACTTCTTTTGTCACCCTTTTTTCTTTTTTTTTTTCGAACGTGCTCTGTCGCAAGATCCAAAATGATGTACGCAGGATGTTATGAGTTAAGATTTTGTATTCAGGTGAAAAACTAACAGACGAAG
Organism: Tridacna gigas; assembly: GCA_945859785.2. Taxonomy (NCBI): domain Eukaryota; kingdom Metazoa; phylum Mollusca; class Bivalvia; order Cardiida; family Cardiidae; genus Tridacna; species Tridacna gigas. The sequence continues at coordinate 44,698,228 of OX244028.2, read as the reverse complement.
AGGTCGACGAGATGATGAAAGAAGCAGATATGGACGGTGACGGACAGGTGAACTATGAGGGTAAGTATTGTGCCAATCTCGTCAAGATCAGCTTTTGCCCCCCCCCCCCCCCCCCCCCCACCCCTCAACTACACGCGTGTCTCTCGGTTTACACACTTTTTCATCGCCGTAAGAAAATTTGACTGCCAATGGTTCGTTTTTCAAGCAATCAGATCTTGTACTCCAACTAAAAAGTACTCAACATGAATTGATTGACTAATTGTACGGTGTTTAACGCCGTTTTCAACATTATTTCAGTTATATCGTGGCGACCAGTGCACCTATCCATGCTGTCCTGGAATTTCATTTATCACTACTTCGCATAATATTCTTCCCAAGGCACTGGCCGCTTTCCCGCATAACCATCGCCGAAACAGTGATCAGCGAGAGAGAGAGAGAGGAATGAATCCTGTCGCAATCGGAAAGAAATTCGCCGAGCTGGGGATTCGAACCAGTCGACCCCCCTCCCGGTCCCATGTCCTGAGCGCTACCGTCTGCGCTATCCGGGCTCAGTTTTCAATATTTTCTAGCTGTGGCGACAAGGAGGAGACTTTCGTTCTTGATATCCTTTCGTATGAGTAATGTGTAAGTTTTCACGTAATTGGTCAAAAGTTACACAAAATTTCATTACGAAGCCAATGAAATGCATCATTAATATAAGGTTAATTCACGTTTCGAGGTCCTATACATTCGCAGAGGCCCGATTGATTGATTGATTGAATGGTGTTTTACGCCGCTTTCAACAATATTTCAGTCATATCACGGCGACAGGTCACATATTCATGTATTTCCTGGGTTTCACCAGTACTAGACTAGGCCTCTGAAGTGTCTTACCCAAGGACACTCCCACGAAAAACCCAGCGGATCAGGCGGGGTTCGAACCCTGGGTCTCCAGGTTACGAGTCCCACACTCCACCATTGAGCCACGCAGGATCCCCGCAGAGGCCCGAAAAATGGTTTGACGCCCGAGGAGTCTGAAGCATGGGTTTAACCATTTTGCGGGCCTCTGCGAATGTAACGGACAGATAAAAAAAAAAGTGAATTAACGCTATCATTGCATAAAGTAAATGTATTTCAGCAATAATTTGCAAAGAAAGCAAAACATATTTCGATAGAAATGCAAATAAAGGGACTTGAATGTATGACTTGGAATTCGGCGATGAAGTTTTTGTTACGCGCAGTTAGTCCTATGCCATTGTTTTGATCTCTCGCTGTATCTCACTTATAATGATATTTAATACAGAGTTGATTTTTGTGGCATTAAATTGTACGGGTTTTGATATAAATTTCTGTAACTGAAAGAGGTCATAGGGATCAAGCGAAGGAATTGCCGGTGGGATGCTGCTGGTGTTACAGTAAATCACGACTGATTTTTTGTTCAGATCTCGATAAGACTATGAATCTGCGTAAAATTTCGTTGGTGGTGTACTAAAATCATCAAAGATAAGCCACAAAAAAATCTAATATGGAACAAGTTCCTACAGCTTTGTTGGTCAGAGTCTGGGAATGTATGACAAGAACAAACGTTCATCGGTACAAAAGCGGGCTTTAACGGCGCGTGAATTTACTGATTAATACAATTTTTCTTCCGTTAACGCTCGGTTACCCCCTTTAATACATGCTTATAACTGCCCGGAAACGTACGCTTTATGCAATGATTATTGATCAGAACGAAAGCATGTCAGCCAGAGACTAAAAACTTGAAACAGTCCATGGATAAAGTGTAAGGTTGTCTGGGTGTCGTAGGTAACATATGCTGCCTTGAGACAGAGAAAACGTGTGTTAATCAGGAATTTTCTCCCGTTAAGGGTCGGCTTTTTTCTTTTCAATATTCTCTTTCCGGGCCTACCTTGTAAACAATGTACGCTGAGCGTTTGTTCTTGTCATACATCCCCAGACTCCGACTTACTCAGCTGTAGTAACTTGTACCATATTATATCCTCTTTATAGCCTGTCTTTGATAATTCTAGTACACAACCAACAAAATCTTACGCAGAATTTCGGTCTTATCGAGATCTGGGTCCGTATTCACAAACCATTCTTCAGAACAGTCTCAGTCTTATTCTCCGGAATTTTCTAAATTTGAAAGTAACACAACTTCTGATTGGCTAAACCAAATGGTTTAGCCAATCAGACGCTGTGTTGCTCCCAAATTTAGAAAATCTTGGAGAATAAGACCAAGAACGTACTTAAGAATGGTTGGTGAATACGGACCCTGAGCAAAAAATCAATCGTGATGCACTTTACATCCCACCCACTTTCTTAATGTGATCGGCAGCTCCATCGCTTGATACATCCCTTTGACCTCTTTCAGTTTCAGAAATTTCATATCCTCACTTTTATCCCAGTTGCAATAGACCCAAACCTGTGAAAGTTAATCCTATAAAAGTCCACTATGTATTAAATACCATCGGAAAAGAATTACAGCGAGAGATTGAAACAGTGGCATAGGACTTTGGCCCTTCATTACGTGTAACAAAAATTTCATCGCCGAATATCGGTTTTGACCGGTATAAGCCCGGTACATTTCAAGTCCGTTTCTTTGCATTTCTATGGAAATATTGCTTGCTTTCGTTGCAAATCAAATTATTGCTGAAATACATCTACTTTGTGCAATAATAGCGTTGATTCACGTTTTTTCAGTCGTTAACATTCGCAGAGACCCTCAAAATGATTAAACGCCCTTCTGCTTTGCACTCAGGCGCTAAACCATTTTTCGGGCATCTGCGAATATGTACCAACTCGAGGGCATTAGTAATCTTTGTCGTCATTGTTGATATCCCTTTTATATAGATGGTGTTGTTTATTTTCTTATTTCAGAGTTTGTTAGAATGATGGCATGTGGAAAAATGTGATGCAGTATGTCACGTGATATACATCAACAAACTGGCTGCCAACTGTAGATTTTTCATTTCTAGTTTTATTCATTTTAACTCTTTACTACACAATCCCGACTTTAAACGACCCTGAGAAAGAATCATTTTCCCACAATGTTTTCTGCCCATTCCAAAACAAATTTCAAGTTTTCAGTCTCATTTGATTTGTCTTCTGTAAATGCTTTCAATTTGGACAAATCTAAAATTTTGTTGTTTGGTAAAGAGTTACCGGCAATATATATTAGCCAATAAAGGAACAAGTATAGCCAAGTTCTGTGTTTATGTTAAATAAAGATTAGCTATGTACACGAATTTTGTTTTTGTATTATTAAAGCATGTAACTATCTTCTGAATTATACCAGCTTTGTAATTCTATTCAGTTATCTTTCCGCTCTCTACACTAGCAGTGTGTATGTGGGAAAGCAGCCAGTGGCTTTGAAATAGTGTTGTCATGAGGCGGAATACTGGTAAAAGAAACTCTAGGAACGCATGGACAGATGTACTAGCCGCCGTGATGTGAATAAATAATGTTGAAATAATGTCACCAAACAGACACATAAAAAACAAAACGGCGCAAATCGAAAAGCATGTTGATCAGAATAAATGTATCTCAAACTATCGGAAAGTGTAATTCTAGGATCAGAATGCATGTTCTTTGCGCTGCCTGATCTTAGTCTAAACCGTACGCAAAATTAAACCAAATTGTCTTCATCCCCTAAAGGGTTCGATAATTTCGAGGCTACTTGCTGATAAGCCCGGCATGAAGTCATATCAGGTGACCTAAAGTGTGTACTCTAGTTATCTCTAATATCATTTTATCTCGTCTATAAAACCCTTTCAGCGCCCTAGGCAATAAACATGGGGTTCTGCGGATGGCATAGATGAAGATCAGGCTGCACAGATCATGCAGTCTGATCTGGGATCTATACTATCCGCTTGCCTTAACTTTAGTCAAGTACCTATATGAAAAAATTCTTTCTGAGTTTCAGTGGACAGTGATTTCAGCCGTCGAAAGAAGTAGAGTTAATATTTTTTTCCGCAGAAAGAGTCAAACTCCTCCTTTTAACTAAACAAATAATTTCAACGTTTTCAGAAAAAAACAATAAAGATCGGACTGCACATTCTGTATAGTCTGATCTTGATATACGCCGTCCGCAAAAGTTATCTCATTTACATATGGCGGGCAGCACACGAAAAGGGGCCTTCGGACATATGCGTAAAAGTGTGTCGTCCCAGATCAGCCTGTGCAGTCTGTGACTATTCCGAGACGACACTTCCCGTTTTTGTGCGATTTTCTGTTTCAAGAAAGTCTGCTGTTTGGAAAAATATTATGTAGTCGTAAAGTGCAGTCTCGGACTGCGCAGGCTAATCCGGGACGACACTTAACGTAATTGTCCGAAGGTCTCATTTCGCATGTTGCGGGCCATGTGATAGTAATGGAGGAAATTCACATGTACAAAGTTTATCATCACGATAATTATTTTGCCTATCGACATGTATATCATGATTAAACGATTAAGCCGCTTTCAACGATATTTCAGTCATATCATGGCGACAGTTTGTGCTTTCATACATTTCAAGGATTTCTCTAAATACCGGTGATCTAAGTTCCAATTTAATGCCCGAGGGAATGAGATGGGGTGGGGTGGGATAAAGCGTCATGACATCTAGATTCTAAACCAGAACGTTTCTTTTTGAAGGGGGTTGGGGAGGATGAGTGGGAATATGATAATTAAAAAGGAGTGCATTACTATTACTACCACCACCACCACCACTCCACTTCTACTACTACTACAACTACTAGAACTACTAATACTAATGATAATTTACTTTGCTTCGTTTGAACTCGAACCTACGGTCTTGAAACAATAGTCTAGCGACTGCGCTGGTTGAGCCGATTACTCAATTCATTGTCTTACACGATTAAAATTTAATAAGTCCATTTTAAATGATAAAGGCTACCTCGTGACTAACAATGTAAAAATCTTAAAAAAAAAAATGACAGAAATGGAATATTCTCCAAGTTTTCTACGTGTGTTTCTGTTTACATGTAATTTTAAAGAATCGTTCTTTAAGGTGAATTATTTAAACACGTTTTGTTAAGATTTACTAAAAACAAGCATTGCTGATCTAAATCTTGTTGCATGCCGCTTTAAAGTCAGATTGACCACTTGCAATATTTTGATAGATACATGTGACCTGTCTTGTGCTCACTTAGGTCTATACTTAGATCAGAGGTCTAGATTGATTAAATCCAAAATTAGTACACTGAATATATGTGATTTTCGGACATCTTAACACTAAATAAAACTTTTTTGTGAATCATAACTTGGACGCTCTTTAGTGGAATTCGATCTGGATATACGTTAGAAGTGTAAACAAAATGAGCAATGATCTGTGGACAGTGGGTTTAATGCATCTGCAAAAAGTATCGACCCAGGTCAGCCTGCGCAGTCCGCCCAGGCTGACCTGGGTCGAAATCTTTTGCTATTATCAAATTTTCTGCATGCCAAAGGACCAGTGTGCCTCCTCAATGAGTCGGTTATTGGTCAAAATGGATTGTATGGATCCATTATTATTGGTAGTAGCTTGCTTAGTATAATGCATCACGGAGACGCATTAAACCCCTTTTCCCAGAGCGCAACTCAAATGTAATTTGTAGGATACTATAGAACAAATTATCAGACTGCACGTTCTTTATAGTATGTTCTTGATCTACACTGTCTGCAACCTAACATTCTAATGAACAACCACGTGTTCGACGATCCTGTGTGAAAAGGCTTTTGAAAACAATGTGGGAAAAGGAGAAAATGCTGATAACCAACAATTTTCTCCTTTTTCCACAATGTTTTCCCTTTCCTAGACAAATACGACCATTTGAAATGCATGTACATGTAGTTCTCGTCTGCAAATGCTTTCAAATTGGAACAGTCAGAAATTTTGTCGTCTGAAGATCCGGCAGCACGTTTTGTGCAGTCTGATCTAGATATATATCATCCACAAAGGCTCCAGTTTTCGCCATTGGCGCTGAAAGGGCTAATTTGGGAGAGAATCGGTGAGAAATTCGACTTTTTGTCCTTGCCCTTGCTGTCAAATATATAAATGTCCCATGCATTTTTTTTTTTTTCGCGGATCTAAAATTAGACTGCTCAGTTATCTGTTATAGTTTACAAGGTATTAGTTGAATGTATTTGGATCCACCTCCGTCACCTAACGTCAGAATTTTAGACCCGTCCAAATTGAAAGTATTTGTCAACGAAAACTTCCGTGTTTCTCAAATGAGGGGAGTTGTCATCAATGAGATAGAAAATGCTGTGGAAAAAAAAAAAGGAGAAAATGCAGGTTACCAGCATTTTCTCCTTTTTCCATGATGTTTTGTAACAATCGTTTACCCTAGGGGATCGATTGGGAAACAGTTTAAAACTCTATCGCTTAACCCTTATATTGCTAAATAGATGAATGGAACATTTCCACTCAATAGAAAAGAAAAAACCCAAAAATTGCAATTTCAAAGTTGATTTCATCGGAAGGAAAATACCATATCGGACAGTGTAGATAAAAGATCAGACTACACGTTCTGTGCAGTCTGATCTTGATCTACACGGTCCGCAAAGGGTCGGTGAGTCGCGCTTAGCAGCTTAAGGGTTAATACAAAGATATATTGCATATTTTTGGTCCCAGGAAATAAATTCAGCTTGTCGAATTCTCTTCCGTGATTTACCCCTAAAACGTCTATCTTGTTTTGTGATAAATACGAAATATATTGTTTCAATGACAACTGAAAGAAAGAAAGAAAGAAAAAACATTTGAACAATGCTCTGGGGAAAGGGTGTTTACTGCATCTGTGTAATACATTATACTTAGTGAGTCGTTACACAGTATGAGTCCATTTTGTCTAAATCCGGCCGTAGGATGAGGAAAATGATCCTTACAAATACAGCAAAAAATACCAAAAGCAAAAAGTTTCGACTCAGGTCAGCTTGCGCGAACTGCGCAGGCTGACCTGAGTCGATACTTTTTGCAGATGCGTTAAACCATCCTCTTCAAAGAACACAACTCATTTACCTTACTGTGAAATGAAATTCATATTAACGAAAAGGATAATATTATTTTCCTTGCTTTAACAGAATATTATATTGATTAACTGTGTTATCAACAAACTGTTACGTTAACTGAACGTTATCTGGTCTGGACATACGCACGGACAAACATCAATAGTCATTGTATGGAATTATATGACTGGTTATACGCGGAGAGAAAGAGGATGAAGCGTAGTAATACTTACAGAAAGGTACGTCTTTTTGAATGGATTATTTTCATGAATATTCTCTTATGATGATGATTTTATTGTTTGAATAAACAATGATACGGGTTTTCCTTGATGATGATGATGATTATTATTATTATTATGATTATGATGATTTGAATAAATAATAAGTAGGGGTTTTCCTTGATGATGATGATGATGATGATGATGATTATGATGATGATTATTTGAATAAATAATGAGTAGGGGTTTTCCTTGATGATGATGATGATGATGATGATGACTATGTGGATGATTTGAATAAATAATGAGTAGGGGTTTTCCTTGATGATGATGATTATTATTATAATGATGATGATGATGATGATGATGATGATAGAGCAGTGCGAGATGATGAAAGAAATTAATACAAACAAATCTCTGTTCTACGGTAAAATTTTAGGCTCGTCCATTTTGGAAGCATCATGGTGACGACAAATCAAAGGCTCACTAACAGGCCTTTAAAGGCAAATCCCATCATTTGTGCCCTGAAAGACCTGCTGGAGGCCATAGTTTTCTATTAGTCAATCAAAATACAGACTAATTGAATTCATAGTAATTTCATACCATTTAAAAATACGGATTTTATCATCCCTAAAGCTGATAAGCGCGACTCACTGGCCTTTTGCGGATAGTGTAGATCAAGATCAGGCTGCACAGAAGGTGCAGTCTGATCTTGGATCTACACTGTCCGACAAGGAGATATTTTTTCTCCAAAGGTAAGTTTGAAAGAACATTATTCGGGTTTTTACGATCGGCTTGAAAGTTTTATTTAACCCTTTACCGCACAGCGCCGCCTTTTAACGACCCTGGTAATGAGGCCTTTTGAAAACATTGTGGGAAAAGGAGAAAATGCTGGTAACCAGCATGTTTTCTGCCCAATCAAAGAAAAATTGCACCTTTTGACCCACTTTGAAATTGTCGTCTGCTAATGCTTTCAATTTGGACAAGGCTAAACTTTTGTTGTCTGGTAAAGGGTTAAGTTATATAGTAGGATAGGGGTTACGAGTCGGATAATGTGTTATAGTATAATCCTTTAACCCTTTACCACACAATACCGACTTCTAACGACCCTGAAAAAGAAGCCTTTTGGAAACATTGTGGGAAAAGGAGGAAACGCTGGTAACCACTTCCCGAAACAAATTTCCGTTTTTGATCCACATTTATTTTGTCGTCTTCAAATGCTTTCAATTTGGACTGGTCTAGAATATTGTCGTTTGGTAAAGAGTTTAAATCTCCAGTCGCTGGCAAAATTATGAATTGTAAAACTAGAATTATAGTTGCCAACTGCCGAATCGCTTGCTGTTTGCAGCTATTTCGCCGGTAAGTAAAGCTTAAATGATGAGACTTGCCTTCTGTGGATAGAAAACACAGTGGGAAAAGGAGAAAATGCTGGTTACTATATGCCAAGCTTTCTACTGAAGTAGCGTAAAAAGTCGCATTTTTATCGTAATGTATTGAAGAGATACCCTTTATCAAATCATGTGGTATCTATTAAACCTCATTTAACCCTTTCCCAAACGATAAATTTCAGACAGGTCCAAACTGAAAGAGTTTGCAGACGACAATTTTAAATTTGATGAAAATGACAGAAAGTTCTCCAAAAGGGTAGAAAACACTGTGGGAAAAGGAGAAATTGCTCGTTACGAGCAATTTCTCCTTTTCCCACAGTGTTTTCAAAAGACTTGTACTGCAGACACGTGAAAACCAGGGCTTGTTTGGGAAAAGGTTAAAATGTTCTAAATTCGACGAGATAACGGGGTGTTTAAAATGTATTTTCTATCTCTGAACTCTTTACGAGTCGACAAAATTTTGGACATATCCAAAGTGAAAGCATTTGCAGACGACAATTATATGTGGTTCAAATGGAAGGTGGGGGCAGTTGTCTGAAAAAGATTAGAAAAACATTTTGGGAAAAGGAGAAAATGCCGGTTACTAGCAGTTTCTCATTTTCCCGCAATGTTTTCAAAAGGCTTTTTGATAAGAGTCTTTAAAATTCTGAATTGTGTGGTAAAGAGTTAACCAGAAACTGTCCCCCTGTTTGCTCAAAGATCGATCGGTAGGTATTCGATTTTTGGCAAACTTTGCCCCCCATGAAATTATAAATCACTACAAATAAGCCATTCTCTGGCAAAAGGGGACTTAATACATCCCCGTGACACATAATACCTACCAAGCCATCACATAATTATGGATCCATTGTAGCCACCTTTTTTTAATAACCGCCTGAATCATGAGGTAGACTGGTCCTTAGACATACATAAAATTGACAATAGCAAAAAGTTTCGGCCAAGGTCAGCCTGCGCAGACTGCGGCCCTGTTTCACAGAGCATGGTTATGCATATAACTCTTTACCTGTGTTTTTTTATTTTCCTCCAGAAGTCTGCCCCTATCTATGTACGGAAAAAATATATATTATGTCTACTGAGTTAAGGTTTTACGCATCCAGACCCGTCTGTATGTCCGTCCGTCAGTACGTCCCTACCCACCCACATCTGTCTGTCTGTCTGTCTGTCAATCTATCTATCTATCTATCTATCTATCTATCTATCACAGGAAGAGCTGACTGTTACAGAGAGCCTGTACCCTAACGAAGATGACGATGGCGGTGGGGAAAAATTCAAAAGCACCGCAGGAATCATTTTGTCCTGTTTAGGATGTATGGTTGGTACCGGAAATATATGGAGATTCCCCAGAATCGTTGCTATAAATAGCGACGAAGAAGGTTGCTTTAGCTTTCATCTATTTTTTCTTATATAGATATAGAAAATCTTTCGTAAAGATGTTCGATATTTAGAATCTTATCAACTGTGTTTCAGTCATTAGCCAGAGAAAACTAGACGTTGCGTTTGTATTGCTAGTTTTTCATTTTTTTTTTTTAGCTTAACCCTTTCCCAAACGACAAATTTTGGACTGGTCCAAACTGAAAGAGTTTGCAGACGACAATTTTAAATTTGATGAAAATGGCAGAAAGGTCTAAAAAAGGGTAGAAAACACTGTGGGAAAAGGAGAAATTACTCGTTACGAGCAATTTCTCCTTTTCCCACAGTGTTTTCAAAAGACTTGTACTCCAGACACGTGAAAACCAGGGCTTGTTTGGGAAAGGGTTTAATCTAAACACGAGCTATTATCTGGCCTTAAGGTAAGGCATGTGAAATGGGGAGATGGTATCCCCCAGATCTGATATCATTTAAAATTATAAATAATTGAGCAACGCTCTGGCAACAGGGGGTTTACTGCATCTCTGTGATGCATTATACCAAGCAAGTCATAGCATGATTATTGATCCATAAAATCCATTTTATCTAACAACTGACTGAGATAGAATGATCCTCTGACATGCACAAAATATGCAAAAAGCAACAGGACGATGCTGACCTGAGTCGATACTTTTTACAGATGTATTAAACCGATCCCTTTTCACGGAGCTCGTCTTGCACCCAAATTTTTGTGTTTGGCTGTCTTTGAATTATCGTTTGAATTAATGACCAATTAACGTTCATTACAAAAATGAGTGAGGAATTGCCTCCCTTTTCTGAAAATTTATGGGACATTTTAGACTTATAAGTTAAAGTGACTGTTTAACCGTTTCAGTGACGGATTATAAACCTATAAATCATATTGACCTTTTCGCTTTTTTCCATCATTGTACCAGTATCAGTAAATTCCGATCCCAGTAGCTGAGTCGGTAACATACGGGATTTGAGACCAGAGGGTCCCTGGTTCAAATCCCCAGCTCGGCAAATTTCTTTCTGAGAATAGATGATAGTCATTGCGACGGTATTCATTCTTCTCCCACAGCACGTTTCTTATTGGGAAAAGCAGCCAGTGGCTTGGGAAAAACATTATGCGATGTAATGGTAAAAAGAAACCACAGGAAAGCATGGATAGGTGCACAGGCCTCCGTGATATAAAAGAAATAATATTAAAAACGGCATTAAACACCATACAAATTGTCAGTCACTCATAAGTTACTATAAAAATGAGCCATGCTCTGTGAAAAGAGGGTCGACGCAGGCCGACCTGGGTCGAAACTTTTTGATATTATTGAATTCTCCAGTTGTCCAAGGATCATTCTACTTCAGGATTCAGTCGGTTGTTAGACAAAATGGATCTTATGGGTCCTTTATGTGATGCCTTTCTTGGTATAATGCATTTAGCAGATGTATTGTACCCCCTTTTGCCGGAGCATGGCTCAAATCATTTCTATATCTCCTGTTTCAGGTGGCCTTGTGTTTCTTCTAGTTTGGATATTTTTTCTCCTGTTATGGTCAAGTCCGCTTCTATTAATAGAATACGGAACAGGCCGATACACCAAAAAGGCAGTGCTCGGCTCTTTCCGTACTTTCATCGGAGATAACCATATATGGTGCGGATTATGGGTTTCCATGGTAACATTTTGTATAAGGTATTTCTTTTACTGAGTAAACCTCGAAGGTTGTCGTAAGAAACCTAATCAGAGTGCTACATTAAAAGTGCTAGAAAAAAAAAACTTTTGTGTTTATGCTTAACTGAGTTCGTGCTCTACTGCGTTAATGCTCAAATTACTACATGATCTACTGTGTTCTCGCTCAACTGAACTTGAAGTCTTCCTTGACTAGATTTATTTTCAAATGAGTTCGTGCTCAATTGAGTTTATGGTGTACTGAGTTAGTTATCAGTTTAGTTAATGTTCAAATAAGTCTGTATTCTAATGGGTTCGAGCTAAATTTAGTTCGTTCTCAACTGAATATACATGTATGTTCAAATAAGTCCATGCTCAACTTAGTTTAGTATCAAATGAGTTTGTGCTCGAATGAATTCGCGCTCAAATGAGTTCGTGCTAAACTGAGTTTATGTTCATCCGAGTTCATGCTCAGCTTAGTTTATGCTCAAATGTATTTGTGCTCGAATGAGATCGTGCTCAAATGAGTTCGTTCTCACATTAATTTATGTTCAAATAAGGTCATGCTCAACTGAGGTGGTGTTTAACTGAGTCTGTGCTCAATTGAGTTCGTGCTCAACTTGCCTCATGCTCATTTGAGGTCGTACTCAAATGAGTTCGTTCTCACATTGATTCATATTCAAATGAGGTCGTGCTCAACTGAGGTCGTGTTTAACTGAGTCTGTGCTCAACTGAGTTCGTGCTCAACAAGGCGAATGTTCAATTGAGGCCGTGCTCAAATGAGTTCGTTCTCACATTAGTTTATGTTCAAATGAGTTTGTGTTTAATTGAGTTTATGTTCAACTGAGTTCGTGCAAAACTAGGCTCGTGCCCAACAGAGTTCGTGATCAAGTTAGCTGGTTACCAACATTTTTTCCTTTTTCCGAAATGTTTTCAAAAGCCTTCTCCTTCGCGTTCGTTTAAAAATAAGATTGGTTGGTATAGGTTTAAGCCTTATGCAGATGCCTGTTTCCATCTTGCGAAAGACTAATTTTGGAAACATAGTGACTGAAGGAGAAATTACTCCCAAACGACCGACTGCCCCAGCTTCCAGGCTCGCCCGAGCCCAAGGGAGGACCAAGTCCAGAACCTTTCGATAAGAAATGAAAAGCCGTCAATAACGAACCACGTATGACCTGAAAAAAATTAAGCACAGGGTATAATAATTAAGCCATGCTCTGTGAAAAGGGGGCTAGATGCATCTGCAAAAAGTATCGAGCCAGGTCAATCTGCGCAATCCGCCCAGGCTAACCTGGGTCGAAACAGTTTGATATTGGTCAATTTTCTGCATGTCAAAGGACCGGTGTCCCTCATTATTCAGTTGCTTGTTATACAAAATGATTTTATGAATCCATTATTATGTGATGACATGCTTAGTATCATGCATTACAGAGATGCATTAAACCTCATTTTCCCTGAGCATTGCTCAATCATAAAGTGCTAGTTCAGCTCAAGTTCTAAAATGTATTTTCTCTCTTTTTTTTTTTTTTGTCAAGCTGTTATTACGCTGTTATTCTGGGATGGTGCTTTTACTACACTATTTACTACATGGGAAATGGTCTACCGAGTGATGAAAATGTGGCAAGGAATACTTTCACAGATTTTACTGAGGTACGATATAAATAAGGGGCGCTCTCGCAAAAAGGAGTTTAATGCATCTGCGTGATGTTTTATACAAAGCAAGTCATCATATTTATCTTATTTTACGCAAACCTACTGATGGTACCAGGTTCTCAGTTAAGTTGAGTTTGTTATTTGAGACACATTTCAGCAACATTAACAGACTGTAGTAACGTTCTCAAATCCTGAGTTGGCACTACGTTTCAGACTCAACTAATCGAAATAAACGGACTTAAGTCAATTAACAGAACTAAGTCCATTATTTTGCTGAGTTGAGTCCGAAACCTTGCGTCAACAGAGGACTTGAGAATACTACATAAGACAGTTAAAGGCACAATAGTGGCCAAAATTAAACAATGCGGCTGTAAAAATGCATTCAAATTTAAATAGTACCATTTAAAATTATGGAAATTAATGCGAAGAAGACAATCTGTTATTGTACTGTCGGCCCAAGTGTTAGTAGCTAGCATAGATTTTATTTTCATAAACTAGTTTAAAAGTTGCCAGGTCACTCTATCTTTTGTTTACTTTTTGTCTGGTTTTAAAAAACTTTTTTCAGCCAGCGACTAAGGCTTGGACCGACCACACAATAACAGATTATCATCTTCACAGTATTTTCCATACTTTTTAAACTCAAATGCACTGCGTGTGTGTGTTTTCCGCTATTGAGCCTTTAATGTTAATGAAATGTGTCTGGAAACAAACTCAACTAAAGTCGGAAAATGTGTGTCTTTGCAGATTTGAGTAAAATAAAAGACTTAAGTTTCTTCGTGAAACCGGGGCCAGATGTTTCACATAGAAGCATACGTCGTAACTTTTAACTCTTTACCAAACGTCAAAATTTTAGACCAGTCCAAATTTAAAGCTTTTGCAGACGACAAAATAAATGTGAATCAAAAATTTTTTTTTTTTTGGAAGAGTAGAAAACATTGTTACCAGTATTTTCTCCTTTTCCCACAATGCTTTCAAAAGCCTTCTTTTTCAGGGCCGTTAAAAGTCGCGATTTTGTGGTAAAGGGTTAAAGACTTTCTACATCGTTATAGAGTTTACATCGTTTCAGAACAGCCATTGGCCGGTGTTGACCCATTTTATAGCGGTGTTTTTGGCGGGTTTATGTGTCACACAGGGAGTCAAAACCATCGAGAAAGTCAGTATAGTGTTGGTTCCCCTGCTTATGGTACTGGTGTTGTTCACCTTTGTCTGGTCCCTGACTCGAGAGAACGCTGGGCTAGGAATCAAATTCCTGTTTACACCGAAATGGGGTAAGGCGTATACATTCTATTATCAATTCTTTACTAGATGAAAAAAATAATGCAAGGGACCAAATTGGAAACATTTGCAGACAACAAATCAAATGTAGCTGTAATGATTATGTCTGTTCTAGTTGGGTTAGAAAACAATTAGGGAAATAGAGAAAATGCTAGTTACCAGCATTTTCTCCTTTTCCTACTTTCTTTTTTCAAAGCCCTTCGATTCAGGGTCGTTAAAACTCGAGATTGTGTGTTAAAGGCTTAATGTCGAGGGTCGAGTCAGTGCTTTACTACAGGAGTTTAAACCTAGTTTAAGTTTAAACCTATTCAAATTTGCAGATGATTTATCAGATATGACAAAAATGATGATATCGTAGGTTTAAAGACACAACACTAGTTCAAATGAAGATACATTTTGGTCAAATTTCAGACTAAAAAAGTTGGGCATTGTAGATTTTGGACCAGAATGATTGATCCTTGCAGTCTGACCTTGGTCTACACTGTCCGCAAAAAAACTGCATATTTCGCAGATGGCAATGAGGGCATCATGCACAAAAATAACTCTTTACAAAACGACATGATTTTCCACCAGTCCAAATTGAAAGCTTTTGCAGACAACAAATTAAATGTGCCTCAAATGGTGTCATGATTTGTCTTTGATGTTCTGGTTTTCAGACACATTCAAAAAGCCCCGGCTATGGGTGGATGCTGTCAGTCAGAATGCTTTTGACACCGGGGCCGGATTAGGGGTGTTTATCCCGTATGCTTCCTACATGACACGGAAAAACGGTGTGGTACGGTACGGCCATCTTGTGCCAGCAGCAAACAATCTCATCAGGCAAGTCTCTTAATCCTTTCTTTAATGTTGCAGGTAAACCATTACTTTTTTTTAAGCATTGTTTATGTTACGCAACTAAGTTTAGACAATGCAGTGTGATAAAGTATTTAGATGTATTAAACACTGAGGTTAAAATTTTCCCTTTTTTTTATTGTTGTCATTGGTTTTCCTCGCTATTTGTCAAATTACAATTATCATTTTTCATACTGTAGCCATGTCATTATAAATACCATTACCAACTGTGAACCTGGAATTTGGAGAAGAGCCATAGCTTTGCTACCGTTCTTATCCATTTCATCAGTTATTTTTGTTATTCTATGGCGTTGTCTGTAGAAAGCTGTATTATTTGATGAATAAAATATGTTTAAACTAGAATTTACTGTTTTCCCTGCCCCTGTCTCTTTTCTACATTCAGTATTCTAGTTAGGCCACGTTGTCATAGTTGACTGGTTTATATATGGACTATGTTTTTAATGCACTTATTCGTCCGATAATAGGGCTCTTTGCTGGTTACTCTCGTTGACTGGGTTTAAACAAAAAAATGCCTGCACATAGCATGTAATGCTTATTATTGCTAAACTAGCAACTTTGAAATCATAACAATGTTCTTGTAAGTTATATGATGTTTATGCAAATGGCAAAAGAAGAGACTGACTGTAAAGCTATGGCAATAACAGTTTGGCCCGACAACAGGTTCTTTGCAATCTGACCTCAGATTAAAAACTCTCTGCAAAAGCATCTGAACCCTTGTGTCAGTACCTGCAAATGAAAGTACTTTCTTTAAACTTCAGTTTAATCTGCGGAATCACCGTATTTGGCACGGTATTTTCGAGCCTTGTGGCGTCACGTGGTTATTACAACCAGGATGAATTTATTGACGTTTTACAAGAAAGTGGACCTGCTTCAACTGGCCTTACTTTTATTTGGTAAATATATCAAAAACAGTAATATCGAAACTTTTTACTTTTATTTGGTAAATATATGGAAAACAGTTATATCGAAATTCCTGACTTTTATTTGATAAATATATCGGAAACAATAATGTCGAAACTCCTTTGTTTGTCAGGTGTTTAACACTGTTTCCAGCATTATCTCGGCAGTAAGTTCTTTTACCGGTACTTCGCACAGTATTCTTCACAAGCCACTGGATGCTTTCCGATTCAACAATCGTCTAAACAATGATAAGCGGTAAGAGAGGAATAAATTCTGTTGCAATGACTATCATCAATCCTCGGGAAGAAATTGGCCGAGCTGGGAGAGTCGAACCGAAGGCCCCATGGTCTCAAGTTCTATACGCTACCGACTGCGCTACCGTAACTCGGCTTGAAACGTCTTGCCTTTATTTGGTACATACGACGAAAAGATAAACTTTTAGGTTACTAGGGGTGACTCTGAGTGCGCTTTTGCGGATACTGAAGCTCAAAATCAGAACGTGCTGTCTGATCTTGGATCTACATTGCTCAGTACTTTTCTTTTTTTATGGTAGAACGAATGAGGAAATGGCTATGCTTGGGTTTTTTATATTTTCATCTTAATTATCAAATAATTTAACCCTTTTATAGCTATAGGAGTGGCTTTTTGTGGACGGCATAGATCAAGATCAGACTGCACACACATTTTTATACTATTTTTTCTATTTTTTCTTTGCAGGATGCCGGTTTTGTTTGAGACTGTGGGTGGGTTCGGACGGGTTCTCTGTGTTATGTTTTTCTTGAGCTTGTCTTTCGCTGGAATTACCTCCCTTATGTCGAACTTCGAGTTACTGGCTCACACATTTCACGATTTCGGCCGTGAGTTATTATTATTATTATTATTATTACTAAGGAAGAAGAATACGAATGGGACCAGGAAATCTGCTCAGATAGGCTGAAACTAGCCTTCCCATTGGCTGGGACAGAAATCGATGGCGAGTCTTTGAATTGACCCCATGATAGTATTAAGAAAAGTAGTTGAACAGAATTTGTAAGCGAATTTTATTATGGCTTAAAGACCCAGTAAACAATGTTAAAATACATTTAAACTTAAATCATACTTAAAAGTGTGGAAACTACTGTGAAGACGACAACTTGTTTTCAGCGGTCGGTCCAAGTGTTAGTCGCTGGCATAGAAATGAATTGCAAAACTGGGTAAAAAGTCGCTACGTCGCTCTATTTTTTGTTCACTTTTTTACTGATTTTAGAATTTATTTTTCTGCATGCGACTTACACTTTCACTTTCTCTGTGCACAACCTGATCCTGATCTACACAAAATTGATCCACTTTAGATCATTGTCATCTTCACAGTAATTTTCGTACTTTTCAATGGTACGATTTGAATTAAAAGCATTTAACGCTCGCATTGCTTACTTTTGACCGCTGCCGGGCCCTAAATATCTGTGTATAAGTGAAAACGCCAAGACAAGGAAAAAAAAAAAAAATACTAGTGACGAGCAATTTCTACTCTTGTCTTAGTCTTTTAAAAGTTGTCAGCTGAAACAGATGTAAATTGGCTTCTGAATATCGAATACATGAAAAAAAAAAAACCCTGAGATTATCAGACACCGGATAGTTTGAAAGCATTAACCGTTAGGCTGCTAAGCGTGGTTTACCGACCTTTTGCAGACTAGGTAGATCAAGATAAGACTGCACAGACTGTGCAGTCTGATCTTTGATCTATACTGTCTGATAAAAAGATAATTTTCTCCAAAATATAAGTCTGAAGTAGCATTATTCGGGTTTTTACTATAGGCTTGAAAGTCTGATTTAACTTATTTAACATGATAAGGGTTAAATACTAATGTCCTTAAATATCTGGGACGGAAACTCATCTGGACGAAGGACGGTATTTATGGTTTCAATCTCGATTATTCTGATACAATATATGCTTACGATGTCATCTATCACAATATTTTCCCCCTTTATTAGGTTTTGCTTGTCTGGAATTAATAATTAATGGAAAATATGTATTCAGTTCATACGTGCCACTCTCTGGCAAAAAAGGTTAAATGCATCTCCGTGATGCATTACACCAAGCAAGTCATTACATAATGATCGATCTATAAGATACAATTGGTCTAACAATTGACTCAATCCAGATGTAGAATGGTCCTTTGACACGCAGAAATTGAAAGATTAGCAAACAGTTTCGGCTCATGTCAGCCTGCGCGGGCTGACATGGATCGAAACGTTTTGGCGATGCATTAAACCCCCTTTTCACAGAGCATGCCTTAAATGTTTCGTTACAGTTTCCCGAAAATTCGGAATGCCATTGACAATATTGTTGACCTTCGCTGTTGGACTACCTTCGGCATTGAATATAAATGTATTGACCAATCAGGTAACCGTTATCTTTATGCGTCTAAAATATAGCTTTTGGAATACAGCTTTTTATTTCTTTTAAATACAAGTTTTGAAAATAGCATTCAAAGTAAAGCTTTTATTAAGTCTTGAAAGACAATATATTTTATTGGATAGATAAATGAAAATAGAGCAATTTTTTTTTGTAATTCATGGTTCAACCACCAATTCTGTTTTCCAAGATCGATGATAGGCTTTTGAGTGTACGGATTTTTTTTCACTGGTATTTCCTTAAAGTGATACGTAGCCTCTAACGTTTTTTAAGATTTCCCACAAGAATTTCGCAAATGGTCAGTAAATACGAGTCCCTTTTTTTCGGCGGAGCTGGATGCGCCGACTTTTGGCCTACTTCTTGGTATAATGAAATCGAATGGATACGTAGATTGTAATTTGCGATTGGTCAAATATGTGCACATACTTATGCGGCGGGCCTCTGCTGGCCTGTTTGCTTGCACATCTATGGCACTAACACACAAGTCCTCTTACGCCATTTATTTTTTCTTAAAGATGTTTCTTGTTTTCAATTTGGTAGTGGTCCGTTTAACAAACTATATAGTTTCTATCATAGTAGATAACAGTGACCCTGTAGAAGCACCTTACTCATCTATTTACAGGATTTTGTATGGGGGTTTGCCCTGGTAATAAACGGTATGATGTTGATGTACATGGTCTTAAAGTTTGGCATCCGGAGGTTTCGGGATCAAGTTGTCAACAACTACAGTGTGGATGACTGGAAACTGACGATTGTTTGGGAAATAATTATAAGGTCTTTATCTTTTTATTCATCATTTGCAACATCTACCTCCTCGTGGTCCTTCTCCTCCTCCTCACAATCCTCTTCTCCTTCCTCCTGTTCCTCCTTCTTCTGTTTCTCCTCCTCCTGTGTCTCCTCACTCTGTTCTTTCTCCCCCTCCTGTCGCTCTTCCTCCATTCTCCTCCTGTTCTTGTTCCTCCTAAACCTTCTCCTCCTGTCCCTCCTCCTGTTCCTCGCCCTCTTCCTTTTCCTCGTCCTAGGTCCGTATTCACCAATCATTCTTGAGAACATTCCTGGTCTCATTCTTCAGATTCTTTTAAAGAAAGTTATACAACATTTTATTGACTAAACCAAATGGTTTTGCCAATCAAAAGTTGTGTAGACGAAGAATGTTCTGCAGAATGGTCGGTGAATACGGACCCTGACCCTCCTCCTCCTGATCCCCATCCTCATCCTCCCTCTTGGACGTTTTAGACTTGAAACCTTTGCAGACGAGACATTAAACGTGGCTCAAATGATGTCATTTGACATAGAAAATGTATAAACAGAATGTCGGGAAAAAAAATAAAAATGCAGGTTACGAGCATTTTCTTCTTTTCTCACAATCTTTTTAAATGTTTTTCTTCAGAGTAGTTAGAACTAGAGTTTGGAAGGTGGTAATTGGAAGAAAATTGCTTTTCTTTGATTCACAGGGTTATAGCCCCGCTTGAAGCTGTCGCCATTTTAGTTTGGTGGGCAGTAGATCTGATTAGTGACGAGAATGCTGAAGGAGAGAAATGGTACGAGTTTGGTAGAGAAACATTTATGGTGACAGTGACGCAGGTAACCTTCTTGTTTTTGAATTACGTTCCAACACTTAAAGTGGTCATTTTATATTTTTTTCTCCTTTCGGCAACGGTTTTTTTTGTTTTTTTTTTTAAACGCCGGTACATGCTTCAAAATTAATATTGCTCTGCAAGAGTGCAGGGACAGATGTTGCATTCAGTAAAAAGGTGCAAATTTGGCATTCAAAAAACTGGTAGCTCGCTTTGTAATCAGTAATCCCGTCTATTTTCATGAGATCAAGTATGGTGCGTGTTATTGATCACGTGATATTCCTACAAAAGTTTGTGAAATGATGGCGCGAAATGTAAAAATACCTTAAGGGGCTACGTACCCTATCTAGGAAGTACCACTTATTATTTTTCCTTTAATTTTTCTCTTTTACCGAAAGTTTACCAGCTATCGCCTTACTTAAATCAGTGATGAATCATATTTTGAAATTTGGTTAGAAAATTGAAAAGCCCCCCTTTAACTATTTACCAAACAATTCCTTGATTTAACAACGCTTAGAAAGAGGACTTTTGAAAACATTTTAGGGAAAAGAAGAAAATGCTGATAACCAGTACTTTCTTTTTTCCCCCACGATGTTTTTTATCCTTCAAAAACAAAAGAATACAGTGATTTGAGCCATACTTCAATTTTGCCGTCTGCAAATTCTTTCATTTTGTCGTCTAGGAAAGATTAAGACGTCAATCCGCGGACTATTTTCATTTCAGTGGCTTGGTTTGATGTTAGTGCTGATACTGGTGAACATTATATACATCCGCGTTATTCGGTATTTACGGAATAAAACGACGTTCTTCGAGAACTTTTCGGAAACCGAACCACTCCTCCATTCGGGTGACGACGATAATGAGAATCTAACAGGAAGTCAACGAACTCTTTCTCTCTCCGTAAAGGAAGTTAAATTATAGACAATGGACAGTGACCGTAAACACAACTGACTTTTAAATTTGGAACATAGTACAATTACTTTTTGTGATATTTCGACTGAAGTTTTTTTATATCAGTTTTAAAAGAATGAAATAAAAATACCTCTATAATACCGATCAGATTTGTAGCAGCTGAAGTTGTTTTATTTTTATTTGCATGTCCACAGACCTTTGAAGCTCCATTGGTCTATAACAAAACACCGAAATTTTTATTTGTCAGTCATCGAACACTGTTACTTGAATAGCACTTTCGCGCATCGCCTCTATATCGTATAAAGACTTGAATACGAAATAGAGGCTATGCGCGAGTGTGCTATTTTTAGTAATAGTGTTGCATAATGGACGAATGCAAATTTCGGTGTGCTGTGATAGAACAATGTAATCACTTCAAAGGCCAGTGGCCCTACAAAGTACAATGAGACCAAATCAGACAAGTACAATTTTAACCCTTATCTTGCTAAGTAAAAGAAATGAAACTTTCAAGCCGATATTAAACACCCAAGTTTCCCTGTTTCAAAGGTATTGTTGGAGGAAGATATCTCCTTATCGGACGGTGTAGATCCAAGATCAGACTGCACGTTCTGTGCAGTCTGATCTTGATCGACGCTGTCCACAAAAGGTCGGTGAGTTGCGCTTAGCAGCCTAAAGGTTAAGCGCCTAGATATGGCTTTTACATCAGTTGATCAAACGTATGTATCGGAGCCCACATTTACCAAACCATCTTACTTTTATTCTCAGGAATTTTCTGAATTTGAAAGTCACGCAATTTCTGATTGCCTTCACCAAGTGGTTTAGCCAATCACTGGTTGGTTTAACTAAATGGCGTAGCCAATCAGAAATTGCGTTGCTTGTTCTATATTTTGATATAAACAAAATATACAATTTTGAGTGGTAGTTGAATACAAGTCAATCACATTATCATGGATCCATAAAGTCCAGTTTGAATAACAACCGACTGAGTCCTGAGGTAGACTGGTCCTTTGACATACAGAAAATTGAACTCTAGCGAAAAGTTTCGGCCCAGGTCAGCCTGTGCGGACTGCGCAGGCTGACCTGGGTCGATACTTTTCGCAGAGGCGCCCTTTTCACAGAGCATGGCTCATCTGCACTCGTAGAACAACACATTGACCAAACTATATCATTTGTATTTTCAAAGGGATCTTATTATGCTTTGCAAACACAATATGCTAGTAATATTTGCATGTCGTAGCTGTGAACAGAAGTCCTTATAGGACACTTGTCCACAAGCACTTCTGTTGCACTATTTCATGACAAAAATAAATAAGAATGGGAGGACAGACCTAGACCAGATTTTTTTTTAACATTAGCATAAATTTTTGGTGCAGTTTCGGTATTTCATTGGGGAACTATTTTTGTACCTGTGGCCACATAAAAGAAGTTGGTCTACAACCAGTGAGACCTTTCCCGTGGAAACTTTCTAGGAGTACAACTGTGTGTTTGAGGAGGAACGAATCCTGTTGCAATGGCTATCATCAGTCCTCGAAAGGAAGGGCTCGCCGAGCTGGGGTTCGAACTCATGACCCCTATAGTACAAGCGCTGCAAATTACCAGCTGTGCTCCAGGGCTTGGCAGACCTTTCTAGACTTTGTTGCATTGACTACTTAGCCTTTTCACTAAAAGACGAAATTTAATATTGAAAGCATTTTAACCATGCTCTGGGATAAAAGGGGGCTTAATGCATCTCCGTGATGCATAATACAAAGCATATCATAATGTAACTATGGATCCGTAAAATCCATTTTGTCTAACAGCCGACTGACTCAAAGTAGATCTCTAACGGTCGTTTGACATACAGGAAATTGATTAATAGCGAAAAGTTGCGGCCCAGGTCAGTCTGCGCGGACTGACCTGAATCGATACTTTTCGCAGATGCATTACTTCCCATTTTCACAGAGCATGGTTCATTTGTAAATGGCAAAATAACTAGGGATATCAGTGCCAAATATAAACTCGATCACTTTCTACGGCTGAAAATACAGTCCATTGTAACTTAAACATATTCTATCTCATATGATAAACTAAACAAGGGGACGGTACAGATCCAAGATCAGACCATAGTATGTTCTGATCTTGATCTTTGCCGTCCGCAAAAGCTCCACTCTTCGCCTCCAGTGCAAAAAAGGATCAAACTATGGGACTGTTCCTGAAAAGTGTGGTGAACGTAGTGAAAAAAAAAAAGAAAAACAATGCCGGTGTCCAGTATGATGACCCACGACGTTTTCAAAAGCATTCTTCCTATAGGTGCCATAAAGCATGAGTTAATTTCAAATATGGCTGAAATATTTCTAACAGATTATGCTCTTTTGCGAGGCTCTGCTGTCGATAGGGCACTCGATATCTCTTCGTATACCCAACCCATCACTTAGCCCTCTTCGAAATAGAGCATGGTTCATTTCTGTGTAGTGTCAGTGGTTCTGGCCTTAGAGTTTGCAAAGTTTCAATCAAAAAACTTAATTTCAAGGGACAACAACTTTAGAGTAATTTGGGGAAATAACTAAAGAGAACAGGTGCACGTCTTCAAACTCTATATAATAAAGCAACTCTTGTGTGTTATTTCATCAAATGTACATCATTATAAAACCAAAGAATTTTTGTATAAAACTGAGAAAAAATGCTAGAGTCTAGTCAGTTTTGAAAAATAAAACTTGAAAACATGCTGATCAACTATCTTTATATCTATTTGTTGGGTACGAGTTCTCTAGAGAACTCGTGCTCTCGAGATTAAGGTACGAGTTCTCCAGGGAACGAGTTCTCCTGATATAGTATCAAGTCACGTGATCTTTTCCCGCGGTATTCTTTCTCTTTTTAACGAATTTTTTCTTTTTGTTTAGATTTATTTGTTTAATGAAAAACTACAATTATTGGAGAGGTCATTTACTATCAAATCAATATAGTATAATAAATCTTTTTGGAAATCCGTCATAAAAAAAACCACGTTTATTTCCTATTTCAATTTTTTGATTTCGGTTTCATATAAAACCATTGCAAAATAGACTGTGTATCAGAACGATTTCGTAAAAACAAATGAATTTAGATTAGATTAGATTAGATTTTATTAATTACTTATGCATACACATGCATTTCGTAATATACTCATATATAATACAAATTAAAGGTCACTACAAGTGTTGAAATAGATAATGAAATGACGTCACAAAAAAAAAAGAGAGAGAAAAACAGAAAAGAGAAAGGCATCAGGAAATAGAAGGTGGAGAATGAGCACTAACAGTTTCAGGTTCGAATCACAGTACAAGTATGATTATACATGTTCCTTGCAGGTGGCCATCGTAAGAGTTACTTCTGCATTTGTCAGACGGTCAAATACATAAGCAACTCCATCGACCAGCCACATTACTAAAGTGTGGATTCTTTGGGTTAAACACTCAACCCAGTATTCTATAGATCTTTTTGAAATAGACCTGTGAAACCATTGCGTGAAAAGCAGAAAAAGCCGGCGATAAACCGGCATTTTCCTCCATTCCCACATTGCACTCAGATCTTCTAGAGACCAGACTCGTAATCATAGACTTAGTAAGCTTACGTCTATAAGTAATTTAAGCTTCGACGAGAAAAGACATTATCGTGTTGCAAAGACGCAACTTGGCTCATAAAAGCTACAGAATCCATAGAAAACAGAAAATACAGGTCTAATAAAATAAAGACTTAAAATTACATTATAAGTCAACGCATGGCTAACAAAGAGTACCCGAAAGAGAAACTCTCGACTTTTGAAACCACAGTTTGAAACCACTGTCTGGAAGGGCAGAAGAGCCAGTCTGTAGTTGGCATTTTCTTCCCCTCAGACAGTGTTCACAGCCCTTTTAGAGATCAGACTCGTTATTAACGCCTTGATAAATTCCCGCCTTTCACAAACCGACACGGGAATAACACATCGCAATGCAAAGACATGACTTGGCTCACAAAGAACTGCAGAACCCTTAGTACTTATCACTGAATGGCTAGCGCAATAAAGATTTAACCCCTTACCAAACGACAAAATTTTGGATTAGACCGAATTGTAAGCATTTGCAGACAACAAAATAAACATAACTCAAATGACGAGTTCTGCGTTTAAATGGGTAGAAAAAATTGCGGGAAAAGGAGAACATGCTGGTTACCAGCACCATATCCTTTTTTCCAAAATGTTTTCCAAAATGTTCTCCCTTAGGATCTTCAAAATCCGGGATTGTATGGTAAAGAGTTTAAGCGACATTATAAGTCCACACATAGGTTATTACAAAATAATTATATGAAAATAAACATTTGAAATCATTGTGCAAAAACCGCCGGCAACAAACTGGCATTCCCACCCTTCTTAGAATGCTCCAAGTCCTTTCAAAGACCAGACCTATCATTGTAAATATAATAAACTTTTATTTCCAATGACTGGTCTAGAATTTGACCGGATTATTTAATGATGAATGCGCTTTCAACATCAACATTATGTAATTGAACAGGAATAAAATAATGTGGCATGGCAAGGATTTTACCCAGCGATTTCTGTGGCAGTCTGCCTTTTAAACTCAGCCACCACTGTTGGATGGGTCTTATGACCTCTCCAATGACAAGCCGAACGTATCCTACATAACGATTTCCATATATTTGAAAGGGTGTAAAACATCGTTGGAAAAGGAGAAATTGATGGTTACCAGCATTTTCTCCTTTCACAACAATGTTTTTTTGAAGGCTCCTAGGTTTCGATGAGAGCACTTTCTCCGTTTGCGATAATGTTAACCCTTAATACGTAAAATCAAACTTTGAAGCCAATAGTAAACACCCGAATAAATCTATTTCAAACTTTTTTTCTTTTTTTTTTGACAAAAAATATTCCATATCAGACGGTGTAATTCCAAGATCAGACAGCACGTTCTGTGTAGTCTGATCTTGATCTACACAGTCTGCAAAAGGTCAATGAGTCGCTCTTAGCAGACTAAGGGTTAAGCTGTCTACATCTATATTTGCATCAACGCTTGGTCATGCGAACTCTACTCTCAAGGTTATCTCCAAACCCATTTACGGCAACTTTATTTCAAATTCTTTCTCATTCATGCTAACTCTACTATCAAGGCTATCTCCAAACCCATTTACGGAAACTTTATTTCAAATTCTTTCTCTAAAGAACTTAACCCCTACTCAGTATCCTGCTAAATCAAAGAAACGAAACTTTCAAACCTATAGTATAAACTCATTTTTCCCTATTTCAAAGGTATTATTTGGAGGAAATATTGATAAGCCCTGCTTACCAGAGATTGATTTGCTTGTCTTAAACATGCAAACTGGTGGGGGAATACAATAAATGCTAACCTGTCTAGCATTGTCGTTTTCCCTCATTGGTTCTCAGGATGTTATTGTTGAAGGGGGAGCACAGTGGGAGGGGCATATTTGCCTGTGTGGCAACAGACTCCTCACATTGTGTTATCCTTCAGCAATGTGCCTTTCAATTTAGGTTATTTACTTGTTACTATGCTGTTATTTGTAAATAAGCAGTTGTAGTAGTTTTACCTTATATCCATTGGGTATTAGGTCGAGCTCAGTCATTATGGAAGAATCAGTGCGGCGTATGACAGACAATACATTTCTTATTACGAGATTGACCCAGGGTAAATTCACGGCCAACCTGCATAAACCGAACGTCTTGTCAGTCAATCTCTCTCCCATTCCTGCAATAATTGTCTTTAATCCTTTTCTCAGCTCTGTAAAATGGCTGGACTTCTTGGTGATCTCCATCCAAGTTACGGCGAATCTAGGTCATTGTCATGTAAGCCTTATCGATTCACTTGTTTACGTCTTTTTCACTTTGCTTATGAAATGTTAAAAGCAGAAATTGTATTCTATCGTAATATAGAATTGGGGAATACCTCTTCGTCGATGAATGAGCTCCAACGTGTCTGTATCAAGGCGCAGAAACATTTTTATCCTTTTCTGAAATCCACTTGTCTGTCGAGGTCAGCCATGTTTTCCGGTGCTGCGCGCTATGCAGTGTGGGAAGATATTCGCTGAATCATCGAAGGAGTTATCCAACCGCGTAAATCCCAAATCTATTTACGGTACGGAGTTTATCAAGTGCAATGTTTTACTAGCGGACCTCAGAGTTAGGTTCGGACCCCGTTTCCCGCATTGTTGACTCTGCTGGACTTGAACTCGGTCACTTGTGACACGTTTGGTCACAACTGACCGGTTTAGGGTCACAGACGTCGGTAGAAGTGGCCGACACGACGTTGTGGCCAGATTTTGGTCACTGCCGCCGTTAGCGGCTATATAAGGACCGATTTTCGGTCACAACGTCAGTCTATTCAGTCTACTCAGTCTGGTCAGCCACTCCGTTTAACTGTGCTCTCCAAGAAAACTTAGAAGATTTAACATTACTCTCTCAGCTATTAGCTCAACTGAATTGCGATGTCAGCATCCTTTACTGGTACGATCATAAGTTGTGCTTGTGACTAATAGACTCACTTTTATTGGAACTACCGTTACCCCACAGGCGGTCGCATTATAGTGTAACGGGGGTTCCAGTAAATTTTATTCTTAGTGGACGTAACGTAAACCTGATGTGCTCCCTTTTACATTTTGCTTCAACTTATTGTTAACCCTGTGGGTGCTCGTCCCGAGCTAGTTAAGGGGAGGTCACCACTGTTGTACATGTCTTGAAGACAATCTTAGTTGTCTCCCTTAATAAAGAAACGGCCTACCCCGTTGTTGAAAGTGAAGATAAGCTTTCTCGTTTTAATTTCACCTCCGTCTCATAAGCCAGTCGGCCCGTAACAATATATCTCCTTATCGGACAGTGTAGATCACGTTCTGTGCAGTCTGATCTTGATCTTCACTGTCCGCAAAAGGTCAGTGAGTCGCGATTAGCAGCCTAAGGGTTAAATGAAAATTTCAAGCCGATGGTAAAAACCAGAAGGCAGGCACCGCAAATATCTCCTTATCGGAAAGTGTAGTCTGATCTTGATCCACACTGTCCGCGAAAGGTCCGGGAGTCGCGCTTAGCAGCCTAAGGGTTGGTTCATCAATATAATAGAATTTACACCTAATAAGCACATGTCAGGATTGTACATAATTATGTTACACTTATGCATTTCCATTTCCCTCCTATCTTTACCTTAATTAAGTTTTCCTACATACTATTGTTGCAAAATGTATCTAGAATATACATCTGACGTCTATACTGTATCTCTCTGATAGCTTTTCCCAGCAATATTCCTACGTTTATCTATTTGCTGTAAACCCTGCGTAGAAGCAAACCGTGTCTGTAACAGATGTATCCCCAGTGTTGTCATTTTCTCTTTTTTCCTACACTTAGGCCTTTCCATATCCTAAAGTTTCATCCAGTATTCTTTGACTGTAATATTCCCCAATTCCCACATTTGTCTGCCTTTCTGTAATGTTTTCGCTGCAGCCTCAGTTTGACCGCGTACTCCTCCTTGCCTATAATTGGAGAGGTCATCAGACCTCTCCAACAGTGGTGAGGTTAAAAGGCAGACTGCCTCAGAAATTGCTGCCTAACTCCATGCTTTTCTGCGAAATTGTTCTGATACACAGTCTGTTTCGTCATGGTTTTATAAATAAACGGAAATCAAAAAACTGAAATAGGAAATAGACGTGTTTTGTTTTTAAATGACGGATTTCAAAAAGGATTTGTTATATTGATTTGTTTGCAGATGACCTTTCCAGTAGCTATAATTTTTCATTAAACAAATAAAGCTACATATATAAAAAAGAATTTCGTTAAAAAAGAGAACACGGCCGGAAAAGATCACGCGACTTGTAAACGTGGGAAGAAGGTCACGTGTCTGTCATGTAATCCATAAAGGGTTTCTCCTTTTTACACGGCGGCAATCATATAATGCCTTACTTATTTGTTTACATGTACCAAAATATATTGAAATTAAAAGCAATAAGCTATTTGAAAACATTGATGCTGACCTCTCCTGGCTTCTTTTTTAATGAAGCCAACTTGTCTTCCATTATTGCCAATTATCATCTATCCCCCTCAGTGCTAATACTCCCCGACAGACCACCATTTTAGAGTGAGTGCTCTAAAAACGAATATTTTACTTTCTCTCTTTTTTTTTGTGTCCCTTCCTATCTCTGTTTTTTTTTTCCCGGAACTTCTTTTGTTTTACTTTACAATCCTATTTGTATTATTATCCCCATATTGTATTGTATAATACTTGGGTATAATAAAGAGATAGATCTCTTAAGTTGCGTTTTTGTTTAGAAGCTGTCTTTTTATCATGTGATAGATGGATCACAGTGATCTTAAAACATCAGCAAACATTGTTTGCCATTGTTCTCTTTGTAGTGTACACAACTTACGACCAAACAACACCAAAAGAAAAGAGTGGTGGTGTTTGCAAAGAAATGTTTTCTAGCGTAGACGGGCCTTTTCAATCCGACTTAATTATGCGGTAGAATTAACCTTTGATATGCAAATGATTTACAGATAGCAAAAAGTTTCGACTCATGTCGGCCTGCGTGGACTGCGCAGGCTGACATGAGTAGATATCTTTTTGCAGACGCATTAAACCCCCTTTTCACAGCGCATGACTCAAATGTATTTTCAATAGCATGTGACACCCACAAGGGCCGTACGTCTAGTATTGTGATTTTTGCAATTACCATACAAAATACTGTGGAAACCGGTGTTAAACACCAGGCAAACACGAAACTAGCAAACCACTCTTAGTAGACGCAGTGGTCCTATTAACTCAGCCGAGCCCCCGTAGCTCAGTCGGTAGCGTACAGGACTTGAGAACAGGAGGTCGCTGGTTCGATACCCAGCTCGGTCAATTTCTTTCCGAGGACTGATGATAGTCATTGCGACAGGATTCATTCCTCTCACACCGCTGACCATTATTTTGACGATGGTTATGTGGGAAAGCAGCCAGTGGCTTGGAAAGAATATTGTGCGTAGTACTGGTAAAAGAAACTCCAGGAAAGCATGGATAGGTGCACTGGCCGCCGTGATATAACTGAAATAATGTTGAAAATGGCGTTAAGTACCATTCAATCAATCAACCTATTAACTCAGTGCTACAAAATAAGCTTTGGGTTAGATTTTTTAACCCTTATCGTGCTAAATAACTTACACGAAACCTTCATGCGATAGTCCAAAACCAGAATAATGCAATTTCAAACTTATGTCTTTGAGAAAAATATCTCGTTATCGGACAGTGTAGATTCAAGATCAGACTGCACCTAATGTGCAGTCTGATCTTGATCTACACTTTCCGCAAAAGGTCAGTGAGTCGCGCTTAGCAGCCTGAGGGCTAATGCCATGTTGAACATTATCTCCGATAAATCGTGTGGGCCAATGCATATGAGCCATACTCTGGCAAAAGAGAGGTTAATGCATGTCCGCAATACATTATACCAAGTAAGTCATCACCGGTTAGGTGTCTATATCATCCATTTTGACTGAATCTTGAGATACAGTGGCCCTTTAACACGCAGAAAATTGAGCAGTAGCAAAACGTTTCGGCCCAGGTCAGCCTGCGCAGTGTGCTTGCAGTGCTTTGATTATTTTTAATATTGCAGCTGTTTAAGACGAAAACGCGAGGTATTGTCGTCTGGCGCCGTCATCTGCGTTGTCGTGGTGCAAAAACTTTGACAGTTTAAAATATCTTTGTTATTATTTACTTCAAACTCGACCAAATGTTCAGTATCAAAAGGGAACCCATACGAAAGGGGCAGGCAACCATAAAAATATTCGTGACACAGACATACTCATTTTTCGCCTTAGAATTTTCAAAAACTTTTTATAATATCGCTGTTAACCGAAGACCTTTACTTTAAACGCGGACAAGTTGTAGGTATCAAAAGGGGAACCCATACAACAAGGGCAGATAACCAGCAAAGTATTTCTGACACAGTTGTGCCCCTTTTTTGACTTAAATGACACTCGTTTGCCGTGTTCTTGTTGCTTATAGGACTGTTACTATTTTGACCCTTTACCACACAATCCCGAATTTTAACAGGCCTGCAAGACAAGTCCTTTGGAAAAAAATGTGGGAAAAGGAGAAAATGCTGGTAACCAGCATGTTCTCCTTTTCCCACAATGTTTTCCACTCTTTCAAAGACAAATTCCATAATTTAAGCTACATTTGAAATGTTGTCTGCTAATGCTTTGAATCTGGACAAGTTTATATTTTGCTTGTGTGGTAAAGAGTTAAGAACAATACCGTTTTTACACCCTTGTTGGCCTGGGCTTGGCTTGCCAAGCCTAAGGCCATATGAATCGTATATCAAAATTTCAACCCTATTCAAGCATTTACGGAAAAACCCGAGTAAAAGTGAAAAGTACCGACTGCAATCCATCTCACCACGCTGAAGGAAACGACCCCTTAAAATAATAAAAACATTTCGATTTGAACATCATAGTAAGGTTTAATTTCACAACAAACTTTGATAGATGTGTGATTTTAATCGTATGAAAGTGTTGACTGAGAATTTTGAGCCCTGGTGAGCTTATTCATAAATGCAAATTAGTGCGCTGTAAGAGTGAAAGAAACAATTAGCAAACCTCGGGTGATCGCTGATCAAATGGTTAGATGTACGTACGCAATCGACCGAGATGCGACGAGTGCCGTTGCCGAGCAATAATCGGGATCATTCGTTTGTCCTTTCTCTAGACACCATGTGAATAATGAATAATGATAGCGTATTTTACGCAGACGGTGTGCTCTTTCTCTGAAAAAGGTGTCTCAAAACCTCGGCACGATTTCAATTTTCGTAAAATTACTGTGCATCTCGTGTCTGAAGTTATAACTATATATTTTATTGGTATATATGCCTTATTTCTTCCTGTCAGAGGTGTCTCGATATGACATCTCGGCCCATAACCATTTCGACCCATAGAAAACTCGGCGCATACAATATCAAATATGTATTAAAGTTTGTAACATGAGCCATTGAAATCCAGTTAATCTTTACAAAACGATGAAATTTCAGACTTGTCTAAATTGAAAACATTTGCGGACGGTAAGTTAGATTTAGCTGAAACGTTGGTTATTGGCTGTGAAAGTGCAGAAAACCTTGTAGGAAAAAAGAGAGCATTTTCTTCTTTTTCCAAAAGATTTTCATGAGGCTATATCCTTAGAGTCCTTGAAACTCGGGATTGTGTGGTTAAGACTTAAATTACTGGCGGGCGTTTTGTATTGAAGATCAGATTCAACATTCAGTGCAATCTGATCTTGATCTCCATATGTATTTAGCCTGACCTGGGTCGAAACTTGTTGCTTTTGGCAAATTTTCTGCATGTCAAAGGACAAAATGTACCTCTTATTCAGTCAGTTGTTCAACAAAATGGTTTATGGATTCATAAATATATGACGGCTCGTTTGGAATGATATATCACGAAGATGCATTAAACCCGCTTTTGTCAGAGCGTGGCTCATTTGTGTTTTCTATAATCACAACCAGGAGCTCTTCAAATTTATCAATCTTTGATGAATTTATTCAGATGAGGATTTTAGGTCCAACGGCCCTCTTCTTTATGAAAATCGGCTTTCCAGCTTGGTTGATCATGCAACTTAGAGATTCCATAGACGTTCAATTGTGAAAATTGAAAAGTGGCATTTACAGCAGATATTTTGACAAAACTTTTTATAGAAATGTTCCTTTGTATGATCCATATGATTTAATTCAACTTTAGCTCAGCTGTTTATGAAGAAAATATCAAGCTGTTGTTAAATCCTGTGCGCCATTATCGTCGTGCAAAAACTTTGACATTTCATAATATCTCTTATAGTCCTGAAGATATTTACTTCAAACTTGGACAACCTACTGTCAAAAGGGGAACCCATATAACAGGGGCAGGTAACCATCATTTTTTTTTTTTTTTTTTTTTTGGACACAGTCACGCCCTTTTTTATTACTTTGAATTTTCAGAACCATTGACTTTTTATCATATCTGTCATTAATGAAGATACATGTACTTACTTCAAACTTGGACTTTTTGTTAACGATTAAAAGGGAAATTTATATCAGTACAACCTAGGCAGGTAACCACCACAATATTTTTGACAAAGTAATTAGTTATGCCCCTTTCTCGACTAAGAACTATCAAGTCAGCTGTTTTTAGAGGCATGGTATTTTCATAGCTCTAGTGTCATCATCTTCGTCGTTTGTGTGGTCGTCATGCAAAATCTTTGACATTTTACAATATCTTTGTTATTACTGAAGATGTTTATTTCAAAGTTGGACAAGTTGTTAACTATCAAAAGGGTAACATAAACAATAAGGGTAAATAACTATCAAGTTATGCCCCTTTTTCAACTTTGTGTTTTCACTGAAAATCAACCAACGGCAGCCGAGCGTTGGTACCCGCATATGGTGCTCTTGTTACCAAATACAAATGTTGCCGAGCATTGGCGCCCGAATGTGGACGTCTCTTTATTTGTTGCCATAGGAACCAAAATGCAAAAAAAAAAAACACTTGAAAAATTGTCGTCTCAGACACCAAATTATGCTCTGTGATATTGGCCTTTTAAGACTGTGTTTTACCTGGTCATTGCTCAAAGGACATGGGTACTCTTTCAACTTATAGACTGAGTATGGTAAAATGAAAGAAAAATACGATTCATTGCTTGGCCATTGCGGATTTTTTGCACTTTCCAGAAATGTTCCCTGGACTTGTCCTCTATCAGCAGTTTTCGCACGCTTCTCATTTTGGTTTGTTACCAGTTTAATTTGTTGCCAAAGCAACGTAAAGCAAGAAAATAGGAAACAGAAAATCCTTTGAAAATTATCTCATTTCAACCCATAACGACCATGAGGCCAAGGCTATACAAAAATACTCATTTTATTGGCCTTTATGTTTTTTCCATTCTGTTGTCAACTCCACAGACTGTCAGTGTGAGACATGTAGATATTTCTTATTAGTCTGTACGAATGTGATAGCAGTTTTTAAGCCTGCACCAATATGATAGCAACTCTGAGCTTCTGGGCCTAATCTTCCAACCTCTTCAACCGTTCTGATACCCAGGCCTTCAGCGCCTTGATTTTTAACATGTGACCATCTCAAGCTGAGGCTATCTGGCTGAGTTAAGCAAATTATCCAGTTATTTGTTTTCAATCTGCAAGTAACGGACGAATGAAATACTTTTGCGCCTCTGTCATGTTCATATCGAATGAATGGCATGCACGGAAACGTGAAATCGTTCGTTATCTACTCCAAAATTCATCTAAAATCTCCATTTATAGAGAGTGCAATTGTTTTCTGACGTGTATAAATTAATGTAAGAAGCGAAGGGGTCCCAGAAACTGGTAAGTTTATTATGCGTTTCATTTTTAAAGGAACTTTGCGGGTAGTGTTTTTTTTTTTTAATTATTATTTTCATCCCTTTAAGACTACATGTATAGCGATATGCATTTATAGCATAATTTATACCAATGCAGGACTATAAGTAGAATTCATTTGTGATAATGTGTCTGGCATAATAATTACGAAAAGTGCATTTCTTTAGCACTTTCTTTACCATGTCCCTCTTCTACAAGAAAACGGATAAAATACAAATTACGTAACCTTTACCAAAAAACATAAATTGCTGACTCTTAAAAATTGAAAGCATTCGTAGACGACAAATTAAATGTGGATCAAGTGATTGGATTTTTCTCTGTAGGAGCAGAACGCTTTGCGGGAAAAGGAGAAAATGCTGGTCACGAGTACTTTCTCATTTTATCACAATGTTTTTATAAGCCGTTTTCCTTGGGAGTTGTGAAACACGAATAGAATTTTTTGGTAAAGAACTAACCCACGTTTCTGTTAAAAATGAGCTGTATTTGGTGGTTTCTCTATGAAAGATTGATCTCTGAATGTAGAGCAGAATACATGTGTACTTACCGTTAAGCTGCTAAGCGCGACTCACCGACATTTTGCGGACAGTGAAGATCAAGATCAGACTGCACAGAACGTGCAGTCTGATCTTTGATCCACACTGTCCGATACAGGGTTTTCTGTCCAGTGAAATCAATTTTGAAATCGCAATATTTGGTTTTTTAGCCTGGGCTTGGCTTGCCAAGCCCAAGGCTATAGTAATCGTATACCAAAATTTCAACCCCATCCACATGATCCGAGCAGTCACGGAAAAGCACGAGTAAAAGTGAAAAGTACCGCTTTCAATGCATCTCACTACGCTGAAAGAAACGACCCCCAAAAATGATAACAATATTTGGGTTGGAACATCATAGTTAGGTTTAAGTTCACAAAGAACTGTGAAAGATGCGCGATGTTAATCTAACGAAAGTATTTTACTAAGAATTTCAAGCCCTAATGATCTTATTTACAAGTAGAAATTAGTGCGCTGTAACACTGAAGAAACATTGGCAAATCCTTAGTTGTAGTTACGGAATCGGCCGAGTATTGACGAGTGATGTTGCCGAACAGTACACGGAATCTTTCGTCTTTCCTATTTTTGACACAATGTACATGACAAAACGCAGACGATGTGCTCTTTCCCCAAAACAGCTGAACATTTCAAAAAACCGGTAAGATTTATTTTCGCAAAATTACTGTGCTTCTCGTATCTAAAGGTATAAATCACGGGTAGGAAACTTCATATTCGGAGCCAATGGCTCCGAGGAGAAAATGTTGTGTTAGTCTTCCGGTTCCGAAATTGTCGGCTCAAGTACAACTGAAAAACAGGTAAGCTCGTCATTCTTTGTAATTATGTGTTCTTATGTCTTTGAAATTCCGAAAAAGGAGAATGTCATGCAATGCTCAAGTCTTTCAACGTGTTTTCTACATTACGGAAAGCCGTGGAATGTGCACAGTATTGTCTGAATCATTTGTGCCTTTGGGGAGGGGCTCAGGAGAAATTGCTGGTGACCAGTATTTTCTCCTTTTTCCACATTGTTTTGCTACACTTTCCAATGTCAGCATTAGCATCACATTCGATTTGTCGTCTGCAGTAGATTTCAATTTGGACAAGTCTAAAATTTTGTTGTTTGAAAAGGAGTTAAGATAATTTCAACAATTCCCACTATGCAAATATGAAAATTGGGTTAGCAAGTTTGTTTCCTAATTACAGCTGTCACAAATTTAAATTTTGGTCAGTCTTGGTAAAAATAAATAGGTCACACAAGACAGATTACAATCATTCTTGTTTTTTTTTTTGCAATAAATTAGAATTATCTTAGATGATTTTGAATGGTTGCTCCCCTGGTCACAACACTAACAACTTGTTTATACTTTTGAGACCATATTTTGATTACATGAACTGAGTCCATATTCACCAACTGTTCTGAAGAACGTTCTTTGTCTTATCCTCCAAGATTTTCAAAATTTGAAAGAAAAACACTACTTCTGATTGGCTAAACCAGATGCTTTAGCCAATTAGAAGTGTTACTTTCAAATCTAGAAAATTCAGGCGAATAAGACTGAGAAAGTTGTTAGGAATGCTAAGTAAATAGAGATCCTGATCTGTCCATCTGTCTTAATAGTATACCATGCAAATTTCCATTTGTGTTTAAAGCCAAGCCAAGACAGGTGGTTCAGTCTATTAAATACAAGGCTTGAAAGCCAGGTTTGCTGAGCTCTGCCTGTTTCTTTCAGATAATTGATGATAGTCATGAGAAGAGGATCCAACCCCTCTCACTGCTGTATATTTTTTCAACTATGTTAATGTGGTAAAGTAGCCAGTGGCTTGGAAAGTACAAGTTAAACCAATTCTAGGAAGGCATGTATAGGTGCACTGGCCTTTGCAACATAATTGAAATAATGTTGAAAATGGTGTTAAACCATAGAAGCAAGTTTTGGTCCAAATTTACTGAAAATCGTTGGGCCAAAATTTTGTCAAGATAATCCTTTTTATAACACCTATAGGTCCATTTGTATACATTTCAAAAGCAGTATGAGCATGGAAAATCCTAAAAGGATATCAACCAGGTTACCCTCCCGCCCAATGTCAACTAAACTTGGTCACAATGTTAGATTTCACTGTGTTTTAGGGTAGCATTTGGGTTTAAATTGAAATTGGGTAGAATATTTGTAATTTTAAACCAACATTTCCCTAAAACACAGTGAAATCTAACATTGAAATTGGGCAGAATATTTGAGTCCAGCCCCTGTAGCTCAGTCGGTAGCGTACAGGACTTGAGAGCAGGGGGTCGCTGGTTCGATCCCCGGCTGGGCCAATTTCTTTCCAAGGATTGATGATAGTCAATGCGACAGGATGCATTCCTCTCTCACTGCTGATCATTGTTTTGACGATGGTTATGTGGGAAAACAGCAAGTGGCTTGGAAAGAATATTGTGCATAGTACTGGTAAAAGAAACTCAAGGAAAGCATTGATAGGTGCACAGGCTGCCGTGAAATAACTGAAATAATGTTGAAAAGGGTGTTAAACACTATAAATCAATCAATCAATCAGAATATTTGCCTTGATAAATATTTCAGACAAGTTTAAAATGAATCACATCGGGTTAAAAAGTAGGTCACAAGGGAAAATCGTAGAAAACCTTGTTTGCACTCAGGGATAATTTTCAGTCAGATACTCTTGAACATTGGTTTGAATTTTTGTCTTAATGACATCTCGTACAAGTTTGATATTAGGTTGTGTAGTATCAAAAAGTAGGTCACTTTTATGAATCAGAAAAACGCTGTGTGTACCATGTTGTCCATATTTAATAGCAGTAGGCCTATTCCTTTTTGCATACTGCTCATTTTGATTGGTTGCATGAGCCTTTACAAATTTATGTTTTTCCATTCTGTTGTCAACTCTACAGAATGTCAGTGTGAGACAATGTAGAGATATTTTTATTAGTCTGTACAAATGTGATCTAGAAGTTTCAAGCCTGCACAACTGTGATAGAAATTTTTGGCTTCTGGGCCTCTTCTTTCTTCTTCTTCACCCCTTCAGATGCCCAGGCTTTCAGTGCCTTTGGCGCTTTGATTTTACGTTGCGTGGAAATGTTCGTTTCATTTATTTAGCAAGTTTAAAGCATTCGGCATACCTCGGGTGATCTGGTGATGTAGGTACGGAATAAGCCGAGTTGTGACGAGTGAAGTTTAAATGTTTACTATGGAATGCCAAAGCAGAAAATATTCAAGATATAAAAACACTATCAAGATATTTAAAATATTCAATCAAGATAGTCGCAATTATACCAAAATGATATATAAATTTGATATATGACAGCAAAATTATCATATCAAAACATAAAACCACTTCAAGACAAATAAATATACTTCAAGATGTAAAAACTGCATCAACATTTTAAAAACCACACCAAGACAAATAAATATACTTCAAGATGTAAAAACAGCATCAACATTTTAAAAATCACACCAAGACTCACGTGACCAATCAAGACTCACGTGACCACAAAATCCACGCCGTCATCACTTGGCGAAAAGTGTCGTATTCCGTGATGATAAGGAAACAACTTGATGAAATTAAGAATTGAGCCCAGAATATGAGCTAGAAATTACTTGCCTTCATAAAAAAAAAAAAATCATTTCTGGTCACTCTCATATCAAAAGAATAACTTAGATAACTATTTTCATGTTCAATGTGCATAAATAAAGAACATACCGTCGGCCTTCTTGTGCAAACATGGTGTGACCTAATTCCGGTAGCTCGGTAGTATTTACTGCAGAAAGTCGATGATCTTTGCATTTTTTGAGAAGTAACACTACTTAGCATCAAGAAAAAAGAAGTAGATTTCTTTAACATACGATAATTAGTTTATTTTCCGGTGTATTTGTCTTGTATTTGTCTGAAATTCAAGGGCAATGAGACATTCGAATATTGGTAAGGGTTACGAGCAGAAATACCGTGTGACGTCATCAAAATATGTGCTCTACGAGATGTACACAAAAATCACCGGTTCAAGGACACTCACGGAATAAGGACACTCGACGATATATGCACAGCACTTCTAGTAATAGAGGCCTACCATACATACGATACGGTATCTGGCATTGCCATTGCATTGTTACGATTGTGTAGCAAAAGATCAGACTGCAGGCCTTCAGTATCTTTTCAAATCCCTGTGTCTTTTCTGTCTGCATTTCCTATCTGTCTGTCTGCCTGTTCGTCCGTCCGTGTATATGTATGTGTATCTGTCTGCCCTCCGTAGGTCTATTCATCTGTCGGTCTGTGCGTCTGTCCTTTTGCCTGTCTGTCTGTATCTTTATGTCGGCCTTCCCTATGTCTGTCTGTCTGCTCATCCGTCCGTCCGTCCATATGTATGTGTGTCTGTTAGTCTGTCCGTCTGTCAATATGTAATCGTGTCCGTTTGCCCACTGTGTGTCCCTTACTCTGTCGGTCTGTGCGTCTGTCTGTCTTTCTTTTCTTCGGCTGTCTGTCTGTGTCTTTCTTTCTGTTGGTCTTCCCTATATCTGTCTATCTGTTGGTCCGTCCGTCTATTTTGTATGTGTGTCTTTGTGTTCGTTTGTCCGTCTGTCCATATGTATGGGTGTCTCTCTGCCCTTCGTTGGTCCGTTAACCTTTCGGATCTTTTGGAGGATCAGACTGCACAGTGTTTTTCTGTCCGTCTTCCCACGTTTTTCTGTCTATTTTTTCGTCCGTTCGTCCGTCCGTCCGTCTGTTCATGTGCACGTCTGTCTGTCTTTTTCTCCGTGGGTCTGTTTATCTATCGGTCTGTGCGCCTGTCTCTCTTTTTGTTTGTGTGTCTGTGTTTATCTGTCGGTATTCCCTATGACTGTCTGTTTGTTCGTCCGTCCGTCCGTCCGTCCGTCTGTCTGCCCTTCGTGTGTCCGTTCATCTATCTGATCTTTAGGAGGCTCAGGCTGCACAAACATGCAGTATGATCTTACACTTGATGCTTTAATGAATGAAACAACATCACGGACATTTGAAGGGGCATCTGAAACACTCCTCCTGATGTCTCTCATGAGATCTTGGAACTGCGAATGTCTAAAGAGCCGAGTAACTTCGTCTGGGTGGTCCATGATTAACGTTAATACGCCGAATAAAAAATGACAGTGTGACTGTCAACAGTCAAGCAGCAGCAGTGTGTGTACGTTCTTTTCCCCAAGTGATGACGTCGTGGATTTTGTGGTCACGTGAGTCTTGATTGGTCACGTGAGTCTTGGTGTAGTTTTTAAAATGTTGATGCTGTTGTTACATCTTGAAGTATATATTTATTTGTCTTGGTGTGGTTTTTAAAATGTTGATGCAGTTTTTACATCTTGAAGTATATTTATTTGTCTTGAAGTGGTTTTTATGTTTTGATATGATAATTTTGCTGTCATATATCAAATTTATATATCATTTTGGTATAATTGCGACTATCTTGATTGAATATTTTAAATATCTTGATAGTGTTTTTATATCTTGAATATTTTCTGCTATGGCATTCCATAGTTAACATCAACCGACAACAGCAACAACAACACTGCGCTTTTGTTGTATTTCACACAGGATAATACAACAGCAAATCTGTAATTCAAGTTATCTTGCTTAAAACCCTGTACAACACACTCCCAAGTTTTGACGACCTTGAGGCAGAGGGCTTCTGAAAACATTGTGGGAAAAGTAGAAAATACTGCTAACCAGCATTTTCTCCTTTTCTCAAAATATTACCTACATTTTCAAAGACAATTTCAACATTTTGAGCCACATTTAGGTTACCGTCTGCAAATGCTTTGAACTTAGAGAAGTCCAAAATTCTGTTCTGGCAGCCAGTTATCGATCTTCGTATGAACCTGCCGTCTGCCCGGGTAGTTAAGTGGCTAGCGAATCTGACTCGTGATATGGTGGTTGCAGGTTTGATACCTGGTTGAGACAAACTTTCTTTCCGACGATTTTTCTGGCTCTCACCTCTGATTCATACATGTGAAAAAAGCAGTCTCTTTGAAAGAAAGTTGTGTCAGTACTGGTGTGCGAAAGCCAGGAAACATGTGCGTAGGTGCACTGACCTTCGTGACATGATCTAAGCTGTTAAAACCGCGTTACACTCAAATACAAGCAAATCTTTTGAACCTATCAGTGAAACAATTGGACCGTTGCAGCCGAATACACAACGGATACCAGTTCATCACATAGGGCCCTGCGTGGCTTGTTGATAGAGTGTAGAATTTGTGACCTGGAGGCCCCGGGTTCGAGTCTCGCTAGATCCACTTGGTTTTTCGTGGGAGTGTCCTAGGGCAAGACACTTCAGAGCCCTAGCCTAGTACTGGTGAAACCAAGGAAATACATATATATGTGATCTGTCGCCATGACATGACTGAAATAATGTTGAAAGTGGCGTTAACATCATTCAATCAATCAGTGTGTCACATGACAGCCTTCTTATGAACCTAGCAGTCCATTGGACGGTTTCAGCCAGAGATATGACTGGTTGCAGATAAAAAAACAAAAAACCACAAATGGTACATAATCTGACAATCAGCAACCATTTGTCGAAAGTTTGCTCTTTGAAAATTTTCTGCATTAAGGACCTTCTATGAAATGCATGATTGTTGTTAGACAAAATGCATCATTAATTATCTAATAACTTGCTTAGTATAATGTATCACGAAGATGTGTTAAACCCCCTTTTGCCAGATCAAGGGTCATCTATTTCTGTTACGCGTTGTGTGGTTGAATCACACCGCACAAAAACACACCGGAAACCGGCATACCACAATAGTCAATGTTTGTATTACATTCATGACTGATTTCCGCCTGTAGAGGTGAATCAGCTGGGAAGCCAGCTAATAGTGCAGGGTTCAAGCGCTGGGTCACGCGCAGCAGTCGAAGTGTCAGAAACGACAAAAATGAAACAAGAGAATACAGAAATATCCCCGCTCCTAGGAGAGAAATCAAAGGGAGAATACCGAGCGCCGCTATCACCAGGTAAGAACAAGACTTTCGGATATAATCCATTATCGGATACCTGACAAATGTGGACTTTGGGCCTGGCACGGCACTGATAGTTTAGGGTAGAAACGAAGTTCTGTCAACAAACTAATGCATGACTTACTTACAGTGTCTACACAGGGATCGTGCATTAATTTACGGTCCCTGGTCAACAGAAGGATCTTGCTTGCCATATACGCCCAATTATTCTTTTCCGGAATATCCTGTCAAATCAAACACAACTACATTAAAATTTTGCTTTCTTCCTCCCTCATCTCTTTCTCCCTCCCCCATTCCTCTCTGTCCATTTGTCTCTCCCCCCTCCCCATTCATCTATTTCTTTCTCTTGCCTTTTTTTTGATATTTCTTTTGCTCATGTTTTCTATCTCTCAAAGTTTTTCATTTTTTCTTTCTTTCTTTGTAGTTGTTTGCCAGTCTTTATATCCTCAGTCAATTTTAGTTACTTTTCCAATGGGGAAAGAAGTTATATCTTGTAAGTAATAATTTCTTTTCCTTCAAAAAGGTTGAAAATTCTCTAAGGTATTTAAAGTTGTTTATTTGAATATTAATGAGTTAGGATTTATTGAATTTCACAAATGAGATGTGTGAATGATTTCCTAGGAGAAATGGATGAATACAAACAGAAAAAGTGGTCCAATTATGGCCTGATTTTTTAACTACCCTGAGAAAGGAGCCTTTTGAAAACATTGTGGGAAAAGGAGTAAATGCTGATAACCAGCTTTTTCTCCTTTTCCTACAATGTTTTCTACCTTTTCCAAAACAAAGTTCAGTTTTAAAGTCGCATTTCAACAACAGCCTTGATGTGGTGGAGGTGATATATCTATGAGAGGCTGTATTTCAGGATGGGGCTACCGGCATGTTGTGGCTTTTATGGCGTTTCTTGGATTTTTCAATGTCTACTGTATGCGTGTGAACCTCAGTGTGGCTATGGTTGCCATGGTAAATAATACAGACACAAAGAACAACACAGCAACTGAATGTCCTGACAACAACTCTCCTAACTCCACGAAAAAGGTATAGTTGATGGAGAGAGGGAAGGAGGGAGGAGAGAGAGAGAGATGAAATGCCAGAGTTTTCATTACATCAGAGCTGTAGACATTTGAAGCGAAAACAAAATCAGCCATGCTCCAGCAAAAGGTGGCTTAATGCATGTCTGTAATGCATCATACCAGGCAAGACATCATGGCTGGGGATTCATAAAATTCATTAACAACCAACTGTATCGTAAGGTAGACCGGTCCTTTGACATACAGAAAATTGACCAATAGCGAAAAGTTTCGGCCCAGGTCAGCCTGTGCAGACTGCGCAGGCTGACCCAGTTCGATACTTTTCGCATGTGCAATAAGCCCCCTTTTCACAGAGCATGCCTCAAACATTTTGTCAGGATGAATCCATGCCAATAGACTTTTTTAACCCTGTACCAAATAACTTTGTGTTTCTATAAATCCTGAAGGAAAAGGTTTTTAAAAACTTTCAGGGAGAGGAGAAAATGCTGATAAGCAGCTTTTTCTTCTTTTCCCACAATGTTTTCTATGCTTTCAGAGACAAATCCTATCATTTTTGCCAGGGTTGATTTGTGTTTTATGCATATCCCACATCTGTTTACCAAACGAAAAAGAATTTGACTTGATATTATTGAAAGCATTTCCTACCAGCATTTTCGCGATTCCTCACAATGTTTTCAAAAGCCTTTTGTTTTAGTGATTTCCAACTCTGTGGAACAATCCTAAGTTTAAACAACGTTAAAGTGGAAGGCTTTCAAAAACTTTGTGTGCTAGTATCCAGCATTTTCTCTTTTTTTCACAATATTTTCTATCCTTACATTCAAAGAAAAAACTCATCAACTGTGCCACATTTTATTTGCCTTCTGTAAAGGCTTCCATATTACCAGAATTCTGAAAATATCTTGTTTAATAAAGATTTAACCCTATACCAAACATTAACATTTTAGACTTGTCCAAATTGAAAACATTTATCTGAAAGCAGACCACAACATAGATGTGACTCAAAATTGGAAATTTGTTTTTTGGAAGGGCAGAAAACATTGTGGGAAAAGGAGAATATGCTGATAACTAGCACTTTCTCCTTTCCCACAATGGTTTCAAAAGGCTTTTTCTTCAGGGTTGTTAAAACTTGTGATTGTGTGGTAAAGGGTTAAAGCATGAAGTTGGAGAGATTATACAAGTGTAATTATACTGTGGTTAGGACAATATCTTAGTGGTTTTATGGCTTGCTGGCCTCATGCAGGAAGGAAGAGAAGGAAGAAAAAAGGAAATGGAGATAGGAAAAATTATGGGAGGGGAGGAAAGAAAGA
The DNA here is from genome assembly GCA_945859785.2 of Tridacna gigas. NCBI lineage: Eukaryota > Metazoa > Mollusca > Bivalvia > Cardiida > Cardiidae > Tridacna > Tridacna gigas. Next base: position 44,653,866 of record OX244028.2, on the reverse strand, counting down.
TGGGAAGAACTTAGCTTTTTTCCACACAGTCCACACTTATAATGACTTTGTAAAAGAAGCCTTTTGAAAACAAATGTAGGAAATGGAGAAAATGCCAGTAATCAGGATTTTCTGTTTTGCCCACAATGTTTCCTATCTTGTCAAGGCTTTAAAGGGGGCTATTCAGATATTTTATAATCTCTCCAACCTTAAAAAATGTGTAACATGCAACAGCCTGGTCACCTATCCAGGCACTAACTATAACCACTTTGCTTTAACTATCACAGAGAGAAATAAACCAAACTGCATTGCTGTAATAGGTAGGTCAACAACAAGGCAGGTTTGAAGTGCTTATGCATGTATATCTAACTCTCCTTGACATTACTATCCCCTATGAGAAGTCTCGACCACAGGACTTGTATACAAATAAACTAAAGGAACATAAGAGCGTAAAGCAACTCAAATCCAGCAGTTGTCTTAATCCCAATTCTAACACAAAATGTAATGTGCAACGACCTGGTCACCCATGCAGTCACCAACATAATGAACGCTACTCAACTTGCACTGGGAGAGAAACGTCGAACTGCATGACTGTAAAAGCTAGCTCAACAGCAAGGCTTGTTTGAAGTGCTTGTATACTAGTATCTAGCCTCTCTCCTTGACAAAGGATTCATCACTGAATTAAGTAAGGTGATAGTTGGCAAACCATTCCCTGTAGAAGACAGACTAATGTAAGAAAAATATTTTTCAGTGGTATTTTCTTAACCCTTTACCACACAATCCTGAGTTTTAACGATCCTGTGACAGAACCATTTTGAAAACATTGTCAGAAAAGGAGAAAATGCTGGTAACCAGCATTTTCTCCTTTTCCCACAATGTTTTCTGTCCTTTCCAGATTGAATTTCAGTTTTTTCAGTCACATTTAATTTGTTGTCTGCAAATGTTTTCATATTGGACCAGTCTAATTTTTTGTCGTTTGGTAAAGAGTTAATGGGCTATGTAGACTCTTGAGATATTTTTAGGTTTCGCGCAAGAATTTCGCAAAGGTTTGTAGGAATGTCACATGATCACTAATACACATCATTTATGGGGGAATGTATTAAAATGAGTTCTATGATGTCATATTTGATGTCATAGAAATAGATGGAGTTACCAGGAGGAAAATGACCATTCTGTTATTTAAACCTTTACCACACAATCCTGACTTTTAATGACCCTGAGGAAGATGGCTTTTGAAAACATTGTCGGAAAAGGAGAAAATGCTGGTAACCAGCATTTTCTCCTTTTCCCACAATGTTTTCTACCCCATCAATGACCAATATTGTCATATTAGCCAACTCTAATTTGTCGTCTACAAATGCTTTCAATTTGGACAAATTTGAAATTTTGTCATTTGGTAAAGAGTTAAACACCAATATTACCTTTATGCTAGCAGAGAAAATTGTATGCGGTAGTATTTATCATTGAAGACATTGATTATAAGAAAATTTGATTCATGTCCAGAAAGTCTAAATACACCCTTATAAAGCATAATCTCTGTTTACAGTCTTTCTTGTCTTTAACAGGAGGGTGAATTCGATTGGGACTCTAGTACCCAGGGTTACATACTTGGGTCATTTTTCTATGGGTATATCCTCACCCAAGTACCTGGAGGGTGGCTGTCAGAAAAATTTGGCGGAAAATACTTGTTTGGATACGGTGTTTTGTGTACGGCTGTGTTGACCTTGATAACACCCATTGCTGCCAGGTTTCATGTTTGGGCCTTCATCATGGTTCGAGTCTTGGAGGGCATCGGTGAGGTGAGGAAAATTGTGTTTTATTGCAAGATTCCATTTTTTGTATTTTATCCTTGTGATATTGAAGACTAATTAAAACTTTACAAAACAATTCTGTGATTTAATGACCTCGTTGTAAAATACTTTGTGGAAAAGGTGAAAATGCTTGTTTTTTTTGTCCTTTCAGAGACAAAATTATGTTCTCATTTTAGCTACATTTAATTTACAATCTGCAAATGCCTTCAATTTAGACATGCCTTAAATTTTGTTTTGTTTTTCAGTAAAGGGTTTTCCCACATTGCAAAATTTTAGACTCGTCCATACAGAAGGAATTTACAGTGGACAATTCAAACGTTTTTCATATCATTTTATTTGGTCCCTAAACTGGTAGAAAACATTGTGTGAAAAGGAGAAAATGCTGATAATCAGCATTTTCTCCTTTTCACACAATGTTTTCCCACAATGTTTACCCGCAATATTTTCAAGTCTTCTTTTTTAAGATCCTTGAAATTCAGGATTGTGTGGTAAAGGGTTAATAGTCTTCAGATTAAAATGAAATTATGTTGGACTCTTTATTGATAGTACTTTTATGAATCTCTAAAAACATTGTGCAGGGAAAAATATTAAAGATCGCCCATGGCGACTGGAAATTCGGCTGGGCGAGCTGAAAATGCCTGTCAGGGGCCAAGTTGGCAATCACAAAAAGTAGGATGAATTTTCATTTCAATTTATTTAATTTTTGGACAGAATAGTGATGAAAGTCAGGCTTCTGTCAAGTGTATCATTCAAATCCAACCAGATTTGCGTATTTCTGTGCCTAATATTGTGTCCTTTACAGCATTCCGACCATTCTGCCTGTCCTTATCTCTACAGGATGTTTACTTGCATTTGGCTGTTTCTCCATTACTGCACTAACTCATTCTCGCTCTGATAAGCTGGGCTCCTAGATTTTGGGCTGGGCATCTGGATTTTTTAAGTTGGGGGCCCAGTTGACCCCCTATAGGAAAAAGGTTAGCCCTTTTCCCTCGTGTGACAAATGGAGTGTTTACTACATAAACAAATGAGTTTCATCAGTGTTCTTGAAAAGTGCATCCGTATCACATGAAGAAAACACTCTTTCAGTTGTTCAAAGAATATAAGTCTTACCATATTTTTGACAATGTACTTCAACCCTTCACCAGACTATGAAATTTTAGATGTGTCCAAGTTGGAATCATTTGCAGAAGATAAAATTAATGTAAAATGATGGGATTTGTCTAAGAAAGAGTAAAAAAAAATCTGGGAAAAGAAGAAAATGCTAGTTACCACTTTCCAATGATTTTCCCAATATGCCTTCAAAGCCCATTTTTGTCAGGGTCGTCAAATCACTGGATTGATTTGAAAAAGATGGAAAAATTTGGGCGATGCCATGGAAAAGAGGGTTTAAAACTGACATAGGTTGAAACTTAGCTATGGGGTAAATTTTCTGGATGTCTATGGACCATTCTTCCTCATGATTTAATCAGTTGTTAGATGAAATGGATTTTATGGATCCATATTTAGGTGATGACTTGCTTGGTATTATGGAGATGCATTAACTCTTTACCAAACGACAAAAATGTAGACTGGTCCAAATTAAAAGCATTTGCAGACGACAGTTAAAATGTGAATCAAATGATGTAAATTTGTCTTCGATAGGGTAGAATACATTGTGGGAAAAGGAGAAAATGCTGGTTACAAACATTTTCTCCTTTTCCCACAATGCTTTCAAAAGGCTTTTTCCTTTGGTTCGTTAGAAGTCGGGATTTTGTGGTAAAGGGTTAAATCCCTTTTTGCCAGAGTATGGCTCATTTCTTTTTTTCCCCCCCAAACAGGGAGTGACTTTTCCAGCAATGCATGCGATGTGGGGAAAATGGGGGCCTATCATGGAGAGAACCAAGCTGACAGGATTTTCTTATGCAGGTGAATTTTTAGCTGTACTGGCCAAAGGCCAGCAAAGCTTGTCACTTTGTGGTTTCCGTTGTCTGCCCGTCCTTCAGTCTTTGTCTTGTTTATGCAATTAACGCTTTACCAAAGAATCCAGTGTATTCACAACCCTGAGGAAAAGACCCTTTGAAAACATTGTAGGAAAAGAGGAAAATGCTGGTAACCAGTATTTTCTCCTTTTCCCAAAATGTTTTTCTACTGTGTCAAAACACCTAGGTTCACTTGTACCACTTTCAGATTTGTCGTCTGTGGATGATTTTTAATTTGACAGGGTCCAAAATTGGTCATTTGGGAAAGGGTTAAGTCTGCAGTTATGGGGAGATTTTTATGAAACTTGCACAGTTTCTTTATAGCATCAATAGCTTGAATAGTATTGACTTTGAAAAAAAAACTGATACTTAGTAACTTTAAGGGAAAAGTAGCCATATAAATTTGAAAATTTACATTTATTGTTTACTTGTTAAAGTCCACATTTTTTATACAGTTTTTTTGAAACTTGTACACATCATTTGTATCATCGAGGGATTGAATCCTACTGTAAATGAAAATCCAGCCAGCAGTTTTTGAAAATCAAGGATTTGATGCCTTAGTCTTGTTTACTCAACACAGCCCACACTATTGGTCCCATTTCTTTGAAACATGCAGGGATTGTAAAATACAATGAGTACTAAAACAGTATCAAATTTAGCTGGATTTCAAAAAAATCGCTTTTTAGAAATTGTACTGCGATTATTTCACTATTTGTTCAGTTTACCCTACCTGCTCATTATGCTGTCACAGTGGGTTCAAGTCCATTTGCAACAAATCCCCCACATTTTGTGTTTGTGTGTGTGAGTGTTCTTACAATATTTTGTCCTATTTCAGAAGTAAATCATTCAGCGGAGCCATATTTAAATTCTCTTCTTTGAATTTGGACAAGTTAAAAATTCTGTTGTGTGGTAAAGGGTTAATTAAATTTTAGACTTGTCCAAATTGGAAAGCATTTGCATAATGAATATTATGGCTGGATGATCATGTGATCTGTCTAACAAGGAGGGACACCAGCATTTTCTCCTATTCCCGTAAGGTTTTCAAACAGTTTCTTTCCTTGGTATTTGAAACTCAAGATTATATGGTACAGGTTTTAGAAAGACTTCAGTAAAAAATAAACTTAAAAGTGCAATATGTCGGCCATTTTTTTCTTAACTCTTTACCAGTCGACAAATTCTGAACTGGACCAAATTGAAACCATTTGCAGACAAAAAATTAAATGTTTCTTAAATGGTGATTTCCTTTGAAAGGGTAGAAAACATTTTGGGAAAAGGATAACATGCTGGTTACCACCATTTTCTCCTTTTCACACAATGTTAAAACTCAGGATTGCGTGGTGAAATGGTTAATGAAAGAGGTAAAAGGTCTATTTAATTAATTCTGCCTTTTTATGTCTCCATATAGGAGCTCAAATGGGAACTGTGTTTTCACTACCGATTTCTGGTATACTTTGTGACCGAGACTTTCTGGGCGGTTGGCCATCTGTGTTCTATGTATTTGGTAAGTGCTGCCTTAACCTCTAGGGCCCCAGATAATTCAAACAAACATTTTCAGTCTAGATATAAGACTCAAACTTTTGCAAGTACAAGGTTGCTATTCAGAACGTCTCAGCAAAGGAGACAGTGTAGATCAAAGACGTTTTGTGCATTCAGAACTTGAACTGCATTGGTTGCACGGACAACTAAAGCTGTGTAAGGTGGTTTAAGGATTATACTGGTTGCTCTATGTTCTGTAGACATGCATACTTGACATTTCTTGTGTGTTCTTGCATGGCTGTGTGGTGGAGACCCAGGATCAGATCCTCACTATAAGCTCTTGTTATACCCCCGCAAACGAAGTTTGTGGGGGGTATACTGGAATCAGCCTGTCGGTCGGTCGGTCGGTCGGTCTGTCTGCAAAATCTTGTCCGGACAACTCCTCCTACAGTTTCTGTCTGATTCACGTTAAACTTGGCAGAAGTGTTCATTAGGAGCTGTAGATGTGCAAGACACACATTTTGTAAAAATTCCATCAAGAATTACTGAGTTATTGCCCCTGATTTGACTTAAAAATGCTTGTCCTGACAACTCCTCCTATTGCCCCTGATTTGACTTAAAAATGCTTGTCCGGACAACTCCTCCTACAGTTTCTGTCTGATTCACTTTAAACTTGACAGAAGTGTTCATTAGGAGCTGTAGATGTGCAAGACACACATTTTGTAAAAATTCCATCAAGAGTTATTGCCCCTGATTTGACTTAAAAATGCTTGTCCGGACAACTCCTCCTACAGTTTCTGTCTGATTAACTTTAAACTTGGCAGAAGTGTTCATTAGGAGTTGTAGATGTGCAAGACACACATTTTGTAAAAATTCCATCAAGAATTACTGAGTTATTGCCCCTGATTTGACTTAAAAATGCTTGTCCTGACAACTCCTCCTACAGTTTCTGTCTGATTCACTTTAAACTTGGCAGAAGTGTTCATTAGGAGTTGTAGATGTGCAAGACACACATTTTGTAAAAATTCCATCAAGAATTACTGAGTTATTGCCCCTGATTTGACTTAAAAATGCTTGTCCGGACAACTCCTCCTACAGTTTCTGTCTGATTAACTTTAAACTTGGCAGAAGTGTTCATTAGGAGTTGTAGATGTGCAAGACACACATTTTGTAAAAATTCCATCAAGAATTACTGAGTTATTGCCCCTGATTTGACTTAAAAATGCTTGTCCTGACAACTCCTCCTACAGTTTCTGTCTGATTCACTTTAAACTTGGCAGAAGTGTTCATTAGGAGCTGTAGATGTGCAAGACACACATTTTGTAAAAATTCCATCAAGAATTACTGAGTTATTGCCCCTGATTTGACTTAAAAATGCTTGTCCGGACAACTCCTCCTACAGTTTCTGTCTGATTCACTTTAAACTTGGCATAAGTGTTCATTAGGAGTTGTAGATGTGCAAGACGCAACTTTCGTGAAAATTCTATGAAGAATTAATGAGTTATTGCCCCTGATTCACATTTAAAATGCTTGTCCGGACAACTCCTCCTACAATTTCAGTCCGATTCGCTTTATACTTGGCAGAAGTGTCCATTTGGAGTTGTAGATGTGCAAGACACACATTTTGTAAAAACTTCCATCAAGAATTACTGAGTTATTGCCCCTGATTTGACTTAAAAATGCTTGTCCGGACAACTCCTCCTACAGTGTCTGTCTGATTCACTTTAAGGAGGTCTTTTCTGTCATATGTATAGTTGGCCAACATTAGGCGAAAACGCACCTTTGGACATTTGCAACAAGTTTGGATCCAGACCAGCCGCTGTGTCTCAGACATATTATCAGATCATGGTCTGCACTTTTTTACACTCATTTACTTTTGTGTCCAATTAAATTGATACTTTGCATAAATATTCACCAGGAGCGGTAGAGGTTCAAGATGCATTTTTCTCAAATGTTTGCCAAATTAATTACCCCTGAATTTACTCAAAACTTCTTGTCCAGAGAACTATTCCTTCAGTTTAAGTCTTATTCACTTGATATTTGTCATGATATTCACCGGGAGCAGTAGATGTGCAAAGCACAAATTTCATGAGTGTTGGCCTAATGATTACAGAGTTATTGCCCCTAAATTGACATTGCAGAGTTATTGCCCCTGTGACATGAAATATAGGGGCAGGGGTATTTATCACCTTTAGTGATAGTTATTCTAGTTTTTTCTGTGGTAGTGTTCTTGGGCAAGAACATTCAGAGCACTTGTGTAGCATTAGTGAAACCAAGGACATACTTTGATAAGTGAAACATCATTCAGTCAGTAACATTTCTTGTATTAGTATAATCTCGTTCTAAAGATTCTCTACTGGTCTGTTTAGAAAACTTTTTAATTCGCTACTCTCTTTGTTGATTGAATGCGTGTCTGTTTGTCTGTATCTCTCTCTCTGTAGCTACACTTCAGCATATATATCGATATATTTCAAGGTGTGATTGCGTGCATCTGGTTCCTTGTTTGGATGTTGATCATATACAACACACCAGCAGAACATCCCCGGATATCAGCGGCAGAGAGAGATTATATAGAATCTGGTGTTGGGAAGAAAGAGGTGAGCGCTTGTCTATTGTCTGTTCATACAAGGAAAAAGGTTTTGGATGAACATTGTGGGAAAAAGAGAATTGCTGGTAACTAGCATTTTCTCCTTATGGGACAATATTTTCTATTGTTTCAAAAACAAATACCATCAGTAAAGACTATCTTTTCAAAGGCAAGTACCAACGAAAGATTTATATTTTGGGCAAACCTAAACCTATTTCAGAGTATATTTACTTTTGAAATGTTAAGACCTTTCTGCAGTGTTCCCACTGAAATCTTTTCTTTTTGAGAGTGCATGCACTCCCTGGAGTACAAGTTTGGGAGTGCATAAGAAACTCTAGGAGTGCACCTAAAAATGACAACTTTAGAGCTTCTGTGGAGGAAAGTAAGGGTTTGTTGTATTGAAAATCTGTTCTGATGAGTCTCCTGCTGCAGTCATTACTCTGTAAAAACAATATGGGTATTGTAAAAGAGAAGTTGCTTGTAACGTTTCCTTACTCATGGGACCAGGTTCAAAGGGACAACTTACAACCTGATGGCCAGTAGAATTTTCAATCTCACCATCATTTTCCGACACTAAGTAGCTTTCACTTATTGTTTTACAGAGAGATTTATGTAAGCTAACTGTTTAAAATCATTAATAAAGCTGAATAGATATTTTTAAATGCCTATGATCGGACAAAGTCAAACTGATTTTTGTTGTGTCATGGGTTTTCCCTTCTTTTTACAGCAATTTTTTTTTTTTTATGCCAGTTTTTTGGAGTAGTATTTCCACATGATCTGACATAAATTTGTCTAATAGGGTAGCATGTAATTTCAAAATTTGTAATTTCACACCTGAAAAGCAGTTCAATACCATAAATACTTTTAAATAAATGACATAACAGCTTGATTAGCGGTGATAAACGGTGACCTTCATACTTGATACCTTTTGTATACGTCAGAGTTCAGATCATTTTAAATATCATGTAAAGACATTACTTGTTGCCAGTAGATTCGCCAGTGCCTGAGTTTTGAAGACATTTTTTCTTACTTGTCCCAATTGGTGCCACTGGTGATCAACAGTGGAGCCCTGAAACCTATGTGTGCATGCACGTTTCACTTCATATTTTTGTGCGTGATTATTCAATTAAGTGCATGAATCATGCACATATGTGCGTGAATGGGAACCCTGTTTCTGGTGTACAACAACAAAATAGAATCAGATACAAGTATATAATTTGCAGTCAGTTATGGTATGATACAAATGAGCCATTCTCAGGCACAGGGGAGCTTAATGCATCTCCGTAATGCATTATACCAAGCAAGACATCACATAATCACCTATCCGTAAAATCCATTTTGTCTCACAACAGACTGAATCATGGGGTAGAATAGTCCCTTGATCTGCAGAAAATTTAAAGATAGCAAACAGTTTTGGCCCATAAAACCGATTTATCCAACAATGGAATGAATCTTGACGTAGAATGGTCCTTAGGCATGCAGAAAATTGACCAATAGCAAAAAGTTTTGACTTAGGTCAGCCTGCGTGGATTGAGCAGGCTGACATGGGTTGATATTTTTGGCAAATGCATGAGGCCCCCTTTTCACAGAGCATGGCTCAAATACGAAAGGAATGAACAGATGTTTCAGCAGTCTTTCATAATAGGATCAACATTTATAACATCTGCATACCTATGCTATTTTGTTTCTATGACTGTGTATGAGGGGACGATTTGATATTTTTAAAGGTATTTTGATTTGTTTAGTCTTTATCCCATGCTAACTTTTGTATCTATCCTAATTTTATCTCTATTTTAATTTTATCTTTAAGGTTGAGAAGACAAAGATGTGTGTGTGTGTGTGTGTGTGTGTGTGTGTGTGTGTGTGTGTGTGTGTGTGTGTGTGTGTGTGTGTGTGTGTGTGTGTGTGTGTGTGTGTGTTTTTTTTTTTTTTTTTCTTCTTTTTCTATTCTTTTTGATAATGTTGATCAAGATCAGATTGCAAAGAATCCCTCACAGACTGCTGAGGACCTTGGACCTACTCTTTTAGATATTTTATTGGATATTATGGTCAAAGTGATCTTGCAGTTAATGTATTATGTCCTTTAATAATTCAAAATCAGGCTCCTTTGGATGATCATTGAGATTTCAGTTCAGATGCAGGCATTGAATGACTCTGGGCATATATCTAGGTCATTGAATGCTTGCATCTACAGTGAAATGTTAATGACTACCTGAAGGATCATGATCTTTAATGATTGATTGGTTATCATAACTATTTAACTTTTCTGTTGACTGAAAATATCTATTCTGGTTTGATCGAAAATTTTATTCTGGTTATAGTACATTTCATGCTATCTGATTCTGATCCACAAAAGAGTGGTGCTGATTACTGAAGATTTAGTTTTACATATTTTTCAGGATTTGCCGACTCCGTGGGGTGCCATTTTGTCTAGCCCGGCAGTGTGGGCTACCTGTGTAGCTCACTTTGCCAATAATTGGGGATTTTATACCTTGCTCACCACGCTGCCAAGTTACATGAAAAATATACAGAAATTTGATATACAGGATGTAAGTAGACACTTGGTATACATGATATAAGTACAGACAGACAGAGGGACAGACCATCAGATTGGCAGACAGAGTTGGCTTTGATGGAATGGAACGTTTTGGTACCATGGCCCTGCTTAGTATTTTAACTTTTTACCACACTAAAAAATTTTTGGCTCATCTTTAATGAAAGCATTTTGTATGGGAGAAACTTAACATGATTCAGATGATAACCTTTGCTACCAAAAGGGAAGAAAACATTTTGAGAAAAGGAGAAAATGGTGGTTACCAGCATTTTCTCCTATTCCCAGGCCTCCTTCCTCAAGGTTTTTAGAAGTCGGATTGTGTGGTAAAGGGTTAACTCTGTAACAGACAACAAAATGTTGGACTGCTCCAAATTGAAACCCTCTGCAGACTCTGAGATTGAAAACATGACTCAAAATCTGAAACTTACCTTTGGAGGGGTAGAAACCACTGTGGGGAAAGGATAAAATGCTGGGCTCCAGCATTTTCTCCTTCTCCCATAATGTTTTCAAAGGACTTTTTCCTCAAGGTTGTTAAAAGTTGGGATTGTGTGGTAAAGGGTTAAAAAGATCTTTCTTTCACCCTTTGCCAAATGATCTGGTGTACACAAACTTTCAGGCTGGTCCAAATTGAAAGCTTTTGTAGACAACAGATTAAATGTCACTCAAATGATTTAATTTTTCTTTGAAAGGTTACAAAACATTTTTGGGAAAAGGAAAAAATGTTTCTCAATGCTTTCAAAAGCTTTCTTCTTCAGGGGTGTTAAAACTTTGGATTGTTTGGTGAAGTGTTAAGAAGAAATATTCTGAATGCATGTGGGAAAGGATAAAACATCAAGCAGCCTTAACCCTTTACCAGACGACAAAATTTTTGCCTTCTCCAAATTGAAAGCATTTGCTGACGACAATTTCAATTTAGCCAAAATGGTGCAATTTTTCTTTGATAGGGTAGAAAACATTGTGGGAAAAGGAGAAAATGCTGGTCCTTTTCCCACAATGTTTTCAAAAGGCTTCTTTCCCAGGGGCATCAAAAGGCATCATTGTGCGGTAAAGGGTTAACCATTACACCTATAGAATGAGGTTTGTCCCTCATGATGTTGATTTCCCTGTACCATTTTGCAGATATTTATTTATCACATAGCTTCCTTTGTTTTCAGTGTAATGTAGCTATTACCAATGTTCCTAATCTTACACACATTTGTAGTCAGATTTTGTGATGTCACAGGAGCATTATGTTTCATGGTTTATCAAAAATTGAATTTCTGCCCGTTATTTCAAAATTATTTCTGCCTGTTATTTCACAATTAAGTCAGACACACATATATATTTTAACCATGCCCTGTGAAAAGGGGATCTAATGCATTTGCAAATAGTATCAACCCAGATTATCCGATGCAGTCCACGCAGGCTGACCAGGGTCAGAACTTTTTTTCTGTTGGTAAATTTTCAGCATGTCCAAGGACCAGTCTTTGTAATAATTCAGTCAGTTATTAACCCTTTCCCAAACAACAAATTTTGGACTGGTCCAAATTGAAAGAGTTTGCAGAGGACAATTTCAAATTTGATGAAAATGGCAGAAAGTTATCAAAAAGGGTAGAAAACACTGTGGGAAAAGGAGAAATTGCTCGTTACGAGCAATTTCTCCTTTTCCCACAGTGTTTTCAAAAGACTTGTACTGCAGACACGTGAAAACCAGGGCTTGTTTGGGAAAGGGTTAAAGAAAATGGATTTTATGAATCCGTACTTTTATGGTGTCTAGCTTGCTTTAACTCTTTACCAAATGACAAAATTTTAGACTAGTCCAAACTGAAAGCATTTGCAGACGACAAATTAAATGGGACTTAAAAAATGAAATTTGTTATGGGATGGTTAGAAAACATTGTAGGAAAAGGAGAAAGTGCTGGTTACCAGCATTTTCTCCTTTTCCCACAATTTTTTCAAGAGGCTTCCCCTTTAGGGTCATTAAAAGTCGGGATTGTGTGGTAAAGAGTTAATACATCACAGACAGGCACTAAATAACTTTTTGCCAGAGCTAGGCTCATATATATATATAGAGAGAGAGAGAGAGAGAGCTGCTTAGTTCTCATACAGGCATGGGTCATCATTGTGTAGGGACTCTTGGGACAATAATATTGTTGACATTGAGAAAAAAATATTTACAGGAGAATTTTCTGCTATCTGCTGCAAATTTGTTTTGGTAGATGATAAATGCTGCTAAACTTGTGTTTGTAACCTCATTTTACTCATTCACCCTTTACCAAACAATCCTGTATCTTAACTCTTTACCGAATGATAAAATTTTAGATTGGTCCAAAGTCAAACCATGCAGACAACAAATAAATGTGACTGAAAAATTGAAATTTGTTTTGGAAAGGATAGAAAGATTGCGGGAAAAGGAGGAAATGCTGGTTACCAGCATTTTCTCCTTTTCCCAAAATGTTTTCAAAAGGCTTCTTTCATGATAGGGTTGTTAAAACTCGGGACTGTGTGCTAAAGGGTTAAGGACCCTGTGGAAGAAGGCTTTTGAAAACATTGCTGTAGAAAATGTTGAAGAAAATGCTGGAAATCAGCATGTTCTCTTTTTTCTACAATTTATTCTACATTTTTTTTTTTAAAATTTAATCCCATAATTTGCGCAACATATAATTTTTCATCTGCAAATGCTTTCAATTTGGACATGTCAACAATTTTGTCATGTGTTTATTTATGGGAGTTTATTATCTAAGAGATATCACAGCAACATTCTGATTTCTTGCCGAAAGGTACGGAATACAGGTAGGGCCATCGCTTTTGAATGTGTTGATTTGAAAGGCAAATTCAATAGTACGATGACAATAACCCAAAATCACGAAACTATGATGATGAAAACGCGACAGTACAGTGATCATAACGTGATACTAAGATGGTGAAAACGCAAAAGTATGGTAGTTCGATGATGATAGTGCAATATAATATTGTGTTTTCTCCATCGTAATATCACGTTATCACCATCGTACTGTTGCCTTTTCATCATCGTTGTTTAGCGGTTTCATATTATTGTCATCATACTATCGAGTATTGTGTTTCAAATTTACAAATTCAAAGGCGATGGCCCTATCGGTATTCCGTATAAAGGAGCCAAAACTGCTGCTTCACATTCCGCCAACAGAGACCTTACTCCATTATTCCATTACCGCAAAGTGCAGACTTTTAACGATGGTGAGAAAGAAGGCTTCACAAAACATTGTGGGGAAAGGAGAAAATGCTGGTAACCAGCATTTTCTCCTTTTCCCAAAATGTTTCCTACCCTATGAAAGATAAGCTTTCTGTTGTGAGTAACGTTTAATTTGTCGTCTGCAAATGCTTTCAATTTGGACAAGGCTAAAATTTTTTCGTCTGGTAAATAGTTAATTCTGCCTTTATTTTTAGAATGGGTTATTGTCTGCTTTACCATATTTGGGCTGCTGGATGGGTCAGGTATGTTCAGGCTTTATAGCGGACTATTTGAGAAGTAGGGGAATACTCTCTACCCTGAATACCCGGCGAGTCCTTACTTTCTTTGGTATGTATACTGCTGTTTTTATTTTAACCTTGTACCAAACAAGCATGAGTTTCAAAGACCCTCAGAAAGAGGGCTTTTGGAAACCTTGTGGGAAATTGAGAAAATGCAGGTAACAAGAATTTTCTCCTTTTCCCACAATGTTTTATGTCCTTTCAAAGACTAGTTTTATAAGTTTAGCCAAATTTTATGTGTTGTCTGTAAATGCTTTCAATTTAGGTAAGTCTTCAAACTGTACTCTATTATTTTTTGTCTTTACATGTGTTCATATAAAGAGCAAAAAAGTGTGTTGTGAAGTAGCTTAATTGTTTACTAAATGGCAGAAATGTTGACTTGTCCAAACTGAAAACATTTGCAAATGACAATTCAAATATGACTCAATTGATGGAACTTGTGTTTGAAAGGGTAGAAAACGTTGTGGAAAAGGGAAAAAATGCTGGTTATCAGCATTTCCTCCTTTTTCCACAATGTTTTCGAGAAGCTTATTTCTCAGGGTCTTTGAAACTCGGGATTGAGTGGTAAAGTTTTAAGACACAGAGCAACCAGTTTCAGCAGTATCCATATTTAGTTGGTTACACCCAATTCTGTAAGTTTTTAAGACTGACTGGATTTACAGATCCATAATTACATGTATGTTATCACTTGCTTTGTATAATGTATCACAAAGATGTCTTTAACTCCCATTTGCCAGATGCCAAGCCCCGTAGCTCAGTCGGTAGCATACAGGACTTGAGAACAGGAGGTCGCTGGTTCGATCCCCGGGTTGGCCAATTTCTTTCCGAGGACTGATAATAGTCATTGCGACAGGATTCATTCCCCTCTCACCGCTGACCATTGTTTCGACGATGGTTTGTGTGGGAAAGCAGCCAGTGCCTTGGAAAGAATATTGTGCAGAGCACTGGTAAAAGAAACTCCAGGAAAGCATGGATAGGTGCACTGGCTGCTGCAATATAACTGAAATAATGTTGAAAACGGCGTTAAACACCATACAATCAATCAATCAACCCATTTGCCAGAGCATGGCTCAAATGTTTATGTGCAGTTTTCTTTCTTTACAGGTTTGGTGACCCCAGGAGTGATGCTGATTTGTATACAGTTTGCCAAGTGTAATCACGTCGCTGTAGTTGTACTGTTAGTGGCATGTTTGGGTTCCTTGGGCTTTACCATGGGGGGTTTCCAAGTAAACCATATAGATCTCTCGCCTAACTTTGCAGGTAAGATATTGATCATTTTTGAAGAAGAGGTATCTTGTATACATAATTTTTGTGATCTGAGGACTTGATTAAATTATTCTAAATCTTATCACAGATATCTCACCCAACTTTGTGGGTAAGCCGTTTGTAAATTTTGGAGAAGAGATAACGTCCATACATATTTTTTGTGATCAACTTAATTTCTCATTTCTTTAACCCTGTATCACACAGTTCTGATTTGGAGGTAGAAGGTGGTTCAAATGATGGATTTTTTTCTTTTAAAGATTAGAAGACATTGTTGGAAAAGGAGAAAAAAAATGGTTACCAGCATTTTCTTCTTGTCCTACAATGATTTCAAAAGTCTTCTCAATCAGGGTCGCTAAAATTCAGGATTGTGTGGGAAGAAGAGTTCAGGAGATGAGAAAGAAAGTCAGGGTTATTTCTCCTGCCAATGTTTTCAAAAGCCTTCTTTCTCGGGGTTGGTAAAACTCAGGATTGTGTGATAAAGGGTTAATACAGACCAGTCTAAAATTTTGTCATCTGGTAAAAGATTAACCCTTAGACTGCTAAGCGCAACTCACTGACCTTTTGCGGACAGTGCAGACCAAGATCAGACTGCACAGAATGTGCAGTCTGATCTTTGAATTACACTGTCAGATAAGGAGATATTTTTTCTCAAAAAGTTAGTTTGAAATAGCATAATTCAGGTTTTTACTATTAGCTTGAAAATTTCATTTAACTTATTTAGCAGGATAAAGGTTAAGTATTGTACATTTTACAGGTGTATTGATGGGTTTATCCAACAGTTGGGCAACAATACCTGGATTTCTAGGCCCCCAGATTGTGGGATGGGTGACCAAAAACCATGTAAGTTATTTAATCCTTTGCCACACAATAAAATTTCAGACCTGTTCAAATATGGAGCATAATTTGCAGATAACAAAATAAATGTGACTAAAAAAGATGAGATTTTCTTTTTGAAAGGTAGAAAACATCTGACATTGTTTTCAAGTGCCTAGCTTCCTAGCCTTGTTAAAATTTTAGGTTTACCAGCATTTTCTCACTTTGCCCACATTGTTTTCAAGTGCCTCTTTAGGGTCATTCATATTTGTTAAGTAAAGGGTTAAAAGAGAAAATCAATGCAAGACTTATTTTACCACAGGAAACCAGAGCAAGATGGCAAATAGTGTTCTACCTAGCCGCTGGCATCTACTTTCTAGGAGCCATACTGTATGTTGTGCTGGCAAGGGGAACTGAACAGTCATGGAATGACCCGCAGAAAGGTATTTCCTTCGCCCATAAAGACAAATCATCGCATCCACAGCGGCAACAAGTTCAGTATCAACGAAATCAAGTCATCTCAGAACAATCAACTTAGTGGAAATGTGATATTGCAAACACTAGAAATGATAAAGCAGAGTGTTTATTTTTCACTTCTTTAGCTCCACTGACTGAAGGCCAGCGGGCTTATGTCATGGGCGGTATCTTGCATGTGTGCGTGTGTGTGTGTGTTAACTTTAATTTCACACAACTTCTTCTCTAAAACTACCCATCCAGTTTTGATGAAACTTACAGAAATGTTATTGCCCTCTTCAGGAATCCTTCAAAGAAATTTTATTCCAATGAAAACTCCGATTGGCATGACAACATAACTGATAAATATTGAAAATCTGTAAAACTCTTCTTATCAGAAACAATAAGGCCTAGGGCTACAAACTTTAGCATGTACCTTCATCTAATAGACCTCAACCAAATTCCTTGAAATTATAGCCCTTGGGTCAAAATTGGCCTTGCCTCATGGGTCACAAGTTTTAAAAATCTTCTTTTTTCTAAACCATATACTATAGGGCTACCAAATTTTGCGTGCACCATCATCTAGTTACTCCTACTAATGTTATTCACATTATAGCCTTGCGATCAAAATAGGCCCCAACCAAGGGCTCACAAGTGTTGCATGGGCTTTTATGCTGAAACTTCAGAAAATCTTTTGATCCTAACTGTAAGGCCTAGGGCTACCAAATTTGGCATGCAGCTTCATATGGTAGACCTTCTACCACAGTTGTCCCATTTATAGCCCTGGGGTCGAAATCGGCTGCACCCTGGTGTGTCACAACCTTTATATGGGCTTACAAACTGAAAAAATCGTCTGTTTCCTAACTGTAATATTTAGGCTTACAAAATTTTGCATGTAGCTCCATCTAGTGGACCTGTAGGAAGATTGTTAAAACCATAGACCTAGGGGAACACATTTAACAAAGGCTTAGATAGTGAAAACTTTGAAAATATCCTTTTAGTATATGAAGTCACTATACCCCCCCACCTACAAAGTAGAGGGGGGTATACTGGTTTCACCATGTCTGTCTTTCTGTCTGTCCGTCCGTAAATCTATCAACCCATCTGTCTTGTTTTCGTTTCCGTGTTCTTACTCAGAAGCCATTTGACCTAGGATCCAAAAACTTTATACCAGTGTTGCTTGTGACCCAGGGAGGTGCCCTATAATTTTTGGGTCACATGGGTCAAAGGTCAAGGTCCCTGATGATCTTTCTTTTTGAAAACCATTTCCTTTCTCTGATTGTGCTGCTTCAGTGACAGGGTACTGGTGGGGGTATCTGTCTGCTTTGTGACAGTTTTATTAAACTTATGGGTGTGTACTATCGGAAATAACTCCTGTTGTAACAGATATATGGTTCTTACCATTTACCTCCCTTGACTATCACACTGCACCAATACATGATTGATGTTGGGTATTCATTTTTTTTTTCAAAAAAAATGTTTAGTTTTCGGTGAGAGAGATTTATTTTGATTTTTATATTTATGCTCAGATCAGTCTAATATTTAGTATAAAGTAAGGTTTCTATCATTCAGTTTTTTTTCCAGACCTTTACCATTTATGCCTTTGAAAATGTGTTTTCTGTTTCTAGGATCTGAAAATCTTCTTATCAAAGCACTAGTTTTTAGATTTCGTTGATTCATTGATATTTTGTATGAATAATATTTTATTAGACCTGCTTGTATTCACTGACATAATCTTTGCATTTCAATAAGATAAGCTTTTTTGCGGGGGATGGGGGAGGGGTGGGGCTGGGCTGAGCTGGGCATTTTTTTTCTATGAAAGTTTATTGCCATTCAGACTTCTTATGATTTCTGTCTCTTGTCAATTAAGTGCATGATACATATACATCTGTTTAAAAGGCAGTCGAGCGATACAGATCAATCACACCATCTTGTTCATTTTTTTTTTCAACTCTCTAACAGACAACAATATTTTAAGACTAGTCAATATTGAAAGCATTCGCACGTGATACAGTAAATATGGCTCAAATGATTGAATTTTACTTTGAAAGGGTAAAAAGATTTGTGGAAAAAGGAGAAAATGTTTGTTACCGGTATTTTCTCCTTTTCCCACAATGTTTTTTAAAGCCTTCCAACTGAAGATTCATAAAACTTGGGATTGTTTGCTAAAAGATTTATGTGGTCTTATTGCACTATTGAGTAATCATATGAGTCATGCTTTGTTGAAAGGGGGTTTAATGCATTTGCAGAATGTATCGACCCATGTCAGCTTGCACGGACTATGTCAGCCTGCATGGACTACGCAGCTGACATAGGTCGAAAGTTTTTGCTATTGGTAAATTTTTAGCCTATCCAAGGACCTTACGACCTCATGATCCAGTTGGTTGTAAGACAAAATGGTGTTTATGGATCTGTAATTATGTGACAACTTGCTCGGTATAATGAAACATAGAAATCTATCAAACCCCCGTTTCCCAGAGCATGGCTCATATATACTTCCCTATTGGACAATCCTTTCGGATAGAAAAAAATGCAATACATCAGAGATTTAACCTATTGCTATACAGATAATATACAGATCAAATGGTGGCCACCAGCAATTTCTCTTTTTCCCACTATGTTTGAAAATCCTGTCTACCTCCTGTTCTTAAAAACATGGGATCGTTTGGTAAAGGGTGAATACAGAGACACAAACTTGTGACATAAGGAGAACTGGCTCATTGTTGGGAAAATTCTCCTTTTTACCAGAATGAATTCAAAATAGGTTGCTATGAGACAAAAAAATGTGGTCTGACATGTATCAACCCTTTACCACACAATCCTGGCTTTAATGGACCCTGAAGATGATAGCTTTTGAAAACATTGTGGGAAAAGGAGAAAATGCTGGTAACTAGCATTTTCACCTTTTCCTACAATGTTTTCTACCCCATCAAAGACATCATCATTTTAGCAACATTTGATTTGTCATCTGCAAATGCTTTAAATTTGGTCGCTTCCAAAGTTTTGTGGTTTGGTAAAGAGTTAACTATTTATCAAACAGTGCAAAATTTTGGACTATTGTGATGGCATTTTCAGTCCACAAATAAAATGTGGCTCAGATGATGGAATTTGTGTATGAAAGAATATAAAACATTGTGGGAAAAGGAGAAAATGCTGGTAACCAGCATTTTCTCCTTTTCCCACATTGTTTTCAAAAGCTTTCTTCCACAGGGTTGTATAGTTTGTATATTGGGCTAAAGCAGGTATAAAATGTAGGCATTTTTATTTTGCTCAAACTTCTGTATAACACAATGATGGTTGGATTTTAATACATTTGTTGTCAAGTTATTTTTTTTTCAATACCTTCATTTCTGTGAGAAATATTTGGAAATGGTTGTTAAGGGAACAGAATTTTGTACTGTTACTTCTTTATGTTATTATCTCTTTAAATAACCCTTTACCAAAGAATCCCATGTTTTCATGTACCTGTGGAAAAAGACTTTCCAAAAACATTGTGGGAAAAGGTGAAAATGCTGGTAAGTGCAAATTTTGGACTATTGTGATGGCATTTTCAGTCCACAAATAAAATGTGGCTTAGATGATGGAATTTGTGTATGAAAGAATAGAAAACATTGTGGGAAAAGGAGAAAATGCTGGTAACCAGCATTTTCTCCTTTTCCCACATTGTTTTCAAAAGCTTTCTTCCACAGGGTTGTATAGTTTGTATATTGGGCTAAAGCAGGTATAAAATGTAGGCATTTTTATTTTGCTCAAACTTCTGTATAACAAAATGATGGTTGGATTTTAATACATTTGTTGTCAAGTTATTTTTTTTTTTCAATGCTTTCATTTCTGTGAGAAATATTTGGAAATGGTTGTTAAGGGAACAGAATTTTGTACTGTTACTTCTTTATGTTATTATCTCTTTAAATAACCCTTTACCAAAGAATCCCATGTTTTCATGTACCTGTGGAAAAAGACTTTCCAAAAACATTGTGGGAAAAGGTGAAAATGCTGGTAAGCAGCATTTTCTCCTTTTTCTTCAATGTTTTGTGCCCTTTCAATTACAGATCAAAATATTGTAGTTAAATATGATTTCCTGTCTACAAATGTTTTCAAAATGGTCTAGTCCAAAATTTTGTCGTTTGGTAAAGGGTAAAGATATAATGTTTATTGGGCATGTGCAATGTTTACCAAACAACAAAACTTAAAGACTTGTCCAGATAGAAAGCATTTGCAGACGACAAAATAGATACGATTCAAGAATTGAAATTTGGTTTGGGAAGGATAGAAAACATTGTGGGAAAAGAAAAAATGCTTCTTTCCAGCATTTTCTCCTTTTCCCACAATTCTTTCAAAAGCTTTCTATCTCAGGGTTGTTTAAAGTCAAAATCATGTGGTAAAGGATTAAAGGACAGGTGTATGAATAGAAGACAAGTATATTTAAGCAATGCTCTGGAAAAAGGGGGTTTAATGTATATCTTTGATGCATTATACTAAGCATGTCATCATACAATTATGGATCCATAAAATCCATTTTGTGTAACAACTGACTGATTCATGAGGTAGTTGACACACAGAAGATTGACCAATAGCAAAATTTTTCAACCCAGGTCAGCATGCACGGACTGCGTAGGATGACCTAGGTCGATACTTTTTCCAGATGCATTAAACCTCTTTTTCATAAAGCATGGCTCATTCTTAATTCCACTTGAAAAGGTCCAAAATCATATTAAAGATAGGTTTAAAACCAAACCTGCAGCAAATTTATAGCCCCGAGTGTCTGTATTCTGTGATGAGAAACGATGTAATAAACATGAAGAGTTTAATCAAGAAAATTAACGAGAAAGTACTTAGCTTCATAAAAGACTCCTTTCTGATAATTTTCATGTTAAGATTATTGCTGATTTTATTTTCAATGTTCTGGTGCATCAATAAAAGTACATACTGTTGGGCTTCTTGTGCAAAAATTGCACGACCTAATTCCAGTAGCTGGGTAGTAATACATGTACTTATTATTATTGCCAGTCCAATAGCGTTATCTGTCTTTGGGCACTCTCAAGGATATTTGGTAAAAATTGAACAAGTTTTGCAAAAGAGGGTGATATTATCAGGACATACATGGTACTTGTAATGTAGATTAAACGTTAACTGACCCATAAAGAGAGCCACAATTGAAAAATGATAGCCCAAATATACCTACTATTGCAATGAAATGTACAGTGTACCTCCATTAGTGTGGATGGTTGCATTTGATTATACTTTGTATATGATACCACTGATTTTTGTTTACAAATGGTCCTGGTAGCAGGTCTAAACACACTTTAAACTTGGGAGAGTTTTTCAGCTGGAAACATGAAGTATTACTGCAGATAGCGATAAACTGCTGCAGTTTTGGAGAAAGGATACTATATACAAATGAGAAAAAAACAATATCAGTTTCTTTCAGCCAGGATATTTTTTCTTTTCTTTTATGCTTTTTTTCTCATATTCGGCTGGTATTCAGATGCAGTAAAATATTCAGATACAATAAAATATTTGAATATTGGTAAGGCTTATGAGCTGACTGAATCCAGAGGTAGAATGGTCCTTGGACATGTATAAAACTTTCACTTAGCAAAAAGTTTCGACCCATGTCAGCCTGCACAGTCACAGGCTGACATGGGTCGAAACTTTTTACGGATACGTTACACTTCCCTTATACAAAGCATGGCTCATCTAAAATAGTGTAATTATCAGGCTATAATCCTCTACGATGTGGTGTAATGAATAATGGGGTGTAAGAAACATATTTTATGTCATTGAGTAAACAACCAGCTCTATATTTTCATGAGAATTGAAGTTTTGAATCTTGTCCTGGGTCTAAAGTTTCCTATAGTGTTCTAGGTATTACATGTACAAGGTATTATGAGAAAATATTTTATGTCTAAATTTGAGCCATGCTCTGTGACAAGGGGGTATAGTGCATCTGCAAAAAAGGATCGACCCATGTTAGCCTGCGCAGGCTTACCTGGGTCAAAACTTTTTGCCTTGGTAAATTTTCTGCATGCCTAAGAACCATTCTGCCTTATGATTCAGTCTGTTGTAAGACAAAATGGATTTTATGGATCCAAAGTCATGTGATTGTGATGACTTGCTTGGTTTCATCACAATCATGCTTTACAGAGGTGCATTAAACCCCCTTTTGCCAGAGTATGACACAGAGAGAGAGAGAGAGAGAGAGAGAGAGAGAGAGATTACAACATGTCTTGCCTTGAATTCACAATATTTGGGTATTTGAATATTGATTTTATCGATGTTGATTTTGTGATAATAAATTTTGCGTTTTTTCTTTTT
Source organism: Tridacna gigas (assembly GCA_945859785.2). Lineage (NCBI taxonomy): Eukaryota > Metazoa > Mollusca > Bivalvia > Cardiida > Cardiidae > Tridacna > Tridacna gigas. The sequence goes on along the minus strand of OX244028.2, from coordinate 44,631,165 downwards.
ACTCCAACTATTTATATTGTCAAATTATTGAATGAATTTAAATAAAGTCATGTCAGTCAAATGAAAAAACTTGTTGTCCAGAATTACCTTTTCTATTAACTCTTAAAGTCTTTACCAGACAGCAAAATTTTAGACTTGTCCAAGTTAAAAGCATCTGCATATTAATTTACAAATTATAATTGGCTGAATTGGTGAAGTATGTCCTTAGAATGGTAAAAAAAAATTTTCAGAAAAAAAGAAAATTCTTGTTACTAGGTAGTAATTCGCTCGGTTGATGAAATTTATCCCTAGAAAGGTAGAAATCCTGATGAGAAAATGCTGGTAAACAGTTTGTAGTAGGCTGAATTGATGAACTATAAATGTCTGAAGAATCGTAGAAAACCTTGTAGGAAAAGGAGAAAATGCTGGTAACCAGTTTGTTATTGGCTGAATTGATAAAACTTGTCTTTAGAATGGTAATAAACCTTGTGAGAAAAGGAGAAAATGCTGGTAACCAGCATTTTCTCCTTTTCCCACATTGTTTTTCAGAACCTTCTTCCTCAGGTGCTAGGATTGTTTGGTTAAGGGTTCACACATAACCATCTCCAGATGACCTTTTTTTGCCATGCAGCAGGCCATGTTGGAAAATACTTATATTGTAGCAGAATTATTGTATTTATTTTACAATAGGCTCCAGTTCTTCTATTTTCACATTATTTTTTATATCTAATCATATGAGCTGTGCTCTGACAAAAGGGAGCTTAAGGCATCTCCATAATGCATCATACCAATCTAGATATCACCCAAGTATGAATCCATAAATTCCATCTCGTCAAACAACCGACTGCATCATGAGGTAGAAGTATCCCTTGAGATGCAGAAAATTTTAAGATAGCGAAAAGTTTCGGCCCATGTCAGCCTGCACACTCCACGCAGGCTGACATGGGCCGAAACTTTTCGCAAATGCATGAAGCCCCCTTTTCACAGAGCATTGCTCATTTATATACTCTTAACCACACAATCCTATACTTTAATGATCCTAAAAAAGATGACTTCAAAACATTGTGGATAATGAAGAAAATGCTGGTAAGCAGCATTTTCTCCTTTACTACCATGCTCGCTACCAATACAAAATGCCAGGTCGCTCTATCTTTTGTTTAATTTTTAAATTTTAAAATTCATTTCTTTGCCAGTGACTAAAACTTGGACTGACTGCAAAATAACAGATTGCCATCTTCACAATATTTTCGATACTTTTGAATGGTATGATTTAAATTTATGTGCATTTCAACACCTGCTTTGATTTTTTTTTTTTTTCCCTTTAAGGGATGTCACTCTTCATAATTTATAATTAAAGGCTATTTGGGTTTCCTCCCTTAGACCATGAAATGATTGAAAAAAGGCAATCTTCAGTGATTAGAGATACAAACAATAAGTTACTCAGCTTATACTGATTGACAAATGTCCAAAAATGATTATCATAAAAAAGATAAGAATATCCATGTATGAAATGTAATTTTGATTCTGTATATAAAGTTTATGCACATTTTATAATTTCTGCTAGCATCTATGATTCAAGTCGACAAATTAGACTTCAGAGATTTCAGTAACAGGGTAACTGTGAAGTAATGACAGCTACATGTACCTCAAGATTTTGCATTGGCCAAATCTTCCTTGGGCCAAATCTTCTTACAGGTGTATATTTTTTACACAACATTGTTGTGATGCCCAAATGTGATTATTAATCAAGATTGGTAAACAGTAGTTTTAGACAGTTTCAGAAAATTGCAAGTTCAGGTAAAAGGATTTATAGAGTACATGAATTAAAGATTAACCCTTTACCAGACGACAAAATTTTAGCCTTTTCCAAATTGAAAGCATTTGCAGATGACAATTTCAGTGTGGCTCAAATGGCGCAATTTTTCTTTGATAGGGTAAAAAACATTGTGGGGAAAAGGAGAAAATACTGGTTACCAGCATTTTCTCTTTTTCCCACAATGTTTTCAAAAGGCTTCTTTCCCAGGTTCACTAGAAGGCGGCATTGTGCTGTAAAGGGTTAAAAGGGAATAGATAGTCACATAATCACAAAAGCTAAATGTGCTTCTAATACAATTTTCATGATTTTTTTATTATTATTATTCAATTACTTTAAATATTCCCAAGATTTGTTTTTGACATTTTTTAATTAGTATTGAAATTGATAAGAATGTAATTATAATAAAATGCTATATTGTAGTGTTTTTCTCCGATGGGAAAAAAAAAAGATGTTGGCTATGAAAGCCAAGTATAGATAAAGGTTTACTAAATATTACACTGCATTATCTCTATCAGTATTAAACTTTAAGCTAAACCTCCAGTCAATTTACTCTACACTTCCTTTTTACCAAACTTGTTAGGAATATACAAAAATTTCTGTCCCCCCTTGACTGAAAAAAAAAAAAAAATCATCCCTTGATATGAACCTTAGCTGAAAGAGGAAGTATTAATTTAAATATTTCATTGTACATTAAGCGTTAACCACAAAAGCCCAACTTTAAATGACCCTGAAAGAGAAGGCTTTTGAAAACATTGTTGGAAAAGGAGAAAATGCTGGTCAATTTTTTCTTCCAAAACATCAAAGCTTGTAACATGTCAAGGATCTGATAGGAACTAAAGTACACACACTACATCTATTTTTTTACAGCTCACCTGAGCACAAACTGCCCAAGGGTATAGAGTTGTGTAAAGGTTATGGCCCTCGCCCATGGTGAGCTTTTTTATTGGTCACTAGACTGATTAGAGAGATGGCAAACTTCGGAAACCTGTCAGGGCAAACTGATGTAACTGCAACTCGTAATAGCTTTAACTTACATCGTTTATACCTGCTGTGATGACCTTGCTACAAAAACTACTTTTGACCCAGATAAGCGCACTTCTATTGACCCAGATAAGCGCACTTTTGACCCAGATAAACGCAGGAACAGTAATTAGCTGTAAACAGTTAAGTAATGTCAAGTAATCCCATAATAACTTTTAAATTATGTAATAAAATAGCGGTTACAATTTGTTTAGTGTTGAAGTATGTCATAATTACAGTATCATCAAAATCTCTGGCCAGCAAAAACTGGAGCAATTTACTTTCAACACAATTATAAGAAATAGGGTCAGTGATTAGCAGAAACTTTATGAATGAAACGAGTGCGAATTAAGTGTATTGGGTGATGTGAATACATCTTGTAGTCGTCTGCTGTCCATATCATTCGGCAAATTTTGAGTGATTCGTTGATAGTTATATGTAGTTACGGGATGGGCCAAGTTGTGACGAGTGCTCTTCGTATATGTAGCAGGTGTTGAAAAGATGATAGGTCATTTTGGTCTTGAGAGGAATAAAATCGCAACAGAAAGGAGTCTGTAAGGAAACATTACTGTAAAAGTATTTGAAAATTTAGATTGCTCTGCCTAAAAGAAAACTGATGTAAATGCAACTCGTAACAGCCGTAAGTTTAAAATAGTAACTCCTGTTGGTCGTTTAATGCAGGGATCGTATATGTGAGGCGAAGCGTGTGAAGTCCTGGGGACAAAGGGTATAGAGTTATGTAAAGGTTATGGCCCTCGCGGAGAGGCCATTTCATAAACATTTTCAGAATGGACTGGTGATTCACCGCTGGCAACCTTAGTACCCAGACTGTCCATTCACAATACTGACTGCTTCCGCATCTTTCAGCGTATGATATATTAACCCTTAGGCTGCTAAGTGTGACTCACTGACCTTTTTGAGGATAGTATAGATAAAGATCAGACTGCACAGAATGTGCAATCTGATCTTGGATCTATACTGTCCGATAAGGAGATATTTCTTTTTCCAAAAAAGAATAAGTCTGACATAGAACTATTTGGGTTTTACTACCGGTTTGAAATTTAATTTCAATGTTTTAGCGGGATAAGGGTTAAATTGTTTTCACAGCCCCTCTTCCTCTCCTCCAGCCATGGCACTACCATTTACACAGTCACTTACATGTTTTCTCTTGGTGGATTTCTACAGACTGGTATCAGTCGGTTAACCCTTGACCAAACAAACCTGTGGGGCTTTGAAAATATAGTTGGAGAAACTGCATGTATTCAGCATGTCCTCTTTTTTCCTCAGCTAGCGTTTTTCACTCATTTGAAAGATTTTTAAAATTTTGTCAAATAGAACATTTTCATCAAGGATGAAAAAACCCTGAAACTGTAACACAAATAAGCTCACTAACTGTTATATTCTCCATATCTGAATCAACAGACCAGGGAAAAAGTCTTTGCAAAGTGCAGATTCAGACAAGACTGTTCAGAACATGCAATCAGATCTTGGATCTCTCATGCCAGTTTTCCGAGTTATTCTTCTCAAGACAGCAATGGTCCTGCTATATTTAGGCTGCTTTTCCAAGCTTAACATGTCTATTTTAAAAACTTAGCGCTCTAAGTGTGCAAATGTCAGCAACATGTTTGTCTGATCAGCTATTCCATATTGGTCAACTCTCATCCTTTCCACATTTCAGATAAAGAGATCAAGGCTACCACAGTTATGCTCTTGATGAATGACTCAAATACAATTACCTTTGTTGGCTATGAACAAGTAAAGCTGCTTTTGAAGACAATAAAAGATAAAGATCAGACTGCCCTTTGAACGCAATGCAATTCAATATCAGAGACGTTCATATCTTAGATCTAATTGTCTGTTTATTTGGGATGTATGGGGGGGGGGGGGGGGGGGGGAGAAACAACCATGAAATTGTAGCCTATTGTTTGATATTGTTTTCCTGACAGTAAAAGGCTAGTCGATAAACTGAGTATTTTAAGTCATAACCAAACTATCCTTTTTTAATGCCCATGAGAAAGAAGTTGAAAACATTGTGAGAAAAGGGGAATATGCAGGTTACCATTTTCTCCTTTTCCCATGTTTTTTTTATCCTTTCAACGATTCAAATCACCATTTGGTCTACATTTAATTCGTTATGTGCAAATGCTTTTTATTTGGACAAGTCTAAAATTTCATCATTTGGTTAAGAGTTGACCGTTAGGGAGCTACTGGGTATCTACATTCTTTAAAAGTATAATGTAGGGGAAAATTTGCCAGCAGACATTTGGACTGGACGATTTGGCCCGCTAAAAAATAGGTAGGACAGTTTGTCAAGATGAATATGATGTCTTGTTAAAAGTGGAAAAATGAAAGGCCCACAAGCAGCCAAAAGTAAACAATTCCAAAGTTATGATGCAGGCATATCTAATACAGCTTTTATATGTTACAATACAGTTACCAAAGTTGCCAAAGTTACAGAAAAGAATATATGTATTTTTTCACTCTTTGAAAGGGTTGGTAGGTACTGCTGTTCATGATGAGTAACATCTAAAACTTGATAATGGATATTGCTGATCAGAATTGTCACATATTTTTTACGTTCTATTGCTGTCAGCTGGCAAACATAGCCTATATTTTAACCAATCGTCAAACTACTAATTTGTAAAAGACAGTTTAAAAAAGTGGGATCCTACATGGCTCATCTGTAGCGGTGTAGAATTTTTTGTCCCATACATAGTTCAAACATCTACCTTTTGATTTGTGATTTCAAATGACTGAAGTTATTCAGTGTAGACCAATTACAGTGCTTACAGCACTTTGATTTAATTGTGCTGTGTCCATCGTCCGTCATGCCGTGTGCGTAGTCTGTCCTCCAGGCATCAACAATTACCTCGTGTGCACTCTAGGGGCCACATTTTCAGTCAAATACTCATGAAACCTGGTCAGAATGTTGGTCTTGATAGTATCTCGGACAAGTTTGAAATGGGTCATGTCAGGTCAAAAAGTAGGTCACCAGTTCAAAATTTAGCAAAACCTTATGTGCACTCTAGAGGCCACATTTTTAGGCCTATACTCATGAAACTTGGTCAGAATGTTTGTGTTGATAAAATCTCACACAGGTTTGAAATTGGGTTATGCTGGGTCAAAAAGTAGGTCACCAGATCAAAATTTATAAAAACCTTGTGTGCACTCTAGAGGCCTCATTTTTAGTTTAATAGTTATGAAACTTGGTCAGAATACTTGTCTTGATGATGTCTCAGACAAGTTTGAAACTGGGTCATGTTGGGTCAAAAAGTAAGTCACTGGGACAAATCTTTGAAAAAACATTGTGTGCAATCTAGAGGCCACATTTTCAGCCATAAAGTCATGAAACTTAGTAAGAATGTTTGTCTGGATAAAGTCTTGGATAAAGTCTTGGACAAAGTTTTGAATTGGGTCACATCAGGTAAAAAAGTAAGTCGCTGGGAGAAATCTTAGAAAAAAACGTTGTGTGCAGTCTAGATTCCACATTTTCAGCCTGATACTCATGAAACTTGGTCAGAATGTTTGTTTTGATGAAGTCTCAGACAAGTTCAACATTGGGTCATGTAGGGTCAAAAAGGTCACGGGACCAAATCTTAGAAAAACCTTGTGTGCACTCTAGAGGCCACATTTTCTGCCTGATATTCATGAAACTTAGTCAGAATTCTTGTTGGGATAAAATTTTGGACACATTTGAAATTTAATCATATAGGGTCAAAAACTAGGTCATGGGGCCCAATCTTAGTAAAACCTTATGTGCCCTTTGGAGGCCACATTTTCAGCCTGATGCTGGTAAAACTTGTCTGGATAAAGTCTTGGACAAGTTGAAAATTGGGTCATATCAAATTAAAAAAGTAGGTCAAGGGGCCAAATCTTAGAAAAACCTTGTGTGCAGTCTAGAGGCAACGTTCTCAGCCGGTACTCATGAAACTTAGTCAGAATGTTTGTCTAAATAAAATCTCAGACAAGTTTGAAATTGGGTCAAGTCGGGTCCAAAATTAGGTCAGGAGGCCAAGTCTTTGAAAAACCTTGTGTGCAGTCTAGAGGCCACATTTTCAGCCTGATACACATGAAACTTAGTCAGAATATTTGTTTTGATAACATTTTGGACACTTAGAAAATTGGGTCATGTCAAATGAAAAAGTAGGTCGGGGGCAAAAGCTTAGAAAAACCTTGTGAGCTGTCTAGAGACAACATTTTCAGCCTTGTACTCTTGAAACTTGGTCAGAATATTTGTCCAGATAAATTCTTGACCAAGTTTGAAATCCGATCACGTCGGGTCCAAAAGTAGGTCGGGGCCAAATCATACAAAAAACCTTATGTGCAGTCTGGAGGCAACATTTCAGCCCGGTACTCATGAAACTTAGTCAAAATGTTAGTCTGGATGAAATCTCAGACAAGTTCAGAATTGGGTCACGTCAGGTCAAAAAGTAGGTCATGGGGCCATATCTTAGAAAAACTTTGTGTGCACTCTAGAGGCCACATTTTCAGCCTGATACTCATGAAAATTGGTCAGAACATTTGTCTTGATAAATTCTTTAAAAATTTCAAATTGGGTCACATCGGTTAAAAAAGTAGGTCACTGGGCCAAATCTTAAAAAATACCTTGTGTGCACTGCAGCAGCAACATTTTGAGCCAGATTCAAAATTCAAAAAATCAATCAAAAAGTAGATCCCATATACTCATGCATTTTACATCATCAAGACCAGGATCTTTTCAGTCTTATCAATCCTAGATGACCTTACTCAGGTGAGCACTTTAGGGCAAATGGCCCTCTTGATTTATATATATATTTCAAAAGAAATTATTTATTGAAAGTCAGTCCTGATTTATTTATCCATTGACCTTTTACCACAAATTCCTGAGTTTTAGTAAACCTTGAGGAAGACAGCTTTTGAAAACATTGTGGGGAAAAAAAGAAAATGCTAAGGAAGAAAGCTAGCTTTTGAAAACAATGTGGGATGGCGTACCTAACCTGAAACCTGCATTTTCTGCATTTCCCAAAACGTTTTCTACCCTTTCACAACCAAATCTCATTATTCCAGCCACCTTTAAATTGTCGTCTGCAAATGCTTTCATTTTGGGCGACTCTTAAAATTTGTTATTTGGTAAAAATCTTAATATTCACCATTTCTAAATGGAAATTAGAAAAATGCCTAAAATGTTGCAAAATATTTAAACAAAAGGACAAAAAAAAAAAAAAAAAAACCAAAATGTGCGATAATAAGATTACATCAGCCAGAAATATCCATTGAAAACAATTACAAGTCTTAAATGACCTGTTTTGCTTAGTAACCTACAAACTTTGAAAATTACTTCAATATAATCCTAAATTTCAAAAACCTTTTGACGGTAAAAAAACAAATATCAAATAATACAAAACAGTAAGTGGAAAATAGCAACATCAATACAATTAACATAACAAAATCGGGGTTGAATCTTCTTTTGTGGGCTGAATTTCCTCTCATATAGGCTGAATCTTCTTGTGGTCGAATCGTCTGCACTTCTAGCGATTGGTCGAATCTTCTTCGGGCCAAATAGTCCTCCAGTATTGAGCTGGGGTAGAGGTTAAATGTACACCGAATAAGTCTGTACACCGAGTAAGTCTGATGTCAGTCAAAATACGGCAACGCCCTAATTTTCATTTTACCGAACTTTAAACCCGCCCTTATCGCATTGCTACGGTGCCAATTTTGACCTTTCCAAAATTGGCGGAAAAATGGAAAATGGCAAAACTTAAACGGTGAACAGACTTATTCGGTGGACGTTTAACTTTTACCTACTATTATGGACACTGATTAGTCCTTAAGGGAACAGACTTAACACTTAAGCTGCTGAATAAATGAAACACAAATTTCTACTCAATACTAAAAGCCGAAACATTGCGGCTTTAAACTTCTTTTCACCGGAACGAAAATACCGTATCGGACAGTGTAGATCAAAGATCAGACTGCAGTTTCTGTGCAGTCTGATCTTGATCTACACTGTCCGCAAAAGGTCAGTGAGTCGCGATTAGCGTTAAAGGGTTAAACGGTGTACACATTTTTAAATGTATTGAAATCATATATAGTTGATACTATGGACACTGATTAGTCTTGAATGGGCCCATTTCACCGAAAAATCTTCCCTGAAGATTGAGTTGCGATCTCAAAACGTGGCTTGATCGCCGCTGATCGCAAGTAATCGGCGGCTGAACGCACCTTGGGCTTCTGTAGTCGCACAAGGTCGAGGGAAGGTATTCCCAAAAAAAGATCGAAACTAGGTTTTTTGACATGTCAAAAAACTAAGCTGCGACCTGTGCGATCTGGAAAATCGCAGATAGATCGCCGAAAGATCGTACAAGATCGAAGATAGGCCGCTTTGGTCGAGGGGCAATCGAGGCTATATCATAGATGAGCGAGGCTCAGTTTTGCGGGGCGAGAATTGATCGCGTGCATAGTCGTCCCGTAAGTAACTATATTTTCACAATTCTAGGCCTCGGAACCAATATCGTTGTTTCAATTAGACATAAACATACAAATTGACGGAAAAGATTACAGATAGACGGACACATTGACAGACGGACAGAAATGGTTAAAATGATATGCTCCCTATTATATGGTGTGGGAGCATACAGTGCTGGGCAACACGAATTGTAAAAGGTCCGTAGTATAACTGGCATTCTATTCAAAAAGCCTCGACCAGAGCTCCAGGAAAGAAAGGGGAAGATTTCATAGGAATGTAATTAAATTATTTTCCATGTAAACCTGTACTGTTGGCACTCTTTCCTTTTGAATGTTGGTGAAAATTTTGTTCATCGACTACAGATCGTATTGTATTTTTTTTACGCTCGTACTGGGTCGTGAGCAAATCTGGGTGACTATGAAGATTTCCAGGTCGCTCGGTCGAGAATCTGTCGAGAAATGATCGAGGATTGAGCGTCCAGGACAGACTATATCGTTTAGATCGAATGTAGATCGTTTTGATTGCAAGTATGTTGCAACTCTTACGTTCGGGGTTGAATCTTGGTCGGGTGAGATTGAGTCTTTGTCGGTTGACGCAAGTTGATCGCATGTGCAGCGTATTTAGAACGTGCATTGTCGTAGGTATTTTAAAGCGTATACATCGACGGTCAATCGAGAAATGGTCGAAAACTTAAAGATTACACAGAGGAATTTTAGGAAGATCGCAAGGATTTGGCCTGCGACCTTTGGGAGACAAACCTACGACCATAGGGAACAGACTTAAACGGTGTACAGATTATAAGATGAATTAAAATCATATATAGTTGATACTTAGGACCCTGATTAGTCCTTAAGGGAACAGACTTAAACGGTGTACACATTATAAAATGTATTGAAATCATATATAGTTGATATAATGGACCCTGATTAGTCTTTAGGGAACAGACTTAAACGGTGTACACATTATAAAATGTATTGAAAACAAATAAAGTTTATACTCCTAGACATCAGACTTAAACGGTGTACGTGGTTTAAAAGTGTTTAAAACATGCAGTAAGTTGTGAGTATAGACCCCAATCAGTCTCGTAGATAACAGACTTAAACGGTGTACGTGGTTTAAAAGTGTTTAAAACATGCAGAAAGCTGTAAGTATAGACCCCGATCGGTCTCCTAGCCGTCAGACTTAAACGGTGTACGTGGTTTAAAAGTGTTTAAAACATGCAGTAAGCTGTAAGTATAGACCCTGATCAGTCTCCTAGCCATCAGACTGAATCGGTGTACGTGGTTTAAAAGTGTTCAAAACATGTAGAAAGCTGTAAGTATAGACCCCGATCGGTCTCCTAGCCATCAGACTGAATCGGTGTACGTGGTTTAAAAGTGTTTAAAACATTTAGAAAGCTGTAAGTATAGACCCCGATCAGTCTCCTAGCCATCAGACTTAAACGGTGTAGGTGGTTTAAAACATTTAGAAAGCTGTAACTATGGACCCCGATCAGTCTCCTAGCCATCAGACTTATACGGTGTACGTGGTTTAAAAGTGTTTAAATCATGCAGAAAGCTGTAAGCATAGACCCCTATCAGTCTCCTAGATTTCAGACTTAAACGGTGTACGTGGTTTAAAAGTGATTAAAACATGCAGTAAGCTGTGAATATAGACCCCGATCAGTCTCGTAGATAACAGACTTAAACGGTGTACGTGGTTTAAAAGTGTTTAAAACATGTAGAAAGCTGTAAGTATATACCCCCGATCAGTCTCCTAGCCATCAGACTTAAACGGTGTACGTGGTTTAAAAGTGTTTAAAACATGCAGTAAGCTGTAAGTATAGACCCCGATCAGTCTCCTAGCCATCAGACTTAAACGGTGTTCGTGGTTTAAAAGTGTTTAAAACATTTAGAAAGCTGTAAGTATAGACCCCGATCAGTCTCCTAGACATCAGACTTAAACGGTGTACGTGGTTTAAAAGTGTTTAAAACATTTAGAAAGCTGTAAGTATAGACCCCGATCAGTCTCCTAGACAACAGACTTAAACGGTGTATGTGGTTTAAAAGTGTTTAAAACATTTAGAAAGCTGTAAGTATAGACCCCGATCAGTTTCCTAGCCAACAGACTTAAACGGTGTACGTGGTTTAAAAGTGTTTAAAACATTTAGAAGGCTGTAAGTATAGACCCCGATCAGTCTCCTAGCCATCAGACTTAAACGGTGTACGTGGTTTAAAAGTGTTTAAAACATTTAGAAAGCTGTAAGTATAGACCCCGATCAGTCTCCTAGAAAACAAACTTAAACGGTGTATGTGGTTTAAAAGTGTTTAAAACATGTAGAAAGCTGTAAGTATAGACTCCGATCAGTTTCCTAGCCAACAGACTTAAGCGGTGTACGTGGTTTAAAAGTGTTTAAAACATGTAGAAAACTGTAAGTATAGACACCGATCAGTCTCTTAGCCATCAGACTTAAACGGTGTACGTGGTTTAAAAGTGTTTAAAACCTGCAGTAAGCTGTAAGTATAGACCCCGATCAGTCTCCTAGCCATCAGACTTAAACGGTGTTCGTGGTTTAAAAGTGTTTAAAACATTTAGAAAGCTGTAAGTATAGACCCCGATCAGTCTCCTAGACATCAGACTTAAACGGTGTACGTGGTTTAAAAGTGTTTAAAACATTTAGAAAGCTGTAAGTATAGACCCCGATCAGTCTCCTAGATAACAGACTTAAACGGTGTATTTGGTTTAAAAGTGTTTAAAACATTTAGAAAGCTGTAAGTATAGACCCCGATCAGTTTCCTAGCCATCAGACTTAAACGGTGTACGTGGTTTAAAGGTGTTTAAAACATGTAGAAAGCTGTAAGTATAGACCCCGATAAGTCTCTTAGCCATCAGACTTAAACGGTGTTCGTGGTTAAAAAGTGTTTAAAACATTTAGAAAGCTGTGAGTATAGATCCCGATCAGTCTCCTAGCCATCAGACTTAAACGGTGTATGTGGTTTAAAAGTGTTTAAAACATGCAGAAAGCTGTAAGTATAGACCCCGATCAGTCTCCTAGATAACAGACTTAAACGGTGTATGTGGTTTAAAAGTGTTTAAAACATTTAGAAAGCTGTAAGTATAGACCCCGATCAGTCTCCTAGCTATCAGACTTAAACGGTGTACGTGGTTTAAAAGTGTTTAAAACATTTAGAAAGCTGTGAGTATAGACCCCGATCAGTCTCCTAGATAAGAGACTTAAACGGTGTACGTGGCTTAAAAGTGTTTAAAACATGTAGAAAGCTGTAAGTATAGACGCCGGTCAGACTCCTAGATAACAGACTTAAACGGTGTACGTGGTTTAAAAGTGTTTAAAACATGCAATAAGCTGTAAGTATAGACCCCCCGATCAGTCTCCTAGATAACAGACTTAAACGGTGTACGTGGTTGAAAAGAGTTTCAATCATGCAGAAAGCTGTAAGTACAGACCCCCGATTAGTCTCCTAGCCCTCAGACTTAAAAGCATTTAAAACCTGCAGAAAGCTGTAACTATAGACCCCCATCAGGTTCCTAGACATCAGACTTAAACGGTGTACGTGGTTTTTAAGTGTTTAAAACATGTAGAAAGCTGTAAGTATAGACCCCGATCAGTCTCCTAGATAACAGACTGAAACGGTGTACAAATTGATTCAGATTAGTCGTGGATTAATTATATGTGACCCGTCACGCGAAAAGGGGCCTTTTGAGCAGTCCGTTAAACCAATTTTTGTTAAAAGGGATCTTATCCAATTCAGATTTACTTTGAGAAAACCTGCTATAGGCGAAAAGTTTCAACATGGTTAGCCTGCACAATTCATGCAGTCTGACCAGATCGAGATGGTCCCTTTTCATGTGAGGAGTCGCATATCATGAACTGATACTACTAGACATTACTCTACCGAAATACCTACGCGGCAGATTCGGGGAGGTCATATTGATTTTAATGTAACAATGGGGGAAATATCGAGTTCCGAGGACAGAAATCCATAATCGACTCCGATCAGCATCATAGATAGGCCTACATCGAAATTTTTATTAACCTCGCAAAGATTATGAAGGATCCCGGTGCCCACGCCAAGCCAGTGTTCGAACCAGCGACCCAAATGTTGACAACTCACACATTTTAACCCATTACCACACGATTCCTGGTTTTGACACCTTTGCAAAATATAATTTAGGAAAACATTGTTAGAAAAGGAGAAATAGCTTTTTACAAACTATTTCTCTTTTCTCACAATGTTTTCTGCTCTATATTACACTTAGATTTCAATGCACACTTTGAAATGTCGTCTGCAATTTCTTTAAATTTGGACAGTCTTTTATTTTTTGTCATCTCGTAATGGGTTAAACGTGGTTTGAAAATGTCAAATTGGGCGCCTGCTTAATGCACAGTTCCTGACTAGATTTGTGTAAATATAAACTCCGCCCATAGTCGGTATCGGATAAAAATAGACATCAGACTTAAACGGTGTACAGACTTATTCGGTGGACGTTTAACCTTTTCCATTGAGCTGGTCTCCCTCCACAGAAGATGATTTTTGGATCAACTCTTTAAAGGAGGTAGCCAGCTGAGAGGGTAGTGTGTTTCCGCTGGAAAAATCATGGCGTGTGCCGAGCGCAAACGGCGTGCTTGCCGCCGTAGCAATTACATGTCTAGGCCGTAGTTTCTGGAGTAGCAACGGTAAAGTTGTGATATATCCGCTAATTCTGTTCGCTTTATATGAAAGACATCACCTTGCACAGGATGAAAGCGCCAGAGATTCTATGTAGAATTAGGCTTTGTTGGGGAAAACGTTTTCCCAACATCGTAAACGGAATTAGTGCGTTGTAACTTGCATTTCGAAGCATCGTGGGTGAAGAAGCTCATGACCTCCAGGGACAAGTTTTTTAAGCTGACTAAATTGAATAGCCTTGCTTCTTTAATACTTAAAACATGAGAACATGTGAGAACCTTGGGAAAAGAAGAATAGTACTTGGTATAGTCGCTCCGGGTATTATCGTGGGTTCTTCAATATCGTGGTATTTACAATTTCCGAAAGTGAGGCTAAAATGTGCCTTCTTGAGGATGTCCTCACGTGAGCATTTGTAGGTCAGATACAGTCAACACACTCTGCAAACTTACTTTGGCAAATTTTCTGAAAATGGTAGGTAAAATCGAGTTTTCATCTGAATAGTAAGAAAACTTGGCTCTTTGCAAAATCACTCTATCCCCTAGATGAAGTTGATGATCTTATCAGCGTAACAAAATCAATATCATTATAACAGTTCTGTAAAATTTGTTTTTCTGTCACTGAAGTTTATCAAACGGCAAAGTAAATTTCAGACGACAGTTAAATGATGACATCACCGCTTTCCAAATATGGGATTGAAAATAAGAGGCCTGGACAAAATTTTTGACTCGCTAATTATAAAAATCTTCTTCTCAAAGCACCACATTTTTTTAAATTGAGTTCCCGGATCTGTTGAAATGAAAGAACACTCTGGAAATTATATATTCACTTTTTTATCCACGATAGAGGTATAAAATGGGGTATTTGATGCTATTTCAATCAAAGATCTGTAGACGTCGTTTTTCCCTCCATTTTCGCAGGTGCACAAAGTAAAACCTCGCTTACAAAATGACAGGGAGAATTTATTTATATATGTTGCTCAAGTTCTTTATAAAATCATCTCAAGACTTTGAAAATAACTTGATTTTCATTTGCCAAAGTTTTGAACATAAATAGGGCGAGCATGTAAATCTTCCAGGGCCTCATTTCAGTGCCATGATAGTACTGGAAGTAAGCCTTTTTAAAAGTTGGTCAATGCTGTCCCCTGCTTTGCCTTGAATTAAAATCGTTTACTGACAAAAGGAAAATCAGTTATCATAGAAATATACATGAGGTATCATCACATGATTTTTGCAACAGAAAAATAGCAGGCAAGACACTAATTTTTCTTCACACAGTGGAATGTTTTAGTACCACGATAATAGGGAATTCAGTCCTACGAGACTTTCCTCAAGTTGCAACAGGCACGAAAAAGAAAAATTGCTTGAAGGTAGTTACGGTATATTCAGAAAAAAAAAAAGAGGAAAACAAATTTCACTGATTAGATATAGCTCTTTACCAGAAAATAGATTGTAGTCTAGAAAATACTGTGGGAAAAGGAGTTAATGCACAGTATTGTCACCTTTTTCTGACAAAAGTTGTCTCCAAAATTATCCATCAGGATTATACAAAGGATTTGTTGACTGTAATGATGTATATTTCTTACTTACAGATGCATGAACAGCAATTGTGTCCAATTTGTTTGAAGAATGGAAGGAAAAGCTTCCTAAAGAGTTTCCAAGTCAATTTGGAAGAGGCTTTATGGTTGTGTGAATTCAAAAAGGTAAGTTATCTAGGGGATAGATACTTTCTGAACTTTCTGGTGCAGAGGTGACTCAGGTCATTTGACCCCCCTTTAAATGCAAAAAGAAGGCATACATATTAATTTTGTAGAGGTGTAATGATAGGTTGACTTAAGGATGTCAGGGTTCCCATTCATGCTCACATGTGCATGATTCACTCGCTAAATTGAATAATCATGCACAAAAATATGAAGTGAAATGTGCATGCACACACAGGTTTCACGGCTCCTGCTATCGATCAGCAATGGCACCAAATTGCAATACACGGATCCGTGGCAATGAGATAAACCGACTTCCTTGGTTACCGTTGTTAAGGGCTCACAAACAACTGCAGTAAATACATATAAGTAGAGCAGAAAGGCTACTTAATTCATACTGTCATGACTGTTTCTATCGATTAAATTCTGGAAAAAATATTGGATACTTGAACTTATTTAAACAAGGATTTGTACAAAAAGTGTGAATTTCAGGGGCTACGAACACTGTAATACCTGTGCCAGCAAAGTTTTGAACTTCTACAAGAAAGAATGAAACACCTCAGTTTTGCTTAAAAATAATAGAATTAAAGATGATTAATATTTTGTAAGGCTTGTTAGGTTATCTCGACATCATATACGATTAATAAATTACACTAAATTACAAGCATTTGAGATATTTATAGATTGTCTCATTCAACAGAGATGTGGAAGTCTTAGAAATGTTCAAATTTCAAGTTAAGGGAAAATGGTTGCCTGATGATTTTAAAATGTGTAAAGTGTGCTGTCAATTAACAGACTTGTTAAAATCATTGGCGGTAGTTTGTTTTATCCTGTGCTGAAGACAACGGGTGGTCTAGTGGATTACAGTGGTAATCAAACACACATCCTATCAGTTAACAGTTTACCGACATACCCTTTGAAGTGGCAGATGTGCTAATCCACCTAAATATGGCTAAGTCAAAAGCTGATTTAATTAATGTAAGTTGCCTTTTGAGCTGAACTTCCAAAAGTTACTGTATAAAACAGAATTTAGTCTGTTTCATAATTGAAATCTACATGTACCTTCAGTAAAGAATACACGTAAATGTACTTAATTTAAGTAACAGATGGTTTGAATCCAAGAATAAACTGCATTTTTTTGCACTCTGATTTGTATCTATGCATTCAGCATTCTTCACGCACCAAGGGTTAATGTTAACGTCAAACTGAAACAATGATGATGTGTGTCCCTTTTTGGATGTGCAGAGGTTATTAAACAACATTAGCTATTTTAGTGAACGCACTTTCTTTTTCATATGATTAGTATTTCATTCCACTGTGAAACAGTTAATGTTTTTTTTTTTCAGATAGTGTCAGAGGGAAAAAAATAACATTAATTAATCCATTGCGTAATATAGTGTTGATCGAAACTCTATACTCATGTCCCATTGTCAATCATAATTGTAATCCAAACTTATAATCTCTTCGTATATCTCACGTAAGCAGTACACGATCGTAAAGCACACGTTTTAAACTTTTTCCGAAAATTCAAGCCTTGTAAACACACATAATATCGCACTTCTCCATTATTAACAGTTGCTTGTTTGTGAGCCGAAATAGCAGACAGCAAGGCTGCACATTGCGCCAAATAAATGCGATGACCTGATTGGTCAAATATCGATTTCCATGGATTCATGTATTGGGAAAAGTTAGAAAAAATGTCACCAAAACAGAAGCACTCGCGAGTCTCATTGCAACAAGTAATGTCTTTTCATGATATTTAAAAGATCTTAACTCTGACGTATACAATAGGTATCAAGTATGTCACTGTTTATCACCATTAATCAAGGTATGTCATTTATTCAAAAGTATAAATGGTATTAATCCGCTTTTCTAGTGTAAAATTACAGATTAAGTTACTTGCTACCCTTATTGACAAATTTGTGTTAAATCATGTGGAAATACTACTCCAAAAATTAATTTGCATGAAAAATAGATCGCTACAAAAAATGCGAAAACCCATGACACAACAAAAATCAATTCGACATCGTCTGATCTTAGGCACTTCAAACTGTCTATTCAGCTTTATTATCCCTCGCCGAAAAGGCGGCGGGGGATATGGTAATAGTCTCCGTCCGTCCTTCCGTAATTCCGTCATTCCTTCCGTCCTTCCGTCACACATTTTTGTCCGGAGCATATCTCCAAAAGTATTTGAGATATCAACTTCAAACTTCACAAGTGGATAGATCTCATTAAGGAGGCGTGCATTGTACAAGAACCATTACTCTATCTTCAGTATTTTTGGAGTTATTGCCCCTTGTACATTTTTTTTCTGGAATTTTTGTCCGGAGCATATCTCCAAAAGTATGAAAGCTAGGAACTTGAAACTTCACACACATATAGAACTCATTGAGGAGGCGTGCAGTGCACAAGATCCATTACTCTGTCTTCAGCATTTTTGGAGTTATTGCCCTTTGTACATTTTTACTTTGAATTTTTGTCCGGAGCATATCTCCAAAAGTTTAAAAGCTAGGAACTTGAAACTTCACACATATATAGAACTCATTGAGGAGAAGTGCAGTGCACAACAACCATAACTCTGTCTTCAGTATTTTTGGAGTTATTGCCCTTTGTAAATTTTAACTTTGGATTTTTGTCCGGAGCATATCTCCAAAAGTATAAAAGCTAGGAACTTGAAACATCACACGCATATAGAACTAATTAAGGAGAAGTGCAGTGCTAAATAATCATAACTCTATCTTCAGTAATTGTTGAGTTATTGCTCTTTGTAAATTTTCACTTTGGAATTTTGTCCGGACCATATCTCTAAAAGTACAAAGGCTAGGAACTTCAAACTGTATACGCTTATAGAATTCATTAAGGAGAAGTGCAGTTCACAAAAACCAAAACTCTGTCTTCAGTAATTTTTGAGTTATTGCCCTTTGTTAATTTTTACTTTGGATTTCTGTCTGGCGTATATCTCCAAAAGTATAAAAGCTAGGAACTTGAAACTTCACACACATATAGAACTAATTGAGGAGAAGTGTAGTGCACAAGAACCATAACTCTATCTTCAGTATTTTTGGAGTTATTGCCCTTTGTGAAAGTCACTGTTTATCCCCACTAATCAAAATGTCATTTATTTAAAATTATCAATGGTATCAATCTGCTTTTCTAGTGTAAAATTACAGGTTTTGAAGTTACATGCTACCCTAATTGACAAATCTATGTCAAATCATGAGGAAATACTACTCCAAAACTTAACAGGCATGAAAAACAGATCGAAGGAAAAAAAACATGAAAACCCATGACACAGTAAAAATCAGGTCGACATTGTCCGATCATAGGCATTTCATACTGTCTGTTCAGCTGTATCAACGACTTTAAACTGTAAATTTTACATAAATATCTCTATAAAACAATAAGTGAAAGCTAATTAGTGCCTGAAATTCACAGTGAAATGGAAAATTCTACTGGCCATCAGGTTGAAAGTTGTCCCTCTAAAACTGATCCAGTGAGTGAGGAAACATGACAAGCATCTTCTTTTTTAAAGTCCCAATGTTGTTTTCAAGAGGAGATGACTACAGAGTGAGACTCACCAAAATAAATTGTCAATACAACAGACCCTTACTTTCATCCGTAGATGCTCTAAAATTGTCATTATTAAGTGCACTCCTAGAATTTCTCTTGCATTCCCAAACTTGTACTCAAGGGAGCGCATGCACTCCCAAAAAAGGATGTGAGTGGGAGCACTGTCGTTTTCATATTCTTTTCTTTTGTCAACACATTTTAGTAAACTGGTATCTGTTGTATCTCCCATAGCTGTCTGATAACAGGCTGCCAGTTTACACATTTAGTTGAAATGAGCATTTTATGGAGTGTGACATTAAATGAAAAAAAAAAAAGAAAATCTGTCTCAAGTGATTCCTCCCTTGATGTTCTACATAATCTACAGATAAATCGATTAATGTAGAGAAGTCCCCAGTGGAGAGCCAAGCCCCCGTAGCTCAGTCGGTAGCGTACAGGACTTGAGAACAGGAGGTCACTGGTTTGATCCCTGGCTTGGCCAATTTCTTTGCAAGGATCGAGGATAATCATTTCAACAGGATTCATTCCTTTCTCACAACTGACCATTCTTTCGACGATGGTTATGTGGGAAAGCAGCCAGTGGCTTGGAAAGAATATTGTGTGGAGTACTGGTAAAAGAAACTCCAGGACAGCATGGATAGGTGCACTGGCCGCCGCAGTATAACTGAAATAATGTTGAAAATGGCGTTAAACACTATACAATCAATCAATCCTTAGTGGACTTCAGTTGCTCCTAGAGGGATATCGACAATGACCCAATTTGATCATTACCTCATCATAGTACAGAAATATAGTACAAACACTCAGTCATTTTTGTTGTAGAAAAACACCAGTGAAGAGTTCAAATAAAACTATTGTGATCGTATTGCGATAGTTTCAGGACTATTATCACGATAGAGATTTTAGTATCGTGATACTTTTTTTTGCTTAGTTAGTTACCCCTAAATTTTGGGGGTCAAAGTTCAAAGAAACAAAGGGTCAGGGAAAACCCTGGGTAGAGATTAGGGATCAGAGGTAGTTTTGTGTTTCTCTGAGTGATGTCTCCTTCAAAGAGAGTGGTTAGGTACTAGTTTGAGTTAGCGGGAAAAAAAGCGTTGCTGAAAATCTAGTTTTTACAGCGACGTGGTTTGGTGCATGGCTGTCCATGACAAATAAACCCTAAGTTAATAACTCTCACATGGCTAAATCTTAAACTTGTTCAAATTGAAAGCATTTACAGATAACAATTTATCCAAATGATGGACTTTGTCTTGTGTAGGGTAGAAAAGGTTGCGGGAAAGGAGAAAATGCTGGTTACCATTATTTTCTCCTTTTTCCACAATGTTTTCGAAAGGTTTCTTCCTTGGGGTCATTGAAACTCAGGATTGTGTGATCAAGGATTTAGTGCCTTTCACTACTTTGAAGTCTTTTGTTGTTGTTTCAAACAAAAGTTGTGGTCTGATCAGTGACATACAGTGGCAGCCTTGCTGGAAAAAATCTGGACAATAGGAAGTTTGATAATTCATGTAATGTTTTGGGGGGGGGGGGGGGGTGTTGTGGACATTATGTTTTGGATTTATTTGGCACTTTAAGTGTTAACCCTATTCAAATGACTGATTTTAGACTGAAATTCAAAAGATCTGCAGGCGACAAATTCAAAATTGAAAGTAAACAAAAGATAGAGTGATTTGGCAATTTTTGAACTACTTTTAAGATTCCTTTTCTGCCAGCAATTAGATCTTGGACGGAGTGTACAATAACAGATTGTCACCTTCACAATAATTTCCATACTTTGATCAGTATGATTTAAATTTAAATGCATTTTAGCACGTGCATTGTTTACTTTTGGCTGCTATTGGGTCTTTAAGCACTTTATTTTAGTTGTTACAAGTTAAAAATAAACTGTATTTTAATTTCAGTGCATCTATCCCCTGGGTCAAGACAGCGATCTGACATTCAACAGAAAGGTTGAAGATGTTAGCACGGCCAAGGACAATCCAGCCCGCGTACCCTCGGCTCAGCTGGCACTTCAATTACAAGTAGCAGGCAGACTGAATGAGTGTCATCAGAAAATACAAAAAGATGTTATAGGTAGGGAAAGCTTTTCTGATTTACCATTTGTGATTATGCTTAAGCTGTGTAGCCTATTTCTTTCTTTCTTCCTTTGGTTTCTCCTTACCTTTTGAAACAAGTAATATCAAGCCAATTTGACAACTTTTTTTGTAAAATTTAGATAATCAGCTTTTAATTCAACTTTTGTTAATAACTTGAGTTCTTTAATTTGAGCCACAGTTGAGTTATTATCTGTGAAGGCTTTCAATACAGACAAGTTGGAAATCTTGTCATCTGTTAGAGCTAAATGAACATTGTAAATGCAACAGATATTTACTTCAAACTTGGACTAGTTGTTAACCCATGTAACAAGGGCAGGTGGTAACCATCAAAATAATCTTGCCTCACTTTACCCCTTTTTCGACTTGGAAATTTCACTAAAAGCAACTGCTGCCAAGTGTTGCCACCCACATGTGGTGCTCTGATTTATTATGAAGTATCTCATTTCAGGCATTCAGACTGGCAGTCCACTATTGACAAAAAAGTTGTCAAAGAGGAGAGAGCTCAAACAAAATGGCCTTGCAACATCTTTCAAACCTTGGTTGAAATCTTTGATTGAAAATGGTGCTACGCATTCTTCTGAGTCTTTCAACACAGACAAGTCATTAAAAAATGGTACGGATGATAAAGTGGAAGTTTTTCCGGGGTACCCCCTCGGACAGACAACTGTAACAAATGGCTCAAACTCAAACAATAAAACAAAATCTTTACAGAGCGGGTCCATGCTGATAGAGCCTGCAAATTATTCCTTGAAATACAATTGTGATAGAGTAAAAAATGGTGATAATAATTCAGATCGTCACAGATCTGAAGAAAAGATATTGTTAGGTTGTAAAAACAGTGGCGGCAATGTTACCACTTCACTTGGGAATTTCGAAGCTGTTGGAAAAGTGAGAAAGTTTCCTACTTCCTGTGAAATTGTGAGACTTGAAAGAACTCCCTTTCTTCAGTGGAAAAATCAAGATGCATTATGCTGGTTAGATGTTGTTTTATGTTTACTTGTTCATAACAGAACACTCAATAAACTTGTCGATAGTGAAGAAACATCATTGAAAACCTCTTTGATTTACAAACTGGTGAATTTTCATAGACAAGCTTCAAACATTCAGTCAAAACACAAGGTACAGTCGGATGAATTTGTAAATGGAAATGACCAAATCTGCAAATCAAGGTCTAGTCAATTTCAGATGAATATTCATCACAATGACAGCCATGTGCACCAGAATGGTCATAAAGATTTTTCAAAATATCAGCAAATGTTGCACAGTAATGTAGAAGGCCATCTTGATCCTGGTGACATTTTGAATGAGATTCGATTGGAAGTCTGGAGTTCTGTTCAGGAGAAGATAAAATGTGAGAGGGGAAAACACTCTAGCCCCGTGCTTGCCATTCCAGCCCTGATTGAGGGCCATGCTGCCATTGCTAGTTTATTTAGATCTAGATACAGGTATGTTAATTTAACTGTTTACTGGGGGTTCCTGTTATGAATTCCCAACTCGGCCAATTTGTTTCAGTAGACAGATGATAGACATTGTGACAGGATTTATTCTTCCATCACCACCGATCACTATTAAGACAGTTGCTATGTGGGAAAGCAGCCAGTGGCCTTGGAAGAATATTACATGTACATGGAGTACTGGTTAAAAAAACTTGAGGAAAGCATAGATAGATGTTTGGTGGTTGCATTGTAATTGAAAACTAAAAATGGCGTTAAATACCATAAATACAAAACCAGGTACACTGATAGAAAAATTTAAGACTTGTCCAAATTGAAATGAGACAACAATTTGAATGTGGCTGAAATGGTGGGATTTAGATTTCAAAAGTTTGAAAATATACCAGCAATTTCTCTATTTCTGTTTTATTTTCAAAGGCTCTTACTCCCAGGTTGCATGGCCTAGTGGTTAAAGGGTTAGATTTGTACCAAGAATGAGTGATTTTTTCCTGTGATGGGACTGATTTACTGTTGAAAGTGGTTTTATACAGCACTCAAAGATGATAAAATCTTTTTGCTTCAGTTTTCAAAAAGCGTTTTATTGCAGGACAGAACAAGTACTTTTCATACTTGGTAATAGGTTATTCAGGAAAAAAAATCTCCCTTTTTCATTTCAGGTTTTTATACAGTTGCCCTCGTTGTCACTTTATTGAAGATAGAAATTGTGAGAGTGTCCTACCTTCACTTCCTGCTGTTATTAAAGATTTCAAGATACAGAACCCTGTGCATAAAAAGAAATGTTTGAACTGTAGCTACATCAAAGGACAGCGGGAAATGATCTATGAGAAGTTAGTACTTACTCTTTACCACATGACAAAAATTTATGCCCGTCCAAATTGAATGCATTTGCAGACGAAAATTCAACTTGGCTCAAATGATGTGCTTTCTGTTTGATAGGGTAGAAAACATTGCGGGGTAAAGGAGAAAATGGTGGTTAACAGCACTTTCTCCTTTTCTCACAATGTTTTCAAAAGGCTTTTTCCTCAGGGTTATTAGGTCGGCTTTGTATGGTAAAGGGTTAATACCATAGATTATCTGGGTTCATATTTACCAACCATTCTTTAGAACATTCTTAGTCTTATTCTCCACAATTTTTAAAATTTGAAAGTAACACAATTTCTGATTGGCAAAACCATTTTGTCACTTTCGAAATCTAGAAGAAGACTAAGAATAAAAGAGAGAATGGCTAGTGAATACAATTCGCAATATTAATCTAAGTTTAATACTTCACCACATGACAAAATTTAAGACTTGTCCCCTGGCCTGATGGCTCAGTGGTTAGCATATCTGATTTGTGACCTGGTGGTTGCGGGTTCGATACCTGGTAAAGAAAAACTTTCTTTCCATTGATTTTTTGCCCTCACCTTTGATGCATGTGAGAAAAGTAGCAGCTTGGAAAGGAAGTTGTCAGTACTGGTGTGAGAAAGCCGGGAAACATGTGTAGCTGCACTGACCACCATGATAATTATGACCTTAGCTGATAAAACAGCATTAATCTTCAAACAAGTTTAGACCTGTCCAAACCCAAAGCATTTTAAGAAAAGGAAATAAATATGGCTCAAATTGTGGGAGTTGTCTGTAAAAGGGTAGAAAACATTGTGGGAAAAGGAGAAAATGGTGGCTACCAGCACTTCATCCTTTTCCAACAATATTTTAAACGGTCTATGTTGTCAAAAGTCGGGATTTTGTGGTAGAGGGTTAACACTTTATCAAACAATTCTGTATATTTATGACCTAGAGGAAGTTAAGTGACAAAATTTTAGACCTATCCAAATTTAAAATATTTGCTGACGACAAAGTGAATGGGACTCAATAAACTGAAATTTGCCTTTGGAAAGGCTGACAACATTGTTGGAAAAGGTGGTGGTAACCAGCATTTTCTCCTTTTCCCATAATATTTTCAAAAGCCTTCTTCCTCAAGGTTGTTAAATGGAGGGATTGTGTGGTAAAGGGTGAACACAGTTTTCAACACTACTATAGTTACAATCATTGGGTGGCCAGTGCACCTATCTAAACTTTCCAGGAGTTTCTTGACCCGTATTTTGCACACTATTCTTATCAAGCCACTGCCTACTTTCCATTATAAACATGGACCTAATAGTGAGCTACTGGGCTGGGCAAAGCAGATGTTAGTCATGAAATGATTATACCACCCTCGTCCGAAGTAGAGGGGGATATACTGGTTTCACAATGTCTGTCTGTCCATCAGTCTGTCCATCTTTTTGTTTCCGTGCCCTAACTCAACGGCCATTTGGCCTAGGACCTTGAAACATAATGCAAGTGTTGCTCATAACCCAAGGAGGTGTCCTATTGTTTTAGGGTCACATGGGTCAACGGTCAAGGTCACCAGTGAACTTTGTTTGAAAATCGTTTCCGTGCTCTAACTCAAAAGCCGTTTGACCTAGGACCCTGAAACTTTGTACAAGCGTTGCTCATGACCCAACAAGAGGCCATATTGTTTTTGGGTTGCATGGATCAAAGGTCAAGGTCACCGGTGAACTATGAAAATCATTTCGGTTCTCAGATTATGCTGATTCTGTAACATGGTGCTGGAGGGAGGTATTTGTCCACTTTGCGACAGTTCTAGGGTTCTTTTTTTTTTATTCAAACCATACTCTGTGAAAAGTGGGTTTTATGCATCTGCAAAAAGTATCAATCCAGGTCCGCCTGCATTGTCCATTCAGGTTGATATGGTTTGAACATTTTTATGCCCTCCACCTATGTAGTAGAAGGGGGTATACTGGTTTCACAATGTCTGTCTGTCCGTCACTCTGTCTGTTTGTCAATCTGTCCATCCGTCAATCCGCCCATCTTTTCGTTTCTGTGCTCGAACTCAAAAGCTGTTTGACCTAGGAAGCAGAAACTTCATACAAGTGTTCCTCATGACCCAAAGAGGTGCCCTATTGTTTTGGGGTCACATTGGTCAAATGTCAGGTTCACAGATGAACTTTGGTTTTCTCTGACTATGCTGCTTCAGTGACTAGGTGCCAGCAAGGGGTATTTGTCTGCTTTGTGCCAGTTCTAGTTGCTATTGGGCAATTCATTTGTTTGTTAGACAAAATGGGCTTTATGGATCCATGATCATGTGATGACTTGCTTGCTAAAATACATCATGGGGATGCATTAACCCTTTACCACACAATGCCGTCTTTTAATGCCCCTGTGAAATAAGGCTTTTGAAAAATATTATGGAAAAAGGAGAAAATGCTGGTCACCAGCATTTCCTCCTGTTCCCACAATGTTTTCTATCCTATCAAAGAAAAATTGCACAATTTGTGAAATTGTTGTCTGCAAATGCTTTCAATTTGGACCAGTCTGAATTTTTCTTGTGTGGTAAAGGGTTAAACTCCCTTTTCCCAAAAAACCACCTATGTATTGAACCCACCTTCCTCTTTGGACCCCTGATTTGGTTTGATGAATGAATCTTTGTTGCATCTACTTCAGGTTGCCCAAGTCTTTCATGATGCACTTTCTAGAAGGGTTACCCTCATCTAGTTGGTCTGACTTGGAGTTCACCACCAGAGAAAACATGCAATACACTGTAACTGGTGTTGTGCAGTACTTGAGAAATCCAGACCATTTTGTGGCGTGGCTGAGAAATCCACAAGGTATGTAAAAAGTAGTCTAAGTCAACTCTTCACTAGTTCTGTTTTTTAATTACTCTGCTTTTGAAAACATAGTTTTAAATTGAGACAATGACTGGTACATGCTCATCTCCTTTTCTCCTTCTCCCACAATGTTTTCAAAAGCCTTCTTCCCCTGGGATGTGAAAACACGGAATTGCTGGTAAAGGGTAAATGTCCAAAACGAAACTATAATACAACCAAGGGTAAAATCAGTAAAACTGCACGACCAGGGATAAAATCAATAAAACTGCACGACCAGGGCTAAATAAAACTGCAGGCAGAGTGTATAGCAGGTTTCTCGCAAATGATGGCTTCACTGTGTGTATTGACTGAAACCCAGACAATGGAACCATCTTCCTTGGAAAATTCTGTAAAGTGTCCTCGATTTATGTGCTCCATTTTGGCAAACTGTAACGCCCTAGGTGTGTTAAATATACAGTTGGGTGGTCGAAGCCAGGGGCGGTTTAAACCAAATGAAAGCGCTACAGTCAGTACTCCAGAAGTGGTCAGTACTGGTCACAAGTGGTTGATTGAATGTTTTTAGTGGTCATTTGGAAATTTTAATGGTCAAATGAGCTTTAAGAGGACAGTTATGGCAACAGTTTCTGTCTTTCTTTTTGTCCTTGGCATTTTTGTCTATGGCTCTTCAGTCTTAAGACCTTAGCACTGACTTCAATGTTACAGTCTTTGCACTTTGCACTGGTTTTGTTGTTATCTCCCAAAACTGTGTAGAAGTTCCAAACAGGGTCTTTAGGTTTCATTTTTGACACTTCAAGCAATTGCTTGATGATAAGATATTATCTTGATTGCATATAAATCAATACCTCACACCTTAGGAATAGAACCTGGTGTCAAGTATAATACCCCAAATAGGGACACATGGTTGGTCCTTTGGGCAATCAGATCTAAACCACACCCATTGGGGTAGACAGGGGCAACTTTTACACCTTTTAACACGTTTTGACAGCAAATTAAAGGTAAAGGTAAACACTTAGATATACTTTAAAGACATTAATGTATCCTCAACCATTGTTTGGTTAATCAGTTACAGCCTTCTACATGTATACCTTATTATGCTTAAAGATTAATGACGGGTGTATTTCACACCTTTGCCTATGTGTGACAGTTTTTCTGCAATTTTACATGAAAATTATACATTAGTTGCTTTTTTATGCTACCTTTGTACTTTTATGATCCAATACTATGTTAAATAATCTGTATTTAAATGTGTTTGTGGAGAAAGAGAGAGAGATGTTTGTGGTACAATCAGGTAAAAATATCTTCGGAACAAAAAATAAACATACAAATTCTGATAATTTTGCCTTATTCCCTTATATAACAATTATATAACCTTTAATTCTTTACCAAACGACAAAATTTTAGACTACTCCAAATTGAAAGCAGTTGCAGACGACAAAATAAATGTGGCTGAAGAATTGAAATTTGATTTAGAAAGGGAAGAAAACATTGTGAGAAAAGGAGAAAAAGCTGGTTACCAGCATTTTCTCTTTTTCCCACAATGTTTTCAAAAGGCTTCTTTCTCTGGGTCGTTAAAAGTCAGGATTGTGTAGTAAAGAGTTAAGGAATTATGATAGATAAAAGTTCTTTGGTTGAAAAGAACAGACCTGTATGTAAGTTCAAATAGGACAGTCAGTCCAATCAACCTCTTCAGTTGACCAGCAGTAATGTCTTTTAACCCCTTACCAAATGACAATATTTTAGACTGGTGCAAATTGAAAGCATTTGCAGACGACAATTTAAATGTTACACACATGACTGGATTTGTTTCTGAAATTTAAGAAAACATTGTGGGAAAAGTAGAAAATGCTGGTTACCAGCATTTTCTCCTTTCCACACAATGTTTTCAAAAGACTTCTTCCCCAGGGTCGTTAAAAGTCGGGATTGTGTGGTAAAGGGTTAATTATGATCAAATAAAAAAGGACTTTATTAATAAAAACTGTGATACTGATAATAATATATAATATACCCGTACCTATGTGCAGGATAAAGGTGGGGAGCTTTTTAGACCAATTTTGAAACAGGCATGTAAGCCAGTGATTTGATTGACCCAATCAACAACATCAATCAACCACTTGTGACCAGTATTGACCGGTTATAACTGGTTAAAACCACCGATCCAGTCAATACTCATATTGACCAGCTTTTTGCCAACCTTGGTTAAATACAGAAAATGTGGCATATTTATGATCCATATGTGGCAATGTATGTGTAAAACCCACGTCCACCTTGTGTTTCTTGGTCTGATTCACCAACTGTTAGAAATATTCTTAGTCATATTCTCAAGAATTTTATGAATTTCAAAGCAACACAACTTCTTATTGGCTGACCCTGATAAGTCGTATGATATTAGCCATTTAAAGGTTGCGTTACTTTCTAAATCTACAGTTAGACAAAGAATGAAATTAAGAATGGTAAATGAGCCTGTAGTTACCAATAATCCTTAATATCATTCTTGCGTCTTATTATACATTTTGTCTAAATTTGAAAGTAACATAATTGCTGATTTGCCAAACCAAATGGTGTAGCAAATCAGAAGTTTTGTTACTTTCTTAATCTAGAAAAAGATTAGAATGAAATTAATTGTTTAACTGACAATCCCATGATTTTAGGATCCTGAGGAAATAGGCATTTGAAATCATCATTGGAAAAGGAGAAAATGCTGGTAACCTTCCTCCTTTTCCAACAATGTTTTCACCCTTTCAAGGACAAATTTCTCATCATTTAAGCCACATTTATCTTAAAATTTTTGGATTTGATATCTTTGTGAGGTGAAGGGTTAGCCATTTACCACACAATCACGAGTTTAAACAAACCTGACGAAGAATGCTTTTGAAAACAATGTGGGAAAAAGAAGGAAATGCTGGTAACAAGCATTTCCCTCTTTTTCCAGAATGTTTTCTATTCACCTCAAAACCATTTTCAATTTTTGAGTTTGGTTTATTTTGTTGTCCGCTAATGCTTTAAATTTGGAAAAGTCCGAAATGTTGTCGTTTGGTAAAGAGTTAAGAATGGTTGATGAATATGAACCTTGGTTTTGTTTTTACAGATAATACCTGGATACAGTGTGATGATTTGAAATCCCAGCTTTGTCACGTCCGAGATAAACCCCCAGCGTTTCCATGGAAACAGATTCATATTATCATGTGGGAGCAGGTAGAAAGGAGAACAGAAAATAGGATATCTGACTCCGTAATATATCATATGAATGATGTTAGGGTAGGAAGTGGTATAAGTACAAATATACTGGCTAGAAACAGTTGTGAAGGGGTCCAGAATGGAAGTCTTGATCATAGTATTAATGTAGAAACATCTGTAGATAATCCTGAAAAAGCTCAAATTTATCCGAAATTGTTAGCCAACAAAAGTGGGTCTGTAAAAGCCAACAATGCGGAGATGAGAACCAGTCAGTGTTCAGATACTTTGATTCTGCCTACGTCTAGTTGTAAAAATGTATCGTCGTCATTCACCAGTGATATGTGTTCATCAGTTCCGAAATCATCGAAATGCAAAACTTTTTTAGATTTGAGTAAACCTACATCTGGACTATTGGGTTCTAAACAACAAATTTCTATTGATTCTCAAAGATTTCTAAATAGCTGTGCCACGAGTGTTTCATCCTCAGTCGAAAGAAGTGCATGCTCATCTATTTCATCTACCTGTAGTGAATTATCAGACAATATTAGTTTGCCAGAGTTTACAGCTACAGCTCAACTGGAGCATAATCTAGTTAAACCAGTTGCCTGTAGGACTGATGGCTCAGCACAGAATGTAGAGTTTGATGATCAAAATAGGAATGAAGAAGATCCAAACAGTGCTCATGTCAATTCTCACCAGAGAGCATCCAATCCAGATTTGAACTGTTTATGTCAGTCTAACTGCTCACCTCAAAAGCTTTGTTGTGGACAAGCAGAAATTCAGAGAACCCAGAGCTCTCCAGGAAACAAGGTCATTCCAAACATTAAACCGTCTTCTGTGTTTTGTGCACTTAAAAAGGGTGTTGAAGCTAAAACTGTGAAGGAGGAATGCGAAAGTCTACTTTTCCATGAAGTCAACAAAAGTTCAGAAGTTCAAACTACATGTACAGCTGAACAGAAAATTCTGTCAGAAATTAATGGCAAAATGGTAGAAAACATGTTGAAACCTTTAAGTAATTTTAAATCTGAGAAAATTGACGTTATTCCGGATGTTAACAATGTTACAGTTACTTTAAAAACAGAGGTATCTACAAACGACACGAAAGAAACACAACCAACACGTTTTAAATTACCAGCTTTGTTACGACCAAAACGGAAAACTTGCAAGATATCACGTGATGCATTTCAAACTTTAACCAAGTCTGTGTCTGTGCCAGAAACAAGTCCTCCAGCCACAACACCGAGCATATTACCAATAAATTCTGCCCAACATTTAACAGCAGTGAAACAGTATCTTATAGACAAAACCACAGATATGATGCATTCTAAATCAAGATTTGAGGGTATAAGTTTAAAATCAGCGCCAAATCTGAAGCCCAGTTTAGAGCTACCTGTGATAAGGCATAGTGATTCGGACATGAGCCTAAGTCTTAAATCAAGTCCCAACCTAAACAGCAAAACTAGTCCATCTGGCAGTTTTATATCAAATAAAACAGACATTTCTACTCGGAGTGACACAAATGGAAAAAGGAAAGGAAGCCATATCAAAGAGCCGTTGGCAAAAAGGTTAAAATCACATCTTAATAGATTGTTAAATTATTCGTCGGAAACTTCCAGTACACTTCCAACTGTAGGGTCGGCTTCAAGTCTGTCAGCATATCAGAAAAAAGTTAAATGTGAAAATCGTGAGAGGGTGAAAGGTCATGCTATTGCAAACTTCAGTGGTGAATCAAAAATGATCAACAGCATGAAATTTACAGATAATAATTTATTGCTGAATGACTCTAAACCTGAAAAAATTAACAAAGAGAATGGCATATTGACTTGTAACCCACCTAAAAATGTGTCAAGTGAAGAAAGTGAAGCAGATTCGGTTCTACAAGACCTGTATGATGCCCTCAACATTCCTTTCACCTCTGTCAAAGACACCATGTCTGATGTCATGGGTGATGTAGATGATATTCTTGGTACCCTGGATACCACTGACTTGACTTTGTTCCAGCCTTGTAAAACAGATAACCTGCACACTGGCCTGGGAAACCAGGTACCGTTAGACTGGTATGTCATTTCTTAATCTGTCAGGACAGACCGGTTCTGAAACTTATACAGGTGAAAACTTAGTATTCAAGGGTAGAATAGCATGGACTCAGCTATTGTGCTTTTTCTTTAATCCTATACCAAACAGTATGGAATTGTAACAACCCTAGAGAAGAATACCTTTGGAAACATTGTGAAAAAAGGAGAAAGTGCTAGTGGCCAGCATTTTCTCATCTTCCCATATTTTCTACCTTACCGCAAACAAATATCAGCTTTTTGACTCTCATTTAATTTGCTGTCTGCAACTACTTTTAATTTGGGTATGTCTAATGTTTTTTCGTCTGGTAAAATGTTAATCCTATACCAGACAACAAAAATTGTAGACTTGTCCATATTTAAAGCATTTGCAGACAACAAATTAAATGTAGCTCAAATGATGGAATTTGTTTGTTGAAAGGTTAAAAAAGAAAATGCTGGTAACCATTCTCACAAGGTTTTTAAAAGGCTCCTTCCAAAGGGTCATTAAAACACTGGATTGTGTTGTAAAGGGTTAATTTTTAGGGATGAAAACTTGGGAACATCTTGAAATTTCAGTCCAGGGAATATTCATATTAGCCTTGAGCCACAGAGCTCTAAAAGAAATGGTACAAATTCAGGTCGAGGGGGAAAACCTAAATGTTGAATTCAAAGGTTTTTCACATATAATTTATTTCAGACAGTATAAATGATTAAATCAAAGATAGACACCAAAGATTGCACTGATCTATTCTGCCTGATCTCGATTTGCATTTCAGTAGAAAAAACTAAAGTGATATATAGCTTTCCAAGGCTAATGGGTTATAAAAAGCATAGGTACACGCTTTTATGTTTATATAATGGCAGATAAAATACATTTACCTGTAAGACAAATTCCCAAACTTATTTTTGCAGTGGCAGACGAAATCCCCACTTCACCTTTTCAACTTTGACAGCCAAACTCTTCCGGAAAAATCCATTGTTTTCATTAATAATATTAACCTCTTAACCCTTGCCTTTAACTCTTTACCAAGCGACAAAATTTTAGACTAGTCCAAATTGAAAACATGTGCAGACAACAAAATAAATGTGACTCAAAAATTCTGATTTGAAAGCATGTGCACACAACAAAATAAATGTGACTCAAAAATTCTGATTTGTTTTGGGAAGAATAGAAAACATTGTGGGAAAAGGAGAAAATACTGGTTACCAGAATTTTCTCCTTTTCCCACAGTGTTTTCAAAAGGCTTCTTTTTCAGGGTCGTTAAAAGTCAGGATTGTGTGGTTAACAGTTAAGGCCCATTAGGGGCCAAAGGTAAAAATATGGAAGTTGTTGCGAAGATGATAATCTGTTACTGTGCAGCTGGTCTAAGTGTCTGTCATTGGCAGAAAAATGAATTTTAAAACTAGGGAAAAAGTTGCCAAGTGGCTCTATGTTTTGTTTACTCTATACTTGGTTTTGAAATTGATGTTTCTCCCAGTGACTGACTCTTGGACCGTAAAATAACAGATTGTCATCTTTACAATGATTTCTATTCTTTTTAATGGTATGATTTTAAATTTCAATGCATTATAAAAACCTATATTGTTTACTTTTGGCTGCTTTTGGGCTTTTAAGCTAAGAAAGGTTAAGCAAGTCTCAAAGGGTGTGCATGAAAACAAATTGTTGTACAGGTTTTTTTTTTTTTGTCCAAGTTATCATTTAGGGTTTTTAGCTCCACTGGCTGAAGGCCAGCGGGCTTATGTCATGGCCCGGTGTCCGTCGTGCGTCCGTCAGTCCGTCCGTCCGTCTGTGCGTGCGTTAACTTTTATTAGCTCACCTGAGCACATAGTGCTCAGGGTGAGCTATTGTGATCGATCGTTGTCCGGCGTCCGTCCGTCTGTCCGTGTGTCCGTCCGTCTGTCCGTCCGTGAACAATTACTTAAAAAATCTCCTCCTCTGAAACCGCCCAACAGATTTCAGTGAAACTTCACAGAAATGATCCTTAGGTGATGCACTTTCAAAATACTTCAAAGATTTGAATTCCATGAAGAACTCTGGTTGCCATGGCAACGGAGAGAAAAAACTTTAAAAATCTTCTTGTCCCAAACCGTAAGGGCTATAGCTGTCAATGGCATGTAGCATCATCTAGTGGCCCTCTACCAAAATACTTCAAATTATGGCCCTAGTGTTGAAAATGGCCCTATGTTGTGGGTTCTCGGATTTCACATAGAGATAAAGAAGGAAATCTTTAAAAATCTTCTTGTCCCAAACCATAAGGGCTAGAGCTCTCATATATGGCATGTAGTATCATCTAGTGGCCCTCTACCAAAATACTTCAAATAATGGCCCTAGTGTGGAAATTGGCCCTATGTTGTGGGTTCTCAGATTTCACATAGAGATAAAGAAGGAAATTTGTAAAATTCTTCTTGTCCCAAACCCTAAGTGCCAGAGCTTTCATATTTGGCATGTAGCATCATCTAGTAGTCCTCTACCAAAATACTTCAAATTACGGCCCTAGTGTTGAAAATGGCCCTATGTTGTGGGTTCTCGGATTTCACATAGAGATAAAGAAGGAAATCTTTAAAAATCTTCTTGTCCCAAACCATAAGGGCTAGAGCTCTCATATATGGCATGTAGTATCATCTAGTGGCCCTCTACCAAAATACTTCAAATTATGGCCCTAGTCTTGAAAATGGCCCTATGTTGTGGGTTCTCAGATTTCACATAGAGATTAAGAAGGAAATCTGTAAAAATCTTCTTGTCCCAAACCTTAAGGGCTAGAGCTTTCATATTTGGCATGTAGCATCATCTAGTGGCCCTCTACCAAAATACTTCAAATTATGGCCCTAGTTTGAAAATGGCCCTATGTTGTGGGTTCTCGGATTTCACATAGAGATAAAGAAGGAAATCTTTAAAAATCTTCTTGTCCCAAACCTTAAGGGCTAGAGCTTTCATATTTGGCATGTAGCATCATCTAGTGACCCTCTACCAAAATACTTCAAATAATGGCCCTAGTGTTGAAAATGGCCCTATGTTGTGGGTTCTCGGATTTCACATAGAGTTAATGAAGGAAATCTTTAAAAATCTTCTTGTCCCAAACCATAAGGGCTAGAGCTCTCATATATGGCATGTAGTATCATCTAGTGGCCCTCTACCAAAATACTTCAAATAATGGCCCTAGTGTGGAAAATGGCCCTATGTTGTGGGTTCTCGGATTTCACATAGAGATAAAGAAGGAAATCTTTAAAAATCTTCTTGTCCCAAATCATAAGGGCTAGAGCTCTCATATATGGCATGTAGTATCATCTAGTGGCCCTCTACCAAAATACTTCAAATTATGGCCCTAGTGATGAAAATGGCCCTATGTTGTGGGTTCTCGGATTTCACATAGAGATAAAGAAGGAAATCTTTAAGAATCTTCTTGTCCCAAATCATAAGGGCTAGAGCTCTCATATATGGCATGTAGTATCATCTAGTGGCCCTCTACCAAAATACTTCAAATTATGGCCCTAGTCTTGAAAATGGCCCTATGTTGTGGGTTCTCAGATTTCACATAGAGATTAAGAAGGAAATCTGTAAAAATCTTCTTGTCCCAAACCTTAAGGGCTAGAGCTTTCATATTTGGCATGTAGCATCATCTAGTGGCCCTCTACCAAAATACTTCAAATTATGGCCCTAGTTTGAAAATGGCCCTATGTTGTGGGTTCTCGGATTTCACATAGAGATAAAGAAGGAAATCTTTAAAAATCTTCTTGTCCCA
This sequence comes from Tridacna gigas, assembly GCA_945859785.2. NCBI lineage: Eukaryota > Metazoa > Mollusca > Bivalvia > Cardiida > Cardiidae > Tridacna > Tridacna gigas. The sequence goes on along the minus strand of OX244028.2, from coordinate 44,595,813 downwards.
AACCTTAAGGGCTAGAGCTTTCATATTTGGCATGTAGCATCATCTAGTGACCCTCTACCAAAATACTTCAAATAATGGCCCTAGTGTTGAAAATGGCCCTATGTTGTGGGTTCTCGGATTTCACATAGAGTTAATGAAGGAAATCTTTAAAAATCTTCTTGTCCCAAACCATAAGGGCTAGAGCTCTCATATATGGCATGTAGTATCATCTAGTGGCCCTCTACCAAAATACTTCAAATAATGGCCCTAGTGTGGAAAATGGCCCTATGTTGTGGGTTCTCGGATTTCACATAGAGATAAAGAAGGAAATCTTTAAAAATCTTCTTGTCCCAAATCATAAGGGCTAGAGCTCTCATATATGGCATGTAGTATCATCTAGTGGCCCTCTACCAAAATACTTCAAATTATGGCCCTAGTGATGAAAATGGCCCTATGTTGTGGGTTCTCGGATTTCACATAGAGATAAAGAAGGAAATCTTTAAGAATCTTCTTGTCCCAAATCATAAGGGCTAGAGCTCTCATATATGGCATGTAGTATCATCTAGTGGCCCTCTACCAAAATACTTCAAATTATGGCCCTAGTCTTGAAAATGGCCCTATGTTGTGGGTTCTCAGATTTCACATAGAGATAAAGAAGGAAATCTGTAAAAATCTTCTTGTCCCAAACCTTAAGGGCAAGAGCTTTCATATCTGGCATGTAGCATCATCTAGTGACCCTCTACCAAAATACTTCAAATAATGGCCCTAGTCTTGAAAATGGCCCTATGTTGTGGGTTCTCGGATTTCACATAGAGATAAAGAAGGAAATCTTTAAAAATCTTCTTGTCCCAAACCATAAGGGCTAGAGCTCTCATATATGGCGTGTAGTATCATCTAGTGGCCCTCTACCAAAATACTTCAAATAATGGCCCTAGTGTGGAAAATGGCCCTATGTTGTGGGTTCTCGGATTTCACATAGAGATAAAGAAGGAAATCTGTAAAAATCTACTTGTCCCAAACCGTAAGGGCTAGAGCTTTCATATTTGGCATGTCGCATCATCTAGTGGCCCTCTACCAAAATACTTCAAATTATGGCCCTAGTTTGAAAATGGCCCTATGTTGTGGGTTCTCGGATTTCACATAGAGATAAAGAAGGAAATCTGTAAAAATCTTCTTGTCCCAAACCATAAGGGCTAGAGCTCTCATATATGGCGTGTAGTATCATCTAGTGGCCCTCTACCAAAGTACTTCAAATAATGGCCCTCGTGTGGAAATTGGCCCTATGTTGTGGGTTCTCGGATTTCACATGGAGATAAAGAAGGAAATCTGTAAAAATCTTCTTGTCCCAAACCGTAAGGCCTAGAGCTTTCATATTTGGCATGTAGCATCATCTTGTGGCCCTCTACCAAAATACTTCAAATTATGGCCCTAGTTTGAAAATGGCCCTATGTTGTGGGTTCTCGGATTTCACATAGAGATAAAGAAGGAAATCTGCAAAAATCTTCTTGTCCCAAACCATAAGGGCTAGAGCTCTCATATATGGCATGTAGTATCATCTAGTGGCCCTCTACCAAAATACTTCAAATTATGGCCCTAGTGTGGAAAATGGCCCTATGTTGTGGGTTCTCGGATTTCACATAGAGATAAAGAAGGAAATCTGTAAAGATCTTCTTGTCCCAAACCTTAAGGGCTAGAGCGTTCATATTTGGCATGTAGCATGATCTAGTGACCCTCTACCAAAATACTTCAAATTATGGCCCTAGTGTGGAAAATGGCCCTATGTTGTGGGTTCTCGGATTTCACATAGAGATAAAGAAGGAAATCTTTAAAAATCATCTTGTCCCAATCCGTAAGGGCTAGAGCTTTCATATTTGGCATGTAGCATCATCTAGTAGCCCTCTACCAAAATACTTCAAATTATGGCCCTAGTTTGAAAATGGCCCTATGTTGTGGGTTCTCGGATTTCACATAGAGATAAAGAAGGAAATCTTTAAAAATCTTCTTGTCCCAAACCATAAGGGCTTGAGCTCTCATATATGGCATGTAGTATCATCTAGTGGCCCTCTACCAAAGTACTTCAAATAATGGCCCTAGTGTGGAAATTGGCCCTATGTTGTGGGTTCTCGGATTTCACATAGAGATAAAGAAGGAAATATGTAAAAATCTTCTTGTCCCAAACCGTAAGGGCAGGAGCTTTCATATTTGGCACGTAGCATCATCTTGTGGCCCTCTACCAAAATACTTCAAATTATGGCCCTAGTGTTGAAAATGGCCCTATGTTGTGGGGTCTCGGATTTCACATAGAGATAAAGAAGGAAATCTTTAAAAATCTTCTTGTCCCAAACCATAAGGGCTAGAGCTCTCATATATGGCATGTAGTATCATCTAGTGGCCCTCTACCAAAATACTTCAAATTATGGCCCTAGTGATGAAAATGGCCCTATGTTGTGGGTTCTCGGATTTCACATAGAGATTAAGAAGGAAATCTGTAAAAATCTTCTTGTCCCAAACCTTAAGGGCTAGAGCATTCATATTTGGCATGTAGCATCATCTCGTGACCCTCTACCAAAATACTTCAAATTATGGCCCTAGTCTTGAAAATGGCCCTGTGTTGTGGGGTCTCGGATTTCACATAGAGATAAAGAAGGAAATCTTTAAAAATCTTCTTGTCCCAAACCATAAGGGCTAGAGCTCTCATATATGGCATGTAGTATCATCTAGTGGCCCTCTACCAAAATACTTCAAATAATGGCCCTAGTGTTGAAATTGGCCCTATGTTGTGGGTTCTCGGATTTCACATAGAGATAAAGAAGGAAATCTGTAAAAATCTTCTTGTCCCAAACCGTAAGGGCTAGAGTTTTCATATTTGGCATGTAGCATCATCTAGTGGCCCTCTACCAAAATGCTTCAAATTATGGCCCTAGTGTTGAAAATGGCCCTATGTTGTGGGTTCTCGGATTTCACATAGAGATAAAGAAGGAAATCTTTAAAAATCTTCTTGTCCCAAACCATAAGGGCTAGAGCTCTCATATATGGCATGTAGTATCATCTAGTGGCCCTCTACCAAAATACTTCAAATAATGGCCCTAGTGTTGAAATTGGCCCTATGTTGTGGGTTCTCGGATTTCACATAGAGATAAAGAAGGAAATCTTCAAAAATCTTCTTGTCCCAAACCGTAAGGGCTAGAGCTTTCATATATGGCATGTAGCATCATCTAGTGACCCTCTACCAAAATACTTTAAATTATGGCCCTGGTGTTAAAAGTTGACCCTATGTTGTGGGTTCTCGGATTTCACATAGAGATAAAGAAGAAAATCTGTAAAAATCTTCTTGTCCCAAACCATAAGGGCTAGAGCTTTCATATTTGGCATGTAGCATTATGGTGTTGAGCTGAGTTGCATTTCAGGTGAGCGATTTAGGACCATCATGGTCCTCTTGTTTCAAACATCTTCTTCTCTGAAACTACCCATCCAATTTTCATGAAACTTCACAGAAATGATCCTGCCATGGTCCTCTTCAGAATTTCTTGAAAGAATTTGATTTCTTCAAAAATTCTGGTTGCCATGGCAACAAAACTGAAAAATATTGGAAATCTTTAAAAATCTTCTTGTCTGAAACCATAAGGCATAGGGCTACCAAATTTGGCATGTAGCTTTATGTAGTAGACCGCTATCAAGTTTCTTCAAATTATAGCCCTGGGGTCAAAATTGGCTCTGCACCAGGGGCCACAAGTTTTACATAGGCTTATATAGAGAAAACTTTAAAAATCTTCCTGTACCTAGCCATAAGGCCTAGAGCTACCAAATTTCGCATGTTGCTATATCTAGTGGGCCTCTATCAAGCAGGCCAAAATTTTAGCCCTGGGGTCAAAATCGGGCCTGCCGCAGGGGTCACAAGTTTTACATGGGCTTACATAGTGACAACTTAAGAAATCTTCCTGTTTTGATATATTTTTTTTTTTAAATTAGCCTTGCATCAGGGGTCTTACGTTTTACAGAGGCTTCATATGGACAAAAGTTGAAAATCACCTTATTTACAACCATACAGCATAGACTTGTATTATTTTGGCATGTGGTTTTATCTTGTGGACCTCTACCAGGGTTCAAGTAATTATAGCTCTGGGATCAAAAATGGCTTAGCCTTGCAGGTCTCAACTTTCACATGGGCTTTTACAGAGAAAACTTTGTACGTCTTCATTTTGAAACCATTTGGCTCAGAATTGAAATGTTTAGTTTTTATGGTTTATATATATATAAACCAGTGGAGCGATACAGGACCATCATGGCCCTCTTGTTTTCTAGACAGAGTTTTATGCGAAGGGGGATTATGTCCTGCACTGCAGAGGTGGGGTGGGATTTTGTTGTGATACCTGAAGTGTCAATTATGTGTTTTTGGAATAGAATTATGAATTACGCTGCGGAGCGTAGTACTGTAGTGTTAGGGAATTACATGCAGGCAAGGGTACGGATATGACCCGCATTTCACCTTAGAGTTTGTATTTTTTGATAATTTCACAATTTTTTATGACTTTGTTACAACTGGGGGAGAACAGTTTTCATGCAGACAATAAAGATAAAAGTTATGTTACCATGTTTCACCATTCTGCTCTATTTTAGATTTTATTATCTTCCAACTCTTAACCACAGGCCAGAATAGCAGAGACGGCAAAATTGCAGACATGTACAACTAGAAAGCATTTAAAGACGACAATTTCATTGCTGTGGATTTAACCTTTAAAAGGTTTGAAAGCATTATGGGAAAAGGAGAAAATGCTGGATACCAGCATTTTCTCCTTTTCCCACAATATTTCCAAAAGCCTTCTACCTCAGGGTCGTTAGAAGTCGTGATTGTGTGGGTAAGGGTCAACCAACACATCTTTTCCCATATGCATTTTCTTTTTGTTTGTTGAATATTTCCATATTCATATACAGCAGGCAAGACCTGAATATGCCGTTTTCAACTCACATTCTATAGTCCATGGCAGAAAACAAGTAAAAGTGAAAAATAAGCTAAGGTCAGTTTAAAGATTGGTCTAGAAAATGGTGCAGACTTTCAATTGATTGAATTCGATACAAAGCAGAAATATTGTTACAGAGATTCTGTTTGATTTTTCAGTGGCCGATTTGACATGCATCGACTAGATCAATCTCCACGAAAGGCGAGACAGCAATTCTGGTCCGCAAACATATGTCTTGATAAGACCTTGTTATTATCTTGACATCAGTTCTCTCTTAGTTTCCAAACAGTAGGTATTGCCCTGAAGAAGAAGTATCCATTCCAAATACTAAGTTGGAATAAATTCTACCAAACAGAAAAAATAAAATCTACAAAAAGAAGGGAATCTGTTTCAAGATGTTTGAAAATATCTTCAATCTAAACTGTAGGCTAAATTTTCTTTAAGGCTCTAACTTGGGTAAAAGAAAGACATAGGGGTTTTATTTTGTGGAGCCTAATTGCTCAGTCTGTAACTAACAGGACTTAAAACTTGGGGTTGCTAGTTTGATTTCCAGATCAGCAAAATTTTTTCAAAGGATTGATGATAGTCACTGGGACAGGATTCTTTCCTTCCCTATTGCTGAAAATTACTTCCACCATGTTTGTGTGGTAAAGCACCTGCTGGTTTTGAAAAAATGTCATGGAACTTGGAAGTACTGGTCAAAGGAGCTCCAGGAAAGCATGGAAAGGTGCTCTGGCCACCGCAATGTAACAACATTAAAAATTAGACCAAACCTTGGGTGTAAGTACACTCATTTTGTTATATGATTCTTATCAGTCATAGTAAAAGAGTAGGAGGGATTTTAATGAGTTACCATAGTCAGTAAATTGGGGGATACACAGACTTAAACAATAATACATGTACTGGGTTAGTTATTTCCAAATAAAATGTTTCCCACATGTCAAAATTGAAAGCAGATGCAAACAACAAATGAACTGTTTATCAAATTAAGGGATTTTTCCTTCACTCCTTGATTTGGTAGAAAACATTGTGGGGAAAGGAGGAAATGCTGGTACAGCCTTTTCTCCTTTTTCTATGATGATTTCAAAAGCATGCCCCACTTTGGGGTCGGTAAAACTTTGGATTGGGATTATTTGGTAAACAGTTAAATAAAAAACATGAATAGGTGACCATGAGCCAGAGCAAAAATTTGACTCTAGGCAGACCCTGGATCAAATATAAGTAAGTTGCTCATCAGAAATGCTATTTTTCAAACATTCTGTTCAACTGTATTATGACACAGTTTACAGAAAATATCTGTCTAAAACATTGAAAGCAAAAAAACATTTCATATTACCAAAACTTGCATGTTTATGGTAATTTAAGGGACACCCTGATGTGATCCTCACTCAAAGCACACTGAATTTGTGTGGTAGTGTCCTTAGGCAAGACACCTCAGTGCACTAGCATGGTACTGGTGAAACCCAGGACATGTGTAAATAATGTGAGCTGTCGCAGTGATATGAGTGAAATAATGTTGAAAGTACATGTAACGTAAAACGTTCAATTTTAATCAGTCTGTCAATGAACCTTGTTAGGACACTAAAAAGGCTTTGGTTTGAGGTAGGCACTTTAAATATGGTACAAATAGATGAACCATGCTCAGTGAAAAGGGGGCTTAATGCATCTTTGTACCAACAAGACATCACATAATTAAGGATCCATAAAGTCCAATTTGCTTAAAAACCAACTGAATAATGAAGTAGACTGGTCTTTGGACATACAGAAAATTTACCAAAAGAGTACTTTCGGTCCAGGTCAGCCTGCGCAGAGTGTGCAGGCTGACCTGGTCTATTCTTTTTGCATATGCATTAAGCCTCCTTTTTTACAGAGCATGGTTCACATGTATATCTTACAACAGTTACTAGTAGATTAAACCTCCTGATATTGAGGTCAGTAGGTCAAAGCTCAGTGTCCATGACCTTCAACAGACTAAAGTGGTCTGGATAATTATAAGACAGATTTGACCAAGTTCTTCAGACTTGGTACAAATATTCAGCATGACCTCTTCATAATTCTGATTGACTTTGAGGTAGAATAGTTCAAAGGTCAAAAAGAATTCCAACTTGGACAATGATAAGATGCTGGGTTGACCTCACATTTGGTACATGATAATTATCAGATAGTCTACATGATGCTGTTGATTGTTAAGGTCAATAGGTTAAAGCTCATGGTGATATTAACCTGACCTTCAAGATACTACTAGTCTTGGACAGCAGTTTGACGGAGATTTTTCAAACTTTGCACATATATTTTGTAAAAGGTTATGTTGATCAAGAGGTCCAAGGTTGATGTTGAAGCTACCTCCAAGGTATCTGACCTTATGGCTTTGTACATCACCAAATTTGGCCCACCTGAGTAGCTCGCTGATTAGTGTATCAGACTCTTGACCTGGTGGTTGTGAATTCGATACCTGGTGGAGGCAAACTTTCTTTTCCAGCGATTTTTTGCCTCTCACCTCTGATGCATGTAGTAAAAGTAGTCAGTGACTTGGTAAGAAAGTTTTGTCAGTACTGGTGTGAGAAAGCCAGGAAACGCACGCATAGGTACACTGACCGTTCTGATATGTTCTTAGCTGATAAAACGGCATTAAACCACAAATACAAACATCACCACGTTGGAAAATGACACTACTTTCAATATATTTCCCTTTTTTAACAATATATCGGTACATGTACTTAGTTCTAGAAACTGATACTACTTTCATTTGTTCCCGGTTCTTAATGATATACTTAGCACTTTGGTGATCAAAAAATATTTCGGCCTTTTTCTGTAATTCTTTCAATTTTAATACCCTGAAAAATTTTGTTCAGCAATCAAACCTGATCTTTCAATTTGTTTTTTTAAAACAAACTTTTTTTTAGCTCCACTGGCCGAAGGCCAGCGAGCTATTGTCATGGCGTTGTGTCCGTCGTGCGTCCGTCCGTCCGTTCGTCCGTGCGTGCGTCCGTAAACTTTTTCTTTAAAAAACTTCTCCTCAGAAACTATTGACTGGATTTTTACCAAATTTCACAAGAATGTTCCTTTGGTGGTCCTCTTTCAAATTCCTTCAAATAATTGTGTTCCATAAAGAATTCTGGTTGCCATGGCAACCAAAGTAAAAAACCTTTAAAAATCTTCTCCTCCCAAACCGCTATTTGGATAGCATTATTATTTTGCAGGAATGTTCCTTAGATACAGGTTTACAGAATTCCTTTAAAAAAAAATGATCTGTCAAAAAACATGGCTTTTATGGGAGACTCATTTTCCTTTTATGGTATAAAGTAAAATCTTTGAAAAATTTCTTCTCTAAAACTATTCATTGGATTTCATTGTTGTTTTGCAGGTAAGTTCCTATGGTGGTTGTCTGCCAAATTGTTTCTATGGTGGTTGTATACCAAATTCCTTTTAAAAAAATGATACACCTAAAAACAAATTTTTTTATAGACAAGGCTTATATTTCAAAAAAATGTTCTTCTCCAAAACTATTTATTGTGTTAGTTTTATCGACTAACAAAGAAAAAGGAAGAAAATTGGATTGACTTGACCTAGTCAGGGCTGTCCTATTTAAGCCCACACATTTTCCTTGGTATTAAGATCACAATTTACTCCAATGATATGCTATTAGTTAGTACTAGTAATGAAATATCACTGGCCATAAATAAGATAAAAGCTTGAGCACCTTTCACAACTTGAGCTTTTCAATTTTGCCTTATTACTAAGCCTGAGTAACCATGCCAAGATAAAAAAGAAAAATTATTTTAATAACAAAACCCCCATGTTGTAGGTACTTTATAGTCCTTTTGATATAGAACAAGAGAACCTCTGCACTTTTATTAGTTCTGGTAAAGGTTTGTTGACCTACTAATGAGTAAATGCAGAGTGGACAGAGAAGGGGTGTAAATCCTGGTGACCTGGTACACAGTGGGACAGGGCTTTACATTTGTGATAAGGCATTAATGTTACCCAGTCAAACTGATCCCGCAACTTCAGTACACCAGAATTAATCTGTGCCCTGGAGCAGGATATTTGATTTATGTAAATGCATTTGTAGACCATTCTGTGTTGTTTGCCACAGAAGACATTCTAACTGTGAAAAGTTGATTATTAGGGATTAGGTGTTCATTGTATGCCAGCATATTTCATTCTATCTGGTGTATTGATGTAAGTTGATCTATATTGCTATAACATTCATTCATTTGCCCTCCTAGCTGTTCTTTTAGATTACCCCTTTACCACACAATCACAACTTTTAACGACCCTGAGAAAGACATATTTTCTATATTTTGATGTTTCCCCACCCAAAATGGTTTGTGAAAGGACCTGTTGCAGACAACATATCTTCAAATTAGTAAGACATATATAAAAAAGGATAGAAATTACTGTGGGAAACTAAGAAAATGCTGGTTACCATTTTTTTCTTCTTTTCTCACAAGTTTTTACCATACCTTTTTTCTTTAGTGAACTAAAATGCAGGATTGAATGGTAATTGTTAAAAACTTCTTTTCGCCATTATAGAAATATCAGGCCTGTGGAGCGATACAGGCGCTCAAGCGCCTCTAGTTTATATATATATGTTACTTCCACTATCTTGATTATAACTGCATCAATAATTCTGAGTAGGCCTAGACCTTTACCAGACAATCCCGACTTTAACCCTTTCCCAAACGACAAATTTTGAACTGGTCCAAATTGAAAGAGTTTGCAGATGACAATTTTAAATTTGATGAAAAAGGCAGAAAGGTCTCAAAAAGGGTAGAAAACACTGTGGGAAAAGGAGAAATTGCTTGTTACGAGCAATTTCTCCTTTTCCCAGTGTTTTCAAAAGACATGTACTGCAGACATGTGAAAACCAGGGCTTGTTTGGGAAAGAGTTCAATGGCCTCAAGAAATAAGGCTCTTGAAAACAATGAGGGAAAAGGAGAAAATGGTGGAAACCAGCATTTTCTCCTCATCTTACAATGTTTTCTACCTTTGCTATGATGAATTCCTTTATTTTAGCCACATTTAAGTTGTCATCTGCAATTCCTTTCAAGTTGGACTGGTCAAAATAACATTGCGAGATAGAGAATTGTAGGAAATAGTTCTGGTATGTCATATTCTTTTCAGAGCTTAGCCTAAATTAAAATTTCGTTTTGCAGACAAATGGCTGAACAAGATATGCAGGGTCTTCTTTGTACTAATTACAATTTCTTTTCACAGGAGACACAGCAAAAAAGTTTCTTGGGAATCGATGGTATCTTAGTGAAGTGTCACAACCTTTTTGTGTGTCACATACACATTTCTGAAAACATTGGCACAAAATGAAAAAAAAAAAGAAATGACCAAAATAAGATATGTCACAATTGCTGAATTGTCACCCCAATGAAGCAATGAATTTTTTATTGACTTTGGAATTGTTTTACCTCTTTCAAAACTTTGCAAAAAGACACAATTGTGGACTTTTCCAAATCCAAAACATTTGTAGGCAACAAATCAAATGTGACCCACAATATGGACTTGGACTTTGAAAGTGTGGAAAACATAGTTTGAACAAGCATTTTTTCCTTTTCTCACAATGTTTTCAGAAGATTTTTTTTCCAGGTAATAAACCCAGGACTGTTTGGTAAAGGGCTAAGTTTGAGAGATGGACAAAACAGATAATGATCAGACTATTTTATTAGACTGAAAATTACTATTTCAGATGTCTTATCACTTTGTTTTAACATTGTTTATTTAGGAAAGCAGCCAGTGGCTTTGGGAGGGTGTTAACCCTTTAGCACACAATCCTGACTCAACAACCCCGAGACAGAAGTCTTTAGAACACATTGCGGGAAAAGGAGAAAAGGCTGGTAGCCTGCATTTTCTCCTTTTCCCACAATGTTTTCTATCCTTCCCAAAACAAAAAGCGATTTTAAGTCACATTTATTTTGTTGTCTGCAAATGCTTTCAATTTGGACTGGTCTAAAATTTTGTTGTGTGGTAAAGAGTTAAGCAGAGTACTGGAAAAGTGGCTCCAGGAATGCATGGATTGGAATGGATAGGTGTACTGGTGACCATGATATTTAAGTGAAATACTGTTTAAAATTTGCAGCCATCGAAAAATCTGCTTGGCAAAACATGGCTTATCAGCAAAAATATGGGTTTAACTCTTTACAAGACAACAGCATTTTGGCCTTGTCCGAATAAAAAAAAAAATAAATAAATAAATGTACCTCAAAATATGAAATTTGTCTAGCATAGGGTAGAAACATTGAGGGAAAAGGAGAAAATGCTAGTTACTAGCATTTCCTCCTTTTCCCACAATGCTTTCTAGGGCTTTCTTTGTCACAGTTGTTTAAATTTGGCATCATGTAGAAAAGGGTTATGAAAGAATTGGTCAAACTTGAATCCATTTCCCTCATGCTTTTTTGGAATCTCCCAGAATCACAAACCACTAACCTAGGAGAGTAAGAAACATGGTTGCAGATGAAGACATCAAGTTATTTTTCATCTTTCTCAAATCTGTTTGATAAAATGCAATCTGCCACAGTGTTAACTCTGTTCTTCTGTTACAGAGTTTTGTTAATTAAATCTATAGAAAAAGTAGGGAGAGATTAGGATAAAATTTTAAAGATATCTTCTTTCTCATTTCTTTAACAGAATTAATATAAAGAAGAGTCCACGAGCTTACTTGGGTCATCAAATTGGAAGAGTCGTCTAGGGTGAACTGGCTTTAACACAAATCTATAAACAGTACGTCCGTACCAGGTGTCAGAAACTTGGTGATTGTCTGCATGTGTCCAAAACATAGTGTCCAAAACTTGGAGGCTGCCTGTCCACGTGCTGGAAGACTACAACTTTATTCATCCAAGTTGGGTGGAGGAAGTAACTGTCTGTTAAACTGTCTGTCCAGGAGCCGTGGCATCGAACTTGGTTCAGTCACAGTAGACTTTAGTATTTAATGATTGTCAAACGGAAAAGTCGTCTGGGGTGAACTGGATTTTACAGAAAACTGTAAACTAGGGTCTACATCCATAAAAGATGTGCAAAACTTGGTGTTCGTCTACAGGGGTCCAAAATTTGGTGTTGGTCTGTCAGTGTGCTGGAATACTACAACTTTATCCATCCAAATGGGATGGAGGAAGTGTCAAGTGTCTGTTCAATCGTCTGGTCTGGAGCCGTGGCATTGAATTTGGTTCAGTTACTGATGGTTTAACAGACGTCAAAATAGAAGAGTCGTCTGGATTTTACTGAAAAATTGTAAACTAAACTCAACATGCATAAAAGGTGTCCCAAAGATGGTGTCCATCTACAGGTGTCCAAATTTTGGTGTCAGCCTGTCCGTGTGCGTAAACACTACATCTTTGTTCATCCAAGTAGGATAGAGAAAGTGACAAGTGTCTGTTCAACTGTCTGTCTTCGGTCCAGCTGTGGCATCGAACTTGGTTTAGCTATAGCAGACTTCAGTGGTTTAAAGTCGTCAAAAGGGAAAAGTCGTCAACTTGGTACACTGGATTTAACACAAAACAGTAACAAACTCTACGTCTGTACCAGGTTTCAGAAGCTTGGTGTTTGTCTACAGGCATCAAAAACTTGGTGAGGGCCTGTCCATATGCTTTGAATAAGTTTGTTCACCCAAGCTGGGTGGAGGAAGTGACAAGAGTGTCTGTTCAGGAGATCTGTCAGGGCATCAAATTAGATTCATTCATACATGTAGCCATCCTCGTTAACCCAGGTGTGAAGTATTCCATTCATGAATGTAGTTTACAGAATACATCGGAACTGGGTCAACGAGGATAACATGTAGCAAACTTTGATAATGTTTTTCTTTTTTGAAGTTATCAAGTCGGAAAATTTTCTAGCCTGAACCGGAATTAACACAAACCAGTAAACTCCAAGTGGGCAAAAGGTGTTCAGAACTTGGTGTTCGTCAACAAGTGTCCAGAACTTTGTGACAGCCTGTCCATGCCACATGTGCTGGAATGATACAACTTCGTTTATCCAAATTGGGTAAAGGAAGAGACCTTTTCAGCTGTCTGTCCTGGAGTCATGGAATCGAACTCCGTCCAGCAGACTTTGGTGGTTTAACCCGTTTTCAGACGACAAAATTTTACGTTTTTCAAATTTTACATTTTTCTAATTTCAAAGCTGTTGCAGACAACAAATTAAATGTGGCTGGAAATAAAATCTGACTCTAAAAGGACAGAAAACACTGCGGGAAAAGGAGAAATTCTGGTTACTAGCATTTTCTCCTTTTCACACAATGTTTTCCAAGGCATTCTCTTGGGGTTGAAAAAATTCGAGATTGTGTGGTAAAGAGTTAAAATGCGTCAAATTGGAAGAATCTAGGGTGAACTGGATTGTACACAATCTGTTATCTCTCTGTCTGCAAAACATGTTCAAAATTTGTTCTGTCTACAGGTGTCCAAAACTTTTAATGCTCACACTGTCTCTGCACTGGGAGAGTACAACTTCGTTCATCCAAGTTGGTTGAAGGAAGTGAAGAGTTTCTGTGTACCTGTGTCGGAAAGCCGTGTCATCAAACTTGCTAATCACGCAGACTGTGGTTGTGTTTTTTGCTCGGCTGTTTCTAAGAAAATGTAGAGTTACTGTAATAGCCGTCTGCATTTGTTGCTGTTGTGAAAAAAACTGAGACATTTTATTAGAATTCTGTTATTACTGAAGATATTTACTTCAAACCTGGACAACCTATTAACTGTCAAAGGGGAAGCCCGTACAACAAGGGCAGGTAACTATCAAAGCACTTTTGACACGCTTGTGCCCCTTTTTTAACTTGAAATTTTCACCAAAAGTCATTCAGCTGAAGCTGAGTGCAGCTTGTGCAGTTATCCTGTTTGATTTTGTTAGATGATTCATAAATCCTGGATAATGTACAATATTTTCTAAATTTATGTCAAAGAAAGTACAATACATGTATTTTAAAATTTCTAAAAGAGTATATAAAATAGTTCAAAAATGTCAAAAGAAAACAATTATTATTTCTAAAATGTCTAAGAAAGTAAAATATTTCAAAAATGCCAAAGGAAGTACGTCATTCTTCCTGCTTTAAGGAAGAAAAAGATAAATTTTCTTGAAAATGTGAAATAGTTATTTCCATTTCAAATTGAACTGGAGATTTTCTTGAAAATGTGAATTAGTTTTCTTTCCATTTCAAATGATATTGAAGAAAATTGACCAATTACTTGTAGGCTGTTTTTTGATACATTACCTTTATGCAATCAATTTGAGGGTTTTGTAATCCTAAAGAGAATGGCTCTTGAAACATTGTGGGAATAGGAAAAGATGCTGGTAACCAGCATTTTGCCCTATTTATATAGTGCTTTCTACCTTTTGAAAGACAAACCCCTTCATTTGAGACACATATTATCAACTGCAATTGAGTTGTGCTCAGTGAAAAGGGGGCTTAATGCATTTGCGAAAAGTGTTGGCCCATGTCAGCCTGTACAGGCTGACATGGGCCGAAACTTTTTGCTATCTTTAAATTTCCTGTATGTCAAAGGATATTTCTACCCTATGATTCAGTCTGTTGTTTGTCAAAATGGATTTTATGGATCCATAATTAGGTGATGTCTTGCTAGTATTATGCATTACACGAGATGCAGTAAGCCCCCTTTTGCCAGTGCACAGCTCAATTGCTTTTACCCTTTCTAAAACAGTCCTTAGTTTTTACAGCTCTAGAGAAGGCAGGCTTTTGAAAACATTGTGGGAAAAGAGAAATTGCTGATTACCAGTATTTTCAGCGGAATTGTCTGTAAAAGCTTTCAGTATGGACAAGTCCATAATTTTGTTGTTTGGTAAAGGGTTATTTTTGGCTAGTCTAGTGTTTGTCATTTGATTAAGTATTTACATTTTATCAGATAATCACGTTTTAACGACCCGGAAGAGGAAGCCTTTTTTAAACATTGTGGGAAAAGGAGAAAATACTGGTAACCTCTTAACTGGCATTTTCCCCTTTCCCCACGTTTTCTACCTTTTCAAAGACATTTTATTTAAGCCATTCGTAATTTGTTGTAAGCAAATACTTCAATTTGGACAAGTCTAAAGTTATGTCAGGGTCTTGCGAGGCTCATCGATGAAGTGTAGGACTCGTGACCTGGAGGGCGTCAGGCCCTGGGTTTGAGCCTCTCCTGATCCACTTGGTTTTTCCGTGGGAATGTGCCTGGGCAGGACACTTCAGAGCCGTAGCTTAGTACTGGTGAAACCCAGAAAGTATGTGAATATGTTAGCTGTTGCGGTGATATGACTGAAATAATGTTGAAAGCAGCGCAAAACACCATTCAATCAATCACTAAGATTATGTCATACGCTAAACTGTTAAGGATGACAAAAACTTGCTCTCTTTTTAAGAGTTTACTCTTTACCAAACAACAAAATTTTAGTCTTGTCCAAATTGAAAGCATTCGCAGAGGACAGATTAAATGCGGCTCCAATGGTGAAAATTGTCTCTAAAAGAGTAGAAAACATTGTGGTGGAAAAGGGAGAAATTTCGCCACATAAAACAATGTTTTCAACAATTTTCTTCCTTAGGGTCATTGAAACACGGGATTGAGCGGTAAAGGGTTAAATCGGTAAATCACAAGCCCGATTCCTTTGAAAATATTGTGCTGTATAGCAATTTCGCCTTTTACCTTAATGTTTCCACTTGGAATAATTTCTTAACCTTTTATCCGATAGCATAATTTTTGACTTGTCCAAATTGAAAGCATTTGAGACAGTCAACATAAAATTTGACTCAAATGATTATATTTTCTGGGAAAAAGTAGTCTAAAGCATTGTTGGAAATGGAGAACATGCTGGTAGCCAGTATTTCCTCCTTCCCACAGTCTTTTCAAAGGCCTCTTTCCTTTGGGTCTTTTAGGGTCCTTGCGTGGCTCAGTGGTATAGTGTAGGTTTCGTAACCCGGAGGCTGAAAGTTGGAGCAAAAGTGGGGTTTTCATTGGAGGTGACCTTGGATTACAGAGACGGAGCCTAGTACTGGTGAAAGCCAGGAAATAAACATGTGAGCTGTGGCCATATGATGGAAATAAATGTTGAAAGCAGCGTGAAACTCCAATCAACCAAAGGGTCTTTAACCCTTTACCACACAATTCGAACTATTAACGACCCTGAGAAAGAAAGCTTTTGAAAATATTGTGGAAAAAAGGGCAAATGCTGGTAACCAGCATTTTCTCCCTTTCCCACCATGTTTTCTACCCATTGCTTAACAAATTTAATTTTTTGGGTCGCATTTATTTTGTCATCTGTTAATGTCTACAATTTGGGCTGGTCTAACATTTTGTTGTTTTGTAGAGTTAAATCACATGCAGACGACAAAATAAAGGTGACTTCAATATTGAAATTTATTTTTTTTTTGGAAGGGTAGTTCACTGGTTACTTTTACATACACTGTTTTCATAAACATGTGTCTCGGGATCATTTAAACTCTGGATTGTGTGGTAAAGAGTGAAGTGTCTCTTAGTTGTAATTGTCTCGTTGCGACCATGCTAGTGGTATAAATTCGAAGAAATAGAAGACGACAGTGTCAGTTTCGATCATGGATATTTCTTCGGGAAAAGGCCGCGGACAAGTAGCTTCCTATCCAATATGTTATAGTTATATTTAAATAAAAAAAAAAAAAAGAACTTCATCAAAGATCGTGTGTTACATCTTTTGTATTTTCTATACAATAGAGTATATGATTGCTTAGCATTTGTTTTAAATCTTTACCGCACAATCCCGACTTTAACGACCCTAAGAAAGAAGCCCTCTGAAAACATTGTGGGAAAAGGAGAAAATGCTGGTAACCAGCATTTTCTCTTTTTCCCACAATTTTTTCTACCCTTTCCAAAAGAAATTTCAATTTTTCAATTACATTTATTTTGCCGTCTGCAAATGCTTTCAATTTGGACCAGTCTAAAATTTTGTCGTTTAGTAAAGAGTTAATGGACTACTTTTACACAGGCGTTGTAACTTGGCCGACCGCATCATCTGCGAGCTCGAGTAAGTACGTGGCCTCCCTTCTTTGTGATTTGGGTTTGAAGGAAACCCTAAGGGCTGGTCCGCAAGCCAAAAACCTGTATTATTAATGTACATAGAAATAATAATGTCCTAAACTTGTACCATATATATTTCCGTTTAATAGCAGGGGCGTAGCTGCCTGTACGCAAAAAAAAAACGCAGTTGCGTACACTTCGCAAAATGATAAAAAAAAAGGGATAAATTTGAAAAAAAAAAAAAACGTCACCAGAGGCCACCAAATAGCTTCTACAATTCAAAAGTTTTGCTCGGGGCAGACTCCCATAGACCCTCCTGGGAAATACTCCTCCCCTCTCTCGGCACTACATGGGTAACACCTTTGGTATTACTTTTGTGTACACTTTAGGCTAGCTACGCCCCTGAATAGTATCAATGATATATTTACAAATTAGAATCTGATTCTTTCAACAAATCTTATCTCATGAGTCTGGCAAATATTTGGAATAGGCATCAGATACGTGTATTAAGAAAGAATGTGGAATATTAAAATCTTTTTTTTTTCCCCTTGAAGATGGAGAGTCGATAATAACAGTGGTTCAAGGTTGATGGTGCTCCTTGCATGGGAGTGTCCATGGACAAGGCTCGGCATAATCTAAGCATTTAATGATACAAACACTAAAACATTGAGAAATGAAATGTCGCCGTGTTACAACAAGCTCTGTGGAGTAGATTAAAACGTCATTCAAACAAACAAGATTACAGGGTTATCAGAAAGAAAAATGTCTAATAAAACAAAATTGCTCATTATGTCAAAAAAATTCTGTTGGACAGAAAAGCATTTGCGTGGTCTTTTGGTTTCGAGTAGACTAAACAACGACTGCCTGCCGGCGTTCTGGTTGCATCGGCATGTAAATTTTTAGACTCCGGGGTCCGTATTCACCCACCAATCTTAAGAATGTTCGTAGTCTTATATACAACTTTTTTTTTAATTTAAAAGTAACACAAATTCTGATTGGCTAAACCATTTGGTTCAGCCAATCAGAAAATGTGTTACTTTGAAATTTAGAAAATCTTGAAGTATGAGACTAAGAAAGTTCAGATTAAGAATGGTTGATGAATGCGACCCCGGGAGTCACTTGTATGTACCAAACAAAGGTGATTCTTAACTCTTTATTCTTTACCACAAGACAAATTTTTAGACCTCTCCAAATCGAAAGCAATGGATGAAAAAAAAATCAACTCTTTAGCACACGACAGAAATTTAGACTTGATCAAATTGAAAGCATTTGCAGATGACTATTTAAATGTAGCTTAGATAATGAAAATGGTTCTTGATCGGGTAGAAGACATTGTGGATAAAGGAGAAAATGCTGGTCACCTGGCCTTTTCACCTTTTCCCACAATGTTTTCAAAAGGCTTCTTCCCCAGGATCGTCAAAACTCGGGATTGTGTGGTAAAGGGTTAAATGTTGCTCAAATGGTGGGATTTGTCTGGTAAAGGTAGAAAACATTGTGGCCAAAGGAGAAAATGCTAGCTACCAGCATTTCTCCTTTTCCCTCAAGTGTTTTCAAAAGCTTTCTCTGACGGGGACGTCAGAACTGCGATTATGTTGTAAAGGGCTAAATCAGACGATCGCAGGCCCTGTCCAAAGGGTAGCACTATATTAAACATTGTTGTGTTCATACATAAAATTTATCCATAGGACAAACGTTCAGACTCTTCCAAACTGAAAGAATTTGTTGATTACAATTTGAATGTTTCTCAATTGATCGGATTCGTCACTGAAGGGTTCAAAAGATTGTGGGTAAAATGAGAAAATGCCGTCAACAGCATTTTCTCTTTTTCCCACAATGTTTTTTTTTTTTTCATCGGAATTGTTCGGCAAATACTTGAACTTTCAACTCGGTTTTCCAGATTGTACAATCATGATTTCAGAGTTTAATGAGGGGGGGGGGGGGGGGGGGGGGTGAGGATTTGGCTGGTTACAGCATTTTCTCTTTTTTGCACATTGTTTTCAAAGTTTCTTTTTCATCGGGATTGTTTGGTAAACACTTGAACCAAATTACAACTCGATTTTGTAGACTTGAAAATCATAGCTCTTGAAGTTGACTTTTTGGGGGAAAGCGTTTTAACACAGATTGCTTGGCTAAGGGTTAAGCCTTTACCACACAGTCCCGTGTTTTACGGGAGGGCCTTTGAAAACATTGTGGGAAAAGGAGAAAATGCTGGTAGCCAACATTTTCTCCTTTTTTCCGCAATGTTTTCTGCCCTTCCAAAGACAATTTCAATTTTTTTATTCACGGCAGTTATGTCTTGCTATTAACTTGAACAAATCTAAAAAGTTTGACATGTGGTAAAGGGTTAAATGGCAATTCACAATGATTTTTCTGTATTTTACAAGGATATTCTATAAAGTCTATTTGCTGCAAATTTGTTTCGAGAGGTAATGACCGTGTCTTCGTAAATGCTGGTTTTATAGCGCTGCCTAAATTTACTAATCTGGTTTATCCACCGGTTGTTATCAGTATCCCATATGCTTGCAAAACTCTGAAAAATAACGATAAATGAATTAAACTACAATTTTATTTTTTAGTTTAGTTTAAACGTATTTATTTTACATGGCTTGAGAAACAAGTTCTTGCAACTTATACTAATCTCTGTCGATTCTGCTTCCTGGAAACTACACAGGGGCCCGTATCAACTATTCTCACTCTAATTCTATGAAAGTTAACACATTTTCTGATTGGCCAAATTGGTGTAGTCAATCAGAAGTTGTGTTACCTTCAAATTTAGAATATCTTGGAGAAAAAGACTAAGAAAAGTTGGTGAACACCCAGTACTCGCGCCGAATGTGTTGGCCAGTGAACAGTCCCAAAGTTAGCAACCCGCTCCCGGGAATTGAACTTGGGACCTTATAGTTAAGAGGCCGACCTCACAACTACGAGCACCATAAAATGTTTGAGTTATGCTTTTGGCAAAATAGGACTTGATGCATCTCCCTGATACATGATAACGAGTAGGTCATCGGATAATTATTGATCCATAAAATCCATTTGTCTAATAGTCAAGCGAATCGTGAGGTACACTGGTCCTTGGACATGCAACTTGAAAATTGACCAACAGCAAAAAGTTTCGGCCAATGTCAGCCTGCGCGGACTGCGTAGGCTGATATGAGTTGGTGGTTTTTGCAGATGCATTAAGCCCCATATTTACAGAGCATGGCTTGTTTATTTCTTACATTCTGTACCATAGAGATATTATCATACCGTACTTCAAAGCTTCTTGAAGAACATGTATTTGCCAAAAAGTTTTTTTCTATATCATGTTCTGACATATACCTACTTTAGGCCGGTGACCACACGAAAATTCAATCATGTCCAAATTGTTTATTATGATTTTTACGTCTATTATGAAAAGGACTGTGCAGATAGTTTATTGCATGTATTTTAGCTGTAACGTACTTTGCGATAAAATTATTATATATTGTAGCTGTATTACAAATAGGGTAGGGCATCATGCATTAAGCCCCCTTTTGCCAGAGCATGGCTCATTTCTAATGTGTCGACAACAATCATCATCAGATTCCATTAGCGTGCGCTTGAGAAAAAAAAAAAATAAGAAAATCTGATCACTTCTTTCGACCACGATATTTATTTATTTATCTATTTATTTATTTATTTATTTATTTATTTATTTTTATTTATTTATTTATTTAACGTTTTTCCGAATTCAGAGTGAACAGTCACAACATGAGGACTTTTCTTTACAAAAAGAAAAACAACTTTCCTGAAAAATATAATGTATTTTTTTTTTTGTCAAAGTCTAGTTTTATACAACTTTCAAGTCGCCTCCAACGAATTTCTTTTTGTAGATATTAACCCTTTGGCTGCTAAGCGCGACTCACTGACCTTTTGCGGACAGTGTATGTCAAGATCAGATTGCACAGAAGGTGCAGTCTGATCTTAGATCTACAGTGTTTTTTCCCCAACAATAAGTTTGAAATAGTATTATTCGGGTGTCTGCTATCGGTTTGAAAATTTCATTTCACTTATTTAGCCAAATAAGGATTAACTCTTTACCACACAATCCCGATTTTTAACGACCCTGTGAAAGAAACCTTTTGAAAACATTGTGGGAAAAGGAGAAAAACCAGCATTTTCTCCTTTTCCCACAATTTTTTTCTACCCTTCCCAAAACAAATTTCAATTTTTTAGTCACATTTATTTTGTCGTCTGCAAATGCTTTCAATTTGGACCAGTCTAAAATTTCGTCGTTCGGTAAAGAGTTAAGTATAAAAGTCACATGATTGACGTACCTGCATAATCAATTTTACCGTCTCCATTTGTATCTGCTTCTCTTAGAAATTCGTCTGCCAAGTCTTCTGTCATTCTGTCTCCTGTTGATTATGGAATATAGCAATTATCAGGCCAGCTTTAGCTTTTATTGCAATTTTCTGGATGACTTAAAATTTCTTTTGTATAGAAATTAACATGATGACGTTAATTACAAGTATATAGAAATAAACATGACAAGGTAAGTATCTTGTTCAAAGAACAGCACATCTAAACTTGAACGCGCCTTGATCGTCTTTCTCTCTAATTTATTTACTGTCTCATTTATCAGGCCTATCCTTGAATATGCGGATATTGTATAGGACAATCTCTCCCAAGGCCTGAAAGATCAACTGGATAAGATTCAAGATGAAGCGGCTCGCATAGTTACAGGCTGCACTAAACAAAGAATCTGGATGAGAAACTTTAAGCCAAAGGAGGCGAAAACACAAACTGATTCTTTTTTATAAAATGTTCAATGGACTTTCTCCCAGCTATCTTTATGTCCTTGTACCTCAGATAATTGGGGATGCATCATCTTATAATCTTCGTAGATCGAATAACTTGCGTACCATCGTTTGCAGAACCAGCTTATACAAAAACTCATTCTTGCCGTCTGTGATCAATGAGTGGAACTCTTTATCAGATGAAACGAAAAATGCCGATTCGTTGTCTGCTTTTAAATACCGTTTTAATATAGATAAACCTAGTCCAAATAAGCTTTATTTTTTGGGCGATAGAAAAACTCAGACAATACATGCAAGGTTACGTAATAAGTGCAGTTGTCTAAATGGAGACTTGTATTTGAAAAATCTAGTCCAATCGCCCCTTTGTAGATGCGGCTCCGTTGAATCAACACAACATTACTTCTTTGAATGCCCATTTTACCGGGATTTAAGAGACTTTAAACAAAAGAATAAGTACATTTACAAGAGTTACTCTTCAAGTCATTTTATTTGCTGATGATAATCTTAATATATCCGAGAATGAAAGAATATTCGCTGCAGTTCAGTTATATCAGTTGTAGCAGAAGATTTACTTAGTATAATTATGTCGTTTTCTTTCTTTCACTGATTATGGAACTCCTGGCTTTCAAACAAGGTCCAACTGACACAGCGGCTTATAAGCCAAGATTTTACAACAAATTCTTTCATCAATAGCAACTAATATCTAACGATCTGTGATGGTCATGGAGGAAGATATTAGCCTTTGTAAATACATGTATAACCCTAGTCGTAGTCCTCCAATTTCACTCCACATCAATCTGCCCCCCCCCCTTTTTTTTTTCATTGTTGTCTCTTCTTTTCCCTCGCTATTTATCAAAATACCATTATTATTTTTCTTTCTGTAGCCATGTCATTCTAAATATCATTACCATTAACTGTGTACCTGGATTTTGGAGAAGAACTATATAAGCTTTTGCTTTCGTATTGATCTACTTCATCAGTTATTTTTGTTATTCTATGTGATTGTCTGTACAACGTTGTATTTAATTGATGAATAAAATACATGTATGTTTAAACTTTTTTTTTTTTTAACAGCACAAGAACAACTTTAATTACTTTTGTGTTCAGTTACCATGACAACGAACTGATCATTGTTTTGACGATGGTTATGTTGGAAAGCAGCCAATGGCTTGGGAAAAATAATTTTGCTAAGGACTGGTTAAAGAAATTTCAGGAAAAGATGGATAAGTACACTGAGTGCCATGATGATACTAATGAAATAATTTGAAAATATTTGAAAACGGCGTTGAACACCATACAATCTACGTTAAACGACGCTAGAAGGTTCTGGGTTTGGATTCCGTGAATCTTTGACGCTACCCATATCACTCTTGTCAATAGTCAAAGGGAGACAACACTTGTATTTCTAAAACAGGATTAAACATGACTTTCCTCCCTTACCTATGCTTGTCAAAACAACTTTTAATTCTTCTCTATCTATAAAACCGTCTCCATTTTTATCGAATAAGTTAAAAGCTTCTTGCATCTCGTAGCACACTTCGTCAGCCAGGGATGGTAAAAAATTTTTGTCAATGATGAACTGTTTGAATTCTTCAAAATCGATCGAACCATTATCTGAAATGAAAGGAAAATAATATGTTAACAAGAAATATCTTCACAAAAGATGGACGGCGTAAATTTGCCCGCAAATAGGTAGGGGTCCTTAAAATAAACATGTCTACATTTTTGACTAATCACAAATTTCTATTTACTCATTTTTATCAGTTCCAAAAAGTAGGTCAAAAGCCAGACATTCAGCACTGCCGAAAAAGAGAGCTCTAGCGTTGCTTTAGTGGATAGCGTGATTTAAATAAACGACCGCAATGCAGTGTTTTAGTTTTTCTCCTGTCAGAGGATTTTTTCCTTTTTAAGTTCAAAATCACAAGTCGAACCTGTACTAGCTCGAAAAGATGTGCTCAAAAATTTTGTATAAATCGAAGTATGTTGGGGTGGGGGAGGAGCGCGTCAGAGGCATTTCCCCCCTCCCTTTAATATTTCATCAAACATACCCCTTGGCCATATACATTGACATTTGAGCCATGCTCTGTGAAAAGTGGGTTTAATGCATCTCCGTGGTGCATGATACCAAGCAAGTCATCACAGTATTATAGATGCATCGAATCCATTTTGTATAACAACCGTCTGAATCACGAGCTACACTGGTCCTATGACATGCAGAAAATTACTAGAAGCAAAAAGTTTCGGTTTAGGTCAGCCTGCGCAGGCAGCGCCGGCTGACCAGGGTCGATACTTTTTTTCCCAAATGCATTAAGCCCCCTTTTCACAGAGCATGGCGCATATGTATTCTAAATTTGACGACCAAGTTTTTCATTGGATGCAACAATGTAGTAAGGACGGAGGGAAAGAGGGGGTGGGGAAGGACGGAGGGCAAGAAAGGAAGAAAGTAAAGAAATGGGGGAATGGGACAAAAGAAGAAAGAAATGCTGGCAAAAAGGGCTGAGGGATAGTAAGAAAAAAAAGAGGAGGGAAGGAAGAGAGTCAAGCAGGAAGGAAGATTTGATGGGGGAAAAGACGAAAACGGAGGGAAAGAAAGAAAAAGTAAGGAAGAAAAAGAGATGGGGTAGGAGGAGAGAGAGACAGAAAGGGGAAAAGAAAGGAGTGTTGGGAATAGAAAGCTTTGAATTGGAAAGAATGGTGGAGACGAAAAGAGGTAGGAATGGAGGGACGGACGGACGGACAGACAGACAGACAGACAGACAGACAGAGGGATACTTACGGTCAGAATCGATTGGGTCTAACAGATCGTCTAGTTCTTTGTCAGATTTTAGAGAACCTGTGTATCGTAAAAGTTTTTTAAGCTCCTCTTTGGTCAGCTTGCCGTCGTTGTCGTCATCTAGTAGCTTGAATACATCTTTGATATCTTAAAACGAAAAAGGGAGGAAATCAAAATACTAACAAGAAATATTATTTTTTGGGGAAAAAAGATAGACAGGATAGAAAAAATATCAGGTTGCACGTGCTCAGAGCTTTCAACACTTTTTAGCCATTTTTTGGTGCCCAGTGCACCTATCCATGCTTTCCTATAGAGTTTGTCTTTATCGGTAATTCGCAAAATATTCTTCTCAAGCCTCTGGCAGCTTTCCCGCAAAACTTCTGTTGAAACAATGATCACCGGTGAGAGAAAATGAATTTTGTCGTGATGACTTTCATCGAATGGATATTGATCGAGCTGTAGATTCGAACAAGCGACCCCCAGGTTTCAAGCCCTGTGCATTACCGATTGAGCAACCGGGCTTGGCGTGCTGAAAGCATACTGTCTGCAGGGTGTGTTAGGTTGATAAACCGATGGACAGTAGCAGACCGTCGACAGAAAATACTCAGCTGTCATAGATTCTAGGTCTATTGTACCTTTAAAGTCTCGCAAAATATCAGTGTAGATCAAGATCAGACTGCAGATTCTGTGCAGTCTGATCTTGATATGCATTGTCCGCAGAAATATCTACAGTTTTCCACGTCGTTATAAGGGAAAATGTCGTTAGAACTCCCAACAATAACTGAATCAATAAATCAATCGATTGATCAATTAATCTATTAAGTAATCAACCAATCAGTACATCAGTAGGTCTTTAACGAGATACGTCCTACACAAGACTTTTCTTTGTTTTGTTTGCAGCATACTTCTTTTGATAACATTGTGGGAAAAGGAGAAATTATTCGTCAAGTGCAATTTTCTTCTTTGCTGCGATGTTTTCACATGTATAAATTCATTTACAAAGCTTAATTCGAGTTTATTTGTCTCATGAGTTGATTGGTAGATTGATTGATTGATTAATTGCCCGGTTGGTTGATTGCTTGGTTAATTGGTTGGTATGTTGAGTGGTAGTTGGTTGATTGATTGATTGATTCGTTGGGTTGGTAGACCGATCAATAGATTGATTCGTTGGGTTGATGGCTGATTGATGATTGATTGATTCGTTCGTTGTACAGGCGTTCGTTTTGTGACAAACTTCGCCATCTATGTGATGTAATATATAAATATGTAGATGGCGAAGTTCGTCACAAAACGAACGCCTGTGGTTCATTGGTAGGTTGGTTGATTGTTTGATATATTGATTTGTTTGTTTGCTGGTTGATTGATCGATCGATCGACAGGTCGGTCGGTCGATGAACTGATTGATTGATTGATGATTTTTGTCGCTTTCTGCCATATTACAGCGACAGCTTACATATTCATCTATGTCCTGGGTTCTTGGGCTCTGAGGTGTCTTGCCCAGGGATATTCTCACGACATGCCTAGAGTAAGTAACAATTTATTTTGATTAAAAAAAAAAAAATTATCTCGTAGAAACGTACCTTGCAAATGCGTTTCTGTAATTTCGCCACTCTGAAAAGACACGAAAAAAAGTCCCGTGAAGTTCTTAGAGCTAACACTTAGAGCACTAAAACAAAACAATCAATGCTTTCGCAGGAAGTGTAAATCAAGATCAGAATGCACAAAACGTGCAGTCTGATCTTTAGTCTACACTATTCGCTACTTTCCAACATATTCTGGTGAAAAATAAAACTTGAAATTGCTAATTTTGGCGTTTCTTCTTAAACCAAAAAGCTCGACTTAGTTAATTCAGCGCTTGAAGGGGCGGATATCAATAATGCAAGAAGCTAATTAGTAGAGAATTTTTTGTAGCGTATATGCAGTGGTACGAAAGAAATGTCACTATAAATGTTGACTCTTTTTTCCAGTCAACAAAACTTTAGTCCATTCCATGTTGACAGCATTTGCAGACGACAAATTAGATGTTGCTCAAATGATGAAGTTTGTCTTTGGAAGGGTAGAAAACATTGTTTGAAAAGGAGAAAATGTTGATGATGGACCCTTTTCCCAACGATGGGATTCTCAGGATCGTAAAAAATGCAGGATTGTTTAGCAAAAGGTTAAACGAAATAAATAAGATGACGTTAATGTTGGATTCGTTGAAAAGCGTTTAACAAAGTTTTCAACATTATTCCAGTTTTATCACGGCTGCCAGTCAACTTTCCATGCGTTCCTGAAGTTTCTTGAGTCAGTTCTTTGCACAACACTGTTTTCAAGCCAGTGGCTACTTCTTCCCAAAATCATTTACCAAGTTGAAACCATATATATTATCATATTGGAAAAATGCTTTCACTTGCCATTAAAGCCTGCGGTGCATCCAGACTGGGACCCTGCGTGCCTTGCCAAAGGACACTCCATGTGCCAACCAGGGCCCGAGCCTGGATTTCTTGCTATTCCTTTCCCACACAATCTCGAGAATCCTGAGAAATAAAGCTTTAGCGAACATTTTGGGAAAAGAAGAAAATGCTGGTCACCAGCATTTTCTCCTTTTCTCACAATGATTTCTACCCGTTCCAAGACAAGTCCCACAATTTCAGCCACATTTATACCACCGTCTACAAATGCTTTCAATTTGGACAAGTCTACAATTTTGTCGTTTGCTAAAGAGTTTAACCCTTTCCCAAACAAGCCCTGGTTTTCACGTGTCTGCAGTACAAGTCTTTTGAAAACACTGTGGGAAAAGGAGAAATTGCTCGTAACGAGCAATTTCTCCTTTTCCCACAGTGTTTTCTACCCTTTTTTGATAATTTTCTGCCATTTTCATCAAATTTAAAATTGTCATCTGCAAACTCTTTCAATTTGGACCAGCCCGAAATTTGTCGTTTGGGAAAGAGTTAATAATCCAACGCCCTTTATATCTTGCCAATTAAAATCAAGGAGGTTTCGCTGCATGTTATAAATTGTACAGAATAACCTGCCCGGTTGCTTAGTCGGTAACGTACAGGGCTTGAGACGGAGGGAGGGGTCGCTGGTTCGAGTCCCCAGCTCGACAAATTTCTGATCGGGCATTGATGATGACCATTGTGACAGGATGCATTCCTCTGCTGCTCATTGTTTCGATGACTATGGACAAGCAGCTATTGGCCTGGAAAGAATTTTTAGCTTAGTGCTGGCAATGAAAACTCTTGGAAAGCATGAATAGGTGAACTGGTTGAAGCGATATAATTGAAACAATTTTGAAAAAGGAGTTAAAGATACGTCAATACACATTTTCAGTCACTTTTTAACCCATTTCGTTTTTATGTTATCAAACTATAATCATTCTTGTATCTTCATGCCCAATTTTGTCTCCTACAGATACAAGGTTGCATAGAATACGACAGAGAGAAAATGAATTTCATTTTCTGGAAGCCATCAAAGAAATCACTGTTATCGTTTTAGTTTTAATTCGTTGACCATAAGTTTATTTATCCCTTACATCATTATATCGGCAAGTTATCTACGTTTACACAGCTGACTAAATTCCGAACTATTCCACACACTATCAAGCCTTAACAGCGCTTGTTCTCTCTGGCTTTAATGATGTATCTTTAAACACAATCCAAACAAACAAACAAAAATTACCTGACATGTTTGCTGAAATGCCATTTTGGCTAGCAAGTATTCCAGCAGTTTTTTTTTTTTTTTTTCCTTGTATGAAATAAACAAGTTTTTATAAATAAAATAAATTTCTTTATCTATATCGGTAACGAAAATCTACTGCAGTTTTAACCCTTTCAGCACCATGGTCGAGCCCATGGACTTTTGCAGACGGCATAGACCAAGATCAGACTGCACAGAATCTGCAGTCTGATCTTGGATCTATACCGCCCGTTTGTTAAGTCAAGTCAAGATTAAAATCTTTTGGAATTTTAGTGATTTATATTTTCTGCCATCGAAAGAGGTCGAGTTTATATGAGGCATGCTCTGTTAAAAGGGCTCGACTCAGGTCAGCCTGCGCAGTCCGCGCAGGCTGACCTGGGCCGAAACTTGTTGCTTTTGGTCAATTTTCTGCATGTCAAAGGACCATTCTACCTCATGATTCAGTCAGCTGTCAGACAACGTATGGATTTTATGGATCCACGATTATGTGATGACTTGCTTGGTATCACGGATCACGAAGATGCATTAAACCCCCATTCATTTACAAAGCATGACTCACATATTTTGTGCTGAAAGGGTTTTTGAAATCAAAGAATTAAAAATCATTTTCCTTTCGTAGTCCACACGGGAAAAAAACAAAACAAAACCGCAAGGTTTTCTAACTCTAACAATTCCTTTTTTGTGAAACTCAGAAAATGTTCTATTAGTTATTTATTGGTTTTAACCACATGTCACTGAATCATAAACAATGCGGTGAAAGAACTCTAGTCCGTACAACGTAGCACAGATTTACTTCCTGAAATTTTGTCACAACTTGCGAAAAATGTCACGTTAGCCTGTACAACTCCATTCTATACTATCGATTAAACCTTGTGTCACGCAGTTCCGCGTTTTAACGACACTGGTGAAAAGGGGGCTCTTTGAAAACATTGCTGGAAAGAAGAAAATGCTTTTGCAACAATGTTTTCTGTCCATTGAAATACAAATTACATGATTTCAACCACATTATATTTGTCGTCTGCAAATGTTTGGAATTTGGACTAGTCCAATATTTTGTCGTTTGGTAAAGAGTTAAACATTTTCCCGCTTGAACCTTTACCACACAATCCCGAGTTTCAACGACCCTGTGCAAGAAGACTTTTGAAAACATTGTTGGAAAAAGAGAAAATGTTGGTAACCAGCATTTTCTCCATTTCCCAAAATGTTTTCCTCCTCTTCAATTTCCAAAGTTTGAGCCAGATTTAATTTGTGAGTCTGCAAATTCTTTGGACAAGTGTAAAAATTTGTCGTTTGGCATTTCCTCTTAATCCTCTACCGAACCACAAAATTTTACACTTGTCTAAATTCAAATATTTTGCTGACGAAAAAATAGTTTTGACTGAAAACTAGAAATTCGCCTTTGGAAAGTTAGGAAACATTACAAAATAAGGTGAAAATGCCGGTTACCAGCATTTTATCCTTTTCCCTAAATGTTTCCAAAAGGCTTCATTCACAGGATCGTTAAAAGTCTCTCTCTCTCTCTCTCTCTCTCTCTCTCAATGGTTTGGTCGAATGGCATGTGATAAATAAGACGCATCAATAATGTGGGATCGTATTGAAATAAGCATGATGACGTCATGTCTGACCTAACAAAATTAGACCGAGTTAGCGATTGTATTGGGGCTATCCCGTTACTTAACCCTTAAGGTGCTAATCGCGACCCACTGACCTTTTGCGGACTGTGTAGATCAAGATCAGACTGCACAGAACGTGCAGTCTGATCTTTGATCTACATTGTCCGATGCTGTATTTTCTTTCCGGCGAAATCAACTTTGAAACTGCAATGTTTGGGCTTTTAGTATTGAGTAGAATTTTTTTGTTTCTTTTATTCAGCAGCGTAAGTGTTAACACTTATCCTGCTAAATAAGTTAAATAAAACTTCAAGTCTATAGTAAAAGCCTGAATAATGTAATTTCAAACTTATTTTTTTGGAGAAAAGAATATCTTCTTATCGGATGGTTTAGATCCAAAATCAGACTGCACGTTCTGTGCAGTCTGATCTTGATCTACACTGTCCGGATCTTGATCTACACTGTCCGGAAAAGGTCAGTGAGCCGCCCTTAGCAACTAAAAGGGCTAAACGCTACAATTTCACCTTTTATACTTAATGAATCCAGTTTCTTCAAGTATATTTTGTAGTAGTTATCAGTATTAAACGATGTTTTTTTGCAGCTAAAAAAGATCTTCTTCGACACGCAGGACTCAAATTGCAAACTCGATGAATAAGGTTTGATAACAGATATAATAGCTAAAGTTTGTATAAATGCTTTAATAAAGTAAATTGATCTTTTTACATTATTAGATCTTTACCAGACGACGAAGTTTCAGACTTGTCCAAACTGGAAGCATTTGCAGACGACAAATTTAAAGGTGGCTCAAATGATGAGATTTGTCTTTGATTGCCAGTAGAAAGCATTGTGGGGGAGGGGGAAAGGAGAAAGGAGAAAGTGCTGCTTACCAGCATTTTCTCCTTTTCTCCCCACAATGTTTCCAAAAGCCATCGTCCTCTGGGTTCTTAAAACACGGAATTGTTTGGTAAAGATCTAGCTCTTTCCCAGACGATGAAATTGTATATTTGTCGAAACTGAAAGCAGCTACAGACGACAAATTAAAGGTGGCTCATATGATGAGATTTGTCTTGGGAAAGGTAGAAAAAAACGTGGGTAAAAAAGGTGAAAATGCTGGAAACTAGCATTTTCCCTTTTTTCCTTCAATGTTTTCAAAGACCTTCTTCCTCAGGGATCGTTAAAACAAGGAATTGTTTGGTAAAGGGTTTGACTCCTGACACAAGTATAAGGCTGGCGACTTTAGATACGCCCTTTTAAAATTGATTAATAATCAAAATGAATTAAAGTTAAGGCATGAAAAAACGAGAAAACGAGCAATTTCTCCTTTTGTCACAGTGTTTCTCTTCAACAGCGTGAAAAAAGGAAAAAAATGAAGGGTTTTAATTTATAAAGTATAAATTTATAAACTGAACTTTAAAGCAAAGTTAAAGTATATTTAGAAAATATAGTATTGACTTTTTCTGTTTTCTTTTTTTTTTGGCTTACCCTTTATTCTAAAATTTGATGCATCTCAAATCTTTCTTGAAAATAAACATAAGAGGTGAGGGCCCGTATTTATTTTTAATGGTGTTTTACGCTGTTTTAAAAAAATATCAATTATATGGCGGCGGCCAGTGCACCTACCTATGCTTTTCTGGAGTTACCTTTACAGTTACCCCTCGCAGGCTCACCTTTGACCTTGCCAATTTACAACCCATTTTCATGTCTATGCTATATTCAGACACGATATTGACATGAATGGGCCGAGCCCGGTAGCTCAGTCGGTAACGCGCAAGCTTAAGACCCAGGGGTACCTGGTTCGATTCTTCAGCTCTGTCAAAGTCTTTTCGAGGCTTGGTCTGCGAGGCACTGAAAAACCATGCTCTTGTTTCACAGAGAAAACTTTTGTGTATATTCTTTATAAGTTTCTCAGTAAAGTTAAACTTCCGTGTAATTATAGCAGTAAAATGGCATACACAGAGGTACGTTTTACTTCGCCAGATATCCAGTTTTGACGACCCCTGTGATGCAAGCCGTGCACGAGTGTTTTTACCTAATCTACAAGGGGCGACGGGTTTAGCCTCGAGACTTGAGGGCTTAGAGCAAACCTATTTATCAACAAAACTTTGACCCACAAAAGGTTCGCTTATCACTAAAAAAAAAATACCTCAATGAAGACCAAAACAGGAAGTGTGTTGACTTTACCCTCTACCGAACAGATTCGTTTTTTTTTTTGGTCATTTATCGACCACGAGGAAGAAGGCTTTTGCAAATATCATTGGGAGAAAATACTGGCATCCGGCATTTTCTCCTTTTCCCACCGTGTTTTCTATCCTTAAAGAAACATTTAGCATCATTTCAGAGAACTTAAAAAAGACACTGTAGACTGCAAATACGGTCAATGCGGGCCGATCTAAAATTTTGTCGTTTGGTTAACCCTTTATCGCATAATACCGCCTTTTGACGCCCCTGGGAAAGAAGCCTTTTGAAAACATTGTGGGAAAAGGAGAAAATGCTGGTAACCAGCATTTTCTCCTTTTCCCACAATGTTTTCTACCCTATCAAAGAAAAGTTGCATCATTTGAGCCACATTGAAGTTGTTGTCTGCAAATGCTTTCAGTTTGGACACGGCTAAAATTTTGTCGTCTGGTAAAGGGTTAAAGAGTAAACCCTTTTGAAAACATAGTGGAGGAAATGAGAAAATGCTGATACTCAGATTCAGCATATTTACCTTTTCACACAATGTTTTGTATCCTGACCAAGAACTTCAGTTCATTTGTACTACTTATGACTTAAACCCCCCCCCCCCCAACATAACCCTCCCCGCCCACAACGATTTAGCAAACTATCTCATTGAAAGAAAAGGAAAACATCGTGGCAAAAGCATGAAGTAGTATTTACTTTTCCAAGAATGTTTTCAAAACTATTCTTGCTTAGGAGCGTTTAAACTTGGAATTATTTGGTTAAGGGTTAAATCAGTACTCCCTAAGGCTCCATACGAATTTAAATGAGCCTTACTCTGCGAAAAGGCTGCTTAATGCATCTGTAGAAAGTATCGACCAGGTCAGCCTGCGAAACTTTTTCCTTTTCGTAAATTTTCTGCATATCAAAGGACTATTCTGACCCATGATTCATTCCATTGCTATAGAAAATGGGTTTAACGGATTCATAGTTATGTGATGCCTGGCTGGGTAAAATGCATCATTAAACCCCGTTTTGCCACCACATGACTTAACCCTTTACCGCACAATGCCGACTTTTAACGCCTCTGGGAAAGAGGCCTTTTGAAAACATTGTGGGAAAAGGAGAAAATGCTGATAACCAGCATTTTCTCCTTTTCCCGCAATGTTTTCTACCCTATCAAAGAAAAACTGCACCATTTGAGCCACATTAATTTTTTTTTTTTTTGCAAATGAATTGTTTGCAAATACATGTACTTTCAATTTGGACAAGGCTAAAATTTTGTTGTATGGCAAAGGGTTAAATGTTATACTTATCTTTGAGGTGAAATGTTGGAGATAAACCTCTGTATGGTATCCTATCTCTGACGCAGGCAAATTATCAGTTTAACTCAACCTGACAAAATGTTGAGACTTATCCGAAACTGAAAGCACTTGCAGACGAAAAATCAAATGTGTTTCAAATGATAGATTTTTTTTTTTTTGTTAGATATAACTTACCTCCCGGAACCAATCAGTACATTATCTATTTGTTCAAGAAAAATTTCTTTAGTTAAATTTCTTGGCACAAAATAAAAGTATCTATTTTTCAATATGTCAAAAGCACTTAAACCCTTTCCCACATGACAAAACGTGGACTTGTCCAAAATGGGCATCTGCAGACCAAAATTAAAACGTGGCTCAAATGATCGAATTTGTCTTTGATACAATCGAAAACATTGTGTAAAAGAGAAAATGCTGGTTACCAGTGTGGTAAATGGTAGGATTAATGAAAAATTATAAAATTCCTATTTGATTGTTCGGTAGTTTCTTATATAACGATAGGCTTTACGTATGATTAAACCATAATAACAGAAACTAAATCTAACTGATATGAGCCGCGCTCTGGCAAAAGGGGGGTTAATGCATCTCCATAATGCGTTATAGCAAGCAAGTCATCACATGATTAGGGATCCATAAAAGCCATTTCGTCTAACAGCAAACTGTATCGTAAGGTAGAATAGGCCTTTGACATACAGAAAATTGACCAATAGCGAAAAGTTTCGGCCCAGGACAGCCTGCGCAGACTGAGCGGGCGGACCAGGGTCGATATTTTTCGGAGATGCATTAAGCCCCCTCTTCACAGAGCATGGTTCATATAATTTTGCACAAATACTACTTTTCAAATCTTATGTATTTTTCTTGCATATTACTAAACTATACTACTCAAATTTTGCTAGGGGTCACCATCTTAGATTCAGCTGATATGCATGTGTAACATGCATCATGTATGGTTTTTCAGTCTGCAACATTGCCACACTGATGATATAAACTATCTACAGCAAAACTGTATTTTTGTAACATATTACTGTATTGAATTATCTAAATGACTGAAATATCTTAATGATCCCTATCAAAGTATGAATAGTATATTATTTGCTCGTTATATTCAACTTATAATTCAGACATTAAAATTTGTAACCAATATTTTTTTTTTTTTTTTTCATTTAATCAAGTTTCACATATAGGTAAAAGAAAATGATAATTTTAAGATAAGACTCAAAATTTCGCCATACTCATTATGACAGCACAGATTGCTTGGAACTACATTTTATTATGTTAGAAGATGCTTTGTAGTAAACTAGCTTGTCCTGTGTTAGCTTTGGTGGGCGGTCTTGAGATCTACCGCCCAAAAACGTTTCAGGAGGCAATTTATTAATAATCCCTTATGGGAAAACGAGAAATTGTTCATAAAAGGATTTTCTCCATTTTCCCACATATTTTTTCACCCTTTGAAAGAGAAACTCCATTTTTTGAGTCACATTTAGGCCTACTTTGTCGTCTGCGAGTGCTTTCAATACGGACGAGTCTAAAATCGTGTCATCTAGTAAAGATTTAAACCCTTCCCACATAATCCTGTGTTTCAATGACGCTGAAGAAGGAGCCTTTAACCCTTTACCAAACAAGCCCTGGTTTTCACGTGTCTACCAGTACAAGTCTTTTGAAAACACAGTGGGAAAAGGAGAAATTGCTCGTAACGAGCAATTTCTCCTTTTCCCACAGTGTTTTCTACCCTTTTTGAGACCTTTCTGCCATTTTCATCAAATTTAAAATTGTCGTCTGCAAACTCTTTCCATTTGGACCAGTCCAAAATTTGTCGTTTGGGAAAGGGCTAAACAACAGTTGTGGGAAAAGGAGAAAATGCTGGTAACCAGATTTTTTTTTTTACATTTTCCAACAATGTTTCTATCCTTTCAAAGAAAAACTCCACTTCTTGAACCATATTTACTATGTTGTCTGCATATGCTTTCAATATGAACTGTTCTAAAATTTCGTCGTCTAGGTTTTACCCTTTCTAATCGATGAACAGTTTTTGTTTTGTTTCATGACAATTTGATGGCAGCGTTAAGTGCTAAGTTCTATTTATGGACATCAATTAAGTTCCATGTTTTTTTTTCGTAACCCTTTTTGTCAGGTTTATTTGTTTGTTTGTTTGATCGGTTTTGTTTGATGTTTGCAACATTGGTTCAATCATGTCACGGCGACTTGTACACCTGTCAAGTTTTGGTAGTACGAGTCTATTGTATGATACTATAATCCTTTACCGCACAATGACGCCTTTTAACGACCCTGGGAAAGAAGCCGTTTGAAAACATTGTGGGAAAAGGAGAAAATGCTGGTAACCAGCATTTTCTCCTTTTCCCACAATGTTTTCTACCCTATCAAAGAAAAATTGCACCATTTGAGCCACATTGAAATTGTCGATGCCAATGCTTTCAATTTAGACAAGGCTAAAATTGGGTTGTCTGGTAAAGGGATAAATGAGCCACGCTAGGGCGAAAGGGGGGTTAATGCATCTCTGTGATACGTTATACCAAGCAGGCTATCATAATTACGGACCCATAAAATCGAGTTGGACTAACAACCGACTAAGTAATGAGGTAGAAGGGTCCTTGGACATGCAGAAATTTTATCAAAAGTAAAAAGTATGGACACAGGTCAGTTTGTTGCCAAATTAAACAGAACAGAACAGTTCTGTTCTGTTCTGTTCTGCCAAATTAAAACACTCTGTTTCAATAGGGTTGCACGTCCCTGGGGAATCTTCACCAGTGCTTTACAAAACTACTTTCCCCACATTAGCTTTGTGAAAACAGTTTCCATGAGGTGAAAGAAGAATGGATCCTGCCATAATGACATCCGCCGATTTTCCTCGAGAAGTGCTCGACCGAGCTGATTTCGATCGCTTAAGTTGGTTTTGATCGCTGTTTGTTTGTAAAGAACAATGTTTCAGTCATGTCAATGTGACCAGTGCACCTATCAGTGCGTCCCTGGAGTTTCTGTCACCAGTACATTGCCAAATATCCGACATTAACAAACATCGTGGAAACCATCTTCGTCAGTAACAGACGAATAAATCCTGTTGTAAAGACAATTTCAATGATACCACGACGACCAGTGCATGTAACCGCGCGTCCTTGGATTTTCTTTCATCGATGAATTTTCATGCATGAAAGCTTTCCCTCAATAGCATCGGACGGTGTTCAGTGTCGAGAGAGGGATGAATCATGTCGCAAAGACAATCGTCAACTATTACTCGAAAGAGATAGCCCAGACGACAAAGTCATGAGCCGGCAGTGTCATACAGAGATCTTAAGTTCGAATCCTAGCTCTGCCAAGTCTTGTAAAAGATTGGTGATTCATTCCTTTCTTGCCGTGGAGCATTGGTTCGTCGATGGCTATGTGGGTAAGAAGTCAGTGGATTGAAACGAGTGCTGTACAAAGTTTTGATAAAATAAACACTAAGAACTCATAGATAGGTCCACTGACCGCCATGATGACAAAACTGCGGCCTAGTTTTAGAACACCAACCATTCTTAGTAACATTCAAGCCAATCAGAAATCAGAAAACATAAACTAATCCCAACCCTTATCCTGCTAATTAAAAGAAATGAGACTTTAAAACCGATTGCATAAACACAAACTTTCCCTTTTTTAAAGGTACTTTTTGGAGGAATGATATCTCCTCATCGGACAGCGTAGATCCAAGATCAAACTGCACGTTCTCTGCAGTCTGATCTTGATCTACGCTGCCCACAAAAGGCAGGTGAGTCGCGCTTAGCAGCCTATGGGTATATAACATTCCTAGTCTAATTCCGAAGCATCTTCTAAATTTCAAAGTAACGCAATTTCTGATTGGATAACCCGAGTGGTTTAACCAATCGGAATTCGGGATACTTTCTACATCTAGAATTAGACTATGAATGAAATTCAGAATCCGGGGATCTTGAGGTCGAATCCCAGCCCAGCCGAACTCTTGTAGAGAACTTGTGATAACAGGCACGAATCATTGCGAAAGAATTAATTCCTCTCATTAATCATCGTTTCGACGATGTTGATGTGGGAAACATCCCGTGGCTCGAAAGAAGTGTTGCGCAGAATTTTGATTAGATAAACACGGTGGACACATGGAAAGGTGCTCTGACCACCGTGAAAACACACAGAAAACAAAATTTGGAGTTTGGCATCAGGACGAAGGGTCACGGAATACGTGAAAGGGTGAGTCAAGTGGTTTGATAACAGAAGCAAACAGAGTTAACTCGTAACTAGACGACAAGACTTATAGACGAGTCCATACAGCAATCATTTGCAGACCACGAATTAAATGTACACCAAATTCTGGGATTTTTATGTAACATGGTAGAAAACATTGTGGAAAAAGGAGAAAATACTGGTTACCAGTATTTTCTCCTTTTCCCACAATGTTTTCAAAAGCCCTCCTTTTCTCAGTGTAGTAGGAATATCCTCTAGAAAAGGGTTAAATATGGCCTTTTGTTAAATGAATAAACAGAAAATTGATATAAAACGTGAAGGTGGGCCGATCGTTACTATTATCGAGTCGCTTAATGTCACCCTTCACTTTTTTTCCTCCTTGACTCGTTTGTTTGTTTGTTTTTATGGAGTTCAACGCACTTTTCAACTTTATTTTACTTATATCGCGGCAGACGGCGAACCTCTATTTTTATCAGCCATTCTTTTTTCAGTTTAAAGAGGCTGGTATGTTTGTATTGTGTTTAAAGCTGTTTTCAACATTATTTCGTTGGGCCAGTTAACCTATCCATGTTACCTTTCAGTTTCTTTTACGTGTACATCGCACAAGATTTTTCCCAAGCCACAGGCCGCTTTCCCACATAACCATCGTCGAAACACTATTCAGCGGTGAAAGAGGAATGAACCCTGTACATGCGCAATGACTATTACCAATCCTTGGAAAGACATAGGCTGAGCTGGGGATTCGAACCGAGATGCTTAGATTCAGTGCCGAGTTACCTCGGTTTATTACGGTACTGGCCCCGATTCCTCTCGGTTGTGAGACTGTCGCACTCCGGAATGTACCAGTAGTGCTATGTACAGCACAAGCCCTGTATAGCCCATATTGAGCCGGTTTCAATATCTTTCACTATGGGTCGCGGTTGTTCATTTATTTTTTAACTTTTTTTAACAATCAGGACTATAAGCCGGTCAATCGCCGTTCGTCTCGATTAGTCTCGGTTAGTCCCTGGCAGTTAAGACACTGCAATGGTTGTACTCTAGATTAGTTACCTCCACTGACACAGCTAAAGTGTATTGCGTAAATGTCCAAGGACCATTCGGTTGTGCCCCCGGTTAGACAGGTTACTCCCGTTGCACTAAACCGTCCCGGTTATGAGACCGGCCTGGCCCGGAATGTACCGCTATTGCCACGGCATTGCGCCTGTATGGCCAGTATTGAACATCTATTTATTTATAATTAAAACAACCGGGACAGTAAGCCGGTTAATTTCGGTTCGTCACTGGCATTCGCTACGGTAGTACACCCGGTAAACTAAACCGGGACCTATCGGAGCCCTAAACAGGAACAGTAAGCTTTTAGTTAGCACCTGAAGTTATCACCATCCGTGTTATCGATTATCCAGGAAGGCCGAACAGGTGGCATTTAAGTGTTTTCCGATACAGAAATAAGGAACCGTTCGATAACCCTTCCCTTACAAAGCGTAACTTGTTGTATCAAGCAGCATACGGGTTTTGAAAACTTTGAAAATGTTATGGCAAACAGAGACTTCGTTTGCATCAAGGGATTT
Source organism: Tridacna gigas (assembly GCA_945859785.2). NCBI lineage: Eukaryota > Metazoa > Mollusca > Bivalvia > Cardiida > Cardiidae > Tridacna > Tridacna gigas. The sequence goes on along the minus strand of OX244028.2, from coordinate 44,556,806 downwards.
TTCCTTTCGGCTTTAGGAATTTCACATGTATTCGTCAATTAGATATTTGATTTCTTTATGATAAGTATTCCATAAAGATTTCTTTTTAAGTGAACTTGATAAACTGTTTGCCAAATCATTATGATGTATGACTCTGAAGAAGAAAGTTTTTGAAAATATTCTAGAAAAACGAGCAAATGTTGGAAAGTAGCATTATCTCCTTTTCCCACTCTGTTTTCTACAATTTCAAAGATGAATCTTATGAATTAATTTAGGCATATTAAGATTGTCGCCTAAAAACGCTCTCGATATGGAAAACTCTAAAACATGTTGTCGTCTGATAAGGAATTGTTAAATAGGATCAGTGTGGGCACGAACCGGAACCGGAACTACGCCGACCGGAGATATGTCACGTGATGATAATTATGGTGACACTGTAGAGAAAACAATCGTTGATTACATTGTATCTTTCACAATCAAGGTCGACAAAAAACAGTTTCTGTAGATCGTGTAGGTCAAGATAAGACTGCGCAGAACAACTACTCTGATCTTGTATCATCACCGTTCACTTTGTCATTTTCAGCCACGTGATCGCAGAAAGTCTCTTTGTTTACAATAGGATCGTACGTATTTTTAGCCATCGAAAATGGATGGGAAATATTTATCATGGCGGAAAAAGAGTTAGAAGTCAAGATAATGAGATAATTTCTGTCGCTAACACTTGATTAGCAAAATAATTCGAATGAACATTTCTAACCAATGGTAATAATCCGAAATGTTGCAATTTCAATCTTCTTCTCACCAAAAGAAAAGACGGTATCGGGCAATGTTTAGATCCAACACCAGACGGCATGTTCTGTGTAGTCTGATCTTGATCATGACTGTCCACAAAAACACTCTGTATCGCGCCTTTCAGCATAAAGATTAAAAGAAAATTGGCGGTCAGTTGGCTCAATCTATGATAGACTCCTAGTCTCCACGCAGAGCCGCTATACAGTCGGTGGCTAAATATCAACCCTGTCCGAACAATACATTTCCGCAGCTATGCCTGTGTAAATGAAGTGCAGTAACGGATTCAATTGGTCTGTGATTACCCAAGCCAACAACATCGATTTATCATACACCTACAGCTAGATGGCCTGGGTCTAGGCTCCAACAATTTCATAATCACTCCTTGTCAGGGTCTATAAGGTGATCTCTGTGCAATAATTTGTCAGATTGTGCCCTAATTATTTTCATTTTTGTAAAGGAAAAGTCGGAGAGTATAAATAGTAAAAAAAATTATCAGGTTGAAACCAAGGCTAATGGCCAGATGATACACTCCCCTTTAATGTCTATTTTTAGATATCGAGTTATCCAGTCAAATTGTGTATGAGATTCGTTCCACGTGATAGCGATTTTACTGTTTCATTGGTCAATAAATTCAATGCGATATTTAACTATGCAGATGCTGTCAGGATGGTCAAGTCTAGAGAACTGTCGTTTGTTAACGAGCTACATGTAAATAAATCAATTATGCCTTTTGCTCATTTATCGGGCTAAGTTTTCGAGGATTTCCACTCCCGGTAGCAAAGCGCTTCCATTGGACGATTTATTCAAGCGTCGCAAGTTTAAATCTCCGACCATGCAAAATTTATTTCGAGGTTTGTAAATAAATTGCGGCGGGATTAAGCTTTTTCTCAAGTTTGCTTCATAGCGCTCCAGGTCTGTTTACGATGAAAAGCAGCCAGTGCCTTGGAAAGATTGTTCTGCGTAATCCTAGAAAAGAAGCTCTACATTAACATTTTGCATGATATTTAGGAGTATACATCTTAGATTAGACCCAACGTTTTGTTTAGTCTGATCCACATCTACACTTAATTTTTCAACAGAAGAAACAATTGTAGATTCATCAGCCATTTTGAAAGCATTTGAGCCGTGCTCTAGCAAAAAAGTGCCTAAAACATCTCCGCGATGCATTATACCAAGCAAATCGTAACATACTAAATGGATCCATAATGGCCGCTTTTTTTTTTTTTTTTTGACAGCCGACTTAACCCTTTACCACACAATTCCGACTTTTAACGACCCTGTAAAACAAGCCTTTTGAAAACATTGTGGGAAAAGGAGAAAATGCTGGTAACCAGCATTTTCTCCTTTTCCCACAATGTTTTCTACCCTTCCCAAAACAAATTTCAATTTTTGAGTCACATTTGTTTTGTCGTCTGCAAGTGCTTTCAATTTGGACCAGTCTAAAACTTTGTCGTTTGGTAAAGAGTTAAATTAATCATTGGGTAGACTGGTCCTTGGACATACAGAAAATTGACCAGTAGCGAAAAGTTTCGGCCTAGGTCAGACTGCGCAGACTGACATGGGTCGATATTTTTCGCAGATGCACTGGGCCCCATTTTCACAGAGCATGGCTCATTTGCAAGTGACAAATTAAATGCAGCTAAAATGATGCGATTGTCTGTAAATAATCACCAGGATTTTCTCCCTTTTACCGCAATGTTTTCTAAAATCTTATAAATCAAGGTCGTCCAGACTCAGGAATGATTGGTAAAAGTTTAACTCTTTCGGCGCCAAATAAATAAACCCGACTTCTTTCGGTGGCTGTAAATGCAATCCACAGAGACCCAGAAAGATTTTTTATCGTAGGGGCTTGACTAATTAAGCGGACGGTACAGATCAAAGATCAGACTGCACGTTCTGTGCAGTCTGATCTTGATCTGTGCCGTCCGCAAAAGTCCCTGTTTTCGCCTATGGCGCTGAAAGGTTTAACCGTTAAGGCATGCTGTGTTTGTCAATAGCTACACAACTCGTATCTACAAGTGTATTCAAACCTAACGCAGTTGCATCCCTTTGATTTTTTTTTTTCGTCGAAATCTAATTGCCAAACATCTGAAAGAAACAATCTAATGGTTTTTTTTAAACATTTCTTCAGTGGTTATTCAATTCCTCATTAAAAATTGCCTGTTTGACGACTCTGCTAAAAAAAGGTTCTTGAAAACATTGTAGGGGAGGAGGAAAAGCTGGTAACCAGCATTCTACGCTTTTCTGGCGAAGTATTCTACGCGAAATTCGTCATCTAAAGTGAGTTTTAAAAGCTTTTTTTTAGAAAATTCTTTGTACCTAATTGTATTTCTAATGATGATGATAAACTGATGATGATGCTGATGACAACAACAACAATAATAACAACAACAATGATGATGATGATGATCATCATCATCATCAAAACAACAACAGTAGTAGTAGTAATAATTATCATTAATCATCATCATCATTATTAAAAGGCGATTAAAAAAGATCAAGTGTAATATTACCTCTATTCCCATATAATTCTGCCGGTAATATTCAATCATCACGGAAGACCGGCGCCGTCCGGCACCCACACATTCATACACATTAGAAGCCGTACATTTAGCGGGGGGAGGACAAAGGGACAGTGATCCCTCACTCCCCCTACTGCCCCTTTTTGTTTTGCCTTTTTTACTGGCCATGACGCAGTGTTTCCACAAAATTATGTTTCTTTCTCAACACAAATCACATTAAATTGGTGTCACTTTTAACAGCCAAAATTTTATCATTAACTACAAAGGAAAAAAAAAATAAAGGGGAAAAACTCGATTTAGAAAAATAAAATCACCCGATTTCACTGAAAAGCAATGAAACTATCCAGGTATAAATGTCCAGTGGATCCTTTCTTAATGCTCACATTTCTTTGGAAAAGCGCTTTCTTCCATTGTCTTAGAATCTGTATTTTTGTTACTGGGTTTTCACGATACGATATCTCTCTGCCACTTTAAAAAAAACAAAATAAAATATGAAAATAAAAAGAAAAAGTTACTTATTGCAAACATCTTTACGACATTACTGCCTAGGTTCGTGTGACACTGTACCAAACAATCCCGATTTTGACGACATTAAAAAAAAGGCTTTTGAAAACATTGTTGGGAAGAGAAAATGCTGGATTACCTGCATTTTCTGCTTTTCCCACAATGTTTTCTATCCTTTCCATTACAGACCCATCATTTAACCCTTTGCCACACAAACCCTACTTTAAACGACCTTGAAAAAAAAAAAAAAAAAAAAATGAAAAATTGGTGACCACTATTTTCTCCTTTTCTCACAATGTTTTCTACTCTATCGAAGACACCTTCCACAATTTGAGCCACATGCAGTTTGTCTTCTGCAAATTCTTTGGACTTGGACAGGTTTACAATTTTGTCTAGTGGTAAAGAGTTAAAACACATTCAAGAACCGCTTACAATTTCGACGAGTCTAAAATTTTGTCGTTTGCTAAGGAGTTCACACTTCATCTCCTGTAACAAATTTGCAATAGAAAACGTTGAAAACATTCGTGTAAAATATTGAAAATCCGCAGTAATCAAGAGTTTAACTATTTACCAAACGGTTGAATCTAATACTTGCCCAAATTTAAAACATTTCCAGACGACAATTTTGATGTGGCTCAACTCGAAGAAATTGTCTTTGGAAGTGCAGAAAACGCTGTGGGAAAAGAAGAAAATGCTGGTTACCGGCATTTTCTCCTTTTCCCACGATGTTTTCAAAATCCCGTTTCATAGAGGTCTTTGAAACACGTGATTGTGTTGTAAAGGGTTACACACGATGAATACATTCGAAAGCAATGTCATTAAAGGAGAAATTTTTCGTTAGGTGTATTTTTCCTTCACCCACAATGTTTTTAAACTGTAGTCTGCTAGAGACGTAAAAAGTCGTCTGCGGCACGGAAATCAAGAATACATGCATCCACACAAAATTTCGTGTTTTTATTTATTTATTAATTATATTTTATTATAAGATGTAATATATCTTAAAGAGAAGACAGCTTTTGAAAACATTGTTGGAAGAGTAGTAACTCATTATAATAAGCACGCGGTTTTCATCCTTAATAGTTTCATACAATTGAATAGAAAAACCGAAAGACAGGTTTCGAAAATATTGTAGCGAAAAAGAGAAACTCTTTAGAGAAAACACCCGATAAGTTCCATACATTTCATAAAGAAAGAGAAAATATTCCTGTCTTGAAATATTTAGAACTACTTTGTGGCATATTCGTACCAGTTTTTGCTAGGTTCAAAACTAGCCTGTACGGCAACCGGTTAACACTAATACAGTCTCTATATTTCACTAGTTCACATTAAAACGAAAAAAGGCACCTTTGTCAAAATAACAATCCAATGCAGGAAATTTCAATTCACATATCTATGTATTTGAACGCGTCACATAACTATAAAACCACTTGAACTGTCAATTTGATCCTTTGGGCTCCAAATCGATCAAACACACCTTTTCACTAAAGAAAAGCAGCTAGAATATGGCAATTTTCAAGGTTATTTTTGCCTTCAATTGGATGAAGTAGCGAACAGTGTAGATCAAGGACCAAAATGCACTTTCTGTGCCGTCTGATTTTGATGTACAATGTCTCTATAAGGATCGTAAATAGTGCCTTTCGCTCATAGGGTTAAATTGTTCTCGAGTAAATATTGTTCTACTAGAAGTCAACTGTTATCTGAAGAATAATGTCGATTATTCTGTTATATAGCCTATCCGTTGCAACCTTTTCAAAAATTGACAGGAAATTGACACATATTGTACCATTTGCTGAGACAATGCTTTTGAAAACAGTGTGATGGGCAGAGACGATTGTTTCCTATAAATTTACGTTCTGTCACAGTTTTTCTTTTGTTTGTCTTTAAAATACATATTTCTAATAATATTTTAAGCTAGATTTCCATACTTTTTTTTTAATTGTTAAACTTTTGTCGGAACTTCATAATTATTAAATGTCTTGCATGAAGATGGTGTCCTTGATCCTTTACAATTCTGAATTCAATCCGACTTAGAAAATAATAATAAAAAAAGACCATTCTGATTGGCTGAGATACACAACGTCTGGGCCAATCAGGTTGCTACTTTTGAAATCTAGTAGATCTATTAAAAAATAATCTAGAATCGAAACGATTTCGCTGCGGACATTTTTGAATGCGTCCCTTTAAACCATGCATACTCTAAATGAATCAAACGTTTTTATATGAATACAGATGGAAAATAATGTGCTAAGACACTTTTAATGAGCTTTTCGTAACATTGTGACAAGAGAAGAGGTTGCTCTTAATGAGCAATTTATCCAGCTTTTTGCTACAACGATTTTCGAAAGTGCTCTGGTAAAAGACTCTAAGAAGTTGAATGTAGGAGTCGATGTGTTAACCTTCAGTCTGCTAAGCCCAACTCACGGACCTTTTGCAGACAGTGTAGATCAAGATCAGACTGCACAGAACGTGCAGTCTGATCTTTGATCTACACTGTCCGATAAACAGATATTTCCCAAACCGCTATAACTTTGAAATATTAGCATTTTGGATTTTTACGGTCAGCTTTAAAGTTTTACTTTAGTTATATAGCAAGATAAGGGTTATCTCACAAGTAAATAATAAAACTGTTAGTGCCGTCACTATCCACATTGTTTGTTTTGTCTTTATTCCTAAAACCTTTACAAGACGACACAATTTTAGTCTTAACCTAAAGTGAACGCATTTGCAAACGGTAAGTCTAATGTAGCTTAAACGATATATGTGTTTGTTTTTGAAACAGTAGAAAACAACTTAACCCTTATCCTGCTGAGTAAGAGAAATAAGATTTTCAAACCGGTGGTAAAAACCCGAATAATTCTGTTTCAAATATTTTTTTAGGAAAAGAAATATTTCCTTATCGGACAGTGTAGATCCAAGATCGGACTCCACGTTCCGTGCAGTCTGATCTTGATCTACACTGTCCGCAAAAGGTCAGTGAGTCATGCTTAGCAGCCTAAGGGTTAATGTTTTCAAACGCCTTTTTCGTCAGGTTAGTTGAATTCGGGGTAAAGCATCTAAAAGAATATATAACTGAGCCATGCTGTGTAAAAAGGGGGCTTAATACATCTGCAAAAAGTATCGACCCAGGTCAGCATGCGCAAAACGCGCAGGATGACCTGTGTCGCAACTTTTTGCTTGCGGTCATTTTCCGCATGTCATGACATGAATCAGTCAGTTTTTGGCGAAATGGATTTTATGGGTCTATAATTATGTGAAATCTTGCTTGGTATAATGCATAATTTTTTTGTGTTTTCGGATTGATACACACAAAAAAAGTTTCAATATTCATATTCGAGTACCTATTACGGCGACCATCTTTCTTTAAAGGACATTTCTTGTTTCAATTTTTTTTACTGTAATAATCAAGTGTCATACAATATTTCAGATTTATTCTCTTGCACCGAAATCAAAGCTACGAAAGTCGACCAGTAATTGAAACTATGTTATAACATTTAATGAGCCATGCTCCGGCAAAAAAAGGGCTTAATGCATCTCCGTGAAGTACCATACCAAGCAAGTCATCACAAAATTATGGATCCATACAGTCCATTTTGTTAACAAACGACATAATCATGAGGTACACCTGTGTTTTCACATACAGAAAATTGATCAGTAGCAAAAAGTTTCAGCCCAGGTCGGCCTGCGCGGAATGCAAAGGCTGACTTTTTGCAGATGCATTAAGCCTCCTTTTCACAGAGCATGGCGCAAACAAATTTTTTTTTTTTTTTTTTTTTAGAAATAAGTGTTTAATCTTATTAGTACGATTCGCACTTTTTCTTCATAATATCGCCCTTTGCTTTTCAGATACGAGTTTTTACACCTTTGCATTTATAAGCTTGGGAAAAATTGTTGGAGAAGGAGCAATTACTCCTTTTCTCATAATGTTTTCAGTGCGGTTAGAAAAAGAGGTTATTTTCGAATATCCTTAAAATGTTTGTCATCTTTGAAATGTGCTGCATATATTTTGGTTGGTTTCCAAATAGCCATTACACATATAATTATATAGGTCCTTGTTTTGAAGTAAACTTTTCTCAAATAAAGGTCAGAAGGCAAAGTGATACTAGAAAACTAGATAAACAAGGAAAAGACGATAACGAACATATATTAAAATATGCTAATGCAAAAGTAAATACACTTTGCTATCTTCACCCGAACATCCCGATACCCAGCGTAGTTTGACCGAAGAGCAGTTCGAGCAAAGAGCAGGTCAAGCTTAGTGTAGTTGCAGCAAGGTGGTAAGAAGGCAAAGACGGCTAGCAGAAGGAAGTGTGAGGCGTGGTTCGGTTCGACCTGACCTATACGATTATAAACAACACTGCACAAAACAGAACTCAATAATCTAAAGTTGACCTTTACACTTACGCACATTTTACCTTTGTCATTACGGATTAACCCTTAACCACGAAATCCCTTGTTTTTAGAACGACGACTACGGTGACGGTGATGATGACGACGGCGATAATGACGATAATAATTAAAATAATGGTGATGATAATGATAGTGATGATGATGCTTATGATGATGTTGCTTATAACTATATTAACAATGATGATGATCTTAATAATGATTAAGATAGTCACATTGATGATGATGATGATGATGATGAATGGCAACACGAGGGTCAACGGGAGAATCATCACGATCATAAATATGAGGATCAGTACGAGAGTCCGTGAGGAGCAAATCAAAGTACAACATGAGAAGCAGCACGATGATGTAAATCAGGAGCAAAACGAGGAGCAGCATTAGAAGATACACGTATACGAAGATTAATACGCAGAGCGACACGAGGGTACATGACAAGCAACATGAGGATGAATGTGAGAAGCAAAATGAGGATGAATACGAGGAGCCGCATTAGTATTTACGGGCGGAGAAACATGAAAATGAACACAATATGCAATACGAGGACGAACACAAGGAGCAACACGAGGAGCAACATGGGGATTATCATGAGGACCATCATAAGGATGAACACGAGGAGCATACTAGGGAGCAACATGTAGAGCAACAAAAGGGTGAACACAAGGGGCAACACGAGAATGAACACGAGAAGCAAAATGAGGTAAACACGAGGATGAATATGAAGCAACATGAGGAGTAACATGATGATGATCACGAACAGCAACATGAAGATCAACACAAGGATAAACTCGAGGAGCAACACAAGGATGTACATGAGAATCAATATGAGAATGAACATTATGAGCTACGTGAGGATGAATACAAGGAGAAATATGAGGAGCAATACAGTAATGAACATGAGGACGAACATGCGGAGCAACACGAGAACCGAAATCATGCACATCATGAACACCAACATAAGGAGCAACACGAGGATCAATATTAGGGCAACACTAGTATGGACATAAGGAGCAACAAGTGTATTTTAATATTACGAGTATCAACATGGGGAGCAACACGAGAACCAAGATGAGGATTAAGATGAGCTAAATACGGAGCAACTCAAAGATCAACACTAGGACCAACCATAATCAAGGATCAACATGAGGGCTAGCACGTGGATCAACACGAAGACCATCAAAATGTACATTACGGACATTATCACGAAACTAGATTTTCTATAAGAAATCAAAAATAGGAAGATTTTCCTCGACACGGGCGATTCTCCTTTTTACCACAATGTATTCATAGTGAAACTTGTTTCAATACGAAAAGAGACGTAGCATCAGATATGACAAGTTCAAAGTTCAGCTACTATCTAGATACAGTCAAGTGTTTGTCTTTAATAACCCGAACATCCCTGACTCTTTATCTGATCTTTTCTACCTTAACGCTTTATCTTTTAACCCTTATCCTGCTAAATAAGTGAAATCAAACTTTCAAGTGGACAGCAAAAACCCAAATTTTGCTATTTCAAAGGTATTTTTGGGGAAAGATATCTCCTCATCGGACAGTGTGGATCCAAGGTCAGACTGCACGTTTTGTGCAGTCTGATCTTGATCTACACTGTCTGCAAAACGTCCTTGATTCAATGGATTGTTGAAAGCTAGATCTATTGCGCTTTATTCGACAGAGTTTTCCAGCACCGAATCTCGCTATCCCCTCTGTGTCTCCTCCTTCCGATGTTTCTCTTTCACGGAAGCTTCTCTGGTAATATATGCCTTATCTTAAAATGCGACTTTTTTTCTCCTTCTGCATGCATCTTTTGAAAACATTGTGGGAAAAAAAGGGGCAATCGCTTTTGACAAGCAATTGCTCCTCACCCACAATCAATTCAATACAAACCTCGTCCCCGCCCCCACGCCTGAAAAACAATATTGGTTTTAAAACCGAATCTTCGTCCTCCTCTATCGCTTTCCCTTTTCCCTTTCCCTCCTCCTGTCGATATTTATCTTTCGTGGCATCTCTGTAACTAAACGTTTACCAAACAGTCCAGGGTGTTCACAATCTTGAAACAGAAACCATTTACAAACATAGTTGGAAATAGAGAAAATGTTGGTAAAAAGCATATCTCCTTTTCCAAAAATGTTTTTCACTTTCTTAAAGAAAATTCCATTTATTTGAGCCATTGTTATGAATTATTTGAGTTGGGATAAAACCGTCGTATTTGTAAGGTAGATGTATATTTATCCAGAGCTTAGACCTTCTCCTTACAACCGAGGTATTTCAACCAATCTATCGCATATTTTAGAATTTCTTATTTTGAAAACATTTCCTGCTGATGAAGAAATCGCAGACTTAATAATGATGATGAGGAGGAGGAGGAGAAGAAGAAGAAGAAGATGAAGAAGGAGGAGGAGGAGAAGGAGGTGTGAAAGGTGGGAATGGGAGGAGCAGGAGGAGAAAAAAAAAAAAAAAAATCGAAGAAAGAGATAAAAGTAACGACTTTCTGCACCTAAATTTACAAATATAAGAAAACCACTCACAAATGACCGGGTGTCGTGTTCAGCAGCCAATACGTTTGGCCAGCTTGTCTTATAATTATGTTATGTTGTAGAGGGTTAAGTTTGTAAAAATAAAAGAAACAAGTGCCTTTGGGGAAAAGGTTTTGAAACTGTACCCGTTTAACAGTTTATGTATCGAACAGAGCCTAGTAAACACACAAATATCGACAATTATTGGAAGTTTTAACCCTTAGGCTGCTAAGCGCGACTCGTTGACCTTTTGCGGACAACGTAGATCAAGATCAGACTGCACAGAACGTGCAGTCTGATCTTGAATCTACACTGTCCGATAAGGAGAAATCCTTCCCACCCAAAACACCTTTGAAATAGGAAAATTTGGCTTTATACTGTCAGTTTGAAAGTTTAATTTCTTTTATTTAGCAGGATAAGGGTTAAGAATAGATAGTTGTTTGCAATTATCATTATTTTTTATTAGCTTAACATTTCGTTTCTTTTCAACTGTCAGTCGATAAAAACATGCGATAAATGTGAAACAAGAGTCGAGGTTCGTTGCACTTACTACAAAGTCCCGAATTTAATCGGCCTTGAAGAATAATGCTTTTGAAAAGAACGTTCAAAAAGGAGAAATGCATTTTCTCCTTTTCCCACGTTTTCTTCCCTTTAACTTTTATCACATGACAAAATTGCAGACTGGTCCAAACTGGAAGAATTTTCATACCAGTTAAACGTGGCTCAAATGATGGCACTTTTATTACGTACATATGTGTCAGATTTAATGATCACTGCAAGCTTTTTCTGGCGAGAAATAATAACTCTCGCGAGGGTTTAGGGCGACATTGAACGATCTTCGCGAGGTTTTAGGGCAAGTTTAAAAATCCTATCGATATTTAGGGGCGAGCTTAATGATTCTCGCGAGATTTCAGGGCGGTTTATCTTTGTGTGTTCTAATGCGATTTGAAGTAGTGGGAACGGGTTACAGTACTTTTCTGTACAATTCTCAGAATCTGTTACGGCAGATATGTGGCGTTTCATGTAACATCATAACATTATGTAAATGTTTGGAAGACATTGAATAATTAACTAGCTTGGTACAAGAAAATTCTCCATAGAAGGTATCACAAGACAAATGAACCATGCTCTGGAAAAAGGGTGTTTAATGCACCTCCGTGTTGCATTATACCAAGCATATCATCACATAATTATGGATCCATAAAATCCATTTTGTCTAACAACCAAGTGAATCCTGCGGTAGTGTCCTTTGATACGAAGGAAATCTACCTGTAGCAACACATTTTCGGCCGAAATCAACGCCGACCTAGAACGATACCTTTGCATATGCATTAAGCCCCTTTTTCTCAGAGCATGGCTCAAATGCATGTACGAACCGGACAAGAGTTGAAATGAGTACAACGAGCCTACATTTTTACAAAATAAAATCAGCAAAACTAAAAATAGTCTTTTGTGTGGATTATTGATCGATCGTCCAGACTAATTTATCTATTTTCCCTTGTCATTTAGGCTAATTAGACCTTTATTCCGCATAGACAGCCTTCTAACTTGAATTGAAAATAATTGAGGATCCGCCATAAATAGAAATAGTACACTGGTGTTCCACTCTTAATTAAAAGGGACTATTAAGATTTTTGTTCGTGAAGTAAAATATATATATATAACACTGTTAATCACTTCTTAATATATTTGAGCCATGCTCTGTGAAAATTGGGGCTTAATGTATCTTCATGATGCATTGTACCAAACAAGACATCACATAATTAAGTATCCATAAAATAGACTTTGTCTGACAACGGACTGAATAACTAGGTAGACCGGTCCTTTGATATGCAGAAAATTGACCAATAGAAAAAAAAAAAGAAAAAAAGGCTGCTGGCCTGGCCGATACTTTTTGCAGATGCATTAAGCCCCCTTTTCACAGAGCATGGCTTATTTTCATTTGCAAGCGTTAGGTAACTGGAAGGTTACATTCAGCATAAAGGTGCAATTTTGAGTCTGGATATGACGTCATCGTACCGATTTAGATACCACCCCGCATAACGGACGCATGTTTCGATCATGTGGCGTTTCCGAAGTTCTGGTGCGAAATCTAAAAATAGCTCGAAGGTGCTATTGAGTTTCAAAATGTTTTGTAAAAGACCGATAGATACAACTAGCTATGAGCAATGCTCTAGCAAAAGGGGGGGGGGGGGGCGCATAATGCATCTTCGTGATCCATGATACCAAGGAAGTCATCATATGATTGTGGATCCATAAAATCCATTTTCACTAATAACCAACTGAATCTTGAGGTAGAATGGTCCTTTGACATGCAGAGAATTGACCAAAAGCAAAAGGTTTCGGTCCAGGTCAGACTGCACGGACTGCACACTGAAGCTGGCCTAGGTCGATACTTTTTGCAGATGCATTAAGCCCACTTTTCACAGAGCATGGCTCATATATCTTTTGCAACCGTAATGAAACTGGGCGGTTGCATTCAGTAAAAGTGCAATATTTGGAGTTTGAATAATGGGATGGTCATTTTGCAATCTGGAACTCCTTCTATTTTTATGAGATCACATACTAGTATGACGTAATCGTACTGATTTGAACGTGTACATATGTAATCGAAAAGTTTCATTGATCATGTGACATTCCCTCAAGTCTGCGAAACTCTGGTTCGGAACCTGAAAATTCCCTAAGAGGCTACGTACGTACTCAGTGAAGGAAATACGATTGAAATATTTTGTCTTTTTCTTTTTACTTTTCTCTTTTTTCTTTGAAGATGTTTTTCAAGCTATCGCCTTACTTAATTGATTTATGAATCATTTTTCAAGTCTGGTGATAGTATACCAAATCTGAATAGACCCTTTACGAGGCTACGCGTCTCTGTATGACAATATTATCCAAAAAAATTATTAAAGTTTTCTTTCTTATTTGCCAGTAATTTGATAGCTTTCAAAATTTGAAAATATCGTTGGAAAAGGAGAAAATGCTGATAACCAGCATTTTCTCCTTTCCCCACAATATTTTCTTTCCATAACATGACAACGCCTATCATTTAAGCCATATTCTATATGTGCGTCTGCATATGCTTTCAATATGGCTTAGTCCAAATTTTTGTCGTTTGGTAAAGATTTAACCCTGTACCACACAGTCCTAAGTGTTAATAACCCAGAGGAAGAAGGCTTTTCGAAAGCATTTAGGGAAAATGAGAAAATGCCGGTAACCGGAATTTTCTCCTTTTCCCACAGTGTTTTCTCTCCTATCAAAGACAACTTCAATAATTTGAGCCACATTTAATGTCAACTGCAAATGCTTTTGGTTTGGACTAGACAAAATATTGTTGTGTGGGAACGGGTTAGAGAATTATCAGGGCCTAATCTCCTAGCCCCTCACCAAGCAATACCGAGTTTTAACGACCTTGAAGAAGATAGCCTATGAAAACATTAAGGTAACCAGCATTTTTTTCCCTTTCCTAAAATTTCAACATTGTTTATTACCCTTTTAATGAATAATTTCAGTTCTTGGGGTCACATTTTATCTGTCGTCTGCAAATGCTTTGAATTTGGACTAGTCTGAAAGTTTTTTAGTTTGGCCTTGACAGGTAACTCGAGATCAGCTTTGAAGTTTTTTTTTTTTTCAACAATTCAGTAAATAATTATAAATAATTATGAGGAATGTATTTTACTGTGTACAGGTTTCATAACAGTCTAAACAAGAAATATGTTCAAAAAAAAAAAAAAAAAAGACAGACGGCGTAAGGGTACCGAAATATATTAACAATACTCGGTGAAAAGGGGGCTTAATACATGTGCAAAAAGTATCGACTAAGGTCAGCCTGCGCAGTCCGCGCAGGCTGACCTGGGCCGAAACTTTTTACTTTTGTTAAATTTTCTGCATGTCAAAGAATCAATGTACCTCATGATTCAGTCGGATGTTCGAGAAAATGGATTTTATGGATCCATAATAAAGGTATCGTGGACTCAGAGGTGCATTAAGCCTCCTTCTGCCAGAGAAATAGTGTAAAGTAACATCGTCAGTAATTGCCTCTTTTTCATCATTGTTTTGCATATTGTCAATAAGCGGAATTTTCATCTAAATGTATTTTTCAAGATTAGATGTTTAACCAAATCATCGTTGGAACAGGAGCAGTTACACAGGAGCTGCTAACAATGCACCCTCGTTAACCCAGGTGTGAAGTATTACCATACAGTAAACGTAATAGGGTAACGTTAAAAATGTCAAATAACTATTCATATTGGTGTGATAAATGTGCCCGCTGAATAAACTTGTCCACATTGTTTCCAAAGGCATGTTACTATTTATTCATTCGAGTATATGATACCAAGAAGTAGGTCAAAAGCCAGCGTATTCAGATTCGCCTAAAAACAATGCCAACCAAATATATTAGAATTATAATAACCGGGCAGTGAAAAAAAATTCAGTGCTGCATCCTTCATAATTTCTGATAAAGAAAGGAATACTACAAAGTCCAAGACTATAATATTATCAATCGGGTGATTTCACATTCGCCGTGTTAGGCCCATTTAGTCGAACAATGCCGTACTGGTCTGCAGGCATAGGGCTAATTGTTTGAAGTTTAAAAAAAATCATTAAAAATATGAAAAATATTATCCCTGGTACGATAATCTAGGATTATGTTAATCTCTAATCCATTTTTTCCTAAAGTTGATTTTCGATTGTTTAATAAATCTAATTACAATTTGAGTCCTTACCTTAAAAACACCCCACTAGAACAGAGCTTCTAAATTCATTGTAAGGAAAATGGAGCAGTTGCTTCTATGAGTAGTCGTTCCATGTTTTTCTCATTACTTTTACATGTACAATATCAATCGAAAAGGACAGCCTTTCCTTTCCTACCAATGTTACTCCAGTCTGTCTATTTAACTAATTATTGGTTATTTCTAAAAAAAACAGCATGCGTGGTCATGGGTAAATTCGGGACCTGGATCGACGTCATAATCTTTTGGTTCTAGACTTCCTGACGTTGTCGTAATCTCTTATTTAGTAAGCAGGCCGAAAAGTTAACTTTTTTGTGGTCAGTCAAATAATTTCTACTCACAGTCTGATAGGGTTACTTCTCTTTGAGTACCCTTGTGCATAGATGGTAAGAAAATGAACAAGTTAGGCAGACAGCGTGATATTATCGGAACCTACACTGTGTCCGTAACGTAGTCAAATGGTTAATTAACCCATAACGGAAAAAGAAAATGAGGAATACTGCATCGCAATGAAATCTGCCTCAACCAGTACAAATTGCTGCGTTTGATTATACTTCATATATGATGCCATTGATCTTTGGTTATGCGTGGTCCCGGAAGTAAGTCTAAACGCGCCTTTAACTTGAAGATTGACACTGATTGGAATAGGAAGCGAGGGAAAGAAAAATTTCTATGCAGAAACATTAGGCCTATGTGGTATAACTGAGTAGCGGGCGGTGTAGATGCAAGATCAGACTGCACGCTCCGTTCGCAAATGCTAGTCACGGGGCCGAAGTCGGTCCACACTCCGAAACTAAGACTTCCATTGGCTGAGACTAGTTATTTCAGCAAATTTAAAAAAAAAAAAAAACTGTTTCAGCCTTGAAAAAAGAAACCATTAGTGTTGATTAAGAAGAACTCTTGACACTTATCTATGCTGACGAAATAAAAGAAACTTTGCAGTTTCTTTTATTTCGAGTTAATATAAAAACAAGTACACGTTTCACATCGCAGAAACTACATAAGCATGTATTAGTTTGTGGAACTGAATTTTACTGAAATAATCATTCATTCATTCAGTCGTTCGATCGATCGTTCACTCTACTTTTTTTCATCGTTCAGTATACAGCACTTCCAACCCACTTTAGTCTATACATGTAACAAGGGAGACAACTTTTGTTCGATCTGAATGCGTCACAATTTATCAGATGCATCTGATAGATCTTTATTAGTTAGATCTTTCAATACAGCATAGGCTTTCAGATCCAGCGCTTAAAACTGAACATTCTTCCATTTGCCTTACAGCTGAATTTTCTATCTGCAGATGAACCGGCATGCATAGATGCATAGACATACGAGTAGTTCCTAAGGGAAATTTAAAGAAAAAGTTCACAACCGAGTTTTAGACTCGGTCGGACCGCAAATTTCTACAACTGATTCATAGGTCTGTGTGCATATCATTTTCTTCGAAGACTGACTTCACTGCTATGACACATCACTATCCTGTACAGGATAAATATCAATATGCGTTATGCATAACTCAACACTCTGCCATTAAAAAATAGTGAGCAAAAGATGGCCATGTATAAATAATTAAGTCTGTGAATAAATAAGGCTTGTTTTGGCTCCAAATTTCTTTGAAATATAATAATTTCAAACAGGAAAAATACTTTTAAAAACATCCATTGTTTACTGCAATTTTTTGTATACAGTTTTGGGAAGAACCGGGATATTGCACGGTTTTAGTTTAAACACAGACTTTAACAACAACACCAACAAAATATGTCCCTGCTATGCTGGACCCATACCGGGGCTATTTCTCAGGCTTATAGGGGCTGTTTCTATACATGACTTGTGCATAGGGTATATGTTAGGAAACCATGGCAGGATGAATAGTACCAGTTAGCATTGTTTGAATAAACGTACTGTATTTTATTTTGAAATTCGCTGCATCGATTGCCATCTTAAACAGTAGTCCGATTCTGTACCCAAAATGCCCAAACCAGATAGGCGTGTGTTTGAAAAATGCCACTTATCGGAAGATAATGATAGTGGAATGATTCAAGGCTGATCCCGGACAGTGTTGGAAAAAAGCTACATACATGATGTAATTTCTGACCTCAATGAGCAGTGGCTGCAAAAAAGCGTCTTAATTCTTTACCAAACGACAGGACTGAATTCAAAGCATTTGGAGACGATTGATTTAATGGTGAGATTTTTTAGTAAGAAAAAAAAAAAAAAAAAACATTGTGGAAAAAAGGAGAAAATGCTAGTGACCAGCGTTTTCTCAATTTTCCAAGATGCCTTCGAAGGCCTTCCTGTTCAGGGTACTCAAGACATGGAGCTTCCTGGTGAAGGCTGACAGTCCACTTCGTTTTCTAAGGATCTACTTTTTAGAACATTACCTTGACATTCATGTAGTTATCCCGAAAGTAATCTGCCATCTGACCTAAACTGTCCTGTGGACGAAGAGGATGCTTGTCGCAATTGGCCACTTTTTCCCGACTGTTTTGGGGTAGAAGTTTTGGCTTCTCGACTTCAGTTCCTGTTTGATCCATTGTGGACAAAAATTCGTTGATTTAACTGAAGTTGCGAGTCAGTAGGTGGTATCACACAGTCATCGTGATCTGAAAATGAATGAATGAATGAATGAATGAATTAATTAATTAATATGTGAGTGAGTGAGTGAGTGAGTGAGTGAGTGAGTGGATAGATGGATGGATGGATGAAATGTGAAATGTAGAATGTGAAAGGGGTGGATGGAATAAGGAATGGATGGAATGGGGGATGGATGGCTGGATGGCTGGAAACAGATCTAGCGTTTCCAAAGTTCTTTTTGCTGACAAAATATTTAGACTAGATCGCATTCAATTTGAGCCATTCCCTGGGAAAATGAGTTTTAATGCATCTCCGTGATACATCATATCAAGCAAGTCAGCATGAAATTATGGATCCACAAAATCAATTTTGTCCAACAATGGACTGAATCATGAGGTAGAGTCGTTCTTTGACATACAGAAAAGGGACCAAAAGTAGAGTTTCGACCCAGGTCAGCCTGCACGGACTGCACAGGCTGACATGGGTCGATGCTTTTTGCAGATGCTTCGAGCCCCTCTTTTCACAGAGCAAAAATCATTAACAAACCTTTTGATCATAACCTGTACAGCTCCAAATCGATTAAGCACGAAATAGATCTACTGCAGATTTTTTTTTTCTCTTAAACTCTAAATCTCCCTCTGTCGCTACGTGAACATGAATTCGTGATTATGTACAAAATTAAACTTTAATGTATATAAATATTTAATTTAAAACACAAATACCAATAATAACATCACGCCTACAATTATTCAAATTACGCGGACAATCTTCTCGTGAATTACTTAACAATTTAATTGAAAATAAAAAAAAAAGAAATAACGTAACACTGAGAGGCACACCGTTAGAACTGCTTTTCTGTGCACATACAAGTTACGGAAAAAACACGTGTCTCATTTGGAAAAAAAAGGGGGGGGGGGATTTGTCAAAATCAAGAAAAATATTATTCGATGGATTAATGCATTATAATCTGCAGGCGACCTTTTTTTTTTTTTTGTTTTGTTTTGCAGCTCACCAATTTTGAAGACATTGTGAAAAAAGTAGAAATTGTTCATACTGTGACGAGGAATTTCTCCTTCGGCCATTGTCTCTCTTTTTCTTTTCTTTTAACATACATTCATATCAGCCATGCTCTGGTAAAAGGGGGCTTAGTCCATCTCCGTGATATAGCAAGCAAGTCATCACATAGCCATGGATCCATAGAATTTTTTTTTTTTTTTAACAACCGTCTGAATCATGATGTAGAATGGTCCTTTGACATGCAGAAAAAAGGGTCAATAGCAAAAAGTTTCGACTCAAGTCAGCCTGCGCAGGCTGACCTGGGCCGATACTTCTGGCAAATACATTATACCCTCTTTTGCCAGAGCATGGCTCATTTTTCAAATTTTAAATTACCACATTTATACCTACAAGGATGTTTTCAAAGTCGTCTGCCGCGAATTTGTTTCAAAGAGGTAAACAGATCTATGACGTCACATAGTTATTTTAGCACGATTTTAATCAGATTAAGAAAATACAGTGGTAAAGGACTTAAAGAGGTGAAAGTTCATTTTAAAAAAAAAAAGTGTTGTAATAAAGGAGAGAGAGAGAGAGAGAGAGAGAGAAAAGGTGACAAACTTGAGGGGGAATTGTTCACAGTGTACATACATACGGAGTAGTTTCCCGCCTCCCCCCCCCCCCCCCCCCCCCGGAGTAGTTCCCCTCCTCCCTCTCGATAAGGTTTTCCACCCGTCAGATAGATTCGGATTTTTTTTTTTACAGTTTTAACATATTTTATTCATCACTAGAAAACATAATTTACGAACGGACAATACAATCATATTACAAATGTAGGCCTACAAAAAAAAAAAAAAACGAAAGCTGAAGCTTATCTGGGATCGTATATAACATGTAATATACGATCCCTGACCTTATAGAGTTCTTCTTAATGGTACAGATTTTCACTGCCAATAACAAATATGTGTATCGGCTAAAGGTTGTAGTTAACTTTCAGCTTGATTATTTTACTTTTCAGGTCATATTTCCCCTTTACTCCCTGTCAGTCTCTTTCTTGTTTGTTTTACTCCTACAAATATGAGCATTTTTAATCAAGAACGACAATTTCTTATGCCGATTTATCTAGACTCCAGGTACAACATCGACCGAGGAATGGGAAATTGCCAGTAGTTCGAGAAACAAATATAAATGGTGCGAAATTCATATGGTACGTATGCATTGGTAAGAGAAGGGACGTAACTCAATGTTTTTCGGTAACTTCCGGTGAATCTCAGGATAAGAAACTCTACGAAAAGGTCTGGTGGTTCGTTTCCTCCTCGTTTTGTCAGACAACACAGCTATTGGCCAATGACTGTTTGGTAACAGTTCGTGTTTTCATTTCTTTTACATGGCTGGCATGTTCAGGTTCTACGTCCATACTGGTAACTTGTCTTTTATGGAAACTGTCAAATTTCAATGAATATCAAAACTGAAAGATGCTGCAGTACAGTAGACATCAAAAGCTGATGTGGAAATATTGTTGAAATTGCCGGGTGTCGAAATGATCAAAATAGGGTTCGAAACAATCAATAAGTGTCGAAATGACCAGGGGTGGACTACCTTTGATCTACCTTCAGTCTGAAGGGTTGCTCCAATGTCATTTTGTGATTGGGTCTCCGCACCCCTTCATATCAGCCATTCTTTTATGGCTTCTGGAAATTTCAAAATCTACCGGTCATCTTTCAGTGGGCATAATGTGTCTTAAATCTGTATGTCAACTATAAAAATAGACATCAATCAATAGATAAATGATTTAACATCGCATTGACACCAAGTGTAGTGCAAGGTTGTCTTCAGTCTTTTTGAAATTTACCTTTTATTTGGCATAAATACATCTGGTCAATTTGTAAACAAACACTCATTATAAATTCAGCTAACTGCGCATATGCGATCATTTTTATTTGAAAACATGACATCGTGTGTAAGCCTATTGGAAGTACTATTTTTCTTTTCAGAGTCAATGGTTATGAATAGATATATTTAGAAATAATGGACTGAATATCAACAACTCTACTTGAAATGGGTAAATGAATATTTTTGCTAACACTGAAAAGACCATCATTTACCTTGGCAATATATGGAACACTAATATTTGAGTATCATTTTTAGCTTGGCTGTTTTGTGTCTTCTGTGTCATGCAAAAACTTTGATATTTTATATTATTATGTCTCTGTCATTAGTGTAGATATTTACTTCAAACATGGACTAGTTGTTGACTATCAAAGGAGAACCTATACAACAGGGACAGGTAACCATCAAAATATTTTAGAAAAGGTTATGCCAAAATTTTCACTGAAAGCAGCTGCAGGGGAGTATTGGCACCAGCATGCAGTGCTCCTGTTTTTAGTTGATAAGATCTATATATTATGATCAACTAACTCACTATATTTTCAGATAGATGGTAATGGGGGATCTGGAGAAAGGCTGCTGACAATCATCTCTTGCATCAGTTGTAACTTACACAGACCAAGCTACTACTAGAATTTATTATGTGACTGAATGTAAACCAATATAAGGCATATACTTTATATTCATAATAGATTACAATGATTGAGTCAAGGACTTGTTCAATACAGTCGCATTGCAAGAATGCCTTTCAGACAATGAACGAATTGCGACACAATGGATATCTGTGCGATGTCACACTCTGTGTCGAAGGGCAAAAATTTCAGGCACATAAAATAGTCCTCGCTGGTTCAAGTCCCTACCTCAAAGCTATGTTTACGAATGGCATGCTGGAAACAGATCAAGACATTGTTGAGATTCGTGAAATTGATGCTGTGACTATGCAGTGCTTGTTGGAGTTTATGTATACAAGTACAGTAGAGATTACCATAAATAATGTTCAAAATATCCTGCAAGGGGCCTCATTGCTCGGTTTACACCAACTGCGACAGTTAAGTGCTCAGTTTCTGCAGTTGCAGTTAACAGCTTCTAACTGCTTAGGTAAGTATCAGTACATGCACTTTCTCAAGTAGAAAGATTCTTAAATCTTTACCAATCAAAGTAATTTTGGACCTGACCAAATTGTAAGCATTTGCAGACGACAGATATAGCTCAGATGAAAGTTTCCATCTTTGGTAGAGTAGAAAACATTGTGAGAAAAGGAGAAAATGCTGGTTGCCAGCATTTTCTCCTTTTCCCGCAGTGTTTTCCACCCTTCCTTAAACAAATTTCAATTTGTGGCTTACTTTAAGTTTGTTGTCTGCAATGGCTTTCAATTTGGACCAGTCTAAAATTTTTGTTTGGTATGGGGTTAACTTAATTCAACTCCTTTCCTGGCTACAAAATATCAGACTTGTCCATACTTAAAGCATTTTGAAGATTGGTAGAGTAGATGCGGCTTAGATTGTGAGACTTGTCTTTTAATTTTTTAACCACACAATGAAATTTTAGACTTGTCCAAATTGAAAGCATCTGAAGACAACATCTTAATGGATTCTTTTATGAAAGGGTAGAAAACATTGTGGACATTTTTTCCTTTTCCTGAGATATTTTCCAAAGCCGTCATCCTCAAAGTTTAAATATTTGGAATCGTGTTGTAGAGTAAACTCCTACCAAACAACAATGTTTCAGACTTTTCCAAATTGAAAGCATTTGCAGATTTGACTTACATACTGAGATTTGGGTTTGAAAGGATAGGAAACACCATTGGCAAAGGAGAAAATTCTGGTCACCAGTATTTTCTCCTTTTCCTACAGTGTTTTCAAAAGCCATCCTTTCCGGGGGTTGTTGAAACTCTGGATAATGTGGTAAAGGATTAAATGTTCTTAATTGTGTGGTAAAGGATTAAATGAGGATTTAAATGTAACTGAAATGATTGGATTGTCTTTGAGAAGGTGGAAAACATAGTGGGAAAAGGAGAAAATGCTTGTTACAGTATTTTCTCATTTCCAGGCATTGTTCTAAAAAGCCTTCTTTCTCAGGGTCGTTAAAGTGGCTATGCTACTCGATCAGTCAATTAAAACCCAATTGAAGGGAGTCGAATATTTGTGTTTAAATCAATAAATTAGCAATATCTGTCAGGAGAAAATTATGTCTGGTCAAAATTGTAAATAATGGGGGAATCGTGACTATTCATCAAATCATCACTGGAGTCATTTGCATACCCCACATCTAAGAATAGAACTTTTAGCTACTTGTTGTTTCAATACAAGAAATGGCACGTTTGTCTATATGTAGGATCATGTCTTTTCCCCTTCTTTCAGCAATCCAAAAACGCTAAGTATTAACATACACATTTGAAATCATTACCCAGCACTCTTGATATAAAATTCCGATATTCTCCAGTAATTTGCTGTTGGGTTCTTATGGCATAGATTTTTGTGACAGATTGTAGAGTACCTTGACTCAACTATGCAAGGCAGAGGTCGTAAACAGTCACATGACAAGCATCATGCGATATCCTCGATTGAACGAGTGGATGGCCAGCCACCAAGTCTAAAATTGCATTTTCTGTCTGTCGTAATCTATACAATCTTGCAATCACCAGGGGTAATATTTGTCATGAAGCCACAGGAATGACAATAGATTGATAAAATACCAACAGGATGGGTTATATTTGGCTTAAAATGTGTAGTTTAGGAACTAAAAGTAAGGATTGAGTGTTGAAGGCTTAAAAGAGATACTAAACTTTGACATCACTAGGTAAACAAAATAAACGTCCTTCTGTATGGCAGTAGCAATTTTAAGACAGCTTTTAGGCCAGAATATCTCCTTATAGCATATCTTAACTTCTTACTAGGCCATAAAACAGTAGACTCATTCAAGCTGGAAAGCTTTTGCAGGTGATCAAGTAGATATGTCTCAAATAATGAGATATTGCCTTGGAAAGGATTGAAAACATTGTGGGAGAAGGAGAAATGCTTGTTACAAGCATTTCTTTTTTTTTTTTCAGTCTTTGTCCTTTTGGTTGTTGAAACTCCAGCTTGTTTGGTTAAATTCCACTCCACCAAGCTCTTCTCAAGGAGTAATAAGATTCATTGGAAAAGAGTTCATTCCACTCTCACCATTGATGACTTTGCTTATATGAGCAGGCAGCCTGTGGCTTATTGTGTTATTGTACTCATTAAATTCAAAGCACCAAATAAACCTATCAGACATTTTTATCGAAGAAATACTGTGGAAATAATTGCAATTTCATGGTTGCCTTTGTCTACAGAGTTTCAGCAAAGCGGATAGTATAGATCAAAGATCAGGCTGCAAATTTTGTTCATCCTTATCTTGATCTACATCAGCTGCAAAGGCTATTACAGTCGTAAAAGGGGATTAACGGGTTAAAAAAAAAACAACAAATCCATTGATAGGTATACTGAAATAGTAAGATATAAAAGAAGTACTTTTGATAATAATATGAAACACGAAATGAACAATTTAAAAAAATTCTCTTTTAGATAGAAAACTTACCAGAGCAACAACCAGTTTTCTTGTTTTAAATATTGATTAAATTTTTTTTTTGCAGGTATCCAATATTTTGCTGATATGTACATGTGCACTGACCTGGAAAGTTCAGCTCGCCAGTTTATATACCAAAACTTTCTTGAGGTTGTCCACACAGAAGAATTTTTACTGCTGTCTGAAGAAAGATTAATCGACCTTCTTCGAAGTGATAAACTCCAAGTCATGTCCGAACTTCAGGTTTTTGAGGCAGCATATACATGGCTAAAATATGACCCGGTTTCTAGATCTGAAAGTGCATGTAACGTTTTAAAACATATTAAATTAGGGCTCCTCGAACTTCCAATGTTAGAAAATGTAGTACTGAAATCAGACTTCTTTCGCACTTGTCCTAAATGTCAAGCTGTGATAAGTGCTGCTATACGTTGTCAATATGAGCGTCAGAACATGGATCTGCTGACCCCCCGTGCTCATCCACCGTGTGTTTATGTTGTCGGAGGAAGAAACAGCGAAGTTTGTCAACTTAAAAGTATGGAAAGATATGATTTCTGGACTGACTGCTGGAGTGCAATGGTAAAGCAGTTTATATATTAGCCATGCTCTGTGAAAAAGGGACTTCATGCAGCTGTGAAAATAGTCAACCAAGGTCAGCCTGCACACTCTGCACAGGCTGATCTAGACCAAAACTTTTCACCAGCGGTCAGTTTTCTGTATGTCAAAGGACCAGTCTACCTCATGATTTAGTTGTTACACAAAATGGATTTTATACATTCACATTTACATGATGGCTTGCTTGGTGAAATGCATCATGGAAATGCATTATGCCTCCTTTCCAGAGCATGGCTTGTATATATGTGAGCCATGCTCTTGCAAAAGCGGGCTTAATGCATCTCCATAATGCATTATACAAAGCAAGACATCACCTATTTCTATATCCATAAAATCCATTTTGTCAAACTACCAACTGAATCATGGGGTAGAATTATCCCTTGACATGCAGAAAATTTAAAGATGGCGAAAAGTTTCAGCTCATGTCAGCCTGCACAGACTGCGCAGGCTGACATGGGTCGATACTTTTCGCAAATCATGAAGTCCCCTTTTCACAGAGCATTGCTCATATATTCATGATAATTATTGCTTCAGTTCTTAAGGCTGTCCACAATACCTGGCTATTTACCAAAGAATCCCAGGGTTTTATGACCCAAAGGAGGAAGGCTTTTGAAAATATTGTGGGAAAAGGGAAAAAGGCTTGTGAAGTCATATTGCATCATTTGAACAACATTTAATTTGCTGTCTGTAAATAAATTAAATTTAAAGGAGTCTAAATTTTAATGTTTAGTAAAGAATAGGCCTATTACTAAACAATCCTGTGTTTTAATAATACTGTGTGGAGAAAGCTTTTGAAAATATTGTTAGAAATGGTTTCTATCTTATTTTAGAACCTTAGCTCATTTGTACGAATTTTGAATTTGTCGTCTGTAGATGTTTTGAACATTGGAAGAGAAAACTTCAGGGAAGCATGTGTTGGTGGATTGGCCGCTGGAGTTTAAGTGAAATATTAATGAAAACGGTGTTAATTAATACTTTACCACACAACAATATTTTAGACTGGTCCAAATTTGCAGACGACAAATTAAATGTGGCTCAAATAAATATATTTGTTTCTGAAAGGCTAGAAAACATTGTGGGATAAGAAGAAAACACTGGTTACCAGCATTTTCTCCTTTTCCAATGCTTTCAAAATTCTAATTTCTCAGGGTTGTTAAAACTTGTGATTGTGTGGTAGAGGGTTAACCCTTTACCAGAAGACAAAATTTTAGCCTTTTCCAAATTGAAAGCATTTGCAGATGGCAATTTCCATGTGGCTCAAGTGATGCAATTTTTCTTTGATAGGGTAGAAAACATTGTGGGAAAAGGAGAAAATACTGTTTACCAGCATTTTCTCCTTTTACCACAATGTTTTCAAAAGGCTTCTTTCCCAGGGTCGTTAAAAGGTGGCATTGTGTGGTAAAGGGTTAAATGCCATACAAGCATTCAATGTTCTTCAAGCTAGGCATTTGTTACAAAAATTGTATAGGTAATAAGTCTGAATTGTATAATACTGTATAAAATGTAGAGAAAATTAAAATCTTCATTATTCTATAACCTGCCAGCCTGGTATGAACATAGCCAGAACTGCAATTGGAGCGGCAACATTAGATGGCATGCTGTACAGTGTAGGCGGAGAATGTGCATTGATTGATACTCAAGAGAACACGCTTTACCTGCGATGCGTAGAATGTTATGATCCTGTACAGAGACAGTGGATTCCAAAGCCAGAAATGAAAATTGCTAGATCTTTTGTTTCTGTTGCGGCCCTCCATGGTTGTCTGTATGCCATAGGTAAAATTCTAAAAACAGTTGATCTATACTATTAGTTAGATTTTTGACATTTAATTTATGCTATACGTAGGTTTTAGACATTTGATTTATGCTATCATTGTGCTTTAGATTTGAGTTATACTGTCAGTTAGGTTTAGATATTCAGTTTATGCTATTGATAAAGTTTTAGACACTTGATTCATGCTATTAGTAGGGTTTGAGATACTTGATTTATGCTCTTTGTTAGATTTAGACATTTGATATATGCTTTCTGTTAGGTTTCAGATTGTTGAATTACGCTATTGATAAAGTTTCAGACATTTTATTTATTTTAGGCATTTTATTTATGCTATCAGTAAGGTGTCATACTTTTGATTACTGCTATCCGTAAGGTTTTAGACATTTCATTAATGCTATCAGCAAGGTTTTAGATATTTTTGTTAATGCTGTAAAGTTTTAGACATTTGATTTACCAGTTATGTTTATTGTCAGAGCTGGGATTCAACCTAACAAACTTTGAATTTCAAGCCCGCTTTATGAAAAAAAAATATGTAAAGGTTTGCTGTGACATTATGCTATTAATTGTTACGCGGTGTTAGACATAGTTTTCAACATCATTTCAGACATATCATGTTGTTCCATGAATCTATCCATGCATTCCCGGTTTTTAATAAAACAGTAATTAGTTAACATATTTAACAAGTCACATGCTGCTTTCCACTTGTGGAAACAATGTTCAGCAGAAGTAGCGGAGTCTGAATGATTTCTGATACACTGAATTACATCAATCCTGAAAAAGAGCTTTTCTGAGATAGGATTTAAAGATGTAACCATTATCATGTTTCACAACTTCACTTAATCCATTACTGTACAAGCTGATCTTAACCCATTACAAAATGACCCAAGATGGGCAAGAAGGAATATGGAAAACATTGTGGAAAAAGGAGAAAATGCTGGTTACCAGCATTTTCTCCTTTTCCCAGTGTTTTCTAACATTTCAAAGACAAGTCCAATCACTGAAGTCACAGCTTATTTGTCGTTTCTAAATGGTTTCAATTTGGGCAGGCCTAAAATTTTATTGTATCATGAAGAGTTAAACCTAATTAAAAAGTGATGAAAATTTCCCAAGGGTAAAATATCTGAAAGAAAGTAGATTATCATTATTTATGATATAGAAAACTTTGTGGGAAAAGGAAAAAAGGGAGCAAGTTCTTATTTGTGCCACAATGTTTTCAAATGCTGTGGAATGCAGTAGAGTAGAAAGTAATTTGTGCAGTAATGGGTAAATTTCACTGCAGGAGGTGAAGACAGAGCTTGTGGATATAATATTGTGGAGAAATATGATCCTAAACTGGAGCAGTGGAGTTTTGTATCCAGTATGAAGAGACGAAGAGCTGGAGCTGGCATTACAGTTTGTGAGGGGAAAATTTATGTGGCTGGTAAACATCATGTCATCAATCTAATAAGCCTTTACCACACAATCCCATGTTATAATAACCCAGAAGAAGGAGTCTTTTGAAAACATTGTGGGAAAAGGAGAAAATGCTAGTATACAGCATTTTCTCATTTTCCCACAATGTTTTTTTACCAATTTAAAGAAAGAAATTTTCTTTTTAGCCACATTTGATTTATCTTCTGTAAAATGCTTTTAATTTGGAAAAGATCTAAAATATTTTCGTTTGGTAAAGAGTTAGCTCTTTACTCAATGACAAAATTTTCGACTTGTCCTAATTGAAAGCATTTGCTGAGGACAAAATAATTGTGACTCAAAAATTGAAATTTGTTTTTGGGAGGGTAGAAAACATTGTTGGAAAAGAAGAAAATGCAGGTAACCAGCATTTTTTCCTTTTCCCACCATGCTTTTGACAGGTTTCTTTCTCGGGGTCATTATAAGTCGGGATTGTGTGATAAAGGATTAAAGTACAAACTTCATATTTGATCTATTATTATCAACCTATATTGATCTTGATCAGTTTACAGGCTACTGCTTTTAAAAGTTTAAAACTTCTTTTCATGCACATTTGGACCAGCCGTAGTAGCTCAGTTGGTAGAACATGAGACTTGTGAACATCAAATCTCAGGCCACTTGAGGGTCTGAGTTCAATCTCCATGGCTGGCCATAAAAAATTACCGATAGTCTTTCGGATAAGACATTAAAATGAGGTCCCGTGTGATGGTGATATAGGCCGAGTATGTTAAAGGACCAGGTTTAACTTGGAATGGGTTTTGTCCTGTGTCTTGCACTGTTCCCCATAACATAACTAACAGTCTTCTGGGGGCATTTTTTGGCCACATAGGCAACTGGTGATGATAATTATACGAAAATCAAAAGTCAATCATGCAGACCTGAATTAGTGCTGAAACTTGATATGCTTCAGGTGGTCAAAAAATTGGGAGATTACAATTTCAATTTGCATGAGCCAGGCTCTGGCAGAAGGGGGAGAAATGCATCTCCATGATACATGATCCATAGCAAGATATTACATAATTAAGGATCCATAAAAATCTGTTTTGTATAACAACCAGCTGAATCATGAGGAACACTGGTCCTTTGGACATCCAGAAAATTGATCATTATCAAAAAGTTTTGGCCCAGGTCAGCTGGGTAGGCCACCATGGTTCAAATTGAAACTTACCAGTCGGTAGAGTGCAGTCTTTAATGATGCTGATGCCAAAAATGTTAATAGAAATAGAGGAAAACTGTGAAAAAGTGATTTATTAATGTCAAACTGTAGCCTGGAATATAAAGACTTTTTGATGCTTGTTTATTTTTTTTTTCCTTAAAATAAATACAGTCAAACCTTTGTGGCTCGAACTTGGGTAATTTCAAACACCAAATAAAGCCCAAACAATGATCTCAGTCCCGGCAACATCTCTATATAAATCATATTGTTCAACCTTGGAAAACTTGCACATCCCATACATGGTCCTGTCATACATATTTCTATGTATTTTACCTGCCAGATGTTGAAAGAAGGGTTAATCAACATTAAGTCATTTATTTTCACACCAGTATTTGTTAATTGGATACATTGGTAATTGTATGCCATGTAATGGATGCCTTATTAGTTTTTAACTTAGTGTAACATATATGATTGCTTAAGATGTCAACTAGAGATTGTCTCGCTGTGGTTGAATAAATGCTACATTTTTAATTTTTGTTTTTCAAGGTTGTTGAGATGAATTAGTGTGACAAGTTATTTTTAGCGCCACTGGCCGAAGTCCAGCAGGCTTATGTTATGGCCTTGTGTCTGTCGTGCGTCCATCCTTGCATGCGACCATGCGTGCGTTAACTTTTATCTTCTTCTCTGGAACTACCCATAGGATTTTAACGAAACTTCACAGAAATGATCCTGGCATGGACCTCTTCAGAAAGTCTTCAAAGAATTTGATTCCTATCAAAACTCAGGTTACCATGACAATAAAACTGAAAAATATTGGAAATATTTAAAAATCTTCTTGTCCAAAACCATAAGGCCTAGGGTTATCAAATTTGGGATGAACCTTCATATAATGGATGTCTACAAAAACTCTTCAAATTATAGCCCCAGGGTCAAAATTTGCCCTGCCCCGGGGGTCACAAGTTTTACATAGGTTTATATTACGAAAATTTTAAATATCTTCTTATTCTAAACCATATGGCCCAGAGCTACCAAATTAAGCATGTAGCTTCATCTAATGGACTTCAACAAAAATCCATCATATTATAGCTTCAGGGTCAATATTGGCCTCGTCCTGTGGGTCAAAGACTGAAAAATATTGAAAATTTGTAAAATCCTTCTTGTCTGAAATCATAAGGCCTAGGGATACCGAATTTGGCATGTAGCTTCACCTAATAGACCTTTACAAAAACCATTCAAATTATAGCCCTGTGGTCAAAATTGGCCCTGCCCCGGGGGTCACAAGTTTTACATAGGTTTCTATGGTGAAAACTTTAGAATATCTTCTTGTCCTAAAACCATAATGGCATTTAATGGCCTAGGGCTTTTAAATTTTGCATGTAGCTCATCTAATGGACTTCTAAAAATTGGCCCAGCCAGAGGGATCACAAGTTTTACATAGGTTTATATAGTGAAAGCTTCAAATATCTTCTTGTCCTAAACCATTTGACCTAAAGCTACCAAATTTGGCATGTAGCTTTGTGTAGTAGTTCTCTACAAAACCTCTTCAAATTATAGCCCGGAGGTCAGAATTTGCCCCGCCCCAGAAGTCACAATTTTTATATAGGTTTATATGGTGAAAATTTTTTATATCTTCTTGTCGTAAACCATATGGCCTAGTGCTACTAAATTCTGCATGTAGCTTCAACTAATGGACCTCTACAAAAATTGTGGTCAAAATTGGCCCTAACCTGCAGGTCACAAGTTTTACATAAGCTTATATAGTGAAAACTTTAAAAGTCTTCTTGTCCTAAACCATATGGCCTTATACCAATTATAGCCCCGGTGTGAAAACTGGTCCAGTGGAGCTATACAGGGCTATCATAGCCCTCTTGTTTCATGGTTTGGTCGTATGAAGAGTATTGGTTTCCAACACACCAGGTTTTACTTACCACAACTTTGACCTTAATCCGCACAAGTAATATTGATAAGTTTGATGTTAAGTTTTGCGTAACATCTGCAGATGAATTTCCTTTCTCTTGGTATTTTTTGTTTCACTAATAAAATGTTTTTTAGATATGTGCTTAGTAAATGATAAAGGTATGTAGTGTGTTCTAGGTGAAAAGGTTAAATACAAAAGCTATAAAGGTGCAATGGGAATCCATGAAACTTGTTCACTGACCACTTGTACTTTGTGTGAAATGTGGATTTGTAGAACCACTGCTCTGTTTCAACCAAATTACCCAGTCTCAAAAGTGTTTGAGCTACCAAAGTTTGACTGTAAATAAATAAACTTATGTAGCTGAAAGTATTGAGTAATTTAAATGTGATATTTAAAATGTGACCTCAATGTTTATGGACTGAGCAAAGTATAAAGTAACCCTCCAAGTTTTAATGAAGGGTAAACCATGCAGTGTTATAACAATATAAAGATGTTTTCTATTTGTTAGGTGGTTATGACAGAACGCTACATATGGACAGAGCGAGTATGGAATGTTACGACCCCAATACAGAGGAATGGACTTTCATGTCAGAAATGGAGAAGGCCCGGTCTGGACTTGCTATGACTACGATTGACCAGAATATTTTTGCATTTGGTGGACGATACAGACACACTGACCAGTACTATGATCTTGTAGAGAGGTTGGTTATTTGTCTTTAATTTTTCTGCCTGCAGAAATAATATACATACATAATCCTGATGAAGTATGCTTTAGGCAGCCACCTGTATTTGAAAAGCACCACTGCAAGCAACAAATAGCCTTGTTTTGCATATTAAGCTATCTGTTTTAAACAGCCACCTATCATCAGAGGTCAGGTTTGTTTGTTACTTGGGAGGTGCTTAGACAGGTTTCACCAGTGTCCTGCTGGGTTTTTTTTTTTTTAGATTGTGAAACAAAAACAAGTGTAAAATAAATCCTTAAAAACATGACATGACACTCTGATCCCCATTATA
Organism: Tridacna gigas; assembly: GCA_945859785.2. Classification (NCBI taxonomy): domain Eukaryota; kingdom Metazoa; phylum Mollusca; class Bivalvia; order Cardiida; family Cardiidae; genus Tridacna; species Tridacna gigas. Next base: position 44,524,442 of record OX244028.2, on the reverse strand, counting down.
TGAGCACAAGAGGGATTAACGCATCTGCAGGAAGCATCATACCAAGCAAGTCATCACATAGTTATGGATCCATAAATTCAACTTTGTCTAAAAATGACTCAATCATGAGGTAGAATGGTCCTTTAATATGTAGAAGACTTGCCCATAGCAAAAGGTTTTGAGTCATGTGAGCCTGTGCAGACTGTGAAGGCTGACATCGGTCAATACTTTTAGCAGACGCATTAAACCCACTTTTCTGTGTATGAATCGTAAAATTTATAACTGTTGAAAATGATGTTGAAATATAAAACAATTGGGGCCAAAAGTAAACAGTGTTAAAATGCATTTAAATCAAAATCATACTATTTATTTCATTTTACTGCCAGTGACTAACAATTGTACCAAACTTAACAGGTTGTCATCTTCACATTAGTTTCCATACTTTTCAATGATATGATTTTAAATGCGTTTTGACACCCACATTGTTTACTTCTAGCCATCACTGGACCTATCAACATCCACAAAGTTTGACTTTTGGTGATTTACTTGAAGATACATCAGAAATAATTTGCATCTGGTATAAAAGGATTCACTCTGTACCAGACATCAAAATTTTTTAGTCATCCATATTGAAAGCTTTTAATCATCTACCAAACAGTCCCAAGTTTTATTGACCCTGAGGAGAAAGGCTTTTGTAAACATTGTGGGAAAAGGAGAAAATGCTGGAACTCATGTTTTCTACCCTTTCAGAGACAAGTTCCATTTTTTAGTCATTTGCAGCTTTTTGCTTGCAAATGCTTTCACTTTAGATGAGTCTAAAATTTTGTCATCTGATAAAGGGTTTATTACATGTGTCTCAAATGTGCGCATGTTTTCCTGCAATGTTTTCTTCTGTCTCAAGCACAATCCTATTGTTTGAGCCACTTTGCAGGTTTTGTTGTAAAATGCTTCCAATGTGGACATTTAGATTGATTGATTATTTGGTGTTAAATGCTGGTTTTTTAGCTCACCTTAGCACAACGTGCTAAAGGTGAGCTATTGTGATCGCCCTATGTCCGTCGTCCGTCGTCTGTCGTCCGTCGTCCGTCAACAATTTCTTTAAACATCTTCTTCTCCTAAACCACTGGGCCAATCTTGATGAAACTTGGCAGGGATGTTCCTTGGGTGAAGCTCTACCAAAATTGTTCAAAGAATTGAATTCTACCCACAACTCTGGTTGCCATGGCAACAAAAAGGAAAAAAAAGCAAAATCTTTGAAAATCTTCTTCTCTGAAACTAGAAGGCGCAGAGCTTTGATATTTGGTATGTAGCATCTCCTAGTGGACCTCTACCAAGTTTGTTCATTTGATGCCCCTGGGGTCGAAACTGGCCCCGCCCCGGGGGTCACAAGTTTGAGCATAGTAACAAAGAAGGAAAACTTTAAAAATCTTCTTCTCTGAAACTTGAAGGTGTAGAGCTTTGATATTTGGCATGTAGCATCTCCTAGTGGACCTCTACCAAGTTTGTTCATATGATGCCCCTGGGGTCAAAACTGGCCCCGCCCCGGGGGTCACAATTTCCAACATAGGAACAAAGAAGGAAAACTTTAAAAATCTTCTTCTGTAAAACTAGAAGGCATAGAGCTTTGATATTTGGCATGAAGCATCTCCTAGTGGACCTCTACCAAGTTTGTTCATATGATGCCCTTGGGGTCAAAACTGGCCCTGCCCCGGGAGTGACAAGTTCGAACATAGGAACAAAGAGGGGAAACTTTAAAAATCATCTTCTCTGAAACTGAAAGGTGTAGAGCTTTGATATTTGGCATGAAGCATCTCCTAGTGGACCTCTACCAAGTTTGTTCATATGATGTCCCTGGGGTCAAAACTGGCCCCAACCCCGGGGGTCACAAGGTTGAGCATAGTAACAAAGAAGGAAAACTTTAAAAATCTTCTTCTCTGAAACTTGAAGGTGTAGAGCTTTGATATTTGGCATGTAGCATCTCCTAGTGGACCTCTACCAAGTTTGTTCATATGATGCCCCTGGGGTCAAAACTGGCCCCGCCCCGGGGGTCACAATTTCCAACATAGGAACAAAGAAGGAAAACTTTAAAAATCTTCTTCTGTAAAACTAGAAGGCATAGTGCTTTGATATTTGGCATGAAGCATCTCCTAGTGGACCTCTACCAAGTTTGTTCATATGATGCCCTTGGGATCAAAACTGGCCCTGCCCCGGGGGTGACAAGTTCGAACATAGGAACAAAGAGGGGAAACTTTAAAAATCATCTTCTCTGAAACTGGAAGGCATAGAGCTTTGATATTTGGTATGTAGCATTGCCTAGTGGACCTCTACCAACTTTGTACATATGATGCCCCTGGGGTCAAAACTGGCCCCACCCCGGGGGTCACAAGGTTGAGCATAGTAACAAAGAAGGAAAACTTTAAAAATCTTCTTCTCTGAAACTTGAAGGTGTAGAGCTTTGATATTTGGCATGTAGCATCTCCTAGTGGACCTCTACCAAGTTTGTTCATATGATGCCCCTGGGGTGAAAACTGGCCCCGCCCCGGGGGTCACAATTTCCAACATAGGAACAAAGAAGGAAAACTTTAAAAATCTTCTTCTGTAAAACTAGAAGGCATAGTGCTTTGATATTTGGCATGAAGCATCTCCTAGTAGACCTCTCCTAAGTTTGTTCATATGATGCCCTGCCCCGGGTGTCACAAGTTCAAACATAGGAACAAAGAAGGAAAACTTAAATTTTTTTTTTCTCTTAAATGGAAAGGCATAGAGCTTTGATATTTGGTATGTAGCATCTCCTAGTGGACTTCTACCAAGTTTGTTCCAAGGATGCTGCTTGGGTCAAAACTGGCCCAGCCCTTGGGGTCACAAGTTCGAACATTGGAACAAAGAAGGAAAACTTTAAAATTCTTCTTTTCTGAAACTGAAAGGTGTGGAGCTTTGATATTTGGTATGTTGCATCTCAGAGTGGACCTCTACCAAGTTTGTTCATATGATGCCCCTGGGTCAAAACTGGCCCCGCCCGGGGGTCACAAGTTCGAAGATAGGAACAAAGAAGGAAAACTTTAAATTTCTTTTTCTCTTAAACGGGAAGGTGTAGAGCTTTGATATTTGGTATGTAGCATTTCCTAGTGGACCTCTCTACCAAGTTTGTTCATATGATGCCCCTGGGTCAAAACTGGCCCAGCCCCGGGGGTCACAGGTTTGAACAGAGGAACAAAGAAGGAAAACTTTAAAATTCTTCTTTAAAACTGGAAGGCGTAGAGCTTTGATATTTGGTATGTAGTGATTCTCTTCTAAGTTTGCTTGCCCATCTAAGCGCAACAAGTTCATTGAGTTCAAAATTGGGTCATCTTGGGTCATAAACTAGGTCACTAGGTCAAATTAAAGAAATACCTTGTTGGCACTCTCGAGGCCACATTATTTGCTCAATTGCCCTGAAAATTAGTTAGAAAGTTTGTCTGTATAAAGTCTCACATAAGATTAATTTGGGTCAACTTGGGTCATAAACTAGTTCACTGGGTCAAATTAAAGAAATACCTTGTTTGCACTCTGGAGGCCACATTTATTGCTCAAATGACCTGAAATATGGCCAGAATGTTTGTCTTGATGAAATACCAGATGAGTTTGGATTTGGGTCACCTGGAACCATAAACTAGGTCACTAGGTCAAAATAAAGAAATACCTTGTGTGCACTCCAGAGGCCACATTCTTTGCTTAATTGCCTTGAAAATTGGTCAGAATGTTTGTCTTTGTAAAATCTCACATGAGTCTGAATTTGGGTCAACTGGGGTCATAAACTAGGTCACTTGGTCAAATTAAAGAAATAGCTAGTGGGCACTCTAGAGGCCACATTTAATATTCATTTGATTTGAAAATTGGTTAAAATGTTTCTTTTGATATAGTCAAAGACCAGTTCAAATTTGGGTCATCTGGGGTCATAATCTAGATCACTAGGTCAAATTAAAGAAATATCTTTAGGGCACTCAAGGCCACATTTTTTGCTCAATGGACTTGAAAGTTGGTCAGAATGTTTGTCTTCATGAAATTAATAATGAGTTTGAAATTGGGTCACCTGCGGTCAAAAACTAGGTCACATGGTCAAATTAAAGGAAAACCTTAAAGGCACTGTACTAAGGTGAGCGACCCAGGGCCATCAAGGCCCTCTTGTTAGTTTTTTTCAGTTATATCAAGGCTTTTTATGCTCCTATACATGCTCATCTGGAGTTTCTTTTACTAGTGCTTTGCACAATATGCTTCCAAAGCCTCTGGCTGCTTTCCCACATAACCATTTTCAAAACAATTATCAGCAGTGAGTGAGGAGTGAGTTCTGTTGCAATGATTTTCATCAATTCTCTGAAGGAAATTTGCCAAGCAGCAGATTTTCAAACCAGTTACCCCCCTCTTCTCAAGTCCTTTATGCTACCGACTGAGCTACTTGGGCTTAGCCTGGACATATAGGAATTAGGAAGTGTGTTCAAATGTTAAATAAATGCCAGTCCAAACATACTTAGTATAGACAGCAGGACCTACAAATGGTTTGTATAACTAGCAACAAAACATTTTGACAAGATTGGATAATTTCTTATTTTATCAAAAGATTACAAAAAAAATGTGTGTTTGTAATCAGAACTCAGTTTTCAAAATTTTGTGAGCTTCATCATAGTTCAGTGGTTAAGGTTTTAGATGTGTAATTGAGTAATCTGGAGATTAGTTGTCACTGATGGTGCATATTAAATTAAAGTGTCCTAGGGCAAGACTATGCAGAGGCCTAACCTGGTAACAGTGAAACCAAGGAAAGATATGTTAAGTGAACTGTTATTGTGATATGACTGACAGAATTAAACAATGTTAAAAAATGGTGTAATAAAACCTTTTTTCTGCGTAGGTTCAATATCCTAACCCGGCAGTGGACCACACTGATGCCCATGAATACCCCACGGGCATGGCCCGGTGTCGCATTGTTCGACAACAAGATCTTTATTCTCGGTGGATTTGACGGAGGTTACAGACTGAGAAGTGCTGAGAGATACGACATAGAGGAAGACAGATGGACTTTTATCAGCAATATGCTAGTCAGTCGGGCTGGTTGTGGGGCTGCAGTTGTGTAGCCGGTTGTGGAACTTGTCGACTTCTAAAAGTGCTACTTTTCACACCCATGCAGTAGACAATTTTTGAAAAACATTGTGGGTAAAAGATTTGTTTGTTTTTATAGTTTTTAACACTTTTTTTAACATTATTTCAATTTTATCACAGCTGTCAGTGCACCTATCCATGCTTTCCTTGAGTTTCATGGACTAGTACTTCTTACAGTATTCTTCCCAAGCCACTGGCTGCTATCTCTAAGATTAGTTCTTTAAACAATGATCTGCTATGAGAGAGGAATGAATCTTGTTGCAATGACAATCACTAAATTGGCTGAGCTTGGAATTTAAACCAGTGATCCCCTGTTCCCAAGTCCTGAAAGCTAATATCTGTGCTACCGGGGCTTGGTGTGGTTAAAGGAGCAAGTGCTTTTAACAAGCAGTTGCTCCTTTTCGTACAATGTTTTACAAGATGATCTTCTAGCCCAATCGGATCAGACTTCTGCAAAGGGAGATGGGGGTTGCACTTTTTGCACAAATTGAGAATACTGACTTGTTGCCTTGTGACATCTGTCAGCTGCTGATTTTTTGCTTAGGCTTTAGGTATAAATTATTTAGGTACATATTCACCAACCATTCTTAATTGCATTCTAGATCTAATTCTAGATATAAAAAGTAACACAGCATCTGATTGGCAAAACATTTGAGCCTTGCTGTGGCAAAAAGGGGGCATACTGCATCTCAGTGATGCATCGTACCAAGCAATTCATCACATTTTTATGGATCCATAGAATCAGTTTTGTCCTACTACGGATTAAATGATTAGGTAAGAGGGTCCTTGGGCATGCAGAAAATTGACCAACAGCACAAAGGTTTGAGCCTTGTCAGCCTGTGTGTACTGCGCAAGGTGACATGGGTAAATACTTCTTGAAGATACATTAAACTCCCTTTTCACAGAGAATGGCTCATTTATTTAGTCAATCAGAAGTTGGTTACTTTCAAATTTAGAAAGTTATTGAGAATAAGATTGAAATGCTCTTAAGACTGGCTTATGAATATAGGCTCTGGTTTCAGGACTTTAACTGTGATAAGGTGTGTTTTTCAGCGTTGCAGCAAACTAGCTCATTTACTGCTAGAAACGAATTTGCAGCTACTAAATTCGATGCACTTTTTTTTTTTTTCAAGTCTGGATCATCAGCATTCGATCTGGTTTGACTCTTTGCCAACTGATAAAACTTTAGACAACATATTTAGCTGAAATAATGGTAATTGTTGTGAAAGTGTAGAAGACCTTGTTGAAAAAGGAGAAAAATCCAGCCTATACCAGCTTTTTCTGCTTTTCCCACAAGTTCAGTGTATTAAGGCTACCAGCTGCCTTTCTTGCTGTTCTTGTGCTGTCGCCATTTTGGATGACCTTGACCGCCACCATTTTGAGTAACCTTGACTGCCGCCATTTTGAATGTCTTTGAATGAGATCATAACATGACATTGTGTGAAAAAGTCATTATGCACGCAAGTGAAAGTCAGTCTTGCGTTTCAAAGAATAGGAAAGTATACATAGTGTTCGAAAAAATTGCAGTCACATGTTTTTGTGAAGACAGCAAATTCTGTTTAATCTTGGGTAATCAATACACATAATGCATCAACCACAGAATTCAATTTATTAAAGATGATTATGTGACAATGCTGACTGAAATTGCATTTCGAGTCTTATGTTGCCATTCTTCAGCAGGAACAAGTGCTCCCTCTGTTGAGCAAAATTTGGCTCAAACTGGAAGAAAACACTGTCTAACTGCTTATAAAGTCGTCTCTGTCCAAATAGCTTCTTTTCGTCTGCTTGTTGCGATGGTCTGGGTGCATGTTGCAACTTTGGTGTTTGGGTAGAGTGCATTGTGCGTTTTCAAGACTCGGGAATGGCTGCACATCACCGCTGGTTTCATCCTGATCCATTGAGCCCATGAAAATATTTTTTGCGCATGCCCGGTGTGATCACGTCGTCTAAGCATGTCCATGTGATGGTCACATAGGTGCTATCGATGTCCATTTCATTTTCACAATACTGAAAATCAGATCTGTCATGGCAGACGTCCATGAAGTTGTAGTCAACTTAGATCATGTGCAACTTGGCATACTGTAGATTGATATATCCTAGCTGAATTGGTGAATCCAGTTTGATCTTTCTTTTGGCCACTTCTAACTGATAATATTGTTCCTCGACATCCAGACAGTCTAAGGTTCAAAATTAGGATTCGTTCACTTTCAGACAAGTTTTGTTTTTACCTTGTACATATTGTATATATCGGTGCTTTGTCTTGTCCATCCCATATCCCGAATTGCAGATGACTTTCATAGTGTCTGTTATAATCGTTGTATCATGGTTGACATGACCTTGATGCCGGGCAACAATGACTTCTTGTACAAACTCTTTGAAGCATTGCTGACCTTGGAATTCAAACTTGCCATCTGAAAAAGGGGTGTGGCTATCAGCATTTGTTCCCCTCTTCTTTTTGCCACTTACCAACGGTTTTCTAGAAACCTTTCGTTAGTTATAGTCTTTCACATGTTGCGTTGTATGATGGCAGATTGTGTCGGACGGGGAAGAGGGTCCTGTGATACAACACAAGGGCGACATTTCCTGATTGTATTGGTAAAGGGTCATACTTTGGTGATGAAAATACTCTGGCCATTCTTCTTGAACGTCGACGTCCACCCCCACCATGCTAAACAATTGTCTTTAAAGACACCATCCAAAATATTATTGTCTTCATTTTGCCTTTGTGCCTCTGAAAAAAACCAAAGCGCATGGAATCGATAAAATCATAGTATTGGCGAAACTGGTATTCCCACATTTCAATGGCTTGATGATCTGTTTCTAGACAAGCTGTAATTTTTGGTGTTGTAATATTTCTGGGATCTTGTTACCTTCCATTTTTAATCGCCGATTCCTTTTTATGATAGAACAATGATGGCTGTGCCAATAGCATCCATGGAATTGAAGTTGCTTTTCCTCCTGGACTTGAAGCGGGTACATAGCCATCGACACGGTACTTTCACTTCTTAACCCCAATTTAATCATGCCGAATGTTTATGTCCTGATTATGAATGAGGAAGTCCATCCAGTAATATGCAGCCTGAACAACAGCTGTCTGGCAATGCCTGGTATGGAAATGGTCATTTGAAACTATAAATGCCTTTATTGAAATAAAAATTTTGGAAATGTACCACAGCAGTTACCAAAGGTCCCACGTCTAGATTTTTGTACCACAGGAGATTTATTAACAAGACTGATATGGTTTCCACAACAGATATCTTTAATTGAAATGTTTATTTCCGTTAAAATTGAAAGTAAGAAATATATAAAACTTGCATTGTAAAAGTTCTAAAGCTTTATCAATAAATTTGTTTTTCGTGCGGAAATAAACTATTGAGACAATGAGTGAATGGACCAAAAGAAAATCTTAGCAAGAATGATACAACGGAGTTTCGAAACGTTTCGATGATGAATGATACGCTTTTACGTTGTCCTTAATGCCTATATGTTGCTGTGATTTGAAGGATATTACCAAACATATGTACAAGAAAAATGAAATCCTTATCTCTGTGCCCTCTGAAGACCAACAGAATCCTCAAAACATGCCATTTCAAAGTAATTTGCTCTGTCACATTTGAAACATGTGCCATTTACGTTTGCGGACGTTTTCTGTTCTTAAACGAACATGTTCAGGTGTCGCGCTATCCTTGGGTTATTAGAACGAGGTCATACTTTGCTGAATGAAACCCAAACACAGGAACCTGCAAGATATATCCTTAAACTGGCCGTACAGCTTTTTAAGGGATATTGTTTCGGGCCAGGGACTTCTGCTGCGTAATCGTCTTCCTCGAAATAGTCATTATTGTCGTTTAGTTAGCGTCATCAATTTCTTTGTTAGTAACTAATCGTTGGTGGCTTCCCATCCGCATTTGTCTTCGGTCAGTTCAAAGACGCCACTGGAAATGTCTTTCCCTACCATTCTGTCCTGGGTTTCTTCTACAATACATATTGGTTCTGGATATATCTCGACATTGCTACAAATGGACACGCTCACATGCTTGTGAGTCCATTTTGCAGTTGGACAGTTTTCGAATGGCTTCAATACAGCTTCAAAGTTGTCGCAAAGAAACCAGGGAGAGTTTTGCTCTGCTTCAGGAGTATGGATATCTTCTTGTTCCAATTTTTCGAAAATAGAACCTGTGGCCTGGTAACTGTCCAGCGTGAGCAGAATGGCGATCGCAGGTTTGACACTGGTATTTCTTGGCATAGATGGCAAAATCGCGAATGTGGAGCAGACTACTTTGGTACAGATGGGCATACACGTTGGAAGCATGTTGACCTTGAGATTTGTAAAAAGGCATGGGCAAAACCAACCTCTTAAATTTTAGACCCTTAGATTATCTAAGAAGAACTTTTCAAAAGCCAGAAAATCTTTAAAATTCAATCCTTGAAACTTTTTCATCGGCTGATTTGACCACTATATAGAGCTCACATGCTGGGCCTTCGATAGATTTGATGTTATGACCTCGATGCAAAACAAGACACAGGAAAGCGCAGAGTTTATTTTAGTATAGGGGTCCTGGGTGGTAAAGTGCAGGACCCGTAACCTGGGGGCCTTGGGTTCAAACCTCACTGGAAGCACTACGTTTTTCGTGGGAGTATCCTTTGGAAAGACACATCAGAGCTCCACAAAAGTACTGGTGAAACCCAGGACATACATGAACCGTGTGAGCTGCCAATGGATATGACTGAAATTATGTTCAAAATGATTAAACATCAATCCTTTGTAAGAAGATGCTCGGGCAACTGGCCTTGACCCAAAGGGTAATTTGTGTTGGAGACGGTAAAATGAACGTTTGTCACCAACATCGGGATCCATTTGGTATCTGACCTGGGGCACAAGTGTGCTCCAACAATAGCCAGTCTACGCAGGCGCAGATGATTTAAGTCTGCCCTTTTGACGTGTAGAAGGGACGTTCAAATGTACCGTTATTATTATACAGCACAAAATATTGGTATTGTTACATCTCTCGGTCTTGCAGAGTCATGCAGAAAACCCTATTAAGACGAAAAACCCGTGGTTCCCTCCTGTATATTTCATCTGCAAAATCCATAAGCTGTGCAAATGTCACACCATTGGCTTCAGGAAAATTATAGACTGAATGAACCATGGTGGTTTTTGATGTTACTCCAGTCAAATTTGAGATTGAGGCAAACATGCCTTCTAGCGATTGCGAACCTTTTTTCGACGATTTTTTGCCTTTCACCTCTGATGCACATGAGAAAAGTAGTCAGTGACTTGAACAGAAAGCCAGGAAACACATGCGTAGCTGCACTGACCGCCGTGATTTGACCTAAGCTGTTAAACGGCGTTAAACTCCAATTCAGTTAGTCAATCAATCAATTTAACGTTTTAACTTGTTGTCGTTTTCTTATATTTTCCTATATGGCTGTCTTCAACTTTTAGTTTTCGATTTGTTTCAGCAGTCTCTTCTCTACACGCTGTAGTTCTTCCCTTTCCATCTTCAATAGCTGTATTTCATCATCATTTGACAAAAAATCAGAAATAAATCTTGATTTAGATTGAAGTTCCTGTTGTTGTTGTTGTGGAGAAGTCGTACCAGGTTTTACGGATTTTTTGGTACTCCCATTGCGAATTTTGTATCATCCGCACAACTGTCTCTTTCCTCTACCATATCGTTACGATTTCTTCGTGGTATATCACGTTTTGGTCTCTCAGAATTCCTTTATCAATTTTTTTTCTTAATTCAAAGTACTTTGATTAATGCAAAAAATAACCAAAAAACTACCAAATACCTTGTGAACAAATAGTAACACACGAAATCACAGAAGATTACATGTATGCCATTGATAAACTGGATGGAGCCCAATTGCCCAAGTTGATATGTATGGAAAAACCTGGGTGCACTCCTATTCCAAGACTAAACAAAAACAAGCACTAACCCCTATTCTCCGACTAAATCCGCCGATGGAGAGCATGTTATTTTGTTAACCCGTTGCCACATAAAGCACATCTATTGAGCTTAAATGCATGGAAGCTAAAATGTATTAAGACATTATTTTGTTTATCCATTAACACTTAAAATGCCATATCTGTGGAGCTTTAATGTATTGAAGCTGAAATGAATATGTTGGGGCATTATGGAGAGTTGAATCTATGGCAAGGATTAGTTAAATTACGCCCTTGAAAAGCAATTGGTACAAATGAAAAAAATCTGCGGGCCACATCTCGCGCATACTTTTTGTTTGTGATGCAATGTCAAAATTCCCGTGCGTAAAATTGTGATGTTAACAGAATCATTTGGTGACTGCACATGTCCATAATAAAATCAGTGTTTGTGTCCTTATTAGATTACCAATGTCAGCTATTTTCAAACTGTGTAGGTCATGTGTCAGCTGGTATAAGTAATAACTATAGTGTAGGTATGTCAAATAGTTGGCTTCAAAAACATCTGTGATTGACAAAAATTAATTCAGGGATGAATTTTTTAGTGTGTTGTGATTACATGTAAAGTCTTTATAATGATTTGAAACAGCAGATTTACATACATGCTGACTTTTTTGTATTAAACAGGTGCTAAGTTCTCATTGTAATCACATTCAGTTAGAAACCTCAATGATTTCTATGAAATGAATTTTATCTGATAACCGACATTAGAAGGGAAGGAGGGTCTTGTCTTGCAGCATGAGAGCACAGAAACAAGAGTAATTAATGTAAGTACTGGAAATTTAAAGGCATTTATCAACGCTGTTGAATTGCATTCTCAGCAAAATTTTGTTCTTGAACTGATTTTATCTGGTGCCACTAACAGTCCAGATGAGATGAGTGTCTGTTCACTTATATCTTGATAAATGTGGACAAGGCTTATCTCTAGGTTGTTTGTACTTTTGAGAATCTTTATTGTGGCAAATCTAGTTAGTATTCATAACATAAGTACTTTTCTTTGCAATTCATGCAATTCGTGTGTAAAGAAAATGTTGTTTTAAATGGCTCATCTCATATTTCTAATTGCCGAGCCCCGTAGCTCAGTCGGTAGCATACAGGACTTGAGAAAAGGAGGTCGCTGGTTCGATCCCCGGCTCGGCCAATTTCTTTCCGAGGATTGATGATAGTCATTGCGTAAGGATTCATTCCTCTCCCACCGCTGACCATTGTTTCGACAATGGCTATGTGGGAAAGCAGCCAGTGGCTTGGAAAGAATATTGTGCGGAGTACTGGTAAAATTCCAGGAAAGCATGGATAGGTGCACTGGCCGCCGCGATACAACTGAAATAATGTTGAAAACGGCGTTAAACACCATACAATCAATCAGTCAGTCATATTTCTAATTGACCCACTTTTTGAAAGGGATAGGGCAGTTGGCCCATTTTTTTTTTGTTGTTGTTGTTGTTTTTTTTTTTTCACTCCTAGACTTAACTCCGATTATGTATGTTAATGTTTGGGCATAGTAGAAATCATTGAGGGAGAAGGAGAATTTGCTTATTACAGATCGGATTTTACGACACTCGTGTTTCTTTTATTGCCATACCTATGAAAAGCTGATGTTAAGTTTCCCCCCTTTCTCCCAACGGTAATTTGAGTCCACTATCATTTCACGACTAAACCAAAACAAGCAATAAACCCTGTGCACCGACTAAATCCGCCAAAGTAAAACAGTAAACCTTATGTTTGTTTATCACCTACTACATAAAGGAGTTGAACACATCTGCGGGGGGTAAATGAATATGTAGTTTCCGTTAAGACATAGAGGAAAACACTTAGGGATAGGGAGAAATTGCAAGAAAGGCAGCCTGTGTCCTTAATACACAACTAATTTTATATCTCTTTGAAGAACTGACGAAAAAATAGTTTGTACTTGTTTTATCAGGTCTGTTAATAGTCACGTGTCACGTGATGACCTTACTCGAGGACATCCAAAATGGCTGCGGTCAAGGTAATCCTAGATGGCGGCGGCACAAGAATAGCAAGAAAGACAGCTGGCGTCCTTAATACACTACTCACAAAGTTTCCAATCAGCTATCCCTCATGGTCCTTGAAACTCGGCATTGTGTGGTAAAAAGCCTATGCATGACTGTTTGGAAGCATTTCGAAAAAAGGGAGAAATTGATTGTCACAAGCAATGATTTGTTTCACAGTGATTTCCGAAATAGTCTACTGCGAGATGATAGCAGTTATCTGCAAGTGGTAATCTGTGATCTCTAAATTTGCAGTTTGTTTAACTCTTTACCAAACGACAAAATTTTGGACTTTCCTAAATTGTAAGCATTTGCAGACAACAAAATAATGTGACTCAAAAATTAAAATTTGTTTATGCAAGGTTCGAAAATATCGTGGAAAAAGGAGAAAATGCTGGGTACCAGCATTTTCTCCTTTTCCTACAATATTTTCAGAAGTTTTCTTCTAAAGGGTCGCTGAAAGTCGGGATTGTGTGGTAACGGGTTAAAATGATGGTTTCTTAATGCTATAGAATTTCAGGGATAAAGTCTGTAGAGATTATAATGGCAAAATCGGAGGTTGCTCAGCATCAAAAAGATCTGTCCTCTCAACTGTCTGTATTAGTAAATGTGTTATTATATACATGTACATATATGTATCTGTTTTTTTTTTGGGGGGGGGGGCTGGATGGGGGTCTTTCTGTTGCATTTCGGTCATCTATGCAGAAATAGCCTAATGCTCTGAAAACAATGAAGTGTAATTTGGATTTTTTATGTGTGTGAAATATATGAGCCATACTCTGGCAAAAGGGGGCTTAATGCATCTTCATGATCTCTAGTACCAAGAAAGCCATCTCATACTCAATGATCCATATTGGCCTTTTTTTTTAATGAGGTAGACTGGTCCTTTGACATACAGAAAATTGACCAGTAGCGAAAAGTTTTAGCCCAGGACAGCCTGAGCGGACCGCGTAGGTAGACCTGGGTCGATACTTTTCGCACATGCATTAAGCCCCTTTTTCATAGAGCATCGCTTATATGTATTGATCAGGAATTGACAGGGAAATGTCTATCTGTGAAGTTTCTCTGAAACTGGCTGAAGGATGTTCACATAATTTCAATTTTAACCCTAAAGTTGCTTAATAAATGAAATGAGAATTTCCACTGAATAGTAAACACCCCAGTATTGCGAGTTCAAAGTCGATTTCACCAGGAAAAAATACTTACTGGATCACGTCGATCCAAGATCAGACTGCATGTTCTGTGCAGTCTGATCTTTATCTAGAATGTCCACTTAAACACCCGAGTCGCGTTTAGCAGCCTACGGGTGAACTCCCCTCCAGACGAAAATATTTAATTCTTGTCTAAATTGAAAGCATTTGCAGACGAGAAACTAAATGTTCCTCAAAACATGATATTTGCCGTTCATGGCATAGAAAACATTTTGGAAAAAGGAGAAAACGCTGGTTATCAGCATTGTCTCTTTTGACAACAATATTTTTAAAGTCTCTCTTACTCTGGGTCTTTAAAAGTCGGGATTGTGCATTAACCCTTATCCTGCTAAATAAGTTAAAAAGAAGTTTCAAGCCGTTAGTAAAAACTTGCTTTTTGGAGAAAAAATATCTCTTATCGGATAGTGTAGATCCAAGATCAGACTGCATGTTATGTGCAGTCTGATCTTGATCTACACTTTCCGCAAAAGGCCAGTGAGTCGCGCTCATCAGCTTTGATGTTAAAAGGTTCATTCCCTTTACTAATATTTTCTTTATTTTCATTCTTAAGGTGACAGGAATATAGTTCTTGCAATTTATTATATTGGGAATGGTGATTCTTATTGTGTTCTTTTAACATTTATACAGCTGAAAAATTGAAAAATGTATGTGCCGTTTGCAGAAAAGATCTGTCATCGTTATCTCAATGCTATTTGTGTCAGAATTTCTATTAGATACTGTAAATACAAAATCAGACCACATTCTGCTCTGTCTGATCTTACCTACATTGTTTATTAATCTGCTTGATTTTATTAATCATCTCGAGAATTACTAGCAGATTTGCAACAGATGATTTAAACCATAATCGTAAAGTACAGATTATCAGTATTGTCATGATGTAAGGTTTGCAACAAAAAAAACCACACACACACAGATAAATTACTAAATAAATTACTTGTAACACGCAGTTTCTTTTTTTTTTTCGCATTTTCTTGTCGAAATTTTTCTCTTGCGAAAGAAAAATATCAACAGGTAGGCTACTAATTATTATTAGATAATTATATTTAAGTGTACATGTTTGTTTAAAAACATGATCGAGAAGTTGCTTGCTCTTGTTATATGCTTTCGTTATACATATTTTAACTATACTATGTGAAAAGAGGGTTTAATGAATCTGCGAAAAGTATCGGCAAAGGACAGCTTGCGCAGGCCGTGCTGGCTGACCTTGGTAGAAACTTTTTGTTATTGGTCAATTTTCTGCATGTCCAAGGACCAACCTACCTTATTGGAACAGTTGGTTGTTTGACAAAATGGATTTTATGGATCCATAACTTTGTCATGACTTGACCATTAGGGGGTGCATTGAACTCCCGTTTTGCCAGAGCATGGCTCATTTCTATTTTCACAAGTATATTATGCAAATAAATAAAACATGCAGTCAAAACATTTATTGGTAAAACTGCTTTTTTTTTTAAACTCCACTGGCCGAAGGCCAGCGGGCTTATGTCATGGCCCGGTGTCCGTCGTGCGTCCGTCCGTCCGTGCGTGAGTGCGTCCGTCCGTCCGTCCGTCCGTGCGTTAACTTTTATTTCAAACATCTTCTCTGAAACTACCCATCCAATTTTCATGAAACTTCACAGAAATGATTCTGCCATGGTCCTCTTCAGAATTTCTTGAAAGAATTTGATTCCTTTAAAAACTCTGGTTGCCATGGCAACAAAACTGAAAAAATATTGGAAATCTTTAAAAATCTTCTTGTCTGAAACCATAAGGCATAGGGCTACCAAATTTGGCATGTAGCTTTATGTAGTAGACCTCTATCAAGTTTCTTCAAATTATAGCCTTGGGGTCAAAATTGGCACTGCCCCAGGGGTCACAAGTTTTACATAGGCTTACATAGAGAAAACTTTAAAAATCTTCCTGTACCTAGCTATAAGGCCTAGAGCTACCAAATTTTGCATGTAGCTATATCTAGTGGGCCTCTACCAAGCTGGCCAAAATTTTAGCCCTGGGGTCAAAATTGGCCTCGCCGCAGGGGTCACAAGTTTTACATGGGCTTACATGGTGACAACTTAAGAATCTTTCTGTTTTGATTTTTTTTTTTTTTTTTTTGAAATTAGCCTTGCATCAGGGGTCTTATGTTTTACAGAGGCTTCATATGGACAAAAATTGAAAATCACCTTATTTGTAACCATACAGCATAGACTTGTATTATTTTGGCATGTGGCTTTATCTTGTGGACCTCTACCAGGGGCCAAATAATTATAGCTCTAGGATCAAAAATGGCTTTGCCCTGCGGGTCTCAACTTTCACATGGGCTTTTACAGAGAAAACTTTGTAAGTCTTCATCTTGAAACCATTTGGCTCAGAATATTTATAAATCAGTGGAGCGATACAGGGCCATCATGGCCCTCTTGTTTATTTCTACTATTACAATTAATTTGGCCTTGGATGAAGTCATCTGTGTTGGGCTCCAAAGTGCTGCCCATACTGCTCTGAGTCAAGGGATGACTAGCGCAGAAAAAAGCAAATACGGAACAGACCAGCCCCAATAGCTCAGGGTGGTAGAGCATGACACTTGTGAACGTTAGATATCGGGCCTCTAAAGGGTTTGTTGGCCACCTTAAATTACTAATTGTTTTTCTGATACGGCGTCAAATCTAGAGGTCCCGTGTGGCGATGCAATACAATGCTCACGTTAAAGAACCAGGCGTATCTTAGGATGGGTTTTTCTCTGCATCCTGCACTATCTCCCATGACAAAACTAATAGCTGTCTTGGGGCAACGGATGGCGCCGATAGATAAATGTAAATCAACCAATACGGAACAAATTTAGTTGGTGAGGCTTAGAGATATTTAATGATATTTGTCCAACAATTGTTATAAAGGACTTGATTAGTATAAAGTTTTTTATTTGTAATATAAACGCAAGTTGTCCATTGGGAGGACTTGCGTAGGTATTATACATTTCTTAGAAAATAGAAAAATAAACATGACCGTCACAGAAATATTATTAGTTGACGATAGTTAACTCTTTAGCAGAAGACAAAAAAAAAAAAAACTTAAAACGTATTCAAATTGAAAGCAAGTGCAGACAAAATGACGGAATTTGTCTTTTAAAGGTAGAAAACATGTGGGAAAAGAAATCGCTGGGGTACCGGCGTTTTCTTCTCTTTCCACATGTTTACAAAAGTTTTTTTTTTTTTGAGGGATTGTTTAGTTTTAAAGACATTTTTTACTATCCATAGTACTTGTTGTTTCAGAGAGCAAACTCTGATCGGTTGATGGGCTAGTTATACCTTTATAACTTCAGCATTGATTGTCGAAAAGATCTCTGTCTCTGTCTGTCTGACTCCCTGTGCCTGCCTGCCTCCCTCTCTCTCTCTCTCTGTACTAATACATATTAATGTCAATTTTCTTTTCCACGGGATTTAGAGGCACCGTGACCTCGAATCTCTCCCCTCCCTTCTCCTTTTTCAGTCTATCCTTTTCCTCAAATCTCAGCCGCAGTGCGTCTGTAACGAGGCACATACTGGAAAACACGGCGAAAAATCCGCTAACCACAGCCAGCCCGTATGACCATGCGAGAAAGTTCTTGTCTGGACGGGTCAGCCATGTTCGACTCACTCGAGCCTGTAGTCCGAAAAGGGATACACTGATTCCGATGAATATTGCTACAAAATAATAAAATTGAGTCAATTTGCTCTGTGAAAAGGGGGATTAAAGCATACTCAAAAAGAATCGACCCATGTCAACCTGCGCAGTCTGCGCAGGTTGACATGGGTCGAAACTTTTTACTATAGGTAAATTTACGGCTTGTCAAATGACAATTCTATCTCCTGATTCAGTCGGTTGTAAGAAAAAAATGAATTTTATGGATCAATAATTATAATATGGCATGCAACACACGAAAAGGGGCCTTCGGACATATGCGTAAAAGTATGTCGTCCCAGATCAGCCTGTGCAGTCTGTGACTAATCCGAGACGACACTTCCCGTTTTTATGCGATTTTCTGTTTCACGAAAGTCTACTGTATGAAAAAATCTAATGTAGTCGTAAAGTGCCGTCTCGGATTAGCCTGCGCAGGCTAATCCGGGACGACACTTTACGCAAATGTCCGAAGGTCTCATTTTGCATGTTACGGCCCATATGATAACGTTATTGATGTAATGCATCACGGAGAAGCATTAGAGTTCCTTTTTTGCCAGAGTGCCGTTCAAATACTGATATCATTTCTGCACAGGTACATTTTTATGCTTTTTCAGAAGTCGACTTTGAAAGCTTTAATTTTTTACCAGACGACAAAATTTTTGATTTGTCCAAATTGAAACCATTTGCAGACGACAAAATAGATGTGACTCAAAAATTGAAATTTGTGTTGGAAAGGGTAGAAAACATTGTGGGAAATGAAGAAAATGCTGGTTACCAGCATTTTCTCCTTTTCCCACAGTGTTTTCAAAAGGCTTTTTGCTCAGGGTCGTTAAAGTCAGGATTGTGTGGTAAAGGGTTAAGGGAAGAAGAGCGATTGCTTGTAGAAAGCAATAATTCCTATTTCGATGTTTCCCGAAGAATCCGTTTTAAAATGCATTTTCGTCATGAGACGTGAAGAGGTAATGACTGAATAAGATTGAAGTTTTTGCATGATATAATCAAAAACAGAGTGAGATGGAGGCAACTATGCTCTTAACAAGCAATCGCTCCTTTTCCCACAATGATTTTGAAAGATGTCTCACGCAGTGAACTAGCAAACTAGTAATGATTGGTTAATTACGTTTAGAACATGGACCTCTTAACCCCTTAAAGAGCCCTTCACAACTATAGTTACCTTGCGGCCAGTGTAGATCAAGATCAGGCTGCACAAAACGTGCAGCCTGTTCTTTGATCTACGATGTCAGCTTTACTTAAACACTGTAGACAAAATAGCATTGAAATAGTAATTATTTCGAGGATGAAAATGTTTGATAGATTTATTCGGCAGTACAATGGTTAACCCTGAGAGCGTCGAGTAAACCAAACAGACTCTGTCAGCCTAGCAAGAAACCACAAATACATTTACGTGCAATTTCGAGGTTGTCCATAATGTCTCAGCAAAGCGGACAGTGAAGATCAAAGATCAGGCTGCACGCTCTGATCTTGACATACACTGGCCGCAGAGGCAACTATAGTTGTGAACGGCTCTTTAAGCCTTCGCCACACAATCCCGAGCTTTGACGACCCTGATGAAGAAGCCTTTTGAAAACATTGTGAGAAAAGGAGAAAATGCTGGTAACCAGCATTTTCTCCTTTTCCCACAATTATTTATACTCTATCAAAGAAAAATCACATTATTTGAGCCACATTGAAATTGTCGTCTGCAAATGCTCTCAATTTGGATGCGTCTAAAATTCAGTTGTGTTGTAAAGGGTTAAGGGTTAACAGAGCCGAGCCCTGTGAGATCAGTGGTATCGTGCATGGCTGACAATCCTTTGGCTGTTTGTTGAAATCCCAGCTCGGCATGGACTCTTACCGAGGAATTCTGAAAGTCATTGACACATGACTCATTCCTCTCTCACCGTTGACTCTAATTTCGACTTTATTTATGTTTGAAAGCAGCCAGCCCCTTTTCTTTTGCGTAGATTTTGTTAGCACATCCCGAAAATTGCAAGTCATTGTTGCGGTGTTAACCTTTTACCACACTGTCCCGACTTTTACCTACCCTGAAGAAACGGCCTTTAAGAACATTGAAGGAAGCCGAGAAAATGCTGGTAACCAGCATTTTTCCCTTTTTCCAAAATGTTTTCTACTCTATCAGACAGAAATCATTAGTTTACCAACATTAAGTTTGTCGTCTGCAAATGCTTCCAGTTTTGTCCAGTCCAAAACATTATCGTTTGGTAAAGATTTGATTCTTTACAAACTAAGATTTAACTTTATGTGTGAAAGAGACCAGTTGCTTGGCTTTCGTCTAGTTTTGGTGGACACATGCTGAAGATTTAAAGTCAATACTGCAGAAATAATTCTCATAAGTGGTTTTTGGGTTGTTTATTTATTCAGTTTAAACAGCAATCAACTTGACTTTTGCGTAGTCGTGTAAAAGAAACTCCCGAAACCCATGAACGGGGGACACTGGCCGCCCGTCGTATAACTGAAAATCAGTTGAAAGCGACCTATCGACGATAGTTATTGCGACAGGATTCATTCCTCTCTCACTACTGACGATGATTATGTGCGAAAGCAGTCAGTGGCTTGGGAAGAATATTGTGCGTAACAGAGGTAAAAGGAACTCCAGGAAAGCATGGATAGGTGCACTGGCCGCCGCGACATACTAGTAACTGAAAAAATGTCGAAACGGGGTCAAAAAACATACAATCAATCAATTGAAAGCAACACTGAACTCCAAACAATCAAAACCAGCCAAAGAAACAAAGAAATCTCTTACCTGAGATAAACATTACAACCGAATTTGTAAACACAGAGACACTCTTGTTCCGTAAGCGGAGCTGTCCAGCGAAGGTTTGCAGAGTCATCACAAACAGCAGGCATACGTTGACCACCAGAGCAAGTACCATGAGAACTTGTACGAGAACGAGCCAACCTGTGGGACAAATAATGCGAAAAATGGATTACTTTTAGTTATGTAGAAGGGAGTGGTCTTTTGCGGACGGCTTAGATCCAAAATCAGACTGCACAGAACGTGCAGTCTGATCTTGGATCTACGCCGTCCGTTTCTTTATTGTAAACTAACTGAAATATTACCGTTAGTACTTGTACCAGAATGAGCCAAACTGTGAAGGGAAATTATACAAACATGGCTTACTTTTAATTGCGGAGAAACTAGTGGCTTTTTCGGATGGCGTAGATCCAAGATTAGGCTGCACAGAACCTGCAGTCTGATCTTGGGTCTTTACCGTCCGTTTCTTTATTGTGAACCAACTGCGGTATTATCTTCATAACTCAGACCAGACTGAAACAATCGGGGGAGGGGAACAATAAATACGAAAATATACTAGTAGCTTACTTATAATTGTGTGGAAGTGGATGGATTTTTCCGTACGGCGTAGATCCGAGATCAGACTGCACAAAATGTGCAGTCTGATCTTGTATGTACACCGTCCGTTTCTTTATTACAAACTAAAAGAAGAATTTCCACCAATACTTGTACCAAAATGAGTCTGCCTGTTGGTAACAATGATGACAGATAATAATCAAACATGGCTTACTTTTAGTTCTATCAATGTCAGTATAACTGACGGCCTAGATCCAAGATCATACTGCATAAAACGTGCAGTCTGATCTTGGATCTACACTGTTCTATTGTTTATTTTAAACCATTAGAAACGTATTAAACCCCCAAAACTTCTACTAAAATGAGCCTACCGGTTAGTGACAAAATTTACGAAACTTGGCTTACCTTTCGTTCTGTCATCCTTTAAGGCAAGGTGGATAGTTGTGCGTACGGCCTAGATCAAGATCAGAGTGCACAGAATATACAGTCCGATCCTGGATCCTTACCATCCGATTTATGGTCTATATCTAAGTAAGGGGTTTGCCGCGCTCTGGCAAAAGGGGGTTTAATGCATCTCCGAGATGCATAATACCAAGCAAATCATAACATAATTATGGATCAGTAAAGTCAACTGGGCCTGGACTTAGAATGGTCCTCTAATATGCAGAAAATTTACGAACAACAAATGTTTCGATCCATTGTCAGCCTGCAGATACTTTTTCGCAGATGCATTAAGCCCCCTTTTTTCAGAGCATGACACATACGCATGTAGATAGACGGACTGACGCACTGGTTCAAGTATAGAACCGAAAATATTTGTTTTGGTGGAATACAATAAAATCGTTTATTCTTTACAAGGGACATTCGCACTCACTGGACCAGAATAGAGAGTCCTACCTGGATTGAGCCAATCAAAGATCGGCTTATATTCGTAGGAATAAATCCAGTGACAACCGTCGTAGATTTTGCCCAGGTAATCCATATCGTAGGCGAAGTTATTGAAACATACTGTCCAAAGGCCCATCCGGTCGAAGGTACTTCCGGCCTCTTCGTAACTCTCCAGCCAATGAGACGTGGACAGTCCTAACACGTGGAAAAATGTCGACAATATGGCGAGGATAAACCCGCAATAGTACAAAATTGCTCGTCTGTTCTGCATGATAGCTGGTATTCTATTTTTTCGTTCAAATTCAGGACGAGAATTATTTTACATGTTGTGTAAGAAGTCTGTCTATTTATCTGAAAGGTAAAATACAGTGAATTGTAAAGCAAGGGTTGCCAAAATTTGGTACAGTAGGCTTTTTTTTTTCACCACAGCTTTATAAGCTGGCTTTTGAAATTTTCCATGGTATTATCCTCGAATGAATAGATAGTAATTTGCGATTGGTCAAAAATTTGGATATGTTTATTCTACTGGCCCCGTGCAGTCTTTTTACAAGCCTAGTCGCGGGTGTAATGCAGAGAAATGACCCTCCCCTACAAAATGACCCATGGGTCATTTCACTGCGTAGAAAAATGACCTGGGTCATTATTCTACGTAGAGAAATGACTCCAGACAGCGGTCTGGGGTCATTTCTCTACGTAGAATAATGACCCAGGTCATTCCTCTACGTAGTGAAATGACCCATGGGTCATTTTGTAGGGGAGGGTCATTTCTCTGCATTACACGGGCACAAATAGTACGCTAACATGCAACGGGTTGCTTAACCACGGCGCTTATTCAAATTGCAGCAAATCGATATGATAATGGACATATTTTTTTCTAAACGACAATTTAACATTTTTATATGTCATCCTATAATTCATTGCTATACATGTAATATATACATATTTTCAGACATATCGTGTCTAGCAGTAACTGCTCCTTTTCCAATGATGCGTTGGATTTACATGTAAACTTGAAAAATGTATTTTTCCTTTTTTTTTTTTTTTTTTACATTTCACTCTTAAACTGTATACAAAATAATGAGGAAAAAAAAGGGGCAATTGCCGGCGTGGTTACTTTTCATTAATTATTTATTTTCATATAGAACCACAACAAAGTTTCAATATTTATATTCCAGTACCATCTAAAAAGCGCTTTCCTTTACATCTTTTAAACAAGTCAAGGATATGATTTTCGTCCTAGGGCCACTAGTTCTAACCATGTATCTGGCACCCATTTAGTGCGTAATTACATAATTAGTAATTGTATAAAAATAGTTTAAGGGACCTCCCATAAAATGTCAACCACGACAGTTTATAGAACCCACAACGTAGGTTTTTATAATAATCTGTTTTTATTTATTATTATTACACTAGCTTGTAAAGGCCCAATTGCGACCAAAAAACAATGCAGGTGTTAGAATGCATATAAATTCAAATCATACCATTTAAAAGAATGGAAAATATTGTGAAGGTGGCAGTCTGTCATTGTGTGGTCGGTCCAAGAGTTAGTCGCTAGCAGTAAAATGGATTTTAAAATCTAGTAAAAAGTAAATAAAAAAAAGTCGAGTGACCTGGCACCTTTCAATCTAGTTTGCCAGCGACTAATACTTACACGGACCACACAATGACAGATTGTTATCTTCACAATGATTACTGTACTTTTAAATGGTATGATTTAAATTTCATTTTAACACCTGCTTTATTTTACCTTTGGCAGCTATTGTTACTTTAAAATTACGTAATAATCCATTAATTTTTAGTCATGTTATTTATTATTTACAAATAAAGATTCTTAAATGATGATGAAGAAGAAGAAGAACAAGAAGAAGAAGAAATTTTGAATGAATGTTAAAATTATAAGGAAAAATTACCAAACAAAGCTCTTTATATTCAACCTAAATATCCCACACCAATAGTACTATTTTCTCTACACCTCCCTTTACCACACAGTCCCAATATAACGATCCTTCTGAAGAAAGCCTTTGAAATAATTGTGAGAAAAGGCGAAATGCTGGTAACCAGTATTTTCTCCTTTTCTATCAATGTTTTCTACCCTTTCACAGACAAATCCCATTACCTTAGCGACATTCAGCTTGTCGTCTGCAGCTGCTTTTAATTTGATCGAGTCTAAAATTGTTCGAATGTGACCTGGTTAAGAGTGAATTCTTTTTTTCAAGGATCAATCAATACACTGCCGTTCCAATAATTTTTGTAAACCTGCTTTGAAGTAATGGCAAATATGGGATCTCTACTCCCTTAGACTGCAAGAGGCGATCTTAATTGCTTTATCAAACACCTGAGGTCAAGTACCAGCACAGAACGTGAAGTCTGATCTTGAATCTACATTCTTCGATAGCTTGTGCGATAATACTGACAAAAATAACATGGAAATATGATAAGTATTTATTTTTTTACTGCACTGAAAAATATCCGTTATGGTGTTCAGAAGGCAAAAGGGTAGATATTTATTTTTTATTGGGAGTCGAGTTATTTATAGTAATACGGTCTGTGGCATTTTTAGTAGACCTGTGTTATTGGTAAATCAAATAGTCTTTCTTTTAAAGAGACTCTCTCTCTCTCTGTGTGTCTCTCTCTCTCTCTCTCTCTCTCCATTGGGTAAGAATTAATAATAAATTTGAGTTGTTTTGAAAATTTGGAAAAAAGAAAGCATCTGACATACATGTAACGTTTATGACAAATACAAAAACTAAAAGGTCTATTTTATTTATAAAAGTACCGTGTTCTGTGTTTAATACTCTTTTAAACAGTATTTCAGCTATTTCATGGCATCTAGTGGACCTACATGTATCTATACAATCCTTGAGTTTCTGTACCAGCACCACGAAAGAACAACGTCATTTTTTCGAAGTCATTGGATAGATTTCCACATTATGTCGAGACTGTTCAATGTTACATAGTCGTGTGTACAAATCCTACAGATAACTAAGGTGCTTGTACACATGTAAATAAATAGCTTTAACCCTTTACCACACAATCCCGACTTTTGACGACCCTGTGAAAGAATCCTTTTGAAAACATTGTGGGAAAAGGAGAACCAGCATTTTCTCCATGTCCCACACTGTTTCCTACCCTCCCCTAAAGCTTCTTTCTCAGGGTCGTTAAAAGTCGGGATTGTGTGGTAAAGGGTTAAGGGCTTTGTTTCGCCCTATTTCTTTACCAGAACGACATAATTTTAGACCAGTCTAAATTAAGAGCATTTTTAAATGGCAAATTAAACATGACTGGAATTATGAGAGTTGTTTTGAAAATGATAGAAAACTTTGTTGGAAAAGGAGAATATGCTGATTACCAGCATATTTTCCTTTTCCAACCATGTTTTCAGTTACCTCTTTCTTCAGTGTCATCATTTCAAAACCCTGAATTGTGTGTTAAGGGTTCATACCTTTATCGCCCAATTAAAAACTTAAGGCAGTTATGTATTTCAAAGGGCGATAATGAGGGAGGTTTTTTTTTTTCTTCTTTAAAAAATTTCTGTTAGTTTCTGACCTGTCTTTATTTAAGCTTTAGATTTATAATTTTTATGGAAAACCATTACAATACTGCGTTTAGATTTAACACTTGTCCCGTTAAAAAAAAGAAATGAAACTTCTAAACCGATAGTAAATACCCAAATTTTCCTATTTTCCTATTTCAAAGGTATCTTTTTTAGGCGGGGGGGGGGGGAGGGGGGGGAAGATATCTCCTTATCAGACATTGTAGATTCAGACTAGATAACGAATCTTAACCCTTAGGCTGGTAAGCGCGACTCACTGACCTTTTGCGGGCAGCGTAGATCAAGCTCAGACTGCAGAGAATATGCAGTCTGAGCTTGGATCCATACCGTCCGCCTATTTAGTCAAACGTATGAGATAAGAAAAAATATTTTACAGTTTTTTTTTTTTTTTTGTTTGTATTTTCAGCCCTCGAAAGGAGTTGAGTAAATAAATATGACACTAATAGAGTAAATACATGTAGATATGGCACTGATAGAGTAAATAAATGTGGCATTGGTAGAGTAAATAAATATGGCACCGATACTGTACGGTATCAAAATATGGCACTGAGAGAGTAAATAAATATGGCTCTGGTAGAGTGTACAAATATGGCACTGATAGAGTGAATAAATATGGTACTGGTAGAGTAAATACATACGGCACTGATAGAGTTAATAAAATATGGCACTGGTAGGGTAAATAGATATGGAACCGGTAGAGTAACTCAAAATGGTACTGATAGAGTACACAAATATGGCACTGGTAGAGTGAACGAATATGGCACAGATAGAGTGCACAAATATGGCACCGGTAGAGTAAATGATTTTGGCACCGATAGAGTTAATAGATATCTTACTGGTAGAATAACTAAATGTGGCACCGGCAGAGTAAATAAATGTGGCACTGATAGAGCGCACAAATGTGGCACCGATAGAGTGGTCAAATATGCCACTGATAGAGTGAGAAAATAAGGCACAGATAGAGTTAATAAATAGGGCACTGGTAGAGTAAATAAATATGGCATTGATAGAGTTGATAAATGTGGCACTGATAGAGTTAAAGCGTCATAAAAATGATAGGGGTCCTATGGTGGCACTGAATTGCCACCACTTACCGGATAAAACTGAGGGGAAAAAAATTCAAGATATTCGTCTGCATGGTTCCCTAATAAAATACAAATTGTTTTCATCCGGTCTCGTGATAAAATACAAATGAGCCCTGTCCTGTGAAAAGGAGGCGTTAATGTGCTGATTGCGCAGGCTGATCTAGTTCGATACTTTTTGCTATCGGTCAAATTTCTGCATGTCAAAGGATCAGTGTATCTCATGATTCTACCGGTTGTTAGATAAAATGGATTTTATGTATCCAAAATCATGAGGTGACTTACTTAGTATAATGCATCAAGGAGATGCATTAAATTCCGTTTCCCAAAGGATGGCTTGAATAAACATTAATTGGGCCAGGCCCTGTGAAAAGGGGGCTTAACGCATATGCAAAAAGTATCGACCCATGTCAGCCTTCGCGAACTGCGCAGGCTGACAATAGCCGAAACGTTTTGCTATCTTTAAGTTTCTTCATGTCATGATTCAGTCGGTTGTCAAACACAATGGATTTTACGGATACCTACGTAATTACGTGATGACTTGAATGACATAATACATCACCGAGATGCATCGTGAAATCCGCTCTAATTTTCACAGAAATATCGCCATCATTATAAGGACATTGATGGCACTTTTATGACACCATAGAGAACTTTCTATATATGTTATAGTGTGTCACTTAGTCTTGTGTCTTTTGTTTATATTTTCTATTATTACTCTTTTGTTCGTTCTGTTTTACGCATAACATTCAAATTCAGTTGTTTAAGTGTGCACAACTTAAATAAAGAATCGTAAAATGGTTAGTATGTTTTTTATGTTATGTTTTTGTATTACTAAGAATGTACCTCGATTTTATACGAGCACTTGTTCTTTGTTTGTGAATTTGTTTGTCTGTCTGTCTGTCTGCCGGCCGGCCCGCCTGTCTGTCTGTCTGTCTCTTAATTTCTTTGTTCCTTTATTCTGTTCTTGTCTCTGTCTCTTTCTCTTTCAAAGCTCACATTCTCTTTCGCCAGCTTTTACGGTAATTCATACAAAAATTTTCGAATTTTCTCTCCGAGGTAGTTCTCCACATTGTGTCCCGGTTAAGGCCTATCTCGATGCTAGCTCTTTAACTCCTTACCAGATGACAAAATTTTAGCCTGGCCCAAATTGAAAGTATTTGGAGACGACAAATTAAATGTTACCCAAAACATAAATTTGTCTTTCATAGGGTAGAAAGCATTGTAGGAAAAGGAGAAAATGCTCGTTATCAGCATTTTCTCCGTTTCCCGCAATGCTTTCAAAAGCCTTCTTTCTCAGGGGCGTTAAAAGTCGGTATTGTGCAGTTACTTAAACGCTTGTATAATGTAATGAACTTCAGGATAACAAATCAAAGATTGCAGTTTTAAGGATGTTTTTGTTCATTTTCTTCCAGTCTAAGCTGACAGATAAAGAAATAGACGAACTCCAAAGAGGTAATTATAATGTGAAATATTTTTAACTTTTTACCAGACCATTGATTGATGGAATGGTGTTTTACGCCACTTTCAACATTTATTTCAGTGATATCATGGTGACATCTCACATATTCATGTATCTCCTGGGTCTTACCAGTCCTAGGCTGGGGCTCTGAAGCGTCTTACACAAAAAAAAACCCCAGTGCTTGCAGTGAGGCTCGAACCTGGGTCGTCCAGGTTACTAGTCCTACACTTTACCACTGAACTATGCAGGACCCCTTTACCAGATGAAAGAAAATACTGGCACTTACTGAAAACATGTCCAAACCACAATTTGAGAGTTACTAAAATGATGAAATTCGTCTTTAAAAGGTTTGAAAACGACTCGGGTAATAGTTAAAATGATTTACAAGCGTTCCACCCCCCACCCCCCCACCCCCATGATGTTTTCACAAAATTTCTTCCTCTAGGGTTTTACCACACGACAAAATTTTACACTTGACCAAATTGAAAGCATTTGCAGACGACATACAAGATAATGGTGAAATTTGTCTGTAAAAGGTCAGGCAACATTGTGTGAAAAGGAGAAAATGCTGGTTACCAGCATTTCCTCCTTTTCCTACAACATTTTCGAAAGGCCTTTTTCTCCGGGTCATTAAAACTCGGGATTCTGTGGTAAAGGGTTAAAAAACCGGGGTCATTTCGTAAAGAGTTCAATTTTTGTGGCATTTGTCGAAGACAATGCCACTATGACTTCAATACGGCATTTTGACAATCATGTATCGTAGTTTGTGCAAAACCGAAGGAAGTAAGCCCAATTAAAATCAATTTTTCTAAGAGAAATAAGTGTTTCGATTGCACTCAGATATAAAACTGAAAATGGCGTATTAATATAAATTGGGTTAGGCCATGATTGTGGGAAAAACTTTTTTTTTTTATTGAAAATAGCTTTGCCCACTATGACCTTCTGTTGGCGCAATGATACACAATCTTTGTCTCCGTTCTTGTTCGTCCCAAAACCAGTTCGTGACTTGGCTTGTTAGCCCGGGCTTGTTCGTTTCACATGATAGCACGCTACTCTATTGGATTTTGCATGACTTTAAGTAGGTTGTCTTTCAAGAGAATATTTGGAAACTATTTCTACTGTTTGTTTCTCAAATTATTAATTCCACACAATTGCTTCCTTGACAAATGCCTTAGTATTTAACCCCTATCCTGTTGAATAAGTGAAATGAAGTTTTCAAGCCAATGGTAAAAACCTAAATTTTGCCATTTCAAATTTATTTCTGGGGGAAAGACATCTCCTTATCGGAAAGTGTAGATCAAAGATCAGACTGCACGTTCTGTGCAGTCTGATCTTGATCTACACTAAGGCCCTTGAGTATCGCTAGCAGCCTAGGGGTTAACGTCGCTATCAGTAATAATTTTTATTTCAAATAAATGATTTCGACAGCACTTGTATACGCTTCCTGGGTTTCAACAGTAGCAGGCTAGAATTCTGATGTGGCTTGCCTAAGAACACTCGCAGTATACCAAGCAAGTCATCCTATAATTATGGATCAATAAAATCCATTTTGTCTAAAAACCGATTGTATACACGGTAGAACGGTTCTTGGCCATTTACCAACGGCAAAAGGTTTCCACCTAGGTCAGCTTGCGAGGACTGCACAGGCTGACCTGGATCGATACTGTTTGTAGATGCATTAAGTCCTCTTTTCACAGAGCATGGCTATTTCCTTTTTCTAACTTTTTTCCCAGCATTTGACCTAACCCAGGATTCCGGGGTTGTGGATCTATATGGTGCCAAGAAGATGTTACAGATATACAATATGAATCCAACAAGCGAGGACGTGTCCCGCCGCTATCAGGAACATAACAAAGACAGTAAGCCCTTTTTTACCTTTAGGCTGCCAAGCGCGACTCACTGACCTTTTACGGACAGCGTAGATCAAGATCAGACTACACAGAATGTGCAGTCTGATCTTGGATCTACACTGTCCGATAAGGAGATATCTTTCCTCCAAAGATATCTTTGAAATAGGAAAATTTGGGTTTTTACCATCGGCTTGAAAGTTTCATTTCTTTTATTTAACAGGATAAGGGTTAATCCCTTATTTTAATAACATTTGACATGAACCAAGACTCCGGTTCATGGGTCTATACGAGGCTCACTGTAAAACCTCTGCCTGAACAGTTCTTGTTTTCAATATTATTTCAAGTATATCGCAGCGACCAGCCGCCTATTCATGCTTTCCTTCAGTTTCTTTTACCAATACTTTGCACAATATTCTTCCCAAGCAAGTGGCTGCTTTCGTACACCCCTATTATCTTCTTCTGCAACAATGATTTTAAAAAAACCTTCTCCTTCTGGTTCGTTTGGACTCGGAGTCGTGCAGCAAAGGGTTAAAACAGAATTCTGTATTATATTCTTATGCGAAAAATCTTAACTGAAATGCTTGGGTGCCTCTCCGGCAATAGGGGGTTTAAGTCTTTACCAAACGGTACATTTTTAGACTGCTCCAAACTGAAAGTATTAGCAGACGACAAAATAAACGTAATGGAAAAATCGAAATTTGTCTTGGGATGGGTAGAAAACACTGTGGGAAAAGGAGAAAATGCTGGTTACCAGTATTTTCTCCTTTTCCCACAAGGTTTTTTTGAAAAGGCTTCTTTCTCAGGGTCGTTAAAAGTCGGAATTGTGTGGTAAAGATTAAATTCATCTTCCTGATCCATTATACAATGTAAGTCATCACATAATAATGGATCCATAAAATTCATTTGTCTAACAACCGACTGAATTACGAGGAAGAATGGTTCTCGGACATGCAGAAAATTTACAAATAGCAAAAGGTTTCGATCCAGGTCAGCCTGCGTAATCTGCGCATAATTTTTTCGGTCAGATTCATTAAACGCCCTTTTCACAGAGCATGGCACATATATTCTGATTAAACTGGTACTCGTTGTATCTCCCGTAGCCGTCCGATAGACAACAGCCAACACCCGATTTATCGAGGGCAGCTATTGGTTTTCATATGTACCGAATCCACCAATCAGACAGCTTGTAGCAGAATGCCTCAATTTGCTTGAAAATAAAGGAGCAACATTCTGTCTTTGGCTAAGATTTTCATGATATACAAAGATTTTTCTGACCAAGATCAATTTATCAAAATCGCTAAAGAATTTAAACCTTGTCGATAATGTTTATTTCTGTGCATAAATAAGACCACAATTTAAATTTCCAAGTCTCGCGTTATCTCATGAAATCTCGAACCTGGCAGAAACTCGACTTGTAAGCATTGGGTGTTATCTGTTGTTGATATGAAGATCGATAACAAACTGCCAGTTTAATATTCTGATGCGAGATAGAGCGACGAAACGAAATTGAAACACGTTCATTTTTATTCCATATAGCGACGTCTGGTCTCACGTTTGAAGAATTTCAAGAAGTTTTCGAGGACTATTTGGTCAAGAGAGATCGGGTACCAGATGCGCTGACTCGAACTCTAAACGACTTGTTTGAAGGTCCGGTTTCCAAGGTAAAGCACTTTTAGGCTGTTGCATGTACGCTCCGGCATACTCAACTCCCCCGCCTCCCCAAACAAATTTGCAACAAGCGACTTCTGGGTGGTGTTAATTGGTGTTTAACCGTCTTCTAGCTGACATTATTTTAGACTATTCCTATCATGAGCATCATCATCATAAGCAGACAACGTGCGTCAGTGGGATTTATCATCATCATCATCATTATCATCATATGCTAACCGTATTATAAACATATATACATAGTAAAAAAGTTTTGCACCCTCTGTTTTTTACCGGGTTTGATTTTCTGACGTGAATATTATAAAATGGGGTAGAAATTAGAATCCGGCTGATGCATCCGCCAACAGACCAGTCTTTTGCCTATGGCATGAAGTGAACCGAGGTATCCCTTGACCTCGTGGTAAGTAGAATTTTTTTGGTTAGATATTGCGTTCAACTTTAAGAAAAACGAGATGCTTTTAAGTTTGGTTAAAACTGTGAATTTAATGTCTAGATAAAAATTACGACATGTTGAAAGTGACCTGCAGAGAATGAGCACACACAGTCAGTCATTACTTCGTACTTCCGCCCGGGGCTTGCAGAACAGCTTGCAGTCTTCGTCTCATACTTCTCACAAGAGGTTGAAGCAGCTCGATCAGTAGCCGCTGCCATGACGTCAAGGGATACCTCAGTTCAGTTCATTTCAGAGACAACAGACTGATTTTTAGGTGTATGCAGCAGCCAGATTCTGATTTCTACCCCATTTCATATCATTCTCGCAGAAAAATCAAACCCGGTAAAAAAAAAAAAAAAAAACATGGGGAGCAACACTACCTGTACTTCGTATATACTTCAGGGAGAGTTGCGGAAGATTTTAACGGAAATGGGGTCTGAGCCATTCGAACTGGAAGAAGCTGACGAAGTGATCAATGAAATAAGTTTTGACGAGAACGGCCACGTGACACAAGACGGTAAAATACCAATTATTCTTTAGCCTGCTTAAAGAGGCATTCAAACATATCTCATATCGCAATTTATTTATTTATTTATTTATTTATTGCAGGGCTTATCTAGAAGCTACTTGACACAACCTTTGCTTATGAAATTGGTCATGGAATAAGAAAAAAGTAATAACTAAACAATATAATTCACTCTCATTCAGGATTGCTAGAATTTCTTCTAAACCGAGTGAATATTAAGCTGGCCAATGAGAATCAAGAAGGTCAACGAGAAGTATTACGTGACTCACCGGAAGTGGTGACAAGAAACCAATCGGACAGCGAGGACGAGTTTTGAAGCAGCTTTTGACCCAGGAAAACTTACAACTCTTACGCAAGAAAGCTCTTACAACTACAGTCCGGTATTAAAAAATAAATAAATTTTGAGAGGGAATATGCTGGTTAATTGTCTAACAAGTTGTGCTAAGAAAAAGAAAGAAACATCACGTGTACACGTTTGTTGTTCGTATTGAAGACAAAAATGCACTTTCAAAGCTGCTTTGTTTTTTTGCCTGAAAACTGGGAAAATGTCAGAGCATGTGGACTGAACATTATCTATAGACTGTTAGTTCTGTGTTGATCTTGATTTTCAGTGTCTATAAACATGATAGATATTACACTTAGCGCTCTACGGTTTAGCGCTTCAGATGAGACTCAATACATGTCTGACTTTAGATGTTATTTATCAAATACGTAAGCTATGCTCCGGCATAAGGGGGTTTAGTGCATCTGTGTAATGTATGATAATATTACAAGGCAAGTCATCACAGTCATGTGATTGTACATCCCTAAAATCCGTTTTGTAAAACAACCTACTACATCATGAGGTACACTGCTTCTTTTTTACACGCAGAAAATTAAATTGACCAAAAGCAAATGGTTTCTGGCAAGGTCAGCTTGCGCGGACTGCGCAAGCTTGTCTGGATCGATACTTTTTGCAAATTCATTAAACCCCCTTTTCACAGAGCATGGCTCGTTTCTAAGAATCTTTCAAAAATGCTATTTCCGTGTTTGTGTTGCGAGATCTCTTTGACAAAATACGTGTTTCCCTTTCATCACATATTTGGATTGATTTTGTGCTTTTGTGTAAACAAGTATACCATGCTTTGTGAAAAGGGGGGGCTTAATGCATCTGCAAAAAAGTTTCGACCCATGTTAGCCTGCACAGTCCGCGCAGGCTAACATAGGTCAAAACTTTTTGCTATTTGTAAGTGTAAATTTCCGGCATGTCAAAAGACCATACCACCTCCAGTTGCAGTCGATTTTTAGACTAAATGGATTTTATGAATCCATAATGATGTGATGACTCTAGATGGTATAATGCACCACGTCATATTATAATAATGATAATAATAATAATAATGATAATAATAATAATTATTATTATTATTATTATCGTCTTATTAGCCCTACCTACATACTGGCAGAAAAGTAAATTGTAAAACTAGAATTAAAAATTGACAAGTTTGACAGCCTGTACTGTAGTCCGTGTACCTTGTCAGTTTCATTATCATACATGTATCTATACCTTCAATAGTATGAATTGAGTTTACTTGCATTTGACTTGCGAATGGCGACCATTCTTCAGGTATTTTCTTTGATTCCTATCCAGTGTTACATTGGTTTTGATTAGGGGATTACTTGTTTCTTAACCTTGATTTTCTTGCACTACACAGAATGTGTTATTGAGAAAACAGCTCGACCAAATCTGGTCAGATTGTTTTACAAATTAATATATATGCCTTTCTCCGATGATTGGGAACAAAATTTGCTTCAAAATTACATGGGGCCCTTTCATATGAGCCATGTTCTGTGAAAAGGGGGCTTAATGCATCTGCGAAAAGTTTCGACCCAGGTCGCAGTCCGCGAAGGCTGACCTGGGCCGAAACTTTTCGCTGTTGGTCAATTTTCTGTATGTCCAAGGACCAGTCTACCTTATGATACAGTCGGTGGTTAGACGTAATGGATTTTATGGTTCCCTAATTATGTGATGTCTTGCTTGGTATCATGCCTTACGGAGCTGCATTAAGCCCCCCTTTGCCAGAACATGGCTCATACATATATATCATAAATCAAAATACATTTCTTTCAACACCCTGAAGGGAATCAAAGATTTAAAAAAAAATAAAAGAAACAAAGGTAAAAGGACCACTCTGTTATTTGGTTACCTTTCGTCTTTATCTGGCAAGGGAGATAATTTTACTTACAGGAATCCCCCCCATTGTTTTCTTCTGGTAGCTAGTAGACCTTTCATGTAGAAAGAATTGATTCATTGATTGAATTGTGTTTTACGCCGCTTTGAACATTATTTCAGTCATATAACGGCGACAGCTCACGTATTCATGTATTTCCTGGGTTTTACCAGTACTAGGCTAGGGCTCAGAAGTGTCTTGCCCAAGGAGACACCCACGAAAACCCCAGCGGATCAGGTGGGGCTCGATCCTGTGGCCTCCAGGTTACGAGTCCCACACTTTACCACTGAGCCACGCAGGACCCCATGTAAAAAGAAATGAGAGACCAAAGACATAGGCAAAAGGAAAGAAAGAAAAGTGTAAATTACAGTAACTATTGTTTGACGCCGCTGAAGCGTTCATATAAGTTTAAGGTATTGTCTAAAACCATTCGGTAGAAAGTCGTCTTCAGCCCTTTTCCACATGAACGTGCGTTTTTACCAGTCTGCTTTCAAAAATATTTTGCTAAATGGAAATATTTCTCTAATCATCAATATCTAAATTTGTCAAAATATTTTACAAGGGTTCTATTCATCAAGGCCATTTTTTTTTTTTTTTTTTTGTAATTTTCTATTTTTATTTTGTTTTACATTTATACTCATTCTACCTCTGAGGCTTTTGACTGAGACTGGATAAAAAAAAACGACTTTGAAATAATAGGTTAACCTTTAACTTTTCAACACCCTTGAGAAGGTTACTTGTTGTAAACAAAGTAAAATAGTAAAATTGCATTTTGTAAGCACTTTCTATTATCAAATGATATATTCGAGTTTTTTTTTTTTTCTTGAATCGTTTCCCCTTCGAATTTATTCCTTTAACTTCTAAATAAATTATACGGAATCTTCCAACAAAGACTGAAAACCAAAAAAATCATAATGTTAAATTTCTTTCACCTTTACAATTTCTCTCCATCGGACAGTGTAGAACCAAGATCAGACAGCACGTTTCTTGCAGTCTGATCTAGAATTTTCACTGCCTGCTCGTTAAGCCGAGTTCAGTAGCTAATTGTTACAAATCTCTATGGCTTAAAAACGACAAGAATTAGCCTAAATCGAAATAGGTAAAGGGTAATTACGCTTGAAATATTTAGATATTTCGAAAGTAAGTAGGCTATATATAGACTAGTATGAGACAAGAAAATGGCGACAGTCTTTCTATCGATTTAAAAATACTATCAGAATTAAATGCGTTTTTATAGAAGATGCAGGTTTTGAACGTTTTTGTATTTTGCCTACTATTCCTTGGAATAAAAGGTGAGATTTTTACTAGTTATATTTTTTTAGATTTCACTATTGATGGTAAATATCTTTTGATCTATTTATTTATAGAAAATTATTTAAAAATGAGAGGAACAAAAAACAAAAAAAAAAAAAAAAAAAACAGGAGACACGGAGACTTGGAGAGAGATAGAGAGAGACGCAGTCAGACAGAGAGAGATACAGAGAGAGAGAGAGAGGGAGAGAGGGAGAGTGTGTTCTTTTCAATAATTACAATCTTTTGTTCATTTTCTTGTTCTTTTTGCTTTTGTTCATTTAATTCTTAATCTTGTTTATGTTATTCTTGCTCTTGTGATTCTTCTTGTATTTCTTATTCTTCTTCTTGTATTTCTTTTTGTTCCTCCTGTTCACTTGTTGTTCTTGTTATTTCTATTCTTGTTGTTGTTGTTCTTCTTCTTCTTATTCAATAACTCTTGTTCTTTTTGGCTTCTTCTTTTTGTGGTTCTTGTTATTCTTGCCCTATTTATTCTTCTTATTCTTGATCCCCTTTTTGCCCGTGTTCTTCTTATCTTACACATGTTCTTTTCCTTGTGCTTTTTGTTCTATTTCTTGTTAATCTTGTTGTTCTTGTTCTTAATACTTATTCTTCTTGTTCTATTTTTAGACTAGCGAAGCTAGTCTATAGGCATCAAGACTGACCTAGAGTCAAAGTAAACAAAAAACCTCACAGTTGCCAAATACTGCCTCACAGAAAATACTTCTTTCTGTTAGAAATCTTTAATTCTGTTATATATGACAATTTTGACAAAAAGTACTAAATTTCTAACACTCCAGTTTGAACATGTTGTTTTACAAAGTAATAAACTGAACAGGATATCATTTATAAGATACAAGATCTTTGCTTATATGTAAATAAAGTGACCTATGCAAAGCAGAGAATCACTTATTCCTACAACACTGTAACATTACGAATGAATCTATTAATAGATACACCTAGGTAACTTGTAGCAAATCTCAGCTATATTAACCCTCACTGGACAGGGAACTCTTGTCATTCCTTTTCATTCATTATTTAGATCATTGTGTACCGTTAAACTGTTATGTTAAACTGCTATTCATTGTCTTAACCCTTTACCAAACAATCACAAGTTTTAACGACACTGAGGACGAATCCCTTTGAAAACATTGAAGGAAAAGGAGAAACTGCTGGTAACCATCATTTTCTCCTTTTCCCACATTGTTTTCTGCCCGTTTGGAATCAGGTTTCATCAGTTCAACCACATTTAATCTATAGTCTGCAACAGCTTTGAATTTGGACAAGTGTAAATTTTCATTTTGTAAAGAGAGTTAGATAGTAAACTACATCTTGTGCTACTGGATATTGACTAATTGATTGTATGGTGTTTAACGCCATTTTCAACATTACTTTAGTGATGTTGCGGAGGCCAGAGCACCTATCCATGCTTTCCTGAAGTTTCTATTACCAGCACTACCGCGATTCAATTACCTTTTGTGGACAGTGTGGATTACAATCAGACTGCACAGAGCATGCAGTCTGATCTTGGATCTACACTGTCAGATAAGAGGATGTATTTTCTCCAAAATGTAACTCTGAAATAGCAATATTCAGGTGTTTACCATCGGCTTGAAAGTTTCATTTAACATTTTGTAGTAGGTTAAGGGTTAAACTTAAACTGGATTATAGTTAACCAATAGCACGCATAGCTCTGGCAGCTCAGTCGGTAGCGTACAGGACTTGAGAACAGGAGGTCGCTGGTTCGATCCCCGACTCAGAAAATTTCTTTCCGACGATTGATAATAGTCATTGCGACAGGATTCATTTCTCTCTCACGTTTCGTCGATGGTTATATGGGAAAGTAGCCAGTGGCTTGGAAAGAATATTGTGCTTAGTACTGGTAAAAGAAACACCAGGAAAGCATGGATATGTGAACTGGCCACCGCTACATAACTGAAATAATGTTGAAAACAGGAATAAACACCATACAAACCATCAATCAATCAAATTCGCTAGTCTGTCAGTACTTTCAGTACTTTGATTTTCTTATTCTTTTTGTTCATGTTCTTGTCCTTCTGGTTCTTGCTCTTGTTCTACTTGTTGTTGCTGTTGTTGTTGTTTTTCTGGTTCTTTTTCTTTGTGTTGTTCTTCTTCCTGTTCTTCTTGTTGGTCTTGGCCTTCTTGTCCTTGTTTTTTTTTTTTTTTTTCTGTTCTTCTTTTCTTTCTTGTTCTTCTTGTTTTTCTTGTTCTTGTTTTTGTTCGTCTTAGATCGTTCTACTTGTTCTACTTGTTCTTCTCGTTTACATTTTTCTTGTTCTCTTTGCTCTACTCGTTCAACTTGCTCTCGTACCTCTTTTCTTCTGGTTCTTGATCTACTTGTGTTCTTATTTTTCTTGTTGTATGCGTTCTATTTTTTTCTTTTTGTTCTTCGTATTCTTGTTCTTGTTGTTTTTCTTGTTATTGTTGTTGTTGTTGTTTGTGTGTTCTTCTCTTTCAAGCTCTTTTTATTGTTCTCGTTTTAGGTATACTTGTTCATCTTGCTTTACTCATCTAACATGTTCTTCTTGTTCTGCTCGTTCTGCGTCTTCTTGTTCTCCTTGTTCTTCTTATACTACTTGTTTTTCTGTTTTTCTTTCTCTTTTTTCTTTCTTCTTCTTCTTCTTCTCCTTCTTCTTCTGCTCGACGCAAAATAAGTTCAAAACTCGTGTCTCTACAGCAGCTGCCCCTGTATTTTCCCCAAGTACATACTCCGCCACTGTGGGACTCAACACAACTACTGGTACCACAATAGCTTCGCTGTCCTTCACATTCAGTGATCCAAATGAAGTAGTCACACTGTCCTTTGACACGACAATGGGTATGTGATTTAATCTTTTTGCTAAGTTTCATACCACACAACCAATATAGAAAATAGACGGTTGGTGTCTTGGATGGGTTAAATTTATCGGGCAAGGCGGAGGAATTTATATGGTGAGCGGAAGGCGAACTGGGTAAATTCCGGAGCCTAGCCCGATAAACTTAAACCATCCAAGACACCAACCATCTATTCTATTTATCCTGTCACGCACTATAAAAGAACAAAAGAAAATGAAAAACAAACATTGATATAAAGACAGTACCTTTTATTCAATATTTATGGTACTGATACCATACAATTCCGAAGCCGAGCTCGACAAACTCTCCTAATCCAAGACACTGGCCATTTATTCTTCAACTTTTCCAATCGAAGATACGATTCTTATTATCCTGTTTCTCATTTATAATCCTAAATTCGACTAGATAGAATATTTCGCTCAAAATTAGGGCACATATTGACATCGTTCTCACAAAAAAAACCACGAATGGCGAACTGTGTATATTATTAAAGCGCCCGATATGCAGCTGTAATAATGACGTCATGAATGATATTGACTACGTCATAAACGTGGCGTCTATTTTGTTTTAAATAATAAGAAAAATCAACATAGGCATTGAATTTTAAGCGATGATTTTACTGTAAAATATTGATTTCGTGTACAAGGACCTAAAAAAAGAAGTTCTGGCTGGTCACATGACCAGCAAGCCCAATAAACCTTGATCACGTGACCAACTGACATAATAAACCTGGTCACGTGGTCAAGTGACCGTATATCAACAAGTTTATATGACCCCGTGATATACGACGG
Source organism: Tridacna gigas (assembly GCA_945859785.2). NCBI lineage: Eukaryota > Metazoa > Mollusca > Bivalvia > Cardiida > Cardiidae > Tridacna > Tridacna gigas. The sequence continues at coordinate 44,484,593 of OX244028.2, read as the reverse complement.
GCTTTATAGGGCGTGACAGGATAAAATAATTTGAGCCATGCTCTATAAAAAGAATGTTTAATGTATCTGCAAAAAGTATTGACCCATGTCAGCCTTCACAAGGATCGAAACGTTTTACCAGTTGTAAATTTTCTGCATGTCGAACGACGATGCTGCCTCATGATTCAGTCGGTTGTTAGACACATTGGATTTACAGATCCATAAACGTTCTAAGTTATGAAATTGCTTGATGTAAAGCATAACGGGGATGCATTAAACCCCATTTTCCAATTGTTTAGATGCGTTTGATGTGCACATTTTATTGTTCACAGTTACTCGTTGTCGTTCATCTCAGAATAGTCCATTAGAGAAAGCTATTTTTTTTTCATTTGTTTGTCTCTCTGTTTGACATGTCTTGTTTAATTTCAAGGCTATTTAGTTTTATTGCACAGGAGCTTTACACTTTTTTTTCCTCGACAATAAATAATGCTCAAGGTCCGTGTAGGTGATGTATGATATAATTGGAAAACTCGACATTCTTCGTAAACTACGCTCGGCATAGATCGTAATTATTTGCTTTGTCAGTGTCAAGCCGCCCTCTCCGCATATGGATGGCAGCATCGTTGTTAACTCAGAATTGAGGGCCATGTACAGAAAATACTGACAGAAATCAAATACCAATCTCCAAGATAACGCTGAACATTGCTGTTTTGACTATACCAATAAATACCTGGAACTCCTAGGCTGTCATTGCAATTGATTATTTTAAACTCTTCTTCTTTAAATATTGATACTACAATGATAAGTATTAAATGACAACGCAACTTGGCAAATTAAAAAGGGGGAATTTATCGTTGTCTTGTTTTAGCGCTACATCAAATGAAACTCTATTAACAATGATGTTATTTTTAGATGGATATACTTATTTCGGATTTTCCGGAAATGACGTAATTCTAGTCAATCGATTGGACGTAGAGTACGGTGGTACCCAGTGGACGGTGCGTATACTGGCTATAGATAACGGAACCACGCCGGAAACCGGTAACTTTATTCATATTTACATTTTTTCCCAATATAAGATAAGTTTGATGTTAGAAAAAGATTAAAAAGATAACAACAAACACTAAATTTGACCAAAATGCGATTATTGTAATTTCAGTGGCTGCAACTCTGCCTTTAACCACCCATGATTCTGTAACATCTATGGCAATGACAAGGACGCAATCGAAATTAGCCATTCTCTGTGAAAAAAGGGCCTATTGTATCTTCGTGATGCATGGTATTAAGCAAGCCATCACATAACGAGGGATCCTATAAATTCAGGTTGTCTAAAAACCGACTTAATCATGAGGTACAGTGGTCCTTTGACATACACAAAATTGACCTATAGCGAAAAGTTTCGGCCCAGGTCAGCCTGCGCGGACTGCGCAGGCTGACCTGGGTCGAAACTTTTCGTAGATGCATTAAGCCCTCTTTCCACAGAGCATAGCCCAAATAATTTGAATTTACGAAAGTATTAGGTTAAACGAAAACATGACAGATGATCATAAAATAAATGGCTTGGCTAAAATATATCAAACCCACAATTCTAATTTGACCGAAAAAGTTTCTGGAACGACCACTCAGTTTTTTTACCACTTACAAGGCTACTACTACTATGACAGAGACACAGGCGCTACCTAATAACAGCTGGCTTAACTAAATTTTTAGCTTTAACGCAAAATTTGTCGATGAAAATTGAGGAAGGTCTTGAAAAAGTAAACCCTAAAATTGTATTTTGATCAAAACCATTATTTCAGGAACGGCAACTCTGTCCTTAACTACCTACGAGTCCACGACAACTACGACTACGACACCAGCGCCACCTGGTTACAGCTGGTTTAACAAAGATGAAAACGTGATTTTGTTTGGTAGTTTTTTCGGGTTTATGGCGATTTTAACAGGTGAACATTTCACAGCTTCTGTAGATATGTACATTTTTTTTTTTTTTGTCTCAAAACAATGTTTAAGCAGATGAAAGTTTGTCCATAACCGAGTCGATCAACCAGGGTCCGTATTCACCAACTCTTCTTCAAGAATATTCTTCGTCTTATTCTCCAAGATTTTCTACATTTGAAAGTAACACAACTCCTGATTGGCTAAACCATATGGTTTAAGAATACATTTTTGAATAATCCGGTAAGACTCCGGTTTATAACAAGTTAAAGTTTTACTCCGTGTATTTTCCTTTGTTGCGCTAATTGGTTCTCACATGATTCTTGTGTTTCATGTGATTATCCTGCAGCCGAGTCAACGGAGTAACTACATGTAATTCCATGTAAATAAAAGAGTTTGAGTAAAAATAAAAAGGAGGGGGGGGGGGAGAGAAGAGAAGAAGATCGGTATAACGAAAAGGTGCTCTCTTATAGCTGTTTTAAATCAGTTAGTGAATGCTGTAAATCGGCTAATTAAAAGAGATGAATGAAATAAAAAAGAAGTTTAAAACTACACTACGGACTTGTTTACTAAATCCAGTGCGTAGAGAATTAAAAGACTAAAAGGATCTTTATGACAATAGGAACAAGTAAATACCGGTAAATACTGGACAATTTCCCGTTCTAGGTGCCTGTGTGCTAATGTGTTTCCGGTTTCATCGTATTGGTACATGCTTGCCGCGCAGTTGTCCAGAATACCAACAATGTAAGGCAAGCGCTCGCAGGCAGTGTGACTGCTGCCCTATGTAAGTATTGTTTCCTAACCCTTTACCACACAATCCCGACTTTTGGCGATCCTGAAAGAGAAGGCTTTTGAAAACATTATAGGAAAAGAAGAAAATGCTGGTAACCAGTATTTCTCCTTTTCCCATAATATTGTCTACCCGACCATTCATTTGTTCCAACTTTAAATTTGTCGTCTGCGGATGACTCGAATTTGGAAAAGTCCAAAATTTGACGTTTGGTAAAGAATAAATAGAATAAACGTTGGCAAGTTTTACTATTAGTCCAACAATTCATAATGATATCCATACTTTTAAAATAGTATGCGTTAAATTTGCCTCCAATTTAACCTAAGACTTGTTCATATTTGGCTGCTAGTACGGGTCGCTGGTCTCGAACCTCCAGCTATGCAATTTTCTTTTTGAGGTTTGATGGTAGTCATTGCGACAGGATACATTCAACTCTCTCCGCTGGTCATTTTTTTCGACGATGGTTATGTGGGAAAGCAGCCAGTGGCGTGGGAAGAGTATTGTGCAAAGTATTGGTAGGAGAAACTCTAGAAAAGCATGGATAGGTGAAGCTAAGCCCAGCGATATAACTAAAATAATGCTATAAATGGCGTTAATCAGCATACAATCAATCAATCAATTGGCCACCAATGATCTTTTAAAGTTGGAACTCGAACTCAACTCTACACGAGCTCAAGTTTTATGGGCACAGAGCAATGTCCTTTCACTGAGTAATTGTATCTATTCTTCTCTTTATAACAGACCTTGTACTTTCACCGACCATGTACCGATAGAGAAGGAAGACGAACTTTCCCACAATTCCCGAGAAACCACTTCCTCTTTGTCCCGACAAGTCGGGTTGTCGGAGATTACCGAACAGCCTGTCTCGTAAGTCAGCTTAACTTCTCATTAAACCTGTTACCACAAATCCTGGGTTTTACAATCCCGGAGGAATTAGACCTTTGAAAACATTGTGGGAAAAGGAGAAAATGCTGGTAGCCAGCATTTTCTCTTTTTTCCACTATGTTTTCTAACCTTTCACACATTTGAGCATTGAACATTGAATTTGCCGTCTGCAAATGCCCTCAGTTTGGATGAAACATTTTATTTTTCGTCCGGTAAAGATTTAAACTATCCCGTAGGTTTACCTCTCGCAGAAGAAGGCTCAGTTTTGAAGACATTGTTCAAAAAGAAGAAAAAGCCTGTTAACAGTATTTTTCTCATTTTTCCACAATGTCTTCTATCGTTCAAACACGGAAAATTTCAATTCAGTCACGTTGTGGAAGATCTATTTAGTTGATTTGGAATTTATGTTCCTATGAGGGATGGAACTTGATTTTCGAATATTCGAATATTCTAAAAACGGCCAAAATTTCCCTCTATAAAGTGTTTCATTCCGTTTTCAATGTATTGTCATAGAGTTATCTTTTTGTGTATGTACACATGTAAACCAGACGAGATCTGTAAACATGGACCCGTGAGCGGCATATCAAAAAAACAACTGACCTTTCGCGGACAGTGTAGATCAAGATCATACTGCACAGAACGTATAGTCTGATCTTGGTTCTACACTGTCCGATAAGGAGATATTTTTCTCCAAAAATAAGTTTGAAATAACATTATTCGGGTTTTTACTTTCGACTTCAATGTTTCATTTCATTTATTTTACAGTACAAGGGTTAATATCGTTTCTTTTTCAGTATACTGGCTCCTGCTCAGAAGCACAAAAGCGTCTCGTCAAGAGAAAGTAAGCCCCCAAAAGGTAATAGCGTCATTTTACTACATGTATTTGAGTTTCACTACAAAAGCTACTCTACAAATAAAATATCTCATGCTCTTCTAGAAAACTTGCTTTTACGTCAACATTGTAGAAACGGGAGGAATACCTTTTCTCAAGCAATTGCTACCTTTTACTACTCTATTTTCCATATCGTTAACAAAGATACCGTTTTTTTCCTTCAAATATTTCTCCGTTGATTCACATTGTCATGGTTTTATGGCGCATTTTCCTCTTTTCCCACAAAAGCCGTTTTAATTTTTCTTTGGCTCGTTAAAACACGTAAGTAAATGGTTGGATATTATACGACTGATATACGCTGACCCTAGCTCTCAGACTTTTTTTTTTTCAGGTCAGCCCCCGAATAGGTCAGTGACACCGGTATCCATTGGCAACGTTGACCTCCGCCAAGCTGGCTTTGATGGCATGAGGTCGCCCGGTTTTAACGCTCCAATGTTCACCTCATACGGTGGGTCAAACAGCGTTGCCAGCAACGCTAGTAAATCGACAAGGAGGAAGAGACAATATTAACCCTTAGGCTGCTTAGCGCGACTCAAGGACCTTTTGTTGACAGTGTAGATAAAGATCAGGGTCTCTATTCACCAAACATTCTTAAGAACCTTCTCTGTCTTATTCTCCAGAATTTTCTAAATTTGAAAGTAATGCAACTTCTTATTGGCTAAACCAAATGGTTTAGCCAATCAGAAATTGTGTTACATTCAAACTTAGAAAATCTTGGAGAATTAGACCAAGAATGCTCTTTAGAATGGTCAGTGAATACAAACCCAGACTGCACAGAACGTGCAAAGTTTTTTTTCACTGTAGGCTTGGAAGTTTCATTTCTCTTATTTAGACAATATTAAACATGGGAGAGCTAAATACGACTCTAAGTTGAATGTGCAGAAAAATTAGATATAGGTCGGCCTTCTGTCGACCGTGCAGAATAAAATCAGGACGTCCCGTCTGATATTTATTTATTTATATCAGGACGTGTCGTCTGATATTTATCAACGTTGTCCGCTATTTTGTGAAATATTCTGGCAAACACACTTTTGGTATGACAATGCTTTGGTCCACTTTCATAATTGAGAAAGTTTATTGTATCATTTAGCTCTTAAAGGGTCACATACAGGCTGAAAAATTAACAGAGAGGGTTTTGGGGTTGTAATTAAATCGACTGTATGTCTGCGTAATTCGGCTCAGCCCGACTACTTCTTTCGGCTATTTCCGTCTATGTTCGTCAGCGCTGACGATCTTAAATGGAACATGGCGGAAGTAGTTGACGAAGAATGTCTCCCTTCACCCTCCAGCGTAAATGATTGTCAATTTTTGAGTATGTGCACAACATGTGCAGAGAGAGAGAGTGTGTCAGTCAGTCAGTCAGTCGCATGAATTTCAATCCTTATTCAGGCTTTTGTAAGTATTGCATCCTAGATGACTGGTGATGGATGGTAATACCAAATAAGCACAATCTTTTATTTGTCTTTAATAGACATAGGATGTGGGAGTGAAAGGAGACCAAATAGTAGATACTTTGTATTTTGTATCTTGTATAATTTATTTACAAAAACAATAAATACGTTTTGGCTGTTTAACAATGAACAACATATTTTTAATATTTATCCTGCTGAATAAAACTAGCGGGGTGGGGGGGCATTCCTGTAAGTCCGGTTATCTCCATTGTCAGATAAAGATCAAAAGTAATCAAATGAGAGATTGGTCCTGTTACATGTATTTCCTCTGTTTCTATCCTTGATTCCCGATGGAGTGTTGAAATAAATTTGATTCAGGATAAAAATGTAAGGTTCTTGTGTTATTTTGATGAGAGTTCTGTACAAGTTTAATCGGCAGGGTTCTAATTTCGTATAAATAGATTGATTAAACAATCTAATAGATTTAGTTCAGACATTAACTGAAAAACATGTCTGTGCGTTGCGAAGAAAATCAACGATAAAAACCAAGTAATTCATTTATCAGGACCAATGTAGTACCGGAAAGGAATTAATGGAAATAACTGAGGAATACTCCTCTCCTTTATTTGAAGTAATGATCATATAAGATGAACCCACTGGCTGTATATGGATATATAATAGGCTTGAAGAGATATAATCATTGTGATTTGCATGTCAAATTACAAACCTCCTGAACGTGTACCGACTTTTTTGTCACTTTCTGATCTATACATACTTGAAAGCTAGTAAAAATGTTATAAATTATATAAATTCCGGTTTTTTTATGAATTAATTTTTACAGGATGCATATCACAATAAGGTCCCTTACATAAACTGTACAAGCCTACATCTTTTACCTACAGATATAGATGGATGGTGGCTTTTGTAACGTGGACTTAATACATAAAGAAAAGTACAAATAAAGTGGAATATTGTTTGAAATACCGGAACATGCTTTCACAAAGACATTCCTCTTTATGATCTTCTTTGTCGCTATGCAGTTGGAACTTGCTTGCCTTCAGGGATTGGCTTCTGGAAAGAAAGTGAAATATAAAAGTTAGCCTTTGTCAGCCGTATTAGCTCAGGTGATAGAGCACGTGATGTGTGATAATGAGATACTGAAAGGTGTAGGTTCGATTCCCACAGTTGGCCAATTTAAATAACTAATAGTCTTTCGAATGAGACTTTAAATCGAGGTCCCGTGTGACGGATCTATATACCAAGCAAAACTTAGGATAGGTTCTGTCCCGTATCTTGCACTATCCCCACTGACGTAACAGCCATCTGCTGTCGTCGCTCATATGGGTAACCGGTGGCGACGATCGATGGACGCAAAACAAACAAACTTTTAGCCATTAAAGTGAAGTCCATCAAGACGTTAGTTTCTTAAGTGTTTGCAGGAACAGACTGAACGAAACGTGCAGTTTGATTTTTTTAATGCTGTTAAGATCTTTGAACCCTTTACCAAGCAGTCCCGACTTTTTCGACCCTGAGGGAGAAGCCTTTTGAAAACATTATCGGAAAAGGAGAAAATGCTGGTAACCAGCATTTTCTCATTTTCCCATAATATTTTCTACTCTATCTAAGATAACTTCCATCATTTAAGCCATATTTGAGTTTTTTGTTTACGTATGCTTTCGATTTTGGGCAAGTCTATATTTTTGTCGTTATGGTAAAGAGTTGAGGCCATTTAGACTTCATAGATCAATGAAAACACACATGTGATATGAAATTCTTGTGTGAAGTGCCAAACAATTATCTGTGTAATTGAGAATAAATGTATAAAAGTTAGAAGATGGGATGTTGAATCAGGTCCCCCGCTGAAAGATTTGCTTTGTGGGATAATCATAAGCACTCTGTCCAATCTTTCAGTTTCATAACTTACATTTGTGTCTGTATATTATAAATAGCAGAAGGTTTTGCAGAAAGCCATGTTTTCACGCAACGGAAGTTCGTTGACTGATTTAAAATTACAACGATTCCCGAATCGTCCATAGCAAACAGAGTCACATACGGGTACCTCGGTAATGTCAGACTTTTAAACGTAAATGATATGGAAGCGGTGTATTTTGAAGTCAATCAACGAACTTCTGTTGCTTGAAAACAATGGCCGCTATGAAACATTCTCGTTTCTATAATCCATAGAAACAAATGTAAGTTGTGAAACTGAGAGTTTGGACCAAGTGCCTTCGGGGATAATAAGTGAACAAAATATCGAATAATATGATCGAACATCACTCTGCACATTCTGTGCTGTCTAAGCATTGGTCTGTGCTACCTTAACATTGATCTATACGGCTGTGTTGGCTAACATAATAACCTCCCCTTAATTCAGGATTATCATATAGATTTTAGACAATATGTCGGGATGCTTGTGTATAATACTTAAAGTTAAAAAAAATACCATCGAAACGATGTATGTTTCAGTCTGTCTATCTGGGATTAGCATCGAAGCTATACGCAAGCGCTACATCTGTCTGATATTTCCTAAATTTGCTTTTTGGTGTCACTGTACTGGTCGTAACAATTGCTGTAAACGTATGTTAATCAAGCAAACAGCGAGATAAGTCTTCAAACAGTTAAATGATAGCTCTTACCTCTTTTTCACCTCCGTCCGCGAGAAGATTCTTTTGCGCACCTTGTGGAACTGACCTCCAAGTCTCCACCCCTTTGACCCGGAAGTAAATGTAAAGGCCAACAACTGCCAACATGGCGGCTGTTGACGCTGTACTTCCATATGCGTGGACGGCGTACCGGAAGTAGTTGGTATTGTACATTTGACAAGATTGTCTCTCCCCGCACGTGTATTTCCACAACAAACACGTATCATCAATTATCATTCCGAATATGACGGGGCCAGGCATCCATCCTGTATAAATAAGAAAGGGCATTCACTGGATTGATTTTTTTTTTTTTTATCTCCACGTATTTAATAAGATACCGACCGGACGATTTCCTCTTATTTTCCATCTTTTAAAATTACGAAGCAGTGCAAAATGTTCTGCAGTGATCACAATATTGATGTCCTTGTCAAAATGCCAGATGACTATAACAGGACAATTTTTAATCCGGAAAGGGTCAGTAACTAATCTTTTTGCACTAGGATAAAAATTAAGGGTACATAAAATTTACTGACACTGTTTGAACCGGCGCACAAGGTAATGTTTACCTGAACATTATCTGAACTGGTCCCCGTTGTATTTATACGCGATCACCTGTAGAAGAGGAGGTAATAATTCTGCCCGTAATCGTGCCACAGATGTTGATGATTACTTTAAGAGTTTTGCTCCCCCCTTTTTTTCCGAGGGGGTATCAAATTTACCAATTTCAAATTCTCTTACTTTCTGAAGAATTTGTGAAGCAACGTTTGAACATAAACTCATCACGAACTTACGTTTTACAAGCAAAACTCAAAGGTTCCTTATAATAGCGTCAAGAGGTACGGAAAAAAGTACCAACCTATAGTTGACGTCAGAAAACTTGACGTTGCTGTGGCAACGGCTCTGTCCCTTTCATCGACACAACGGATCTTTGCTATAAATGTTGGTACAATCTTGAGGGCCGTTACAAATTTACCAATAAAAGTAAACACAGCATAGGTATACAGATTTGTTGAACAACCCTGATCACATAGTCCGGCACGGGCATTTCCGGTTGGGATACATGTGCAGTTTACAAAGCCCTAAAGCAATGAAAGAACATTTTTAGCATTTCTCTGTGAAAAGGGGGCTTGATGCACCTGCAAAAAGTACCGACCGAGTCGGCCTGCTAAGTCCGCACAGGCTGACCTGGGTCGAAACTTTTAGCTATTGGTTAATCTGCTGAATGTCAAAGGACAAGTGTACCTCATGATTCAGTCGGTTGTTATAAAAAATGGATTTTTTTATAGATCGATAATAATGTGATGACTTGGTTGGTACCATGTATCACGTAGATGCATTAAACTCCGTTTTGGCAGAGCATGGTTCATTTATTTGTTTGCTTTTCTTATCTGTTTGAATAGGGGTTTACACCAACTTTGATCAGATTTTTAGTCAATTAACGGCAAAAGCTCTCACGCTTAGTCATGTCTTTTATTGTGTCCACCATGAGAAAACTAAGGTTTGGAGTGTCTTGCGAAAGGATACGCATTCAATGAAAGTGTTTTCTTACATGTTCGATTGTCCTTAACTCTTTTATTGCAGAATAAAGTGACTTTTTTGTCATAATACACAAGGAGCAGGCAAATAACTTGCTGATAACTAGTGTTTTTTTCATTTTCCCGCAATGTTGTTCAGGGCCTTTTTCTGCAGAGTAGTTAAAAGATAGGATAATTTGATCGAAGATCAGACTGCACGTTCTGTGCAGTTTGTTCTTGATCTGTGCCGTCTGCAAAGGCCCCTCTGCTTTCGCCTACGGCCCTAAAAGAGTTAAAGCGATAAGAAAAAGGAACCTCACCATTCCACCCTCCCTTGTCAGACAACCAGCGTGGCATGGACTATAGTATGTGATACCATCGTCACCACAAATTGGGAAATACTTTTGGTCGCTACAACCACATCCCTGTAAACAGGTCGTGTTTGTGGGCGTGTACAAATCAGGATGGGTTCTGTAGAATGGAAAAAAGAAGACAAAAATCTTATCCAATAACCGCTGTCAACGTAGCCCAAGCCATCCCATGCTATATAAAAAGCGTGGCACGGACAGTAGTACGTGATGCCATCCTCACCACAAATTGGGAAATACTTTTGGTCATTACTACCCCAATCCTGTAAATAGGTTGTGTTTGTGGGCGTGTACAAGTCAGGGTGGGTTCTATTGAAGGAAAAAGATTTAAAAAAGATCTTTGCAGCTAACTGAACTAAATGAAAAATATAAAAAGATCTTAGCAGTTAACTGCTGATCATGACTTTACCCTAGCCTTCCCATGCTAGACAACCAGCATGACACAGACAATAGTACGTAATACCATCCTTACCACAAATTGGGAAATACTTTCGGTCGCTACAACCACATCCCTGTAAACAAGTCGTGTTTGTGGGCGTGTACAACTCAGGATGGGTTTTGTTGAAGGGAAAAATGAAAAAAAAAAGAACTTAGCATTTAACTGCTAATCACGATGACGCCCTAACCTTCCAATGCTATACAACCTGCGTATGTTATGCCATCGTCACCACGAATTGGGAAATACTTTTGGTTTCTTCAGCCCACCCCTGTCAACAAGTCGTGTTTGTGAGCGTTCAAAAGTCAGGATGGGTTCTATAGAAGGGAGAAGCAGATAATTGCTGATCGTGACTTAGCCCTAGCCTTCCCATGCTAGACAACCAGCATGACACGGACTATAGTATGTGATGCCATCGTCACCACAAATTGCGAAATACTTTATGGTTGCTACAACCCCACTCCTGTAAACAGGTCGTGTTTGTAGGCATGTAAAAGTCAGGATGGCTTCTGTTGAAGGAAAAAAAATGATCTTTCGTAGTTAATACCGATCGCGACCTCGCCCTAACCCTACCATGATACGGATTACCTAGTATATATAGTCATATGTTATGCCATCGTCACCACAGTCCGGATAAAACGTTTGTGCGGCAAGTCAATGAAGAAAACCAGCATAGAACACGTGAAACCCAGTGTCGAGACATTGATAAGGGAGCTTGAATCGTTATTCGATAGAAATACTGTTCAATAAAACAAACAAAACAAAACAAAATACAACAACAACCATTCCTTATACAAAAAGAAAAAAAAAAAACAGTAACATACTTTATCGGATTGTCGCCTACAAGCACAGGCTGGTTGCATCCTAGAAACATCCCGATAATTTGGCATACGATGTTCCCAAGATAAAACAGAATGAGCAGTTTGGTTGTTGTGATCGGAGTCATGTTGAGGCGACGGGTCAATATCCCACCAACAAAGGATCCAATGGAAACAGCTGTGACACTGCTCAGAGCTGCAAAATAAAATAGTTAATTGCGTGTATTATTAATGTAGGGCGGAAGTAGATAATCACGAGTTTTAACCCAACTTTTCTCGCCTAGGTTATCTAGAATGGATGAACGAAGTCTAATCGATGAACGAAGTAATACCTAGGATGTAATGTTTTACATCTGAGTTACATGTACGTGGGAGGAAATCCATGGTAATATTTCATACCTAAGTTACCGCGACTGAATGGAGTCAGTTTAACGTAACGGTTCATCTCTGGGTTACCAAGAGTGACCGAACTTTAACGTAAAGTTTCATGCCTGGATTACCGAGAATAAAAGACATTTAAGGTAATGTTTAACTTTTTTACAAAGAATACATGAATAATGTCTGACGCCTTGGTTACCTAAGAATGAATTAAGTCTAACGTAATTTTTTACACCTAGGTTACCGAGAATAAATTATTTTTTAAATAATCTTTCACACTTAGATTACCGAGAGTAAATGAAGTTTGACGTAATGTTTCACACCTAGGTTACCGACAATAAACGAAGTTTTACGTAATATAATGCTTCACACCATGTTACAGAGAATAGATGAAGTTTTACGTAATGTTTCACACCTAAGTTACCGAGAATAAATGAAGTTTGACTTAATGTTTTGAATAGATTTACGTAACCGACCCAGTGTTATCTTTGACGTTTGGTGAAGATTTTAACGTACTGTTTCACACCTGGGTTGTCCAAAATGATTGAAGTTTTTCGTGATGTTATGAAAAAATCTGGTTAACAGTGGAGCGATCCAGTGTTGCGTAAAATTCTGTACCTGGTTTACTGAGAATGAGAAAAGTGTTTAATGTATGGATGCAAGCATAATCTTTCGTATTCCCTCCTCAGACGACAAAACTTTACATACAGCCATACTGAAAGCGATTACAGATGACAAATTTAAATGTAAGTCAAGTGATTCGATACGTCTTTGAAATGCTAGCAATCATTGCCGAAATATAGATAACCAAAAGCCATGGAGTTTTTTTCTCCAGGATCACATAAACACAGCATCATTCAGTAAAGGTTTTAAATACCATGGTCAAGTACCAAGTAGAGAAACACGACTATATAAATGCACGGTGAAACGGCTAGATCAAGTTGCATAAGGGGTTCTATGTAAACGTAAAATGCCACAAAAAGATACACAGAATTTGTTACGTACCAAGTATTACGTTAGATTTCCTGAGAGGTATAGTATACTGTGAGGCGGTATACTTCGGCCTAAAGGAGAGGATGCCCGAAACCCCATTATGTTGATGCACGATGACACAGCTATCATGTTGCATACCGGGTCCCTTATACAGTATATAAACGTAACATTCACCTTTTAATGCCACAAAAAGATACACGAAATTTGTTACGTACCAAGTATTATATTGGATTTCCAGAGGGGTATAGAATACTGTGAGGCGATGTATTTGGGCATAAAGGAGAGGACGCCCGACACCCCAATTATATTGATGCAAGAAGATATAGCTATCACGGTATATACGGGGTTCTTTATAACTCTGAACATCGCCTTTAGGAATCCTGAAAGTGAAAAAAAAAAAAAAATTATCAAACAACTAAGAGGCCTGAGACGTCATTCTGAATGTAAAGGACTGTGTTTGGAAATAAATTAATTTGTTCAACCCATTACCCTACAAGCCTGTCTTGGATGAGCCAAACCTATTTCAAATTTAAAGAAGGTCGAGAATGAGTAGACGTATGTATAGAAAATATCCTTCTAAAATGTTAGGTAATTTTTCATCGGACAAGAGAGCAGCTCTTTGTTGCTAATAATTCAACAGTATCTGTGTGTTAACTCGTAACTAATAATCAAGGGTTTTTACAACCCTTGAAAAGATATAAAGGCATCTGAAAACCTTGTAAGAAAGAGGGAAAATGCTGGTAACTGGTAATCAGCACTTTCTTCCTTTCCCATCACGTTTTCTACTATTTCGAAGACCAGTTTCATAATTTAAGCCACAATATTTTTTTTTTTTTTTTTCTCCTGCTGTCGTTTTCTACTATTTCGAAGATAAATTTCATAAACTAAGCCATAATATTTTTTTCTCCTGCAATCCTTTGTAATATCTACATATCTAAACTATTGTCGTCTTGTAAAGAGTTGATCAAAGCCTGTAGTGTTACAAAGGTTTGTTTTATATGTGAGGACTTTTTTCTTTCTAAAATATAATTTTAATGTTCAATATTATTTCCTCCTGCTGTAGCAACTTCTATTCATAAATTCTACCGAAAATTAATTTCCTTTTTATGTTACGGCTTGTATCTATATAAATTCTACCAAAGTCTACCTTTCATTTTTATGTACAAGCTTCCCATATACAAATTCTTCCAAAATTTACCTTTGATTTCTATGTAATAGCTTATATAAATACACAAATTTTAACTTTCATTTCTGTATAACAGCCTATATTATTAAATTCTACCAAAATTTTATCTTTTATTTCTAGGCAACAGTTTCTATGGATAAATTCTCTTAAAAATTACCTTTCATTTCTATGTAACAGCCTGTATTAATAATTGCCATCAAAAGAGACCTTTCATTGGCTATGTGAAGCTTATGTTTATAAATTCTGTCCAAATTTACCGTTCATTTTTAGGTAATAGATTCTTCCTTAAAATTGTATCAAAATTTACCTTTCATTTCTGTGCAACAGCTTCTGTTTTTACATTCTACCACAATTTACTCTTTACTTCCATGTAATAGGTTATATTTATAAATTCTATAGAAATTCGCCTTACATTTGTATGTGATAGCCTATGTTTTAAATTCTACAAAAAAATGTCTTTCATTTCTGTCTTACTGCTTTCATTTATATATTCTGCAAAGTTTACCTTTCATTTCTTTGCAAAATATTTTATTTATAAATTCTATCAAAATTTACCTCTCATTTCTATGTAAAAACTTCTGTAAAAAAAATTCTACAAAAAACATATCTTTCTTTTCAGTGTAACAGTTCATATTTTACCAAAGTCTACCATTAATTTCTATATAAAATGGGTTAGTTGTTTATTATTATTATTTATAAACTATACCAACATGTACTTTATGTAACAGCTCATAAATCCTACCAAAATTTATTATTCCTTTCTAAGTAACAAGCTATAGTTGAGCCATGCTGGAGCTACTGCAAAACGGGGGTTTAATGCATCTCCGTGATGCACGATAATGAGCAAATCATCATAACTGTAATGATGGATCCACAAAATGCATTTTGTATGACATGCATTTTTTTAATAAATAATGAGATAGAATGACCATTGGACATGCAGAAATTCGACCAATAGCAAAAAGTATCGACCCAGGTCAGCGTGCGTAGTCCGCGCAGGCTGACCTGAGTCGATACTTTTTTTGCAGATGCATTAAGCCCCCTTTTCAGAGAGCAGGGCTCATTTATCCTACCCAAAATTACATTTCATTTCTATGTAACAGCTTTTATTTATAATTCTAGGGGAAAATAAACCTTGCATTTCTATGTAACGTTCAATGGTGAATTCTTCCAAAATTACCTTTCATTTCAATGAGAACTGTCTTCGCAAAGGAATGATTAGGCTCCTGCTTGATTTTAGTTGCAACGCCGTTTTCTTCCTTCCTGCGACTTCTGGAGCGCAGTTTCCGTGGGAAACACATCAGCGGGACGCTAAATAAGATGGCTGTGCCACCGAATGCCAAAAATCCTAGCCACCAAGCGCCTATCCATCTCGGATCGTTTGGAGTTATCTCTACAGCTGTTAAAAACGATAACAAAAAGCAATGGGCCATGGGTACTCTTTTTTGTTTATTTGCTGATTAATGCCGTTTTTGACAGTATTCCAGTTTTTCAAGACAGTCAATGTACTTGTACCTATTCGTGGGTTTTTGGTCTTTCATCTCCCGTGTCAACACAGAACACCATTTTCATGCCAATGGCTGCTTTTGAACATGAACAAAGTCGAAATAATGCGACAAGAGAGGAAAAAAATCTGCTATGACAAACAGATAGACAAAGAGACAGACAGAAAGACAGACAGACGAAATAGCAAGAGTAACAGGCACAAAGAAAGAAAGAAAGCCAATAACTTATTATCAAATAATGAAACCACTCACATTGAAGAGTCACATATAATCTGCTGAACACACCACCGAGTAAATAAGCCAAAGCCGGCCCAAAGATACCAATGCCAATGATAATGCCCATATAGAAACCCGTCTTTCGTTTGTCAACCGCATCATCTATGTACAGAGTGACAAAAGGACCTCGAACAGACTTTCCAACCCCTTGGAAGACCTATAATTGGGAAATTGTCATTGAAGATCAGGTATATTCATGACAACTTATGTCATGCTGGTGAAAAGAAAATGATAAAAAAAAAAGAATCACATACGTGTAGGTGACATAGAAAAAGGGGTATATGCTGACAAATAAAATCAAATGCTAAGATAGGGACACTTTTCCCTTAAAAAGATTTTTCTGTCTATAACCTAATGTTTAAGACAAGTAGTCCAACAATACAACCTCCCGTACAGTCATTTGTCAGTATTTATTTAGATACGTATATCTCAATTGGAATGGGAAATGTCATTACTTTTATCATGTTCTGTTGTAATTTATTTTCAATCTGGTACATACATGTAGTACGGAGCAAATGAATGAATATTGAAGGAGTTATGCATGTCGAAACTTTTGAGGCGGACAAATTTTTGTCAATCCACCGTGAAATGAAAATTTTAATACCGCGGAAACGATACCAATTTAAGTTGTGAAAGACGCCGAAAAGTATAATAATAACAATAAACGACCACGTGACCGTACCATTCCAATTGCAATCAACCAGTATGATACCCTTTTAATTCTCAATTCTTCTAAGTTGAATGCGCTGTCTGCATTATTAGAATCAGAACAGCCATATTCAACGAGGGACTTGTTTGTGATGTCACACATCGGAACTGCTTTTCTTCGGCCAGAACCTCTACCACCGGAAATCGTTGCATTCTGGGTAATTGGGTCAATGTCGTATGCGGATTGATCTTGTAAGAAGTAAGGAAGGGCGCACATGATTCCACAGATACCGAATAGATTTGTACTCCAGCCTAAGACTCGAGGTATGTGAAACTGAAATATCAAAGATATAGATAAACATTAAGTAGCTACTCTTCTGAGGAATGTAATCTGTGAATTTATCCCTTTCAGCCGCCATAGGCGAAAAGGAATTTTTGCGGACGGCATTGATCAAGATCAGATTGCAAAGAATGTGCCGTATGATCTTAGATCTACGCCGTCCGCTTCTTTATTGGAGTCTTAAAATTCTATCTGATGGTGGATCCATATTGTCCGCTTGCTTAGTCAAGCGTACAAGATAAAATTCTTTATTGTGAAGATGACATCTTATTGTGCGGTCGGTACAAATGTTACAAAAATTAATTTCAAAACTAGGTTCAGTGCTGCCAGGTCACTCTATCTTTTGTTTACTTTTTTCCTGATTTTAAAATTATTTTTTCTGCCAGCGACTAACGCTTGGAACGACCATACAATAACAAACTGACATCTTAACAATATCTTCCATACTTTTGAATGGTATAATTCAAAATTAAATGAGCCGTGCTCTGGCAAAAGGGGGCTTAATACATCTCCGCGATGCATTATACGAAGCAAGTCATCCCATGATTATGGATCCATAAAATCCATTTTGTCCAACAGCCGACTGAATCATGAGGTACATTGGTCGTTTAACATGCAGAAAATTTACCAAAAGCAAAAAAAAAAAAAGTTTCGGCGCTGACTGCACAGGCTGACATGGGGCGACACTGTTTTGCAGATGCATTAAACCCCTTTTCACAGAGCATTGTTCATATTATAATGACAGCGTAGATCATGATGAGACTGCACAGAGCGTGCAGTCTAATCCTGGATCTAAACTGTCCGATAAGGAGATATTTCTCCCCCCCCCCCCCCCCAAAAAAAAAAAAAAACTTCGAAATATCAACATTTGGGTCTTTACTTTGGGTCTTGACTTGAAAATATCATTTAACCCTTATACTGCTGAATAAAAAAATGAAAATCTCAAGCCGATAGTATAAGCCCAAAACTTTCCTGTTTCAAACGGATTTTTGGAGGAACGATACCTCCTTATCGAACAGTGTAGATCAAAGATAAGTTCTGTGCAGTCTGATTTCAATCTACGCTGGCCTCAAAAGGTCAGTGAGTCGCGATAAGCAGCCTAGGGGTTAAGTCATTCAGCAGGATAAGGGTTAAGAATGACATACGACCGTCACGACATTTACCTTGCTAGCAAAGTATCCACAGAAAAGGGCGAAGATCAGGTAACCTATATCGTTACAACTCATGAGAACTCCTGTTTCTGCACTGCTGAACCCAAACTGCTTTTCTAACATAGAAACCTGGCGTAGAAATATATGACATGGTGAAACGGTTGGCTTTACCGGTGCACAAATAAGTGAGCTATTACGGTGATATTTAAAAAAGTGAAATACTGTTAAAAGCGGCCTTAAACACATTAAAATCAGTTTAAATTTAACAAGACGTGCGTGACTGATGCCCCCGGAAACACATATGACCTTGCTGTGACCTTGACCTTTACCCTACGGACATGACCCAAAATTGCGCATCACACATCGTCTCAATGTGGTGAACTTTTCTTCGAAGTTGTTCTGAAATTAAGTAAGAAGGAAAAAAAGTTATAGCCCGGACACGAAAACGGCTACCCCAACACATTTGACCTTGCTGTGACATTGACATTTAACCCAAGGACATGACTCTTGCACATGACCCGTCGTCTTTATATAGTTAACAATTTCGCAAAGTTATACTGAAATTCATTCATAAAAAAAAGTTACAGGCCGGACACGAATACTATACCCCAACAACATATGACCTTGCTGTGCCCTTGACCTTTAATCTATGGACATATCACTTGTGCATGACACATTATCTTAACGTGGTTAACATTTAGGCAAAGTTATTTTGAAATGAGATCCAAGGGAAAAAAGTTATTGCCCGGACACAAAAAACGACCTCCAACACATTTGATCTTGCTGTGACATTGACCTTTAATCCACGGACATGACTCTTGCGCATGACACATCATCTTCATTTTGTTAACAATTCTGTAACAAGTCACACTGAAAATCATTCATAGTTAAAAATGTTACAGGCTGGACACGAATCCTACCCCAACACATTTGACCTTGCTGTGACCTTGACCTTTTACCCTATAGACATATTACTTGCCCATGACACACCGTGTCAATGTGGTAAACATTTGTGGTTAACATTTGTGCCAAGTACTATTGAAATTGAACAGGGAAAAAAACTTATGGCCCAGATACGAAAAATGACTACCCCCCCCCCACACACACACACACGCCCCAAACACATGTGACCTTGACCTTCACTTCACGGACATGACTTTTGTGCATGACACATTGTCTTTATGTGGTTAACAATTCTGTAAAGTAATACTAAAATTCATTCATAATTTAAAAAAGTTACAGGCCGGACACGAATACTACTCCCCAAAACACAGTTGACCTTGTTGTGACCTTGACCTTTAATCTGTGGACATATCTCTTGCGCATGACACATAGTCTTGATGTGGTTAATATTTGAAATTGAACGACAGGGGAAAAAGTTATAGTCCGGACACGAAAGTGGACGGACGGACGGAAGGACAAAACAAAAACTATATGCCCCCCCCCCTCCAATTTTTTTCGGGGACATAAAAATACTGCAAAGAAAATGACGAATAGAAGAAAGGAAAAACCTTACGTGGAAAAAAATGTTTGGGAGATGAAAAGAGAGAGGGACAGACAGACAGACAGATCAAATCAGATAAACAACAATAACGAGCGTAGTCTTCAATACTTCTTACTTCCATGAGTGGAATTTTTTTCAAGTTTAATTAGGGCACGTTTATATGGTGGCATATTTCTGCCGCGAGATACGAGATAGCTATTGCGATAATTTAAAAGAATTATCGTGATAGAACAAAGTTTCCTGGAAATATTATCTAGATAAAAAAAATGTTCACGATAAAAATATCGCGATAATTCTAACTGTTATCATGATTATTTTTGCTTTCGTGCCCATAACTGTCATTCACGGTATCTATAATTAGATACTGTTTCGGAACATCTTCGTCTTCAACCTCGTGAATTCTGCTTGTCCCTAAATGGTTTTAAAGTTGTTCGTAGGAGGCATTTCGAGTCGTCTTTGTGATTTTACAGACTTCTGTTCATTTCCAGTCTTCTCAAAATTTACCAATTAAGGTATAATTGTTAATGACTCGAATTTTTACTTACTGCAATCTTGTGAAGTCAAAAACTACCGAGTTCATCCAAATGATAAAATTTGCTATTTATAGATATCGAGAAACAGATAGAACTATCACGATAATTTTATCTCGAATGTCATCTCCGTGCACAATTGAAAAATTTTGCGATAAAATATTAAGTTTATCGTGATATTTTTTTCAGGAAACTTTTCACTATCTCGAAAAAGTTTCCAGGAAACTTTTATTTATCGTGATAGTTTTCTAAAATTATCATGATAGCTATCTCGTATCTCGTGGCAGAAATATGCCACCATACGTTTAGACTTACTACAGGGACCACGAGTAATCAAAAATCGATGGCATGATATATATATATGCAGTAAAGTCAAATACAACCATCTACACAAACGGAGCCAAACTTTCATTGCGTCGCATTGTAAATATGTAATTTAAGCCTTCATTTTTCATTTGTTATTCTCGTTATGGGTTAGTTAACGTTTTTGCTCTTCTTAGGCCCTGTGTATGTCTCGATTATTTCACGCTGTCTCGCGTGACTTGTTCATTTTCAGACCAAACATGCACAAGAGTGCTCTAAGGGAGATAACTCTATCAGTAGGTCGATAATGAGTATTGCTACCTTACAACTATTTTTCTATTTAATCAAATTAATGGTAAAAAGAGTCAGGTAAATGAATGAAATGGACAGAAAAACAGACAGATGGCCGTCATATGGAAGGTTAGCCGGACGGTTGGACAAATAAAAGATAAATTGGAAAACGGAGACATCCACTGGCACACATTTGATGGTGATGACGATAATGATTATGATGATGATGATTTTTTTACCTGTGAGTTCACATATACAGAAAGACTCGATGTTAGAAGACCAGATACGCTGTAGATTCCAACGAATGCACCGATCCTTGCAAATACCTAAACAATGAAGTAAAATGCAAATATTTTACGTTGAAACATGATTGCACATACCATAAGCACTAAGTCAGACCTTTCTCAAAGACCATCGTATTTAGTTACCCACTGTTATAAAGGATCACTGATTTAATTATTAGTGCCTTCATTACAAATTTAATTGATCTTTCCTATAGAGACCAGCGGTATTTAGGAACATAATGTTTAACTCTTTACCAAAGGACAATTTTTGTACTCGAGCAAACTGAAAGCATTTGCAGACGACAAAATGAATGTAGCTCTAGTGATGTTTTTTGGCTTTGATAGGGTAGAAAGCATTGTGGGAAAAGGAGAAAATGCTGGTTACCAGCACTTTCTCCTTTTCCCACAATATTTTCAAAAGGCTTCTTCCTCAGGGTCGTTAAAACTCGGGATTGTGTGGTAAAGAGTTAAGCAATCTACGTTTTAAACCATTTAGGAAATGACAAGGTTTTAGACTTGTCCAGATTGGCTAAATGCAGACGACAGATGTGCATCAAATGATATAATTTGTGTTCAGAAGGGTAGAAAACATTGTGGGAAAAGGATAAAATGCTCTTAATCAGCATTTTATCCTTTTTCAACAATGTTTTCAAAATCCTTATTCCTCAAGGCAGCTAAAACTCGGAATCGTTTGGTAAACGGGTAATGTAAGACACAACTACAGGCTTGTCTATATAAAATTATAACCCTTATCCTGCTAAATAAGTGAAATGAATTTTCAAAACGGTAGTGAAAACCCGAATAATGCAATTTCAAACTTATCTGACAGTGTAGATCCAAGATCAGACTGTACGTTCTGTGCAGTCTGATCTTGATCTACACCTGGCCGTAAAAGGTCAGTGAGTCGAGCTTAGCAGCCTAAGGATTAAAGCATCACAGACGACAAATTAAATATAGCTCAAATAATCGCCTTGTTTCTTCTTCCTCTTCTTCTTCTTCTTCTTCTACTTCCTCCTCCTCTTCTGTAGAGAGTAAGAATATTTTTGGAAAGTTTTAAAAGGAGAAAATGCTGATTGCCAGTATTGTCTCCTTTTCAAATAATTTCCCCACAAAAGCCTCTCATCCTCAGTCATAAAATCACGTGATCATTTGATAACGGATAAAGAATCCCGTTTCTATTTATGCTTGAATTCAGTTTTATGATAATTTATGTTGTGAACGTTTTATCTATTAAAATGTTCTATTCTGGTCTGTTTACCTGGAGAAAGCGAGGCTTGAACACATATAGCCCACATTTCGTGTTGGGATCGTCCTCATAGCGCTGCTCCGCGCTGCCATTTTGTATTTGCAATTCCTGCGTTGTGGGTTTGTAAGGGTTTTCATCCGTCATGCCTAGAATATATCAGAGATTTTAAACGAACATGAAAACTGGATTTTGCCCGTTAAAAGATGAAGATGGGGATAGGGGGAATAAAGTTGATATTTTGTAAGTAAAAAAAAAACAAACGAACGCGACTAGTAAGTTGGTAGAAAAATACTGCGAAAATATGTTTAATCTACTAAATATTCCTAAGGGAATGCATTATACACAATTTTAAAGCAAAATAAAGTAGAAATTATAGTAAACATTTTAAAATTGTGTACTGCGAAAATAGTTCGCGTCCGCTGGGATGAGGACCCATGGCCTTTAAAACCTCAACTCGGAAGCTCTACCGACCGAGCTACCCGGGCAACTGGTACTCTACCGTGTTCAAATGGATTTGGGCCATGCTCTATGAGAAGGGGGTTTAATGTATCTGCAAAAAGTATCGATACAGGTCAGCCTGCGCAGTCCGCGCAGGCTGGCCTGAGGCGAAACTTTCTGCTATTGGTGAATTTTCTGCATGTCTAATGATCAGTCTACCACATTATTAAGTCGGTTGTGAGAAAAAATGGATTTTATGAATCCATAATTATATGACAGACAGACAGAATGATGACATGCTTGGTATAATGCATTACGGAGATGCATTAAACCCCTTTGGCCACAGCGTGGCTCATTTATCCCGTTACTAACGCAACAGTAAATTTTACAGAAAATCGAACTCTGGATTCGCCAAAACTCCCTCAGAGGGTGTATGAAAGTCATAGCAATGGGATTCATTCCATTCCAATCTCTAAACATTGTTTCGACTGTGGGAAAGCAGCTAGTGGCTTTCGACAAGTGTTGTTTGTAGCAGTGGCTAACTCTCTACCAGACGACAACTGTGTAGACTCGTCGATCTTGACAGCATTTGCAGACAAGATATTAGATATGGCTGCAATGATGTAATTTGTTTCAGAAAGAATAATAAACTTTGTGGTAAAAGGAGAAAATGCTGGTGAGAAACGCATCGATATTCAGAATCATTAAAATACTGGAATACTAGGTTAAGGATAATAGAAACTCCAGGAACGCATGGATGGATGGCTGAACTGGCTGCCGTAATATAGCTGAAGTTCTGTTGAAAATGACACTGAATACCAAACAGATACACAAACAAACAACCATACCTGATTGTCGAACTAAAATATCAGAGGTCCCTTTAGTCGAAAACCGTGTACCCCAACAACAACAAGTGAGACCCGTTAAATATCTAACTAGCTTATATAAAATGGTACTACACGAGGCTGCAAGCCTCTCGGCCGTGTAGTGATAGGTGTCGAAATCTGGAATATAATCATCTAATCTTAATTATGCGTACCCACAGACAAGACGCGACCTAAATTTCACCTTCGTTCTAAATCGTTGCCATTCGCTGGTAGAAAGCAATATAAATCGTGTATAATACGAACGACTAGACCGCTGACTTGACCGTGTCACGTGACAGCATTAGCATTTCGGCCGATATGGGTTTCTAATCACCGACCCCCTTTTAAACCTACAATCCCCCATTTATAACTTAGTAAACTCACTGATCAGGGCTGAAGTTCAGTTTACGTCTGTTCGGGTTTAGGGTGGAGGGGGCTTGCAATAAATTTGGTAGCGATTTTCCATAGTTGGTTAATAGCTGTGTATCCCCATCCCCGTGCTTAGGGTCGCTATAAAGCTAAAACGCTACACATCTGCCTCTACTCAAGGTAATACACGCGGCCCTTTGGTATTTTAAAGTTTTTACCAGTCGACAAAATTTGAGACCTATCCAAATTGAAAGCTCTCGCAAACGAAAAATTAAAAGGGGTTAAATGATGGAATTCGTAGTTTACAGGGTTTTAATATTGCAGAAAAAGAAGAAAATACTGGATACCAGCATTTTCTCTTTTTGCCAAATGTAATTTTCTATTGGGTTGTTAAAACCCTAGATTGTTTGGTAAAAAGTTGAATGATGTACATCCAGAATAGAAAATTCACCACCTTAAATTGATGTAAGTGAGCCAACTTGGCGAATAATACGCAAATGCGACTGGGTCGGCCGATCAAATTGTACACGAGTTTTGTCCCACGTGACACAGATTTCGTAATTTCATTGACCATTTGGCCATGCTCTGGTAAAAGGGATTTAATGCATTTCTGCGATGCATGATACCAAGCAGGTCATCGCATAATTATGGATCCATAACAATCGACTCAAACATTAGGTACATTGTCCTTTGACATGCAGAATATTGACCAATATTAAAAAGTTTTGAACCGAGGTAAACAAGCTGACCTGGGTCGATACTCTTGGGTGATGCATTAAGCTCCCTTTTCTCAGATCATTCATGATGATTCAGATGATTCATTTATTTCTTTTAACCTGCAGAAATATCGTGCTATATATAACTAAACTGTGAAGACGCTGGGCCTTTTTTGTAGTTGCGTTACGGGCTACGGCTAAAATGTTCAGTGTGTATATAAGCATTTTTGTTCAGGACCTCGGGGGCAGGTCGAAATTTGATCCCTTCTAACAGGGATGGATACCGCACTGACTCAGCCTAGTCCTGCCGAAACTTAAATAGTACACGAAATAGTGAGATACCGGAATGACATCACTAAAAGCGGCATTCGACATGCTTCCTTTTTCAAATTTGGCGGAAGACCGGGGTTGGTCCTGACAGAAAACATGCGATTTAAATTCAACGGCTGTGCTGTCACCGCAAGTTTCTCGCAGACATCGCATTAAGGTCAGTATATCTGTAAAAATACTTGGGGCATATCATGGCGGCTGAAAGACTTTTTCGGGACTGCCCTGGGAAGAAGGCTTAAATGGAGGTCCGTATGTCTGTAAAGTACTTCGGACATATAAAGGCTGCCGAAGGCCTTAATGAGACTTGACGAGGCTGCAGTGTGATCGCTACGAGAAGTTGCCTCAATATCCGGGTAATTTTGCAGGAGCATTTTGAACTCGAACGAAAACTGTACCCTACTTGTCTGATGCGCCATTTGAATGCCCATCTACTCTACCTTCCCCTGGCACTCCATCTACAATATTTTTAAGATCAGGGGCCAAATACATGTACTTATTATCGCCAGCCCGATAGAATTATCTCTGTTTGAGCGCTCTTGTGAATATATGGTAAGAAAATGAACAAGTCTCGCGAGACAGCGCGATAATATCGGGACCTACAAGGTACCGGTAACGTAGCCAAATCGTTAACATTACACATAACGGGAAAAGAAAATGAGAAATGAAAGTCCTACTGCTTAGGCTGCTAAGCGCCAGTCAGGGACCTTTCGTGGACAGTGTAGATCTAGATCAGACTCCACAGAACATGCAGTCTGATCTTGGATCTACACTCCCCTATAAGGAGATATTTTTCCACTCAAAAAAAGCAAACTTTGGGTTTGTACTATCGGCTTGAAAAGTTTCATTTATCTTATTTAGCAGTTTCAGGGTTGACACTTAGACTGCTAAGCGCGACTCACTGACCTTTTGCGAACAGTGTAGATCAAGATCAGATTGCACAGAATGTGCAGTCTGATCTTGTATCTACACTCTCCGATAAGGAGATATTTTCTCTCCAAAAATAATTGTGAAACAACATTGTTAGGGTTTTTGCCATCGGATTGAACATTTTATTTAATTCATTTAGCAGGACAAGGGTTAGTACACTTAATAGACACTGCATGGCAATGAAATTTGTCTCCTTTAGTACAGGTGGCTGCATTTGATTGTACTTCATACATGTATATGATGCCATTGATTTTTGTGAACTTACGCGTTGTCCCGGTAGGTCTAAACGCGCCTTTAACCCTTTCCCAAATGACAAATTTTGGACTAGCCCAAATTGAAAGATTTTGCAGACGACAATTTTAAATTTGATGAAAATGGCAGAAGGGTCTCAAAACGGGTAGAAAACACTGTGGGAAAAGGAGAAATTGCTCGTTACGTTTTCCCACAGTGTTTTCAAAAGACTTGTACTGCAGACACGTGAAAACCAGGGCTTGTTTGGGAAAGGGTTAACTTGCAGAGTTCCGCCAATGGAAATAAGGCGTATTTGAATTATATCCTTTTGTGTGTGTCCTTCTAGGCTTAATTCTAAGACAGAACGACACCTGTTTTATAAAAACCTAGACGATTTTTACCTCTTTAACGGATTTTTTGCCGGATCTCTCCAACAAAACAGCGAAAAGCACGTTCTGTGCAGTATAATCTTGAATCACAAGGCTCGTATTAGGTTAAAACAATACACGCGATATGTGAAACATCATTAATTTATTATTCTAATTACCATATATTTATACCGCTACACGTGTATGCCTTAACCCTTTACCACACAATCCCAACTTTGAAGAAGCCTTTTGAAATTATTGTTGGGATAGGAGAAAATACTGGTAACCAGCCTATACTCCTTTTCCTATAATGCTATCTATCCTTAGAAGAACAGAGGGCAATTTCTGAGTCATGTTCGTTATATCATCTGCAAATGGTATCAAATCGGGTAAGTTTAAAATTTTGTTTAGTCTTCACCACACTACAAAATTTTAGACTTCTCCAAATTCAAAGTGTTTGCAGACGACAAAATAAATATGGCTCAAATGATGGAATTTGTCTCTTAAAGGTCATAATACATTGTGGGAAAACGAAAACTTGAATGCATGTTACTAGTATCTTCTTTTCCCACAATGTTTTCAAAATGATTTAATTTCAGGGTCTTTAAAACTCAGGATTGTTTGGTAGAGAGTTAACAGGTCAATTTCGAGTTTTAACGACCCTCAGGAAAAAAGACTTTCGAAGACATTCTTTTTGTTTTAAACCAGGAGAAAATGCTGGTAACCAGCTTACAGATTTTTCTCCTTCCAACAATGTTTTCTTCCCTATCAAAGACACGTCCAACTATCTAAGTCACACTGAATTTCATCGTCCGCAATAGCTTTCAAAATAAACAGGTTAAAAAATTGTTTGCTGGTAAAGAGTCTAGCAAGGCACATAAACAAAACGAACAAATTTAAGTCAAGAAATGCACTCCAAACATTGCAATGAGGTGCAGCTTTAAACAAAAAATATAAGCCGTGCATTGTCAATAGGGGCATAATGTATCTGCACAAAGTATCGATGCATGTCAGCCTGCGCAATCCGCGCAGGCTGACATGGATCGAAACCTTTTGTCAGTTAAATTCTCTGCTTGTCCAAGGATGTCCAATTGGGTGTTAGACAAATTGGATGATATGGATCCATAATTATGTTCTGGCTTGTTTCGAGGAGTTGTATTGAACCCCCCTTTACCAAAGCATAGCTTATATATAAAGAGAGCCGAAAGCGTAGATCAAGACCAGACTAAACGTTTTGTGCCGTCTGATCTTGGGTCTACACTATTTGCAAGAACAGCTGAACTTGTTTTGGCCGTTTAAAGGATGAACTCTTTACCAGGCTGCAAAGTTGAAGACTGGTCCATTTTGAACGCAGCTGCAAACAAATAGAATATGACTCAAATGGTGATATTTGTATTCAAATATGATTGAAATACATTATGGGGAAAATAAGAAAATGCCATTTCTCCTCTCGCCACGATGTTTTCAAAGGCTTTATCCTTCAGGTTCGTTGAAAGGCCGCATTATGTGCGAAAGGCTTTTGTAGGCTGAGACACAATCGTTAACGTCACGTAGCCCACTGCAGAACCGGTTTAGATGCACTGGCTTTATTTTGTTTGTTTGGTGCTTTACATCATTGGAAAGGTCATCAGACCTCTCCAGCAGTGGTGAGTTTAAAAGGCAGACTGCCTCATAAATTGCTGTTTAAATCCAGTCTTTTTGCGAAATTGTTCTGATACACAGTCTGTTTCGTCATGGTTTTATAAATAACCCGAAATCAAAAAACTGAAATAGGAAATCTATTGACCTGGTTTGTTTTTATATGACGAATTCCAAAGAAAAAAAAAAATGTTTTACTGATTTGATCGCCAATTACTTCTCCAATAATTGTAAATTTCCATTAAACAAATAAATCTAAGTAAAAAGAAGGGGAAAAAAGAACTTCGTTCAAAAAAAGAGGAAAAATACCGCGGGAAAAGATCACGCAACTTGAAAACGCGGGAAGAAGGTCATGTGACTGGCATGTAATGCTTAAGAGGTTTCTACGCAGCGGTAATAATTTAATGCCTTAAGGCAACTAAGTAGTTGTTTGTTTACATGTACCAAAATATGTTGAAATTAAAAGTAATAAACTAGATCTATTTGAAAACATTGATGCTGACCTCTCCTGGATTCTTTTTCAAAGAAGGCAACTTGTATTCAACATTATTTCAGTACTATCGCGGCGACCAGTGCACCTATCCATGCAGCTTGGCTTTCCCGGCGCTTCTTTTACCAGTATGTACTTCGCAAAACTGTCTTTCTAAGGCACTGGCTGCTTTCACACATAAACATGGTATAAACGGTGTAAAGCGGTGAGAGTTGAATGAATACTGTCACAATGACTGTCATCGATCCAGACAGAATTAGACCAAGCCGGGGAATAAAACCAGCGACCTCCTGGGTTTTTAGGCCCTCTAGGATACCAACGGAGCAACTAGACTCGGCGAATGCACTTAAATATTAACCGTTTGCCTCACGGTTTTTAACGACTCTGAGGAAGAAGGCTTTTGAAAACATTGTAGGAAAAGGAGAAAATGCTGGTATCCAGCATTTTCTCCTTTTCCCACAATGTTTTCCACCCTATCAAAGAGAAGTTCCATTACTTGAGTCATATTTGATTTGTCGTCTGCAAATACTTTCAGTTTGGACAAGTCGAGTTTTTTTTTTTTTCTTTCTTGTCGTTTGGTAAGGAGCTAACCGCTAGGGCACCGGATAAACCGAATAGACACCCTCGGTGTAGAAATAAGATCCAAATAATTGCAATTTCAGACTTGCTCTTGTCCATTATGTCCGGCTGAAATGTTTCCGTGGATTGCTGATTGTCATTGCGACGGGATTTCTTTCTTTTCTCACCGCTGCGGTTTGTTTCGACGATGAGAAGATCCATGTGGGAAAGAGGCAGTGGCTGGAAAGAATATGCAGTGCGAAGTTCCAGTACAAAAAAAGCCCTGGAAAGCATGTATAGGTGTACTGGCCGCTGCGGTGTAAGTGAAATAATGTTGAAAATGGCGTTAAAATGTATGTATGTATGTATGTATCACATTTCACGGAACACCAAAATTTTCATTGCTCGATTTTCGCAAACCGTTACTGAAAATAACACACTAGTGCATCGCCTCTTTATCGAATATAATAACACTGTTATATATGATATCAAGGCGATGTAATTTTTAGGAACGGTATACAATGATCTATTGAGTCGCTGGCAGAAAAATGAATTTCAAACTGGGTAAAAGGTTGCGAGGTGTCTCTGTCTTTTGTTTCCTTTCTACCTAGTTTTAAATTTGAATTTTGAGCTGTACGGAGATTTCACCCAATTTCTTTTTTTGCTGTCGTCTTCCGTACCCCGATGCAACCCGTCAAAAACTAAAATCGCACTGGGAACAGTTATCAGCACTTAGACTTCAGTTTGCACGCTGTTTTTGTCGTATTCTTACATGATGTTCCATGACGGTAGAAAAAGCCCTGCTGTTGATCCTTTGTCACTCAATCCCGTGTTTTAAGGATCCAAAGGAAGAAGGCTTTTGAAAACATTGTGGGAAAGGAGAAAATGCTGAAAACCAGCATTTTCTCCTTCTCCCACAATGTTTTCTTCCCTATCGAAAACAATTGCCATCATTTGAGCCACACAAATTCGCCGTCTGCAAATGCTTTGAATTTGGACATTTTGAACTTTGTCGTCTGGTATAGAGTTAATTCATGCGTTGTGCAGTTTTCTTTCATTGTGTAGCGCAATATATGTAGACACATTTTAGTGTATTTCGTGCCGTTCCAAATGACGCTGGGTGAGTCTCGAGTATGTTCACTCGTCACAACTCGGCTGATTCCCAACTACATCATCTGAAC
The DNA here is from genome assembly GCA_945859785.2 of Tridacna gigas. Lineage (NCBI taxonomy): Eukaryota > Metazoa > Mollusca > Bivalvia > Cardiida > Cardiidae > Tridacna > Tridacna gigas. Next base: position 44,454,196 of record OX244028.2, on the reverse strand, counting down.
TCGTCGGTTTCAAAGAGGATTCCATTTTGAAATACTGCCAGTCACATGATCTTAATCATGTGTGGCACTATCATTCCAGGGTGATAGCGGCGGTCCACTGACTTGTGACGGCAAACTAGCAGGCGTTACTTCCTGCGGTCTCTCCATCTCGCACATTTTTAGGGTCGTTTTAACACCCAGCGTTTATGTCCGAACTTCGTTTTTCTTCGATTGGATACGCGAGAAATGCGAACACTGTATCTAATATGTCACATTTTGTGATGGATCTGATTGTATCCCAAACAAGCATGACTTAACAGAAATAAAATTCCCAGCATTATTTGCTTTCTTTCTTTTTTTTTTGTCTATTTTGTTTATCATTTACCGAACAACCCTGTCCTCTAATGATCCTAAAGAAAAGGACTTTTTTTCAAAACACATTTGGAAAAGGCGAAAATTCTGGTAACCAGCAATATCTCCTTTCTCCACAATGTTTATGTCCTTCGAAATACATATTTCATTTTTTGAGTCAGATTTATTTTGTCGTCTACAAATGCTTTCAATTTGGACAAGTCTAAAAATTTTCTTGTTTGGTAATGGATTAAAAATATTAGCCAACGTTCCGGCAGTTGATTGATTGTATGGTGTCTCATGCCGTTTTCAACATTATTTCAGTTATATCGCAGCGGCCAGTGCACCTATCCATGCTTTCCTGCAGTTTCTATACTACCAGTACTTCGCACAATATTCTTCCCAAGCCACTTGCTGCTTTCCCAAATTATCATTGTCGAAACAATGATCAGCGATGAGAGAGGATTGAATCCTGTCGCAATCAGTATCATCAATCATTAAAAAGAAATTGGCCGGCATGATATTTGAACCAGCGATCCCCTATTCTCTAGTCCTGTATGCTATCGATTGCGCAACCGGGACTCGGTACTTTCAGGCAGACTGGTTTGGAAACTGTTGTTACAATGGGAGAAATTTCTCCTAACAGCTGAATAATAACCATACACAGATACAAATGCAGTCCATGATGCAATACGTCTTATGTCCATCAGTGGAACTCTTTTTAGACTAGCGAAGCTAGTCTATAGGCATCAAGATTGACCTAGAGTCAAGTAAAGAAAAAAAACTGCAGGTCCCAAATACTGCCTCACAGAAAAATACTTCTTTCTGTTATAAATCTTAATTCTGTTATATATGACAATTTTGACAAAAACCACTAAATCTCTACCACTCCAATTTGAACATGTCGTCTTACAAAGTAATAAACTGAACAAGATGTCATTTACAAGGTACAAGATCTTTGCTTATATGTTAATTAAGTGACCTATGCAAAGCAGAGAATCACTTTTTCCTACACCACTGTAACATTATGAATGAATCTATTAATAGATACACATAGGTAACTTGTGGCAAATTCCAGTTACATTAACCCTCACTGGACAGGGAACCCTTGTCATTCCTTCAGTCATTTATTATTTAGATCATTGTGTACAGTTAAACTGTTATGTTAAACTGTTATTCTAGTCTTGAATATTAACCATTTACCAAACAATTCCAAGTTTTAACGATACTGGGGAAAAATCCCTTTGAAAACATTGCGGGAAAAGGAGAAAATGCTGGTAACCATCATTTTTCTCCTTTACCCACATTGTTTTCTACCCTTTTGGAATCAGGTTTCATCAGTTCGGCCACTTTTAATTTATGGTCTGCAACAGCTTTGAATTTGGACTGTCATAAAATTTTTCGTTTTGTAAAGAGAGTTAAATAGTTAATTACATCTTGTGCTATTGGATATTGACTAATTGATTGCATTGTGTTTAACGCCGTTTTAAACATTATTTCAGTGATATTGCGGCGACCAGAGCGCCTATCCAAGCTTTCCTGGAGTTTCTTTCACCAGCACTACTGCGACTCAATGACGTTTTACGGACAGTGTGGATTAAGATCAGACTGTGCAGAGCATGCAGTCTGATCTTGGATCCACACTGTCAGATAAGAGGATATATTATTTTCTCCAAAATGTAACTTTGAAATAGGAATATTCAGGTGTTTACCATCGGCTTGAACGTTTCGTTTAGCCATGATTTTTAGCAGGATAAGGGTTAAACTTAAACTGGATTACAGTTAACCAATAGCACGCATAGCCCCAGCAGTTCAGTCGATAGTGTACAGGACTTGGGAACAGGAGGTCGCTGGTCCCATCCCCAACTCGGTAAATTTCTTTCTGAGAACTGACGATAGTCATTGTGACAGGATTCATTTCTCTCTCACGTTTCGACGATGGTTATAATATAAATGTGGGAAAGCAGCCAGTGGCTTGGAAAGAATATTGTGCGGAGTACTGGTAAAAGAAACTCCAGGAAAGCATGGATATGTGCACTGTCCACTGCTAAATAACTGAAATAATGTTGAAAACAGGGTTAAGCACCATACAAACAATCAATCAAATTCGCTAGTCTGTCAGTACTTTCAGTACTTTGATTAAGTTAATGGCATATTTAGACCCTATATACCGGGACCACGCGTAAACAAAAATTGATGGCATGATATATGAAGTACAAACGCACGCAATCATCTGTACTAAGGGAGGGACATTACATTGCGATGCGGTGTCTCATAAGTACATTAAGGGTTTCATTTCTCATCGACAACAAAGATATGTATGTGTGTGAATAAACAATTCATTCGATAACAAAAACATTAACAAAGAAAAATATCCAATGACTGAACAATGATACCGAATATTGCAACGTTGACACCCTATACCCAGCCTAGTCCAGCTGAAACCCAGGCTGGGTTATGATTGGATTCTGAGATGCTGAGTTGGCGGTTTTTTTCTTTCTTTCTTTCTTTCTTCATTTATTTATATATTTATTAAACATCTCTATTAGTAACAAGAATAGAAGAGAGGAGAGGAAGCAAAATACTAGTAAGAAGGCATCAAACCTGCTAGGTGAGACCATAGCGAAGTGTTAATCGAAAGAAGCTATTGAGGCAATATTCTCAACTTCTTAACAGGGTACTGCTGAGGCATGAAGTAGTGAAACTTACTGAATTGTGTTTCCAAGTTCACCAAGATTGGACCATCAAGGTCTGACGTGCTGTGCTAAGTTCTGTGACTTTTACTACCTTCCACACGATTTCCCCGTTTACCAAGCTCTCTCAAGATTAACATTAAATCGGCGCAATCTTGGCAAATTTTTTACAAGTCAGATGCGCTAACCACTGAGCTACTTGGCCGGACAGGTTTCTTGCAAGAATTACGCAAAAGTTTGTAGGAATGTGAATTAATCGACAATGCCCATCCATTGTATGGGATCGTATTCAAATAAGTATGATGATATCATATTTGATATCATAAAAGTAGACAGAGTAACATACTGCAATATTCATAATTTGAACGCCAAATTTGCACCTTTTTATCGCATTTAATTGTCCAGTGTCTTTAGTGGTATCTGTCTGTGTTTAACAAAAAAATTGAAGTCGAAGAACTAAATTCTAAAAAAGCCCCTTTAACAACGAAAATCTTTTGGAAGCTCAGCAGAGCAGGGGTATGTGTTAGAGTCCATTTCTAGGGTAGCATTTCCCGTTAATTCTCATTAAAATGTCGACAAGCTTGTGTGTGTTGGCAGGTGTTCTTGATGAGGGAATGTAACAAACAGAAACTAAGAGTTATGATATACAGCTTTGTTGCCTCCAACTATGTACAGCAATGTTCTGTTAGTCAGACGTAACATGTTCCAATCCCGTATCAGCAAACATTTCCCCCCTTTACCACACAATCCAAAGTTTTAACTACCCTGCGGAATAAAGCTTTTGAAACCATTGTGAGAAAACAAAATGCTGGTTACTAAAATTTTTTCTGCAATGTTTTCTATCCTTTCAAGGACAAAAGCTATTATGTGAACTAAATTCTGCAACATCCCAGGCATGGACTACTTGTAAAAACAAGGAAAATACATGAAAAAGTAACCTGTCAGTCTGATATGACTAAAATAATTTTGAAAGAAGAGTAAAACACTAACTGGTCAATCCAAAAAAGTCCTGGTATCAAAATGGATAAGGCCAAAAGAGGCTAGTTAAAGACCATGATCCTTATCATTATCATTATCTGAAATCTGTATTTAAATTGAATTCATATCTATTTAGTCATAGTTTCACAACATAGTATTTCTGTTTCTTATTTAAACTTATGAACAACACGTTTAACTTGCATGGATCAAGGAAGAAAGTGAATATTGAGAATTTTCAGAGATTTAAGTTTGTAGATCTCAATCTTTGTAAATATTTGTGTGAATGAAGTAATATGTTGCTTTCCAGATCAATTCAGCTTACTGTCACTAATATCTTTTCATAGTAATGTTTCAACCAGTGCTAGTCTCTGGCTACGGTGTGCCTGGATCAAAAATACTCCTACATGACTCTTAGTGCAATCAGGGGTTGAAAATGGATTTCCAGATAACAAACCCTTTGCGTTGACCAAATAGCTGCAGTCTGCACTCTGCAGATCACTCTAGGGATACGATACAGACTCCCACAAAAATAAATCTGCAGAAAAAAAATATGTCAGTGGCTCTCAAGTCCTTGCCGTTTCTTTGCCAGAAATCTACTCTTAACAACGAATTTACCATACTGGTGTGTTTTTTGATGACTATGCAGCTGATGGATTTACTGGGGTGAAATAACTGAAATTTGTTGGAAGCAGTTTAAACCAGGAATGTTAAAGAGGCGTAACACCAGATTGTGCTTTGAAAAGCTTTTTTTAAAAAATCTGTACTAAATTCATACGCAATATCATCTGCAAAAAGAGGCATTTTTAAAAATGAAACATGAACAAAATATTCATTGGCAAGAGCGCAAAAAATCTTTAAAGAAAAGATCGATTGGCTCATCCGAAATCGTTCAGCTCCTTACTATTTCCCGTAACGTTTATTTATGTATTCGGAAATATCCGTACCTCGTACAAATACGGAAAAGCTCGAATTCCTTCGTATTTGACTAGATCTCGCCAGAGTCTCGTCTGTTGACAGAAGCGGTGTTTCAGATCACGTCATTGTCAAGGTTGTCAGAAATCGTAGAGCAGAAACGCTCTTAGTACCAGTTTTTTACGTCACTTCTGTACGCCATATTTGAACTTGTAAAAGTCCACTTCCGGTCCACCACTTTTTCGAAGTCAACAGTTATGTACAGTTTTTGCCACCTTTTCTACCAATAAGACCTCGCTTACGCGAGGCGCTGCTCGCTATAAGGTAAAACAAGAAAAGTGCAGGGGGTACTTTAATTGTACTGATGTGGAAATTGGAGCCATTTTGGCCTTTGTTGTTTCCTGATGAAAGAATGAAAGCCAGTTCTGTGCATGAATTAATTGTCTACCAGCTCGATAAGCTGACAAAAACGGGGCTGGAAAGGAACGGAATTTTCAACGGAAGACCGTTTAAAATTCTCATTATTGGCTATAAATTTGGGTTTATAATTTCAATATTTTGTTTTATATTTTCTATCTCTAGAAGAAGACCTGAAGAAGTATGTGAATGGAGAGGTTGCAAAAAGTGTTCTGAATAGTTCGTGTTTTGGGACTCATCGGCGAAGATGGTAGAGTTACTGGTATTTTAAATGAGCGTTGTTTCTAGTGCCGAAAAAGAATGGGGAAATGAGAAGAGTTGTAAATTTGAAGCCTCTCAACAGTTATCCTAAAAAAAAAACCACCACTTTACAATGGACATCTCGGGCAAATTTCTAAACATTGTGACAAAAGGAGATAAGGCTCTAACATTTGATTTCAAGTATGCCAACTTCCAATTGAAAATATTCAGAAGCCATCGGAAGTACCTTCTTTTCTACTTCGAGAGAGTAGCTTATCAGTTCCGAGCTCCTTGCTTTGGTCCTACGAGTGCACCCCGAGTATTTACGAAGGTAATGTCGGTGGTAATAACATACCTTCGACAGTTAAAAATACGGCTAGCAAATTATCAGGAGGACTGGTTAGCCTTAAGAGAAACTCTAAATGAGTAGCTGCTAGACAGAATTGTTCCGACACAGCTGCTAACAAAGCTGGGAAGTCTGTGCGATTTCAAAAAGGCTTACTTTTTCCAGTGAAGGAACGTCAACTGAGTCTCAAATTGGCTGCTGTCAACATTCTGAAGGGTCATTGCACAGCAAAAGATTTCATGATTCTTCTGGGTATGATAGCATCTTGTCTGAAGCTTATTCTCAATGCAAGTTTTTTTCATGCAGCCAATCCCACTCCATCTCCTTCACCATCGGAGTCACCCTCGAATGAAACTGCAAATATTCAATCAAGTCCCCCAGTTAAGATTAGGTTTAAATTGGATCTATATGGATCGGAATATTGGCAAGTGCAGACCTTTTGTTAAAGAGTCTTATCGAGTTACACTGACCACAGATGCCAGTGGTACAGTGGCATGGGGTGGTCACATGAACAACATGATTTGTCAGGGCAGGTGGAACAAAATGCAAAAACTTACGCACATGAATTGTCTAGAGATGTTGGACTTCAACATTTCCCTTCCTCTTTGAAAACAGAAATTTGATAATCATGTCAGACAACAAAACAGTCTGCCAATACATCCATCGACAAGGGGGACACGAAATCGAGCCAGTTGTGCAGACTATCAATGGACTTGTGGAAATTAGCCCTTCAGAACAATATCAAATTGAAAGCTGTTTATATTTTGGGCAAGAAGAATGTTTTGGCGGATTCCTTGAATCGGGAGCAAATTCATGAATCAGAATGTTTTTTGAACAAGACAGTGGTGTCCAAATTGTTCAGCCAGTGGGGTCAACCTATAATCGACCACTTTGTTACATTTCAGAACAAGAAAACGCCACTGTTTTGTTCATGGACACCTTATCCACAAATATTTGCGATGGATGCACTGTACCTTTCATGGCAAAATCTGCAAGCGTATGCATTTCCATCATAGACAATTGCTAAATCTCTTGATAGCCAATCCAGTTCGACTACCATGCAGTCAGGATTTGTTGACTCAGTGTCGAGGTCGGGTATCTCACCCGAACCCAAAGCGCCTTCATCTGAATGAATGGCTGTTATCGACAGACGTATGTAATCAGAAGGCTTTCCTAAAAAAAAAACAAGAAATTTACTGCGTAAGTTACAGTAGAAGAGGTACTCAAAGGGACTATAGAAGCAAGTTCAGACAATTTGATTGCTGGAGTAGAGAGGGGGCGATTGATACGCATCTTGCCTCTGTAGCTAATAATGCTGATTTTCTGTCTTGCCTTTTCTATGAGAAGAGGTTAAAATACAGAATAATCAGTTGCTATAGGTCAATGTCGTCATCAGTTCTGGCTCCGGTACATAAAATTCCTGTCGGTCAACATCCGTGCATCATTAGATTTCTAAAAGGTATTTTTAATGAGGGGCCTCCGAGGGGCTCGTAAAAAGCTTGTACTGAGTGGAATCGTCTTCTCATTTTAGAATGCCTGAAAGAAACTCCATTTGAACCACTGAAGGATGCATCTTTACGACATCACACTTGGAAGACCTGTTTATTATTAGCCATCATTACCTTTAGAAGATGCAGTGATCTACAATCTCTTCAACTTGGTGAACAATTAGTGAATGTACAGATAAAAAAGAATAACTTTTGTCATGACTGATTTATCGAAGCAGAACAGACCTAGTCACTCAGATAGAATTAGAATTATTTTTATTCCAGCCTTACCAAAAATAAAAAAAAACAATTATCTGGATCCTTAAAGATGTTTATATCATTATCTCAAAAGGACATAAAAATCAAGAAATTTTTACGGGTTTACGGGGGATATATTACCCTAGATTGCTCTCGTATCACTACAAAGTGTACATTATTATTATCAACCACTAGATAAATAGATCTAATTTTTCAGAAAATTTTCCTTCCAACAAGATGCCCCCTAAAGGCAGCGGCAAGGGGAAGGACAAGGCGCCAGCCCCGAAGCGCAAGAGACCAGAGCCCCAGCCCCAGCGAGAACCCAGCAGCAGCAGCAGCGGCGACGAGATGGAGCCCGTGCCTACTCCCGATGTGTAGGAGGTATATGAAGAGGAAACCAGTAATAAGGGAACCGAACAGATCGACGAGAAGATATGCGAGTTCTTCGAACAGGACAGTTTCTACTATGGCCTGACGCACGAGTCCTATAAGGACAAAAAGAGGAGGGACAACACCCTGGCCGAATTTGCTTCGACGTTTGGCCCAGGCTGGACGGGAGACAAGATATGAAATAGGTTCAAAAGCTTGCGGACCGATTACGGCAAGATTAAAGCTCAACTCAAGAAAGGGAGAAGCGGATCCGGAGCCAAGAAATTGACGCAGAAACAACAGTGGAAGCTGAAGGCCTTCCAGTTCCTTGAGCCGTACAGCCGCAAGGGAGCCTGCAGCACCCAAGACACAGAGCTTGGAAGGGTAAGCATTAGCCAGGACAAGTTTTTTAGATATACATTAATTACTCGCGTTAAATTCTTCACATTGATAATTTTTTATCTCATTTTTATCTTGTGCTTATGCTTCCAGATGCCCACACAACCGGACGACGACGACGACATCCGCCACCCAGACGACACCCTAGTGACACCCAATACCTCAACACAAGCCGGCCCTTTTCAGCCGAAGCAGCAAGGAAAGAAACCCAAGGGGTCGTCGGAACTGGTGTCGGTGTGGAAGGAGGTTTTGCTAGCTGACCGTGCTCAGGAGGACAACATGAGAAAAACGGTGAGTTCCATTGTTTGCCTGGTGACCGATTTATTGTGGGTTCAGAGTTACACAATGTTCACTTTGACATTCATTATTTTTTATGCTGTTATACAGGTGCGATCTTATTGTTGGTTATTTCATACCAGTCGTCACTTTAAATCCAAGATTATTTCCATGATTTTAAAGCCAAATAAATAAATTTTCTTGGGATGAATAACATTGTCATTATTTCTACGTAATTCGCCCATACCAGTTAATCATATCAAGTATCCTACAATTTTTCTTTATTTTTAAAACACGCCGTTGTACTGTTTTACTGCTCTACTGTCTTTCCTGGTAACTTCACGTTTTATCTACTGCCCATGTAAAGTTACCAGTAAAGCAGTAATGGCAGTAATTACTGCTCTTACTTCTCTTACTGCCAACTTCACATACATTGTTGTGTACAGGTGCAGGACTTTGGGAAGACGCCGGATGCCAGGCAGGCTTGGGCTGCGTGGTTTGCCTCTGTTTGGCAGGACATCCCTCAAGAGCGGTTCAGGGAGTTCCAGCACGAGACATTCACAGTGTCCATGCGATACCTCCAGCAGTCTTCCCAACAGCAGCCCCAGAAACAGCCGATGTGGCAGCCCCTGCCGCCCCAGACCCAGCAACCAATGTGGCAGCCCCTCAACGCCCTAGCCCCAGCAGCAGCCTGGGCAGGGTCATCCCAGCCGCCGCAGCAGCAGCATCTGCAGCTTCCCCAGCAGCAGTACCGGTCGTACACACCCACCCAGGACGTACAGGGCTACGCTGTAAGTATCTATTTGCTTATTTTACTGTCATATGATACTTCGACATAATTATGTCTCCCCCATTTTTAAAATGGGGAGACATTGTTTTTGCTAGAGTTGTCTGTCCGTCCGTCCGTTTGTCTGTCACAAATTGCGTTCTTGAGTTGCAATTCTGTACAACCGCTGAAATTAACAGCATTGGATGGAATGAACTGTATATATCCGAAAAGCAATTAAACCGAATTTACAGGCCTAACACATTTTAAACCATTATGATAAACTCATCATAATTCTTAGAAAATGTATTTTGTGTTAGAAATATTCTGCACTCTTCTTGTTCCTCGTACATATCTAAAGCCTGCGACAAAATGTTGTCTGAGTCGTAGTCCGACATTTTCCGTGTTACTAGTGTATCGCCAGTATGTAAGTCGGATATCAACCTCGTACATCGGTCTGTCCGTGTAAGAAAGAGCTGGGCACGAGGTTCATGAGACACCTCGAGCGCTACGCTACGCGCTCGAGGTGTCTCATGAACCTCGTGCCCAGGTCTTTCTTAGACGGAAGGACTTCGTACTCGATCGATATCCTATACTTAAAACCATTACATCTGTATGTTTCCAGACTATCACCTTAAGTGAGATGGGCACCTCATCTGGTAACCTCAGGCCCAAGTCAGCCCCGCCGTCATCCAACATCATACAACAGGCCTTCAATGCAACAATGGGACTGACCGCCAGCACGCTCAGCCCGGTACTGACATGACATCACAGTACCAGCCTTCGTCACAGCCGTCATCTGCACAGCCACAGCCGGCGCAGCAGTCCGCAGATCCTGGCTCGTCGCTCAGCCTTTCCCTCGGCTTATCCTCTGGGCTGCAGGATTCCAGCTTGGAGTAACTGTTAGATAGCAACAACAACTAGGACCCCTGGAGTATTATGTATAATGTGTGTCTTTGGATTATTATGTGTGCCTTAGGATTATTATACGAGACTGTAGAGTATTATGTGTGACTTATGTGTGGGTTTGTGATTGAACTGTGCTGGAACTGTGTTGGAACTATGCTGAACTGTTAATAGTTTATAGTTTTAATATGTTTTATTGCATTGTCTGCTATGTTTGTGGCCAATAATAAACATGATCTGGTCTGAGAATATTTCTGTATTGTTTCTTTCATTATATTTAAAACGGCGGTTACATATGCTCGTCGGGGTTGAATCTGTTATTTTTTAGCAATATATTTACCATAATAATTCCTTTATATTCTCTGACAAAGCCTATGGTGTGACCACTCGTTGGAATCGCTTCAAAGAGATGATTGCAATGAGTGGTCATACCATAGGATCGGTTTTAGCTAGCGTTTCATCTGTTATCATCTTATATTGCTTAGAAAATAACAGGTTGGCCACCGATGAGCATGTGTAACCGCCGTTTTAAATTAAAATAAAATTACAAAGTCTAATAAGGTCTTAAAAGTAAAAGGTCAAACATTAAGAGGTCAACCATAAACTCTGAAACTAATAACAGGCAAAACCCTAACAAGAGGTTGAGCCTGAACCTAAAAGGTCACAAAATTAGAGGTCTCATATAAATTCTAAATCTTTCGTTTGCATAATTTTTTTTAAAATATATTTTTACCTCATGAATAATAATTATTATTATCTGAAATCTACCTGCGAAAATCATAGGATTCTGGGCTGAAATTGTAGCCAAGATTCTTATCTACAGTATCCCATAGGCAAAAAGAGTGCACCCTGATGAAAGAAGTCCTGTAGGAGCTGTTTCATCAGGGTATACTCTTTTTGCCAACGCGCTTAAACTCGCGCTTGCAAAGGAAAGGGTTGATGAAGCCTGTTATGAAGTAACAATCTATTTCAAGAAAATTTCTAGAAGGAATAAGTTGTACTGAAGTAACTTTATTGCATAATGGTTACAAGATATGTCGACAAATTTTACTATTACTAATACAACAAAAGCAACATTATAGATACATAGTAAAACTAGGTATTGATACAAATGATAGAGTCAATAAAACACTAAAACCAACTGTGAATCACGTGGTGCGATGGCTGCCTCCTGCCATGGCACAATGCCAACGTCACTGTTTTAATGGGCCTTGTGGTATGCGCGCAGTTCTTTTCTTTGTAGAGTTTGTCGTGGCCCACGTCCCTCTGTACGAATCTCCTCCAAAACTCCAGCATCTCTCCATGCCCCTGGTATTATGTCCCCGTCTTCCAGCTCAACGTCCACTTCGTTTGCAGCGATGGCAGGGCGCTGGTCACGCATCACATTGTGGAGGGTCACACAAGCCTTTGTTATCCACGCAGCGACTTGTGGTTCAACCCACAGGCATGAGTGAAAGCATCTAAACCGGGCAGCCAGAATGCCGAAAGCATTTTCAACCACGCGCCTGGCCCGTGAACACCGGTAGTTGAAGATGCGTTGGTCGTGGTCCAGTAATCTGTCTGGATACGGCTTCAACATATAGGTCCGAAGAGGGAATGCGTCGTCACCGACGAGGAAATAGGGGATGTCTCTGTCGTCGTGGGGCAGGGGGCTCGGACTGGGGAAGGCGAGGGTGCCCAGTCGAAGTTCAGGCTCTAATTGAGACCTATTGAAGACACCACAGTCTGAGTACGATCAAGGGGACCCCACGCTGACCCAGAGGAACTTGTACTCCGCGTCAACAAGCCCCAGAAGTAGGATGAAAAAGAACCCCTTGTAGTTGTAATAGAGACTGCCCGACTTCCTTGGCTTCCGGATGCGGATGTGTTTCCCGTCCAAAGCCCCGCAGGCATGATGGAAGTTCCATCTGGTGCTGAACTTCTCAACAACTTCCTCCCATTCTTCTTCGGTGCTGGGGGTGGTCCACTGTTCTTCTTTGAACTCTTTTATTATGGCCTGGCACACCTCCGGCACAAACAGCGATATCGTGTTGTGTGCCACCCGAAAGTCGAACTCCAGGGCTCGGTATGTGATTCCTGTTGGCAGGAATCTCAGGGTGATGGCAAGCTTGATACCCGGGCTTAGCGGCGCTCGGTTCCTCTGACACTTCGTGACGCGGGCCGCCACTTTCTCCAGTATATGAAGGAAGATGTCGAAATCCATCCGTATGAAGGATTTAAAGCCACCACGGTCTTCAGTCCGCAGCTCGTTCATGAGGGTGTCGTACTGGCCGAGTAGCACTCTTCGCTGCAACCATGGCCGCACCCACAAGTCCGTCTTCTTCGCTGCTGTTGGGCACGCTGTTCTTCTTCAAGCAGCAGGGAAGTCAGCAGCAACTGCTGTATTATTTCAATTCTTCTCATCCTCCATCTCAATTCGGCGATACGCAAGTCTCAGAGTCGCTCTGGTGATATTAGAATCGCCTATTTTGTATGGTGGATGGCCTCGGATTTATATTTAGGGGCCCGGGAGTCTGCACTTGGCAGATCGCCGTCTTGTCACCTACGAACACCGACAGCCGCCTCCCAGCTGCCTTTCAATCTCCGCCCTGCCGCCGGCAGATATTTTGAAATCGTACGGTGGCATGTCGGTAGCATAACGGCAGCAGGCCGGATGCTGGAGAGTGGCAGTTAGTTCCTACCGATCACCGGCCGAAGTTTGAAGGACCTCGAACCCCACGACCGAGTAAAAATCGCGCTGCAGCCCGCCTGTCGCTTGATAGCCACCGCGCGACTTCGAAATGCGCCCGGCCGGCGCTCTGACGACAGGCACAATCGGAAAAAATCGGCCGGTGGCAGACAGAATTTTAACTTTTTCTTAAAACTTCAGCGGCGTCCTAGCGGGGTCTAAAATGCCGCATGCCCCCTGCCGATTATGCCTACCACTGAGCTGCCACCGGCCGAATTTGAGTGAAAACTGGCAGTTGCCACGCTGGCAGGCGGCATTTAGTGATTTGTGACCGTACTATTACAGATGAATCTGATAATGGGTTCAACAGTGAGTCAGACTTTAAAGAATTCTTATCCAAACGACCCACTGTTTTAAACTTTTCAGATGAATCTGACTGAGACAGACTACAAAAAGTGTTTTTGAGAGTATTTTTTAAGTGAGGCGAATATCCAGTCACGCATAACCTCTCCTTCAAGACTTTGATATAGGTTTGATTTTATATTTTCGAACTGTGAATGTAGCTGCCCAGGAATAAAATCAGACTCTTTTCTCTGAAATGACTTAACAAGAGTAAAGATATCCTCTTCAGTGTTGGCAGAGGTATGTACTTATCACTAAGTGATTAACCTTGGTGTTCATGGCCGCAGAGATAAACCATTAGCTTGGCTTCAGGGAGGAAGATAAACACTGTTCCGGCTGTGCAAAACCGTTAGACAAATTTTTTCCCCAGTTCGTTAAATCAGACCTTGTGAACATTATATGAGTGTATTTGCTTTGCAGTTTTATTTTAGGATTTTCAGTTAATGAAAATGCTGTATTTAACGGACTGATACCAGTCTACGGAGAAATCTGTTCTATTGAAACACATAACTTTGATCTGTTCAAAGACACTAACCTCCAATTCCATATTGCAGTGGAATCACATTGTATCCTCATTATTATTCAAGATAAGTTTATTTATGAAATGAAAATGGAGAATTTGATTTATCATAGGATGTTATAATTTTGTCTATTGTTGCAGCACTTCGGGCTAACCCTTGAAATGCTCCTCTCTACGGAAACACCGCGGTAATTGTGTATTTAATCCTTGAACAACTAATTCTGATGCTCCAGATCCAAATCATTTGGATGATTTGTGTCTGGTTTTTCATGATGGCTGACAGTCCTATCCCAGATAAGTCGATGGGCCAGCCTTTCAGTCAGCAAAACTTTACTCTGCACTTTTGTCTCTAAAATACCGTAAGCATCTTTGGGACACTTGAAGGTATTATAAAGTAGACACAAATACATATTAATGTCCGTAATTCCTTGACGATTACCTATTCTTGCTGTATTTGTATGATTAAGATGAAGAAGTCCAAGCAAAAGCACAGTACGTGTGTACTTTAAAATGCCATCCTGCTCTTCTGCTTCTGATTGCTCAGACCTTTCAACAGGAGTGTGCAGTGGATCATGAATTCCATGAACAGCTGACTTGTGTTTTCTAAGCTTCTTCATTTTCTTGTATTTCTTGTTGCAGAAACGCTATAACAATGAGTTACCATGGAGGCCGTATTCTGGTATTACTGGCGTTTTTACCTCTAGATGTTCTTTGAGGAAGACTTTCGCCTCAGATAGTATAAATTCAGGGCTGCATTTCTGTCTGATCTCCAATATTCCCTAATTAACTGTAGGGTCTGAATCAGTCGAAATCATCACAGAATGCTTCAACCCGCCACAAATGATGTATGCTGTATCAAACTTATTTAGTAACTCAGCTAAGGCATAAAAACTATCACTTGGTTTATCTGTAACATTTCAGGTATTGATTGTATTTTTAGCGGCATACATTGATCCAGTATCTTTGGAAGACTCTGTTGAATAAAGAACCCTCCAGATCGCATACAACAGAAAGAAATAAAATAACGATAGTTCAAAAAACATAAAACAGAAAAACAACAAGTCTTGAAAAAGGAAATTGGCAAATGCGTAGATTATGGTGCTAGTGAAAAACAGATGCCCCCACATTGGTGCTTAAGAAATAGAGATACATGTAACTTTTATGCCATTTAAGCCTATTTATTCATCATTGACACATACAAGACGATGCAAGTAAAGATCTGTTAAATGATTTTAAAAAGTAGTAACCTGAAGTAACTCTGCTTGGTTGTGGAATGCCTCCATCTTTGGTGTCAGACCGTCTAAACGACTGCTTGGGGTACGACAATTAGCCATACTGGACTTGGCTGATTTGTGTCGCTCGAAGGTCAGATAATCACCGCCGCTCAACACCTCCTGCGGTGTCTGTGAACTGTGCTCTTCATCGTCTTTATGGTAGGGCACATACTTATGGAGATATTGACATATATTCATCATCTGATCGTTTCACTGCTCATTCTTATCAGTACGCCTATATTGACCTGAAGATAAGAGGTGAAGAAATGAAATCTTCAGAACTACATGTAGCAAAGACTCAGGTCAGTATGTGGTTCCTTGCAGAATCAATGTATCAAAATGCTGCGTGTGAAGGCCACAAACGACCGATCAGATGACAACAATATGCAGCCTGATCATTCTTTACTGTTCACGGGTACATGTAGTGTATATGTAAGATTTTTTTATGATTGTGTTGCCTAGTTTTAATTCTAACAGTTTCAAATGTATAATTTGATTCTTATTATGTCATTCTTGTGAAATAAATACATTATTATTATCATTATTACTATCATTATTATTATTGATATTATTATGCATTCATCATAACCACATGTATAATTATCTTACTTTAATAATCATATTAGTCAGATACCAGAATAGCACTAGGTACATTATAGCAAGACCTTTTATTTGACAACAGAGAAGAAGATCAGAAACAGTTGATCTGAAATTTGGAACCAATACATATAAAATATACCGACCCCCTGAGTCTTTTGTCCATTTCTTTCATGTAAGAATGTTGGATGTTTGTTGGTAAAGCGTTCTTGAAGGGGCAAAGTCATACTATTCTAGCACACCATTCATGAGCAACCAGAAAGGCAAATTCTTCCATCTATTTTCCATGTAGTTCCTCATATAAACTTCCTATAAACTCAGTGAATAGTACAGAATTTGTATCACTCTTTGGTTTTTGTTTTATCGAGGTTGTTTCCAGAAACGCGATTCATATAAGCACACATATTGTACATATGCAAATCCTTAGCTTGATACTTCAGAGTTATCTGTCGCACTTGTGTTCGTAAGTCAACTTTGTCACCCACAAAGTAGAAACCGGGATGCATTGTTTTCCTGTGATCACTTAGAGAACTCTGCAGCTGATCTAACTCAAAGATTAAAGACTCACATTCTGCAGACTCGCACATTAGATCTATTGTTTCATCAACGATTTCTATCTGTTTTTCAAATACCTGTTCAATTGCAACTGACATTTCAACCTCTGATTTCCATTCAGCAAGTTGTGTCTCCCAGCTTGATGCAAGGCGGTCTGCCATGTCTAGTGTACATATGTAGCTTAGACAATTATCAGTTGCGTTTAATCTAGTAAAAGTGGCCTTCTTGCAACCTCCTTTCAGTACGATGAGACTACTGATACATTGAAAAATGTTTATTTCTCTGTTGTACAAGTGAATGAGACCAGCTGCAGCAGATACAAACTGTGGAATCAAAGCTTCCCCTCTTTTAAACTTGTTATTTCTTGTTTAGGTTCTAGGCTTCCCATTAAGAAGTTCAAGAAAAAACTTGGCTTTTGTCTCAGTTCTTCCGATGCTGATTTGATTGAGAAGTTTTCAAGCAACTGTTTATTTTGGCCTCTAGTGAGATAGAGTCTTTCTTGCACATTTTCTTTAAGTGTCCTATAGTTTCCTTCACAAATTCTTCAACTAAACTTTGACATATTTCAGTATTTTTCATCATCACAACTGCTGCACTTTGATAATCATTTCTTTACAAAAGTGTTATGAGACCTTGATTTATTCTGTACCCTGGACTCTGAAAAATAACATGTTTCATAGTTTGTGATAGTTGGTCATCATGTTAACAATGCCATGCATCATGGAAAAACTTTCTAAGTTATTTTATTTATTACATAAGACATCTTATTTATTCAGCATATAAGATACCTTACATAATGTATATCTAAATTGTATAAATAGGATCTATATCCTAATTCAGGTATCTTATATACTAAATAAGGTATCTGCTGATAAAAATTAAGATATCTCAAGTAAGACATATCTAAAATACTTTTGTACATATCTGATATGCTACGTAAGACATCTTATTTTGAAATTAAGATAGCTTATGTATTAAAATGTGTCCTGTGCAAACTGCAAATAAGATATCTTATATACAGATATTTAGATATATTCATACATTAGATATTTTTTATAACATATCAGAGATCTAACGAGGATACAGTATGTCTTATTCAGTTATTTAGATATCTTACATACTCAGGTAATTAAGATATTTAAATTAGCATACCTGATATTTTATATAGTATATGAGATATCTGAATTGGGAAATAATTATCTCATTAAATAAATAAGATACCTTATATAAGATATCATATGTTGGATAAAATAAAAAATCTGAATTAGGATATAAGATATCTAATTTAGAATATCAGATATCTTAAATAGTATATTAGATATCTGAATAAGTATATAGGATATCAAATATAGTAATTAAGATATCTGAATTAACCCACAAAATCCCACCTTGAAACGACCCCACGGAAAAGAGCCTTTGAAAACATTGTGGGAAAAGGAGAAAATAATGGTAACCAGCATTTCCCCTTTTCCAACCATGAATATGTTCTACTTGTTTAAAACAAAATTCATGTTTTAGCTAACAAATGATACGCCGTCTGCTAATGCTTTCAACTTGGACCATGCTTAAATTTTGTTGTGCAGTAAAGAGTTAACATGTAAGATATCTAATTTAACATCTAAAATCTGTCATGTACATTTTATCAGATACTAGAATCTGTTTTGGAAAAAAAAATAGTAAAACGCCTTACTATTATTATGAATCTCCTGTGAGGATATGTTCAGGTGATACTGTTTTGTAAACTTTATTTGAGCTAAGTTGCGATCGAAGGGACCTTCAGATATGTGCAATCATGGATTCTAAGATTAGCCTGCAAAAGGCACCTTCAGATGTAGGATCCGTTGATACTAAGATCAGCCTGCGCATCCACACAGTCCAATCACAGTATTCACTGTTTGCATGAGGGACACACAGGGTCTGTCCTATCCATACAGCATAAAACCAAGACTGGTCGGAAAACATGTTCTGACGTGTGTGATTTTTATTTCAAACTTAAAAAAAAAAAAGAAAATTTACTTTTTCTTCAGTACAAAACAAATGTATTTCATCTGGTGTATTGAAAACATAAGTAATTTCACTTTGCTGCGCACCTATGTAAATTCTGATTTTTTTTCCAATTCATTCGAGATGTTTTTGTTATTCACTTCTAAGAAGTAAATATTGTCTTTGTATTTTAATGCGGCAAAAGTCCACCAGGTGATACTTAAAGTATGTCATACCAAGGTATAAGATGAAGATGTATCTCTTTCTTCTGTAATATCCATATGCTGGTACCAAGTAGCAGGAACATTTTCAGCCTAAGGCTGTAAAGTAAAATTTAAAATAGATATGAGCAATGATGAAAGAAAGGAAAAATGATAAATATTAATCAAAGAAAAAAAGAATGAAAGCCATACAATTTTACTAATTATGCTAGATGATAAAAACGTATTTTTTTTTTTTTTCACAATGTTATTTGTCTTGATATGCTAACCAGTAAATGTATCATTAATATTAGCTCAATATTTTGTGTGTCAATTACGTTACATAAGTTGTAAGTCCTGTAAACATCACTTTATATAGAAAAGTGGGATGTATGGAGTTTCATTATCTTCTAAAATTTGTGCTGCGTATATTACATTTACTTGTTAGAACTGTGTTTGATATAGCAATTGTAACAAATAGTCACACAAGATATGTTACAAAACAGTTGAAATAGCACATTTGGTCATAATTCCTAACGCCAAGAGAAAAACCATTAATATAATGAAAACTTCAGATGAATAAAACAGTTCAGACGTTGTGGATTTTGATGTGAGGTTTAAATCATTTAATTACTGTGCACTCTTGTAACACGAATGAGGCCTTTTTCGAACTGAGATCTGGTTCTATCAACAGCCATTTCTTAGATTTCGTGCCATGAGAGGACTGTAACCTTTCCAGTGTAGCTCTGTATTTTCTTTCAACTCCGACACTTTATTTTCCAAGCTACTAAGTTTCCTAATACAGGACCTGCACGAATGGTCTATACTGGTAGACTGCGACACCGAAATGTTCAAATGTTTTCAATAGATGATAGATGTGGTGCATCAAGAGTATAGACAATATGTGTGTGTGTGTGTGTGTGTGTGTGAAAGATCGAAATTTATGAAATGAAATTAATTTCGATCTTCCATCGAAAAAAAACCAAATATTCTGTTTATTGCATACTTCTAATACCTTTTTTGTTGGGACTTTTATCAAAATCCAGTACAGTTGCTTTCGGTAATTCCCCGTGGCGTACGCCAAATATGAGACCGCATTACAATGAGAATGTATTTACCAGTTCAAAAAGAAAACAGTTTGTTGGTACAGCTCTAACTCGATAGATGAAAGTGACAATCGGCAGCTTTTCTTCGTCTGAGACACAGATCTTATTAATATTTTGTTTACTATTTATCGACCGTCATCAGGAACCTTCATTTACATGTTGTACTATGTACCTGTACATGATAGACATACTGTCTTTTGTTTTTGCTAATAACTTGTAAAACTTGTATTTATGTCATGTAATATCTCTACGGCCATTGCACGTATCCATGCTTTCCTGAAGTTTCTTCAACGAGTACTTCGCACAGCCAACATTCTTTCGAAGCCACTGGCTGCTTTCCCACCAGCCTGGATTCCAGTCCGATCAGTTTTTCCTTTTTCATATTCGGACTCTACTTTGTCAAAAATGATGTCCACATTTTTGACCAGTAAAGTCCGAATATAAAAGAGGAAAAATGATAGGACTGGAACCCAGGCTACTTTCCCACATAAAGATGATAGAAACAATGTATAATGGTGAGAGCTAAATGAATTCTGTCACAATACTACCATCGATCCTCTGACAGAATTTGGCCAGGCTGGGGAACCGAACCAGCCACCCACCTGGGGTTTAAGACCCTGTAGGTTAACGACAAAGCAACTAGACTCGGTAACTGTATTTGATATTAACCCTTATAGCGCTGAATAAACTCAATGGACACCCTCAGTGTAGGAATAAGATCCAAAAAATTGCAATCTCAGTATATGTTAGCAAAGCGGACATTGTAGATCAAAGATCAGACTTCACGGTTTTGTGCAGTCTGATCTTGATCTATACTGTCTGGAAAAGCAACTCCAGAGTTGCTCTTGTCCAATATATCTGATGAGCAATGCGGACATTTTAAATGAAAAATCAGACTACACGTTTTGTGCAGCTGATCTTGATCTACACTGGCCGCAAAGGCAACTGCGGAGTTGCTCTTGTTGACTATATCTAGGCAAAGCGGACAGTGTAGATCGAAGATCAGACTGTACGTATTATGCTGTCTGATCTTGATCCACACTGGTCGCAGAGGCCCTTTGTGAAAGGCCCTTTAACCCTTTCAGCGCCATAGGCGAAAACAGGGACTTTTGCAGACGGCATAGATCAAGATCAGACTGCACAAAACGTGCAGTCTGATCTTTGATCTATACCTTCCGCTTGTTTGGTCAAGCCTATATGATAAAAAATCTTCCGGAAACTCGGTGGATTCCATTTACAGCCTTCAAAAGAAGCCGAGTTTCTTTATTTGGCGCCGAAAGAGTTAAGGCGGCCCAGATCTATAGGTCTATTTGGGTGACGGCAAAGTGAAGATATGAATAAGTGAACGGTTGCCGAGATGTGACTGAGATGTGAACGGTTTAGATATGACCAAATAACCGTTTAAATAAATAAGCAAACAAACAAACAAAAAGTCAAAAATATGTCGTGCTCTGGCAAAAAGGGGTTTAATGCAATTCCGTGATGCATGATACATGTACCAAGCAAGTCATCACATAATTGTTCATTCATAAAATTCATTTTGTCTAGCAAACAACTGTATGATGAGGTAGACTGGTCCTTTGACACGTGGAAAATTGACCGATAGCAAAACGTTTCCACCCAGGTTAGCCTTCGCGTACTGCGCAGGCTGACCTGAATCGATACTTTTTGCAGATTCATTTAAACTCCCTTTTCACAGAGCATGGCTCAAAATGTAAAAGGACAAGACGTCATTCTTTATATCAGCCGAGCAATTATTGTTGTATGTAAAACTTTACTGAACAGTCACGTGTTTAACCCTTTCCCAAACGACAAATTTTGGACTGGTCCAAATTGAAAGAGTTTGCAGACGACAATTTTAAATTTGATGAAAATGGCAGAAAGTTCTCAAAAAGGGTAGAAGACACTGTGGGAAAAGGAGAAATTGCTCGTTACGAGCAATTTCTCTTTTTCCCACAGTGTTTTCAAAAGACTTGTACTGCAGACACGTGAAAACCAGGGCTTGTCTGGGAAAGGGTTAACTATTACTGCTCCTAAACGATAAAATTTTAGATTTGTCCAATTTGAAGGCATTTGCAGACGACAAATTAAATGTGGCTTCAATGATGAGATTTGTCTATGGAACAGCAGAAAACATTATTGGAAAAGGAGAAAATGCTGGTAACCAATCCGAGTTTTAACGACCCTAGGGAGTAAAGCTTGTGGTTACGGACATTTTCTCCTTTTCCCACAATGTTTTCAAAAAGTATTTTTCCACAAGGTAGTTTAAACTCTGAATTGTGTGAATAAGGGTTTTAAACAACCACGAGACAGATGTCTTTTGAAAAAAAAAACATCATAGGAAAAAAAGAAAATCCTGGCATTTTCTCCAGTTCCCTTATTTTTTTTTTCAAAAGCATTCCTCCTCAGGGTCATAAAAAGTATACTGTCGTATTTATTTATTTATCTATCTATTCACTCACTCACTCACTCACCAACCCAACCGTCCATCCATCAATCCGTCCATCAACGCATTTATTTATTTATTTATTTATTTATAATACAAGCGTTTAACACTTTCCCTTTCAACAAAACAAAACAACTTAGGTTTTTTTGTTCGAAATCTTTATTTAAAACTAAACTACAATTGGAGATGATTTTTGTAAAGCATCAGACAGCAGACAGAGTAGATTTAAGATCAGACTGCACATTCTAAGCAGTCTGATCTTGGATCTACGCCATCCAAAAAAAAAAGTCTGTTTAACCCTTATCCTGCTAAATAAAAGAAATGAAACTTTCAAGCTGATAGTAAAAACCCAAATTTTCCTATCTCAAAGATCTTTTGGAGGAAAGATATCTGCTTATCGGACAGTGTAGATCCAAGATCAGACTGCACGTTCTATGCAGTCTGATCTTGATCTACGCTGTCTGCAAAAGGTCAGTGAGTCGCGCTTAGCAGCCGAAGGGTTAAGGCGCCGTCGGCAGTGAAAAGTTATAAAAGAATTGAACAAAGAATGATTTGTTCGTTTGTTTGTATAGTGCTCAACGACGTTTGTAACATTATTTCAGTTATATCCAGCTGCTAGCGCACCTATCCATGATTTCGCGGAGTTTCTTTTATCAATACTTTGCACTACATGTCTTTTCACAACTCATTCGCACAATATTCTTCCCAAGCCACTGGCTGCATTCATATATATTCAAAGTTCAGCAACGAGAGAGGAATGAATCCTATCGCAATAACTGTCATCAATCGTCGACATGAAATTAACCGAGCTGGGGATTCGAGCCTGCAACCCCACTGGTTTCAAACCATGTAGGTTACCTACTGGGCTACCACAGGTGAGCGAAGAATGAAAAATGCAGAAAGAAAAAATGGGGTAAGCGGTGGAAACGTTCCATCGGTGACAATAAATGGTCGAATGACCTCTTCATCACAAATGTCAATATAACTCACTCACTGCCAACTAATTAGATTCGATTTTTTTTCTTGGCCTATTCAAGTATAGTTTAGTTGCATTTGAAGCTGGTTTTGGTCAAAGAGTAGCATCGGGTAGCAGAGGGTGTAGATATAAGATCAGACTTAACGTTTTGTGCAGTCTGATCTTGATCTACGCCGTCCGCAAAGGCTATCCAAGACGACATTGGCAGTGAAAGAGTTAAGTGGTCCTTTTTTGGCTACAATTATATCGTTACGTTTTATGATTTAATTTCCACTCGTGATCCTTTGACCCTTGACTGGACGACAAAATTTAAGACCCGTCTTGAGAGTAATTCCAGATGACGAGTCAAATGTGTCTATTTTTTTGTTTGTTTGTTTGTATTGGAGTTTAACAACGGTTTAACAGCTTAGGTCGTATCACGACGGTCAGTGCACCTACGGATGTGTTTCCTGGCTTTGTCACACCATATCTAACACAACTTTCTTTCCAAGCCACTGGCTGCTTTCCCCACAAGCAACAGAGGTGAAAGTCTAATGTGGCCGAATAATAAAGCGAATTTGTCTTTGCAAGGGTGGTAAACATTATTGGTGGACCAGCATTTTCTTCTTTTCACACAATGTTTTTCAATGCCAGTAGTAAAGGAGGGTAGCTCTAGGACTGAGTCCCGGTGCTACCCTCCCTGAGTCCTCAGTCTACCCTCCCGGGTCCTCCCACAGCCCGCCATGGCGGGTGAACTAAGGACACGGGAGGGACTCGGAGGCCGAAAAATCGTCATTTACCCTTATCTCTCCCTTAACCCTTCTAAAACCCTTTTGTTTTGTTCTAAAACCCTTTTGTTTTCTTCTAATGGACAAATTTCTTCTAAAACCCTTATCCCTAATTTGTCCCTAGGCTCCCCTACCGCCAGATTTTTCCGATTTTCGGCACTTTTGGCGGCCATCTTGGATTTACCCTATACTGCCCTCCCGTGGGAGGTCTCTCTGGGGCAGGGAGGTCTCTCTGGGGAATAATGGTCATGTGACCCACCACTCTGTTGGACTTAGTCTGATCTTGATCTACACGGTTCGACTTGGTCGATCATCGTTCATCTCTGTAGGACTTAGCCATTTCTGGACCATCGTGTTGGACTTAGTCTTTTTCTTCATCTTCGATCGTTTTAGGCTTTCTCTGTCATTGTTGGACTTAGGTTTTCTCTCTACCATTGTTGGACTTAGTCTTTTCTCCACGATATGGGCTATATTCCCACCTCACGCTGGTTCAGGCAGAGAGTATCGTTGGACTTAGTCTTTTTCTTCGTCTTTGTTCGGCTGAGAGCTGTTCTTTCTCTCTACCATCGTTGGACTTAGTCTTTTTTCCACGATATGGGCTATATTCCCACCTCACGCTGGTTCAGGCAGAGAGTATCGTTGGACTTAGTCTTTTTCTTCGTCTTTGTTCGGCTGAAAGCTGTTCTTTCTTTCTCTATCACCGTTGGACTTAGTCTTTTTCCACGATATAGGCTATATGCCGAAAGAGGAGTGAAGAGGAGGATGGAGGAGTGAAGAGGAGGAAAAGAGGAGGATGGAGGAGTGAAGAGGAGTGAAGAGGAGTCAGGTTTTTAGGCATGGGCACAAGCTTATCCCATACTACGGCTGCCCCATGGCCTCTGACTGGTGGATTTGGTCTTTTCCCCCATGATGTGAGCTATATGCCATCTCACGCTGGCTCAGGCAAGGGTTCTGTTGGACTTAGGTTTTCTCTGTCATTGTTGGACTTAGTCTTTTCTCCACGATATGGGTTATATACCCTCCTCAGCTTGATTCAGACAAGGCCACAGTTGGACTTAGTCTTTTTCCGTCTTTGTTCGTCTCAATTTTTCTCTACCATCGTTGGACTTAGTCTTTTTCTCCACGATAGGCCTATATGGGTACTTGGGAAAACATTGTGTTGGACTTAGTCTTTTTTCCACGATATAGGCTATATGTCGAAAGAGGAGTGAAGAGGAGGATGGAGGAGTGAAGAGGAGGAAAGGAGGAGGTAAAGAGGAGGATGGAGGAGTGAAGAGGAGTGAGGAGGAGTGAAGAGGAGTCAGGTTTTTTAGGTATGTGGACGAGTTTATCCCCATACTGTGGTTGTCCCATGGTCTCAGACTGGTGGACTTAGTCTTTTCCCCCACGATATGGGTTATATGTCGTCGTCTCAGCTTGATTCAGGCAAAGACCCTATTTGACTTAGGCTTTTTCTACAATGTTGGACTTAGTCTTTTCTCCGTTTTTTCGTTCGACTCTGTAGGACTTAGCCATTTCTCTGCTTTCGGTCGATTTAGTCTTTCTCTACCATCGTTGGACTTAGTCTTTTTCTCCACGATAGGCCTATATGGGTTCGGATTTCCATTTACGTCATTTCTATGATCATATCTTATCCATGATTTCGCATGGATTTAATTCCATCATGGGTTTTTTCTCTATGAACATATCTGTATGTTCTTGGGTCTGTTAAATGTTCGATATCTGATCTATATTTTGTCATGTACGTAGTTCTTTGTTTTGGTAATTTGATTTTCAATGATGTTTTGTGCTGCCAACGTAAACCGATTTTAAAATTTCTTCTTGTATTCCTGTTTTCATCATAGATTCTCTTTCAAGCGCTTTGTTGACTTAAATCTCACAAATAGCTAAAAACGAAGCTTATGTGGATAGTAAAGCCCTGTTTTACTCACAATCGTTTTCCCAAAAATCAGTTCGTCTCAAACGGAATTTTAGAGGTGACTCCTCCGCCTCCTCATCAGTGTCACACAGACCGTCGACATGAACACATGCAATATATGCGCTAAACAGTTTAAACGGAGGGATAATATGCTGCGTCACAAAAGAAGCGTTCACCACCAGGACCAAGATTCTGACATGGAACATTCCGAGGATATGGAGCAACAGACTTACGAAAGCACTGACAAATCAGAGAGTGACGAATCAGAGTGTGGCGAGCAACAGTCTTACGAAAGCACTGACGAATCAGAGAGTGACGAATCAGAGTGTGGTGAGCAACAGTCTTACGAAAGCACTGACGAATCAGAGAGTGACGAGCAAGTGACAAAATACGACCTATGGGATAGTCTCATACAGGAGGCAACTGAGCAATGTTTGGAGGCTTTTGAGGAGACGGTTTCTAAACTTACCCGACACAACAGATTAGGAATAACGGATGCAAGACACAAAGCATACGAAGATTTACGGCCATCTTATCGGAAAGCACTAGTTGACGTCTTAAGGAGCAGGATGGTGTGGTTTAATGCGATGAGGAAGGAACCAGTATACAAGAATATGCGCAAAAAAGTTAGCGATCTGATGAATACGGGAAATTTCACTAGAGACGAAGCTTGGAAATATACCATAAGCAAACGCAAATATTTCTTGGATTCCATCCTCGATGATTTTGGTCCTCCGACAGTGGAAACAATTGACAATAACCAGGAAACAGTGATAAAGTGGCCACACCAGAATTTAATTCCTATTTTAAAGAGTTAAACCAATGACATTATATTCGAGTCTTTTGCTGTTTCAATTTAAATCGTAATAAAAATAATATCTATAACACGCATCTGTTTTTCTTTTTACACACCCATTCTTGCAATCTGTAATCCGACTCCTCGAAGCTTATCATCACCTAAAACCTAACTCCTCTTCACTCCGCTAGCCTCCTCTTCACTCCGCTAGCCTCCTCTTTTCCGACTCCAAAATGAAATAACTCAAAAAAAGACTAAGACCAACATGGTCTTTTAACCCTAAAGTTACTTAAAGACTGAGTCCACTTGTATGTCCACCAAAAAGTGTACAACGATCAGGATTTCGTACTATAAAACACCTCTGAGCGATTCTGAGCTGACGTATAGCACAATTCAAACAGATCATATAGACAAGCTACAAAGCAATATGCTCTTTAACCCTAAAGCTACTTAAAGACTGAGTTCGCCAGACAAATATCTAAAGATCATACTGCTAGGAGTCAAAGAAAAGACTAAGTCCAACATGACGTTTGTATGGTATGGATTTGTGCTATAAACCGTCTCTAACCAATTCAGAAGATAGCGTATAGCACAAAGGAAGACAAATCTTGTCTAATTCAGCAATGATACGGTATATAGCTCATATCGTGGGAAAAGTCGAACATGGTGTTTTGCCTGAGCCAAGCTGAGGAGGGTATATAACCCATATCGTGGAGAAAAGACTAAGTCCAACAATGACAGAGAAAACCTAAGTCCAACAGAACCCTTGCCTGAGCCAGCGTGAGATGGCATATAGCCCACATCATGCGGGAAAAGACCAAATCCACCAGTCAGAGGCCATGGGGCAGCCGTAGTATGGGATAAGCTTGTGCCCATGCCTAAAAACCTGACTCCTCTTCACTCCTCTTCACTCCTCTTTTCCTCCTCTTCACTCCTCCATCCTCCTCTTCACTCCTCTTTCGGCATATAGCCTATATCGTGGAAAAAGACTAAGTCCAACGGTGATAGAGAAAGAAAGAACAGCTCTCAGCCGAACAAAGACGAAGAAAAAGACTAAGTCCAACGATACTCTCTGCCTGAACCAGCGTGAGGTGGGAATATAGCCCATATCGTGGAAAAAAGACTAAGTCCAACGCTGGTAGAGAGAAAGAACAGCTCTCAGCCGAACAAAGACGAAGAAAAAGACTAAGTCCAACGATACTCTCTGCCTGAACCAGCGTGAGGTGGGAATATAGCCCATATCGTGGAGAAAAGACTAAGTCCAACAATGGTAGAGAGAAAACCTAAGTCCAACAATGACAGAGAAAGCCTAAAACGATCGAAGATGAAGAAAAAGACTAAGTCCAACACGATGGTCCAGAAATGGCTAAGTCCTACAGAGATGAACGATGATCGACCAAGTCGAACCGTGTAGATCAAGATCAGACTAAGTCCAACAGAGTGGTGGGTCACATGACCATTATTCCCCAGAGAGACCTCCCTGCCCCAGAGAGACCTCCCACGGGAGGGCAGTATAGGGTAAATCCAAGATGGCCGCCAAAAGTGCCGAAAATCGGAAAAATCTGGCGGTAGGGGAGCCTAGGGACAAATTAGGGATAAGAGTTTTAGAAGAAATTTGTCCATTAGAAGAAAACAAAAGGGTTTTAGAACAAAACAAAAGGGTTTTAGAAGGGTTAAGGGAGAGATAAGGGTAAATGACGATTTTTCGGCCTCCGAGTCCCTCCCGTGTCCTTAGTTCACCCGCCATGGCGGGCTGTAGGAGGACCCGGGAGGGTAGACTGGGGACTCAGGGAGGGTAGCACCGGGACTCAGTCCTGGAGCTACCCTCCTTTACTACTAATGCCCTCTTCCCCAGGGCCGTCAAAACTCGGGATTGGAAGAATGTTAACCAGTGGAACACAGCCCCACGATGCTTCTGTAGACAGTGCAGATTTAAGAACAGACAGCACAGCACACCCCTATGGCTGACCCCGATAACGCAGTTGGTAGCAAACAGGACTTAGGACTATGGTGTCGCTGGTTCGATTCACCAGCTCGGCCAATTTCTCTCTCCGAGGTTGATAATAGTCATTGCGATACAGATGAAAACTGCGTCAAACACCATAAAAAACATACTAACAAACAAGCAATCAATCCTATGTTGAATGATATGACATTGACAGTCTAGTGTTTTTCACTAGAGTGATTGATTGATTGACTGACTGACTGACTGACTGATCGAACAATAGATGGATGGATCGGTGGATCAATCGATAGATCGATGGATCGATCGATGGATCGATCAGTCGGTCGATCGTTCGGTGGTTGTATACGATTGTTTTACACCGCTTATATATATATATATTTTTTTTTTCAGTAGTATTACGGCGACAGCTCACTTGAGCTACTCAGGACAACCCCCCCCCCCCCTCCTGAATGATTCAGTCCTTCTTTTTTCTTTGTTCTGTAAATCTTCAACTCTTTACCATTCGACAAAATCTAAATTGAAAGCACCTACCCGGGACGACAAATAATATCTAGCCAGGATTCGTATTTACTAACCATTCTTAACAATGTTTCTTAGCCTTATGTTGAAGAATTTTCTAAATTTAAAAGTAAGACAACTTCTGATTGGCTAAACCTTATAGTTTAGCCAGTCAGAAGTTGTGTTACTTTCAAATCTAGAGAATTAGTGGGAATTAGACAAAGAATATTCTTAAAGACTGTTCGGGTGAATACGGACCCGAATATTGTGGAAAAGGGAGAGAATGCTGGTTACCAGCATTTTCTCTTTTTCCCCGCAATGTTTAAAAAAAAATTGTTTTCCAAGGGGATTGTCTGGTAAATGGTACAAAGTGATATGTTCCGTTTCATGATCTATTTTACGTCCTTCACCTTTCGAATAGCCGACCGCAGAAGTTCAGTTGGTGAAGCACATGGTCTTGGCACCCCAGGGGTCGCTGGTTTGAGTGCCAAGCTCGGCTAAATTCTTTAACCCTTTGGCTACTAAGCGCGACTTAAGGACACAGAAAGTGCAGTCTAATCTTGAATCTACACCGTCCGATAAGGAGATATTTTTCCCCTGAAAATACTTTGAAAACACCTTTGAAATAGCAAAATTTCGGTTTATACTATCTGCATGCTATCGGCATGAAAGTTTCATTTAACTTACTTGCCAGGTTAAGGGTTAAGAGAAATGATGATAGTCATTACGACAGGATTCATACCTCTCTCAACGCTGATCATTGTTTCAAGGATTCTTATGTTGCAATGACTGATTGATTGTAAGGTGTTTAACGCCGTTTTCAACATTATTTCAGTTATATCGCGGTTGCCAGTGCACCTATCCATGCTTTCCTAGAGTTTCTTTTACCAGTACTCCGCACAATATTCTTTCCAAGCCACTGGCTGCTTTCCCACATAACCATCGTCGAAACAATGGTCAGTGGTGAGAAAGGAATGAATCCTGTCGCAATGACTATCATCAATCCTCGGAAGAAATTGGCCAAGCCGGGGATCGAACCAGCGACCTCCTGTTCTCAAGTCCTGTACGCTACCGACTGAGCTACGGGGCTCGGCCCTTATGTTGCAAAGCAGACAGTGACTTAGAAAGGGTGTCGTGCGAAATACTAGTAAAAGACACTCCAGGAAAACATGGTCTGGGTCTGTATTCACCAATCATTCTCATGAACGTTCTTAGTCTTATTCTTCAAGATTTTCTACATTTGAAAGTAACACAACTTCTGATTGGCTAAACCAAATGGTTTAGCCAATCAGAAGGCGTGTTACTTTGAAAGTCAGGAAATTCTGAAGAATAAGACAAAGGATGTTCCTAAGAATGGTTGGTGAATAAGCGCCCCGGTGCACTGCCCGTCGCGATATAATTTAAATAATGTTATAAAAAAAAAACGTTAACCACCAGACACACACAAATACCATACAAAAGGAATTACTTGCAAACCTTTGACCAGACTAACACAGCCCGATTTTGCCGCATTTTTGTGGACGGTTAAGTTTTCTTTTCTTAATGTGGTTTAAATTTAACCCTTCAATGGGGCCTTTTGCATCGATAAACACACACACACACACACACACACACACACACATATATATATATATATATATATATATATATATTTATTTGTTTGTTTGTTTGTTTGTTTTTCTTCAAACGCAAAGAAACTGGACAGTTATATGCAGTAAAAAATGTACAAGTTTGACGTTTTTATAGTGAATCGGTCGCTTTGCAACCGTTAACTCCTTCTATGTTTATTAGACCAAATATGACGTCATCGTACTTACTTGAATACGATCCCATATAACTGACGCGTTATTAAATCAGGTGACATTTCCACAAAACTTTGAGAAATTCTGGTGAGATATCTAAAAATACTTTAAGAGGCAACGTATCCCATTAAGGAAATACCAATGAAAAATTATTATATTTCTCTTGCTTCTTTAGTGATGCTTTTCCAGCTAGCGCCTTACTTAATTCAGAAATGAATTATCCTTAAAGTATGGTGAGATTATAAAAATCTGAATAGACCCCTTTAATAAGAACAAAGTTCGAACATTTTTTTCTGCCACATCAAGCCAGAATACTTAACTCTTTACCGTATCTTAACTTCCCTGGCGAGAAACTTTTCAGAAAACAATATGGAAAAAAGGACAAAATGCATTTTCCTTTTCCCATAATGTTTTCTACCCTTTCTACAAAGGATGATTCCATTATTTGAGTAAAATTCAAGTTTTCATCTGCTATTGGTTTCAAATTTCGACGAGCCTAAATTGTGCCGACTGGGAAAAGGGTTGAAGATTCTTGATTAATTTCAAGAATAAAACAGACGTTTGCATTCACATAATCATTGGTGCCACTTAGCACGCTATTTTTGGGTATATATAGACACAGAGTTTGCATCTGGGCTTTAACTCACCAAGCAGTAACAGAAAGATGTTTCAACTCGTAATTGTCCTAGCCTTTGTTGGCGGTAAGTGACTTTATATTCATATTTCTGTTATTTTTTTCCACATTTGTTTTAAAAATTATGTCACATTACCTTCCATGTTTCCAGTTAAGTGTAATATAGCCGTTACAAAATTTCTTATCGTACACGTTTGAGATAGGACTCCGTAAAGCCATAAGATCGTTATGTGGCGTCATAATTTATTAAAGCTTTGTATTCCTACCTACAATTTCAAACCATGTCGGGACACAAATTTTCGAGTTAATTCAACTTCCAAACATGATAATCGTCATAGAGCCAAGGTTTGTTTCATTTCTAGTTTCAAAATTCTGTAGTTATATGTCAGCTTTGGAGGTATTTTTATTACGCAAGTATACTCCTACTAAAGGGGCGATTATGTCGGATTAATGAATATGTTAAGGTTTTACTTATAAATCTAATCAACATGTACTTCTTGAGATACAGTTATGTGATGAAAAATTTCTGATATTTGTTGGATATTGTGTTAAACTCGTCAACAAAAATGTGATCGACCTCGCCAGTATTGATGAAAACAACTAATATTGAATTATTTAAGGAATGAAGATAACTTTTTTGTTTTCATTGGTATTTCATAGCACCAGAAAACGGCTCGTTCACGGCGTAAAGAATGTGTAAATAATGACGTCATCATAGCATTGAACATTGCAGATTTGGTAGAGCTATTATCAGAAATTTAATACGCTGGAAGTAAGTTGAATATTAGATGATTCGTACCCAATAAACTGACAATGAGTTGTCAATGAGTTATTGTTGGATTTTTTTTTTTTTTTTTTCAATTTATGATATTCTGAGAAAATAAACTTATCTAGCATATGAACTTCGGATTCGGTATAAAATTAGAAAGAAAAATATTATGAAATCTCATATACATGTTTGTTTGTTACATTAGTTTGATAATAAAAGTGGTTCCTGCACAACATTTTTTTTTTTTTTTTTTTTATGGAGTTATGAAAAAAAATCAGTCAATTAGAACTTGCCAATATTGATGAAAACAACTAATACTGAATTGTATGGCGTTTGAGATATAGAATCTATATGGCGTTTGAGCTAAAATTTCATTAGACGAGTCTAGGAAATGTTATAAGCGAGCTTATATATAGCGAGCTTAATAACCTTTTTTCTTGACGAGTTTAATAAAATTTTATCTCAAAAGCCAACGAATGTCAGATTCTTTTTATCACATAACGACATTTCACAAATGATAGAACCATCTATAGATGCACGCGCAGTAATATTCGTAAAAAATCCATTCACTTTCCTAAGAACGAAAGAAGAAAGCCTTTGGAAACATTGTAGGAAAATGATCAAATGCTGATCCCCACAAGTATTTTCACCATTTTCAACAGTTTTCTTTTACCCCTTTCAACTGCAAATCCGATTGTATTTGGCATCATTCAGTTTTTGCTCTACACATGCTTTAACTGAGTCTAAAGGTTGTCGTATGGTAACAACTTTAAGTGAAATTAATAGGAGCAGCATTTTTTCATTTTCCTACAATGTTTCCAAACGCTTTCTTCTTTCGTTCTTGGGTAACGAAAGCACGATGTGGTTTGGAAAATGACTGACACTCAAACTTTTTCGAATGTCACTTTCCCGATTCTATTTTAGGTGCCATGTTGGCAAACACGCGCCAACTGGTTCCCAGGAATGCCGGCAACAATGGCCGGATAATCAATGGTTCCCCAGCCTTGATTTACGATTTTCCACACCAGCTACAACTTGTGTACAACGGTAACCTAAGATGCGGTGCTTCTATCATTCACAATGACTGGGCGCTCACAGCGGCTCACTGTGTCGAAGGAATGTATGTACAGTGCTGACCTTTCTCTTAACGCTTTCCGCCATGGCAAAATATTAGAAACTTTTCCAAACTAAAAGCATTTAAATACGATAGATTGAATGTCACTCAAATGTCAAGATTTGTCTTGCAACGGGTTGAAAACATTTTTGGAAAGATGGAAAACTGGAAACCAGTATTTTCTCCTTTTCTCCTTTTCCACCATTTTTTTTTTTTTTTTTCGGAGTGCGTTTTTCTTTAGGGTCTTTAAAACACGGAATTGAGTGGTAACGAGTTAAAGGCCCAAATATCGGCCAAATGTGAAGAAATCTGTGTATGAAATACATGTAAATTTCATTCATGCCATTCAAAAGTATGCCGATTACTGTTTGTCGATCTGTTTAAGTGCGGTTGGTCAAGGTTCCAATCACTGGTATAACAATGAATAATAAAACAATTGGGAATCTTCGTTTTATATTCCCACGGGCACGCTATTCCATATTTCAGGGGATCAAGGAAATATTGAAAATTACGAATGCGGCTTGCGTTTTGCGTATTTGCGTAATACGCAATGGTTATATTTTATTATGGGCCATTTAGAGAATAATTGTTTGTTTTTATGGAAGTTTAAAAAAAAAAAAAAACTTAATCGCGCTCTTTGGAAAAGAAAAACTCTCCATTCCTTAAATAATTTTGCAAATGGTTTCTCGAGTTTATTTTAAATGGCCCTTTGCCCTCCCCACTGAAGCACACATGGCCCTGCATCATTAGGCAAATCTCCGATGATCCGTAGATCAAATCCCTTGGCTCTATCAAGATGGGTGACATGTAACTATACCGTGCATTACTTCGCCGGAAATAGACCGCTTTACTGCTCTAGGAATCAAACGACTCGACTAAAAAAATACACAAGTCATACTACTCAATCCAAATCATTACTAAATACATTTTAAATACATTTCCCTCGATTAAAAGTGTATTTCATTTCAAATTCCCAACAGCAGCCAAAAGTAAACAATGCAGGCGTTAACTTGAATGCATTTCGAATTTAAATCATACCATTTAAAAGTATGGAAATCATTGTGAAGAAGATGATCCGTTATTGTACGCTCGGTCTAAGTGTAAGTCGCTGGTAGAAAAAAAAAAAGAATTAAAAAGTAGATCAAAAGTTGCCAGGTTGTTCTTTCTTTTGTCTACTTTTTACCTGGTTTTAAAACTCACTTTTCTGCCAGCGACGAACACTTGGACCTTCTGCACAATAACACTTTTCAGAGTATAAATAAAATTTAAATGCATTTAAATACCCGCATTGTTTACGTTTGATCGCTATTGGAGCTCTAACATTATTTATCGATGAAAGTTTTCCGATAGATTGATAAATGTATTAATGGAACGCGATAACTATAGCCCTTGTTTACAGGAAATCAGAGCATTCTATCTTACTATACGGGAAGAACAGGTAAACTGTACAATGAAAAGCTTTAAAACTCTTACAACTAATAGAGCAGGCAAGCGAGCAGTGGTGTAGTGGACAACGTGCCTGCTTAGTAAAGATTTCAAAACATCAAGACTGCTATCCTGGTTCGAGCCGTACGACAACCCTTTTTTTTGAAAGCTTTTTTCTCTCTCTCTCTCTCTCTCTCTCTTTCCTCGTTTCATTGTATTTTTATGTGATTGTTTTTTGTTTGCTTTATTCCCATCCCCTTCACAGGCGATATCCGTACTCTCCCCATTTTTCACTCGCCGTATCGGTACGCTCAGCGTCTTCACTAGCAGTATCTGTTGCTTCCTCGTCGCTGACCTCAGTAATCAACCACTAATTACATGTACAAATATTCACCATTACATCATAAGAAAATCATACAACCAATGACTTATCTACTTTAAAAAAGAATTTCTTGACGAAAAAAGGGGTTCAAAGTTTTTTTATTCACATATAACATGTAAAATTTTATGCTGAATACAAAAACAAAAAGAAAATGGTATGTTGACGAATTCGTTTTCTTGTTAAATGTCTGTTTCCATGGTAACAGTATACCCTCAAATTCTAAAAAGTTTGTCTTTTGCTTGAAAATGATTATAACATTGTCAGACGGCTTTAATCTTAAAATTTATATAAAATCACAGCTAAATATTTGTATATTCTTATCTAACATTCACAAAATATGAATTCCATTTATATTATTTCAGAAAGGGCCATTTTTTAGCAATGTTACATACAGTCAGTATTTCTTGTAGAATCATTTCTTGGAATTGCAGGCTGAACCGTTGAACCAGTTTCTCATTCTCCCTTTTTCTTTTCTTATTTGTTCTATTTCCACTCTACCTTCTTTTTTTCTTCGTCTTTTGTTTATTTTTCGCCTCTCTTTATCAATTTCTCCTTATTTCTGTTTTTGTTTTTGTGTACATTTTTTTCTTTTCTTTTTTTCTACATTTAATCATTTACACCATGTCTCTATATGTTTTGTTTCCATTATCTTTCATCTGTTGTTAATTTGATTGTAGGGGAAGGGCCGAATCTAAGTTGTAAGAAATTGTGGCCCGACTCCATTCACTTCATGAATAAAATATGTTTAAACTAAACTAACCGTTGAAGTACGGTCTAACTCAGATTTCCTCGCAAAATGTCCTTTAAATCGAGATATGTTTACGCTGTTTATGATTTCGCGCCGTACAGTGAAACTATCCAAGTACTACTAACGATTTTCTTCGTGAAGAGTCCAATATCGTCCTTTATACTAATATGCCTTCTTAGTGCTCCAGATTTAGTTTGAAAAGAAATGAGATCATTCAAAAGGACGAATACGTCCAGACGAACGAGCCCGGACAAACAAACCCAGGCGAACAAACCTGGGGACGAAAAAGCTCGTTTCCTTGTGCACTAGGTTGCGCAAAGAAAAAAAACTCCTGTAAACATCCTTAAGATCATGTGATTGAAAGAAGATTCAATAGGGCGACATCCATGATACAGACGAGGTTAGATGTACGTGTTTACGGAATCTGCAGAGTTGTGAAGAGTTAATCTCGAGTGTAATTTTATCTTTATGGCGCTTAATAAATCCAACAGACATTTGCTCCCTAGAAAACATTCTCCGTGAAAGAGATATTTTTTTCATATTTTTTTCCGCAAAGCGGACAGTGTAGATCAAATATCAGACTGCACGTTCTGTGCAGTCTGATCTTGATCCACACTGGCTGCAAAGGCAACTAAAGTAGTGAAAGGTGTGTCAAGGATTATTTTGGAAATATCTATGTTCCTGAACGTACATAATGGCCATTGTTTCCGTTACAGAACCACGAATGGTCTCAGTGTGGCGAGTGATTTAGGGTTCGCTATTCCTATTCAAACCATAGAAATGGTATGTATGAAATTACATGACTTTCCTCTACGAAATTATTTATCTATTGACTATAGAGATTCAATAAAGTATTGATTGATTGATCGAATGGTGTTTAACGCCGTTTTCAACATTATTTCAGTTATATTGCGGCGGCCAGTGCCGCTATCTATGCTTTCCTAGAGTTTCTTTTACCAGTACTTCGCACAATATTCTTTCCAAGCCACTGGCTGCTTTCCCACATAACCATCGAAACAATAGTCAGCGGTGAGAGAGGAATGAATCCTGTCGCAGTGACTATCATCAATCCTCGGAAAGAAATTGGCCAAGCCGGGGATCGAACCAGCGACCTCCTGTTCTCAAGTCCTGTACGCAACCGACTGAGCTACGGGGGCTTGGCTTCAATAAGGTAATGAGACTGAGCTGTCAGCTTCAATCAAAGCACTGACAGTGTTGGAAGGACGGTGATTTCTCAGCAAAAAGGCTTCTTTTCTGTCAATATTTTTTTCCACTTACTACGTCTATTACACTTTTTTCCATGTACTGAAGTGGAAATGCAGTATTTCACCCTTGGCAGGCGAACAGGTTCTTAAAGGTACAGACTAAGCGACTGTAACCTCATTAGACTAATTTTAACCAACAGAGCACGAATACGAAAATTGACCTCTATTTCAAACTGATGCTATACAAGTTACACAACCAATCATGTGCTAAGTGCACTTTAGAGCAAACGAACCGTTGTAAAAAGCAAAAAAAAAAAACTCTCATGTAAAAGTTTAACTCTTTACCAAACGACAAACCTTTTGACCTGACAAAATTGAAAGCATTTGCAGACGACAAATTAAAGTTGTGCATATGATACTATGGATATTGCTTTAAAAGTAGTACCGTCAAGCAAAATTTACTATTTTTTATTGGTCGGCTGACTATTTGTAAATCGGAGACTCGTTAGTTATGTGTAAACTGTTGTTTTTTCACCCGGATTTGAGCAGGGTAAATCTACCAAAGAATGAGAGGCGGTTGCAAACATTTTAGCATTAAACTGTTTCATAATATCAATATACTGGTAATTAAAAACCTGGAAAATAGAAACGGAGTTTTTTAAGCAGTTTACTTTCGAGGCATTCAACAGAAATGGGGTCAGAGGTGATGAACAGCCGAATGAATGAAATGAGAACGAGTCAAAACAGTCAAAGCGTATCACATGATGTAAACACATGAGATCATCGTCTGTCGATGATATGTAACAGGTGGTGAGGACATCCGGCGAAACTCGGGTGATCCGGTGATCAAGTCCCTCGGCTGTATCACGTAGCTTGATACGCACCTACACGGTACATTTCTTCTCCGGAAGAACACCGTTTTACCGTTATTAAAATTGTAAAACTCCTCTTAAAAAAGAAAATATGAGTCACAATTTTCTATCGATATCTTTCTAAGAATATTTCCGTCAGCAAACAGTTTTTTTTTTTTCGGATTATCTATTCTGTTGGGAGCTTTCATCGACAGACCTTTGAATGTGAATAACTTTACATGGCTGTTCATGTCGTTGGTAAGCGATTTACATTGGCGCTACCTTGTTTTAGATCATGTGATTTGTAGTTCAAAATGGAAACCTCCTTTATACGGATGAAGTTAGATGTAGGTATGGAATCGCCCGAGTTGTGACGAGCAGTGGTGAAGAATTTTTTTTTTTTTTCAATCGAGCAAAAAAAATAAATGGCGGCAAGTTCACATGCTCATACTTTAAGCACAGTAAGAAAAAGACTTTTGGTTCGAATCGTACTGATAGATATGAGCCATGCTTTGACAAAAGGGGATTTAATGCATCTCTATGTTGCATTATACCAAGCGAGTCACCATCTTATTATGGATCCATAAAATCCATTTTTTTGTCTGATAACCGACTGAATAATGAGGTAGAATGGTCCTTTCGCGGGAAATTAACCAAAAAGCAAAAAGTTTCGACCTAGGTCAGCCGGCACGGACAACAAAGTCTGAACTGTGTCGATACTTTTTGCAGAAGTATTAAGTCCCCTTTTCATAGTACATGGCTCAAACAATCTTGTTTAAGCTGGCGCTTGATCGTGATTCCACCACTCCGTAACATTACTTACATCATAGGTGTAACCCTTCAACAAGCCCTTTCATTGATAAAAAAAAAATGATTGGATTTATTCAGTGGTTACTGGAATCGGCACGTTTTTCCTAATCAGTTTTAGGACAGTGCATCTACCCATCATTTCTTTGCCAGTACTTTGCAAAATATTTTTTCCAAGCCACTGGCTACTTTGTCCAAAAAGAAAAAAAAGACAAAACATCGTGGAAGCAAAGCTTAGCAGAGTGAGGGAGGAATGAAACTTGTTGTAATGACTATCATTCAGACTTAGACAGAATTTAGCCATTGTGGGAATCAAACCTGCGACCCGTTGAGTACAGGCCCTGTGCGGGCAACCAGGCAGAGGAATCAATTTTTGAGGATAAAGATAATTATTGTCTATTTATAGCATGCTCTGTACAATGTCGGCGACGGTACCTTCCCAAACGATATAGCTGTATTGAAATTGGCCCAGCATACCCACGATTTATCAGGTTATGCCATACCTATTGCAAGCGGTTCGGATGATTACGCTGGAACCATATGCACGATTTCCGGTTATGGATTGACAGGTAAGTTTACCCAAGATAGGTTTATGTATACAGACATTGCGAGAGAGCGTTAATAATTAATGATTATCTGTGAAGCAACGTTTTTGTTAGTAGTTGTCCGGGGTAATTAAGTATGTGATAGAGGTTGTTTATATCACATAGAAAATTCCACTTGCTACATGTATTTATAACCAACCTAGACCACGGTGAATGATAAATTGATTGATTTTCGTTTTTTTTGTCGTTGCCAGCGGTTGCCCATATGAGCTGCGTCCCCCGAAGACTGTTATTTATTTTACGAGGGTTTAGTGCAAGATACAGGACGAAACTCATCCTAACTTGCGCCTGGTTCTTTAACGTGCTCGATGTATAGCTTGGACAAACGGGACCCAGGTTTAAAGTCTCATCTGAAAGACTATTTTAGAAATCTTATGTGGCCAGTCGTTGAGATCGAACCCACACCTTCTATTAACCAAAGATTTGTACGTCCACACATCTAATGCTCTGAGCTATTGGGGGCTGGTAAGTAGAATGATAAGCGTTGTAAATGCGACATATACATGTACATACGAAATACTGAGCGCTGATTGGCTAATTAATTCTAATTACATATGGTGATTTGACCAATCAGCGAACAGCATATGTATTTTGAAATTGTGTATAGAAAATACAACTCTCGTCGTTTTGTGTATCTATCTATATATAGATTGATTGTATCGGCTATAACGCCTTTTTTGAACGTTACTTCAGTTATATCACAACGTTCAGTACGCCTATCAGAGCTTTCCTGGAGTTTCATTTACCAGTAATTTGTACAGTAGTCTTCCCAAACCACTGGCTGTTTTACCACATAACCACCGTGGAGACGATGATCAGCGGTGAGAGAAGAATGAATCCTGTGGCAATGACTATTTTCAATCCTCAGAAATTGGTGGGGCTGGGAATTCGAACCACCGATCCCTTGTTCTCAAGTCCTGTACGCTACCGACTGCGCTACTGGGCTCTGCACATCTATAATTAAAATTGTTGTATGAATTACTCCTGTAGTCTAAGTAGGATAGAAATTCTCGTGTCGTGGTATACAAGAAATATAAACTCCGTAAAGCTCGTGTATACATGTATTTCCCATATACAACGACACTTGTTTTCTATTCTATACATGTCATACTCTGTGAAAAGAGGGCTTTACTGCATCTGCAAAAAAGATAGACACAGGTCAGTCTGTGCAGTCCGCGAAGGCTGACCTGAGTCGAAACTTTTTGCCATTAGTTAATTTTCTGCAAGGCAAATGACCAGTCTACCTCATAATTTAGTTGGTTGTTTGACAAAATGGATTTTATGGATCCATAATTAGGTGATGACTTGCTTGGTGTCAAACTTCACGGAGATGCATTAAACTCCCTTTTGCCAGAGCATAGCTCATTTGCCTGTTGCACTCTGGTTAAATGCTTTGCATTTCATTTGTACAATTTTGATCAGGTGATCAGGTGGGCGATATGAGGCCATGATGGCCCTCTCGTTTTTTTTTTTTTTTTAAGCCTTTTAGCCATGTTCTGATAAGACGGGGTTTAATACATATCCGGGATGCACGATATCAAGCAAGCCATCACTTAATTATGGATCCATAAAATCTATTTTGTCTAACAGCCGGCTGAATCATGATTTAGACTGTCCTTTGACTTGCAGAGAATTTACCAAAAGCAAAAAGTCTCGACTCAAGTCAGCCTGCACGGACTGCGCAGACAGACCTTGATCGATACTTTTTGCAGATGTATCAAGCCCCCTTTTCACAGAGCTTGGCTCTTTTTTTTTTTTTTTTTTTTTTTTTTTTTTTTTTTTTTTTTAGAAAGTGGATCTGCTGCTGACGGGCTGATGGCGACTGATGTTCGGGTTCTATCCGAATCAGACTGCAAAAGCGATTGGGGGGCCGACAGTATTCTAACACAACATATCTGTGTGCAAGGCGACGGTTTTTTCAGCTCGGGGTCATGCAATGTAAGACTGTGTAGTAGGCCGGATTAATTAGACCACCCAACCGGGTAGCTCAGTGATTGGCGTATCTGAGGCAAACTTTCCTTCCGGCGGCTTTTCGCCTCTCATGCAAGTGAGAAAAGCAGTCAGTGGCTTAGAAGAAAAGTTGTGTTAGTACTGGTGTGAGAAAGCCAGGAAACACATGCGTAGGTGCACTGACCCCGGAGATATGACCTAAGGTGTTAAAACGGGATTAAAATTCAATACAAACAAACAAACCAATTAGCCCAGTCAGAAACGTCAAGTGTTTGAAATCCAGGGGTCATTGGCTCGATTCCCGGCTTGTCTAAATTCTTTCCGTGGATTGGTGATAGTCATTGCGGCAGGACTCATTTCTCTCTCGCCACTGAGCATTGTTTCAACGATGAGTAGATTTATGACCATGTGGGAAAGAGGCAGTGGCTGGAAAAAATGCTGTGCGGAGCTTCGGTACAAGAAAGTCCATGAAAGCAACGAATGGGTGCGCTGGCCGCCGGGATATAAGTTACATAATGCTGATAATGGCGTTAAACACCAATGTATGTATGTAT
Organism: Tridacna gigas; assembly: GCA_945859785.2. Taxonomy (NCBI): domain Eukaryota; kingdom Metazoa; phylum Mollusca; class Bivalvia; order Cardiida; family Cardiidae; genus Tridacna; species Tridacna gigas. Next base: position 44,412,301 of record OX244028.2, on the reverse strand, counting down.
GTATGTCCAAGATTTAACTATCTCGTGCGCACAACCTATAATCTCATAGTCTTGAGATAATTATCTAATGAAAACAAATTTCACATGGTGTCCAAGATTTTCAGTTTCAATGGATAATTATATCGTGGCCACCACGAAATACTTCATGGCCAAGAGATAATTATCCAATGAAAGAAAATCAATAACTGAGTGTCCGAGACTCGCATTTTTCATTGAATAATTATCTCGAGGCCACGACTTAATACTAGTATTTGGTGGCCATGACTTTACTATCTTATCGTCATGAAATATATTATGGCGTAAAGATAATTTCCAATGAAAAAAAAAAACTGAGTGTCTGAGACTCATTTTAATCGAATAATTATCTCGTGGCAACGAAACAATATCTCTTGGCCACGATTTATTTTGTCTTTTCTCGCACGTCCCCTCATACCCACCGTGCCTCTGTGACGTATCAAATGCGGCACAAATAATGAGCGTTGCCCTTGAAGAGTGGAAAGCATTGTGGGAAAGGAAGAAAATAATGTCCCGTATGATTGATGCGTGCTATGGGTCACGAGACACTCCCACAAACCAGTGCCGCGATAGACTCTCTGCTTAATTATTCTGTTTGTTTCTTTTCTAGGGTAACAGGGGGTCCTGCGTGGCTTAGTGGTAGAGCGTAGGACTCGCAACCTGGAGGCCCCGGGTTCGTGCCTCACTGGAAGTTCTGAGTCCTTCGCAAGAGCTTCCTTGGTCGAGACACTTCAGAGCGCTAGCGTAGCTGTTGCCATGATATGCCTGAAATAATTTTGAAGGCTATATGTCAAACACCATTCAAACTATCATTCCAGGGTGACAGCGGCGGTCCACTGACTTGTGACGGCAAACTGGCAGGCGTTACTTCATGGGGTGTCGCTGGCTGCCATTTTTTGGGGATCGTTCTCCAACCCAGCGTTTATGTCAGAACTTCCTTCTTCTTCGATTGGATACGCGAGAAATGTGAAAACTGTATCTAATACGTCACATATTGTGATGGGTATTTGGATTGTACCTCGGACAAAAATAACTAACCAGAAATAAAACTTCCTGCATTATTTTTTTTTTTTTTTTTTTCTTCTATTTTGTTTACCTTTTACCAAACAACCATGTCTTTGACCGTCCTTAAAGAAAATGACTTTTAATTAAAAACATTGCGGGAAAAGAAGAAAATGCTGGTAACCAGCATTTTCTACTTTTTCCACAATGTTTCCTGTCCTCCGAAAAACAAATTTGAATTTTTTAGTCACATTTATTTTTTGTCTCTGCAAAGGATTTCAGTTTGGACAATACTAAATGCTGTCGTTTGATAAGGAATGAAAAACATTAACCTACTTTCGGGCAGTTGATTGATTGTTGTTCACACCGTTTTCAACATTATTCAGTTATATCTCGGTGGCCAGTGCACCTATCAATGCTTTCCTATAGTCTCTGTTATACAAGTGCTACGCGCAGGATTCTTCCCAAGCCACTGACTGCTTTCCCTCATAACTGAAATAATGATCACCGATGAGAGTGGAATAAATCCTGTCGCAATGACACATGATCATCAATCCTCGGAAAGAAATTGGCTGAGCTGGTGATTCGAACCTGCGAAGTTCCGTTTTTAAGCCTGGTACCCCACCGAATGCGCTACCTGGGGCTCGGCTGTGTTACATCAGGAAAAATACTCCTCACTGCTGAATTTTTCCTTACACAGACACAAATAAGATTCATGATGCAATTCAACCACTTGTGCGGGGGGGGGGGGGGGGGCGGCGGCGGGGGGGAGAGGTGTGAGAGGTGTTCATAAAATAATGAGATTTTCTTCAAAACTTTCATAAGTTTGAATCTTTTTCCGTGATATTTTCATATATAAAACTTAAACACTTGAACAGTAGTAAAAATACCACTGTTTTTTTTTTTACTTTTGTCTTTCTTCTTTTGACTTGCATACTATCATCTTACTTAATTCAGTGATATATTACTTTTTAAGTATATTGAGATTTAAAAAAAAAATAATACCTTTTAGCACACAATCCCGAATTTTAATGACCCTGAGGAAATAGCTATTCGAAAACTTTGCGGAAAAAAAAGAGAAAATGCTTGTAAGCAGCAGGGTTTTTTACGCAATGTGTGTATGTTTTTTAGTACTGTCAAAGTCAAATTCCATCACTTGAGTCACATTTAAATTCGTCTGTAACTGTTTTGAATTTGGACAAGTTTACATTTTTTTGTCGTGTGGTAAAGAGTTACTGTTAGAATATTGTAGGCAGTGTAAATGTACATGTATACTCAAAAAATAGGAATAGGACTCTCTCTCCCTCTCTCTCTTTCTCTCTCTCTCTCTCTCTCTATGTGTGTGTTCTGGGTTTCACCCACATCAGACTTCGGCACTGTTCATTTGAAATATTTTGCACAGGGACATTTACAGGGTGAGTTTTAATTTTTAACTCCATCAAAGACTACAAAATTTTAGACTCGTTCAAATCCAAAGCATTTGCAGACGACAAACCGAATGTGGCTGAAAGAGTGGATCTGTCTTTGAAATAGTAGAAAACATTGTTAGAAATGTTTTCTAAAATCTAATTTCTTAAGGTCGTTAAAACGCTGATTATTTGGTAAAGTGCTAAAGTGCCTACCTCACTGACTTTAATTGCCATTGAACAGTTTTGCTCATGCGTAATAGCTAGATTTTGAAATATTGTAGTTCAGTTATCACAATCAGATACACAATAAGCGATCCCAACATGTTCAACCCTTAACCTACTAAATAAGTGAAATGAAACCTTTCAAGCCAACAGTAAATAACACAAATTTTACTATTTCATTTTTTTTTTTTTTAAATACAAATATCTCCTTATCGGACAGTGAAGATCAATGATAAGACTGCGCAGTCTGATCTTGATCTACACTGTTCGCAAAAAGTACCTGAGTCGCGCTCATCAGCCTTAGGGTTAAGATGAAGATTTGCTGTTTCTAATTGAAATCCATTCCGTTAATTTGACCTCTTGAGGTTAGTTTAACAAACGTTTTACGTTTTGTACTTTATTCTAGAGAATTAGTTCAAGATTGAAGAAAATCAAATTTGTTCATAAATCTTATGTACAAAAACAAATGGAAAATTCAACAAAATTTAGAAGGAATACCTGTCGAATACTTTTTAGCCTAAATCAAGAAAAAGAAAACGAGGGAAAATGAAACGTGTCAATGAAATCGAATTTGAAAAAAATTATTCCATAACAAGGGCTTTTAGACGAACAAACGCGCCTAATCTCAACCGGAAGTAGTTGTCTGAGAGTTTAGATAAACACATGTTAGAGGACGAGTTTTGCCTTTTGTTCTTTCAGAAATTGCTAAGCTTTGCTTGAAAGGTGTATCGATGAATTTTATTCACTACACCTATTTTTCAGAGGTGGCAATACTTTCTATTTATTGAAATATGTAGATACTTCCTTGGATTCATGCTACCTTCAGTACTGGATCAGTATTCGGATTTCACTAGTGTTCAAAATAATCGGCTGAAGCACGCTTAATTAAAACATTAAATAGAGATTTACCCCGTGTTACGTTGCTTGGTTTTTTAGTGATAAAGTAAAGTTTGCGTGTTTGCAAAAGCAACAGAAAGCACCGAATCTTTAACTCTGTAGAGAAAGACATAAAATTTTTATGTCTTTCTCTACAGAGTTAAAGATTCGGTTTTTATTAAAAACACAGTATTAGATGGAGGGGTGTTTAATCAGGGACACAGTCAGTCTTGGGTAGTGGAAACTCAGTCCATCATTCGGTTGTCATGACTTTGAGGATGAATTGCTTTTGAAAATATTGTGGGAAAAGAGGAAAATGCTGGTAACTGGCATTTTCTCCTTTTTCCACTACATGTATGTTTTCTAGCAATCCAAAAATGCATTTCAGTTTTTGAGTCATATTTAATTTGTCATCTGCAAATTCTTTCAGTTTGGACAGGTCTGAAACAATGTTATGACTTATGTAGTTAAGATTTAAACTTACAGCAAATAAAATTACCTCATAGATCACAGCATTTCAAGTTTAACAATAGTCCTGAGATGTGTAAGCTCATGATAAAGGTCCTTTCCAAAAAATTTGGCAAAACACTCCAAAGTTCACCATCCGTCTCAATGCTTTTTCGTAGTCTTCTCTTGTGTGGCTCAGTACAGAAAACTGTTCAGGAATGTGATTTTAGTTTTTGATGGGTTGTACACGGGTAGAGAGATGATAGCGAAAATTTATCGAAAGCACAGATTTTGTGTGCACAATTAAACTTGCATATTATCACAAGTTGATGACAAACTAGAAATGAATATACCTGTAGCTTGCGAATTCAACAATCCTTAGTTTCAAATACATATATTTTCAATTTAAGAACTAAACATAAAAAAAAAGTTTAATTCATTGTTCACCTAAGATATTTACCCTCCCGAAAATAGGCACACAATGGCCACCAAACACAATAAAGTTTTTTAGGTTATTAAAATTTACATTTTATTAACAACTTCTAAAGGTGCTTTACGTAATGAAATGTTTAATAACTTTTCTTGGTCATGTTTGTCACTGAAAATTAATTCCCTTTAGCTACAATACAGATTAAACTGACGAACCGAAAGTCAGTACAGTACTAGTCTATAGCTTTGCTAAAGAAGATAAAATGGACGCCGTTAGGCTGTACGATGCACAATAGGAAATGTCCAAATATGAAGAAAACGATCAAAAACATCTCATTAGTGAGACTAGGATTGATCTTGTGTAAAACACTTCAGGGCCCTAGCCAAGCACTGGTGAAACCCAGACATATATGAATAAGTGAGCTGTTACTGTGATATGACTGAACTGATGCTAAAAGGAATATAAAACACTATTTAACTCTTTACCACTCAACAAAATCTTAGACCAGTCCGAATTAAAAGCATATGTAGACGTCCATTTCAGTGTGGCTCAAATGATGGGATTTTTGTATATAAGGGTAGAAGACATTGTGGGAAAAGAGAAAAATGCTGATTACCAGTATTTTCTTTTCCCATAATGTTTTCAAGGGGGTTCTTCCTTGGGATCATTAAAAGTTGGCATTGTGTTGTAAAGGGTAAATCAGTGTTAGCCATATATTAATGAGCCATACTCTGTGAAAAGGGGGCTTTAATGTTTCTGTAAAAAGTATCAGCCCTTGTCAGCCTGTATCATGGACTGCACAGGCTGACCTGTGTTGGTGTTGAAACTTTTTGCTTTTTGTAAGTTTTTTGCATGTCCAAGGACCAGTCTCTACCTTAGGATTCAGTCTGTTGTTACATAAAATTGATCCATCCATAATTCTGTAATGACTTAACTCTTTACCACACGATAAAATTTTACACCTGTCTAATTTGAAAGCATTTGCAGATGACAATTTCAGTGTGGCTAAAATAATGTGATTTTTCTTTGATATGGTAGAAAACATTGTAGGAAAAGGAGAAAATGCTGGTTACCAGCATTTTCTCCTTTTCCCACAATGTTTTCAAAAGGCTTCCTCCTCAGGGTCGTTAAAAGTCGGCATTGTGTGGTAAAGGGTTAACTGGTATCATGCATTACTGAGATGCATTAAACCACGTTTTTCCCAGAACATGGCTCATTTCATTATACCCCCGCAAACGAAGTTTGTGGGGGGTATACTGGAATCAGCCTGTCGGTCGGTTGGGCGGTCGGTCGGTCGGTCGGTCTGCAAAATCTTGTCCGGACAACTCCTCCTACAGTTTCTGTCTGATTCACTTTAAACTTGGCAGAAGTGTTCATTAGGAGCTGTAGATGTGCAAGACACACATTTTGTAAAAATTCCATCAAGAATTACTGAGTTATTGCCCCTGATTTGACTTAAAAATACTTGTCCGGACAACTCCTCCTACAGTTTCTGTCTGATTCACTTTAAACTTGGCAGAAGTGTTCATTAGGAGCTGTAGATGTGCAAGACACACATTTTGTAAAAATTCCATCAAGAATTACTGAGTTATTGCCCCTGATTTGACTTAAAAATGCTTGTCCGGACAACTCCTCCTACAGTTTCTGTCTGATTCACTTTAAACTTGGCAGAAGTGTTCATTAGGAGCTGTAGATGTGCAAGACACACATTTTGTAAAAATTCCATCAAGAATTACTGAGTTATTGCCCCTGATTTGACTTAAAAATGCTTGTCCGGACAACTCCTCCTACAGTTTCTGTCTGATTCACTTTAAACTTGGCAGAAGTGTTCATTAGGAGCTGTAGATGTGCAAGACACACATTTTGTAAAAATTCCATCAAGAATTACTGAGTTATTGCCCCTGATTTGACTTAAAAATGCTTGTCCGGACAACTCCTCCTACAGTTTCTGTCTGATTCACTTTAAACTTGGCAGAAGTGTTCATTAGGAGCTGTAGATGTGCAACACACACATTTTGTAAAAATTCCATCAAGAATTACTGAGTTATTGCCCCTGATTTGACTTAAAAATGCTTGTCCGGACAACTCCTCCTACAGTTTCTGTCTGATTCACTTTAAACTTGGCAGAAGTGTTCATTAGGAGCTGTAGATGTGCAAGACACACATTTTGTAAAAATTCCATCAAGAATTACTGAGTTATTGCCCCTGATTTGACTTAAAAATGCTTGTCCGGACAACTCCTCCTACAGTTTCTGTCTGATTCACTTTAAACTTGGCAGAAGTGTTCATTAGGAGCTGTAGATGTGCAAGACACACATTTTGTAAAAATTCCATCAAGAATTACTGAGTTATTGCCCCTGATTTGACTTAAAAATGCTTGTCCGGACAACTCCTCCTACAGTTTCTGTCTGATTCACTTTAAACTTGGCAGAAGTGTTCATTAGGAGCTGTAGATGTGCAACACACACATTTTGTAAAAATTCCATCAAGAATTACTGAGTTATTGCCCCTGATTTGACTTAAAAATGCTTGTATGGACAACTCCTCCTACCGTTTCTGTCTGATTCACTTTAAACTTGGCATAAGTGTTCATTAGGAGCTGTAGATGTGCAAGACACACATTTTGTAAAAATTCCTTCAAGAATTACTGAATTATTGCCCCTGATTTGACTTAAAAATGCTTGTCCGGACAACTCCTCGTACCGTTTCTGTCTGATTCACTTTAAACTTGGCATAAGTGTTCATTAGGAGTTGTAGGTGTGCAAGACGCAACTTTCGTGAAAATTCTATGAAGAATTAATGAGTTATTGCCCCTGATTCACATTTAAAATGCTTGTCTGGACAACTCCTCCTACAATTTCAGTCTGATTCGCTTTATACTTGGCAGAAGTGTCCATTTGGAGTTGTAGATGTCCAAGACACACATTTTGTAAAAATTCCATCAAGAATTACTGAGTTATTGCCCCTGATTTGACTTAAAAATGCTTGTCCGGACAACTCCTCCTACAGTGTCTGTCTGATTCACTTTAAGGAGGTCTTTTCTGTCATATGTATAGTTGGCCAACATTATGCGAAAACGCACCTTTGGACATTTGCAACAAGTTTGGATCCAGACCAGCCGCTGTGTCTCAGACATATTATCAGATCATGGTCTGCACTTTTTTACACTCATTTACTTTTGTGTCCAATTAAATTGATACTTTGCATAAATATTCACCAGGAGCAGTAGAGGTTCAAGATGCATTTTTCTCAAATGTTTGCCAAATTAATTACCCCTGAATTTACTCAAAACTTCTTGTCCAGAGAACTATTCCTTCAGTTTAAGTCTTATTCACTTGATATTTGTCATGATATTCACCGGGAGCAGTAGATGTGCAAAGCACAAATTTCATGAGTGTTGGCCTAATGATTACGGAGTTATTGCCCCTAAATTGACATTGCAGAGTTATTGCCCCTGTGACATGAAATAAAGGGGCGGGGGTATTTATCACCTTTAGTGATAGTTATTCTAGTTTAATCAGTGCACATTTGATTTGTCTCTTTGACCTTTAAATGATCCAAAATATATCAAAGGGGTGATTGCTTTTTTGTTTTTTGTATGTTTGTATGTTGTGCAGAGTAAGAAAACCTAATCCATCATGACAGAGGTAAAAAAGAGAAGATCCCAGAAAGATCAACCTTCAATAAAGAAAATCAAGCTGAGTGAAAGTACCAAGAGTACCAAGGTGCAGGTAGGTCAAAGGTTAACCCTTTACCACTGATCAGCATCCTAAAATTGTCCACATTGAAAGAGTTTGCCAACAGTTAATTAAATGTGGCTCAAATGATGAGGGTTTTTCCTGAAAGGGTAGAAACCATCATGAAATAATGAGATAATGCTGGTTAACATCATTTCATCCTTTTCCCCCAGTGTCTTCTACAGGTTTTTTCCTCAGGGTCGTTAAAACACAGGATTGTTTGGTAAAGGAACTACCCATCAACTATTAACCCTTTACCGCACAATGCCGCCTTTTGACGCCTCTGGGAAAGAAACCCTTCGAAAACATTGTGGGAAAAGGAGAAAATGCTGGTAACCAGCATTTTCTCCTTTTCCCACAATGTTTTCTACCCTATCAAAGAAAAATTGCACCATTTGAGCCACATAGAAATTGTCGTCTGCAAATGCTTTCAATTTGGACAAGGCCAAAATTTTGTCGTCTGGTAAAGGGTTAACCCTTTACCAAAGAGTACATGTATTTAAATGTTGAATGTTGTTCAGATGATAGAAATTATTGTTGGAAGGGTAAAAAACCATTGTGTAATTTGAAGAAAATGCTGATGAACCTTCTCCTATTTTTATACCCCCCACCTACTTAGTAGAGGAGGGTATACTGATTTCACCATGTCTGTCTGTCTGTCTGTCCATCTGTCTGTTTGTCAGTCTGTCCTTTAAACCGTCCATCTTTTTGTTTCCGTGCTCAAACTCAGAAGCCATTTGACCTAGGACCCTGAAACTTTATGCAAGGGTTCCACTTCAACATGACCCAAGGAAATGCCCTATTGTTTTTTGGTCACATAGGTCAAAGGTCAAAGTCACAGATGAAGTCAAAGATCAAGGTCACAGGTGAACTTTTGTTTTCTCTGATTGTGCTGCTTCAATGACAAGGTGCTGGTGGGAGGTATTTGTCCGATTTGCGACAGCTCTAGTTTACATGGTTTTCTAAAGCCATCTTCCATGGAACCATGAAAACATAGGGCTGTTTAGTAAACGCTGAAGAATGTGATGGTTTGATCCCTCAGCCAGGCCAGGTATCGCAGTAGGTAGCATATCTGACTCATGACCTTGTGGTTGTGGGTCCAATACCCAGCTGAGGCAAACTTTCCTGCCTGCGATTTCTCACATCTCAAACTGATGCATGTGAGAAAAGCAGTCATTGGCTTGGAAGGAAAGCTGTGTCAGTAGTAGTGTGAGAAAGCCAGGAAACACATGGGTAGGTGCACTGACTGCCATGATATAACTTAAGCTGTTGGAATGTTCATAAACTAGTATAAACAAATCCTTTTCCACTGTGTATATGTCCTCCATTCAATCCATCTTTGCAAGTTTAGGGTGATGCTATACTAGCAACTGTATTGAGTAGCAAAGCCCAGGGTTTCAACCCATGATCAACAGAAGGATTTAACTCTTTACCAAACGACAAAATTTTAGACAGGCCCAAATTGAAAGCATTTGCAGACGACAAAATAAATGGAACTGAAAAATTAAAATTTGTTATAGGTAGGGTAGAAAACATAGTGGGAAAAGGAGAAAATGCTGGTTACCAGCATTTTCTCCTTTTCTCACAATGTTTTCAAAAGGCTTCTTTTACAGGGTCGTTAAAAGTCGGGATTGTGTGGTAAGGGGTTAAACCCTGGGCCTTGCTACTGAGTTGATGATGTTACTGTTGGTGACTATATTTCTCTACAATCAATATAGTAGCATAGTGGGGCATTATGCTTAGTTTAGAAAAATGGGTTTCCATCAGATAATTTGATGTTTTTAATCCTTATTTCTGTTTATGTTTTTTTTTTTTTTTTTCCCAGTCCACTTTAGGTCGTATTAAGGAAAGTCAATCAAAAGGCTTGATGCATCATGTAATGACAGGATGTAAGATTATTTTAGCCATTTTAATTGTGCCACCATTCCTGAACTATGCAGCATTACAAAGGGAAAGCACTGTGTTAAAACCAGAAGGTAATAAATGTTACAGTTTTTGTATAGAAAAAGGATAAATTGGTCAAATGTGTGGTATTCCACTTCAGACTGTCATCTTTCTTTAACCCACACAACATTATTTTAGACACTTCCAAATTGAAAGCATTTGCAGATGACAAATTAAATGTGGTTCAGATGATTTGACTTGTGTCTCAAAAGTTAGAAAACATTGTGGGAAAAGGAGAAAATGCTGGTTACGAGCATTTTCTCCTTTTCCCACAATGTTTTCAAAAACTTAATTTTCCAGGGTCATTAACCCTTTACCACACAATCCCGAGTTTTAACGACCCGTACAAAGAAGTCTTTTGAAAACATTGTGGGAAAAGGAGAAAATGCTGGTAACCAGCATTTTCTCCTTTTCCCACAATGTTTTCTTACCTTTCAGAAACAAATTCAATTATTTGAGGTGCACTGAAATTGTCGTCTGTAAATGCCTTCAATTTGGTCTAAAATTTTGTCGTGTGGTAAAGAGTTAAAACTCAGGATTTTGTGGTAATGAGTTGTTAACCCTTTGCTATATGATCCCATTTTTTTCAGGATCCTTGGAAATAAAGCTTTTGAAAACAGCTGCTCTATCAAGGACAAATTTCTTCCATTTGATAAACATTTGATTTGTTATCCACAAATGCTTTCAATTTTGGCAAGTCTTCAATTTTTAGTCTGTTAAAGAGTTGAAGCTTACCATTATGAGACGTGGATTACAGGACCCCGAGAAAGACGTGTTTTGAAATTATTGTGGGAAAAGACAGTTGTCAGGTTTTCTATGGTTTGAGAGAAGTATCCCATTATTTTTTAGCCACATTTGATTTGATGTGTGCTCTGGCAAAAGGAGTTTTAATATATCTGTGTGATTATATACCAAGAAAGTCATTACATAAATCTGGATCTATTTTGTTTAACAACTGACTGAATCATGAGGTAGAATCATCTTTGGACATGCAGAAAATTTACCAATAGCAAAAAGTTTTGACTGATGTCAGCCTGTGTGGACTGTCCAGGCTGACATGGTCGATACTTTTCTCAGATGCATTAAACCTCCTTTTCACAGAGCATGGCTCATTTGTTGTTTGCAGGAGCTGATTTAATACTGATAAGTCTAAAATCTTACTGCTTACATTGTTAATTACCAGAGTAGCTTATGTCATGCAAATAAGTTCAACTGGAATATCTGAATTAGACCTAAGGTTGAAGAATTTCCCTTTTTTTTCAACTTTATTAGCCACATCCACTGGCATATAAGGGCCATGGCCGTCCCTCATCAAACCTTACAATTCAAGATATGAGTATATACATTCAAACATACATACATACCAACAAAAATATTTATTTATAAATAAAAGGTTTAGACAATATATTTGGCACTAGAGCTTTATGGGGGAGTATATTAGTGAAAGAGAAAGAGAAAAAATAAAAAATTGGGAAATGAAACAAAAAAAACCACATATTTAGACATTTAGGGGTTGGATTTTTTCAGAAATATATACCTACATCTTTTGGCACATTGGGGGTTTTGTAGTACAGGGTACATATTCTATGGTTGTCAAGTTTTTTTTATTTTTTTTATTTTAAACTTTTCTGTTAATCTATTAATATTTAAATTTAAATTCAGGCTGTTTTATAAGCCAGTTACAGAGGGTATATATGTATTCGATTTGTTTCTACTGCCATAAATGATTTAACTTCTAAAAATAGCACATCTAGTATATTGTTTTGTTTGTAAAATCCTTAAAGCCTCAAAGGTTGAAGATTTTCTGTTTGAATATTTACAGGAGAACTGTATGATATTGGATGGGGTCAAAAGCTGTTTTTGTCATGTAAAGGAAAGGGTCCACCTTCAGGTAAGTTTATGTTACACACTTGATAATTATGTATACATTTTTATACCAAGCATCCATTAAGTCTTCACCAAATGACAGATTTTAGACTAATCCATTTTGAAATCATCTGCAAATGACAAAATAAATGTAAATGAAAAATTGAAATTCATTTTAGGAAGGTTAGAAAACATTTTGAGAAAAGGAGAAAATGCTGGTTACCAGCATTTTCTCCTTTTCCCACAATGTTTTCCAAAGGCTCCTTTCTCAGGGTCGTTTAAAGTCGGGATTGTGTGGTAAAGGGTTAAAGTGACCAAAGTATTTGAGTCTTGTTCTGTGAAAAGGGGGTTTAATACATCAACAAAAAGTATCAAAGAGAAACTTCTTGCTGTTGGTCAATTTTCTGTATGTCAAAGGACCAGTTTACTACAAGATTCAATAGGTTGAAAGACAAATGGGTTTTATGGATTAAAAAGCATGTGATGACTCGTTTGTTAGACAAATGGGTTTTGTGGATTAAAAACCATGTGATGACTCGTTTGTAAGACAAATGGGCTTTATGGATTAAAAACCATGTGATGACTTGTTTGTTAGACAAATGGGTTTTGTGGATTAAAAAGCATGTGATGACTCGTTTGTTAGACAAATGGGCTTTATGGATTTAAAAACATGTGATGACTTGTTTGTTAGACAAATGGGTTTTGTGGATTAAAAACCATGTGATGACTCGCTTGTTAGACAAATGGGCTTTATGGATTAAAAAACATGTGATGACTTGTTTGTTAGACAAATGGGTTTTGTGGATTAAAAACCATGTGATGACTCGCTTGTTAGACAAATGGATTTTATGGATTAAAAAGCATGTGATGACTTGTTTGTTAGACAAATGGGCTTTATGGATTAAAAACCATGTGATGACTTGTTTGTTAGACAAATGGGTTTTGTGGATTAAAAACCATGTGATGACTTGCTTGGTATTATGGATCACAAAAATGCATTAAAGCCTGATTTCCCAGAGCACCACCCATTTATTTTCAGTCAACTATAACCTATTTTGTTGTTAATCTATCAAAATATAGTAATTCTTTTGGCTTCATGACAAATATTACTCTTGACAGATATGAGTTTGCATGAATTATGACCTCTAGAAAATGCACAATGGGATTTGGTGTCAGTCCACTTTTTGAAATGAGGACATGGCAGGATGCAGTCACGTGACTGTTTACGACCTTTGCCTTGCATATTCATGTAGCAAGGATCAGAATTCAGGAATGTTGTTATAAATTCTTTAAAAAATTAATTAAAACCTCTGATCTTTGTTTTTTATCTAGTTATACTTGATGCTCCTACTGGTATGAACTCTGATGCCTGGTCACTTATAGTAAATAAAATAGCAAAACTCACAAGGGTAAGTTTATTTAATTAATTTGGTTGTTTGTATGATGTCTTTAACACTGTTTTTAACACTATTGTAATTATAGTGGCAGTCAGAGCACCCATTCATGCTTTCCTGGAGTTTCTTTTTCTGCTTCCCACAATATTCTTCTCAAGCCACTGGCTGCCATTCCACATAGCCATTGTTACAGCAGTGGTCAGCAACAATAGAGGAATAAATCCTGTTGCAATGACCCCCCTCCCTCCCCGGTTTTAAGAAGTAAAACGCATGTTGTGTGTGTTTATGTGTTTTATTTTTTTTAACTTTTGTCGTTTTTCCCCCTTTCATTCTTCGATCATTTTGAACACTTTCCTAGTTACATGTCACCATATTCATTGATATTTCAAGGAAACACTGGTGTCTCAGGAACTTAAATCCATAGATCTATACATGTAATTATTCCATTTTTGTTACTTTTCTGGAATAGTGGAAGCACAATATTAATCTTAGCTTCTGCTGTTGTATACTTTCCCGTTGGGCTACAGTTATCAGGGACAATTGCAATCGGGCAGATTTTTTTATTTTATAGAAATTACAGTACCAACTGTTCGTGAAAAAAAAAAAAAAAAAAAACAGACAGGGTGACTAAATTCCAAGAAATCATATTATTAGAACATGTGCATTTACAGAAAATAACCTACTCAGTGTGATGTTATTTGAATGTTATTTAAACAAAAAGGAACAAGAACTCAGTTGTAATGCACTGAAAAGTATACTTTGATTGCTGATCTTGTTCAGAATGCAACTTTGTTTTCACTGACATTTTGGATTACTCCAGCACCTCGTAATTCAAACATTTTGCTTCTCAAAATATTATCTTACCCTGCACCCCTGATCATTCAAAATCTGTATTTGTCTCTCTTCTTCTTTTTTTTTTTTTTTTGTTAATTCCAGCACAAGAAAAACGAAACTTGAACAAGTTGTTAATTATCAAAATGGGAACCCATGCTACAGCGGCAGACAACCATCAAAATATTTTGGACACATTAATGCACCGTTTTTGACTTAGAATTTTCAAAAATTTAGACATTTGTAATATTTTTTTTTTCATTACTGAAGACATTTACTTCAAACTGGGACAGGTTGTTAACTATCCAAAGGGGAACCCATACAACAAGGGCAATTAACCATCAAAGTATTTTTGACTCAGAAATGTGCCTTTTTTGACTTAGAAATTTCACTGAAAATCAAGCCAGTGCAGCCAGGCTTTGGCACCCACATGCAGTGCTGTTGTTTTCTTTTGCAGGTATGCACCTATGACAGAGCCGGTCTGGGATTCAGCGAAAGACCTTTCAAAGTATGTTTAGAATTTGTTTAAACTCTATAAATCATTTTTTTTTTATTTTCTGTCGCTTATTTTCTTTATCCTTTCACTAGATAATCAGGATTGTTATCGACCCAGAGGAAAGAAGCTTTGAAAACATTTTGGGAAAGGCAGAAAATGCTGGTAACCAGCATTTTCTGCTTTTTCCATCATGTTTTTAGTGCTTTTAAAGTTGTACTATCACTTGAATCTAATTCCTTTGTGTTCTGCAAATACTTTGAACATGGACAAGTTGTAAATTTTGCTGTATGGTAAAAATTAAATTCTGTATATCATTTTCTACAATTTTTTTCAGACCAAGGGTCACAATAAATCCATAGTGCAAGACACAAAGAATTTTCAATCCTTATTTACTTGTCAGATTTGACCTATAGTTTACTGATGTGCATCCTGAATGACCAAAGTTATATGCCTTGATTGATTGACGGAAAAGTGTATAGAGCAACTTTCAACAATTATTTCAGTTATATCATTGCAACAGCTGAAATATTATTGTAAGTCCTGGGTTTCACCAGTGCTAGACCAGGGCTTTGAAGTGTATTGTCCAAGGACATCCCCCAAAAAAAACCCAAGTGCGTTGAGTGAGAATCAAATCCAGGGCCTCAAGGTTATGAGTCCTACACTTTACCACGGAGCCATGCAGGACCCAACTGATATGCATGCAAAATGCTGCATTACCCTTGTTGTCCATGTGCCATGAAATTTTATTGACTCACAATGCACTGGCTATAATGTAACAGAAACACTATTAGCTCAGCTGTTTCAAAGATAATGTCAATGTATTGTCATAGCACTGTTATTGTCTGAGTTGTCATCCAAGTCAGCATCATTGTCTGAGTTGTGTTTGTCTTGCAAAATACTTTGACAATTTAAGATATCTTTGTCACTTCTGAAGATATTTACCTCAAACTTGGGCTAGCTGTTAAATATCAATAGTGGAACCAATAAAACAGGGGCAAGTATCAATCAAAATATTTTTAACACAGTCAATGCTCAGTCTCTTACTTAGAATTTTCACCCAAAGCAATTACAGCCAAGCGTTGGCACCCGTACGCAGTGCTCTATTTGAAAATTGCATCAGGCAATTACAACAAAAAGGATTTCATTGATGCAGAAGAAAAAAAAATGAATTTATTCATATATCCTCACCCAGGTTTTGATTTGGATTTTCATGGGTTTTTATTTCAAGAACAGTTCATTGGGAGATGGCACAGATAGCAAAAGTAATTTACGAAATAAATGGACTCCATTTACAGCTGAAAGGTAGGAATCATTCTCCATTTTCCTTTTTGATGCAGTTTACATATCATATTTACCATTTCCCACACAATCCTGAGTTTATACTACCTACAGGAAGAAGTCTTTTAAAAACATTGCAGGAAAAGGAAAAAAAGCTGGTAACTGGCATTTTCTCCTGTCCTCACAGCGTTTTCCAAACCTTTTACAGTAACATTCCACCATATGAGTCACAGTTATTGTGTCATATGCATTATGCTTTGGTTTCGGACAAGTCCGAAATTTGTTTGTTCTGTAAAGAGATCAGTCTTTTGTTAGCTCACCTGAGCACGAAGTGCTCAAGGTGAGCTATTGTAATCGTGCTGTGTCTGGCGTCCAGACGTCAACAATTACCTTGTGTGCACTCTAGAGGCTACACTTTCAGTCATATACTCATGATGTTTTACTTGATAATTCCTCGTACAAGTTCGAAATTGGGTCATGTCGGGTCAAAAAGTAGGTCACTAGGGCACATCTCAGATAAACCTTGTGTGCACTTTAGAGGCCATATTTTCAGCCCCATACTCTTGAATCTTGGTCAGAATGTTTGTCGTACAAATTCGAAATTGGGTCATGTCGGGTCAAAAAGTAGGTCACTAGGGCACATCTCAGAAAAACGTGTGCACTTTAGAGGCCAGATTTTCAGCCTAAAGCCTAAAATTTATGAAACTTGGTCAGAATGTTTGTGTTGATGATATCTTTGACAAGTTCGAAATTGGGTCATGTTGGGTCAAAAGGTAGGTCACTGGGCCAAATTTTAGAAAAACCTTGTGTGCACTCTAGAGGCCTCATTTTCAGCCTGAAACACGTGAAAGTTGGTCAGAATGTTTGTCTTGATAATATCTGGGACGAGTTCGAAATTTGGTCATGTTGGGTCAAAAAGTAGGTCACTGGGCTTAATCTTAGAAAAACCTTGTATGCACTCTAGAGGCCACATTTGTTGTCGTACACTCATGAAACTAGGTCAGATTGTCTGTCTTGATGATATCTCAGACAAGTTTTAAATTGGGTCATGTTGGCTGAAAAAGTATATCACTGGGCCAAATCTTAGGAAATCCTTGGGTGCTCCATAGAGGCCACATTTTCAGCCTTATACTGATAAAAGATTTTTCAGAATGTTTATCTTGTTGATATTCTTAGACAAGTTTGAAAGTGGGTCATGTCGGGGTAAAAAGTAGGTCACATGTTCAATCTTAGATAAACCTTGTGTGCACATTTTCAACCTGATTCTCATGAAACTTGGTCAGAAAGTTTGCCTTGATGATATCTTGGATAAGTTTCAAAGTGGGTCACATCTCGTCACTGGACCAAATCTTAGAAAAACCTGATGTGCACCACAGAGGCCACATTTTCATGATACTGTTGACTCTTGGTCAGAATGTTTGTTTTATTGATACCTTGGACAAGTTTGAAATTTAGTCACATTGGTTCAAAAAGTAGATCACTTACACTCATGTGTTTTACATCATTAAAACCAAGATCTCTTCAACTTTATCAACTGTAGATGACTTTACTCAGGTGAGCGCTTTAGGGCCAATGGCCCTCTTGTTAAGAACTTTTACAATTAACGCATTACCACACAATGCCAAGTTTTAATGCCCCTGGGAATTAATAGACTTTTGAAAACATTGTGGGAAAAGGAGAAAATGCTGGTAACCAGCATTTTCTTCTTTTCCCACAATGTTTTCAAACCTTTTAGAAACAAATCCAATCATTTGAGCTGCATTAAATGTGTCGTCTGCAAATGCTTTGAATGCAGTCTAGTCTAAAATATGTCGCCTTGTTATGAGTTGACACATTTGCATCACACCTTTGCAACATTAGGTACGAGTATTGGTATGAGAATTATGTAATTGTTATCTTTTCAGAATGGTCGAGGATTTACATCAACTTGTAGCTGTTAGCAGTGATCAGCCTAAACCGTTTATACTTGTCGGGGCAGAGTTAGGGGCACTTGTGGCTCAGTTCTACGCACACATGTTTGAAGGGTAAGTTGTAGCCTAATCTGAAGCATATTTGGTGTCTAAGGCCCTGTTTAACCCTTTATTCTAATGAGCCATGCTCTGGCAAAAGGGGATTGCATGCATCTCTGTGATGCATTATATACTAAGCAAGTCATCACATACCAGAATTATGATTTCCTAACATCTATTTTGTCTAACAACCAGCTGAATCATGGGGTAAAATGGTTCTTGGACATGCAGGAAATTTACCTACAGCAAAAAGTTTTGTCACAGGTTAGCCTACGCGGATTGCGCAGGCTGACCTTGGTTGATAGTTTTTACAGGCACATTAAATCCCCTTTTCAGAGAGCATGACTGATATACAAATCTTGTGTAAACTTCATGGTAGACTGTGTTCCTGCACTGTGAATCCTTCTATGAATAGAGGTCCTGGTAACATCAACCAAGTAGCTTAGTGGTTAACATATCTGACTAGTGACCTGGTGGTTGTGAGATACACAGTTGAGGCAAACTTTCTTTCTGGCGATTCTTTGCCTCTCACTTCTGATGCATGTGATGAAAAGTAGTCAGTGACTTGGACAGAAAAATGTGTTAGTACTGGTGTGAGAAAGCCAGGAAACACATGTGTAGGTACACTGACTGCTGTGATATGATCTAAACTGTTAAAACTTTTTAAAACTCCAAAACAATCAATCAGTTGATAGTGCACCAAGCTTGGAAAACTCATTGTGATACCTGGGGTCCTGTTTTGCTCAATTGGTAAGTGTAGGATTCGTGACCTGGAGGCCCCAAGTTAAATTCTCAGTTAAAGCACTAGGATTTTTGTGGGATTGCCCTTTGGCAAGACTCTAGGCTCTAGCCTAGTACTGGTGAAACCATAGATATACATGAGTATGTGTGTGGTCTATGTGATATAACTGTAATGGTGTTGAAAGTGGCATAAAACATCATTCATTCAGTCATTCAAGTCAGTCAAGTCATTTGAGTCAGTCAGTCTTATACACTGTAACTCAGGCTACGTATTATGTTTATATTTACAGCGATGTTTCTAGTCTCATTCTTGTTAACCCACTGACAGAGGATTTGTTCAAACAAGATGATGGAATTTGGGTGCAAAATTGGTAAATATCCTTGTCATCTAACCCTCTCCCGGACAATACAATATGTAGGCTTATCTGAATTCAAAGTATTTTCAGATGAAAAATTAAATGTGGCTCAAGTGATGGTATTTGTCTTTAATGGGGCAGAAAACACAGTGGAAAAAGTAGAAAATGCAGGTAACCAGCATTTTCTCCTTTTCCCACAGTGTTTTCAGGAACCCCTTTCATTTGGGTATTTGAAACAGGGGATTGTGTGGTAAAGAGTTAAATAAAGTTAAAGTTTTATCTTAGTTTGACTTCTCTGAATTAAATGGGCATGACAGTAACAAATTAAACATGAAATTATAGATTCACTCCTAGGAATATTCTTAACTTCAGTATAACTGTAACTTCAGCATCTAGAAGTGTTTTTAATATTTTAAAGCATTTTTGGCCGAGCTCTTATTCATTATGACATCATCACACAATTAATTCTATGAACATGAAGGAGTGAAACTATTGTTTCATGAATGTGACACTGTCCTTCAGACATACATTGGATTAATTTTTTGCTGTTTAATCCTTTACCAAACAGTCCCAAGTTTTCACGACCCTTGGTCGAGGCCTTTTGAAAACACTGTGGGAAAAGGAGAAAATGCTGGTAACCAGCATTTTCTCCTTTTCCCACAATGTTTTCTACCCTGTCAAAAAACACAAGTTCACTTGTACCACTTGCAAATTTGTTGTCTGCAGATGCTTTCAATTTGGAAGGGTCTGAAATTTGTCATTTGGGAAAGGGTTAAGCGTGTAAACGTACAAGTTGTTAAGATGTAAGATTGTTATATACATGTATTTCATTCTAGACTCTTACATTCAATATTTCCATCTGAAGCCTTACCATATACAGAATAAGTGAAATTATGTATAGGATCTGACATAAGTTGGCATTTGAGATAAACTTGTATAATACAAGTCTAGAAAAATGGTATCAAGCTAGTCTGTACATTTTAGTAGATAACTTTAATAAAATTGTATCTCAAAAGCCAATTAAAGTTAGATTCTTTTGGCCACATAACAAAATCTCATGAATTTCATAGGTCAGAATATAAAAAAAACATACATGCACACACATTACTTTCTTTAGAAAGTTGATTCACTTCTCTTAACCCTTTCCCACACATGCTCAACTTTTAACAACCCCTGGGAAGAAAGCTTTTGAAAGCATTGTGGGAAAAGGAGAAAATTTTGTTAAGCAGGATTTTCTCCTTTTCCCACAACAATTTTTGCCCTTTTCCAGAAAAATCATCATTATTTGAGACACTTATTATTTGTCGTCCGCAACTACTTTCACTTTTGATGTGTCTAAAACTGTGTTGTATGGTAAATGGTTAAAGAGGTATATTAATTCTTTACCAAACAACAAAATTTTAGACTAGTCCAAATTGAAAGCATTTGCAGATGACAAAATAAATGTGACTCAAAAATTAAAAGTTGTTTTGAGAAGGGTAGAAAACACTGAGAAAAGGAGAAAATGCTGGTTACCAGCATTTTCTCCTTTTCTCAAAATGTTTTCAAAAGCTTTCTTTTTCAGGGTCTTGTGTGGTAAAGAGTTAAATGAATCCACGCAGTGCTTGTCTTAACCCTTTACTGCACAGTGATGCCTTTTGATGCCCCTGGGAAAGAAGCCTTTTGAAAACATTGTGGGAAAAGAAGAAAATGCTGGTAACCAGCATTTTCTCCTTTTCCCACAATGTTTTCTACCCAATCAAAGAAAAATTGCAACATTTCAGCCAAATTGAAATTGTCGTCTGCAAATGCTTTCAATTTGGAGAAGGCTAAAATTTTGTCGTCTGGTAAAGGGTTAAACATGTGTAAGATCAAGAAAATCTGTAATATTTATACCAGTATTACACTGAAAACAAAGGAGGTTATGTGATAAATCTGAATCTTACACCAATGCTCTGTGTGCTTCCAGGTTTGGTCATCTGATTCCCTCCTACCAGACGGTCCAACTAGGGGCAGCTTTGGGGTTGACAAGATTTGCCATCATGTTGGGACTGTTACAGTACCCTATGTATATGTCAAAATCAATATCAGAAGAGACTATCACACGACAAGTAAGTAATAAATAATTTTATCACATAAAACCTCCTCCAGCAGTGTATTAAACCCATGACATATTTTCGATGATACACTAGTGTATTATCGTTTTTTGGGGTCCTGGTTTTGCATAAGCGTGTGAGGACGGCAAACCCAACCATAGCATGTGCAGGAATCCCGCTAATACAGTTGCCTGTGTGGCCAGTGTAGATCGAGATTAGACTGCACAAAACATGCAGTCGGGTCTTTGATCCACACTGTTTTGCTGAATCACTACAGCGAAAATGAAGGCATGAATTTACAGTTACATGTATCTTGGTCTTATTTTAGAATGAAAATGTCCATTGGCTTTATTCTGTGATTTAAGGGTCAATAGTTCTGGTTATGCACAGTCTGTTAGAGCAAATAGTGTACATATGGAGCATCTTGCTGTCTTATCACAGGCTCTGGCTTCTCTTAGAATTGTCATAAAACTGGTAACCAGCATTTTCTTCTTGTCACACAATGTTTTTTGCAGCTTTCTACCTCAAGATATTTAAAACATGAAAATACTTGGTAAAGGGTTAATGCATGAATGCATAAAATCATTGTGGCAACAAAAACAATTAATTTTGCAACTTAATGACAAGTGACTTGCTGCTTTTTCTACAATGCTTTTAAAGTGGTCTGTTATACAGCAGAAAACGTGAAAATGGTGTCTGTATTTTTAGCTCAGCTGTTTTATTGTCAAAGCCCAGCCGTCTTCTGTGTCATGTGCAAACACTTTAACTCTCTAATATATTTCTATCATTACTGAAGACATTTACTTTAAACTCGGACTAGTTGTAAACTATCAAAAGGGAAATCAATACAGCAAGGGCAGGTAACCATCAAAATGATTTTGACACAGTTGTGCCCCTTTTTTGACTTAAAATTTTCACTGAAAAGCAATCTATTTTAAAAGCAACGGCAGCCGAGCTACTTTCTTTTTTGTTGAAGATTTTCTTATTTTTTGTAAAATGTTTGTACTTCTTGTGAATTTCAGAAATATTTGATGTGCCAGCCAAGACATTTAAGTTCCGTTGTAGATGAACATTACTTTATAAATGAAACTTTTTCACAATTAAGGTAATTGTTTTTTTTTTAAACAAGTTACTGTATAACCTTTTCCACACAGTCTTCAGGTTTTAAAGACCTTGAGGAAGAAGGCTTTTAAAAACATTGCGGGAAAAGGAGAAAATGGTTACTCCTTTTCCCACAATGTTTTTAAATCTTTGCAAGACAAACTTCATGTTTTGAGTAACATTAAATTTGTCATCTGCTAATGCTTTCAATTCAAACCAGTCTTAAATTTTGTCATCTTGTAAAGAGTTTAATGCTTTTTTCAAAACTCTGTCAGTTTTTTAAAACAGTTTAGAAGAAGAAGCATGGAACAAGCAATGCTTTCTTTTCCTACAATATTTTTGATATTGTTACAAATGATTTTTTTCCTTTGTGGAATTTGTAATATTTTATAGTAGGTAAAAAGAAAATGTTTATTATACACCCCCCCACGTACGAAGTAGAGGGGGGTATACTGGTTTCACAGTGTCTGTCAATCGGTCCGTCCTTCTGTCTATCCATCGATCACTACATCCATCTTTTCATTTCCATGCTGTAACTAAAAAGCTAATTGACCCAGGACCCTGAAACTTTATACAAGTGTTGATCATGACCCAAGGAGGTGCCCTATTGTTTTGGGGTCACATGGGTCAAAGGTCATGGTCTCAAGTGAACTTTGTTTGGAAATTGTTTCCGTGCTGCAACTCAAAGCTATTTGACCTAGGACCCTGAAACTTCACACAAGTGTTGTTCATGACCCAAGGAGGTGCCCTATTGTTTTTCGGTCACATGGGTCAAAGGTCAAGGTCAGGGGTGAACTTTGTTTTGAAAATCATTCCCGTCCTCTGATTGTGCTGATTAAGTGACAAGGTGCTGGTGGGGGGTATTAATCCACTTTGCGGCAGTTCTAGTTTTGTATTGGGTTAACTATTTACTGAACTACAAAATTCTAGACTTTCCCGAATTAGAAGCATTTGCAGATGTCAACTATGGCTCAAATGATGGGATTTATTTGCATCAGATTTGTACCAGAAAGTGAAAAAACATGGAAAAAGAAAAAATGCTTGTATCAAGCGGTTTCTTCTTTCCCCACCATGTGTTCAAAAACTGTCTTATATGTGATTTTGAAAATGCTAAATTTTTTCTGTAAAGGGTCAAGTCACAAGAAGAACTCTCACTGGTCACATTTCCAAGTGTTTTAGCCAATTTTGTCACATGATATTGTGCCATGTAGACTTAGAAGTTTTTGTAACATAACTACCCTTGTTTTCAGTGTAATATAACTGTTAATGTCTTGAGTTGGCATTTGAGATACAATTTTATTAACCTTTTACCACACAATCCTGACTTTTAACAACCCTGAAGAAAACATCTTTTGAAAACATTGTGGGAAAAGGAGAAAATGCTAGTAACCAGCATTTTCTCCTTTTTCCACAATGTTTTCTACCCTTCCACTGTCAAATTTCAATTTTTGAGCCATATTTGATTTGTCGTCTACAAATGCTTTCAGTTAGGACCAGTCCAAAAGTTAGTCATTTGGTAAAGAGTTAAATACATTTAGAAAAACATTATAAAGTAAGCCTCTGGTGAAGAACTTTTTTTTGTAGGAGCGTTTAATAAAATCTTTTCTCAAAAGCCAACTAATGTCACATTCTTTTATGAAACAGTATATCGCAAATGGTAGGTCAGAATATGACAAAATGTACATGTACGAATGGGAATAAAACCCAACTAACTTATCTGAAAGAGGTGTAAGTGTATCTTACATTCATTTGAGATAAGCATAAAGATCTGTCATTGGTCAAAGCTCTGTAATCATGTGCCTTATTGATAAAACATTTCTGACCTAGATTTCCGTGTTAACCCTTGACCCTTTACCACACAGTCCCGACTTTTAATGACCCTGTGAAAGAAGCCTTTTGAAAACATTGTGGGGGAAAAGGAGAAAATGCTGGTAACCAGCATTTTCTCCTTTTCCCACAATGTTTTCCACCCTTCCAAAAACAAATTTCAATTTTTTAGTTACATTTATTTTGTCATCTTGGATCTATACTGGCCAATAAGGTGGTATTTTCCCAAGAAAATACCTTTAAAATAGCAGAACTTGGGTTGATTATTATCGGCTTGGAAGTTTAGTTTGATTTATTTATCAGGGTAAGGGTTAATTTATAAGTCAAATTTGATGATCCTGACACAGCTACGAATTTTTTCATCTTAAGAATTAAGATCAAGTGATTATATGAAAGCTTGTTCTGAAATAAATCTTAAAAATGTGCCAGAAACAGCAATTACTTTGAATTTCTGTGATGAGCAAAGTTAATGATTTTTGTGTTATCTATTTCCAGAACTGCAAGAATGATCAGGTCCCTTGCAGAAAATATATCAGTAACCGTGATTACTGGGAATTACTATGATGAACAGATGCCTGGGCCATTAAACAAGGTAAATTTGAGCCATGTCAAAGGACCAGTCTATATCATGATTCTGTCGGATGTTAAACAAAATAGATCTAATAGATCCATAATGATGTGATGACTTACTTGGCATCATGCATCACGAAGATGTAGTAAGTCCCCTGATGTCAGAACACTGCTCATTAATTTTGCATTAATGTCATCTTGATATACCCCTTGTAGTTGCCTCTCCTGTATAATTCACTACCAACTGACAAATTTTCGACTTTTCCAAACTAAAATCATTTGCAGGCGACTGTTAAAAAGTGGCCAAAATGCCGCAGTGTGTCAGTGAAAGAGTATAGAACATTATGGGAAGAGCAGAAAATGCTGTTTACCAGCATTTTCATCAGATCTCATGATGTTTTTAAAAGCCTTCATCTCTTGATTCATGAAAATACTGGGTTGTTGGCAAAGGGTTAAGCACTGTCCCTGAATTTTAATTTTATTGCTCTCTGTCTTTCTAGGCCTACCTGTCAGAGTTGTACACAAAAATTAATTGAGCCATGCTCTGTGAGAAGGGGGTTAAATGCATCTGCAAAAAAGTATCAACCCAGGTCAGCCTGTGTGTTGCCCATGCACACCACCAAGGTTGAAACTCTTTGCTATCAGTCAATTTTCTACATGTCAAGGGACCAGTGTACCTCATGATTCAGTCAGTTGTTAGAAAAAATGGATTTTAGGGATCCATAATTATGAGACGATCTGCTTGGTATACTGCATTATGGAGTTGCATTTATTCCACAGTTTTCCTTACCTATTTCTGATGTATGGGTGTCCCTGTGGGTAAGAAACAACTTGTCCAAGTTCGAATTATATGTCTACAGTAATAACAGATGTATTATAAAAGGTCAAAGTTTTTGCACAACGACACAGACAACAACAGGGCTACAACAATAACCCGTTTACTTCGAAAACACCCAAGCTAAAAATAAAAGTGTCTATAAGGTTTATTCTGTGTGTGAAGGATCAACACTTTACCAAACAACAAAATTCTAGACCTGTCCAAATGGAAAGTATTTGCTGACAACAATTAAAAGTAGTCTGAATGATTTCTATTTTTGAAACAGTAGTAAAAATTGCAGGAAAAGGAGAAAATGCTGGTTACCAGCATTTTCTCTTTTTCCCACAATGTTTTCAAAAGCTGTCTTCCTCAGGGTCGTTGAAACATGAGAACGTTTGTTAAAGGGGTATTACGTTGTTGGCTGTATTTCCAGGCTTGGGCAAAATCAGAGCAGCATCTTATAACACACACATATCCAAACTCACAACATATAGTCGTCAATGGGGGAGACAGACACATGCTCTATCAGAATCCTGACGCGGTCATAGAGCCAATCAGAAAGGCAGTAAGGCTGTGGAGGAATAAATACAGCAAAGAAAGGGACAGTTGATGTAGAATGTGTATTTGTAGAAGGAAGGGAGATTTGTTTGTTATATTTTTAGTGACATTTCACCTGTTTACAAAACAACAAATTTTGTGATCGGTCCAGATTGAAAGCATTTGCAGACAACAAATTAAAGGTTGCCCAAATGACAAAATTTGTTCTTGTTAGCACTGAAAAAAATTATGGGAAAAGGAGATAATGCTGGTAACCAGCATTTTCTCCTTTCTCCACAATATCAGAAAGAGGTATAAACATATCTTACACTTTCTACCTCAGAGTTGTTGAAAGTTCGGATTGTGTGGTAAAGGATTAAACAATATTTCAGTCATGATATAGCAGTCAGTGCAACCATACATAAATCCCTATCGGCCTGCTTTTCTTATTTTGCCATGAAGATATGAGCCTTGCTGTGTGAAAAGGGGGTTTAATGCATAGGCATAAAGTGTTGACTCAGGTCTCAGCGTGCGGGTCAAAACTTTTTGCTTTTGGTCAGTTTTTCTGCATGTCAAAGGACCATTCTATCTCACTATTCAGTCGATTTGTTTGACAAAATGGATTTTATGGATCCATAATTATGTGATGACTGACTTGGTATATAAAACATCACAGACATGCATTAAACCCTCTCTTGCCAGAGTGCTGTCCATGTTATTTATTCTCTCAAAACTACAAATGCTCAGGTGAATGACTCAAGGCCATCATGGACCTCTTATCTCCAGTATTAAGGATAAAACCAAAGACCTAAACACAGGTTATATTTTGTGTTTCTGACATTTATTGGTGTACAGTACATCGATATCCATAGAGAAAAAATTCAAAGCTTATCATGTTAAACAAGTATTTTATCTTAAATAGATAGGAAGTATGGTTTAACTCTTTACCAAACGACACAATTTTAGACTGGTCCAAATTGAAAGCATTTGCAGACGACAAAATAAATGTGCCTGAAAAATTGAAATTTGTCTTGAAAAGGGTAGAAAACATTGTGGGCAAAGGAGAAAATGCTGGTTACCAGCATTTTCTCCTTTTCCCACAATGTTTTCAAAAGGCCTTTCTCTCGGAGTCGTTAAAAGTCGGAATTGTGTGGTAAAGGGTTAAGATTTAATTCCTTACCAGATTATAAAATGATAGACTTGTCCATATTGAAAGCCATTGCAGAAAAAATGAGCCATGCTCTGGCAAAAAGGCATTTACTGCATCTCTGTAATGCATTGTACCAAGCCAGTTGTCAGATTGTTATGGATCTATAACATCCATTTTGTCTAACAACCAAATGAATAAGGTAGAATGGTCCTTGGACGTTGGGGTTGTGAAAAGTGGACAGTCTACATCCAAGATCAGGTTGCATATTCTGTGCAGTCTGATCTTGATGTTAAATGACCAGGAAAAACATACAAGTTTAAAATGGAATCTCATGAGTTTATGGAAGAATAAGTTACCTTCACGTACAGTGAAACACTATTGATGTATTAAACTTTTACCAAAGGACAAAACTTTAGACTTGCCCATGTTGAAAGCTTGTCGAAAAAATAATTGTGACTCAAGAATTGAAATACCTTTGGCAGGGTAGAAAACATTAAGGGACAAGGAGAAAATGCTGTCTAGTCTCATTTTCTTCTTTTTCCAAAATGTTCTCAAAAGGCCTTGTCCTTAAGAGCAAACCATTGTGTGGTAAAGGGTTAATGAAAATTGAAGAAACTACTGATATACAAAATAAATTAAAATTTTCCACAATGTTTTTTTATCTCATCAAGGACAAATACTATCATTTCAAAGACATCTGATTTGTCATCTATAAATTCCTTCAATACAGATAAATCTAAAATTCTGTCGTCTGGTAGAGCGTTAGAATACAATAAAACAAAACATTACCAGCATTTTCTCCTTTTCCCACATTGTTCTCAAAAGCTTTCTCTTTCAGAGTCGTTAAAACTTGGGATTGTGTGGTATCCAGATTGAAAACAATTGCAGAGACCATATTCAAAGTGGACAAAAATGATTGATTTGTTTTGGAAAGGGAGGAAAACATTGTGCAAAAAGGGTTACCAGCATTTTCTCCTTTTCCAACAAAATCTTCAAAAGCCTCTTTCCTTAGGGTCATTAAAACTCAGGAGTGTGTGGTAAAGGGTCATACGGGGGAAAAATTGCTGGTAAACGGCGTCTCCTCCAAAAATGCATTCCGACCCATCCCTGGATAAATTTCATCATTTTAGCCTTATTTGATTTGTCATCTGCAAATATTTTCATTCACAAATAAAGAGTGACTCTTTACCACACAACAAAATTTAAGACTTCGCCTATTTGAAAGCAATTATTGCAGGTCACAAAGTTATATGTAACTCAAAGATGATCTCTGTCTTTGAAATGCTAGAAAACATTGAGGGAAAACGAGAAAATGCTGGTTACAAGCATTTTCTCCTTTTCCCACAATGTTTATTACTAAGAATTGTCAACATTCTGGATTGTGTGGTAAAGAGTTCATTGTAAATTTACTAAATATAAAACAGGAGGGTAATGACTGCCTGGTATGTCTCGACTGGATAACAAATCCCATTTGTGAAACAAGAGGACCATGATGGTCCTAAATCGCTCACCTGAAATGCAACTCAGCTGTCATTGTTATGGCCACTTGCCTCTTGTTTTTTGCTGGAATGTTTTACTTTTGAAAATGATTCATCCATATGACAATACCAACAATCAGAGCAGGTAAGAAAATGATCGTCGAAATTATAGGCCCTAGAGTGTAAACAATGGAATTGTCATCAAGATCCCCTATTTTGATGCTTTTAGCTTGTCCCCCATTTTGATCAGATTTGTCTTTAGGTCATTATGAACATCCAGGGAATTTTTGAGTATGACTGAGCCAGAATTGTGGTTGCTGAGTGTGTTCATGTTCATGTTCACAACCTTACAAACATTCTGGGCGATGGATCAAGATTATGCTCGAATTATGATACATATATAATAAACAGTGGAATTTTGGCAACGCATATTCAAGGATACATAAAAGCTGAGATAATCTAAGAGTGTCATCAACAACGCGGTCAGTACCCATACAAAGACCCAAATCCAACACTATTGGTGTATATAAATTGTAAATTATCAAAATGTGTCTGTGAAATTTAAATGCATATAAGCCATCGTTCACAGATACGGCCTTGATATTCAGTCTTAATATTGTGATTATACCTTTTTTATGAGTAAGTCCAAAAATAAATTAGATATGCAATGACCTTTTGACAGACAGGCAAATGAAAAGTTGACAACAATTAGACAATAATTGCAGAAAGCAGTTAAAAGACTCGGTGTTTCCCAATAGTGGCACATTATCATACCTGGTACGGGTTGACATCTGCGACAGCCCAAAATAGGGTTCCACTCATAATGATACTCAGGGGACCGAAGAAATCATATCATTTTATATGAATATTGTTTTAACTGATGTATATTCTTATAAAAGAGACCCTGTTGGGACCAAGGGATTAACGTCATTATAAGCAATATATCGTATTAAGCAATATAGTAATAAGCAAAGTTTACTGTAATTGTTGCAGAGATGCTCAAGAAATTAATTAATATTTTAGCAGATCAGTATTGAGTTGACTCTTTTCAGGATATAATGGTGATCAACCTCTTTCCCACAACCACTTGCTAGAAGACTCAACACCATAATGCTACATGCCAAATATGAAAGCTCTAGCCCTTACGGTTTGGGACAAGAAGATTTTTTAAGATTTCCCTCTTTATCTCTATGTGAAATCCGAGACCAACAAAATATGACTAATTTTCACACCAGGGCCATAATTTTAAGTGTTTTGGTAGAGGGCCACTAGATGATGCTACATGCCATATATGAAAGCTCTAGCCCTTACGGTTTGGGACAAGAAGATTTTTAAAGATTTCATTCTTTATCTCTATGTGAAATCTGAGAACCCAACAACATAGGGCCAATTTCCACACTAGGGCCATAATTTGAAGTATTTTGGTAGAGGGCCACTAGATGATGCTACATGTACATGCCATATATGAAAGCTCTAGCCCTTACAGTTTGGGACAAGAAGATTTTTAAAGTTTTTCTTTCGGTTGCCATGGCAACCAGAGTTCTTCATGGAATTCAAATCTTTGAAGTATTCTGAAAGTACATCACCTAAGGATCATTTCTGTGAAGTTTCATTGAAATCTGATTGGCGGTTTCAGAGGAGAAGATTTTTTAGTAATTGTTTACGGACAGACAGACGGACGACGGACATTGACCGATCACAATAGCTCACCCTGAGCACTATGTGCTCAGGTGAGCTAAAAAGGCCTGTCAGAGAAAATAAGCTTTACAGCTAGATACTCAGTTTTTTATAGTCCCCTTCCAAAAAAAAACAAGAAAAATAACCAGTATAGCTATTGAAAGACTTGATCCTTGAGTAAAAATGGTGAAACTACAATACAGTACAGAACTATGCTACCCTTCCTCAAGATACACCCACTACCTAATCTAGGCAGTACAAACATGAACTACAGCACAGAACACAACCAAACAACCTTTCTTCAAGATTACACCAACCCCCACTACTTTCTCTGGTCGGTATAAATATGAACTACAGTACAGTACTAATCTTCCTATCTCCAGGATTACACCCACTACTCTAGGCAGTACTAATGCAAACTATAGTGCAGTACAGTACTGATCTACCTTTCTCCAAGATTACACCAGCTATCTAGTCCATAAAAATGTGAACTACAGTACAGTAGTAAAGAACTTTTTTTCCGCCTTGCACACACTACTTTTATGAGCTGTGCGATCACAATAGCTCACCCTGAGCACTATGTGCTCAGGTGAGCTAAAAAGGCCTGTCGGAGAAAATAAGCTTTACAGCTAGATACTCAGTTTTTTATAGTCCCCTTCCAAAAAAAAACAAGAAAAATAACCAGTATAGCTATTGAAAGACTTGATCCTTGAGTAAAAATGGTGAAACTACAATACAGTACAGAACTATGCTACCCTTCCTCAAGATACACCCACTACCTAATCTAGGCAGTACAAACATGAACTACAGCACAGAACACAACCAAACAACCTGTCTTCAAGATTACACCAACCCCCACTACTTTCTCTGGTCGGTATAAATATGAACTACAGTACAGTACTAATCTTCCTATCTCCAGGATTACACCCACTACTCTAGGCAGTACTAATGCAAACTATAGTGCAGTACAGTACTAATCTACCTTTCTCCAAGATTACACCAGCTATCTAGTCCATAAAAATGTGAACTACAGTACAGTAGTAAAGAACTTTTTTTCCACCTTGCACACACTACTTTTATGAGCTGTGCTCTGCAAAAAGGGGGCTTAATGCATCTCTGTGATCTATGATACCTAGCAAGTCATCACATAATTATGGATCTATAAAATCCGTTTTGTCTAAATACCGACTGATTCATGAGGTACACTGTTTCTTTGGCATGCAGAAAATTTACCAAAAGCAGAAAGCTCAGGCCCAGGTCAGCCTGTGCAGGGTCCATACTTTTTGCAGATGCATTAAGTCCCCTTTTCTCAGAGCATGGCTCATGTTTATACAGCTAAACCTGTGTACAGACTCCACTCGAACAATAAACTGGCAGCCTATTATAGATCTTTGTATCAAGATCAAGTAACACCCAATGCTACAAGACAGAAATCTGCCTGGTTCAAGATTTCATGTGATAATGAGAGACATGGAGATTTAAACAGTGATTTTGTTATGGACTAAGACAGACTTCATCGATAAAGATCAAATTCTTTAGCCAGTTTGAAAACTTGATGGCAATCAAAAAAAATTGATGTCCGTCATGAAAATCTTAGCCAAAGATACAATATTGCTCCATCATTTTAAAACACATTAAAACATTCTGCTATGGGCTGTCTTATTAGTGGATTCAGTACATGTGAAAACCAATAGCTGCCCTTGATAAATCTGTTGCGGAGGTTGTGAAACTATGGAATTCTTTGGTAAGGGGTTGAAACAAATTTAATCAAATATACTCTTACATATAAATAAAATAAAAGTAAGTGAAATATACGTCGAAATAAAATGATGCTTTAATCTCTTGCTAGATCTTAAACTACAAAAAAAAGGTTGCTCAAAAAACATAGCAAACACAATTGAATCATGTTCTGAGAAAAGAGGGCTTAACCCTTTACCAGATGACAAAATTTTATCCTTGTCCAAATTGAAAGCATTTGCAGACGTCTATTTCACTTTTCTTTGATAGGGTAGAAAACGTGGGAAAAGGAGATAATGCTGGTCACCAGCATCTTTTCCTTTTCCCACAATGTTTTCAAAAGGCTTCTTTCCCTGGGGCGTCAAAAGGCGGCATTGTGCGGTAAAGGGTTAATGCATCTGCAAAAAGTACTGACCCATGTCAGCCTGCGCAGTATGGCCAGTACTTGCACAATTCTGTATCGTTGCATAGGTGCAGTGCCTATAATGCACAATATGCACATGCATATAAAAAAAATTCCCTGACCAAAGTTGTAGATCACAATTACATAATGAGCCATGCTCTGTGAAAAGGGGGCTTAATGCATCTTCAAACAGTATTGACACAGGCTGACCTTGACCAAAATTTTTTGCTATTGGTCAATTTTCTGCATGTCCAAGGACCAGTCTACCTCATGATTCAGTCAGTTGTTAAAATATATTTTTATGGATCCATAATTATGTTATGTCTTGCTTTGTATAATGCATCACAGAGCATGGCTCAATTCTTTTGATGATATTTTAACAATGAGGTTTGAAAGCACTTCCATGTCTGGTAATAAAAAAAATCTGGAAAATATTTCTAAAAGTGGATTATGTCTTCACCAGAAAAAACACTTTAAGACAAAGTCTATATTGTTAGAAGAACATGATTGTATTCAATATGGCTCATATGATGGGACTCGTCTTATAAGGAAAGAAAACGTTGTTGAATAGGGAGGAAATGCTGGCTACAGGCATTTTCTCCTTTGTCCACAACAATTTTAAAAGTTCTCAACACGGGGGAACACATGCTTGTTGGACAAAGGGTTAAGTATTAAGATATTTGTAAGAAGCTGTGGCTTAACCCTAATGCATGCATGCACTTTATGACAGAAAATGTGTAAACCCTTAGTCCACTACCAAATGATGCCAGGTTTCTAGGACCTTGTGCTAGGTGACCTCTGACTTTTTGGTAACCAGCATTTTCTCCTTTTCCACTAGATCTTCTGCCCTTTCAAAGCCAAACCCAGATTTTATATGTCACATTTGGGCCACGTTTTACATGTAATCTGCATATTCTTTCTATGTGGAAAAGTCTACAACTTAAACCCTTCATCACATATTCCAGAGTTTTAATGACCTTCGTAAAAAATGATTTTGAAAACATTGTAGGCAAAGGAGAATATGCTGGTTACCAGCATTTTCTCCTCTACCCACAATGTCTTTCATCCTTTCAAAGACAAACATTCTCATTTTAGTAACTTTTAATTTATCGTCTGCAATTGTTCTCAGTTTGGACTTGTCTCAATTTTTTGTCGTCTGGTAAAGAGTTAAAGTCTGGTGACTAGTCTTTACCATTTTCCAAACCCTTGCTTATACCACCCTGAGGAAGAAACTATCTGAAAGCACTGTTTGTAAAGGAGAAAATGCTGTTAAACAGTATTTTATCCTTTTTTCCATAATGTTTTCTACCCTTTCAGAGACCAATTCCCCTCATTTGAGCCATATTATGTCATCTGCAAATTCTTTCAAATATAGACAAGTCGAGAATTTGTTGTCAAGGTAAAGCATATTACCAGTACATACAAAAAGCTACAGATACAAGCAATACAGAATTCATATTTTATAGCACTTCGGGTAGAAAAAGAAAATCAATCTATCTACAGAATAAAAGATCACCTCCGATTCTTAAAAACAAAAAAATAATTACTATCACTTAAAACCCTTTTAACAAAACAATTCACCGGGCATAAAAATACTTTTTAAAATCATTATGCGAAGAGGAGAAAATGCGGGCAACAAGCATTTTCCCCAATACCCACTGTTTTTTTTTTTTCTTTCCTCTTTCAGAGGCCAAATCCCATCACTCGAGCCAAATTTCATTTGTTATCTGCAAATTCTTGCAATTATCAACAAGTATTAAATCTGGTAAAAAAGTTATGATAAGCTACATAATATAAGCAATACAAAATTCATATTTCATGACACTTTTGGTAGAAATAGAAAACATAGATCGAGTTAAAGAATAAAACTGCAATTCTGATACTAAAAAGTAAAAACAATAATTTTCTGCTATAAATTCTGAACTGTTCACCCAAACAATTCCCTTAGCAAAATGGACTTTTAAAAACATTGTGTGAAAAGAAGAAAATGCTGGAAACCAGCATTTCCTCCTTTTCCCAAAATGTTGTATACTCTTTGAAAGACAATTCCTGCATCATTTTAGTAGCATTTCATTTTTTGTCTGCAAATGCTTTCGATTTGGACTGGTCTACAATTCTATTGTCTGGTAAAGAGTTTTAAATGAAATAAGCTGTATGTCTAAGCAATATCAATTCATGATTTATGGCACAATTGGTAGATATAGAAAACAATGTAGATCTGTTCCAAGAACTGAACAGTAAGCACAATATCAATAAACAGATAAACCATGCTCTAGCAAAAGGGAGTTTAATACATCTCCTTAATCCATTATACCAAGCATGTCACATAATTGTGGACCCATAAAATCAGTTTTGCCCAACAACTGGCTGAATCCTGAGGTAATATAGTCCTTGATGTGCAGAAAATTTACCAATAGCAAAAAGTTTTGACCCAGGTCAGCCAGCACTGGCTGACCTGTGTCAATACTTTTTGCTGATGCATTAACTCTTTACCAAATGACAAAATTTTAGCCTTGTCAAAATTGGAAGGATTTGCAGACGATAATTTCAATGTGGCTCAAATGTTGCAATTTTTCTTTGATAGGATAGAAAACATTGTGGGAAAAGGAGGAAATGCTGGTTACCAGCATTTTCTCCTATTCCCACAAGGTTTTCAAAAGGCCTCTTTCTCAGGGTCGTTAAAAGTCCGGATTGTGTGGTAATGTGTTAAACCCTTTTCATAGTGCATGACTCAAATACATGTACCTGAAAATTCCTCCACATATAACACGGATCAACTTAAAAAATGACACTGCAAAAAACATATCAATAAATAAACAAGAGCACTGCATGCCGCTGCCAAAACTCAACTATAGCTGCTTTTAGAAATGTAGAAATATTTTCAGTGAAATTTTAAGTTGAAAAAATGGCATAACTGCTTCACAAATATTTTGATGGTTACCTGCCCTTGTATGGGTTCCCCTTTTGATAATTAACAACTTGTCCAAGTTTGAAGTAAATATCTTCAGAAATGGCAATGATGTCATGGCAAAAGTTTTCACACAATGACAACAAGGCTATGACAATAACTTGATGTTTTCTTCGAAAACAGCCACGCTAATTAATATCCAGATACAGATCAGATCAAACAAAAAATGTGTCATTCTGGTCCAGGTGCTAGTTAGCCCTTTACCACACAATCCCATGTTTTAACTACCCTGAGGATAAAAGCTTTGGAAATATCAGAAATGGGAAAAAATACTGGTAACCAGCATTTTCCCTTTTTTCCATAATGTTTTCAAAAGCCTTCTTTCTCTTCATTGTGAAAATATGGGATCTTTTGGCAAAGGGTTAACTGACCTCTGTTAACTCTTTAGCAAACGACGAAATTTTAGACTGGTTCAAATTGAAAGCATCTGCAGACGACATATTAAATGTAGCTGAAATGATGGTAACTGTCTGTGAAAGTGCAGAAAACCCTTTCAGAACAAGAAGAAAATGCTGGTTACCAGCATTTTCCTCTCTTCCCACAAGGGTTTCAAAAGGCTATTTCCAAAGGGTTGTTAAAACTTGGGATTGTGTGGTGAAGGGTTAGCCCTTCTCTTTCCCACTACCCATATTATGGTGTTCCGTGTGTGTCTCGATGGTTTTTCATAGCATGAGCCATCCATTCAAGCTGTACGACCATTTTCTCAAGACCTGCAAAACAGCAAAACTTCTTCTCTATCAAATAAGACACACTCTGTGAAAAAGGGGGGGTTTAATGCATATGCAAAAAGGATCGTTCCAGGTCAGCCTGCGCAGTTCACACTGGCTGACATGGGTTAGAACTTTTTGTTCTATGTAAACATTCTGTATATCCAAGAACCATACTACTTCATGATTCAGTCAGTTGTCAGACAAAATAAATTCTATGGATCAATAATCATGGGAAGTTTTCCCTTGGTATAATGTCACAGAGAGGCATTCAAACCCCTTTTGCCAAGGCAAATACATTATACCAATATCAATGAAAAAAGGTGTATAGGAGAAATGATTTTCACAGTTTAGAAACGGCTTAATTCATTCTTAGACTGACCCCCCCCCTCAACCGGGGCATTGCCCCTGGACCCCATTTTGGGCCTGTAGCCCCCAAACCCTCAGCGGATTTTTCAGGCTTTCCAAAATAATCCCAGCATGAGGCCTGTGTTGTATGGATGCCCCTTTTGATAGCTACCAACTAGCCTTTACTTAATATCTTGACTAACAACTAGAAATGTCAGTCACATCATGACAATGACAACGTGAATGAAAACAACAGAGCTATAACAATACTGCAATAGACTGACTAGAAATGTCTGTATTTTGTAACACCATGACAATGACAATATGAATGAAGCCAACTGGGCTATGATAATGCTGACATAGATTGACTAGAAATGTGCGTCAAACCATGAAGATGACAATATGAATGAAGACAACAGGGCTATGAAAGGGCTGACTACAAATGTCAAAGTCACACAATGACAATGACAATGTGAATGGGGACAACAGAGCTATGAGAATACTGCTGTAGACTGGCTAAAAATGTCAGTCACACTCTGAGGATGACAATATGAATGAAGACAATAGGGCTATGTCAATACTACATGTATGTACATGTAGACTGACTACAAATGTCAAAGCCAATGACAATGTGAATGGGGACAACAGAGCTATGACAATACTGCTGTACTGACTACATTACATCACACCAAGAGGATGACAATATTAACCCTTTCCCAAACAAGCCCTGGTTTTCACGTGTCTGCAGTACAAGTCTTTTGAAAACACTGTGGGAAAAGGAGAAATTGCTCGTAACGAGCAATTTCTCCTTTTCCCACAGTGTTTTCTACCCTTTTTTGAGAACTTTCTGCCATTTTCATCAAATTTAAAATTGTCGTCTGCAAACTCTTTCAATTTGGACCAGTCTAAAATTTGTCGTTTGAAAAAGGGTTAATGGAGACAAGAGGGCCATGACAATACTATGTAGACTGACTACAAGCGTCAAAGTTGCACCATGACAATGACAATGTGAACTGAGACAACAAGTATATGCTAGTGACCAGCATTTTCTCCTTTTTCCCACAGTGTTTTCTACCTTTCCAAAACCAACTTTCAGGTTTTTTAAGTCACATTTCATTTGTCGTCTGCAAATTCTTTCAATTTAAAGGAGTCTAAAAATTTGTAGTCTGGTAAAGAGATGTGTGCTGACAGAGAATGCCCATTTCATTTGAGTCATGCT
Source organism: Tridacna gigas (assembly GCA_945859785.2). Taxonomy (NCBI): domain Eukaryota; kingdom Metazoa; phylum Mollusca; class Bivalvia; order Cardiida; family Cardiidae; genus Tridacna; species Tridacna gigas. Next base: position 44,374,634 of record OX244028.2, on the reverse strand, counting down.
TTATGAAAAGGTAGTTTAACTCTTTACCACACAATCCCAAGTTTTAATGACCCTGAGAATGATGGCTTTTAAAAACATTGAGGGAAAAGGAGAAAATGCTGGTAACCAGCCTTTTCTCCTTTTCCTACAATGTTTTCTACCCTTTCAGAGAAGAATCCAATGATGTGAACAGCATTTGTGATCTGCAAATGCTTTCAATGTGGACAAGTGTAAAGTTTGTCGTTTGGTAAAGAGTTAATGAATCTGCAAAAAGTACCTACCCAGGTCAGCCTGCACAGTCCATGCAGGATGACCTGGGTCACTACTTTTGGCTTTTGGTAAATTTTCTGCATGGCCATTCTACCTCAGCATTCAACTAGTGGCTAAGACAAAATGGATTCTATGGATCTGTAATTGTGTAACTGCTTGGTATTATGCATTAACTCTTTATCACATGATGAAATTTTCGACTAGACCAAATTCAAAGCATTTGCAGACGACAAATTAAATGTTACTAGATTGATGATCTCTGTCTTTGATAGGGTAGAAAACATTGTGGGAAAAGGAGAAAATGCTGGTTACCAGCATTTTCTCCTTTTCCCACAATGTTTTCAAAAGCCTTCTCTTTCAGGATCGTTAAAAGTCGTGATTGTGTGGTAAAGGGTTAAGGAGATGCATGAAACTCCTTTTTTTCCAGAGCAGGACTCATTTCTTTTAGCATGACAAGGATTTAGTTTTTTTCTACCTTTATCCATGTGTGTATTCAATGTTTTCCCATCTGTGTCAATGGCTTCATGGACTTTGGGAATTCCAAAGATATTTGACACACTGATACAGCCTATTTCCCCTGTCAATGCACGTAACTGCATAGCTGCCCGTACTCCACCATATATCCCTGAAAATAATAATGAAATGAAATTAGAGATAGTATTATATAATTATGAACCATGCTCTGTGACAAAAGGGTTTAGTGCATCTGCAAAAAGTATCGATCAAGGTCAGCCTGTGCAGGCTGAACTGGGTCAAAACCTTTTGCTTTTGGTAAATTTTCTGCATGTCAAAGGACTATTCTACCTTAGGATTAAGTTGGTTGTTAGGCGCAGTGGATTGTATAGATCCATAATCAGAGCTCCAGATAGAGGGAGTGATTTTGATTTCAAAATTGAAAATATCAATTATTCTTCACTAAACCTTATGTTATGGGTACTCATTAGAGACGATTCTAATAAGTACCCACAACATAGGGTTTGGAAGAGAAATAATGAATTTAGAATACCATCACTCCTTCTTATCTGGAGCTCAACATAATCATGTGATAATCATAACCATGTGATAACTTGCTTGGTGTAATGCATCATGGCTCACATGTATTGCAACTATTGACAATGTTATTCAAAAACAACAAAACATTAAAACTAAATACATGTACATGTACTGCTTGTAACCTTTTATGCATGGCTGATAAATGTCATAATACAGGTGTCCCAGAAGTTGTGCACCATTCTGATTTTTTTCTTTTGTTTCTGTGTTTCAGATTTAATATTGATTTTAACTTTTTTTTTTTTTCTCTCTCTTTCAAATTTTATTAAGGCTAGTACATGTAATGGAATTGATCTTTATTATGATTATGATCAATAAAGGTATTTTTGAAATAAAAAGGTGATTTCTATGGAAACATGTACGGTGCCCCACTTCAGAGACACCCTGTGTGTTCTGAAAAATCAAATCAGAAACCAAGCAATGACAGCATCATAACAATATTACCTGGAGAGTATGTTATAAGTCCACTCGGCTTAAATGAGAAAATGCTCCCAGGAAAATGGTCAACAAGATTTGTCAGAGCTGGAGGTATACAGTGGTTGTACTCGCAGGAAATCATAATGTAGCCATCTGCCTCTTTGATTTTCTGATTCAACTGAAAGGAAACATTGACTTTGTCTGTCTGTCCGTCTGTCTGTCTGCCTGTCTGTCTGTCTGTCTGTTTGTTTGTTTGTTTGTTTTTGAGACCAAATATGATATTATAGCAAGTATTTGCATACTAGCAAGATCAATCAAACCACATTATTGATCTTGTGGCATTCCCACTTGGCTTTGGGAAATTATGGCCCAAAATCTAAAACTACTTCAAAAGGCTGATATCCCATTAAAGATACATCCCTACAGCCAGAGAGAAAAAAAAAAAATCACTGTTAAAACTTGAAAGTGTGTAGAATAGCTCAGAACTAGATCAGCTAAGTAAACATATATAAATTACAAACATACTGTATATGGTGTAAGGGATAAGGGATTAGAAACTCAAGGGATTTGTTCTCATTTAAAACCAGAAACAACTACATGTATAGTGATTTCTTTGAAGGGTGCCAAAAAGTGAAACGCATTTTCTATCCGTTGTAATCTGTGCAATCTTGCAGCCATCAGGAGCAACATTTGGCATAAAGATGGGGAAAAAAAAAAGATGCAATAGGTTGAAAACTGGCTGAAAATGAGTATAGGAGTATCTTTAACCCTTTACTGCACAATGCCGCCTTTTGACAACCCAAGGAAAGAAGCCTTTTGAAAACATTGTAGGAAAAGGAGAAAATTGCTGGTAACCAGCATTTTCTCCTTTTCCCACAATGTTTTCTACCCTATCAAAGAAGAATTGCACCATCTCAGTAACAGGGAAACTGTTGTCTGCAAATGCTTTCAATTTGGACAAAGCAAAATTTTTGTTGTCTGGTAAAGGATTAAAACACTCACTAGGAAAAATCAACTTAGTACCTCTTTCAGCACATTGGGAACACCTCCTTTCTCTGCTTCACCATAGAAATGTATAGGCTTCCTAACTAGGGGCAAGTCACACTCCAAAGGATCTGAATAAGAGTGAAAATCTTTGTGCAAGAGACTTTTTGACTCTTTAGCAAACAATCTCAAGTTGAAAACAGCATTTTCTCTTTCACCCACCATTTTTTTTCTACTCTGTCAAAGACAGAAATCATCATTTGAGCTATATTTAATTTGTTGTCAGCAAATGTTCTCAATTTGTTCAAGTACAAAATTTTGTTGTTTGGTGAAGTGTTATCTATTGACCAAACAACAAAATTCAAGACCTACAAAAGATTTGAAGACGACAAATTAAATGTGGTTCAAATTACAGGGTTTTTTTGTTGAAAAAAGCAAACAAAGGACATTGTGAGAAAATAATGATAAGCAGCATTTTCTCCTTTCCTCAGAACGTTTTAAATGCCTTCTAACATAGGGTCATTTTTAACTGTTTACGCTGCAACAACCCTGAGCAAGACATTGTGGAAACATTGTGGGACAATGAGAAAATGCTGGTAACTAGCAGTTTTTCCTTTACTGATCATTTTTTCCATCATTACACCAGAAAACAGTAGATTACGGGGGTAAAGACTAGCGCTCCCCTAATCCCCCGAGGCCAATAAAGAGTGATGTAGACAAGTGAAAATTCTTGTACCCTCGCCCACCTGCATGACTGATTGTCCAGTGATAAAAATGCAGGAAAACATCAGCATTTTTTAAATTTTGGGCCAACTGCGATATTTTGGTACATCTATACCCTTCATTTTGCAAATCTGGTATATACTTCTATCGATTTCTTCTGTCTTGAATATACTCCCTTTAAAATACATGCATGTGGCGATTCATACTAGGTGTTTTTATCGTTTTATGAAATTTTAGTTCTGGGCCCCTGAGTTTTTGACTGGGCCCCTAAATTTATCATTTCCAGGGGCCCAGCTGGCTACTAAAGAAAGAATGTTAGTCTTCATCCCCAAGTGTATCGGTAGAGCTTCAGCCTTTCACACTGAAAGTTATATTTTACAGGTTTTAATCCATATTTGACACTGTAGATACATATTTTTTTCCGTTGAGTGTGAAATTTAAAATGGTGTGATCATGGGACACATGTATGTGAGCCTGGAAAATTTACAGGTATACCCTTAACCACACAAACCCTACTTTTAATGACGCTGAGAAAGAGCGCTTTTGAAAAAATTGTGGGAAAGGAGAAAATGCTGGTAACCAGCATTTTCTCCTTTTCCCACAATGTCTTTCAGCCTCCCCGCGACATTTATTTTGTCTTCTGCAAGTGCTTTAACTTTGGACAAGTCTAGAATTTGCCGTCTGATACAGAGATGCTAGGTAATAAAGGATGAAAATACTCACCTATAAGCTCTAAATCAATTGATTTTCTGTTTGTTGTAAACCAACTGTTCACAAATTTCCAGACCCGTTCTCCAAGTCTTCCCTCCCTTGTTGACCCAAGAAAAACCAGGAATTTAAGTTCTTTTGCTACAGACATATTTCTCTTGTCTCTGCACTTACTAGATGAAAATACCTGTAAATAGAACAAAATTTTAATGACTGACATTCAGGAACAAGAGGGCCATGATGGCCCTGTATCGCTCCACTGGCTTATAAATATAAACCATAAATACTAAACATTTCAATTCTGAGCCAAATGGTTTCAAAATGAAGACTTGCAGTTTTCTCTGTAAAAGCCCATGTAAAAGTTGAGACCCGCAAGGCAAAGCCATTTTTGATCCCAGAGCTATAATTACTTGAACCCTGGTAGAGGTCCACAAGATAAAGCCACGTGCCAAAATAATACAAGTCTATGCTGTATGTTTACAAATAAGGTGATTTTCAAGTTTTGTCCATATGAAGCCTCTGTAAAACATAAGACCCCTGATGCAAGGCTAATTTCAAAAAAAAAATCAAAACAGGAAGATTTCTTAAGTTGTCACTATGTAAGCCCATGTAAAACTTGTGACCCCTGCGGCGGGGCCAATTTTGACCCCAGGGCTAAAGTTTTGGCCCGCTTGGTAGAGGCCCACTAGATATAGCAACATGCAAAATTTGGTAGCTTTAGGCCTTATGGCTAGGTACAGGAAGATTTTTAAATTTTTCTCTATATAAGCCTATGTAAAACTTGTGACCCCTGGGGCTGAGCCAATTTTGACCCCAGGGCTATAATTTGAAGAAACTTGATAGAGATCTACTACATAAAGCTACATTCCAAATTTGGTAGCCCTATGCCTTATGGTTTCACACAAGAAGATTTTTAAAGATTTCCAATATTTTTCAGTTTTGTTGCCATGGAAACCAGAGTTTTTGAAGGAATCAAATTCTTTCAAGAAATTCTGAAGAGGACCATGGCAGGATCATTTCTGTGAAGTTTCATGAAAATTGGATGGGTAGTTTCAGAGAAGATGTTTGAAATAAAAGTTAACGCACGGACGGACGCACGCACGCACGTACGATGGACACCAGGCCATGACATAAGCCCGCTGGCCTTCGGCCAGTGGAGCTAAAAAGGGGGTTTGGTGCATCTACCCTATCCATTATACTATAACTCTTTACCAAACGACAAAATTTTAGACTGGTCGAAATTGAACGCATTTGCAGACAACAAAATAAATGTTACTCAAAAATTAAAATTTGTTTTAGAAAAAGCAGAAAACATTGTGGGAAAAGGAGAAAATGCAGGTTACCAGCATTTTCTCCTTTTCCCACAATGTTTTCAAAAGGCTTCTTCCTCAGGGTCATTAAAAGTCGGGATTGTTTGATAAAGAGTTAAGCAAGTCATAACATAATTCTTTATCCATGAGATCAATTTTGTCTTTACAAAGTTACAACCAACTAAGAGGTAGACTGGTCTCTTGACATGCAGAAAATTTGACCAATAGCAAGAAGTTTCTACCAGGCTGGCTGACGTGGATCATTATTTTTTGCAGATGCATTAACCCTTTACCACACAATCCAAACTTTTAATGACCCTGAGGAAAAGGGCTTTTGAAAACATTGTGATAAAAGGGGAAAATGCTGGTAACCTGCATTTTCTCCTTTTCCCACTTTTCTACTCTTCCAAAAACAAATTTTAATTGTTTTGTCACATTTATTTTGTCGTATGCAAATGCTTTCAATTTGGACCGGTCTAAAATTTTATCATTTGGTAATGAGTTAAACCTCCTTTTCACAGAACATGATTCAAATAAAAAAGGTATCCTTTTGTATAATTTTTGATCAGTTTGTCTGTTTAGTGTTTAATGTTGTCTGACTAACTGATGTTCCATTTATTTATAATTGCCACTGGTTGCCCATAATGGGAAATTTGGTGAAATTAAACTGGTACCTGCTGCATCTCCCGTAACCATCCGATAGACAACAGGCAACACCCGATTTATCAAGAGCAGCTATTGGTTTTCATAGGTACGAAATCCACCAATCAGATAGCTTTTAACATAATGCCATTATTTGTTTTGAAATAATCGAACAATATGCTCTCTTTGGCTATGGTTTTCAAGACAAACAAAGATTTTTCTGACCGCGATCAATTTATTAAACTTCCTAAGGAATTTAATCTCTATCGATAAGGTCTATATCTGCGTATAAATAAAGCCAAAATTTAAATTTCCAAGTCTCATGTTATCTCCTGAAATCCCAAGCCGGGCAGAAAGCTGACTTGTAAGCATTGGGTGTTACCTGTTGTTGATATGAAGATCGACAACAGGCTGCCAGTTTATGGTGAAATTTGGTTTCCAAGGACAGAGGGCAAAAGCCACACACAAATCTAGATTTGTATTTCGTAAAGTGGTTTTACATGCAACTTATAGGAAAAACTATAAAAAAAAGTATGCCACCACTTATTGGAAAAACTGTCCAAAAAATTGCCAAGGTATTGACTATTGTACTTCTTTATGATCATCATGAATTATTAACAAAAGCTTTTTACTAACATTGAATTGTAAGGTATGGTGGAAGATGGCCACGACTCCCATCATACCAGTCGATGTGGCAAATAAAATTTTGGAAAAAAAACTATTGTACTTCTAGTAGCCTAATTCCATACCATGCATGTATAGACTTGGGATAATAGACAAACAAGGGTTAACACTTTACATAGCACTCCTTTACCAGACGACAATATTTTAGACTGGTCCACACAGAATGTATTTGCAGACAACAAATTAAATATTGCTCAAATGATGTGATTTGCCTAAGAAAGGATAAAAATCATTGTGGGGAAAGGAGAGAATGCTGGTTTTCAAAGCCTCTATCGGGTTCCTTAAAACTCGGATTGTTTGGTAACTAACAACCCCTCACTCAGTTCTAGAAAATTTTCAAACATACTGCGAGTCCTGAAAGGAGTTCCAATAGATCTACTATCTAGATCTATATAGATGCTGTGCTAGCTTTTAACTTTCAGAAACAAATCTCACCATTTGAGCTATATCTAATCTATCACCTGCACGTGTTTTCAATATGAACTACCGGTAGTCTAAAATTTTGTCGTTTGGTAAAGAGTTCACCAAACCAGCGCTAAGTAACCACGGGTGTCTGACTGAGGAGAGAGGTGAAAAACTGGAACAACTTAGAAACTATAAAATCGCGTATTCCTTGTTGTGCTACGAAACCGCAGACATTAAATATCAATGCAATTTTACAATTCAAAAAAAAACTTTTTCAAAGTAACTAGCCATGGCAACTTACCACAAAACTCTTTACTTTGTAAGGACCACAGGCTTTAAATTCTGTCAGCTGTCAAACATGTAGAATAGGTGACTACTATACACCGGGCCCGGTAACTACCGGTATCTATCCTAATAACCCTTTTCTTAACAATCCCGTTTTTTTTTTCGGTCCAGACAAAAGAAGGCTGTTGAAAACAGTACTGCAGAAAGGGAGAATATTCTTGTCACCAGCATATTCTCCATTTCCCACAATGCTATTGACCATTTCAAGAGCAGAAATCATGAAATGCTCTCATTTTGGACAAGTCTAACATTCTGTTGTTGGGTAAAGGGTTAAACATAGATATAATGCTTGCTTGGGATATTCAGGGATCGTATATTACAGTAATATACGATCCCGGGATATTGTGGCTCAAATAACGGACTTTGTCTTTGAAAAGTAAGAAAGCATTGCAGGAAAAGGAGATACAGACTGTAGTATTTGGTTTTCTCCTCCCCACAAGATTTGTAAAAACCCTCTTCTTCAGAGTCACAAATTCAAAATACGGGCTTACTTGTCTTAAAACCTATTAGGCCTAAGCTACCTCATGGAGACGACATTTCCGTCTCGTTGCTGACTAAGACATTATTTAAAGCTAATGTGGAAAACGGAAAATTTGCTCTAAAAGTGATGAATCTACTTCTTTTTCAACAGAATCGAATTTTAGGTGCTTAGATGCATTCATATTTGAACACTCCTCGTAGACACAGAAATGCTTTCCTATCTTGGGTCTCTGGTCCGGTTCCCACCTCGGCTTTGAGTGAAAAATGTTGTGTAAAGTTAATGGTAAAAAAAAACTCCGAGTAAACAGAAATAGACGCACTGGCCGCAGCGAAATAACTTAAACGATGTTGAAAGAGTGTAAACACTAAATAACGAACAAATCAGACTGCAAAGAACGTAAAGTATTCTTTGAAAAATATTCTTTGAATAACAAATTTGAAGTCGCAATATTTATCCAAGTCCAATTACTTCTTGGTCTTTGGACCATGATATCGCGTTGAAGGTCTTGTAGCTTACTAACACATAATGGCATTTTGTCAAAAAGACTTCTCATTGAATAAAACATTAATGATATTTTGTTAATGAACATGCAAACTGCCCTGAGAACGTATTATTATTATTATTATTTTCTTCGATGTGTTCATAGTAGAACCTGTTGACATATACTTGTACGGCGGTCCCATGTTACTTGTATACAATCAAAAGTCGAAAACGAAACACAGAATGAGTAACTCAGGTGTATTTACGTCACCACTTGTAACCGCTTAACTCTTTACCAACGAAAACATTCTACACTGGTCCAAATTGAAAGAATTTGCAGACGATAAATCAAGTGTTTTTCAAAAGACAAATGCGTCTCAGAAAGGGTAAACAAATTGTGGGAAAAGGAGAAAATGCTGGGTTACCAACATTTTATCCTTTTCCCACAATGTTTTCAAAATCATTCTTCTTTAGGGTCGTTAAACTCGGCACAGTGTGGTAAAGGGTTAACCAACGCGGAAAAAGTAGGTCGGCCGTCGATGATATTTTGGCATTTTCCCAGGCGAGTATTTTCAGAAGACAGGTGTTCAACGTTCGGGAAGGGATTTGGCACTGAGTCTTGAAAACATAAACGGCAACATCATGGCAGAAGAATGTTTTAGCGTTCTATAGAATTAATCTTGAACTGGACTGAACCAAACAGACCTATGCAATCAAGCAAACAAGTTACAACCGATATCTTAGTCTTTCAGATTAACATTTACTACTTTTTTTTGTGAAACCCGAAGTTTATCTATTGACTATCAACTACACTTACGTTATTAGACATTTAAAATTTGTTAGTGCGTCAACTTCTATGCATATGCATAATTTTGTATAACCGAAATTTCGTCAGCTATGTCTTTGAAATTGTAGAGGAAAAAAGGAAAAACTACCGGAGTAATAATATTGAATCTTACCTTTTTTGTTGAATTACTAAACGAACATCTAGCCTGCAAGCGTTGCACACAAAATCCCCGGAGTGCATATTTAGAGATTTCAGACCTAGCTCATGATACGTCAGTTATGCATCGCTGGACTAATGGATATAATTACAATACATTCTCCATTTTCTCTTGCATCGGCGTAACTCTTTACCAAACCACAGTTTAGACTGGTCCAAACTCAAAGCATTTGCAGACAACAAATAAATGGTGGTCCTAATGACGAAATTTGTCCCCGATAGGGTAGAAAACATTCTGGGAAAGGGAGAAATGCTGGTTACAAGCATTTTCTCTTTTTCCCCCAAAATTTTCAAAAACCTTCTTCCCCAGGATCGTTTAAAGTCGGGATCGTGTCGTAAAGGGTTAAATAACCAGAATCACGCAGGCTACCTTACAAGAAACATTGCGAAAAAGTAGGTCGGCCGTCGATCATATTTTAGCATTTGCAATGCACTCTGCGCGTGCGTGCGCCAACAAAAGCATGCTCTTCACCATACAAAGGATGTGATGTGCTGACATGTACTGGGCAAGGAAAGCCATTTCTTGTGATTTGTGATTTAAACACTTGTTGCATAACCCTTAATATCTCGTTTTCACAACCCTAACAAAGAAGAGGCTTTTGAAAACGTGGGAAAAGGAGAAAATGCTGACATCCAACATTTTCTTTCTTTCCCACAATGTTTATTCACCCTTTCAAAGATAAATTCCATCATTTAAGCCACAATGTGTTGTCTGCAAATGCTGTTAATACAGACCAGTCTAAACTTTCATAGACTGGTAAAGGGTTAAAACAGAGAGAGAGAGAGAGAGAGAATGATAAGGGCAACTGTAGAAAAGATATAAGCAAGGGCAGTTCTGATCTAAATATTTACTAGAAACTAGCTCGCGGGGGGTGGGGGATGGGGCTGGGGGAGAGATTGTTGGTGTTTACCGTCGATTTCATCGGTTTTTGAACTATCGGGGAGGTAAATGTTGATCATTTATGAGTTCTTAGTATTATTTAGCCACCTTACTACTGACAAAGGCCAAATATTGAGCCCAGTTTCAACACACTTTTGTTAGTAAGTTTTCATATCAATAAATCAATTTTGTATTTGTTTTTATATGGCTAAACTACCTGGTACTGCACGCATGGTCATCAAAAGATGCTAGTCTTCCTGCAAAAGACCGGGTATTGGCTGAGGACGAGGAATAAGCCTTTATCAAACAATCTCAGGGTTTGCGTGGCTCAGTGCTGAAATGTGGGATTCCGAATCTAGAGGCCCGAGGTTCAATTCTCACTTGAAGGATTACGTTTTTCGTGGAAGTGTCTCTGGGGAAAACACTTCAGAGCCTTAGCCTGGTATTGGTGAAATCTGTAACATGTATGGACAACTAAGCTGTTGTCATATAATACCGTAACTTAAATAATGCTTATGACGTGATATAGCTTAAATTGTCTTTTAAGGGTTGAAAACATTGTGAAACCCTACAGTGTTTTTAAAAGCGCTCTATGTCAGGGTGGTTAAAGCTCTGGATTGTTTGATAAAGGTTTAACCCTTTCCCAAACAAGCCCTGGTTTTCACGTGTTTGCAGTACAAGTCTTTTGAAAACACTGTGGGAAAAGGAGAAATTGCTCGTAACGAGCAATTTCTCCTTTTCCCACAGTGTTTTCTACCCGTTTTGAGACCTGTCTGTCATTTTCATCAAATTTAAAATTGTCGTCTGCAAACTCTTTCAATTTGGACTAGTCCAAAATTTGTCGTTTGGGAAAGGGTTAAAAGCGGCCATTTTACATACGAACTCACGAGCCCTGGCTTACCAGCTCTGCTCTGCTCCATGGAACTGCAGGAGATCGGCACCTGACAGTCTAACTGCAAGTCAAAACATTGACCTGATAAATGAAACGAGAGAGAGAGAGATTGAGAGAGGGGGGGACGGACGGGCAGACACGCAAACACAGACAGCTACACAGACACACACACACACAAATAGGCACACAAAAACACAGTCAGTTAATTCAAATACTTCTGACGACAAAGAAAAGGAAAAGGAAAAACACAAAAAGGCATATTTCAGAATAAATTTATTTTATTTCAAAATCAGAGAAAATGTCATAAATTCCTCAAGAGTAAACAGATGTCGCAAACAATTTCTCCTTTTGCAACAATCTTTTTTCTTGCACTTATGATTTGAACCTTTATTCACGCATATCCGTTGAGTATCCATTGGTAAGTAATGGTGTTTATACAGTTGTATGATGTTAACCCTTATCCTGCTAAATAAGTAAAATGAAATTTTCAAATCGATCGTAAAAAACTTGAATAATGCTGTTTCAAACTTATTTTTAGGAAAACAATATCTCCTTATCGGTCAGTGTAGATCCAGGATCAGACTGCACGTTCTGTGCAGTCTGATCTTGATCTACACTGTCTGCAAAAGGTCAGTGAATCACGCTTAGCAGTAAAAGGGTTAAGGAAATACTGTACCACTGAAAACTTGTTTTTGCTTCTCCTTACTTTTGTCTTACATCTTTTCTTATGAGTTGCCAGGAATCGCTCGAACTTGAATAAGTGATTAATCATTAGTGATATTTGGTAAGAATGTCAAAATCGGAATAGGTCCCTTTAATTCCCAGGAAACAAAATGTATGAGCCATGCTCTGGTAAAAGGGGGCTTAATGCGCCTCTATGATGCATGGTACCAGCATGTCATCACATAATTATGGACCAATAAAATCCGTTTTGTCTAACAACCGACTAAATCATGCGGTAAACTGGTCCTTGGACATACAGAAAATTGACCAATAGCAAAAAGTTTCGGCCCAGGTCAGCCTGCGCGGACTGCGCAGGCTGAACTGAGTAATACTTTTCGTAGATGCATTAAGCTCCCTTTTCACAGAGCACAGCTCGTATAAAAAGAACATTTTCAGCATAAAAAGAATATTTTCAGGATAACTACGTATGTATAATACTTTGCAAGACTGTTTGGATGAGAACACATTCTGTGCAGTCTTATCTTGATCTACACTGTTCACAAAAGCAACTCTTTTTGTGCTTAGAATTCTTAAAAATTTAGATAAACAATTGAATGTACAAATATGGCTTTACGCAGTTAATAACTTTGAAAAGCATTGTGGGAGAAATATGCAGACTGCTTAGAATGAACAAGTGATCAGTTTACATCAATGTTTTCCCTGTTGTTTAAATAAGATACTTTTTTTTCCTTTACGTTAATTTTTGACCTTTTTGTAAATAGTGGCAGATTTTGTTAGGCCTAAAAAATAACCTGTACAGAACTGTGTTAAGGTTTCACTGCTTAGGAGCCAAAATTAGATGTCCGTATTCACTAAACATTCAGAACTGCAGTCAAAATTCTAATTCTAAATTTAGAAAGTAGCACAATTTCTGATTGGTTAAATTGAATGGTTTAGCCAATCAGAAATTGTGTTGCTTTAAAAACAGAAAAACACCCAGAATCGGTGATCTACATGTTGGTCACGGGTCTCTGTTTTACCCACTGAGCAATTTGTGGCACCGCCGCTATTTTGTCGTAATGAGATTTAATTCGGCCGTCAAACTTGTCTAGCAGACCCATATCCTTTAGGAAATCGTAAATCCTGTATACTGTTATATCAGCAAGGGTTATCTGAAACGAAAAAAAAACGTCGCAAAGTTCTGATGTCAATGGCCTTCAAGGTCAAGTAAGGTTTGGAGTGTGATTAATGCAGCTTTGAACAGTATTTCTACATAAAGCTAACAGCTCACATGATTATTCACATCAATTGTTACATTCACTCTCTAAGGTTGGTTCAAAACTAGAACTGTCGCAGAGAGGACAAAAATATCCCCCCCAACGGCACCTTGTCACTGAAGCTGTACAATCAGAGAAAACAAAATTCACCTGTGATCTTGACATTTGATCCACGAGACCCAACAGCAATAGGGCACCTCCTTGGGTCATGTACACTTGTATAAAGTTTCAGGGTCCGAGGTAAAACGACTTTTGAGTTAGAGCACGGAAACGAAAAGATGGATGGATTTACGGACGGACGAATGGACGGACATACAGACATGGTGAAACCATTATACCCCTCTACTACGTAAGTGGGTGGTATAATCAGAAGAAAGAAAAACAAAGAAAAACATATGTATAAAATATGATTTGATTGAAAACATTGCTCAAGACGGAAATATTACACATATAAAAAACAAGATCATAAGAAATTCAGCCCTTTGAATACAGAGTAGATTCTTCACGTTATAGATATGTATGTGTACACTTGAATATGTGAATACAATCTATCTATCTACCATGTCGTTTCGCCATCTCTCTCTCTCTCTCTCTCTCTCTCTCTCTCTCTTAGATTATCTGCCTGCCAAGGCCACGCTTTCGTATTTTCATACATTTTCTCTATCTCTGTCTGCTACTCCACTGTCTGTCTGTCTGTCTGTTCGTCCGTCTCTGTTTTCTATCCCGTCTCTCTCTCTCTCTCTTTCTCTCTACCACCCCCTCTCTTGTTGCTATTTCTGCCCTTTTCCACTCTGTTACACATCATATTCGATAACTTACTTTATCTCCAACGAAAAAGCCGGATTTGTTTGCCGAGAGACTCTTACACAAGAAATCCTGGTATCTGGGATGCTGGTTTTCAACGAAGTCGTCGAGTGCCTTTTTCTAGAAAGTATTAAACAACAACAATTCGAATCATGCGCTTTGTAGCGCCTTTAACTCTGTACAACATGACAAAATTTAAGCCTGGTCCATATTAAAAGCCTTTGCAGACGACATATCAAATGTTACTCAATTGAGCATAAATTTGTCGTTCAAATTGTAGAAAACGTTGTGAGAAAAGAAGAAAATGCTGGTTACCAGCATTTTCTTCTGTTCTCACAATGTTTTCAGACGGCCACTTCTCCAGGGTCGTTAAAAGTCGGGACCGTGTGGTGAAGATTTAGGTGCAGTCTGGTGCAAACCTACACTATCCGCCTCTCTGTTAATATTTCAGAGTTCAGACGAGTAATTTCAACTGGTCAACTTTCGTGGGGCACGAAAATGAATATCAAGCTCAACCTACCTGTAGGGTGCCCGTTTCGTGCTGCACAAACATTACGACGATTTAAAAGCGTAAGGTTTGTGCCTCACGACAGTTTATTCATCGGTGAAATTTACCAGTCAAATACAAAAAGTGCAACACGAAAAAACCAAAATTACCAGTCGAATACCGCTAATGTATAATCAGATTATGCTCCGAGATAACGTCTATGATCCAAGAATAGCCAGCATATCACATACATGTAATTATGGATTCATAAAATCCATTTTGTCTAACAACCGACTGTATCATAAGGTAGACTAGTCCTTTGACATACAAATAATTGACCGATCGTGTTTAAGTCGTAAAAATTTTAGCCTATTAGTTCCGCACCGACATTTTGCGGAGCCGTTTGACAAACAAGTTACAAATCAGTTAAGCACAAGGATTTTCCTATGTCCTTATTTATCTACCATTCTTAAGAATTTTCTTAGTTTTGTACTGAAGAATTTTCTAAATTTGAAAGTACCAAAACTTCTGATTGGCTAAATCTATTTGGTTTAGCAAATCAAAAGTTGCGCTACTTTCTTAATTTAGATTAAGACTTAAAATTAAACCAGGGATTTTATATACACACGTGTATATCTATATACATGTATACGATCCCTGATTAAACAAAGATTGATAGGTGAATACCGACCTTGGTGTCAAATTTACCATGGGCCGGGGTGAAGAGTAAACACCCGGATGAACTGAGGCCATTGATACCGTATAGCGTGATAATTAAGGTTTAAGGCTCTTTTATTTGTTTTGTAAGGTTTTTAACGCCATTTTCAAATTTCTTTCAGTTATATAGCCTAGTGGCTGTCAAAGCACCAATCAGTTTTCTCTACCAAAACTTCGGACGACATTCTTTCCGAGCCTTTGGCTGCTTTCTCACATAGGCTATATATGGTCAAAACAACATTCAGAGGCCAGAGAGGATTAACCCTGTCGCAATGACTATCATCAGTCCTTGGAATGAATTTAGCAAAGCTAGTATTCGAACCAGCGACCCGTAGGTTTCAGGCCCTGCATATTACTGGCTGAGTTACTGGGCTTGGCTATGAAATTTGGGAACGAACATATTCACATACTATCATATAACCTCCTTTGTTTTAGTGTAATAGCCTATAAACATTACGAATTTTCTTATCTTATACACGTGACGTCATTTCTGAGGTCATTTTGTATACATTTATGCCCATTTCAGAGTTTCAAGAATGGGTCTTTTTTCTAGAAATTACCGCTTGTACATACTGTATATGGTTTTGCAGAACTGATATGTAATTTGTGAAATAAAGGATCTGGCATGACTTGGTAAATGAGATGAAATTATAATTAAACGAATCTATAAAAAAAAAAAAAGGTTATTAAGCGAGCTTATGGCGAGCTTAGAAGGATTTTTTGTGGACAAGTTCAATAAAATTTTACCTCAGAAGCCAACGAATGTCAGATTCATATTATCACATGACGATATTTCACAAATTGTAGATCAAAATATGCATAACCATCTGTATTGATGCAAGCACAGTGATATCAACAAAACACATTCATTTCTACAAGTATGAAATACGTACGACATGACGTCAAAAATTACGTCACACAATTGTGATATCAAACGTGTATATGATAAGAAAATTCCTAATGGGTATATATACACTCAAAACAAGGAAAGTTATGTGATAAATATCGTTATGTGATATAAAAAAAAAAAAAAAAGAATCTGACATTAATTGGCTTTTGAGGTAAAATTTTATTGAACTCATTAAAAAAAAAAGTTATTAAGCTCGCCAAAGGCTCGCTTAACAGATCTAAGACTTTTTGTAGACCCGTTTAATAGAGTTTTTTTTTTTTTAATCACATAAAACCTCTTCCAGCAGTGTATTAAACCCATGACTTATTTTTGATAACACACTAGTGTCTTGTTTTTTGGGTCCCGGTCCTGATCAGTCTTCAGTCATGAGCGCGTGAAGCTGGAGAAACCAGCCACAGCACGTGTACGACTACGCTGTTTCGCGGAAAAATGACGTCACTGTTGCTAAAACGTATACGCGTGGAAAGTTTTTGATTTTCATGTTCAATGAAAACTAAGAAATGCAGAAGCCTTTTAAATACAAAAATGAGGAAAAAGGTGGACTTACTCCATCTAGAATCTGTTTCATTCTACTTTCGGTGTTAATGTCAAAGATCTATCTACTTGTGCACGTACACATTTGAAATCGAACTAGATCTACAACATGGACCCGTGAATGGTGTATAGGCTAAAGGTGATGATGCAGGATATTTTTTGCCTGTCATTCGGTTTTATGTGATAAATAGAATCTTACATTCGTGTTTATGTATTATCATTTTTATCAAACTCGTTGACTAAAATGCATTTGAAGCTCGCCACGGCTCGCGTCATACATTTTAGTCAACTCGTTTGATAAAAATGTTAATACATAAACATTCATGTTAGATCCTCTATATCTCAAACACCAACTCATGCCAGATCCAATGCTTATACACGTATCACCTTTTTGTCCTTGTCGTCCATTCCGAGGATGGGGCGAATCTTGTCAACAATATCTCCAGTTGTTTCGGTGATTTCGTCGATTTTCGCTGCTTCGAAATTTGTATTATTCCCATACAAATCTGAAATGAACGACAAACAGAAAATATAAAAGTTACATGGAGAAATTCCAGATTTTTTCCAAACATTCCTTTCTGAACATATTATGGGAAAAGGAGAAAATGCTGATAACCTATGAAATACTTATCACATGCGATTTCTTCATTTGCTGCAATATTCATGTGCTGTCTGTTCATTTGAGAGTTTTGCATCTCTCAAGTGACCTCCCTTATTCTCCCCCGCGCCCCCACCCTTACACACACACACACACACACACACACACACACCCCGGATAAAACGCCTTACTGAATTGTAGATGAGAATCAACCGTCAGTTTTTTCTTACAATAAAAAGAGTTTCTGTTATCTAAGATTCAAGATTCTAGTGAATGGCGAAGAGATTTCTTCAATGTCTTATGTCATGATTTCTTTGGATCTATATATATTTATCAAACTATCATAAACATGTATAATAATTCATAACAACTCAGCGGAAGATGTTGTTTTTATACCGATCGTCTCTCCATACTTTAAGATACACCTAGATTGGATACCTCCCCTGATACAGCAAGTGTATAGGGATCGGCAGAGGCTACTAAAAACGGGCGGAATTCTGCCCGTCTGTTTTCAGAACACCCATGACGCAAGACTAAAAGAGATTCATGGGAGGTCACTCTCATATCCAAAGTAGAAGATTTTTTCCGATTTTTTTGACCTCGCGAATACGTGAATTGTATTGTGGTATCACCTTTTATGTTTACGTTTGCTAATATTCCTTTTAGTTTCCATCACAGGGACTCGATCCAGTATTTTTTTTTTTGTATCTTATCAGTAAATATAGACAAGGGGTCGAACATGACCGAAGGGTAGATATTACCTGGTACGAATAGAGGCCCAATTACAAAGTCAATTTCGATTCAATTTTGTCATGCAATATACCAAATCACAGCTAAATGAATACGTTTGTCGATGATGCTACAGATTATGACCATAATCAATCCGTTTACCGAACACAAGTCGAGATATCGGGCGATTTAGGGTCAATTTTGCAGGTCGGACACAACCGTGCAACTGGGACACCACTCTACTTACAGGGCTAAACGCCACCTCTCAGCCATTGACAGCCGATTTTCCTACCACGCATCGATTAAAAACATGTTAATAAATAACTTACAGTCGACGATTTCTTTCGAAATTGATCTACAAGGGAACAAAACCAATTCTTTATTACCTTATCGCAGCGAATTTCCGATTAACGCCATACCATTCGGCATACCTCGGGTGATCTGGTGATAAAATCCCTCGGCTGTATCACGTAGCTTGATATGCACATACACGGTACATTTCGCACATCTCCGGAAGCACACCGCTTTACCGTTAGTGAAATTGTAAGGCTCCTCTTTAGAAAGAACGCATGAGTAAATTTTCTATCGTTATCTTTCTAAGAGTATTTGAGTCGGCAAAGAGTTTGTACATTCAAGTTTTAGCGTGGTTTATCAATTCCGTTTGGAGCTTTCATCGACAGATCGATAGAAGTGAATAACTTCACAGTGGTTGTTCATGTCGTTGCTAAGCGATCTACAGGGGCGCCGCCATGTTTAAGATCATGTGATTGGTAGTTCAAAATGGAAGCCTCCCTTATACGGACGAGGTTAGATGTAGGTACGGAATCGGCCGAGTTGTGACGAGTGACGCCATACTTGACCGAAACGACCCTTTTCTTAAAACGAAATTTGATTGGTTGATACTGGACCCGGCTCGCTCTTACTACAAATGTAAAGCGGGATTCAAGTTCTGATGACATTTACCGCGAGTTTTGACTTTCAATCTTTTATGAGAATTTTATTCACTTAAATAAAACTTTTATTCGAAATATACCCACAGTAGAGAAAAAGAAACCCAGTTTCTACAGGTTGTGAAATTAAGTAGCGCAATGGACAAAATGGGTAATGCAGGCCCTACGTTTGATTGCTTATTAATTATTTATTTTATAATTACTGTATAAGAACATATTTACCTACTTTAATACGTTCAGATTGGAAATGCTCTTTGTATTTAGTATTTAGATTAAATACTATATTTTTTAAACAAGAGAAACACTGGTGTTTTGCTGGTGATTAGGATAGAAGCGCTATGTATACTTACCATTCAAAAGATGTAACATGAGATTCTGTATATAATGTTCTTTTGCTTATTGTATTGCAGGATGATTTGCACATGGCCTTGCCGGGTAAGAAAATAGGTACACCAAAAGAATAAGTACTCAAACCATGAATGTTGTTTAGTTTTAACATTTTTATTGTCATATACATGTATATGTACTTATTTATTTTTACACAGAGCAACAGAATTCAGGGAATATGTTTGGCCAGTCTATTTATTTATCCATAAATATACTTTAAATATAATTTTTTTCGGCATTATGCCTTCTTCAGACATAATAGACTTTTAAAACGGTATGTCACATTCATCTCACATGATACATAAATCCATAATAGATCGGGTCTATGTATTACTAAGATCGATGTGACATTACTTTCTAACCCTTTACCAGACGACAAAATTTTAGATTGATCTAAATTAAAAGGAGATGTAGACGAAAAAAAAAAATAAGTTTTTTTTTTCTTTATGTAATATGAAAGTAAAAATTGCGGAAAATGAGACAATACTGATTACCAGCATTTTCTTCTTTTCCCTCTATGTTTCCCAAGGCTTTCTTTGTTAGAGCCATAAAACATGTTTCTTAAAGGGCTAAAGTCTATTTTGTAAAGATCTGAAGAAGGCATTCTGCAGGAAATTAGAGATCAGAATATGGATAAGAATGCTGTCCCCTTATTTGATGATTAATGACGAAGTGATGTTTTAAAGACTATCGAAAAACAAACACAATGCAATTTGTCTCCAATTTCCCGGGAGAAATAATTCAAACTACATGACCGTAAGAACCGTCACCAAATGTATGGGATTTTTTTGCATGAAATCGAACTCCCAACCAGCTCAGGCTCTAGTAACATAACAGAGAAACATCTTGTGTAAAAAGTGATGATTACAATAATAAACAAGAGGGCCATGATGGCCCTGGATCGCTCACCTGAGTCAATAGGCCAAACATTCTGACCAAATTTCACAAGTATCTGACTGAAAATGTGGCCTCTATGGCGTGCACAAGGTTTTTCGAAGATCTGACCTAGTGACCTAGTTTTTGACCCCATATGACCCAATTTCAAACTCATCCGAGATTATATCAAGACAAACATTCTGACCAAATTTGACAAGTATCTGACTGAAACTGTGGCCTCTAGAGCGTACACAAGGTTTTTCGAAGATTTGACCTAGTGACCTAGTTTTTGACCCCACATGACCCAATTTCAAACTCATCCGAGATTTTATCAAGACAAACATTCTGACCAAGTTTCATGAGGATTGGACTGAAAATGTGGCCTCTAGTGCATACACAAGGTTTTTCGAAGATTTGACTTAGTGACCTAGTTTTTGACCCCATATGACCGAATTTCAATCACGTCCCAGATTTTATCAAGACAAACATTCTGACCAAATTTCATGAGGATCGGACTGAAAATGTGGCCTCTAGAGCATACACAACGTTTTTCTAAGATTTGACCTGGTGACCTAGTTTTTGACCCCATATGACCCAATTTCGAACTTGTCCCAGATTTTATCAAGACAAAGGTTCTGACCAAATTTCACAAGTATCTGACTGAAAATGTGGCCTCTAGAGCGTACACAAGGTTTTTCCAAGATCTGACCTAGTGACCTAGTTTTAGACCCCATATGACCCAATTTCAAACTCGTCCGAGATTATATCAAGACAAACATTCTGACAAAATTTCACAAGTATCTGACTGAAAATGTGGTCTCTAGAGCATACACAACGTTTTTCGAAGAATTGACCTAGTGACCTAGTTTTTGACTCCACATGACCCAATTTCAAACTCGTCCGAGATTTTATCAAGACAAACATTCTGACCAAGTTTCATGAGGATTGGACTGAACATGTGGCCTCTAGAACGTACACAAGGTTTTTCTAAGATTTGACCTAGTGACCTAGTTTTTGACCCCACATGATCCAATTTCGAAGTCGTCCGAGATTTTATCAAGACAAACATTCTGACCAAGTCTCATGAGGATCAGACTGAAAATGTGGCCTCTAGAGCGTACACAAGGTTTTTCGAAGATTTGACCTAGTGACCTAGTTTTTGACCCCCACATGACCCAATTTCGAACTCGTCCCAGATTTTATCAAGACAAACTTTCTGACCAAATTTCACAAGTATCTGACTGAAAATGCAGCCTCTAGAGCGTACACAAGGTTTTTCGAAGATTTGACCTAGTTTCATAGTTTTAGACCCCACATGACCCAATTTCAAACTCGTCCGAGATTTTATCAAGACAAACATTCTGACCAAGTTTCATGAGGATTGGACTGAAAATGTGGCCTCTAGAACGTACACAAGGGTTTTCTAAGATTTGACCTAGTGACCTAGTTTTTGACCCCACATGACCCAATTTCGAACTCGTCTGAGATTTTATCAAGACAAACATTCTGACCAAGTCTCATGAGGATCAGACTGAAAATGTGGCCTCTAGAACGTACACAAGGGTTTTCTAAGATTTGACCTAGTGACCTAGTTTTTGACCCCACATGACCCAATTTCGAACTCCTCCGAGATTTTATCAAGACAAACATTCTGACCAAGTCTCATGAGGATCAGACTGAAAATGTGGCCTCTAGAGCGTACACAAGGTAAAAAGTTGACGACGCACGACGGACGACGCACGACGCACGACGGACGACTGACACAGCACGATCACAATAGCTCACCATGAGCACTTCGTGCTCAGGTGAGCTAAAAAAAAAATTGAGCGCAAGATAAAACATGCTCTACTTGTGTTAACTTTTTGGATCTAAAACAAGACTGAAAGAGAACCTTGTGCGTCCATGTATAGACTTCTCTTTCGACAATGACTAACAATTTCTAGTAAAAAAGCTTAACTCTTTACGAAATAACAAATTTTAGAGCAGTCCAAATTAAAAGACATTGCAGACGACAAAATAAGGATGACTCAAAAATTAAACTTTGTTTTGGGAAGAGAAGAAAACATTGTGGGAAAAGGAGAAACTGCTGGTTAAAATTGTTGATTTTTATTCAAAATCATTCTTTCTGTTGAAGTAGATGTCGAGGTGAATTAAAGAACTATACTTTTAGTTTCACTTTCGCCTAAAGAACTCTACTTTGAGATTCACTTTCGCCCCGTTGTGCATTTAGTTCTACTGTAAGAGTACCGGCTTCGTAGTTCATAAATATCGGGAGGCAGACAACCAGCAACGCTGACCAATGAAATCTTCCCTAACATACAGACGAAAGCTTGTCAGAATGGTTTCGTCTTCTATTTGAAAGATTATAAACCTGAAAACGCTGTTGACTTCGAAGGAAACAGAAATTTATTGGCTGCAAGTTATTTATTAACTTGTTTTTATTCGATGCGTGGTAGGAAAATCGGCTGTCAATGACTGAAAGATGGCATTTAGCCCTGTAAGTGGAGTGGTGTCCCAGTTGCACGGTTGTGTCCGACCTGCAAAATTGACCCTAAATCGCCCGATATCTCGACTTGTGTTCGGTAAACGGATTGATTATGGTCATAATCTGTAGCATCATCGACAAACGTATTCATTTAGCTGTGATTTGGTATATTGCATGACAAAATTGAATCGAAATTGACTTTGTAATTGGGCCTTAATTCGTACCGGGTAATATCTGCCCTTCGGTCATGTTCAACCCCTCGTCTATATTTACATATAAGATACAAAAAAAAAACTACTGGATCGAGTCCCTGTGGTTTCCATTACTAATTTCAAATTGTGCAAAAAATCGCAATGTTACCTCTACAGCCAAACTGGAAATGTGTATGCTGCTCTGATTGGCTACTCTGTGATATTCATGTAGCCCAATGAAAAGCAACGACACAATAGCCTGTGCCAGTTGTAATATGTATATCTACAAAGGGGACCAGTTCAAGGTATACCATACATGTTTTTATTCGTCTTCAAATGGTTTTAGGCTGTGTCCTTTACTACAGGGAACATGACTCTGGCATAAATTATGAAATGTTAGAAACTTCGAAATTTCTCCCTTAGACCATTAACCCTCATGTTGCTAAGCGCGACTCACTGACCTTTTGCGGACAGTGTAGACCAAGATCAGACCGCATAGAACGTGCAGTCTGATCTTGAATCTACACTGTCCGATATGGAGATATGTTTTCACCAAAAACTAACTTTGAACAAACAGTATTTGGGTTTTTACTATCGATTCGAAAGTTTTATTTAACTTATTCAGCAGTATAAAGGTTTATCGTTCGCAGTTTCATATTTTTTTTTTTCCAATTCATGAAATATTTAACTTGTTTACTTTTTCGTTTTTCTTTCTTTTCTTTTTAAACCAGTATAGAGCGGAAAGAAAAGAAATGAACTTTAGAATATGGAAGGCGATGAACAAATTAATGGACAGACAGACGGACAAAGAGACGGACGAGCGGGCGAGCGGACGGACGGACGGACAGACAGACGAGGGGACGGACAGACGGGGGGACGGACGGACAGACAGATGGATGGATGGATGGATGGATTGTCGGAGGGATGGACGGACGGACGAGAGGGTGGGTAGTCGAATGGATGGATGGAGAGGTTGAGTTGGTGGGTAAATGGATGGATGGACGGATGGACAGACGGACGAACTGAAACCGGCGGGTGGGTGGGTGAATTGATTTTTTATTCGAGTTATTTTCACCATTGCTTTAATGCTTCCACTATAGACACTTGAATAATTTACAGATGATGATTTTAAGGGGATATGTCAAGAAATGTATTCAAAAGTATTCAAACAATATTCATGCACAGAAGTATTTGAATTCTTATTCAAATACATTCATGTAAAAAGTATTTGAGCCATGCTCAGTGAAAAGGGGGCTTAATGCATCTAAGAAAAGTATTGACCCAGGTCAGCCTGCGCACTCCGCGCAGGCTGACCTGGGCCGAAACTTTTCGTTATCGGTCAATATTTTGTATATCAAAGGACCAGCCTACCACATGAATCAGTCGGCTGTTAGACAAAATTGACTTTACGGGTCCATGATCATGTAATGACTTGCTTGACATCATGCATCACGGAGATGCATTAAGCCCCTATTGCCAGAGCATGGCTCTTTTGTATTGTGTATTCTAAAATTGAAAGCATTTGTATTTAAATACCTTTGAAAATATTTGAGCCGAGGTCTTCTTATAAGGGACGCTTCACAGATTGATTGTATGGTGATTAACGCCGTTTTCAACATTATTTCAGTCATATCGCGGCGGACAGTCCACCTATCCATACTTTCTTGGAGATTCCTATACCAGTACGGCGCACAATATTCTTTGGGCTGCTTTCCCACATAACCATCGTCGAAACAATGGTCAGCGTTGAATCATGTCGCAATAACTATCATCAACCATCGGAAAAATATTGGCCGAGCCGGGGATCGAACCCGTGACCCCTGTTCTCAAACTGCACGCTACCGACTGAGCTACCGGGGCTCAGCGACACCAGACAGAACTTACGATGTCAATCAAAAGAAATGAGATACTGACCATTACAAAAATGT
This sequence comes from Tridacna gigas, assembly GCA_945859785.2. NCBI lineage: Eukaryota > Metazoa > Mollusca > Bivalvia > Cardiida > Cardiidae > Tridacna > Tridacna gigas. The sequence continues at coordinate 44,349,845 of OX244028.2, read as the reverse complement.
TAGGATTATGTTTTACTCTCAAACACAAGTTAAAGACCTCTAGGATTACTGCATTACGAGCAAGTAAACCTATTTTGAAAGACGTTGATCAATACTATTAACATTGAAAAAAATGTCAGATATTTTGAATCACCCTGTTCATATATTACTAGAATCTCTTTACCAAACGACTAAAATTTTGGCCTGGACCAAATTGAACGCGTTCGCAGACAACAAATTAAAATGTTGCTAAAACGATGATTTCTGTCTTTAATAGGCTAGAAAATATTGTGGTAAAAAAAAAAGAAAATGCTGGTTATCAGCATTTTCTCCTTTTCCCACAATGTTTTCAAAAGTCTTCTTTCTCAAAGTCGTTTAAAGTCGGGGTTGTATGATAAAGGATTAAACACACGGTCACGGTGAAGGCCTAAAACACTGTGGAAAAAGACGTCGAAAACCAAACACTTACCCAATTCCCTCGCCAGATACCGGTTTATAGCACCACTCTGACCGAGGTACTCTCCTCCGTCGATTTGAAGAACCGGAAGAGCTTTTTGTGGCATACCTGAAAAACAACGAAAAAACAATGAGATCTAATTTGTTAAATTGCTTTAAATTTCAAGAAATTATAAAACAAAAAAAACAAAAACAAAAAGAAGAAAAAAAAGAAAACGGTCATCATCATTATTATTATTATTATTATTACTATTACTAATTATTATTATTATTATTTGTTAATATTTGTATTGCATAGTGTGAAGACGATGTATGTAACGTGTACAAGTCTGAATAAAATTATGTTCTGTTCTGTTCTGTTATCATAATTGTTGTTGTTGTTGTTGTCATACCTAGTATTATGTAAGTATCAATATTATTTTGATTAAGAGCATTTTCTCCATTTCCATTTCCATGGTTTCAAAAGGATACTTTTCTACCATTGGTTTGTTCGGGAGATTGAAAGGGCAAACTGTTAGACAGTCAGTTAAATGAAATAGAGTCTCATTTTTCAGCAAATTGACAGTACTCATGAATTTGACATGTTCTAAGTTTGACTATGATCTCATTATTTTCGGTGGTCTACAGTGTTAAACAATGATCAGACTGGACGTAACGTGCAGTCTGATCTTGATCTACAGTGGCCGCAGCCCCTTCCCTCCCCCACCCCTCCGCGCCCCCAAAAAATGTGACGATGTGAAAAGTTCATTGCACTATGACCCAAAAAATTAGAACAGCTTGCTTTATTTTTTTTGAGAGTGAGTCTCAAAAAAAAAACCGCATACTCGCTTCAAAGGGTTTACTAACAGCACTGCGCATGCGTTCAAATCGATATTTCATATCCAGCGGCCTCTACTGAGAGGTTAAAATCTATGACATTATACATTGTGGCGTTACCTAGTTTTGACTCGTTTTGGGGGGGAAATCCGATATTATACAAAAAAAAAAACCATTGTTCACGTTTTTATGAATTTAACTGAAATGCAGTAACCGATCTAAAAACATCCTGATAGAAATAGAAAGAATGCTCCAAATAAACTGGGGCTATTTTTAACTTGTTACATCCTTCAAGACATATTCAAGCAGACGACTTGCAAAATACGCTTGTAAACAAGGATTGTATGTAATTTACGATCCATGGTGTAAAATATCGAGAATCAAGATGAGTCAATGTTCGATAACTAAATGTATGTGTAAACGATGTGGCAAAAGGATAAACTGCTGGTTATATCAAGGTGATAAAACTAGATCTATTACTGAAAGAGTAATGCGCGACTCAAGGACCTTTTGCGGACAGAGTAGATAAAAGATCAGACTGCACTTTCTGTACAGTCTGATCTTGAACCTCCACTGTCCAAGAGGGCAGATATCTTCCCCCCACAAAAAAATCTCTTTGAAATAGCAGAATTCCGGTTTTGGGGCTGGGCTCGGCTTGCCAAGCCTACGGTCATAGGAATCGTATACCAAAATTTCAACCCCATCCAAGCATTTACGGAAAAACCCGAGTAAAGGTGAAAAGTACCGCCTGCTATCCATCTCGCTACGCTGAAAGAAACGACCCCTTAAAATAATAGAAGTATTTCGAGTTGAACACTATAGTAAGGTTTAACTTCACAACAAACTTTGATTTTAATCGTTCGAAAGTGTTGACTGAGAATACTTGGCACTGGTGAGCTTATTCATAACTGTAAATTCGTGCGCTTAGCAGTGAAAGAAACAATTAGCAAACCTCGGGCAATCGTTGATCAAATGGTTAGATGTAGGTACGCAATCGACCGAGTTATAACGAGTGCTGTTGCCGAGCACTAATCGGGCTCATTCGTTTGTCCTTTTTCTAGACACCATGTGAATGACAAATAATGATAGCGTATTTTACGCAGACGGTGTGCTCTTTCTCTGAAAAAGGTGTCTCAAATCCTCGGTAAGATTTTCATTTTCGTAAAATTACTGTGCACCTCGTGTCTGAAGGTATAACTATGTATTTGATTGGTATATTTCTTCATGTCAGAGTTGTTCAGTATGACATCTCGGCCCATAAACATTTCGACCTATAGCAAACTAGGCGCAAAAACTTTGACATTTTATAATATCTCTGTTCTTCTTGAAGATATTTACTTCAAACTTGGACAAGTTATTTACTATCAAAAGGGGTACCCATTTAACAGGGGCAGGTAACCATCAAAATATCTTTGACACAGTAATTCCATTTTTTACTACTTTGAATTTTCAGAACCTTTAACATTTTATCATATCTGTCATTAATGAAGATACTTACTTCAAACTTGGACTTTTTGTTTACTATTAAAAGGGGAATTTTTATCAGTACAACAGAGGCAGGTAACCACCAAAATATTTTTGGCAAAGTAATTAGTTATGCCCCTTTTTCGACCAAGAACTTTAAGCTCAGCTGTTTTTTTTTTTTTTTTTTTCTAGAGACATGGCCCTAGTATCATCATCTTCGTCGTTTGTGTCGTCGTCATGTAAAATCTTTGACATTTTTCAATATCTTTGTTATTACTGAAGATGTTTACGTAAGACTTGGACAAGTCGTTAAATATCAAAAGGGAACCATAAACAATAAGGGTAAATAACTATCTAGTTATGCCCCTTTTTCAACTTCGTGTTTTCACTTAAATTCAAGCAACTGCAGCCGAGCTTTGGCACCCGCATATGGTGCTCTTGTTACAAAAAAAAAAAACTGTTGCCAAGCATTGGCGTCCTTTTTATTTGTTGCCATAGAAACCAAAATGCAAAAATAAAAAGAAACACCTAAAAAATTGTCTTCTCAGACACCAAACCATGTTCTGTGATATTAACTTTCAAAGACTTTGTGTTTTTTCTTGTCATTGCTCAAAGGACGTGATTACTATTTCAACTAATAGACTGAGTACGGTAAAATAAAAGAAAAAGTTGATTCTTTGCTTGGCCAATGTGCACTTTCCAGAAATGTTCCCTGAACATGTCCTCTATCAGCAATTTTTTGGCACGCTGCTCATTTTGGTTTGTTACCACTTTCATTTGTTGCCAAAGCAACGTAAAGGAAGAAAATAGGAAACAGAAAATCCTTTGAAAATTACCTCCTTTCAATCCACAAAAGACCATGAGGCCAAGACTATACAAAAATACTCAATATATTGGCCTCTACAAATTTATGTTTTTCCATTCTGTTGTCATCTCCACAGACTGTCAGTGTGAGATATGTAGATATTTTTTTATTAGTCTGTACAAATGTGATAGCAGTTTCAAGCCTGTAAAAATGTGATAGCAACTTTAAGTTTCTGCGCCTCGTCTTCCTACCTCTTCTCCCGTTCTAATGCACAGGCCTTCAGCACTTTCAGCGCTTTGATTACTGTCGGCTTTAAAATTTTCATGTCACTTACAAAGGTTAAACACAATGAATAGCTCGAAACGAGCAGTTTCTCCTTTATTTCGAAACCATAGTTTTATGTTCGAAATTGCTCTTGCGAGGGAAAAATCTCACTGTAGCGGACAGTACTAATCCAGGATCAGACTGCACGTTCTGTGCAGTCTGATCTTGATTTACACTCTTCGTAAGAACTACAACGTGGTGTTTAGAAGCCGCATGGTGACCTCTTCGACAAATGAATTAACCGTTTACCAAACGACAAAATTCTAGACTAGTCCAAATTGAAAACTTTTGCAGACAACAAAATAACTGACTTAAAAATAGAAGTTCAAAATTCGGAAGGATAGAAAACAATGTGGGAAAAGGAGAAAATCCGTTTCCCACAATGTTTTCAAAAAGCATTTTCTTTAGAGTCGTTAAAATTCGGGATTATGTGGTAACTTAGGGTTAATCGATCCCTTCCCCCCCCCCCCCCCCCCAGGTAAAAGTACAAATTACCTGGATGTAAACATGCTTTGTGGTAATAATTAAGCATCAAGTAGCAAACAGTGTAGATCAAAGATCAGACTACACAACCTGTGTAGTCTGATCTTTGATCTAGATCGTCTGCTAGTTCATTCTATGATTTTGATGTACATGTATGTCGGCTACAAGGGCTATTTCGTCGCTCGTGGCGGTAAAAGGGTAAACGTAATAATCGATGAAGCTGTCACAGAAGAAAAGTAGTCCGATGCGTTCCACTTTAAGTTCTGATTTTTTTCTCCTCTCCCCTTTTCTTGCCCGTAACAAAAACTAGGACTACCTAACAGTAGTTATTAGAGTACATGATGGCTATTAAATAGCTCTGTACAGAACCTTCGGGAACACAATCTGCTTTGACCAGAACCGCGGATAACGTTACGCTGGTGCTTATGACCTAAATGAATTTAATCCCCAATACCAACCAAAAGCAAACAATGCTGGTGTTAAAATGAATTTGAATCTAAATCATACCTTTTAAAAGTATGGAAATTATTGTGAAAATGACAACCTGTTATTGTGCTGTTCGTCCACGTGTTAGTCGCTGGCAGAGAAATGAATTTTTAAGGTAAAAAGTAAACAGAACATAGAGTGACCTGGCAATTTTTGACCTGGTTTTGAATTTCATTTTTCTACCAGCGACTAACACTTGGACTGACCGTGCAATTACAAATTGTCTTCTTCACAATAATTTCCATTCTTTTAAATGGTATGAATTAAATTGAAATGCATTTTAACACCCGCACTGTTTACCTTTGGCCGCTACAGGGGCTCTAAAGCAATATCGCAGTATAGATCCAAGCTTAGATTGCGCGTTTTGTGCAGTCTGATCTTAATCTACACTGTCTGCATACACTCAAAGAATCGCGCTCAGCAGCTAAGGGGTTAAGGAAATAAACAAACAAAATTGTGCGAGCTCGGCGCAAAAATTAAGAAGATCTAAATGCAACGAGACAGACAGACAGATGGGCAGAGAAGGATAGAAAGATCGACTGAAAGACAGACAGGTGGACAGATAGGTTGACTGACAGATGGAGTCAGATGGAAAGTCAGATATTGACGGATAGATCGACAGAAAGGTGGACAGTCAGATTGATTGATTGTATGGTGTTTTACGCCTCTTCAACATTATATCAATCATATCACAGCGACAGCTCACATATTCATGTATTTCCTTGGTTTCACCAGCACTAGGGACAGTCAGAGAAGGGAAAATGGATAAACAGGCAGACAGACGGTCGGACGGACGGGCGGACGGACGGACGGACAGGCAGACAGACAGACAGGCAGACAAAATGTACATACCATCTTTCATCTTTGCCCAGTCTTCCGAAGAGACACGTTTGTCTTCATACTCGACCCCTTTTACAGCAAACAGCAACCTGGCGACTTCAGCGGCTCCACGAGAGTTAAAATATATCAGCTTGTATGATTTGTTTCCTTTGCCTGACATCCTGTTCCTTTAACCTTTTGCAACACAATTTAATGTTACAACAATCTTGAGGAAAAAGGCTTTTGAGAACATGGTGGGAAAATGAGAAAATGCCGTTACCCAACACTTTCTCCTTTGCCCACAATGTTTTAAATCCTTCCGAAGATAATTACTACGAATTTTGTCGTTATGCAAAGAGTTTAAATTACTAAGGAAAAGAAAAAAGACGTCCGCATAATAGGAAAAAAAAACATACAATGACCGATAACGAAAACCTACACCTTTAGAGTGCTAAATAAATTAAACATTTCAAACAAAAGGCAAAACCCGAAAAGATCAATATTGCGATTTCAAAGTTATTTTCGACGGTAAAAATCGCACCGCCTTAGACAGTGTAGAATTCAAGATCAGACTGCACGTTCTGAGCAGTCTTATTGTAAATCTACACTATCCAAAATAGAGCGCAATGACTAGCGCTTAATAACCTAAATGTTAAAAATGATAAATGATATTCTTCCTCCAACGCGTCCTTATACAAAATATCTACGGCCATTGACCTTTACTTGACAGAATTCGTAAGGTAGTGACACACTTACTGAACTTGCGTGTCGTATTTATATATTGGGAAAAAAATCGATGTTGTAGCGCATTGAGTTGACCTTTAACCTTTTACCACATAATCCCTAGTTCTAACGACCCTGTGGAAGAAGTCTTGAAAATGTTGTGGAAAAGGAGAAAATGCTGGTAACCAGCATTTTCTTCTTTTCTCACTATGTTTTCTACCTTTTCAGACACAAAATCCATCGTTTCTGCCAACTAAATCTATCGTCTGGAAATCCTTTGAATTTGAACCAGTCTAAAATTTTGTGATTTGGTGAAGGGTTAAAAATACAGGTTGTCACAGGTTTCTTGCTGCTTATTCAGGTTTCCATAATTTTGCGGCGTAGCCGTTTGAGCTAGCTATTGGCTGACTCTTTGGTTAAACTGGCTGCCTGTTATCGATCTTATCGGACGGCTACGGGTGATACAACGGGTACCAGTTTAACTCTTTGGCACGAGTTTCTAAAATGGCAATTTGCAATTGGTCAAAAATGTCTACATGTTTATTTTGCGGGCTTTTACGACTCTTTTCAGACACACCATTTTCAGCAGGAACTACTCCTTTTTCAAATATGATTTGGATTGACATTTAATCTTGAAAAATATACCTAATTGAATAATAATAATTGTAATAACAATCATTTTTCAACAATATGCAAAACGAAGAAAAGGTGGCAATTACTGACATGATTACTTTTCATTATTTCTCGTTATAATGTATTACAGAAGAGTTTTAATATTCATATACTACCAGTACGTATTTCGCCGTCTATTTTCTCTAATATCTCTCTTGTCCATAATTAGGTAAAATTGTGTTATATTATCCCACGCGACTTGTTTTAAAGATATTGAATTTCGCAAATGCAGCAAATGCGGCCATTTATATATGAGTCATGCTCTGTGAAAATAGGACTCAATGCATCTGCAAAAGTGTCGACTCACGTCAGCCTGTGCAGTCCGAAAGCTTTTGCTATGTTAAATTTTCTGCATGTCAAAGGAATATTCTACCCTATGATTCAGTCGGTTGTTAAACAAAATGAATTTTACGGACCCATGATTATATGACGACTTGATTGATATAATGCATCAAGGAGATGCATCAAGCCCCCTTTTGCCAGAGCATGAGCAAGACATAGATGTAGATCTAAATTGCTTTTGACTGACTGTGCATACAAACACATGAAAAGAAATTTAGTTAAACCAGTATGGATCCGTATACCACCCAAGAGAAGTCAGGTTTTGTTTTGTTTTGTATGACTTGCGTAAGCCTTTTATCCCTCAGGCTGCTCAAGAACTCATGGATCTTTTGCAGACAGTGTAGATCAAGATCAGAATGCACAGAACGAGCAGTCTGATCTTGGATCTATACTATTCTCCCCCCAAAAATATCTTTGAAACATCAAAATTAGGGTTTTTACTATCTGTTTGAAAGTTCAATTTCACCCACTTAGCAGGATAAGCGTCACCCCTTTACCACACAATCCCGAGTTTTAACGGACTTGGAAAAAAGGCTTTTGAAAACATTGTGGGAAAAGTAGAAAATGCTGGTAACCAGAATTTTCTCCTTTTCCCATAATGTTTTCTACCCTTCATAAAACAAATTTCAGCTTTTGAGTCACATTTATTTTGTCGTTTGCAAATGCTTTGAATTTGGACAGGTCTGAAATTTTGTCGTTTGCTAAGGCAATACTATGATGATTTCTTTTTCCGGAACTAGATTTTTTTTTTTAATCTATAGATGGTTTGCAAGGTAATAACTTTCTGTTATCAGTTATGAAACATGTGCTAGAATTCGATAAGATGAAAACTCTAAACAGCCTCCTTCAAAGCCGTTTTCTACGTTACTTTCGTTATATCTCGTCGGCCAATGCACCTATTCACGCTCTCTGCACTTCTTTTTTTTTCTTTTTTCCAGTACACATTACAACATTTTCTAAAAGCCACTGGCCACTGGATGTAACTGAAATCATGTCGAAAACAAGTTTAAATACCAAATAAAACAAACACGAAAACAGAGAAAAAATGTATTTTTAGATCTATGCGGGTCTACTCATTTCAACCGAAAATGAACGACCTTGAAATCTGATACATTGTACCTGGGTATCTATTCAAAAGGATTGTTTTAGTCGTGAGGTCTTCACTTGAATAAATCTGTATAATTTAAAGGAACAATGAACCAGATTTCGACTCAAATTTTTCTCAAAGAAAATTGGTTATTTGTAAGGAAAAAAATCTGAAGAACGTGAGTGTTTACCCTCTGGATGAGGGGAAATCCTGTAAAATATTTAGTTCCGACAGGACTCCAAGCAACAACCTTCAAGCCAATGTCGGCGGCTGTACCATCTGAGCCATCTGTTTATTCGGTTCTGTGCCCTGTAAATAACGAAATATCCCTTGTTGTGCAATAATGGCTCGGCCGTTACTAACGGTATAGGAAATTTCAAAGTAAAAATTCAGTACACACGATAATTATTCCTCGTCTACATGAGTCATGTTCTGGCAAAAGGGGGCTTAATGCATTTCCGTAATGCATTATACAAAGCAAGACATGCACGTTCAGTGCAGTCTGATCTTGATCTATACTGTCCGCAAAAGGTCAGTGAGTCGCGCTTGACAGCTTAAGGGTTAAAAGAATAGTTTCTCATGTGCAGAATCTGTTGCTTTTCGTGTGTATAAAACCATGTTCTCTAACGGAAATACATGTACTCTAACTGTTTTCAAAATAAGTATACTAATGTATGCTATAAATGAATTTTCATTTCTCCTTCTTCCCCATTTTTTCTTATGCACAGGAAGTGGAAACTGTACAAAACGATCAAACCACACTTACAGAAAATAAAATGTTGAGATTCTGACTAAATTACCCTATTCATACATAGTAAAAATAGTGCTGCACCCTTTGTGTTTTTACCGGGTTTGATTTTCTGGCGTGAATGATATGAAATGGGTTGGAAATTAGAAGCTGGTTGCTGCATACTCCAACAAACCAGTCTATTGCCTCTGAAATGGACTGAACTAAGGTATCCCTTGACCTCATGACAGCGGCTACTGATCGAGCTGCTTCACCATCTTGTGAGAAGTATAAGACGTCTGTTACCCTAACCATAGGCCACTGAAACTCCATTAGTCTATTACCGGACGACGAAATTTTCCTTATCGGACATCGTTACTATAAATAGCACACTATTATAGTTAGGGACTGCCTCTGTATTGTATGTAATAAGACAAGGTGTGCAACGAAATCGAAGAAAATGTTTATCCCTGTCCCCTTTAAGAGATAATATTTAACCGAAAATGGAAAACTAAACCTAGTTACCGTTGCAGATGGGTTCACAAATGATTTTTATTGTGTGCCCTGACCTTCAAAAGTTCCAAATGGCTCTTGCGATCAAGCGATAGCTCTGATCTTAAAAAAAAAATTAAAAATTCTACATTTTCCCGATAGCCATTCGCTGACGTCACACAATTCATTATGACACAGCCAATTATAAACTCACGTGAATTTACTATCAAAAGACGCGCCAAAGTTTTTGACCATAAAACGGTAAATACGCATTTGAAATTATACGAAATGCCGGGAAGATGAAAATCTGGATTAGATGAAAAGATGATTTATAACAGACGAAATATTAATTTGACAATTTCATCAATATATCCACAAAGGAATTTAGGTCTTTGTTTGAAGAAAAAAAAAAAAAAAAAAGTTATAATTCGCTACGGGATTATATATATTTCAGAGATAATATTTAACCGAAAACGGAAAAATAAACCTTGTCTTATCATATACAATATAGAGGCAGTCGCCAATCTGCTATTTATAGTAACGGTTTAAATGAAAATCTGAGTATTTTGTTAAATACAGGCGATGTACCAATTTTGCAAGTATTCGATGATCAACCAAGAAAAAATTTAGTGTTCCGTAATATACCAATGGAACTTCAAAGGCCTGTGCCTTACCCATTTACTCTTTACCACAGGTCAAAATTCTAAGTATTTTCAAACTGAAGGCATTAACAGACGGCAATGCGGCTTATAATGAAACATGTTTTTGAAAGGGTAGAAAACATTGTGGGAAATTAGAAATTGCCGATTTTAAGCATATCTCCCTTTCGAGTGTTTTCAAAAGCCTTCTTGTGTGGGTAAGAATTTTCTGCTCATTTCAGCAAACTTTTTAATATTGCGATATCAAGAATTTTTTAACCAGAAGAATTTCGATGTATATGGTCGATTAGGTCCAAGTTTAGAATGCTTGTTTTGTGCAGACTGTTATTAATCTACACTCCTCCTTGAATTTTGCGCGCCAATTCAAAATGGAATGTCTGTTTGGTGGCTGTTTCGTAAACTTCTATATGAAATCGTCGTTGAACACGTGTCCATGAGTCCGCTTTTGCAAATTCTAGAGGAAAAAAACTAATTTCCTTGTTGTGTGAACGGCATTACTGGATCTGAAAAGAGACAAAAAGGGTTAACAGAAGTAACTTGATAATTTTAGCTATTTAGTTGTACCAGTTTCATCTTGCTACCATTTGTACACTCAGAAAAACTTCTAACTGTCGCTTTTGTTTCTCCTGTAAATTTGAACAAGTAATAGACAGGTAAATAAAAACAAATTGTAACATATATCTGGATGTTAGCCATGGTATTATGATGAAAAGATTCTCGGTTTTGGCAACAGAAGGCATCTCTTTTTCAAAACAAGAGGGCCATGATGGCCCTTGGTCGCTCACCTGAGTCAATAGGCGAAATTTCACTCCAGGGTCATAAAGACCCACTTTAAAACTCATCTGAGATACTATTGACCCTTTACCACACAATCATGGGCTTTAACGACCCTGTAGAAGAAGCCTTTTGAAAACATTGTGGGAAAAGGAGAAAATGCTGGTAACCAGCATTTTCTCCTTTTCACACAATGTTTTCTTCCCTATCCATAACAAATTTCAAATTTTCAGTCCTATTTATTTTGTCTTCTGCAAATGCTTTCAATTTGGACCAGTCTAAAAGTTTGTCGTTTTGTAAAGACTTAAAACAAACATTCTGACCAATTGTCAGGTCAATGAGCTGAAATTGTGGCCTCTAGAATGCCCACAATACATTTCTTTAATTTGACCTAGTGACCTAGTTTATGACCCTATGAGACCCAATTTCTAATTGATCCGAGATATCATCAAGTGAAACATGTAAACCAATTTTCGGGTCAATTTAGCTAAAATTGTGGCCTCTAGAGTGCCTACAAGGTATTTCTTCAATGTGACCCAGTGAACTTGTTTATGACCCTATGTGACCCAATTTTTAAGTAATCCGAGATATCACCAAGACAAACACTCTGACCAATTTTCAGATCAATTGAGTAAAAGTTGTGGCCGCTAGAGCGCCCACGATATATTTCTTTAGTTTGACCTAGTGACCTAATTTTTAACCCTAGGTAACCCAAATTCGAACTCAACCAAGATTTCATCAAGACAAACATTCTGACCGATTTTCAGGTCAGCTGAGTAAGAATTGTGGCATCTATAGTGCTCACAAGGTATTTCTTTAATTTGACCTAGTGACCTAGTTTATGACCCCAGGTAACCAAAATTCGAATTCATCCGAGATTTAATCAAGAAAACATTCTGACCAATTTTCAGGTCAATTGAGCGAGAAATGTGGCCTCTAGAATGTCCACAAGGTATTTCTTTAATTTGACCTAGTGACCTTGTTTATGACCCCAGGTGACCCAATTTCAAACTCATCCGAGATTTAATTAAGGCAAACATTCTGACCAATTTTGAAGTCAGTTGAGCACGAAATGTGGCCTCTGGAGTGCCCACAAGGTATCTCTATAAGTTGACCTAGTGACATAGTTTATGACCCTAGGTGACCCAAAGTCGAACTCATCCGAGATTTTGTCAAGACGAAAATTGGACAAACATTCTGACCAATTTTCAGGTCAAGAAATGTAAGAAATGTGGCCTCTAGAGTGTCCACTAGGTATTTCGTTAATATGACCGAGTGACCTAGTTTATGACCCTAGGTGACCGAATTTTAAAGTCTTCCATGATTTTCTCAAGACAAACATTCTGACCAATTTTCAAGTCAATTGAGTAAGAAATGTGGCCTCTAGAGTGCCCACAAGGTATTTCTTTAATTCGACCTAGTGACCTAGTTTATGACCACAGTTGATCCAAATTCGAACTCATCCGAGATTACATCAAGACAAACATTCTGACTAATTTCCGGGTCAATTGAGTAAGACATGTGGCCTCTAGCGTGCCCACAAGGTATTTCTTCAATTTTACCTGGTGACCTAGTTTATGATCCCAGGTGACCCAAATTCGAACTCATCCGAGATTTTATCAAGACAAACATTCTGACCAATTTCCAGGTCAACTGAGTAAGAAATGTGGCCTCTATAGTGTCCACAAGTTATTTCTTTAATTTGACCTAGTGACCTAGTTTATGACCCTTATGATCTTAATATAAGGTATCACTGTCCAATATTTGCTGTTTTTAACTTCTTAAAACTTAAATATAAAACTTTCAAACGCACCATATGGAAATATGAACAAGGTGACTATAACAAGCTGAGAGATACTCTTGAAAATGTTAACTGGGATCAGCTGCAAGACGATGACGTTGATACTTTTACTCAAAATATTACTGGTATATTAACTAAAGAAGCAAAGCTCTGCATTCCAAATAAGGTGATAGTTATTAACCCCCATAAACTCCCATGGATTAATAGTTTAATAAAAAGAAAAATAAGGCAACGGAAAAGAGCATATCAGAAGGCTAAACGTACAAACAATCCACATCATTGGTCCAAATTTAAAGCTTCAAGAAACGAATTGATAGCTCTCATTCGACAAAGAAAGCAAGACCACTTAGATCAAATGTCACTGAAATTACATTCAAATAGTATTACGTCAAGAGATTGGTGGAAAGTCTTGAAATCTTTTATAGCCCCATCGTCTTCTTCCTTTATACCTCCACTGATGGATGATACTAAGGACACAATGGTTATTGATGAGCATGAAAAGGCTAACGTTTTAAATTCATACTTCACCAAACAATCAACTATTGACGACTCAGCTAACAGTCTTCCGGATGATATAAATCAAATTAACGACAACTCCTTAGATTCAATAACGATTACTCCCGCTGAGGTGTTAGATGTTTTAAGAACGCTCCGTCTAGGTAAGGCATCTGGTCCAGATGGTATCAATAATCATATTTTAATGGAAGTTGCACTTCAATTATCCAATCCTCTTAGTCAAATTTATAACCAGTCTTTGAACACAAGTATATTTCCCTCTTCTTGGAAAATTTCCAATGTATGTCCCATCTTTAAAAGTGGTGACTCTGCTATTGCATCTAATTACCGACCAGTGTCTCTATTAAACACCATGGAAAAGGTATTTGAAAGAATAATATTCAAACATGTCTTTAACCACCTAAACGATACCAATTTTTTCACACCTTCTCAATCAGGCTTTCTATCCGGAGACTCAACCGTCAACCAAGTTGTATTTCTATATGATAAAATTTGCAAAGCTTTGGATGAAGGACTAGAAATTAGAGTTATATTTTTTGATATTAGTAAAGCCTTCGACAAAGTATTGCACAAAGGTCTTCTATATAAGCTACACAAAGCTGGAATAGGTGGCAAACTTCTCTCGTGGTTCTCAGTCTACCTCTCAAATAGGTATCAGAGGGTTGTTATACCTGGTGCTGTCTCAGACTTAGGTTCTATTAATGCGGAAGTTCCACAAGGATCTATTCTCGGTCCTCTTCTATTTCTAGTCTACATTAATGACATAGTAAATGATATTGAGGCAAAAATAAACCTATTTGCAGATGACACCAGTTTATCCATGGTTGTAGGTGATCCTGATACAGCCGGTGCAATTTTACAAACAGACATCAATAGAATTACAGATTGGGCAAATAGGTGGCTTGTAAAATTTAATCCCTCAAAATCAGAATTTTTAATAATATCTCGCAAACGTAATAAACCTGTTCACCCTGAGCTTTTTATGTCTGGTGTTGGAATTCCATCTGTGCAGGTTCATAAGCATCTCGGTATTTTCATTTCTAATGATGGTTCCTGGGATTACCATGTAAATAAATCAGTCTTTAACGAAGGCATGGAAGAGAATTGGAATTATGCGACGTCTAAAGATACGCCTTGATCGAACATCCTTACAGATAATATATTTTTCTTTTATTCATCCAGTTCTTGAATATGCAGATGTTATTTGGATGAAGCTATAGCAATACCAGAAGGATCAAATTGAAAAAGTACAAAACGAGGCTGCACGAATTGTAACTGGATGCAGTAAACTTGTGTCTTTAGCGGATCTTAACAAGGAGTCAGGGTGGGAAACACTTAGTGAAAGAAGATATAAGCACAAACTTATATTGTTTTTTAAAATGGTAAAAGGACTAGTCCCTTCTTATTTAAATTCATTAGTTCCTGTTACAATAGGAAGTACTTCATCCTACAGCCTTAGAGATTCTCACAATCTACAAAATATAGCTTGCAGGACTAATCTGTATCTTAACTCCTTTCTACCCTCGGTTATTACTGATTGGAATGCTCTACCCATTGATATCAGAAATATGGACTCCCTTTCAGCATTTAAACGTTACATCAATAGAGATAAAATAATTCCAAATAAGCTATATTTCTTTGGAGAGAGGAGGATTCAATTTATTCACGCTAGGCTGCGAACTAAATGTAGTTCACTTAATCAACACCTTTATTTCAGAAACATAATCGATTCTCCTCTTTGTACTTGTGGCGAAATTGAATCAAATCAGCATTATTTCTTTGATTGCAGATACTGTCGTGAATTTAGAAACAGCTTATTTCAAAGCGTATCAGAAATTTCCACTGTAAGCCTGCACACACTTCTTTTTGGAGACGAGACTCTCAGTCTTGCCGATAACGAAAAAATATTTTCAACGGTTCACTCATACATTGTTGACACAAACCGTTTTAGAAGTTGAATCACCTTTTGATTCTCTATTCCTGCTTTTAAAATCATACGCAACGTTGGAATACAAAGTTTTCTGTTTAAAATTATGTTTTACCTGAACATTTGTATGTTGGTGGCACTCCACGTCTCTCTTTCTCTCTCTCTCTCTCTCTCTCTCTCTCTGTCTCTCACACATACACACACACACACACACACACACACACAGAGTTGACCATATTTTGTTGCAATTTTATATTGTTAAACTTCTGACATTGACGTGACTCACAGGAGAGGAACTTTATAAGCTAGCAGCTTTCGTTCCAATCCTTTTCACGCAACTTTAATTTTCAGAATATTACCATGTATGTAAATATTGTACTGAATAAAATATGTTTAAACTAAACTAGTTTATGACCCCAGGTGACCCAAATTCGAACTCATCCGAGATTTAATCAAGACAAACATTCTGACCCGTTTTCAGGTCAATTGAGTAAAAAATGTGGCCTCTAGAGTGTCCACAAGGTAGTTCTTTAATTTGACCTAGTGACCTAGTTTATGACCCCAGGTGACCCAAATTCAAAGTCATCCGAGATTTGATCAAGACAAACATTCTGACCAATTTTCAGGTCAATTGAGTAAGAAATGTGGCCTCTAGAGTGTCCACAAGGTAAATGTTGACGACAGACGACGCACGACGGACGACGGACATCGGACGACCACAAAAGCTCACCTTGAGCACGTTGTGCTCAGGTCAGCTAAAAAAAGGGGGAAAACACATGATGAGTGCATGCGCGGTGTCTATTAGCCATATAACAGGTAGAAATGAGAAGCATATATAGATTGCCGGAATTCTGTCAGCAATAAGAAGAAAACATGAACATTATTTTCTGAACAAAAATATAAACCGAGAGAAGGAGCATGAAGTTTTCAAAAACATGATTTTTCAATTTTCAATGCTCGGTAAATGAATGTTAAATAAGTTCCTTACAAACGAACGCGTCAAAAAAAAAAATCTCTTCAGACTTGGGCTGAGGTATGCTTTTATACTGGTAAATTATTCTCCAGAAATTCAAACCAAATGAACTCTCTCTTTTCTGGACAGTGGATACCAGAAAAGGTCTAAGGGGGATTCCAGCTAAAAAGTGGCTGTTTAGAAGTTTTGTTGAGTGTTGTTTACGATATACACGAGTACTTGGAATGTGACATATACTTTTGGAACACCCTGTATTGCCACTTTAATCAGGTAATGATGTAAGATACAAGCATTCCCTTCTTTTCCGACAATGCTTTCTGCTCCTTCTACGACAAATCAGTGGGAAAAAAGGTACATGTATTTGAAAACATGTAGGAAAGAAGAAAACGCTGGTTACCAGCATTTTCTCCATTTTCTACAAAGTTTTCAAGATCTACCATTTCCTTTAGATTGTCTACACATGCTTATACTGTAAATGTTTAGTGTCTTGTTGACTAGTAAAAATTTAAAGACTAATTCGTACACATGAAAAGGACCAATTTTAGCGTGACAAGAAAACAAAAACAAAACAAAACAAAATCGGGGGAGGGGTGGGGTGTCCGGGTGCAAAATGGACTTTGCTCGATTCCCAGACTATTTCGTTATGAGTCTTGCTCCAATTCACGATCCCCAGTTTCCTTTCCTCCCACGCCCATAAGGTCATAACAAAACGGACAACGCGTTCCAGTTTATGCTCCTGTTTAACCCTTACGCTGCTAAACAAATGAGACGAAACTTTCAAGCCGATTGTAAGAAACCAAATTTTGCTATCTGAAAGTTATTTGTTGGGGAAAAAATATCTCACTATCGGACAGTGTAGATCCAAGATCAGACTGCACGTTCTGTGCAGTCTGATCTTGATCTATACTGTCCGCAAAAAGGTGAGTGAATCGCGCTTAGCAGCTTAAGGGTTAGTCTTTACCATTCGACAAAATTTTAGACGTGATAAAATTGAAAGCATATGCAGACGACAAAATGACGGAATGTTGTCTGAACGAGTAGAAAACAAAAGGACGGGCATTTTCTCCTTTTCCCACAATTCTTTCAAAAATCATTCTACCCCGGGTCGTTAAAATTCGGGATTGTTTGTTAAAGGGATTAACTCCATTTCCCAATTTCTCTGTTCAGAAATAAACTCGAAAGAGCAAGCAGTGCCAGTATGTTTATTTGTACATAATGTCTCTCTTTTTATTACTAGGATTTTCTCCTATCACAGCAATGTTTCCTATCCGTTCAAAATGAAAATCCCATAGATCTATTTCTGTCACATTCAGTTTACCGTCCACAAATGCTTTCAATTTGGACAAGTCTAAATTTTCATCTTTTCGGAAGGGGCTAACTCTTTTAAGTGTGACCTCTTTCGACTCCTGAAAATACAATGCACTGAAATTCAGGAATATTTTCATATTTTAGGGACTTGACTCGTACCACTTCAATACATGTACTAGTACTGAAATGGATAACAGGCTACCAGTTAATGGTGACACAACATTCTAAACCGCTTTCGGGTCGTAAGTTAATTATTTCTTTATTTAAGTCTCATTCAAATACAACATTTTTTTTTATAAAAAAAAAATACATAAAACAAACTAAAAGAGTATTTGACCATTCTAAAAAGAATTATATGAGACTATACTTATATCAACTTCAACCTTATCGGGAGAAAAAAAAAAAGTTTGCATCAGTCCAATCACACACACACACACACACACACACACGCCCGCACACACGCATACTACCGTCCCCATGCTACATTCTCGTACAAACAAACGCCAAGAGAATGATGCCAATCGTTAGTACATATTAAAAAAAATGGAAATGTACAATGCTCCTAGAGGCAGGTGTACATGTATTAATGGTGTACATGCATTAATAACCAAAGAGGCATGGTATAGGCGCCTACTAAGATTAGCATCATTCCCGGGCTTGCTAAACATCTGCACATCATGAAAATCTAAAAAAAAAAAGGTGAATAAGAAAAAAGAACCTGACGAACAAATTAATTATTTACACATGATAAGACTACGTTTACGTAAAATATTAAAGCAGGTTTTGGTGGATATTCTTATTAAAAGCGGATTGGAAAACACTTGTATCCATTTCTTCCTAGGTTCGTTTGAAAATTTGACATCAAACACTTCTGCTGCACTGTTTAATCAGGAAAAATGGAAGGACAAGTCTTAAATGTGTTTCTGGTGTTGATTATAGGATTTCTGGTGAAACTGGATGCAAGTTTGTTATTATTGTTTGGGAACTACTTTGTGCCTGTGCGCATGTAATGGGGAAATAAAGGTGTATAACCATTAAGGAGTGTTCACCCACTGTGCTCTTTTAAGAGTCGCATGAAATATAACCAAAAAAAAAAACTCAATGCAATCGGTTGCGTTGCCACTTCATTATCACTATCAGTAGTAGTAGTATTAGTGTTCAACTTTTTTAACAGCATAGGTTCAAACATAGTGATTTTTATAGGTAGGTCCAAATATAGTGAATTTTACTCTATTTTCAAGGATAACAAAAACCAGCAGTGACATGACACCATACAGGGGAATAACTCTTAGTGGCAAAAATAAGTGACTAAATTCCAGATGCAATATATAAAGTTTTGACACAGTTAGTTTATTTGAGATAATCTATGCTTGTGACCTAGACGCCTATTCAGTTTAACCTGTGTACTAAATTTCACAATTTTAGACTTGTCAAAGTGAAAGCGTTTGCTGGCAACAAACTAAACATGTCTTAACTCTTTACCAAACGACAAAATTTTAGACTAGTCCAAATTGAAAGGATTTGCAGACAACAAATCAAATGTAGCTCAAATGATGATTTCTGTTTTGGATTGGGTAGAAAACATTGTGGGAAAAAGGAGAAAATGCTGGTTACCAGCATTATTTCCTATTCCCACTATGTTTTCAAATCCTTCTCTTACAGGGTTGTTAAAACTCGGGATTGTGTGGTAAGGGGTGAAATGGTGGAATCAGTCCACGAAAGGACGAGAAAACATTGTAGAAATATTTGTCCCACCTTTCAAGAGCTTTATTTCTCAATATCGTTAATACACGAGATTGTTTGGTACAGGGTTAATCCTTAAGTGGCTAAGCGAAACTCAATGCACTTTTGCGGGTAGTGTAGATAAAGATCAGACTGCACTGAAAATGTCAACCAGCCGGGCAGCCAGTAAGTCAGTCAGTTGTTCAGGCAGTCTGTCTGTCTTTCAGTCAGTCAGTCAGTCAGCCAGCCAGCCAATCAGTCAGTCAACCAGTAAGTCAGCCAGCCAGCCAATCAGTCATTCAGCCAGGCAGTCAGTTTCTGAAAATTGATAACTCAAAGTTTGTACAGCGCTTGTAACACAATGGTCTCAAGTCCAAATTTGAGCTCTGAGCAGCTTTCTTTGCCAGATTTGTCGGGGGTCAGATTAGTGATTATGGAAAATTTCACCCAGCAAGTCAGTTTCTGAAATATGATAACCCAAAGTTTGTACCATTCAAAGCTCGTAACACAATGGTCTCTAGTCCAAATTTGAGCTCTGAGCAGCTTTCTTTGCCAGATTTGTCGGGGGTCAGATTATTGATTATGGAAAATTTCACCCAGCAAGTCAGTTTCTGAAATATGATAACCCAAAGTTTGTACCGTTCAAAGCACGTAACACAATGGTCTCAAGTCCAAATTTGAGCTCTGAGCAGCTTTCTTTGCCAGATAATTCGGGGGTCAGATTACTGATTATGGAAAAGTTCACCTTGCCAGTCAGTTTCTGAAATATGATAACCCAAAGTTTGTACCGTTCAAAGCTCGTAACACGATGGTTTCAAGTCCAAATTTGAGCTCTGATCAGCTTTCTTTGCCAGATTTGTCGGGGGTCAGATTACTGATTATGGAAAATACCATAGGGTCTGAAAAAGAAACAGTGTAAAGAGTGGCGAATTAAACTCATTACCACACGGCAATGTTGACATGTTGAAATGCCCAATATAACACTTAACCTGTTTTATACTAAAATGACACTTTCAAATCGATAGTAAAGACCAAAATATTGCTATTTCAAAGTTATCCTGGGATAAAAAAAAAAACTCCTTATCGGGCAGTACAGATCCAAGATCAGGCTGCGCCTTCTGTGCAGTCTGATCTTGATCTACACTGTCCCCAAAAGGTCTTTGAGTCGCACTTACCAGTCTAAGGGTTAAAAGTATTTGTAGAAGATATGTGAGATGCGGCTCAAATGATGCAATTTTCTTTTCAGAGGGTGAACAAATGGTTTCGGGGAATCATTAAAACTTGATTGGTAATGGTTTAATCACTTATGATTTTTGAAACATTCAGAAACGAATCTAGTCTCATACTGTCATCTCTCAAGGTCAAGGTTTTGACCCCAGGGGAAGACGTAGATGGAAGATATTCCTCCACTAACAAAAAGTAGTCCTCTAACTATGCAACAAAAGTGGTCCGCCAGTTCCTCTTTTTAAAGAAAATCCAAAATACACACCGCCGAATCGTCTCAGTCCTATCAAACAGTGCGGAAGGACTGCTACTGCAGAATTTCACATTACCCTACTTTTGACGAGGAAGCAGTATCCTTGTAAAAAACAGAACCAGTCACGTTGTTGTGTGACAACACGTATTGCTAAAGTGCAAGTGTTCCGTCTCCCGCCCCGTAATACACGAATCTCTTACAGATAATTCTTAAACTTGCATGTGGGGAGAAATCCAAATTAAGAAATCGTGACAAGTCGGCACTGATAAGGGGCCTGATAAAGTCCTGTTATGACCTGAAATCCCTGACAAGTGCTCTGCAAGTTACCTGGGAAAGACGAAACGTTAATGCCATAAGGATGAGAGCCCTAATGTGCTTTGCCGCGCTCCTGATGTGCATAGGTAAGCCTAAAATTAATTGAATTATGCTCTGTGAAAAGGGGGCTTAATGAATCGGCAAAAAGTATCGACCAGGTCAGCCTGCGCAGTCCGCGCAGGCTGACCTAGGCCGAAACTTTTTGCTTTTCATAAATTTTCTGTGCCTCAAAGGACTAGTCTACATCATGATTCGGTCGGGTGTTAGTCAAAATGGATTTTATGGATCCATGATAATGTGATGACTTGCTTGCTATCATGGACTAGGAGATGCATTAAGCCCCCTTTTGCCAGAGCGTGTCTCAGTTATCTGAAACACACTGCTGCCTATTTCTCTTGTTTGTCTTGCAGGCCATTTTTAACCCTAATCCTGCTAAATAAAAACTGTCAAGCCGATAGTTAAAATCCGAATAATGCCATTTCAAAATTATTATTATTATTATTTTGAGAAAAATGTCTCTTCATCGGACAGTGTAGATTCTGGATCAGACTGCACGTCCTGTGCAGTCTGATCCTGATCTACACTGTTCGCAAAAGGTCAGTGAGTCGCACTTAGCAACTTTATGGGTTAAGATATTGTAGTGAATGGAAGATTTCCTCGTGCCTAAAAGTATCTCCTTTTGCCACATTTTTTTTTCCACGAGTGTTCATTTATTCAATTCTTCACCACATAATCCTGTATTTTCAAGACCCGAGTAGAAAGTTTCCTTATTTCCTCTCTTCCTATCTTTATTGATTGAATAGTGTTTTTAAGCCGCTTTCAACATTATTTTAGCCATATTACGGCGACAGCTCACACATTCATGTATGTCCCAGGTTTCACCAGTGCTGGACTAGGGCTCTGATGTGTCTTGCCAAAGGACACTCCCACGAAAAACCCGGTGCTTCTAGTGAGACTCAAACCCGAGGCCTCCCGGTTACGAGTCCTAGACTTAAATGTTGAGCCACGCAGGACCTTCTCTTCCTATATATAACGCTTCCTTTCAAAGACAAATACCACAGTTTTTTGTTTTTCGGACAAGTCTAATGTGTTGTTGTCTAGTACAGCTTAAGAAAACGGGTAAAAAATATATATAATTGATTTACATGATTAAACTGAAGGTAAGGCTCTTAATCAGACAAGGGTGTAAAAGACAAAAAGGTGAAAACTGATCAGACAACTAAAAGACTTCTAATATCTCCATGACAATTTTGAAGAAAAGTACTCAGAAAGTCTCGAAAAGTCGTCAATTATTAACCAAGTGAACAGTTGGAAAACTGAACATATTTAAATCATGTGATCAAACAGTAGGGAAATTACTGGGACGAATCACACAACACACAGGTAAGGCATGGTATAAACTGACCAAAAAGAATGAACTAGCAGCTGTGATCGATCTTCGAATCAGCAAAAGGTAACATTCAGTGCAACCATTCAGCAAACCTCGAATGATGCGTTGATCAAGTCCCTCGGCTGTACATCTTCGCAAGCCAAGGATACTAAGGTAGTACCCTTGGCCGCTCGCCTCTTTAAAAATCGAAACTCACGCTGCGCCATTTCATTGGATGCGATCAAAACCCATCGCGTCCAATCAAACCATCCGTAACAAGAAATCTTCCGCGAAACAGAAAACAATAATGGCGGCGCCCGTCAAAAACGAAAGTTGTCGTGTTTGTGACGAAAATTGCCAAAAAAGAGATCGATATTTAATGAGTTTTTTATAGTTCATGATCAATTATGTGAAATATTAGGACGGGTTCCACAGCCAAATGATTGCGAATCATCGTATGTCTGATTAATTTTAGAAAATTGTGATGAATCCGAAAGCGCAGCCTTATTTGATGCATAGCCTAACACATTTTATTACGAGCATTTTGATTGGTCAGAAATAACATCAGCAAAGGTTACGCAACTCGTGATATTCTATAGGTGGCGCAGCGGGAGTTTCGATTTTTAAAGAGGCGAGCGGCCAAGGGTACGTAACGAACAAAGTGGAGTTAGTATCCTTGGCTTGCGAAGATGTCGGCTGTATTACGTAGCTTGAAATGCGCCTACACGGTACACATATTCGGGGTCCCTATAAACCTAGAAACGGAACCAAAACGAAACGCAGAGAAACACAACGATACGAAATAGAACGAAACGAAACGAAGTAGAAAAAAATCTAGCGAAGTGATTTTTATCTTATTATTTTTTCCTCAATTCCTTATATTTCTTTTGTATCATTTCTTATTGCATTATCCCACGTTTTATATGGAGAGCACACAGAAACAATTGCTGAAATTTCGCGTCATCTCATTCGTGGTTTGCGGGTTTGAAAATCTAGTCAGAATCAGAATAAGTTGACCTAAACGACAATCCTTTACCAGGACCTGTGTTTTGGAAAGTTGCACAAACTCCAACATATCTGATGCAAGAATTTGGATGGAACTGAAATCTTATTTTCTTTCTATTCTGTTCTTCTTTCAATTTGGAACCGAGCCCTGATAGCTCAGTGGGGCATATATATTGTAGTATTTGAGAACAGGGGATCGGTGGCTCGACCCCTGGCTCGGCCAATTTCTTTCCGAGGATTGATGATAGTCATCGCGACATTCATTCCTTATCTCACATTTGATCAGTGTTTCGTTGGGAAAGTAGCCAGTGGCTTGGAGAGAAAACTACGTATTACTGGTAAAAGAAACCCCCAGAAAAGCATGGATAGGTGCACTGGCAGCAGCGATATATCTGAAATAATGCTGAAAACGGCAGTAAACACCACCAAATCAATCATTTTGATATTATATTACTCTCGCAGAGTGTAGGAGATTTCGCATGAACACCATATTATGCCGTCAATACCTTTGGGGTGTTGAACCGATGCCTTTCAAGATTCTTTCAGTCGACCCTTGCGAGTATAATGTCCCCACAGATTTTTGGGTTTTTTTTTTTTTTATTTGTACATTTCTGCATATTAATAAGTCAATGTAATGAACGTCTCGGCAGAACCTGTAAGACAAAGAGATTGCTTCACGTCTGAAAAGAGCGGCTGTTCGTTAGAACCGCTTTAAGGTGAATGGCTACATCAGCAGAGGGAGATCATTTCAGTCTAGAAGTAATCATCTTCGGTTTCAAAGACATTTCTTTGATACCAATAATTGTATAGCATGTATATAAACGAATCCGAAAATTCGCACAGGATCTGACTGTAAGCAGTAACATATTTTAAAGTCATCGGAAAATATTAAGTGGGTTGCAACAACTCTGTCTGACGAACAAGAATCCTTACGCGCATGACATACAGCGGATAAGGATTATTATTCGCACGACAGCAGTAAGGTTATTATTTGCTATGAAAGAAAAATATGACAATGTATTGATTATTTTGGAAATTATCGAGGAAAAGATTCCCTCTTCTTGTGTTAAATTGCATGTGAAATTTATATGAGTAAAAGGTCCAAAAACACAATGCTGGTATTAAAATGCATTTAAATTTCAATCATTCCAAATTAGAAGTATGGAAAATACTGTGAGGATGACAGTCTGTTACTGTGTGGTATGTCCAAATGTTAAACGCTGGCAGAAGAATGAATTTTGAAATCAGGGAAAAGGTAAACAAAAGATGAAGTGACCTGGCAACTTTTAAACTAGTTTTGAAATTAATTTCTTTGCCAGCGACTAACACTTGGACCGACGGTACAATACCAAATTGTCATCTTCACAATAATTTCCATACTTCTAAATGATACGATTTAAATTTAAACGTAGTTTAATGCCTGCTTTGTTTACTTTTGGCCCTTATCGTTACTTTAAGAAACTTCAGGAATTGACTGAAATAGGCTCCAAACCTTATCCCCCAACATCGCAGGCACTTACAATGATAATGTTTAAAAATGATAATAAATATTAAAATTTAAGATAAGCGCCCTTATCAAATGACGACCGCGAATGTCCCAGCTGCCCCAGGTCCAAAAATTTTTGTATATACTGAACCAAAAAAGAAACTTTCGTAAACTATGTGCAAAATTTTCAAGGTTAACTTTGAGACGTACATACATACATCATTTGTACACCTGTGGTGATTTTTAAAACAGCTATAGTTTGCAAAATTGATTAGATAATCCCTAGCTAAAAGACCTGTCGGGTCCACGTATTGATCAGAAATATCAATGCCAAGACTTCAAGAAAATTTACCAGAAAGGGTCGTAGGTATGCTGGAGGCTGGGCTTCCTATTACAGAGGTTGCAATTCATGTTGGTGCATTCGCACAAGCACTCATGAGCCTTCTCCGGAGATTTGCGCAAATCTGGAGTGCAAAAGTCCTACACAGCAGACCGCGCGTCACGGCTCGAGCCTAAGACCATTATATCGTGAATCAGTACATGTACCTACGAGACTATGAGCAACAGTTACAACAGCTGCTATCCCCGGATTCGGTTAGCTGATAACAGTTTGCACGGATGTCACCCGTACGTCGGCTCAGTCCTGACGCGGCGCTATCGCAATTATAAAGAGCTTTGGGACACATAATCTGGACAAGACAACGTTGGCGGACATTTTTTTTTTTTTCAGATGAGTCGAGGTTTGTATTGTCTCGAGCTAATGGCCGTACACAATTGTTCCGGCGCAGAAATGAACGTTATGCTGACTGTTGCGTACTGCAACACGATCGTTTTGGGGCCGGGGATCAGTTATGGTGAGGAGCGGTATTGCTTACGGGTATTGTACCCCACTCGTCGTCATTGGGGGCAATTCAAATCCCCCCCACCCCGGAAATTGCGAAAATAATCTAGGCACTTATATTGTTCCTCTAGTCTTCTACTGGGCAGCGACGTAATTGCGTCTCTGACAGCTGCCCTATAATTGAAGAACAAATTAAGGAACTGAAGAATAATCCAGATTCACAGTGAAAGCCTGATCTTCGTGCGTATAGCTGCTATTAAAATTTAGTATTTACTTTTTTGCATTAATTGCAATCAAGAGGAAGATGGTTCAACAGAAAAAAATATTGTAGGTTTACCTCTGCTTCAATTTGTTCTATTTCGTTTCGTTCTCATGATTTCACTTCGTTGCGTTGCCGTGTCGTTCTGTTTCGTTGTGTTTCTTTCCGTTTCGTAATGATTCGTTTCATTGCGTTTCGTTTCGATTCCGTTTCTAAGTTTATAAGGACCCCATTTCTTCACCGGAAACGCACCATTTTACCGTTCTTAAAATCGTAGCACTCCACAAGTTGTATATTCATATGATATAATTTGCAAAGCTTTAGATGAAGGACTAGAAATTCGAGTTATATTTTTGATATTAGAAAGGCCTTCGACAAAGCATGGCATAAAGGTCTTCTATTTAAGCTGCACAAAGCTAGAATCGGTGGCAAGCTTCTTTCATGGTTTTCAGACTACCTCTCGAATAGGTATCAGAGGGTTGTCCTACCTGGTGCTGTCTCAGACTTAAGTTCTATTAATGCTGGAGTTCTACAAGGATCTAGTCTTGGACCTCTTTTTTTTAGTCTACAGTAATGATATTGATAATGATATTGAGTCAAACATAAACCTTTTTGCAGATGATACTATCGCCGAAAACTGCCCACGGAATTGATAGCCAACGTTAAAAATTGAATGTACAAACTGTTTGTCAACGGAAATGTATTTGGAAAGATTTTGACAGAAAATTGTGACTAGTATTTTCTCTCTTTTTTTATTTGAAACCTTTCAATTTAAAGAACGGTAAAGCGATAAAATGTATCGTGTAGGGGCTAATTGATCAAGCTACGTGATAGAGCCGGTGGATTTGATCAACGGATCACCCGAGTAGTATAGTTAGTATTCTTAAAAAAGACTATGAAAATGCCTTCAGAGATCGGATCCGAGACTAAAAGTTTGTATATCTGTAGGAGGTGACTACTTGTGGGGAACAAAATAAAAATTTCAGTGAAACCTATGAAGAATCAAATTTTAGGTGCTTAGATGCATTCATATTTGAACACTCCTCGTAGTAAAGCATTAACTAGCTTTTTTTCTATTTTTCAGTCGCCGTGTTAGGAGAATTATGCAATCCACGTCATAACTGTACTCATGTGACCTGTGACGCAGGTCATGACCTTGGTTGTGATAAAGGTGTATGTACATGCACCGACCGTAAGTAGTAAACTGCCAAAATTAAACATATCCAAATCAGTTTTGTACCCAGCATATGCACATACTCCGAGGCATATATAATGGTTTAACCAGGTGACACTCTATCGACGATAAACTATACCATTTGAAAATGCTGATTTTTTTTTTGACAGAGAAGAAAGAAAAAGACACACACACATACAAAACCATAGCACTATCTAGAAAGTTTACACTCGTATAAGAAACAATCCAAATTTCCAAAATCCTTCTTCGTCAGGATGGTTTCGCCCCGATTCCTCCCAAAAGAAAGAAATGCAACTGTCAACTATTCTCCCAATATCATGCGGGGCTTTTTGAACATCCACAAGCTAGCTCGGGTGCGACCGACGAGACATTAGAAGGAAAGTGCTTGTATAACGAATATATGATAAACTGTTTGTCTTAAGGTACGTGTATGTGTTCTAATCTAAGGTAGCAAATGTTATCAATTTAATAATTATACGCAATCACTTTGACAAATGATGTTTGCAAACGTTGTGGTAGAGAGAGAGAGAGAAGTTCTTAAGCAGAAGACCTTTTGGCCCATTACTCTACAGGCTTATTCTGGATAGACCTGCCAAATACCGACATAAATTTGAGTTATAGATAAATTTGAAAAAAAAAAAAGTTTGAACTATACACATGACATTAATTAAGCACCATCCATTTTTTATATTACAAGCTTTTATTCAACACAATGCAGATGTCATTCATGTTACGAAGACCCAAGACTTGGTTATATATTCGTTAACGGTACACACCAAGTTGTCAATCCATCAACCACCAACACTGCTTTTACCTTTAGCTGTAATTTATTGAGTCAGGTAAGGATACTGAACACTTCAAAAATGATAATGTCCAAAACTATGCTCACAGAGAGTAGGTCAATGGTCGGACGTACAAGAAATTCTCAAAAAACCTTCAGTGTTCATGCCTGAGCCAGCAGCAATGGTGACATCAGTATCCGGCGTATCTTCCCCTCGCACGGATAACTGCTGCAACCCTCCTCCCCATGCTGGAAATCAAACGCTGAATTCTCATAATTGGAACCCTCTGCCATTCGTCATGGAGTGTACCTGAGCCAATTTTGTGTAGATTTTGAATGGATGGAACCCTTGCTTGAACCTAACCTCCCAGATGGTCCAATAAATGCTCAATCGGGTTGAGATCAGGGCTTCTTGCAGGCCAAGGTAATGTGTCATTTGTTTTGGGCAGTGCTCAATCAATGCACAGTGTATCTGTAGATCTATATTGAAAGCATAGTACTTAAGGAGGAAAATCCTTGTAAAAAGTAATATAGCTCCTTTTTTCTAGTTTTTCCAAACGTGTCCTATTTGTGCGATTAACTCTTTACCAAACAATCCTGAGTTTGGGAAAAGAATAAAATTCTGGTAACCGGCATTTTTTACTTTTCCCACAATGTTTTCTACCCTATCAAACATAAAAATCATCATTTGAGCCATTTTAAATTGTCGTCTGCAAATGCTTTAAATTTGTACAAGTCCAAAATTTTGTCGTTTTGTACAGAATTAAACGTTTTGTGTTTTAAAAATTACGTCATTTTCTTTTTCACTTTTAAACAGCGCAACAGGCTGGCTGCTCAGGAAAGGATGATTGCAGTGGTCCATGCAGATTCGGCTCCTGGCACTGCATCGACAACCACTGTCGCTGTGGTTTTGGAATACCTACTGGCGGGAAATAACTTTTCTTTTGTTGTAGCACTTATTGAAGGCAAACATTGAGAATAAACATACGATTTAACTTCGGATTCAGTCGTTTTATATTGTGGAGGAGTTTGGGAGTGGTTGTATGGATTTAATGTTGGTGTCATTCGGCAAACCTCGGATGATCCGTTGATCAAGTTCTGTATCACCTAGCTTTATATGCACCAACAAGGTACATTTCTTCGCCGGAAATACGCCGCGTTACCGTTTTTTAAAGTGGTAAGACTCCACTTAAAAAAAGAAAACATTAGTCACAGTTCTCTATGGCATTCTTCCTAAATCATTTCCTATGACGAACAGTTTGTACATTAATTTCTAACTTCGTCTATCAATTCCGATGGCTTTTTTTCAGCGGCAGGTTTCTTATCACCGTGGTTGCTGTTGCCGTTGATAATCGGTTTACATGGGCGCCGCTACGTTTAAGATCATTTGACTGGCAGTGTTTCATAACGGAAACCGCGTGATACGGACAAGCTTAGATGTAGTTTCGCAATCAGCCGAGTTGTGACGAGTGATGTTTGTGTGTATTGGTGTTGGTACTCGTTACAACTCGGCCGATTTCGTACCTACAGTTAACTTTGTCTGAATCAAGGGGGTTTCCATTTTCAAATACTCAAGTGACATGATCTGAAACATGGCGGCGCCCGTGTAAATCGATTATCAACAATAACAGCCATGAAGACAAGCAACCTGACGCTGAAATGGAACTGATTAACCAAATCAGATAATAAATGTACAAACTGTTTATAAACGGAAATGTCTTTAGAAATATTCTGAAATAACATTATGACTACTGTCTTTTTTTTTTCTAAGTAGAGTGTTACGATTTAAGAACGGTAAAGCGGTGCATTTCCGGCGAAGCAATGTACCGTGTAAGTGCATACCAGTCTACGAGGGACTTGATCAATTAATCATCCAAGGTTTGCCGAATGTCGGTGTGTGTTGTGGAGGTACGGACTTGGGGATGGGCAATTCATCTTAGCTGCGCCCTATAGAGTGTGTGCACTGGTGCTTGATTGATTGAATGGCGTTTTGCGCCGCTTTCAAAAAAATATATATATATATGTCAGTAATTTTACGACGACAGCTCACATATTCATGTAGGCCTTTATCCTGAGTTTCATCAGTACTAGGCTATGGCTCTAAAGTGTCTTCCCTAAGGATACTCCCGCCCGCCCGGGTAGCTCAGTGGTTAGCGCATCTGGCTCGTGACATGGTGGTTGCGAGTTCGATACCCGGTTGAAGCAAACTTTCTTTCCGGTGATTTTTCGCCTCTCACCTCTGATGCATGTGAGAAAAGTGGTCAGTGGCTTTGGAAAGAAAGTTGTGTCAAGAATATGACATGCGCAGGCGACAGTCAGTACTGGTGTGAGAAAGCCAGGAAACACATGGGTGCGTCACTGACCGCCATAATATGACCTGATACTCCCACGAAAATCCCAATACTTCCTGTGGGGCTCGGACCCTGGGCCTCCAGTTTTCAAGTCCTTCACGTTACCTCTAAGCCACGCAGGACCCCATGGTACATGCAATCGTGGCTTGTCAAATCGGCCCAAAGTAATTGGTCTTAAAAAATCATGGTATCAATTTGTTACACGCAAACATTCGTAGCTGACGGTTCGGTTTAAGTGACGGTTTTAGTGATTTATGCGGTGGGTGTTTGAAGGTGGGGTAGAGATCTGGGTGGATGGGTTTGTTATTTGTGAGTTTCGGTGTGTTTGTTAGGGCATGGATTCGTGGATGGGTGGGTGACAAAAAACATCCTCCGTGGCTAGGAATCAAACCACGGATCTTCGGCTGGTAATAAAACAAAATTTACAACTGGGCCAACTTTCTCCACCCATTAAAGAGATACTGATGTTCAGTATTACCCATCCCTGACCAACCAATCCCGAGTTTTAACGACCCTGAGAGTGAAGGATTTTGAAAACATTGTGAGAAAAGGAGAAAATGCTGGTATCCAGCATTTTCTCCTTTTCCTACATTGTTTTCTACCATTCAAAGACAAACCCCATCATTTGAGCCACAATAAATGATTAATTGATAGATTGAATGGCGTTTTACGCCGTTTTCAACATTATTTCAGTCATATCACGGGGACAGCTCACATATTCATGTATTTCCTGGGTTTTACCAGAACTAGGCTGGGCTCTGAAGTGTCTTTCCCAAGGACACACCCATGAAGGACCCAGCGGATCAGGTAGGGCTCGAACCCCTGGCCTCCAGGTTACGAGTCCCACATTTTACCACTGAGCCACGCAGGACCCCCCCCCCCCCCAAAAAAAAAAAAAATAAGTGAGTTGTCTACAAATTCTTTCAACTTGGACAGGTCTAAAATTTTGTCCTTTGGTAAATAATTAAGTTATGTTGTTCAAAAAAGAATTTCAACTTTATGATTGTATAAATAATTTCTAAATTTTATTTTATTATCAATTCAAAAATAACTGTGAAAGTTACACAATAGGACCCAGTCACTTTCATTAATTGATCGATAGATTGAGTAATGTTCTACTCTGCTTTCAACATTATTTCAGTCACATCACGTTAACAAGTCGCTTATTTATGCATGTCCTGTGTTTTGGCAAGGGCTCTGAAGGATCTTGCCCACGGAAACTCCAACAATAGACCCAGTGCTTCCCCTGAGACTCAAACCCAGGCCTCAGGCTGCGAGTCTTGCACTTAACCACTGAGCCATATAGCACCCCAAGTACTATCATATAACCATCAAAATCGAAAGATCTCCACTGAAATCTGCATCTGTGGCCACCAGAGTTGAGCAGTCTCCTTTGGTAAAAGGCCAACACTAACAGTCTACATATAATCACATGACCCTATACCAAAACGATGCAGTAGTGAGAAAATGTCTTCTTAGAAGATTTTGGGAAAAAGAAAAAAATGCTGGGAAATAGCGTTTCCTCCTTTTCCCACGATGGTTTTTTTTTTTTAAATCCTCTCAAAGACAAATAAACATGGGCCACATTCTATTCAACAACTGCAAATAGTTTTGTTACGCAGCAATCCATTCTTTTTTTCAGTCCACTGAAGAGTAAAATAAACCTGTGCATACAGACCACCTGTCTGAGAAATCAACTCTCTTCACCCAGCACCTGCCTCAACCCTTGAAACACAAAATTAATTTCAACTTTCCACATCTAATGCATGTGCCTACTGTAGTTGACATTTTCTGAAAACAGATTAGGAAAAAGTACAATTACTTGTTAAAAGCATATTGATATTTTTTCCCACAATGTTTTCCAAAGGATTTAACCCTTCACAAAACAATCCAGAGTTTGATGATGGAGACTTTTGAAGACACTGTGGGAAAAGGATAAAATGCCTTTCCACAATGTTTTCTATCATACAAAAGACAAATCCTTTGATATGAGCCTTATTTGATATGTTTGCAAATGCTTTCAATTGGGACAAGTCTACAATTTTGTCGTTTGGTACAGAGTAAAGAAGGCACTTATCTTTGAGACACATAGTTCTCCCTAAAGTTTCACTCTTTGCGACACTATCCCAAGTTTTAACGACGCTGAGAAAGAAAGCTTTTGAAAACTCCATTTCCATCAATGTTTTCTACCCTATCCACACAAATTTCAAGTTTTGAGTCACATTCATTTTGTCGTCTTCAAATACTTTCAATTTTGACAAGTCAAAGATTAACTTGTTTGTTAAAGAGTAAAAGGGTACTAGTAATTTCATGCTGTAAGTACTGTGATGTCACCACTGTTTTCAGCCAAGCATATAAAACACACAAATTCAGAACACTAACTGACCTGAAGAGTCTCTCTCTCTCAGTCACTCTGTCTCTCACTCTCTGTGTCACATTCTCTCTCTCTCTCTCTTCTAAGCACCCTCTGTCTCTCTCTTAACCAGACAACAAAATCCCATACTTGATCCAGTCCAAAATTAAAAGCATATGCAGACAACTACATGTTATTAAATGATGAGACTTGTCTATGAAAGGGAAGCAAACATTGCGAGAACAGCAGAAAATACTAGTTATCAGCATTTTCTCCTTTTTTACCCACAGCTGTTTCAAATTCCTCCCATGCAGGCACGTTGAAAATCCATCATCTCATGCAGGCATGTTAAAAATCCAAACTGTGTTGTAAAGTGTTAATTAATGTTGAATATTCCTATTGCATGAGGGTCTTTTCAGAGCTGTCAGCCATGTACTTGCTACAGGAGCATAATTCATGTGATAACCCTCAACCAAACAATCCCGTGTTTAAAGAACCCTGTGGGAGATGCCTTTTGGAAACATTGCTGGTAAAGGAGAAAATGCTGGTGTCTCATTTTTCCCACAATGTTTTCTACCCTTTCAGAGAAAAACTTTAGGATTTGAGCCATATCCAATTTGCAACAGCACTGAATTTTGACGAGTTTGAAATTTAGTATTTATTTTTCGTCTGCAACAGCACTGAATTTGGCTGAGTTTAAAATCTTGTTGTTACTTGTTGTCTGCAAAAGTTTTGAATATGGATGAGTCTAAAATTATGTTGTTTGGTACAGAGTTAATGACAATCAGTATTCAACTTTTCATATAGTGCATCTCCTGTCCCTCCCACCATTCATACTGTGACAACAATGAGTTGTTAGGGGTGAAATGATTGGCTGATAAAAATGACACATCTAATCTTCTGAGGAGTCTTATCCAATCACAATTCATCTTTTTCAAGGTCATCTAGCACTACATCACTTAGATCAATTTCTTCCTCTTGAGGCAGCTGAAAGAAAACAAAGAGAGAGATGTTTTGTTTTTTTATTTGTTTGTTTGTATGGTGTTTAACAGTTTTCAAAATTATTTCTGCCTCAACTGGGTACTGAACCTGCAACCATCAAGTCACAAGTTAGACGCTATCCACTAAGCTACCTGGTGGAGCTGAAATAAGAATATTCATTAATCATGTCTTCATCTCTTATCAAACAACAAAATTGAAAGCAACTGTAGGCAAAAAAAAAAAAGTGGCTTAACTCCTGAAATTTGTCTATGGGAGGGTAGAAAAGTAGCATACTTAATGGGAAAAGAGAAAACGCTAGTTACCAGCATTTTCTCCTTTTCCCATAATGTTTGAAAACGCCCTCTTCCTCACGAACTAGAAAAAAATGGATTGCTTGGTAAAGAGTTTGTACACTTGGGCCCACATTCACCACTCATTCTAAATTGTTTTCTTAATCTTATACTAGATTTAAGCACTTTGTTTAGCCAATCAGAAATTACATTACTTTGAAATCTAGATATTTTTTGAGAACTAGGCTCAGAACACTATTACATATGGCTGGTGAATTGGGGCCCATTCTATGTTTGGTTTTTGGTACTTACTTCACCGTCTTTTCCGTCCCATGGTTCCCTCGTAGCTATCTCAGGTATTTGTTTCTTTGCCATTGGCATAACTCTAACTTTGCCATACGATAGATTACGAAGGAATTCTGTGATACCTGCCTCATCATATGAGCTTCTTAAAATTGAGAATACCATCTTTTTGTAGTTTATAGCTGCCATTGCCTAAAATTGAAACAAGGTTTCTACATATAAATATATGCCTTCCCATCTCACCCACCCCAGAAATTTAACCCTTTACCACACAATCCTGACTTTTAACAACCATGAAGAAGAAGCCTTTTGAAAATATTGTGGGAAAAGAAAAAAATGCTGGTAACTAGCATTTTATCCTTTTCCCACAATGTTTTCTACTCTATCAGGAAGAATATTCCTCATTTGGGCCAACTTTAATTTGTCGTCTGCAAATGCTTTCAATTTGGACCAGTCTAAAATTTTGTCATCTGGTAAAGAGTTAAGACACAGGTTTGACAATCACATTGGACCAACTGACCCTAAAATTAATTGGTTTGGATTTTATTGGTGTATTTCACTGTTTTTGACATTGTTTCAGTTACACAGCAGTGGTCAGTGCACCTATCCAAGCTTTTCCGAGGTCTCTTTCATATGTACCTTGCACAGTATTTCTTCTTAATCCACTGGCTCCTGTCCCACATACACATTGCCAATGTTCAAATACGACAAAAAAAAATGACAAGCATTGGACTAAACCAGCAAACCCTTGGTTTCAAACCCTGTGCATCATCCAATGAGCTATCTGACTCTGCTAAAAATCAATTGTACTAATCTGATTGATTGATTAATTGTATGGTGTTTAATGCAAGTTTCAACATAATTTTAGTTATATCACAGCAGCCAGTGCACCTATCCATGCTTCCCTGGAGTTTCTTTTACCAGTACTCCACACAATATTCTTTCAAAGCTTCTGGCTTCTTTCCCACATAACCATTGTCAATACAGTGGTCAGCGGTGAGAGAGGAAATGAATCCTGTCGTAATGACCATCATCAATCCTCGGAAAGAAATTGGCAGAGCAGGGGATCGAACCAGCCATCCCCTGTTCTCAAGTCTTGTACCCTATCGACTGAGCTACAGTGGCTCTGTACTAATCTAGGCCTCATAAAATACATCTGTACCAAGTTTAACCCTTTACCACACAATCACTAGTTTTAACGACCCTGAAAGATAAGGCATTTGAAAACACTGTGGGAAAAGGAGAAAATGCTGGCATCCAGCATTTCCTCCGCTTCCCACAATGTTTTCTACCGTATCTATAACAGAAATCATCATTTGACTTACATTTAATTCATGGGCAAATGCTTTCAAGTTGGTCCAGTCTAAAATTTTCTTAGTTAATGGTAACCTTTACCATTGAACTCAATATGAAAAGGAACCAACTAAACCTCATGGTGAACAACTGTATCATACAGAGAAATTGCTCAAAATGAGTCTTTTCTCCTTATACCATAGGTGTCCTGCATGACACAATCAAGTGGCCTTTTATTGTCCAGGCAAGGCTTACTTTGTTGATGGTTACTGTGACCTTGACCTTTGCTCTCAAAATTAAAAGGAACCAAATTGACCTCATGGTGAGCAACGGCACCATAAAGAGGAATTGCTAAAAATGAGCGTTTTCTCCTTATACCATGGGTGTCCTGCGTGACTCAGTGGTAAGGTACAGGGTTTGTTCTCTGGAGGTATGGGGTTCAATCCTCACTCCAAGCTTTTTTCAAAGGAGTGTCCTGAGGCAGGCCATTTCAGAGCCCCAGCCTAGTACTAGTGTAACAAAGGACATACATGGATGAGCAAAGTATCGCTGTGCTACAACTGAAATAATTTTGAAAGCAGCATATAACACCATTCAATCTGTATGCCACAATATTTTAGGGGTATCTGTAACTCTGAACTCTTTACATTACAAAATTTAATACTTGTCTAAATTCAAAGCATTTCGGAAGATCTATAAATTAAATCTGGCTCCAACGATGGAATTTCTCCTGTACCCCTTACCAAATGACAAAACTTTAGACTTGTCTAATTTCAAAGCATTTGCAGACGACAAATCAAATGTGGCCAAAATGATGGAAGTTGGGATTGAAAGGACAGAAAACATTGTGGGAAAAGGAGCATTCTCTCATTTTCCCCCATTGTTTTCCAAAGCTGTCTCTGTAAAAGTTGTGTTGGGATTGCATGGTAAAGGGTTAAAAGGGTAGAGAACATTGTTGGCAAAGGAGTCAATGCCAGTTCCAAGTAAATTTTCCTTTTTCCTCTATGTTTTCAAACCCTTGTTTTTTCAGGATCGTTCAAACTCGGTATTTTTTTGTACAGATTTGATTTCTTTGTATTAGAGTTTAATGCCTTTTAACAGCTTGGGTCAGTGCACCTGTACATGTGTTTCCTGGCTTTCTCACACCAGAACTGAATAACTTTCTTTCCAAGCCACTGACAACTTTTCAGAGGTGAAAGGCCAAAGAAAATTTGCCTAAACCTGATTTCGAACCCACAACCACCAGGTCACAAGTCAGATACACTAACCACTGAGCTACCCGGCTGGGCCTTACAGAGTTGAATATCCTCATTTTACAACAAAAATGTTGAGTTTTCTAATACAACTTTGTTTCAGAACGTAACTGGGTGTCAGAGATAAACTTACTGGATAGCCAAAGCCTCCAATCTCCAGTGCTTCTTCAAGCTGAGGCTGAGCACCACCTTCCACCCACAACCATCTGAAAAACAAACAACAGTACCACATGGTAACCAGGATTTTTTCCTTTTCCAACAACATTTCAAAGCTACCTTCTTCAGGATCATAAACATACAAGATTGTCTGGTAAATGGTTAAGCAAATGAATTATCCAGTATATCCTATTTCCATTTGTGGAACTCTTCAAGTGAAAGGTGTGCTTAGAACTTCAGATAGAGGGAGTGATTCTGATTTCAAAATTGAAAATTTTAATTATTCTCCACTAAACCATGTTATGGGTACTCATTAGAAACATCTAGTCGAGACGATTCTAATGAGTACCCACAACATAGGGTTTGGAAGAGAAATAATAATTTTAGCGTACCATCACTATCTCTAATCTGGAGCTCTGTTAGACCTATTACTGGGACTATGGCATCATATATGACCTACAAACACAGCCGTCTGTACTAACTCAGGGACATTTTATTGTGATGCAGTGTCTAATAAGTATATTAACATTTTCCTTTCTCATTTTCTTTTTCCATAATGGGTTAGTTAATGATTTAGCCATGTATGTTCTGATAACATCATGCCCCTTTGCTGGACATGTTCTTTTTTTTACCATATATGCGCAAGAGTTTTCAAAGAGAGATAACTCTATCAGACTGGTGATAATAAGTATTGGTAGCGATACTCACCCCCAAACCTTTTTCTTGTTTTTTTCCCCTAATTTTTTTAGCATTTCTATGTGGTTATTTCGGCACTTTGATTGGCAGTCTAAAATGTTTGGTAAAACAGCAATTATACAGAGCTGCTTCCCCTGACAGGTTTCGTCAAACACATCTTTTGATATAATCTGTAAAAGAAATCAGAAACATAAGAGGCATGCTCAGAGAAAATGGGGTTTAATGCATCCCCGTAATCCATTATACCAAGCAAGCCATACAATAATTATGGATTCATAAAATCTGTTATGTCTAACAGCCTGCTTAATCCCGAGGTAGAAAGGTCCTTTGACATGCAGACAGTTGACCGATTACAAAAAGTTTCGAGCCATGTCAGTCTGCACAGGCTGACAGGGTCAATACTTTTCGCAGATGCATTACACCATGCATTCTGTACTCCATTGACCTCCCTGTTTTGATTATCTACTTATTTCTTTGACTCCATTCCAAAGTCACATTATCATTCATACTTATCATTTGTTTTCTTTTAACCCTTTCCCAAATGATAAATTTTAGACCAGTCCAAATTGAAAAGCTTGCAGACGACAATTTTAAATTTGATGAAAATAGCAGAAAGTTCACAAAAAGGATAGAAAAACTGGGGGAAAAGGAGAAATTGCTCGTTACGAGCAATTTCTCCTTTTCCCACAGTGTTTTCAAAAGACTTGTACTGCAGACACGTGAAAACAAGGGCTTGTTTGGGAAAGGGTTAAGTTTAACATCATCATTGCTATCAAGTTGCCCCGAGACATGAAATCAAAGCTTACAGGTGCAGCACAGGTATCTTGTATCAAGAAGTACCGCGTGTTTTTTTTTTCTATTTCTGCTATGTCTGCAACTCAACTGAAGGCCGCAGAAATTAAACATGCAGATTATGTCTGATTCTGTCTTTCAACAATACAGTATCAAACACATATATGACTTAAGGTATTAGGGTCATGTATAAAATACCATTGTGGTCAATCCTACTGTAAAACAGAGGTATCCATTGATCTTTGTCGATCAATACAGTTATGACTCCTTAATATCTGTAAATGTCAGATTACATCTTTAACCCTTTACCAGACGACAAAATTTTAGACCCGTCCAAATTGAAAGCTTTTGCAGACGACAAAATTAATGTGACTCAAAAATTGAAATTTGTTTTGGAAGTGATAGAAAACATTGTGGGAAAAGGAGAAAATGCTGGTTACCAGCATTTTCTCCTTTTCCCACAATGTTTTCAAAAGGCATCGTTCCCAGAGTCATTAAAACTCAGGATTGTTTGGTAAAGGGTTAAACATAGCCAAAAGTCTCCAGAATGAAAAGCAAGATTTTAGTAAATGGCAATTTTTTTTAATTCATCTGCTGTAGATATAATTACCAAAATTCTCAGACAAGACATTGCAGATATAAAGTTTGCCGAAATTTAAAACTGAATTTTGTTTGGAAAAAAATGTAGAATTTGGGAACCCACAGAAAATACTACTTATATGGTATGCTGTTCAAACTTTTAGGCCTTATACATGTACCAGACCTCCAGATAAGAGGGAGTGATGGCATTCTGAATCCATTTCTTTTCTTTCAAACCCTATGTTGTGGGTACTCATTGGAATTGTCTTGATGAGATGATTCTAATGAGTACCCATAACATAGGGTTTTGTGGAGAATTATTAATATTTTCAATTTTGAAATCAAAATCACTCCCTCAATCTGGAGCTCTGATGTACATTGACAGAAGACTAAAAGTTAAGCATGGTTCATATGATAAAAGGGCAAAAAACACTGAAAGAAAAAGGAAAATAGGCTGGTTTCCTACTGCATTATCTCCTTTTTTAATAGAAGGCTTTTTGAAACATTATGGGAAAAGGGAGAAAATGCTGGTCATCAGATTTCTGTATGTGTGTTTTTACCACACTGAGGTAGAAGGCTTTTGGATACGTCATTGGATGGAGGGAGGGCATGTTTGATTACTGTTTGTATGATGTCCTGTGTTCACCAAGGCTTTTGGAAACATCATGGGTAAAAGATAGAAAATACTGATAACCATTTGTATGTTCTCATGGCTTTACCACTCTGAGTAGAAGGCTTTTTGAGACCTCAAGGGAAAACAAGAGGGCCACTGGCCCTAAAGTGCTCACCTGAGTAAAGTCATCTACAGCTGATAAAGCTGAAGAGATCCTGGTTTTGATGATGTAAAACACATGAGTGTAAGTGACCTACTTTTTGAACCAGAGTCACTAAATTCCAAACTTGTCTAGATATCATCAAAACAAACATTCTGACCAAGTTTCATGAGCATCAGGCTGAAAATGTGGCCTCTATGGTGCCTAGAAGGTTTTTCTAAGATTTGGTCCAGTGACCTACTTTTCGACTAGATGTGACCCACTTTGAAACTTGTACAAGATATCATCAAGGCAAACTTTCTGAGCAAGTGTCATGAAAGTCAAGCTGAAAATGTGGCCTAAAGGTTTATCTAAGATTGGACCATGTGACCTACTTTCTGTCCCGACATGACCCACTTTCAAACTTGTCTGAGATATCAACAAGATAAACATTCTGACCAATCTTTATCAGTATAAGGCTGAAAATGTGGCCTCTATGGAGCACCCAACCATGCTTTTCCTAAGATTTGGCTCAGTGACCTATTTCTTCAGCCAACATGACCCAATTTCAAACTTGTCTGAGATATCATCAAGACAGACAATCTGACCTAGTTTCATGAGTATCCAACTACAAATGTGGCCTCTAGAGGGCACACAAGGTTTTTCTAAGATTTAGCCCAGTGACCTACTTTTCGACCTGACATGACCCAATTTCAAACCTATTCCAGATATTATCAAGACAAACATTCTGACCAAGGTTCAAGAGTATCAGGCTGAAAGTATGGCCTCTAGAGTGCACACAAGGTTTTTCTTAGATTTAGTCCAGTGACCTACTTTTTGACCCGACATGACCCAATTTCAAAATTGTCCAAGATATTATCAAACATTCTGACCAAGTTTCATAAGTTTCAGGCTGAAAATATAGCCTCTAGAGTGCACACAAGGTTTTTCTTAGATTCAGCCCAGTGACCTACTTTTTGACTCAACACGACCCAATTTCGAACTTGTCCGAGATATTATCAAATAAAACATTCTGATTAAGTTTCAGGAGTATACGATTGAAAATGTAGCCTCTAGAGTGCACAAAAGGTTATTGTTGGCGCCTGGACGACAGACGACAAACGACAGACGCCGTACACAGCACAATCACAAAAGCTCACCTTGGGAAAAAAAAAGAAGGAAAAAGCTAGTCATCAGCATTTTACTCCACGTTTCCATAATGCTTTCAAAAGCATTATATCTCATAGTGGCAAAAACAGATTAACCGTTTACCATACCACCACATTTTAGACTTGTACAAATCCAAAGTCGACAAAATAAATGTAGCTGAAATTGTGTGATTTGATCTTGAAAAGGCAGAAAACATTGTTGGAAAAAGGAGAAAATGCTGATAAACCGCATTTTCTCCTTTTTCCACAATGTTTTCAAAAGCCTTTTCTGTCAGGGCTGTAGAATATCAGGACTATGTGGTAAAAGGTTCATCAGAAAACGGTTTAACAATCTGAAAAATTGATAATCTATCAGCTTAGTATCGGTTAGAAAAAAAGGGTAGCTCCTTCTGAAGTCTGGCAGGCCTCTGCTAATTTTGAAAACTGACCTCATAAACCTCTGGAGGAGGAACATTTTCTGCGAATTTGTCTAGCGCCCATTGTACGATGTCTGATGAAGATCTTCCTCCGTCATACTCCAGTGCATCGTCTTTCTTACCGGCGGGGAAATATTTTATTGTCGGGTATCCTCTAACCTAAAGTGATAACAAAGGTTTCATTTGTATATTTGAAAATAGTCGGAAAAGAAACAATGGCTTGTAACAAAGAAGCAGTTGCTTCTTTCCTTACAATTTTTCAAAAGCCGTATATGGCAAGGATGTGACAAGTCACATTTGTGAAGTGAAGGCTTAACTCTTTCACTAAATCATGCTA
Organism: Tridacna gigas; assembly: GCA_945859785.2. Lineage (NCBI taxonomy): Eukaryota > Metazoa > Mollusca > Bivalvia > Cardiida > Cardiidae > Tridacna > Tridacna gigas. Next base: position 44,308,041 of record OX244028.2, on the reverse strand, counting down.
AGTCTATTTATAATCAGAATAATTATGCGGCAATGCTAAGCCTGCTCCAAATTAAGTGGATCGTGTGGTATAGGGTTAATTGTTTTTTAACCCTTTACCACACAATCACGGCTTTTAACGACCTGGAAGAAGATGACTTTTGAAAACATTGTGGGAAAAGAAGAAAATGCTGGTAACCAGCATTTTCTTCTTTTCCCACAATGTTTTCTACCCTTTGAAAGACAAATTTCACTTTTTGAGCAATATTTAATTTGTCCTCTGCGCATGCTTTCAATTCTGCCAAGGTTAAAATTTTGTCATGTGGTAAAGAGTTAGATAAAAACTCCACAGCCAACCAAACATACAAAAAAAAAATTCACAAATACTATACCTGATATCTACTAGCCATGACAGTATGGACGGTTGCATCCAGGGCCCCTAACTTCACCTTGCCCTTAAGGTCTGTAGCAGCCTGGGCCCACTGTGGGGCCAGATTCTTACAGTGGCCACACCATGGTGCAAAGAACTCTACCAACCACATGTCGTCACTGTCTAACACGAGTTTTTGGAAATTGGAATCAGTCAGTTCAATCACATCCTCTGGGTCTGCCTGAAAGATGGATTAAGTTCAACTAGAACTGATGCACAAAAAGACAAAAAGGAAACATTGTAGGAAAAGGAAAAAAATGGTTACCAAGTGACAATTTCAAAAAAAAAAAAGTTTCCTCTGATTTTCTGAAACCATGTGTTCATTAAAAGTTTGCTTATTAACTGTTTACCAGGTGAAAGAACTCTAGACCTGTCTGAATTGAAAGCATTTGCAAGCGATAAATAACATGTTGCTCAAAAGTACAGAAAACTTTGTAGGAAAAGGAGGAAATACTGGTAACCATCATTTTCTTCTTCTACAATTCTACCACGTTAAGATTGTCGTCTGCAAATGCTTTCAATTTCAACAAGGCTACCATTTTGTCATTTGGTAAAGAGTTAAACACTATGTTATTGTTTGTAAATCCTTTCACGATATCAATGATTTTGTCATCTTACTCAATTACAAAATAAAGGACTTGTCAAAGTCCAAAGCATTAGCAGATGACAAACTAAAAGCTAAAAAAGTGGAAAATGCCATTTGACAGGGTAGAGAACATTGTATGGAAAATGAGAAAATGCTGATTACTAGCATTTTCTTCCTTTCTCAGTGTTTGCAAAACTTTTACTCATCCAAGAGGTTAAAATTCAGGATTGGTTGGTAAAAGGTTAAGAAAGTGCAAAAGTAACTTGGCCCTTTACCACATGACAAAATTTAAAACTGGTCCAAACTGAAAGCTTTCACAGTCGACAAATTAGATGTTCCTCAAATGATGGAATGTCTGAACATTGTGGGAAAAGAAGAAAGTGCTGGTCACCAGCATTTTCTTTTTTCCTATAGTGTTTTAAAAAGCCATGTTGCCCCGTGGATGATGAAACTTAGGATTGTTTATGTGACTGACTGATTAACTGAATGGTGTTTTACCCCTTTCAACATTATTTCAGTCATATCAAGGGAACAGCGAACGCATTCATGTATTTCCAGTTTTCCATCAGTACTAGGCAAGGGCTCTGAACTGTCTTACCCAAGGACACTCCCCAAAAAAAAAACCAGTGGGATTGTTTGATAAAGGTTTAAAGCCGAACCTGTTTCCCGCTGCCACCTCCACCACCACCTCCACTGCCCCTTTTGCCAGACAGTTTTTCTTTGGCCATCTTTGTTGCTGCGGACATTGCTGCGTCTACAATACCTGAGGCTTGTCTTGGACCTAAAGTGAAATCACCAGAAATTATAATCTATTTTCATTTTATGAACTTTACATAGGGGTAATTCAGATCTGCTAAACAAATAAAAACAGCTATCTAATGGCTGTAGAATAAATTGCTGTACATTTTAGGCTTGCTTTTAACCCTTAGCAGCTGCTAAGCACTATTTGCTGACCTTTTGCTGACAATGTAGATCAAGGTCAGACTGCACAAACCGTGCAGTCTGATCTTGGATCTCCTTTTTGAACAACGTTTTCTAACCATTTATAGAAAAATTCCACCATGTGAGCCACATTTAATTTGCTGTCTGCAAATATTTTCAATTTGGACAAATCTGGACTTTTGTCATCTGGTACAGAATTAATAGAACAAGGTCAAACAGATAAATGAAGGCACTCGTACCTTGATAATCAGTTGGTTTCTTTTTATCCAACCCAAAAACTTTAATTGTTGGAAAGCCACGAACACCATACTGTCCACCCAGACTTTGATGCTCGTCTGCATTCACGGCTCCTACTTTCACCAAGCCTTGAAGGGCAGTTGCAGCCTTTTTCCATTCCGGCGTAAGGGCTTGACAGTGACCACACCTACAGACAGGATACATATAAACTATTTTAAAAAAACAATTCTGACTTTTAACTCTTTAACAGACAACACAGTTTTAGCTTTGTCCAAGTTGAAAGCATTTGCAGACGTCAAATGTTACTCAAAACATAGAATTTGTTTTTCATAGGGTAGATAACACTGTGGGAAAAGGAAAATATGCTGCTTACCAGCAATTTTTCCTTTTCCCGCAACGTGTTCAAAGCCTTCTGTCTCAGGATTGTGAAAAAGTGACACTGTGTGGTAGAAGGTATTGGAAAACAATGTTGGAAAAGGAGAAAATACTGGGTCTCTTTTCTCGTAATGTTTTCAATACTTTCCAAATTAACACCCTTCATTTGAGTCGTATACAATTTGTTTTCTGCAATTTTTTTGATATGGACAAATATAAATTTCTGTCGTCCGATTGAGGATTAATCAAAGGGTTGTGACGTTAATTCTTAGTTGAAGAAAAAAAATAAAAAGAAAAAATGCAAAACAATATGCTCCCGCCGCAGTTTTAATGCAAGACCCACAAAACTGTATTCTGCAATTCTTCAAAACAATGTAGGCACGGGTAACCCAGCCATATTCAAAATGAGTCATGCTCTGGCAAAAGTGAGCTTAATGCATTTGCAAACAGTATGCCCCATGTTAGCCTGCGCATTCCATGCAGGCTAACCTGGGCCAAAACTTCTTGCTATTGGTCAACTTTCTGCATGTCCAAGGACCAGTTTACCTCATTATTCAGTGGGTTGTTAGACAAAATGGACTTTATGGATCCACGATCATGTGATGACTTGCTTGGCATCTTGCATCATGGAGATGCATTAAGCCAGATCATGGCTTAAATTCATTTATCCCTTCGTCTGCAATAATGGCTATCCAGTTACTAAAAGAGTTGGAAATTCCACAGAAAAATTTACCAAAAACTGGGTAATTTCCATGTTATCTACATGTATTTCTATCTTTATCTTCCTTTTAACCCTTTACCGAACAACAAAACTTTAGACTGGTCCAGATTGAAAGCATTTGTAGACAGCAAATCAGATGTGGCTCAAATGTTAGGATTTACCTTTGAAAGGGTAGAAAACATTGTGGGGCAAATGAGAAAATGCTGGTAATACGCAATTTCTCTTTTTTCCACGTTTTCAAAAGCCTTCTGCCTCAGGGTCGTTTAAAGTTGGGATTGTTTGGTAAAGGGTTAAAGCCATCTTCGCACACCACTGTCTTTGTTAACCCCTAACTGTTTACCAAACGACAAAATTTTAGACCCGTCAAAATTGAAGCTTTGCAGATGACAAAATGAATTTGACTCAAATATTGAAATTGTTTTGGGAAGAGTTGAAAACATTGTGGGAAAAGAAGAAAATGCTGGTTACCAGCATTTTCTCCTTTTCCCACAATGTTTTCAAACCAGCATTTTCTCCTTTTCCCAAAATGTTTTCAAAAGGCTTCTTTCTTGGGTTGTTAAAAGTCAGGATTGTGTGGTTAAGTGTTAAAGAGCCAAATAAACCCAGCTGAAATTTTTATCCCAGAAATATAACCCAAACTATTGCAGTTTCATGGTTGCTTTTGTCTACAGTGTATCAGCATAGAGGACAGGGTAGATCAAAGATCAGGTTGCATGTTTTGTGCAGCCTGATCTTGATCTACACCAGCCGCAAAGGCAACTGTAGTAGTGAAAGCACTTTAAGGTAAGGGTTAAGATTTAAAAAAAGAAAAAAAAAAAAACCTTACAATGCTTTCCTTTGACCTGAAAGAAACTATCAATGCCTGAATTAACTATATTTACTCAATGTCTCGCTTTGCTGTGATGTGTAAACTGTTATCAGTGGGGGAAAAAAACCTGTAAAAATGTGTCAACATGAAGGCAAACAGAAAATCCTTACCATGGTGCATAAAACTCTACCAGCCATAATTCATTGGACTGCAACACTGATTTATCAAAGTTGGATGGTGTAAGTTCCATGACATTGGACCCAGAGTACATTGCTCTGGCCATATTCAAATAGACCAGGCATGTGCTAAAGACTGAAAACAAGGAAACATAAATAGGTTAACCTGTCCATCAAAATACTGAATAAAAGTAAAAAAAGTCTTTCTTGTCTTTTACATGTGTATTTATTGTCCCATAACTACCAGCAGGTAATTTTTATTTCTCATGCTCCAACAAATCACTTTTGAAATCATTGTGACAAAAGGAGAAATTTAATTGAACCTGACATCTAATACTCCTGATCTACACTGTCCATAAAACACAAGAAGTAGTCCATTGCAAATTCAGAATAAATTGTTTTATGCGGTTTTCAAAAAGTATGTCAGTCACATAACAGAGGAGACTTACTAATCCATGTCTTGGTTTCAAAAGCACAAGGCACTGACACTACAATCTATTGCACTGGGACACTTCCAACTCAGAATACAAATTAAAGGCCTTTAAAGCCCCAAGAGGTTCCCTACATATTTTAAATCTTGTTGTTTTAGCATAACAGGCAACTTTGGTCACTTTAGCCAGAGTTTATTCAGCTCAGACTAGCTTTCAGACTATGGCCCAGCTACCTTCAGTCTGAAGGGTTGCTCCTATGTTACTTTGTGATTGGGTCTGTGCACCCCTTCATGTCAGCCATTCTTTAATGGCTTCTATAAATTTCAAAATCTTACCGGTCATCTTTCAGTTGGCATAATGTGTCTTAAATCTGCTTGTCAGCTATATAAGAATGGACATGAATCAATAGATAAATGATTTAACTTCACACTGACATCAAGTATAGTGCACGGTTGTCATCGATCTTTTTGTAATTTACCTTTTATCTGACATGTATACATCTGGTTAATTTCTAAACAAACACTCATTATAAATTCAGTTAAGTGCGCATGCGCTGTCATTTTTATTTGAAAAAATGACATTGAGTGATCGACAATTTAAGCGATAATTATGACTCCTCGTAAATCAAATACACCCAGTATGTTTCAGTTTTCCTTTCAATGCTCAAGTTGATGAAACAGAAGCCGGTAAGTTGTGAAAAAAAATAACTTTACTGGACTGGAAATGACTTCCCGAACATGCACAATAAATGTAAATCCTAGTTTTGATTTCCTTGGAAGTAGGTCAATGGATATTTACACTTTAACCCTTTCCCAAACAAGCCCTGGTTTTCACGTGTCTGCAGTACAAGTCTTTTGAAAACACTGTGGGAAAAGGAAAAATTGCTCATAACGAGCAATTTCTCCTTTTCCCACAGTGTTTTCTACCCGTTTTGAGACATTTCTGCCATTTTCATCAAATTTAAAATTGTCGTCTGCAAACTCTTTCAATTTAGACTAGTCTAAAATTTGTCGTCTGGGAAAGGGTTAAAAACATGGAATTACGAGGAGGTTACAGTTACATTTTTAATAATTTTGGCATTTTTGTAAAGATCCTATCCTAGTCCTATTTATGCTTCCCTGGAGTTTCTTTCACAAGGACCTCTCACAGTTTTCTCCACAAGTGACCGGATGCTTTCCTAACATAACCGTCTATGAAATGATGTTCAGCATTGAGAAACTTTTAGACTCATAAACAATAAAAAAAGAATATAAGAAAAATGAGCTATTTATCATCAGGGTTTTCCTTGACACACGATTTTGTGCGCTTTGACGCACATTTAAGGAAGATGACCCATATATTTTTCAATAATGCGTCATTGTGGACGCACAAATATGATAAGGGTTACTTACGATCGTCTATATGCAACTGACAATGTTACATCGCAAAAACATAATAAACCTGAAGTACGAGAAGAAAATGGGACGAAACACTGGACTGTGTATTGATTTTACCGTCGGTCTTTAGACTTGTCTACAGTAAACCAGTTGACCACTAGCAAAAACAATTTGGCTCGGTTGAAATTGATGTAATTCTTGCTGTCTGCAAGGAAAAGAGACCTTCAACAACCATCAGACGATGATTGCCTGGTACGAGCATCGAGAAAAACATTTCAAGGCCCCGAGGGTTTACATGTGCTTAATTATTCGTCAAAAACAGCGGCATGAATGTGACCTGTGAATCAAGACACAAACTGGCCGTTTAATTGGTGAAAATAGTTTGTTAGCGGATGGATACTCTCTGTCTAAACAATGGAGGTTATCAACTCCTACAGACAACAAGCTATTAGTATGGATTAAAGGGTTGGTTCCTGTGATAAAAACAAAACGCAATAACCAATTTACTACAAAGTGCGGCTGCACAAACTTGTGCAATTCAACCCGTGTGCATCACCAAAACACTAGCTGTCACGTTGATGCCACTGAAAGGTTAAAATTACATAAAGGTATGACAGCTTGTCTGCAGCTAGGGCATTTTTGCCTGTTAGGAACATGCTTTTAATAATGCATACTCTAGATACTCTGTATGAAAAAAGATGCCCCCACCCCCCATATAGAGAAATAGAGAATCCCTGGTGTTACAATGTATCTAACATATTGCACTAACACATAGATAGGTTATACAAAGCTTTTAGGTGAATAAGAAACACAAAAAAAACACACTGTTTCATAAATAGAAGTCTTTAACTTCAAACCTAATTACATTTTGTTGTGACCCCAAAAAGTCCAGAATGACCCCCAGTATTTATGATTAGGAGGTCACAATGACCCCTATTTTTGTTGCCAAGGGAAAACCCTGTATCATAATTCCCAATGTTTCTATAAAAGGCTTAGAACTACCAGGGTTGGTTGAATCTTGTGATGCTGAACTAGCATTGAATACAGTGGTTTGATCTCGTGACGCTGAATACACCTTCATTTGGATCATGGATTGTGCATTATTGTGATAAGGTTATGAATTTCATATTTTTTGTTTCTTATCTCTCATTGTCAATGTGAAAATTCCTTACGATGCTCATTTTTTGTAATTGTTTTATTCCCTGATGCTCCTACATTTATCCGCTATATTTCGTGACGCTAATTCTCTATGTGATAATTGACTTCACACCTCTTGGCACTCTTTACAGTAATCTGCCATATTTCGTGACGCGGAGTTGGCAGGTGGATTAATACCTTTTTGGATCAAAATACACTCTAGTATATGATATTCAGATAGAATATTATAAACATTCCATCATTATGACAAAAACAACATCAAAATGGAATATTTGGGCTTCAGACGCTTCCTGACATTTCCTGACACTTCCTGACGCTGATCAGGGAGACCCATGAATGGCTGATATGAAGGTGTGGCCCAACAAGTTCATTTCTTTGCATTTGGAAGTGCATTCTACATCTTTTAGGATCCCCCGACAGAAGTCCTACTAGTGAGCACACTATGAGAAAAGGAGAAAAGGCTTGTAATCAGCATGTTCTCCTTATTTAGGAAGGTTCTCTATTCTTTTATGAACAAATCCAATCATTCTGGCCATGTTTAATTTGTTGCCTGCTAATGCCTAAAACTGGCAAATAAGCCACTGCCATCAACTGTGCAAACGTAGGAATAGCTTCAGTATAAGGGTGGTCGACCCATGGAACAGTTTGACATATGAAATAGTAAATGCCCCAAGTATTAATTCTTTCAAGAATCGGCTAAGCACTTTTTGGAAACACCATCCTTCCAAGTTTGAGCCACTATGCTACTCCAAAGTTGCATCAAACAACCGAATCAATGAAAATAGATGGATCTCTAAAAGTCACAGACTTACCAATGATCCGGGAACAGTAAGTTAACAGTAAGTTAAAGAATAAATATTGCTTTAGTGACGCACATCAAACTGAACAGAATGTGATCAGACAGCACAGGATGTGCAGTCTTGTCTTGAATCTTCACTTTCCATTATGTTTCTCCTGCAAGCCGAATTAGATCCGTTCTCAAGATTTTTACAGAATAATACAATTTGCAAAAAAAAAAAAAAAAAACTCCACCACATATTATAATAGGACAAGACATTTGCAATGGTAACGTTTTCAGGACACACCATACTTTGGATAACACGAGCGAAGTGAGACTGAGAGCGAAGAAAATTCCAAACATTTGCGATAAGGTTTTATTGACACGAAAACCAATAACAATTGTGATCAACTAATCTTTTCAACAACAGTTTATCATGATCTATAAGGTAGACAGTTTGCTTACCGAAAATTACATTCATATTTTATCTGTGATCTTCGTTTGGCTCTATTATAATTCAGAACGAATGAAACTACTATCTGCACCCTACTTCTCAATATTAAATTGGAGTCCCGTACTAGATCGTGTCTAACGTTCATTGGCTAGACGTCAAAACAACGTGTCACGAGGAACGAGAGGGATTTCCCCGAGTCAGTGGTTGGTTCTCTGCTTCATGCTTTAACTTCATGTTTGAGTTGGTTTTCCGCTTTAAATTGTCGATGTTTGACTTTGTCTTCAAAATTTCAAGCACTACCGATTAACAATTTATACAAAAACATGCTTACACATTTTTACCGAGACATTATATTGAAAGTATGCCAAAATAAGTAAACAAATGATAAATAATATGCAAAACTGAGAGTTTTAGATCTAAATAAAATAATTATCACGAAATGTAACGAAGCATCGGTGGTTCAGTGGTAGAATGCTCGCCTGCCACGCGGGCGGCCCGGGTTCGATTCCCGGCCGATGCACGTCATTTTTATTTCTCCTCCAGGCAAGTGTTACGTTTTTCACTAATCTTTTTTTTTTCCGCGTAGCTAAATACGCTGGCTTTTGACCTACTTCTTGGTATAATGTAGCCCTAGGCCTTATGGCTAGGAACATTAAGATTTTTAAACTTTTCTCAATATAAGCCTATGTAAAACTTGTGAATTTCCTTGAAAGAGGCCCACTAGATAAAGCTACATGGAAAATTAAGTAGCCCTAGGCCTTGTGGCTCAGAAACAAGAAGATTCTTACAGTTTTCACCATATAAACCCATGTAAAACTTGTGACTCCTAGGGTGGGGCCAATTTTGACCCCAGGGCTATACCGGTAATTTGAAGAAACTTGGTAGAGGTTCGTTACATAAAGCTACATGCCAAAGTTGGTAGCCATGGGCCCTTTTGTTTCAGACAAGAAGATTTTTAAAATTTTCAATATTTTTTCAGTTTTGTTGCCATGGCAACCAGAGTTTTAATTGGAATCAAATTCTTTCGAGGAATTCTGAAGCAGACCATGGCGGAATCATCTCTGTGAAGTTTGGTCAAAATTGGATGGTTAGTGTCAGAGAAGAAAATGTTTGAAATATAAGTTAATGCATGGAGGAACGCACTGCCGGACAGACTCACAGATGGACGGATGCAAGACGAACCCAGGGCCATGAAAAAAGCTCACTGGCCTTGGGCCAGTGGAGCTAAAAATGGTTGCTTGCCATAGCTGAATAGTGCCTTGGAAAGCAGACTGATGATGGCACGGTATACGGTTAAAACGTCCCCCAGTAAAAACGTTCAACAGTCAAAACGTCCCCAATTTGGTTAAAACGTCCCCATTTCCATTCCGAATTGGTTAAAACGTCCCCCTAAAACGTCCCCCTAAAACGTCCGGTTTATTTTATTAATATTATTATTTTGATCTTGTTTGATTATTTTATAGACCGTGTACAGTCAATGTTTTATATTAAAATCTTGTTCTTATCGCGATCGGTTATTGATTTTTAACCCTTATCCTGCCGAACTTACAAGTTAAAGCAGCCTAACATCATTTTTCGGTACATTTTATGACAGTTACCATTATTAGTATGACTTAAATCATAATGAGATATCGTAACTGTGTATTTCAATAGCAGACAACACTTGTGTATTTCTGTGGTTTTCGCTTGGTAGAATGAAAAAAGTGTAATGTAAGCTAAGTAGGATCCAGAATGTGTGTTGTAGACTAAGGGTTATGAATGTTTATTCGACACTCTGTAATGCCTCCCTGTGTACCATGTTATAACTAATTAATTTTTCGTGTATTACCATTTAACCCTTAGCAAAAAAAAAAAAAAATCCAACGACGAACAGGAATCATTCAAAACACCGTTGGGATATGAGAAAATGCAGGTAATCAGCAATTCAATTTTTTCCAACAATATTTCACTGTTATTGCTTTTAAAATCCCTTTGTAATTGGAAATGAATGATTCAGGTTTGCTTCAATGGTCTAGACAAAAGACATCATTTTTTCTCTATAAATTCACTTTTGAAAAATAATATGAAACATTGTGGGAAATGGAGATAAATTAGGTATGTGGGATTATATACTGTGCCAATCACTCTCTTTATCTCCCTGTTTCAGAATTTATTTCTCTCTCTCTCTCTCTCTCTCTCTCTCAGGTTTTATTAAATTTGGGAATACGTCGTTAACCGGCACATGTCCTCTCCCAAAAGAAGGGGTGGTAATTGGTAATGAATTTTGCAGATGAGACATCGAATGCTATGTGGATTATGCTTATGACAAACAATTGGCTTTATCCATATTTTTTACAAATGAATTAACCAGGTTCGATTATTAAAAGGGCTTGGGAAATAAAATCCAAGACAAATTATACAAGGTACGAAAATTTTAATTAATGTCCAACTATTTCATACAATGAATTCACCCTTAACCACACAATCCCGAGTTTTAACATCAGAGGCTATGGTAAACATTGTAGAAAAGGAGAAAATTTTTTTAACCAACACTTTTTCATTTTCTCACAATGTTTTCTATCCTCTCAAATCAAAAGTCATTTTTTGAGTTGCGTTTTTTTTTTTTTTTGCGTCTGCAAAAGCTTTCAATTTGGTAAAGTATAAAAATTTCTCGTTTGTCACAGAATGAATAAATTTACAATGTACAACAATAAAACTGTAAATATTTGCAGACGACAGTTAAAGGTTGGGTAAGTGAAGAAACCGATGCAACTACGGGACATGGTATATGGGGTTATTGATTGTAGAGGGATCATGTATAGGGTGTTCTTGAATTTCCATAGGCTCTTGGAAAGAGTTCTCTATTGTAAATGTCAACCTTCTTGCCTCTGGGTTGTCTGAAACCGATGCAACTACGGGACATTCCTGAACAGCAGCAGGCGTAGGGATTTGTGTGATGGTTGCTGGGGTAGATGATGTAAATGATGATGTTTCCCCGGAGACTGCGTGTTCCAATGAGGGACTTGCCTGTACGGGTGTTGTTGGTGTTAATGGTGTGTTGGAAATGTTTTGGGACCTTGTGCAATTACTGCATATGAAATCAATTTCAGAACCTGTTCGAACAGCGTGTCAGTACCCATCTATGCTTATCCCTGCAAATATCAGAGATTGCTTTTTAATATGTGAGCCATGCTCTCTGAAAAAAGGGGATTAATGCACCTGCGAAAAGTATAGACCCAGGTCAGCCTGCGGCCGAAACTTTACTCATTTGGTCAAACTTTACTCATTTGGTCAGTTTCCGGTAGGTCGTGCTTGGTATAATGCATCACGGAGATGCATTAAGCCCCCTTTTGCCAGAGTATGGCTCTCTCTCTCTCTCTCTCTCACACACACACACACACACCCAGACACACATATAAACACCTATTTCTGTTCTTTTACTTCTTTCAATATTATTATAATTAGTAGGAGTGATTGTATATAGTAGTAGTAGTGGTAGTAGTAAGATTTTGGCTGTTGTAGTTGTTCTTTGTGCGACACTGTGCACCTTTTTTAATAGTGAGATTGTGTCTAATTGTTTAATATGGTCTTCCATTACCATTTATAACCAGTCAACACTTTACTTTAATAATATGCTGATCCCACACACAGACTCGCAGGAAAAAAAAGTCAAATATTGCGCTCATTGTTCATTGAATGTATACATTATGCAAGAATAAATTGTTTTATGGTGTTTAACGCTGTTTTGAACAATGTTTCTTTAATTCCATTTACGTGTTATCCACAACATTCTTTCAAAGCTACTGGCTGCTTTCCCACGAAACTATGGTCGAAACAATTATCCTCGGAGAGAAATTGGCAAGGAAAGAACACCCCTTTGCCACTTTGTAAAACACAAGAAGCTCAAATGATAAATTCTGTCTTTGTTTCAGTTAATTAGCGGCGGCCAGTGCACCTATCCATAGTTTTTTTTATATCCTTTTACGAGTAATCAACACAACATTTTTTCAAAGCCACTGGCTGCTATCCAACGAAACCATCGTCGAAACAACGATCCTCTGTGAGAAATGGGCCGGAATGAACACCCCTTTACCACATTGTAGAACATAAGAAGCTCAAATGATAAAATCTGTCTTTGTTTCGGTTAATTAGCGGCTGCCAGTGAACCTATCCATACTTTTCTTTATTTGTTTAATACGGTCTTTCATTACCATTTATAACCAGTCCACACTTTACTTTAACAATATGCTGATCCCACACACAGACTCGCAGGGAAAAAAAGTCAAATATTGCGTTCATTGTTCATTGAATGTATACATTATGCAAGATTAATTTGTTTTATGGTGTTTAACGCTGTTTTAAACAATGTTTCTTTAATTCCATTTACGAGTTATCCACACAACATTCTTTCAAAGTCACTGGCTGTTATCCCATGAAACCATCGTCGAAACAATGATAATCAGAGAGAAATGGGCCGGAATGAAAGCCCCTTTACCACATTGTGGGAAAAGAAGAAAAGGCTCCTAACCAGCATTTTCTCCTCGAAAACAGCATTTTCTCCTTTTCCCGCAACACAATGTTTTCTGCCCTCTCCAAAACAAAATTCAGTTTTTCCCAAACATTTATTTTGTCGTCTGCAAATGCTTTCAATTTCGACCAGTCTGAAAATTTGTCATTTGGTAAAGCGTTAAAGACCTTCTCATAGAGAGTCATTGAAACTTGGGCTTATGTGTTAACATGAATCTCTGAGATGTTAAATGCATGTATATGGACAATCTCTTAAAAAATAAACATTAACTTACCAGTATTGCATATGCGATGCTGCCAGCGTTCACAAGTACATTGCAGAGCATGCTGCCGTTTTCTTACTTCTCTCTCACACACAACACACAAGTTTTCCATTCCACTCTATCACGAAACTTCCCACAATAATATATACATGTACTTATCTTTAAACTTCACAGTTACAAAATCACCAAATTAAAATCCAGAAATCTTAACAACGCACGTTTTTATCTTATTTGTGAAAACAACAACTGACTTGAAAAACTTCATAACAAATAATAATCATAATTCCGTTAAACTTATCTTATATACTTTCAAATTCGGGGTAAGTTTGAATAAAAAGGAGATAATTATGTAATTTGTCTTTGAAAAACCAAAATTGGTTTTAAAAACTGTCGTTAGGGGAGAATATATCACTACATAATGGACCAAGTAGATCCAAGATCACGGCGCATGTTGATCACAGAGCATGCAGTGTCGTGGAGGGAGAATCGCACTAAATAACGTGAACTCTTTTGACATTTTTTGTGTTGAGTCAAGATGAGTCCTTTTCGCGAAAAGGAGTCCTTTTCGTATTTTAGACGTACTCGAGGGGAGAGCACTACAATAGAAATTAGTTTTCGAACGTATTCCACTTCCGGTTGATCTTGGAAATTTATGTCAAGCTGCAACGTTTCTCTGAAAGGTATTTATGAGGTTGGTATGAAACTGATCTTTTTTAGACGTATCGCTTTGTTTTTGTTTCTTTGACAGCAATTTGAAAAGCATGTCTTTTGATTCTGAACACAAAGACGTTGGGATGTTCAACCGATGTTATAACTAAGACTTTTATTCCCAATTGGTGGGTGGGGTAGTTTTCTCCGGTCCGAGATCGACCCGTCCAAGATACATTTGTCGATTTGATTTTGGTAGATGCATATGTACTTACTTCCTTAAATTATTTAGATTTATAACTTTAAAAGGTTCTGGAGAAATGCTTTCTTTAAAATTTGATATATTTAAATAGAAATGCAAGTTTAATTTTACTGATCTTTCTCCTGTGAATCACCGATAAAATGACTCACTGTGGTACATGATTCTGTCTCTAGTGGATTAGAATTAATGTTGGTTTCAGGCATTTGCATTTGTCTGCATGAATTGATTATGTTGTGGATACTCATTAGAATTGCCTCAATGAGACGATTCTAATGAGTACCCATAACATAAGGTTTAGTGGAGAGTGATTAATATTTTCAGTTTTGAAAGCAAAATCACTCCCACTAACTGGAGCTCTGACATGTTTTCTTACAGACAATTTTGCTGTAGAACAGAATAATTTTTAGCATTGCTGGAGAACTTTTCAAAGAGAGAAATCATCTGCTTGAGAAATCATCCCTAATGTGAATGAGTGAATGATCCCTGTCATAACCATTTGTTCATGTGTACGAACATAATGCATATTCAGCTCTGTTTTATGTGGCTTTCAGCAGTATTTCATTTATACGAAGTAGCAACCATGACAGAACTGATAAGCCTATTGGAATTTATCAGTAACGGAGAGAGTAGTGAGCTTTAAACCATCATTTTTCCATTTCATCAAATACAAAACTCAATAAAATTTATATTGTTTTAAAGCTTATTGAATAAGCTTTCTTCTCATGCAAAAACAATTAAGTTGTGGATAATTCCTTTTCACCATTAGTAGAATAATATGAATACACAGTGTAAAATCCATAACCAATATACGGACGGCGAAAAGGACATGTTTTACAGAGGGTGGTTATTTTAAATCCAAATGCGCCAGCGGGTACATCATATATTCAAATTACAAAATATAAGCCAATCAGAGAAGAAAAAAATCTTCACAACGATGTATGCCGCTTGTGGCTCGGCTGAAAATTAAGAGAAAATTTTTGTCAAAGTTCGAAGACTAAAAGTTTTAAAAATGGGAAACATGGCCCCAAAGTGGCAAACGTCATTTAAAAGTTTGAAATCTCTTCTTTAAAATGATATATAAATGAATACGATCGGTTAGAAAATGCCAGTCGGATTTTGATTTTAATTTGAACAGGGTGTTAGAAGTTGCCATTGACGAACAATATTTTTCCCCCCCACGCCGCCATCTTGGAAATTCTGATTCACTGACTAGCGAAATTTCAATAGCAATTTCTTCAAAATTACGATATATGAATGGAAAATTTTAGATATGATATATAATGTGAATGTGGAAGAATTAAATCCTGCCATAATTTGAGGTCATTCTATCGTAAATGTAACGAAAAAGAGGGGATTTCTTGATGACTACTTTTGACTTGAAGTGACCGAAAAATCGGCTATTATCGATGCCGGTACATTTGGCCTAGGCGATCGATCTTACGATATTTCTCAATAAAGAGGGTTGAGATATAAAAAGAAAGTATTGAGAGGTGATATCATTCCTGGTTTTTGCTTTTTTTGTATTTTGATAATGATTTTATTAAGTAAAATCATGAACAGGATGTCGGGCACCTGCTGAAAATGACACATATTCGGACGGAACTAGAAATTCGGATAACCTGATCAGCATACATTCTAGATCAGTTTCTTTGTTGAAAGTAGCAAGAAATCAGTGTGAAAAAAAAGGTTTGAAATCAAAAAGATTGGTTTTCATATTTTAAGGTGTATATTACTAGACAGAAGAAAGACAAGAAATAGACATTTGATAGAATGGAGGGCTACCCCGGGCCCTGTACTGAGGAAATTTGGTTGCAGAACACTAATTTAGCCACTAGTGATGGCCCTAAGAAACAAAGCTTTTAAAAACATTGTAGGAAAAGAAGAAAATGCTGGTTACCAGCATTTTCTTCCTTTTTCATAATCTTTTCTTCTCTTTCTGATACAATTTTTATCATTGAGCCATATTAAACTTGTGTCGTCTGCAATCACATTCAATTTGCACAAGCCTAAAATTTTGTCATCAGTTAGACTTAATGTGATATCTTTAACGTTTTCTGTTTAGTTTATCACCTGGAAAAAACCCTCACAATTCTTTATATTGATGAATAAGGTAAAATAATAATAAGTTTTAAATGCATACCAGTGGCTGTGATAATTACAAGTTTCCTCTCCATGAAATTTATGCCTGCCTTTAAATTTAAATTAAGGTTGTGATATCTAGATACTTTTTTTCTTATTTTGGATCAAAATATCTCTTAAAATACTTATTATAGATAAAGAATAATGACAATAATAGAAAGAGCATGAAAAAATACATATAATTTGAAAATCTGGTGTTGAAATCTTTTAAATTAAGAAAGTTATGAAAAAAATAATTAAAATTTTCTTGAAAATGGTTCCGCGACTCAAATGTGAGCGCACAGAGGTTTAATAGCAGGAAAATTAAAAGATAATGCCAATTTTTTCAAATTTCAAATCCTGGTAACTTTTGACCCAAATGAGATATTTAAAAAATTTAAGATGTTTTTTAAATGTCTTTTCAAGCTCTTTCTGTTGAATACATGATTGTAAGTATGAGCTTAAGATTTAAAATATGTTGTGGTTGCTAGAAGAAGCCAGTGACTTGGGAAGACTATTATGCTAATTACTTCAGGAAAGTATTGACAGGTGCCCAGCCTTGATATATCAAAACAAAGAAACATTGGCAATCACCTTAGCCATGAATGACATACAGTAAACTGTCAAACTTAATACTTGACCTTCACCCTGACTGGTTACCTGCATTACACTGCATGTCAAACTTCAGATATTTGCAAGTATAATATCAAGCCATATCACTTGCATGTATAAATCAAGGATGTAGCGACAACGCTTATTGAATTTTCATATCGTCACTATTTTTGCTAAATTACTTTTTTCATCTCAAACTCAATATTTTTTGGCCTTTTCGTGATTTTTTGGAATAATGTCAAAGGCCCCATACTTAAGCCTTTACTGAGTAACCTGGAGTTTTAAAGACCCAAAAGACTTTAGGAAACGTGGTGGGAGCCAGTTAGACATGGAGTGATGGAAATCAACATTTGTCACATTTGAGGTGCGAAACTATACAGGGGCGAATTAATTTCAGACTGCTTCCGTATATTTTCAATAGATTCATGCATATGTAAACCATTAAACCATTAATTACTGTGCAACTGCATTGTATCACACTCACAGCTGACAAGTTTTTCCAGTAAAAAGTTTTTCGGGTGGCCAAAAGGAATAAACAAGCTCTAGAAATAATAGTCCTGTACCTTGACCAAGCTTCCTAAGAGGTTATGGTGATAAATAGTTCTCTAATCATGAGTACTTAGACAATGACTGCAAAATAAAATGCTGTCCATATGAAGTTCTGCATAGTTGAAAAAACCAACTAGTCATAAATGTATCAGGGCCTTCAAAATGCTAAAGCTAAGTGCTAACATGGCAAGAAGTATTTGCCAAGCAAGAGCATAAGAAACTTTTAACAGGTGGTTTACAAGTTGTGTAGAAATCACTTGTGCATTATGGTGTGATAATTCAATGGTCATCTAGAGATCAAGTTTAATATTGTAATAGATCAAATGTGTGTACACTGCTGCAATCTGCCAGTATAGAAAATATTAACCCAAACGACAAATTTTGGACTGGTCCAAATTGAAAGAGAGACAGTTTTAAATTTGATGAAAATGGCAGAAAGGTCTCAAAAAGGGTAGAAAACATTGTGGGAAAAGGAGAAATTGCTCATTACGAGCAATTTCTCCTTTTCCCACAGTGTTTTCAAAAGACTTGTACTGCAGACACGTGAAAACCAGGGCTTGTTTGGGAAAGGGTTAAGAGATAAAACCTGGTCACTGCTTGAAAGTGTTTAACTCTATACCACACAACAAAATTTTTGACCAGTACAGATTGAAAGGGTTTGCAGACAAATAAAATGGTAAACAACAGTATCTGTATGAGATCGTTGAAAACATTGTCGGAAAAGAAGAAAATGCTGGGTACTAGCATTTTCTTCTTTTCCTACAATGTTTTCAAAAGCCTTCTTCTTCAGGGTCATTAAAACTCGGGATTGTATGGTATAGAGTTAAAATTTGACCCCCTGCTATGACAAATGACAGTATAAGGGGGACACAATGGCCCCCCTGAAGAAAAGGTCAAAGGAAAACCCAGGCCTCAAGGCCACAGGCTCAGGCCTCACTAGAAGCACTGTTTTTTTTTTGTGGATTTGTCCTTGGGCAAGACACGTCAAGGTCCTAGCCTAGTACAGGTGAAACATAGGACATCCATGGATTTGTAAGCTTCACCATGACATAACTGATGTGATGTTGAAAGAGGTGTAAAACACCAGTCAATCGAAAGTACTTTTCACTTCTAGAGTTGTCTATGTAGCCAGTGTAAATCAAGATCAGGCTGCACAAAATGAGCAGTCTGATCTTTGATCTACACTGCCAACTTTGCTGAGAGACTCTGGACAAAAGCAACCTTGATATTGCCCATATTTGAATGAGTTTTTTTATTCTAGACTGATTATATCTGTTTATGCGGGGCTTTAACTCTTTACCACATGTGAAAAAAATTTAGGCTTGTCCACAATTAAAGCATTTGCAGACAATTAATTAATTGTGGTTAAACTGACAGATTTTGGCTCTAACCGTTTACGACACAATCAGGAGTTTTAACCATCCTGAGGAAGAAGGCTTATGAAAATACTGTGAGGAAGGAGAAAATGCTGGTAACCATCATTTTCTCCTTTTTCCACGATGTCTCAAAGCATGCTAAAGACAAATTTTATAACTTGTGCAACATATTAATTTGTTGTCTGCATAATTATGCTTTCAATTTACACCAGTCTTAAATTTTGTCGTTCGATAAAGAGTGAAAAAGAGTAGAAATTATTGTAGGAAAACAAGAAAATGCTGATCACCCTTTCCAAACTATTTATTCCAAGGGTCATTGAAACACAGGATTGTGTGGTAAAAGGGTAAGGCCTTACTTATCCATTTGCCACATGACAAAATTTTAGACTCTTTCATGTAAAAAGCTTTTTGCAGATGGCGAATTGAGCTTTGCTCATATAAAGTAAATTTGCCTTTGAAAGAGCAGAAAACATTGTAGGAAAATGAGAAAATGCTAGTACCAGCATTTTCCTCTTTTTCCAAAATATTTTAAAAAGCCTTCTCTGTCAGGGTTGTGTGTTAACTCTTTACCAAAAACCAAAATTTTAGACTGTGCCAAATTCAAAGTGTTGGCAGATGACTCATCAATTTTGTTAAAGTGGCGAGATGTGTCTGATAGGACAGAAAACATTTTGGAAAAAGGAGAAAATTCTGGCTACCAGCATTTCTCCTTTTTCCACAATGTTTTCAAAAGCCTTCTTTTTCAGGGTCGTTCAAACTGGGATTGTGTAGCAAAGGATTAAAGGGTTTAGGGTTAACAAATTATAATAATACTGTAATAGCATTAACTCCTTACCGAACCACAGAAGTTTTTACTTAATTTTTGGATCCCAAATAGAAAGCATTTGCAGATACTAATTTACAATTAAATGGGATTTGTTTTGAGACGGAAAAATACTATCATGGTAAAGAAGAAAATGCAGCTGCAGGTTATCTGAAATTAGCCGATTAAAACTTCGAAAAGTCGAAAAGTTGAAGTTTTTGACATGACAATTTCGAGGTAATTTTTTTGCTAGAAAAGTGGGAGTTAGTGTGTCTAATTTCTACTTTTCGAATTCCTCGTAGGTCGAAAAGTGGATGGCGGAAACAGGATTCCGTAAAATATTGTTGCAAAAGTTTCTTTCTGTCTTGAAGCAAAGGACTTTTCAAAACTTTGCGGCGTAATTATAAATTCACCCAAATGAACAATTTTTCTTTTTGCCCAAATCTTTTCATCATGACTATTAATGTTTTAACCCTATGCCACACAGGCCCCATATTTAACGATCTTGTGAAAGATTACTTTTGAATACTTTTGAGGGAAATGGAGAAAATGCTGGTTACTAGCATTTTTTCTTTTTCCCACAATGTTATCTAACCTAAGACAAGTTTCACCAGATCTACATTTAATTTGTCTTAACCCATTACCAGATGACAAAACTTTAGCTTTGTCCAAATTGGAAGCATTTACAGACGACAATTTCATTGTGGCTCAAATGGTGCAACTTTTCTTTGATAAGGTAGAAAACATTGTGGGAAAAGGAGAAAATGCTGGTTACCAGCATTTTCTCCTTTTCCCACTATGTTTTCAAAAGGCTTCTTTCCCAGGGGCATCAAAAGGCGTCATTGTGCAGTAAAGGGGGAAATGCTTTGGGTTTGGGCAAGTCTAAAATTTTGTTGTGTGGAAAAGGGTTAAACTATAACTTGTTCAAATCGTCCTTTTTATACTGAACTACTTTAAGAGTAATCTACTGCAATTGTTTGCCCTTCAGCTTGTTTCAATGAAGGATATCCGTTCAACCTTGTAGCTTACCGTATTCGTCTTGTTGCAAACCACATCTATTTTGAAAACATAGTTGCAAAAGGAGAAATTGCTCTCAATGTTTTCAGGTATACCTATTTATCAATCTCAGTTTATGTAGAATATAGTAAAGATATTTTACGTGAATGTCTCCGAAGTCGTTGGGTGCAAATTTATTTCAAGAGGCATTAGTAAACAGTCATTAGTATTAACTCTTTACCAAACAATAAAATTTTAGACAAGTCCCAATTGGAAGCAGTTGCAGACGACAAAAATGTATGTGACTGAAAAACTGAAATTTGTTTTGGGAAGGGTAAAAAACATTGTGGGAAAAGGAGAAAATGCTGGTTACCAACAATGTTTTCAAAAGGCTTCTTTCCTAGGGTCATTAAAAGTTGGGATTGTGTGGTAAAGAGTTAAAACAGTACTTGTGTGATGAGATGTTATTTTGACTGAGTCCAATTCGATAGAAGACTGTTAATGGTTGTTGCCTTTTGTTTCAGTGTTTTCAAGTTTACATTATGTATTCAGCTTAATCTGTGCCTCAACTTGTGTGGCCAAGTTGGGTAGCTCAGTGGTTAGCGTATCCGACTCATGACCTGGTGGTTTTGGGTTTGATACCCGGTTAAGGCAAACCTTCTTTTTTGAGATTTTTCACCTCTCTTCTCCAATGCGTGTAAGAAAAGCAGACAGTGGCTTGGAAAAAAAGCCGTGTCAGTACTGACGTGAAAAAGCCAGGAACACATGCGTAGCTGCACAGGCCACTGTGGTAAAATGGAGTTAAACTCCAATACAAACAAAGCCTCAACTTGTGGTGAATATCCATATTTTGCATGGAGGTTGTCAAAGTTGACGGATGCAGATTTATCTCAAGGGAACTAGTAATTGGTTAAGAGTATACATTTACATGTATGTTTGATGAGATGTTGACCATGAGACATTGAGTCCAAGCGGATATAAGACTGCTAAAAAACTTAATCTTTGAACTCACTTATCAGCCAGCCAGCAACCCATTTACATGACATTTGGTTTGACACCACTTGAATAATGTTGAATAGTTGCTATAAATATTTTTGTTTCTACCCACTGGAACCAACTTAACTTGTTTTTGCTGACAGTGTAGATCAAGATCAGACTGCACAGAACGTGCAGTCTGATCTTTGATCTACACTGTCAGCTACTTCATTACATTTTCTAGCTAAAACAACCATGAAATGACAATATTTTGGATGTTTTTCTTCAATGAAAAGGTCCATTTCATAAATTCAGCACTGTAAGGGCTACTTTACTTTTACCTTATAATTCTCATCAGGGGAGGCTACTCACATGAGACAGTGCTGCAGTATTTTGTTTCCACTCTTTTTTTCCCTCTGAAAGAACAAATATCTGTCTGGGTTTCACTCAACTCTCTAATAGTCAGTCTAGAGTTTTAACAATCCTGAAAGGGAAGACTGTTGAAAACAATGTGGGAAAAGGAGAAAATGCTGGAAACTAGCATTTCTTCCTTTTTACACAATGTTTTCTCCCTTTTAAAACAATTACCACAATTTCTGTCACATTTGTCATCTACAAATACTTTGGTTTTGGACAAGTCTAAAATTTTGTCATGCTGTTTTCAGGCAGGGATTTTTTGTAAACACTTAACCTTTGCCTAATAGTCATTAGGGGAGGCTACTCATGTGAGAAGTATTTTTGTTCAAACAGTGTTGTTTCCCTTGAAAGAAGATGCATTACATGCACACAGTCAGGAATTTTTACTCTTAGGCTGCAGAGTAAACCAATCAGACATTTTTGGCATAGAAATAAAAGTCCAACAATTGCAATTTTAAATTTGATTCTGTCTGGAATGTCTAAACAGAGTGGTATTTGTAGATCAGAAATCAGATTGCTTGACCTTTTGTGCAGTCTAACCTTGATCTATACTAACCACAGTGACAAATATAGTCCTGGAAACCCTTTAAGTCTTTACCACAAAATCCCGACTTGTAATGACCCTAAAAAGGGAGACTTTTGAAAACATTGTGGGAAAGGGAGAAAATGCTGGTAACCAGCATTTTCACCTTTTCCCACAGTGCTTTCTAACCGTCCCATAGCAAATTTCAAAATTTAAGTCACATTTAATGTCGTCTGCAAATGCTTTGAATTTGGACTAGTCTAAAATTTTGTCGTCTGGTAAAGAGTTAACCCTTTACCATACAATGCCGACATTTAATGACCCTGAGGAAGAAGCCTTTTGAAAACATTGTGGCAAAAGGAGAAATTGCTGGTAACCAGCAGTTTCTCCCTTTTCCACAATGTTTTCTACCCAATCAAAGAAAAATCACATAATTTGAGCCACACTGAAATTGTGTCTGCAAATACTTTCAATTTGGACAGGTCTAAATTTTGTTGTGTTGTAATGGGTTAAGGATTAGGTAGTTTCTGTCAATATTTTGTTCCTTCTAAACTCTTAACGAAACAACAAAATTTTGGAATGGACCAGATTGAAAGCATTTGCAGACGACAAATGTTGCTATTAAGTGACGATTTCTCTTTTGATACAGTAGAAAACTTTGTGGAAATAGGAGAAGATGCTGGTTACCAGCATTTTCTCCTTTTCCAACAATGTTTTCAAAAGCGTTTTTCCTTCATGGTCGTTAAAAGTCGGGATTGTTTGGTAAAAGGTTAACTAGAGGAGGATACTCACTTGAAATGATAGTATTTTGTTTCAACTCATTTGTTCCCTTGAAAGAAGATCTGTCAGGATTTAACCCTTTACTGAACGACAAAATTTTAGACTGGTTCAAATTGAAAGCATTTTGCAAACGACAAAATATGTGTAATCGAAAAATCGAAATTTGTTTTTGGGAAGGGTAGAAAACATTGTGGGAAAAGGAGAAAATGCTGGTTACCAGCTTTTTTTCCTTTTCCCACAATGTTTTTAAAAGCTTTCTTTTTCAGGGTTGTTAAAAGTCGGGATTGTGTGGTAAAGAGTTAATTCTACTGTCATGACTGGTTATGATTAAAAAAAAAAGGCAACTAGGCATCCTTATGATTATAGTTTCTGTTAACCCTTCTCCTGCTAATAAGTTAACCCTTTACCACACAATCCCGACTTTTAACGATCCTGAGAGAAAGGCCTTTTGAAGACATTGTGGGAAAAGGAGAAAATGCTGGTAACCAGCATTTTCTCCTTTTCCCACAGTGTTTTCTACCCTTTCCAAAACAAATTTCAATTTTTCAGTCACATTTATTTTGTCGTCTGCAAATGTTTTCAATTTGGACCAGTCTAAAATTTTGTCGTTTGGTAAAGGGTTAAATAAAACTTCCAGGCAGATGGTCAAAACCTGAATAATGTTATTTCAAACTGATATTTTGGAGAAAAATATATCCTTATTGGACAGTGTAGATCCAAGATCAGATTGCATGTTCTGTGCAATCAGATCTTGATCTACACTGTCCGCAAAAGGTCTGCAAGTTGCAGTAAAATAGAAGGGTTAAATGAGGTGTCCATGTGTCTAAAACAGTAAATCAAGCATAAAATACTTTTTAATTTGATAAGTGGTATGAATATAGAGCCACTTTAAAAAAGTACCTATCTCTAGAATAAATGGATTGATTGAGTGTTGTTTTACATAGCTTTCAACATTATTTCAGTTAAATCATGGTGACAGCTTACTTACTCATGTGTTTTTTTTCATAGGTTTCACCAGTACTGAGTTGGGGTTTTGAAGTTTTTTGTCCGAGGAGAACCCTGAGTGCCTCAGTTAAGGATTAACCCCTTACCAAACAACAAAATTTTAGACTTGCCCATATTGAAAGCATTTGCAGACAACAAAATAAATCAAGGGTGACTCAGAATTAGAATTTGATTTGGGAAGGTAGAAAACGTTGTGGGAAAAGGAGAAAATGCTGGTTACCAGCATTTTCTCCATTTTCCTACAGTGTTTTCAAAAGATTTCTTTATCTGATCATTAACAGTCAGGACTGTCTGGAAAATGGTTAAACCTGGAACCACCAGGATTCAAATCACTGAGCCATACAGCCCACTCCCCTTTCCTGCAATTGTAGGGACAATTTCTTCTTTTGCTGTAATATTTTAACCCTTTACCACACAATCCAGAGAAAGATGCCTTTTAAAAACATTGTGGGAAAAAGAGGAAATGCTGATAACAGAAATTTCTCCTTTTTGCACAATGTTTTTACCCAATCAAAGACAAAAATCATCAGTTTAGCAAAATTTAACCCTTTACCAAACAATCCTTGGTTTTAACAATTCTGGGAAAAGCCTTTCGAAAACATAGTGGGAAAAGGAGAAAATGCTGGCAACTAGCATTTTCTCCTTTTCACACAATATCTTCCACCCTTTTTCAATTTTTGAGTCATTTTTATTTTGTCGTCTGCAAATGCTTTGAACTTGGACTAGTCTATAGTCTTGTCGTTTGGTAAAGGGTTAATTTTTCGTCTGCAAAAGCTTTCAGTTTGGTCCAGTCCAAAATTCTGTCATTTAGTAAAGTGTTAGAGGCCCAAAAAAATAGCCTTTACGGTACAGTAAAGGGTTAGTGCTCTTATGTATAACTTGACTGAATTTCATAAGTTTACCTTAGAGGGCTGGTAAAACCTAACAGACATTTTCATTTTAGAAATTAGACCCAGATAATTGCAAGTTTATGGTCAATTCTGTCCTTGGTGTCTCAAGGAATTGGACAGGGTGGATAAAAGATCAGACTGCAGCTATTGTGATCTTGATCTATACTGCTTTCAAAGACAACTTTGGTTGTGAAAGGCACTTTTTAATAGTTAATCTTTAATTTTTTTCAGGATTTCTGACAGAAAAAGATATCCATAACCCTGACCATGGGTACACATTTGTCCTTGGGTTGTCCTTGGTTATGAATGGTTGCTAGGTTACCAAGCGACTTCAACAGAGGCTGGAGAAGGGAGAAAATATGTAAGTCAACAGAGATTCAGATAAGAGAAGCGATGGTATTCTAAATCCATTATTTCTCTTCCAAAACCTATGTTGTGGGTACACATTAGGATAATCTTTATTTGGCGATTCTAATGTGTGCCTATAACTTAGGGTTTAGAGGAGAATTATAAGTATTTTCAAATTTGAAATCAAAATCATTCCCTCTGTCTGGAGCTCTGAGTCAAACTCTCTTTGTATCATTAAACCTTTTCCAAACAATCGCGACTTAAAACGACCCGAGGACAAAGATTTTTTAAAAGCATCGTTGGGAAAAGGAGAAAATTCTGGAAATCAGCATTCTCTATTTTTCCCACAAAGTTTTCTATCCTTACAAAAACAAAATGCATTTTTTGAGTAACATTTGTGTTGTCATCTGGAAATGCTTTCAATTTTGAATTGTCTAAAATTTTGTTTGATAGGGTTAACCCTTTACCGCACAATGCAGCCTTTTAATGCCCCTGGGAAAGAAGCCTTTTGAAAACATTGTGGGAAAAGGAGAAAATGCTGGTAAGCAGCATTTTCTCCTTTTCCCACAATGCTTTCTACCCTATCAAGAGAAAATTGCACCATTTCAGTCACATTGAAATTGTCGTCTGCAAAGGTTTTCAATTTGGAAAAGGCTAACATTTTGATGTCTGGTAAAAGGTTAACACTTATCCTGCTAAGTGCAATGAAACTTTCAAGCCAATAGTAAAATACAATTTTTGCTATTTCAGTGGTCCTTTTTGGGGGAAAGATATCTCCTGATCAGATAGTGTAGATTCAAAATCAGAGTGCATGTTCTGTGCAATCTGATCTTGATCTACACTGTCTGCAAAAGGTCAGAGAGTCGCGCTTAGCAGCCTAAGGATTAAAATGTGTTGATAAAATGAAGACTACATTATCCCTGTACCAAACAGTATACTGTGTTTCAACAACCTTGAGGAAGAAGATTTTAGAACATATTGAAAAAATTTGAGAGAGGGAGAAATTGCTGGTGAGGAGCAATTTCTCCTCTTTCCTCAGTGTTTTTACCCTGTTAAAGAACTTCAGCTTGTTTGTTTCAGTTATGAAGTTGTCGTCTGCAGATGAATTTGTCATCTGCATATGCTTTCAATTTGGAAGATCCTTAAAAAAAAAAATGTTGCCATTCTGGAAAGAGTAATCCCCAGGTTATAGAAAAAATTCCAATTTGTTGGCTTAACACCAGGCAGAAACTTGAAATTAATTTCTTCCGTAGTATTGATGTTAACTCTTTGCCAAAGGACAATTTCTAGACTCATCCAAATTGAAAACATCTGCAGACAAAAAGTTGGGAAGTGATACAAATGAACCCAAAGTTTCCTTGACAGGGTAGAAAACATTGTGGAAAATGGAGAAAGTGCTGGTTACCAGCTTTTTCTCTTTTTCCCATGATGCTTTCTAAAGCCTTTTCCTTTCTGTCACCTTCCTTCCACAGAAAGTGAGGTCCTTGGCTCGGTGGTAAAGTGTAGGACCCATAATCTAGAGCCCCTGGTTCAAGCCCCACTAGATCTACTTGGTTTCTCGTGGGAGTCTCTGTGGGCACGACATTTCAGAGCCCTACTGTAGAGTAGTATTGGCGGAACCCAGGAAATACATTAATAAGGAGATGTCGCCAAGATATGACTGAAATACAATGTTGAAAACATGTAAAACACTATTCAATAAATCAACCAATCAATCCCTAGAAAGTTCTTTCTTTCAAAGGCAAGCCGATGCATAGTGGCATGATCCTTTGCAATGCCCCTGTCAATTCAAACACTTTTGCCATACTATACGTGTATTTTAGAATGGGAAAAAGATTGGTGGTTATTTCTTACAAAAAATAGGCATTCTTGTCATTTTTGTCTGATGTTATGTACGTTATTGGCCTAAAGGCAAGTAAAGTAAAAAATTCTACTTGCCTTGTAAATATTTGGGAGAGGCTGGGGATGAGTAATAAGGGGGCCTAGAAATTTCATACCATGTGAACAGTCATTCTGTTCTTGGTAATTTTAAGACTTAGCAAAACATTCATAATCATTTTCAGCCAGTTTTTAAGCCATTTCATCTTTATTTTATCAAACTAAAACCATTCTTTTATCATTATGCTAAATGTTGTCCCTGAAGGTCCCAAGGTTGCATAGATTACAACTGATAGAAGTGCATTTCATTTTCTTGGGGCCATACTGTTCTGTCGACGTCTCCGGTTTTAAAATTGAAAATTTCGATCTATGTAGTTATCCTGTACACAATATATATTGGTAATTCATCTATGTTTACACAGCAGACTAGATATTAAATCATTCTATATGTACAATCTATCAAATTTTTAGCTCACCTGAGCACAAAGTACTCATGGTGAGCTATTGTGATCGTGCTGTGTCCGTCATCCGTCGTGCGGTGTGCGTCGTCTGTCGTCAACTTTTTACCTTGTGTACGCTCTAGAAGCCACATTTTCAGTCCAATCCTCATGAAACTTGGTCAGAATGTTTGTCTTGATAAAATCTTGGACGAGTTCGAAATTGGGTCATGTGGGGTCAAAAACTAGGTCACTAGGTCAAATCTTAGGAAAACCTTGTGTACGTTCTAGAGGCCACATTTTCAGTCCAATCCTCATGAAACTTGGTCAGAATGTTTGTCTTGATAAAATCTCGGACAAGTTCGAAATTAGGTCCAATCCTCATGAAACTTGGTCAGAATGTTTGTCTTGATAAAATCTCGGATGATTTCGAAATTGGGTCATGTGAGGTCAAAAACTAGGTCACTAGGTCAGATCTTGGTAAAACCTTGTGTACGCTCTAGAGTCCACATTTTCAGTCCAATCCTCATGAAACTTGGTCAGAATGTTTGTCTTGATAAAATCTCGGACAAGTTCGAAATTGGGTCATGTGGTGTCAAAAACTAGGTCACTAGGTCAAATCTTAGAAAAACCTTGTGTATGCTCTAGAGGCCACATTTTCAGTCCAATCCTCATGAAACTTGGTCAGAATGTTTGTCTTGATAAAGTCTCGGACAAGTTCGAAATTGGGTCATGTGGGGTCAAAAAGTAGGTCACTAGGTCAAATCTTAGAAAAACCTTGTGTACGCTCTAGAGGCCACATTTTCAGTCCGATCTTCATGAAACTTGGTCAGAATGTTTGTCTTGATAAAATCTTGGACGAGTTTGAAATTGGGTCATGTGGTCAAAAAGTAGGTCACTAGGTCAAATCTTAGTAAAACGTTGTGTACACTCTAGAGGCCACATTTTCAGTCAGATACTTGTGAAACTTGGTCAGAATGTTTGTCTTGATAGAATCTCGGACAAGTTCGAAATTGTGTCATGTGGGGTCAAAAACTAGGTCACTAGGTCAAATCTTAGAAAAACCTTGTATACGCTCTAGAGGCCACATTTTCAGTCAGATACTTGTGAAATATGGTCAGAATGTTTGTCTTGATAAAATCTCGGACAAGTTTGAAATTAAGTTGTGTGGGGTTAAAAACTAGGTCACTATGTCAAATCTTAGAAAAACCTTTTGTACACTACAGAGGCCACATTTTCAGTCCAATTCTCTTGAAAAATGGTCAGAATGTTTGTCTTGATTATATCTTGAAATAGTACGAAAATGTGCCATGTTGGGTCAAAAACTAGGTCACCAGGTCAAATCTAAGAAAACCGTTGTGTATGCTCTAGAGGCCATATTTTCTGTCCAGTACTCTTGAAAGTTGGTCAGAATATTTGCCTTGATAATATCTCTGACTAGTTTGAAAATGGGTCATGTCGGGTGAAAAACTAGGTCACCTGGTCAAATCTTAGAAAAACCATGTGTACACTGTTGTGGCCACATTTTTTGTTCAATACTCTTTCAAAGTTGCTCAGAATGTTTGCCTTGGTAATACCTTGGATGAGTTTGAAAATGGGTCATGTTGGATCAAAATCTAGGTCACTAGGTCAGATTTTAGAAAAACCTTGTGTACGCTGTAGAGGCCACATTTTCAGTCCAATACTCTTGAAATTTGGTAAGAATGTTTGTCCTGATGATATCTTGGACCAGTTTGAAAATGTGTCATGTTGGCTAAAAAACTAGGTCACTAGGTCAAATCTTAGAAAAACCTAGTGTATGAATGACTCTCAGAAAGAAGCCTTTTGAAAACACTGTTTGAAAATGAGAAAAGGCTGGTATCCAGCATTTTTTCAATTTTTCACAATGTTTTCTACCCCTTTGAGAGACCAATCCCACAGCTTGATCCACATATTATTTGTTTTATGCAGAAGGTTCAAACTTTGATGAGTCTAAAATTTTATTGTTTGGTAATACATATATCTCACAAGACGTTTGAAATTGGTTGTGCTTGGTCAAAAGGCTCAGGTGAGCGACTCCAGGGCCAACATGGCCCTCTTGTTAGTGTTTTTTCGCTCTGGCTGTTCCAGAAGCACTGATGAAAGGAAGAAGGGAGAGAATTGTTTTTTTTTTTTACTAAACACTTATCAACTATGGGAAACTCTTGAAGGCATTTATATAGCAATGTGGATAATGATCAGACTTTCCAGTCTGATCTAGGACCTATGCTGTTAGTGTGTCGCGCTTCCAGGGTCTTTTCTGTCAATTAACCCATTACCATGCAATCCCGACATTTATTGACCCTGAGGAAGAATCCTATTGAAATTGTGGGAAGAGGAGAAAATGTTGGAAACCAGCATTTTCTCCTTTTCCCACAATGCTTTCTAACTTGTCAAAGGCAGATTCCATCATTCAAGCATCATTCAAGCCATATTTATTTCAATTGTCAACTGCAGAGGCTTTCAGTTTGGACAAGTCTGCTTTTTTCTTGTGTGGTGAAGAGTCAAATATATATTTCTTGTCCAAATTGAAAGCATTTTCAGATTACAAATCATGTATTATTCAAAACATGGAGTATGTCCTTGAAAAAGTAGTAAAAATTGTTGGAAAAGGAGAAAATACTAGTTACCAACACAGTGTTTTCCAAAGCTTTCTTTTTCTGTGTGGTTAAAACATTAGACTGTGTGTGTCAAGTGTTAAAGTCACTGTAGGGGCTAAAAGTAAACAATGGAGTGTTAAAATATGTCAAAGTTTAACCCTTTCCCAAACAATGAATTTTAGACTGGTCCAAATTGAAAGAGTTTGCAGACGACAATTTTAAATTTGATGAAAATGACAAAAAGTTCTCCAAAAGGGTAGAGAACACTGTGGGAAAAGGAGAAATTGCTCGTTATGAGCAATTTCTCCTTTTCCCACAGTGTTTTCAAAAGACTTGTACTGCAGACATGGAAAACCAGGGCTTGTTTGGGAAGGGGTTAATTCATATGTACCATTTGAAAGTATGGAAATTATTGTAAAGATGACAATGTGTTATTGTATGGTGGATCACAGTGTTAGTCGCTGGCAGTAAATGAATTTCAAAACCAGGTAAAAAGTAAACAAAAGATAGAGCTACCCGGCAACTTTTGACCTAGTTTTAAAATTCATTTTTCTGCCACTGACTAACAGTTGGACCTACTGTGCAATAAGAGATTGTCATATTCACAGTAATTTCCGTATTTTTAAAAAGTATGATTTAAGTTAAAATGCATTTTATCACTCACATTGTTTACTTTTGGCAACTACTAGGTCTATAACTCTTTACCAAACGACAAAATTTTACGCTTGATGAAATTCAAAGCTGTTGCAGATGACAAATAAAATGTAGATCAATTGATGAAACCCGACTCTAAAAGGGTAGAAAATATTGTTTGAAAAGGAGAAAATGCTGTTTACCCGCAGCTTCTCCTTTTCCCACAATGTTTTCCAAAGGCTGCTTTCCCATGGTCGTTGAAACACGGGCTTGTTTGGTAAAGGGTTAACAGATCAGATCATGATCTTTTTTTTTTTCATCCTGTGTGTGGTGTGTATAATATGTGTCCAAAAGTGTTTTTTCTTTACGACAAAATCGATGATGGTAATCTAAAATGGAGAAAGAAATAATACATTGAGTTTATGAAGAAAGGAATTATCAGTTGAGCTATTGAAGAAAATAACTACTGTATACATAGATGTATACAAATGTCTAAAAATTTGCAAATTCTATATTACAGACACTATGCATATGGAAATGTTCAAGACACTCGCTATTTGTTGGTATACTAGTGGTAAAATATGCGAACAGAAAAGTTTGCGAATTTTACAAATCGGCAAAATCGCTAAAATTTCCACATTGCGAAAATTTCCACTTATACAATATCACATGAGATTATAATTATGGAAATGAAAAAAGTATTATCATGCAAGTATGAAGAAATGAAGAAAGAATTGTCAGATGAGATTATAAAGAAAGGAATCATCTCATGGTGTTATTAAGAAATGAAGAAGGGAAATATCACATGGGATTAATGAAGAAAGGAATTATCACATGAGGTTATAAAACAAATCAAAAAGGTAATTATCTCATTGTAATGCGAATAAATGTAGAGGAAATTATCACGAGATTATGAAGAAATGGGGTGGGAAAGAAAATTACCACATGAGGTTATGAAGAAATGTAAAGGGGAATTGCCACGTGAAATTATTAAGGAGGAATTGTCACATCAGATTATGAAGAAATGAAGAAAAGAATAATCACATGATCACAAATCACATTGAGAAAGTGTTCGAAGGGATGTAAACATCACTATTCAATGGCATGGAAATAAATGTGAGAAAAAGACTGGAAAGAATCAATTGTTTTTTTTTTCATGAAAGGGTTAAATTTATGTTAATGAAAATTAACAGGGATATTTTTCAAAGATTTCCAATGCATGTTTGTTTCTGGAGGTAACAGGTTGTTCAAGTAATTATATGCATCATAGAAATACATGTATGATTAAAGGAAAATAGCCTTGCAGGGACATGAACTTTGGTTAACCCTTTACAAAATGACAAAATTTCAGACCAGTCCAAATTGAAAGCATTTGCAGACGTCAAATTAAATGCAACTTAAGAATTGAAATTTGTTTTGGAAAGGGTAGAAAACATTGTGGGAAAAGGAGAAAATGCTGGTAACCAGCATTTTCTCCTTTTCCCACAATGTTTTCAAAAGGCTTCTTTCACAGGGTCGTTTAAAGTCGGGATTGTGTGGTAAAGAGTTAACCATTTACCAGATGACAAAATTTTGGACTAGTCCAAATTGAGAGTGTTTGAATATGACAAATTAAATGTGGCTCAAGTGATAAGATTTGTCTTTGCAAGGGTAGAAAACATTGCAGGAAAAGGAGAAAATGCTGTTTACCAGCATTTTCTCCTTTTCCCACAATCCTCAGGGTCATTTAAACATGGATTGCTTGGTAAAGGAGTAACCCTTTTTGCAGACGGCAAATTTTAGCCTCTTCCGGTTTAGACAGATCTGCAGGCGACAAATTCAGAGTTGGTCCAGTACAAATGGCCATATGTTCTCGGATAGGATAGCAAACATGGTGCCAGCATTTTCTCCTTTTCCCACTATGTTTTCAAAAACTTTCTCCCTCAGGGTTGTTAAATCTCAGGGTTGTATAACCTATAACTAAATGATGAGATGTTGTTAGTGCCTAGAGAAAAAAGGCTTTTGAAAACATTGTGGGAAAATGCTGGTACTAGTCACATACTAGTAACATTTTTTTTTTTTCTGCAATGTTTTCACTTTTTTTCAGGGACAAAGCTCATCATGTATTAGATCATTAGTTTATTTTGTTGTGAGAAAATGCTTTCAACTTGGACAAACGATAATTTTTTTGTCCTCTGGTAAAGAGTTAAGCATGTCAATAACCACATAACAAATCAACTGCTTTAACTCTTTACCAAACAACAAAATTTTAGACCAGTCCAAATTCGAAGCATTTGCAGACAACAAAATAAATGTAACTAAAAAATTAAAATTTGCTGTTGGAGGGCTAGAAAACATTGTGGGAGAAGGAGAAAATGCTGGTTACCAGCATTTTCTCCTTTTCCCACAATGTTTTCAAAAGCTTTCTTTCTCAGGGTCGTTAAAAGTCGGGATTGTGTGGTAAAGAGTTAACTCTTTGCCATACAATCCAGTGTGTGTGTTTTGTGACTTCAAAGTATGAAGCCTTTGAAAACATTGTGAGCAAGGGAGAAATGACTGGTAGCCAGCATTTTCTCCTCTACCCACAATGTTTTTTGACATTTCCAGTACAAATTCTGTCATTTGATTGATATTTGATAATATTTGATTTGTTGTCTGTATATCATTTCAACTATGACTAGTCCAAAACTTTTGTCGCCTCGTACAGACCAAACAATACAATTTTAGACCTGTCCAAATTGAAAGCATTTGCAGACAACAAAAATTGAAATTTGTTTTAGGAATGATAGAAAATGTTGTGGGGAAAAGGAGAAAATGGTTACCAGCATTTTCTCCTTCTCCCACAATGTTTTAAAAAGGCTTTTTCCACAGAGTCATTAAAACTCTGCATTGTAAAGGGTTAAATTGATCTATGCCATAAATATTATAGTAGGCATTTGCTAATAGACTGTTACCTTCATATGCTCTCCATTTATGGTTTAACATTACCAGACAACAAAATATTAGACTTGTCCAATTTGAAAGGATATGCAGATATAATATAAAACCAAACCAAAATGATGGAGATTTGTGTCTTGTGCTGGTTACCAGCATTTTCTACTTTTCCTACAATGTTTTTAAAAATTTTGTTCTTCAGGGTTGTTGAAACTTGGGATTGTATGGTAAAGGGTTAAAGTTTAAAAGATGGATACATTTGAATACATTGTGGCAAAGGGAGAAATTGATAGTTTGTATGGTGTTTAATTCTGTTTTCAACATTATTTCAGCTGTATCATGGCAGCCAGTACACCTTCATATTCTACTTCCCTAGAGAGTTTCGTTACAGGTACTTTGCATAATATTCTTCCCAAGCCACTGGCTGCTTTCCCAAATGTCAATTGCTAAAACCATGACCAGGGTCTGTATTCACCGACCATTCTTAAGAACGTTCTTAGACTTATTCTTCAAGATTTTCCAAGTTTGAAAGTAACACAACTTCTGATTGGCTAAACCAAATGGTTTAGCCAATCAGAAGGTGTGTTACTTTCAAATTTGGAAAATTTTGGAGAAGAAGACCAAGAATATTCTTAAGAATGGTTGATGAATACAAACCCAAGAGTCCTGTCAAAAGAAATTAGCCGATATGAGGATTGGAACCAGTGACCCCTGTTTTCAAGTCCTGTGCAAGTGCATTACCTGGGCTTGGCTGATTAGGTGGTAAATGGTTAAAAAAGGATAGAAAAGGAAATGCAGGTTACCACAATTTGTTCAAAAAGCATCTCTCAGCATGGCCAATAAACTATGAGATTGTATGGTAAAGAGTTAACCCTTTACCACACAATCCCAGGTTTTAACAACCCCGAGAAAGAAGGATTTTGAAAGTATTTTGAAAGTATTGTGGGAAAAGGAGAAAATGCTGGTTACCAGCATATTCTCCTTTTCCCACAATGTTTTCTATCTATTCAAGGACAAATAGGATCATTTGAAAAACATTTGAAATGTCTTCTGTAAATTTCTTCAATATGGACAAAATTTCTGTGTGTGGTAAAGTACAAAAGTGGATAATAATTATGTCTGCAACTCTGAGACCATGTAAACTGACAAGGCTTTGTCGTAAATTGTGGGCTTATCCTGCATTGATCTTTGCTCATTACCAGAGTGACATCATGTTAGACTTGTCCTTTAGACTTGTCCAAATTGAAAGCATTTGTAGATGACAAATTAATTCTGGCTTATTATGATGATATCTATCTCTAATCCTTTACCAAACAATCTAGAGTTACAATGACCCTGTAAAAGAGGGCTTTTGAAATCGTTTTGGAACTTGGAGAAAAGGCTGATAACCAGCATTTTCTCCTTTTCCCCTCAATCTTTTTTATCTTAATTATCATAGTTTTTATCCCATCTATGGGCCATGCCCTGTGGAAAGGGGGCTTAAAGCATTTCAGTGGTCAGTTGTGCTAAGCAAGTTACCACTTAACTATGGATCCATAAAATTCATTTTAGTCTAACAATCTACTAGATTTGGAGGTATAATTTTCCTTTGACATGGAGAAAATTTGACAAAAAGCAAAAAGACTTGACCCATGTCAGCCTGCACAGTCTGCACAGGCTGACCTGAGTCGATGCCTTTTGCAAATGCATTAAGCCCCCTTTGCACACAGCATGGCTCATATATCCAGGAAGTTATCATAGCATCAACGAATGTTTGATACCTTTGAAAGAGAAATACATATAGCTTGTTTCTAAAAAGTTTTCCTTTTGCTGCAGTCCTTTCTGATTCTAAATCAGCCTGCTACAGATCAGAGCATTGAGTTGCTAGTGATATGAGATGACAGGGATTTAGTATCAAAGCCTAATTTGACATATCAATGATATGTAGCTTTTGAGATAATACAGATAGATTAATTGTTCTAGTTACCAAGATTTCCGTATTAAACACCACCCCACTTCTACTTTACCCTTCCCCAGCTTTTCCAACATAGCTGTATAAGTATATGTGTTGGCTTCTGACCTTCTACTGGTACTAGTTTTGAATGAACCATGAGTAATTTATGATTGGTCATAAATGCGGACATGTTGATGTGGTTGGCCTGTTTAGGGGCCCATTTGTGACACCAATGCACAAGGGTTGCTACTGGTAAGTCTTTACCAAACAACAAAATTTTAGACTTAGCCAAATTTAAAGGATTGGCAGATGACAAATTAAATGTGACTCAAAAACTGGAATTTCTTTTTGGGAGTGAAGAAATCATTGAGGGAAAAGGAGAAAATGCTGTTTACCACGATGTTTTCAAAAGCCTTCCTGCTCACCATGTCTTTGAAACTGCGATTGTGTGGTGAAGGGTTAAAGATGCACCAATACTTGTTTTCAGCCAGTTTTTAACACATTTCATCTGTATTAGCTTGGCTTTTTTCGAAGAAAATGTTCAGGTATTGACATAGCCCTTTGCATGGTCTGTGTCATTGTGGGAAAACTTTGACATTTGATATCTCTGTTATTAGAGTATTCTGGTAGACATGTGAAAACCTGGGCTTGTTCAGCATAACGTAGACACAGCTTGTTTGGGAAATGGTTAACAACATTATTCAAAACAATGGGAAAAAAGATGCATGGTTACTTTTCATTATTTCTTGTAAGTTTTCCGTTTTTTTTTTAGGGGGGTGGGTTGTGCTAATGCCTGCCTGCTTACAGAAAAGAGAACTGCAGTACATTTTATGCAGTTTTAGACTGAAATACATGAACATAATGTGAACATAATTATTATAGCTATGAAGGAAACTTGTTACGATCAATTTCCTTTTTTGCCAGAATGTTTTCAGACTTTACTTATGATGAAAAAGTGGTATATTGGAGGTATTTGGTAGAAAGATTATGGGAGACTGAATTACAAATTAATTAGTTTTGTTATTGGCTACAAGATTCCTAGTTGGTTTCTGCAAACAGGGAGATGTAGCGATTCAGTAAATCTGTCTGAGACATTGGAAGTATTTATTGTGGACAACCTTGCTTTGTGAATGGAATGGCATTGAACAACCCAACAAACATGTCAAATATTTATTTGTCTCTTTCGAAAAAAGGTTACGACAGGCTTGAGGACATGGTTTACTTCCTAGTTACATAATAATCTCCCCCACACAAGTCATACCAAAGGTCATACAATAAATCTTTAGACTTGCCTGTGTTGAAAATATTAATTTGCAGACCACATACTCGTATTATAATGTGGTTCAAATGATGTGGTTTGTCTTCTGAAAGGTTTTTAAAAAACATTGTGGGAAATGGAGAAAATGCTGGTTACCAGCATTTTCTCCTTTTCCCACAATGTTTTCAGAAGAGATTTTGCTCAATGGGCACAGACATAAGGGATTGTTTTGGAAAAGGGAGGGTTATTGATCTATGTACCTGTATATAGATAATCTGAACAGAAATATAATGCTTACAAAGGACTGGAAACAGTGTAGCTACTTCAGAATGGGAGGAGATTAATTTGTACGGTGTAAGGGGGCGGGCAAGATAATTTTGCTTTTGCAGACAGAGTAGATTAAGATCAGACTGCACAAAACATGCAGTCGATCATTGAAATGTATATATAATTCTTACAAAGGATTGGAAACATTGACTATTATGGATGGAAGGGGATTATTTATACTTAGTGTGGTGTGTGTATGGAGGGATTGGGGTGAAATAAGGTGTTTTTGGGTACAGTGTAGATCAAGATCAGACTACACAAAACATGCATCTGATCATTGAACATTATATAAAATCCTTACAAAGGACTGGAAACACTGTACTCCTACTGTGCTGCTGATGGGCAAACATTGTGCTTTTGCAGACATTGTAGCTCAAGATCAGGCTGCACAAAACATGCAGTCTGATCATAGATCTATATACAATCCCTAATAAAGGATTGGAAACATTTTCTGTGTTATTGACTGGAAGGAGGTTATTTATTCATAGCATGGTATGGTTGGGTAGAACAGTGTGCTTTTGGGTACACTGTAGATCAAGATCAGACTGCACTAAACATGCTGTGTGGTCAATGAACTAGATATATAATTCTTATAAGGGAATCGAAATAGGGACTGTATTGTAGAATGAAAGGAAATAAATTCTTAGGTGCTGTTGATGGTCAAAAATGCTGCGCTCTTAAGAGCAGTGTAGTGTATCAAGATCAGACCACACAAAGATTGCAGTCTCATTGAAGTAGATATACAACCCTTATAAAAGACAGGAATCAGTGACTGTTTTACAGCATGGCTGTAGAATAATTGTTGGTGCTGTGGGTGGTGGTGGGCAAAAAAATACACATTACAGACAGTGTGATGAAGATCAGTCTGCACAAAACATGCAGCTTGATCATTGAACAAGATGTTTAATCCTTACAAAGAACATGACTAAATTTCAAATGAAAGATAATTCAGTCTTAGCATGCAAGGGGCAGGCAAAAAAGGTGCTTTTTTCAGACAATGTGGATCAAGATCAGACTGCACAGTACAGTCTGATTATTGTTCTAAACAGTAAAACTGTGCAAAATTTTATCAGATATTGTAATGTAAAAACACCTGAACTTTGTGACAACTGACTCTTTGCCATTTACAATGACCATTTATTTGGTGCTGAGCATATTCAGTAGTGCACAGGAGTGATGAACTAAGGATCGCGGGTTGGAATCCCTGGCTTGGTCAGTTTCTTTCCATGGATTAATGATTGTCTGATTGTGACAGGATTCATTCTTTTCTCACTGGTGATCATTGTTTTGACCTTGGTTATGTAGAAAAGCTGCTGCCAGTGGCTTGGGAAAAATATTCTGCGAAGTACAGGTGACAGAAACTCCAGGAAAGCATGGATAAGTGCACTAGCTGCGTGTTAAACTGAAAGAATCTTGAAAATGGTGTTAACCTATTACCAAACATTCCCGAGTTTTAACAACCCTTGATATTAGACTTTTGAAAACATGAAGGAACCTCATGATTTTGTAATGTTTAACCTGAAATCTGTAGATCTATTATATAATTGCAAATTTTTGTTCTAAACGGTGACATTGAACTTTAGACTGCACCTCTAAAAGTTGAGATAAAAATAGCATATCGGGGAACCTCCCATTGTTTGGTGACTCACCTAAAATTGCAGATGCATTTATGGTTAGTGGAGTTTTTAGCGTGATGTGAGATCTTAAAAGAGACTAAATGAAGTTTGAATGGTTAACTCTGTATCTGATGACAAAATTTTAGACTGGTCCAAATTGAATTGAAAGCATTTGCAGACGACAAACTAAATGTTACATGAATAAGGAAATTTGTCTTTGAAAGGGTAGAAAACATTGTGCAAATAGGAGAAAATGCTGGTTACCAGCATTTTCTCTTTTTCCCACAATGTTTTCAAAAGGTTCTTTTTCTTTGGACTGGTGAAATTTCGGATTGTGTGGTAAAGAGTTAAAGCTACACCTCATAAAAAATGAGATAAGCCTATAAAAAAGTTTAGATTAAAAAAAAAAGTATATGACTTCACTCTTAACTAGAAGACAAAAATGTTGATTTGTTCAACTTGAAAGCATTTTGCAGACAAAAAATATAGCTCAGGTAATGGAATTTGTCTTTCATTCAGTGGAAAACATTATGAGCAAGGAGAAAGTGCTGGTTACAAGCATTTTCTCATTTTTCCAGCATGTTTTGAAAAGGATTTTTCCTCAGGGAGTTGTGTGTTAACTCTTTTACTAAACGACAAAATTTTAGACTGGTCCAAATTGAAAGTATTTGCAGACAACAAAAGAAAGGTGACTCAAAAATAGACCTTTGATTTGGGAAGTGGAGAAAACATTGTGGGAAAAGGAGAAAATGCTGGTTACCAGCATTTTCTCCTTTTCCCACAATGTTTTCGAAAGAGCTTTCTTTTTCAGGGTCGTTAGAAGTCGGGATTGTGTGGTAAAGGGTTAAAGGGATAACTCTTTTTGCTTTGGATGAGTCACCTTTATACTGCAGTTTTATAGTATTTGTGAAATTTGATTATTCATGGAGATCGTGAAAAAGACTGCATTCACATGTATTGCGTAACAGTTTTAATAACCCTGAAAAAGAAGGCTGTTTAAAACATTTTGGAAAAAACAAGAAAAGGCTTGTAACTATCATAATCGTTTACCACACAATTCCGAGTTTTAAAGACCCTGAAGAAGAAGGCTATTAAAACATTATGCAAAAAGGAGAAAATGCTGGTAAGCAGGACTTTCTCCTTTCTCCACAATGTTTTCTGCCCTTCCCAAAACAAATTTGAATTTTTGAGTCACTTTTTTTTTGGTCGTTTGCAAGTGCTTTAACCCTTTACGAAATGAGAAAATGTTAGACTGGTTCCAATTGAAAGCCTTTGCAGATGACAAATTAAAGGGGGCCCAAATGATAAAATTTGTCCATTATAGGATAGAAAACATGGTGGGAAAAGGAGAAAATGCTGGTTACCAGCATTTTCTCCTTTTCCCACAATGTTTTCAAAAGCCTTCTTCCGCAGGGTCGTTAAAAGTCACAATTGTGTGGTAAAGGCTGTTGTCATGTAAAGAGCTAAGTGAAGAGTAATTTGAAACTAAAAAATTTATGAGGGGTATTGGCAAAGACTTGAATTTTTTATTACATAAGTATTGTTTCCTTAAACCTGGAAATCAGTTGGCTGGAATAAGATGCATAGGTTATTTGATAAAAAAGACAGAAAGGGCAATCTACAGGAACATTTCATCAAAATTCCACCATTAAGCGGTGCAATGTCTCAAATCAAAACCATGTGACTTCCCAGCTTATTTACAATATGTGTCGATAAGTGAAGATGAAAATAGCAGATGAGGGAATCACATAAATTTTATTTTTTTTTAATAATTTACCGGTAGCTTTAATTTGCAGGTCTGTAATACTTGTGAATATTTTTAGTATAAAAGTGGATACTGTAAATCTCGGACTGCACCCTGTGAACTTTATACTGCACCGCTTAAAGTTTAGATAAAAATAACATTTTGGGGGAATCCCACATACTTGGATTAGATTCACCTGGAAACTGTAGATCAATAATGTTTGTGAATTTTTAGTATAAATGGAGAGCTTCAAAGACCTTATGAATTTGGAACGCTTCAAACTGCGCCGGAGTAGTTATCCTGCAAGGTATACTTTTATATTGTTCTGATGATAATTCAGACCTGGGCTTGAATACTTTCAAAAAATTATACAAATACAAAAATTCCATTTTTTTTTTTTGTAAATTGGCAAAATTATTCATAATTTGTTCATAAAACTTCAGGAATACATGAATCTTGCAATGTATTCAAATACAAACATTCTTTAAAATCTTTTACAAATCCATGAATACATGTAGAGTAACTTACATGTACATTCGAACTGTATTTGAATAAAAATACAAAATGCTCTTACCCCAGGTCTGTCTGATATATGTCACATAATGTGATAACATTTTATCTTCTTAGACTAGGAGCTAAACTGATGTTGAACTTTCATTGTTTTGTGCACCTTTTAACTCTTTACCAAATGACAAAATTTTAGACTGGTCCAAATTGAAAGCAATTGCAGATTAGTCTGTTTCAAATTGGAAGCATTTTCACCTTTCAGATGACAAATTGAATGTAGCTCAAATGGTAATTCCTGTCTCTCTAAAGGTAGAAAACATTGTTGGTTTAAATGTTTTCAAAAGTCATCTTTTTCAGGGTCATTGAAACTCAGGACTGTGTGGTAAAGGGTTAGCCTTTTACCAGACAAGCCCCTCTCTTTACGGAACGATCCAGAGTTTAACAACCCTTTTGAAAACATTGAGGGAATAGGAGAAAATGCTGATGGGCAGCATTTTTGTCCCTTTCCAACAGTGTTTTCTACCCCGTCGAAGACAAATTCAGTATTTGAGTCAATTTGATTTGTTGCCTGCAAAAGCTTTCAATTTGGAAATGTGTAAAATTTTTTTATTTGGTAAGGAGTAAAACTGCTTAGAGGGTTACTTTTATATGTTACTCAATAGACACTTTTCTCCATTTTTCACCTCATCTGTTGTTCACAAGTATTTCATTATGTCTCCATTCTTCTAACTCTTTACCACAGGCCAAAATGTAGACTTGTCGGAATTGAAAGCATATGCAAACGGCAAGTTAAATGTGGCTCAAATGGTGGAGTTTTGTCTTTGATACAGTAGAAAAAATTATTGGAAAAAGAGAAAATACTGGTTGCTTGCATTTTTTTTCTTCTCATGAAAAATCTTCCTCAGTGTCGTTAAAATTCTAAAATTCGGGATTGTGTGATAAAGAGTTAGAGAGCCATTTTCCTCAAGGTTGTTATAACATGGACGGTTTTGTGTAGCGCTAACAGCTAAGTTGTTACTTTTGTCATATTCACCTGGAGAACATACTGGTAATCATTAACCCTTTACCACAGGACAAAAGTTTAGACCCGTCCAAATTGAAAGCATTTGCAGATGACAATTTCAGTTTGGCTCAAGTGATACAATTTTTCTTTGATAGAGTAGAAAACAATGTGGGAAATGGAGAAAATGCTGGTTACCAGCATTTTCTTCTTTTCCCACAATGTCTTCAACAGGCTTCTTCCCCAGGGTCGTTAAAAGTAGTCATTGTGTGGTAAAGGGTTAACTAAATGTTGTGAGACTGTCACCGGGTTAGCATTGCAAGGTAATGAATAATTGATTAATTGATTCTCCCATTTCTGTTTAGATATAACTTGTCATGTCTATGCCAGACACAACCTTTTGTTAGTCCAGCCGAGTATCTCGGTGGTTAGCATATCTGATTGTGACCTGGTGGTTGTTGGTTTGATACCCAGTTGAGGCAAACTTTCTTTCTGGCACGTCTGATACATATGAGAGAAGTAGGCGGTGGCATAGAAAGTTGTGCCAGTACTGGTAGGAGAAAGCTAGGAAACACATGCATTGGTACTCTGTCTGCCATGATATGACCTAGGTTGTTAAACTCCAAACCAAACCAAACCTTCATGGATTATAGTGGTGGGAGAAGCAAACTGCCTTTTCTGTAAGAGGTTCAGGGCTCAAATAGAGATTGATGGGCGGGGTCAACTTTTCGGAACCACCCACATCGTGTTGCTAGTGCTGGTTACAATTCCAGGAAGTAATTAATTATGAACCCTTTACCTGATGAAAAAAAATACACTTGTCCAAATTAGATGTGGCTCAGATTATTAGATTTGTCTTTGAAAAATAAGAAAACATTGTGGGTAAAGGAGACCAGCATTTTCTCCTTTCCCCACAATGTTTTCTAAGCCTTCATTCTCAGGCTCATTGGTAAAGAGTTAATTTATAATTTATAAGCTGTAGACAATGTTTCACGATTGATTTCAAAAGTGAACAAGAGTACAGGGTGCAGGTACCAACTCCTGGCTGCAGTTGCATTTGAAGTAAAAATTAAAAATTAAAAAGGAGGATAACTTTATCAAATATGCTTCAGAGGTAACCTACCATTCTGGTATGGATAGTACCTTTGATAGTTAACAACTAACTCAGTCTGAAAGAATGAACAGCCCTCTGGCAAAAGAGGGGTAGGTGCATCTCAGTGTTACATCATACCAAGAGTGTCATCATATAATTAAGGATCCATAAAATCCATTTTGCGTAGCTGAAGGAATCGTGAGGCAGAATATGGTCCTTTGACTTGCAGAAAATTGACCAAGAGCAAAAAGTTTTGACCATTGGCTCTATGCAGGCTTACCTGGGTTGATACTTTTTGCAGATGCATTAAACTCTTTTTACAGAGTATGGCTCAGATACCTTCAGTAATTATATAATTACATAGATTTCAGAAAATGTCAGTTTTCTTGGTAGTATACACAGGTACTATCAACAACTTAAACAATACATCTGACTTTTTGTTGAAAACAGCTGATCTATTAAGTAGGTTTAATCAATTTAGTTTTAACCCTTAAAGCGCCTTTCACGACTATACCGGTAGTTGCTTTTGCGGACAGTGAAGATCAAGATCAGGCTGCACAAAATGTGCAGCCTGATCTTTG
This sequence comes from Tridacna gigas, assembly GCA_945859785.2. Lineage (NCBI taxonomy): Eukaryota > Metazoa > Mollusca > Bivalvia > Cardiida > Cardiidae > Tridacna > Tridacna gigas. Next base: position 44,263,983 of record OX244028.2, on the reverse strand, counting down.
ATCTACACTATCCGCTTTGCTTAATAACTGTAGACAAAAGCAACCATGAAATTGCAATTATTTGGGTCGTGTTTCTAGGATGAAAATGTCTGATAGGTGTATTTGGCGCTCTAAGGGTTAATAACATGGTACAAGCAATTCTAAGTCTCAAAAGGTTTTCTATATCATTTATATTAGATACAGTAAAATCTGTGTTGGTGGCCACCTTTATTAACCCAGAGTTTTAACGACCTTGATGCAGAAGGCTTTGTAAAACATTCTGGGAAAAGAAGAAAATGCTGGTTACCAGCATTTTCTCCTTTTCCCATAATGTTTTCTACCCTTTAAAAGGCAAGTTTCATTTTTTGAGCCACAATTAATTTGTTGTCTGTACATGCTTTCAATTTGGATGAATCTAAAATTTTGTGGTTTGGTAATGATCAGTTTATAATGCAAGCAACTTGACAATGTATCTATTTAACATACTTTGGGTTCTGACGGCAGGTAGTTATACTTTGGGTTCTGACGGCAGGTAGTTATACTTTGGGTTCTGACGGCAGGTAGTTGATATGTACCTGTTCTTAGCCAGCACCTGTCTAAAGCAAGCACATTCATTGCGTCCTTAGGTGCTTGCTAAATAAAGGTTGGACTGCACTTTGACTTTCATTGTGCAAAATATTTGTGGGCTGCCACACACGTTCAGATTTTTTATGGTTTGTGCAAAAAAATATCTACTGGAAACAGCTGTCAATATATTGACATCAATACTTTTAGGTCATCAATATCCCGCATACACAATCAAAAAAGTGTCAAATAATTTGACGTCAGTATTATTGATGGAAAAATTTGAGCGTGTATGGGCGGTTGTAGGTGATTGCTAAATACAGGTTGAACTGTACTTTGACTTTCTTTGAACATTTCCTCTTAGTTTCAGTTGTAACTGTTTTAAGTAGGCTGTATAGTTAATGGTTATAGAGACAGAGTAGGATAGAGTTACAAAGTCTAGATTAGATTTTTGCAACTTCTGTAGATATTCTAACTCTTGGCTCCAAAGAACATGCTGTGCAGTTTCTGTTAGCTAGGACAAAATCTCATATTGTGTTGGTTTTAACTTTTAGCTTTGCCATTGAATCTGATTCATTTTTTACCCCAAAAACTGTAACCATTTTGTAATGGAAAAATCAGCAAATTCATGGTCCAACAAGGTTGCTGAATTTGAGAAATCAAAATTTCATACTGACAATATTACATGAAACCACAGTCACTGAATTAATTTTGAAAATGTTAGCAACACACCAACATTAAAGCACAAGTTTAAGCCCCACCATAATACTGTGTTTTGATAATGTGTTGGACAGCAGGTTAGAAAACACGTTTTCAGCCAACTGATCTTGATCAACACTGCTTAACTCTTACACAATCCCAAGTTTTAACGACCCCATTAACAAAGGCTTTTGAAAACATGGTGGGAAAAGGAGAAAATGCTGGTAACCTTGTGTGCACTCTCGAGGCCACAATTTCGGCCCGTTACTTATGAAACTTGGTCAGAATGTTTGTCTTGATGATATCTTGAACATGATTAAAATTGGGTCACATCGGGTCAAAAAGTAGGTCACTGGGCCAAATCATAGAAAAACCTTAAGTGCACATTTTCAGCCTGATACTCATGAAGCTTGGTCAGAATGTTTGTCTTGATGATATCTTGGAGAGGTTTGAAATGGGATTGCATTGGGTCTAAAAGTAGGTCACTGGGCGAAATCTTAGATGGACCTTGTGTGCACTGTAAAGGCCACATTTTCAGCCTGATACCCATGAAACGTTTGTCTTGATGATATCTTAACCCTTTCCCAAACAAGCCCTGGTTTTCACGTGTCTGCAGTACAAGTATTTTGAAAACACTGTGGGAAAAGGAGAAATTGCTCATAACGAGCAATTTCTCCTTTTTCCTCAGTGTTTTCTACCCTTTTTGAGACCCTTCTGCCATTTTCATCAAATCTAAAATTGTCGTCTGCAAACTCTTTCAATTTGGACCAGTCCAAAATCTGTTGTTTGGGAAAGGGTTAAACAAGTTTGAAATTTGGCCATGTCATGTCCAAAAGTAGGTCACTTACACTCATGTGTTTTACATCATTAAAACCAGGACCTCTTCTGCTTCATCAACTGTAGATGACTTTAATCAGGTGAGCATTTTAGGGCCAATGGCCCTCTTGTCTCTTTTTCATACAATATTTTCCAGGCCTTCAGAGACAAACTCCACCATTTGTCGTCTGCAAAAACTTTTAATTTTGAAGTGTCCAAAATGTTGTCGTTTGGTAAAGGGTTTACTCTTTACCAAACGACAAAATCTTAGACTAGTCAAAATTGAAAGCTTCTTAGTGACACAAATAGACTGAAGTTATTTGACAGGGTAGAAAATATTGTAGGAAAAGAAGAAAATGCTGATTCTCAGCATTTTCACCTTTTCCCACTATGTTTTCAAAGGCCTTCTTCCTCTGGGTTGTTAAAAGTCAGGATTGTGTGGTAAAGAGTTAAGGTCAATTGATTTTCCACACACATTTAACCTTCTCACCAGCTGAACAAAATCTCTTGACTTATCCTTATCAGAAAAAAATATACATGTCAAGTTGGGCATTTTTAGGTGATATGGTGCATTTTTAAGAGTTACTGGCAAAATGAATTACCTCCCTTTATAATAGATATCTATTTTGGCATGATTTCGCATCCCAATCATCTCCATTTTTCTTCTGCATGTGTGATTTCCACAATTGTAAAAGGAAACCGACACATTACAGACAGAAATATACTATCTCATGTCATAGTAACCAATGAAAGATAATAGTTACATAAAAGAAACATGGGCAAACTAGTGAGCTGAGAAACCTTTGGCATATGTCCTTGAATAAGAAGAAAGCATTGAAGCATTATTTTCATAATCCTGCAATGTTTTGAAAAGCCTTTCAATTTGGAAGTCTGAAATTTTTTTGTTTTGTGAAGGGTATAACTGCTAGAAAATTTGCTCTTTGAGGAAATGAGGTAAAACCTGAATATCTGTCTTCCATATTAGTACCCCCAGATGGGTGGGGGGATAGAAATAGTTCAGCTGTCGCACTACAGCAGGGGTAAGACACCCCCCCCCCACCCCCCCCCCACACTGTGCCTGCCCGTTTGCCGTGGGCTGCAACTCGTGTCGTTCGATGACGGGATCCTGGTGGTTGAGTGGATTCAGAGCTCGGCCCTTTGATAGCTCTGTTTTCGCAACACACCACTTTGGCCTTGAATTGAACTTAACAAGAGGTCAGGAAGGCCTGTCCTGATCAATGGGCTGGTCATGCCTTGCCCTAGGGCATCTAATATGTTCTTTCTCTTGCACCCTTCTCTCAATTAAAATTGCTGTCTTCTCCATATCTAATCCACACACTTTTCAGATTTCATATTTCTTGTTCTGCCCTAGAAGGCGTTGGCTCATGGGTCAATCGGGTGAAAGTTCTTTGGTATTTGGCTGACATTTGTAACCTCTCAATGATCATCTAAGCTTGGTAGGACTTAGTCTAGCCCTTTCATACCGAGTATACCACATATCCCTGTCATGATCTGCGAATGGGCTTTCCCCAGACCATGTCCCCTTGTTGGGCTCCGTGGCGGGTGGGGAGCATCGGTGGTGAAACTTTACACACAAACATGGCATCCCAAAAAAAGGCCAAGCTCAGTGAAAGCAAACACCCTCTTTCAGATAGTGAATCTGAAACAGAACCTTCACTTTCTACTTCCTCTTTTCACTCTCCATGTTTTATAATTATCCAGTCCCAAGATCCTTCAAAACCTATAACAAAACTCTCTCCTTTCGTAATAGAAAAACAAATAACTAGCATCCTTGGAACTCCAAAATCTGTCAAAAAACTTAAAGACCAGACCCTTCTAGTAGAATGCCTCACTAATCAACAAGCACTGAATCTTTTAAAACACACAAAAGTCTTTGACACTGACATTAAAATTTTCCCACATCCTTCACTGAATTCTTGTAAAGGAGTAATTAGATGCAAGGAGCTTTCCTACTGCAACTCCTTGCAAGAAATTAAAGACAACCTGAAACAACAAGGTTTATCCGACGTTCAGAGGATTTCTGTACGCAGAGATGGAGAACAGAGACTCACAAACACATACATTTTAACATTTTCTTCACCTGTTCTTCCAACATCTATCAAGATAGGCTTCCAAATTGTAAAAGTAGATGTGTATGTACCAAATCCCTTGCGGTGTTTTAAATGCCAGCAGTACGGCCATCACATCAGTAAATGTCAGAACCAAGAAACATGCTCTAAATGTGCTCATCAAGGACCTGACTATGACAGTACTACATGTTCAAATCCTCCTCTTTGCATTAATTGTAAGTCTCCACACTCTACTTTTTCAAGAGAGTGTCCTGTATGGAGAGAAGAAAAAGAAATCCTGTCCATTAAATACAACAATAATGTTAGCTTTCCAGAAGCAAGGAAAATTTTGAACAACGCAAGAAAACCTCTTCTAGTCCTAGCTATGCAGGCGTTGTTGGCTCGTCAACTGAAAAGGACGACTGCAGCACTTGTAAGATTCTTGTGAAAGTTCTCCTTCAAAAATTTCCTGATGTAGCTACTGAACTGAAGGAACTTCTCCCTCCATCCACCATGTCCAAACTAATTCCTGACTCTCCATCTGCATCTAAAACAAACAAAACCTCTTTTGCAACCCCAAAACCCACAAACTCTCAAAGTATTTCTTCACAAAAAACTTCAAAGCCATCTACCTCTTTGCAAAATATCTCCTCGAAAAAAGCTTCAATGCCATCTCCCCCTTCACAACAGCCTCCAAAGAAACCCCAACCCCCATCTTCACAGTCTACAGTTAAATCTAACGTTTCATCTAAAGATAACAAATCTAATCATGCACCCCGATCTCCTAAAAGGTCTTCTTCCAAACCTAAACCACAATCTAGAGATGCCTATGAATCTTGTGAAATCACAGTCAGAGTAAATGATCCTGTCCCTATCTCCAACAGATTTTCGGAGCTAGAGGACATGGATGCAGATGCCGAAAATCTGGAAGGTGAGGCTTCAGATTCAGAAGCCTCTATCTGGTCCGTTTCTAAAGATCCTTGGAACAAGAACACTGACACTTGGCACTCGTCCAAATCCGAGACAGCTGTAATGAACTCTTAATCAACCTATTTTAAAATGCATTGGTTTACAGCCTCTTTTTTTACTTTAGCTTTTATACTTTCTTCATGCACAATGGATACCATAATCCAGTGGAATTGTCGAGGTCTGAAGTCAGACTTCGACAAACTTTCCCTTTTAATCATTGATCACAAACCAGTTGCTGTTTGTCTTCAAGAAACCTTCCTTAAACGGGAGGATGATATCTCTATCAAATACCATTCCATTTACAATAAAGTCTTTACCGAAGGCAAGAAAGCCAGAGGTGGTGTTCCTGTTATTGTTTATAACAACATACCTCATAAAGTTATCTCTCTTAACACAAACTTGCAAGCTGTTGCCATCAGGTTATCTTTACACAGTGCCATTACACTATGTTCTTTATATCTCCCCCCGAGCACACCTATCAATGAGACCAATCTGAATGATCTCATTTCCCAATTGCCATCCCCCTATATTCTTGCTGGGGACTTTAATGGTCACAGTTGTTATGTGGGGTTGCAATGACACTAACCAGAGAGGTCTACGGTTGGAGAGCTTCATTTCGAACAACTCTTTCTCTTTCATGAATGATAACGAGTCCAAAACCTACCTACATCCAGCAACTGGATCTTACTCATCTATTGATTTAACCTTATGCAGCCCAGTCTTACTTCCCAATTTCATTTGGAAAGTGAAAGAGGATTTGTGTGGAAGTGATCACTTCCCTATTATCTTTTCATCTACACAACCATCCAGCAGTGTAAAACCGCAGAAATGGCAGCTCTCCAAAGCCAATTGGAATAGATTTGAAACCCGCTGTGAACAGACCATTACACATGACAAATTTGGAGATTGCGATGATCCTGCAAAACTTTTCACTTCCCTATTAATTGATGTAGCTAAACAGTCCGTCCCTCAGACCTTGACATATCCAAAACGTCCTGATAAGCCTTGGTACAATGATGATTGTAAACAGGCTGTCAGAGACAGAAAACAAGCCCTTAGAAAGTTTAACCTGAGGCCTTCCAAAGAAAATCATATCTTATTCCGTATTTCTAAAAACTTAATTTCAGTTCTTCTAATTCAGAGCATTATAATAAACTCTTCACCTTTAAAGAATTAAAATCTGCTCTGAGTAAAGCTCAGGGTTCTTCTCCCCGCCAAGATAAAGTTCATTACCAGTTTTTAAAACACTTACCTTTTACTTCTCTCTCTGTTTTACTTGATATTTTCAATGATATCTGGCAGTCAGGTGATTTTCCTTCGTCCTGGCGAGAGGCACTAGTCATTCCTATCCCAAAACCTAGCAAGGATGCTAGTGACCCAGCCAACTATGGTCCAATAGCTCTTACTAGTTGTCTCTGCAAGACCCTAGAACGTATGGTCAACAACAGGCTTGTCTGGTTTTTAGAGAGAAAAACTTTATCGTTGATGTACAGAGTGGATTTCATCGCCAGCGTGGCACCATCGATCATCTTGTCCGCTTTGAAACCTTTGTCAGAGAAACCTTTATTAATAGACAGTACGTAGTATCTGTCTTTTTCGACCTTTAAAGCGCTTACGATACGACTTGGAAATTCTTAAAGACTTACATGACTTTGGTCTTTGAGGCCGTCTTCCTCTTTTTATTTCAGCCTTCTTGGATGAACGGCTTTTCCGCGTCCGAGTTGGTAATACTCTCTCGGGAGCCTGTGAACAGGAGATGGGTGTACCTCAAGGATGTATTCTCTCTGTTACACTTTTCAGTGTAAAAATAAACAATATAGTTAAAGCTATCTGTCCTGGTGTAGACTGTCCTCTTTATGTTGATGACTTTGTTATATGCTTCAGATCTCGAAATATGAATATCATTGAGAGACAACTTCAACAGTGTCTCAACAAACTCCAAACGTGGTCTGATGAAAATGGCTTCAAATTTTCAAAGTCCAAAACAAAATGCATGCACCTTTGTAATCTACGTGGTGTTCATCCAGACCCTGAACTGTATTTGGACAAGACTAAAATTGAAGTCGTTTCTGAGTTTAAATTTCTTGGAGTCATCTTTGACAGAAAGCTTTCCTTCCTTCCTCACATCACTGCACTTAAAAAGAAGTGCAAGAAGGCTCTTAATCTTCTTAAGGTTGTGGCCCATTCTGAATGGGGAGCAGACCGTAAAGTCCTCTTGCGGCTTTATCGGTCTTTAGTTCGCTCCAAATTAGACTATGGATCTATTGTATACGGATCAGCCCGTAAATCTTACCTTAAAATTCTTGATCCTATACACCACGAAGGTCTGCGTCTTGTACTTGGAGCTTTCAGAACTTCTCCCGTCAATAGTCTCTATGTTGAGGCTAATGAACCTTCTCTTTCTTACAGGAGGGAAAAACTCTCGCTTCAATATCTTTTAAAACTGAAGTCAAATCGTTTTAATCCAACTCATAAAGTTGTTTTTAAACCTCAATGTAAACGTCTTTTTGAAAGGAAACCAAATGTTATTCCTCCATTTGGTATCTGCATGGAGCCCATTGTAGATAACCTTGGCATAGACACTGAGTCTTTTGCCGACTATAAAATCTCTGAAATCCCTCCATGGACACTAAACAGTGCAGAATTCAGATTTGACCTTGCATCTGACAAAAAGTCTGTCACGGATAGAACTGTGTTTCATGCTAGATGCAATGAGATAAAGGAGCATTATTTTTCCCTCAAACCAATCTATGCAGATGGATCTAAAGAGGGAAATTCTGTAGCAGCTGCCGCTGTTTATGGAGAAAGGAGCTTAAAGTGCCGCCTTCCAAACAACTCCTCCATCTTCTCTGCTGAAATTAAAGCAATTGATCTTGCCCTTAATCTAGCTGAACATTCTAATTCCAACTGTTTCATTATCTTTTCGGATTCTTTGTCAACATTACAGGCCCTTTCAAATCAACGATTTGAGAATCCCTTAATCTGTAGTTTACTTGAAAGGATCTCACAAATTTGTTCTATGAATAGATTGGTGTTCTGCTGGCTTCCAAGTCATGTAGGCATCAAAGGCAATGAAAATGCCGATAGGTCTGCTAAATCTGCACTTAAGCTTCCCATTTCAGATTTTAAAGTTCCACACACTGATTTTAAATCCTCTGTTTTAACACATATCCAATCTTCTTGGCAATCCCAGTGGGATGCTGATGTTTTCAATAAACTGCATTCAGTTAAACCTTCCCTTGGTGAATGGTACCCAGTTTACAGGTCTGTTCGTCGAGAAGAAGTGATAATTGCACGACTTCGAATTGGCCATTTGTGCATCACACATTCCTGGCTCTTGACCAGAGACTGATGATGCCCCTGAATGTATTCCATGCAGTGCATCCTTTTCTGTAAAACATATCCTACTAGATTGCATTGACTTTCAGCCAGTTCGTTCAAAATATTTCAGTGTCGATAGTTTAAAAAAGCTTTTTGATTCTGTCAGCATTGAATCTATTATCGCTTTCATAAAGGAGATTGGCATTTACAATAAACTGGGATATTTACTTTTTGAGTTTCTTACCCATCTTTTTACATTCTTTACACACCTTTATATTAGATATCTTGTCAGCTGATTCACAGTCTTACTTTTTTAATCTAAAACTTTGGAGTAGGCAGGGAATGCCCAGCCACTCAATATCATATTTTATGCACATTAAAAAATGACACTCTTCTTAATTTAACACTTCTTACTATCAGTCAAACTTTTTGTTCAAATCTTTTTATCACATTCTTAACTTTATCATTTAAAACTTTTGAGTAGGTAGGGATTGCCCTTTCACTCAATAATGTCCATTATGCATATGAAGATCACACATAATACTTCTTAATTCAACTCTTTTATCATTATTAATATATTCAAACTTTTTTCAGTTTAAACAATTGTGCTTTTATTATCTTTCAACACAGATATGCGCGCTAAATGACCAAAGCTGTCGATGTGCCATAAAACAACATAGTTACATTCATTCATTCCATATTAGTTGTCCTCCCTCTAATGAACACCCCTCTGGCTTTTTTCTAATGTAAAGTGGACTTACCCATGGCGAATTCATCAATTAAGTTGGAATTAATCAGCTGAAATAAATTAACAAAATTGATTAATCTTAATTACTTTTCAAATTGATTTCACTAAGGTCTGACAGGAATTACACACACTTTCGATACTTTATAGTACACTTCCGGTGACATTAAACTCATAAACTAAATTGGAAGATTGTTAAAGAAGAAAGAACAGCAAATAACTGTCCTTGATTAACCCTTTCCTTCACAACAAATTTAAGACTCTCTGAAATTCAAAAACATCCACAGATGACAAATTCAGACTTGGCACAGATGAGCTTAACCCTTCACCAAGCAACAAAATTTTAGACTGGTCCAAATTGAAAGCATTTGCAGACAAGAAAGTAAATGAGACTCAAAAATTAAAATCTGTTTTTGGAAGGACAGAAAACATTGTGGGAAGAGGAGAAAATGCTGGTTACCAACATTTTCTCCTTTCCCACAATGTTTTCAAAAGGGATTTTCTTTAGGGTTGTTAAAAGTCATATTTGTGTGGTAAAGGGTTAAGCTCTCAGAAAGCATAGTAAACATTGTGGGAAAAGGATAAAATGCTTGCTATCCTACATTTTCTCCTTTTTCTACAGTGGTTTCAAAAGCTGTCTCCCACAGGGCCTTTAAAACTCGGAATTGTTTGGTAAAGGGTTAATATTTTGTCCAAAACAGACTTTAGTTAAAATCAATTGCATTACAGTAAATATAAGTAGTTTCTTACTAGATGATCACTTTGCCATCAGCACTGACCAAAAAACTAATTTTAAAATTGTATTGTTGTCTTTGGTAAATGGTATGTTGTTTAACCTCTTTTAATCATTTCCCTCTTTGGAAAAAATATAACCTTCTCAAACCCCCACCCCTGGGAGGGGGGTGTTGCTGTTAAATAGAGAAAATACTGTATCTTCTTTTTCTTTCAAATGAAATGCATAAAACATCTTGGGATGATAAATTTTGCTTGTAGATTATTTTCCTTTATTAATTGCTATTGATCATGGAAACCCGAGTTGTTGATGTGCTATAAAACACCAATTATTATTGATCATCATTTTTTAGTTGCAGTGGTGCAAATCTCTTTGTCAGACAACAGAATTTTCAATTTGTCCATATGGAAAGGTTTTGCAAACAAAAAAGTAAATGTGGCTCATGTGATTGTTTTGACTTTGAAAGGATGGAAAACATTGTGTGAAAAGGAGAAAATGCTAGTTACCAGTATTTTCTGCTTTTCCCACAATTTTTTTTTTTTTAAAGGCTTCTTTTACAGGGTAGTTAAAACTCAGGATTTTGTGGTAAAGGTTTAAGCTGTAATTCAGTTATATCATGGAAACAGCTCAATAGGACATTAGTACAAGGCTTTGTCTCTGCCTTGCTCAAAGCCATTCTGACCAGTGCTATTAGTGGGGATTAATGTGGGATTTCTGGTTGACAAACCCATGACTGGGCCATGGAAGTTCCTCACTGTTAATTCTTTAACTCTTTACTAGACAACAAAATTTAGACTTGTCCAAATTGAAAGCTTATGTTAACAATATATCATAAGCAGCTCAAATGATGAGGGCTGTCTTTAAAAAAGTAGAAAACAATGTTGGAAAAAGAGAAAATGCTGGTTACCAGCATTCTTCTCCTTATCCCACAATGTTTTGAAAAGCCTTTGTCTTCAAGGTCGATAAAATCATTATTTTTCATAGACATGACCTAACCAGTACAACAACAATGTTCTGTTCATAGATCAATATAGGGATGCATGAAACTTGCCCTTTGATCTCAAATTTATTTTCTCCTCTAAATTTTGGAATCAAAGAACTGAAAGTATTCAAAAATTGAGTATGCGGGACAAAGATATGGAAAAATGAAAAGTGAACTTATCTATGAAATAACATGTTTATGAGCTTTCATGTTGTATGGAGCGGAGGGAAGGAAAGTTTAAGATGGTCGGCACAGCAGACTTACACTATTTTATTGCTAATGAATAGTTAATTGATCCGGTGGACTGAGAGGCCAGCTCGTCAATCTGATGTTTTCAGTTGGTGTCATATTAAGAGTATGCAACATGTAAAATGAATCTTATATACAATATCAAACATCCAGAAATGTCCATGTTATGTCTGTTCTGAATTCTTCAGTATCTGTTCTGCGTTATTTTATTTTTATATTAAAATGACAATGTTTTTGTTGAAGACTTGAATTAGACAACCATGTAGGGAAAATTCAGTTATTTTCAGTAACACCTGTTGCCAAATGTTGATAAACAACATATTCATTTATGAACAATTACCAGTGGACAAATTTTACTGTTGTTCCTAATTGATAGCAGTAGGAGACGAATGTCTCAAATATTAGAAATTTTCATTAAAAAAGTTAACAGCAGGTAGCTTAGTAGGTAATGCACAGAGCCTGGAATCAGGGGATGGTGGCTCGAATCACCAGCTCAGCCAATTTCTTTCTGAGGATTGATGATGGTCATTGCCACAGAATTTATTTCTCTCTCATCACTGATCACTTTTTCAAAATTGTTCGTGAGATAGTAGCTAGTGGCTTAGAAAGAATATTGTGCAAAATACTGGTAAAAGAAACTCCAGGAAAGAATTGGTGCATTTGCTGAAGTGATGTTGAAAACGGCATTCAACAATACACAAATAAACAGGTTGACTACAATTTGGAAAAAAAGGAGGAAACCCTGAATACCAGCAGTTTCTCCTTTCCCACATGCTCAAAAGCTTTTTATCCTTGAAGGCCTGTTAGACATGATTGTTTTGTAAAAGGTAAATGCTGTTCAAATTTTATCTCTGCAATGTAGAGTTTGAACATACTGGAATCATCTTATCTGTCAAGTTCTTTTGGTACACAAAATTTTCATCTCCTTTTCTTTTCCTTTAATTTCAACCAGTTTGGTTGAAAATGTAATGGATGCCTTGTTTCCATGAAAACTTGCCAACCTGCAATTTTAATTATGATTCAGATTGGTTTACTCTTACAGGAGTTATGGCCCTTTGAATATTTTTCCTGATTCAGTGACCAGGCAACCAGATGGGAGCACTCATTGGCATACAATAGTTCTAATTTATGTTTTATTGTCCATACAACTCAAAAATGTTTTCAAAGCTGTTAGCAGCAAATTTGTTTTTGGAGTTTGACCCATTATCAAACAATCCCAAGTTTGAATGACCCTGCAGAAGCTTTTGTAAATATTATGGAAAATGGAGAAAATGCTGGTGACCTGCATTTTCTCCATTTCCCCACAATGTTTTCTACCCATTCATTTAAGACAAATTCCATCATTTGAGCCAAATTTATTCTGTGGTGTTCAAATGCTTTTAATTTTGACCAGTCTAAAATTTTGTTGTCTGATAAAGAGATAAAAAGTGAACCCACCGATCATACAGTATATCTCTTAACAGGAAAAAGTCTGAGGGCAAGTTGCCCGTGCCAAAACCAGGAGGAAAAAAGCCCGTAGCAAAGAGCCCAAGTCTCCCAAAACGTCAGCTTTCTCCAGAGAACAGTAAACCTCGAAGCAATACATTACAGCTTCCAGATGATTCTAGCACCCAGCACATATCACGTAGTCTAGAAGAACTTGACAAGGACAAAGATGTGCGTAAAATTGTTTTAGTAGTTCACCTAACCCTATCTCAAATAATTTGTGTAACGCTTACAATTTCAGTCTGGTGTCATACAGATAATTACTGATTGGTCTTTTGTCAAAATTGTTCTTGAAAATGATGTCCACATTTCATAAATAAATCACATGAATGATAAAGTAGATTTGAAAGTTCAAAGCTTCCAAAGGTCTCCTTTTCAAAAGCTATTTACCTGTTAGGACTTCATTCAGAGCCTCTTTGGGTTTTGGCAAAAGTGTTCAAATTGTTAGATCATGTTACAAATAACGCAACTGCTAGAAAACCTATGGAACCAGCTGGCATTGAAAGTTGACATGCATACTGAGTATCAAGAAGTCTACAAAGACTGTTCTTATGATTATAGCATGTGTACCTTTGACACCTTTTTTTTTTGACAGGCAAATCATTTGGCTGATGTGATGTACCCATTTGAAAAAATCCCTGACTCCAAAAATTTTCTTGTTAACAAGGATAAGGCCTTGAGCTTTTTTTGTTTAGTATGTAGCATCATTTTAGGGGTTCTTCATTAATTAAATTGGTCTAATTAATTCTTTACCAAACCACAAAATTTTAGACCAATCAAATTTCAAAGCATGTGCAGATGACAAAGTAAACATTACTCAAAAATTGAAATTTGTTTTGGCAAGGTAGAAAACATTATGGGAAAAGGAGAAAATGCTGGTTACCAGCATTTTCTCCTTTTCCCACAATGTTTTCAAAAGGTTTTTTCTTAGGGGTCGTTAAAATTCGTGATTGTGTGGTAAAGGGTAAACAAATGAATCACATGTATAACAGGATGACTCTGCAACGAAGGAAAATGGGAGTGGCAGCAGTGACATACTTGACGATGTGGACGGAGGCACCACAGATGGAGCAAGTTCTGACTCAGCAAAAACAAGAGCCGCCATCGAAATCCTGGAAGAAAAGATCAAAAGGACTATGGATCAGATTAAGGAAGAGCAGGCAACCAAAGAAGGTAATGGAGATATGAGAATTTAGGCAACGTTAATTTTTCCATTGTCCAGTGTCATCACCCCATATAAATTACTTTTTTCAAAGCCTACTTCCTCAGGCTAAGCCCCAGTGGTGCAGTCCATAGCATACAGGGTTTGAGAACCGAGGTTGCTCGTTCAAATCCCCATTTTGGATCATTCCCTTCCGAGCATTGGTGATAGTCATTGCAACAGGATTCATTCCTCTCTTACGGCTGATCATTGTTTTTGTTTTGACAAATATTATATGGGAAAGTAGCCAGTGGCTTGGGAAGACTTTGTGCAAAAGTTCTGGTAACAGAAACTAGAGAAATGCATGGATAGGTGTACTGACCGCCAAAATATAACTGAAATAGTGTTGAAAAAGGCGCTAATTACCAGACAATCATACAATCATTCTTCCTCAAGGTTTTAAAAACATGCGATTGTTTGGGAAAGTGTCCATAAGTACATCTCAAGCAAATTTGTTTCAGGGTAAAAGAAAGGTAACCCTTTACCACACAATCCATTGTTTTGAAGACCTTCATGGTAAAGGCTTTAGAATAAATCGTTTATAAAAAGAGCAGATGCTGGTTGCCAGCATTTTCTCATTTCCCACAATGTTTTCTACCCTTATAAAGGCAAATTTCTAATTTTGAGACAAATTTTATTGTCATCTGGAAACGCTTTCAATTTTGGACCTGTCTAAAATTTTGTCGTTTGGTAAAGAGTTAACTCTTTACCAAATGACAAAATCCTAGACGTGTCCAGATTGAAAGCATTTGCAGATGACGAATTAAGTGTAGCTCAAACGATGGAATTTGTCTTTGATAGGAAGGAAAACATTATGAAAAAGGAGAAATGCTGGTTACTAGCATTTTCTCCTTTTCTCAAAATGTTTTCAAAAGGCCTCTTCCTCAGGGTCGTTAAAACTCACGATTGTCTTATAAAGAGTTAAGGGAGAACATCTGTTGTTTTACAGGAACACACAGTTATTGATGTAGGTATTGTGCCATTCTGTCTGAAGTCTTTTCTTTAATGACAGTTTTTGGCTTGCCATTATTAAAATCATTTGAAGAAAATAAACTACACAATCATATGGGTCAGATAAAGGGGAAATTTGTCTTCTGACAGGATAGGAGACATGGTCAAAGGAGAAAATGATGGTGAAAAAACTGTTTACCATCTTGTCAAAATCAAACTGCATCTTTTGAGCCATATTGTAAGCCTTTCCCAATTGACACATTTTAGACTTGTCCAAATTTAGAACATCTGCAGTCAAGTCAAATCTGAAAGTGGTAAAATTGAACTGAAGCTCTTTAACAGGATAGAAAACATCGTGGGAAAAGGAGAAAATGCTGGTTACCAGTATTTTCTCCTTTCCCCATAATGTTTTCGAAAGCCCTCTTCCTCGGGGTCATGAATACATGAGATCTGTTGTGGTCTACTTATAATTCCAATATTGAGAGGTATAAATTTGTGATACTTTGTTTAAAAATTAACTTCTTTACCAAATGGCAAATTTTAGACTGGTCCGAACTGAAAACATTTGCAGATAATAATTTAAACATAGGTCAGGTGATGATTTTTTGTCTTCGGTAGGGTAGAAAAGATTGTGGAAAAAGGAGAAAATGCTGGTTACCAGCATTTTCTCCGTTTCCCACAATGTTTTCCAAATCCCTCTTCTACATAATCGTTAAAACTGGGGATTGTGTGGTAAAGAGTTCAAGTAAGAAATTTACTAGATTAGCCCAGGGTTAATGTAGTAGGGTAGAGGTACCCTTGCATGGTGAAGATAATTTGACAATGGCAAAATCTGAATTGATTGTATCTTAAATGTCTATCATACAATCCAAGTTTTAATGACCCTGAGAAAGTGGCATTTTGAAAACATTTTGGAAAAAGAGAAAATGCTGGTAACCATCATTTTCTCCTTTTCAACAATATATTTTTTTTTCCATTTGCAAGAGCAAATCCCATCATTTTAGCAGAATTTAATCTGTTGTCTGCAAATGCTTTTAATTTGAACATGTTTAAAATTTTGTTGTATGGTACAGAATTAGACAACATTTAACACTGTTTCAGCCAATGTCAACGAATATTTAAGACTAGCTGGTGAAGCTGACAAGGCAACGTTGCAGCGCATTAAGCAGATGTTTGAGAAAAAGAACCAGAAATCTACGGCAAATCTTAGCGCTCTACAGAAGAAGTTAGAAAAGTATCACAAAGCTGTGAGAGATGTGCAACAGTATGGTCCCCATAAACAAACGAAAGACAAACTTAAAGACATGGGCCAAGGATTAATGTAAGTTGTTTACTCTTTCCCATACGACAAAATTTTAGACTCATCTAAATTGAAAGCATTTGCAGATGACAAATTTGATGTGGCTAAAAAGATAATTGCTGTTTTTGAAATGGTAGAAAACATTGTTGAAAAAGGAGAAAATGCTCTTACCAGCATTTTCTCCTTTTCCAACAATGTTTTCTATAGGCTTCTTCCTCAGGGTTGTTAAAAGACAGGATTGTTTGGTAAAGGGTTAAAATCTTATTACAAGACTACAAAAACCATTGATCCGTCCATCCATTTGTGGGTTCGTTTATCTGTCTATCTATCTGTCTGTCCACCTGTCTATCTGTCCTTGTTAGGTGAATTAAAAGGAAATTTGATTTCTGATCATCTTGGTAAAGAACAGTTTCAAAGGTTGATTGTGCATATTGGACAAAGATGTTTTTTAATATCATCTGCCTAATTTTTTTGTAGGCAGTTATAGAAAAAACTTATTTCTTTAATTTTCACACTGATTGTGAGATTTTCGCATTGAGACAAGTTTTACAACTGAACCCTTTACCACACAATCCGGAGTTTCAACAACCATGGGTAAAAAGCATTTGAAAACATTGTTGGAAAAGGAGAAGAATAATGGCATTTTGTCTCCCCCCCATCCCACAATGTTTCTACCTTTATAAATACTAATCCCATCATTTGAGTATAGTTTTATTTGTTGTCTGCAAATTCTTAGAATTTGGACCGGTCTTAATTCTGTCGTTCAGTAAAGAGTTAACTCGTTATCACATAGTTTGGAGTCTGAGAAAGAGGCCTTTTGAAAACATTGTGGGAAAAAAAGAAAATGCTGGTAACCAGCATTTTCTTCTTTTCCCACAATGTTTTCAGAGGCTGTTTTTGTCAGGTCGTTAAAAATTGGGAATGTGTGGAAAAGGAATGCAAGGAATTTTTTCGGTGAAGGGTTATATTTTGCATTATATACTGTTTCTGTAGAGATGTTGGTGCTAATATAGTGGACGGAATCACGGGATTTTCTGGGTAAGCCACTCCCATTGTGTATGCTGATCCCTCGCATGTCCAAGTGGATCTTAAATGCATGCTACAGGAAACATAAGGAGCTTTATTATTACGCAATGTAGATATGGATCTGACTGCTTGTACCATGCAGTGTAGTCTTCAACTTTTTACCACTCAATAAAAAACATAAACTGGTCCAAATACAAAGCATTTGCAGACAATATCCTAACCCTTTAACACACAATCCTGACTTTTAATGACCCCATAAAAGAGGCCTTTTGAAAACATTGAGGGAAAAGGAAAAAATGCTGGTACCAGTCTTTTTTCCTTTTCCCACAATGTTTTCTACCCATTCCCTGTCAAATTCCGATTTTTGGGTCACATTCATTTTGTCGTCTGCAAAATTAATGCTTTTAGTTCGGAGAAGTATAAGCTTTTTGCTGTTTGATAAAGAGTTAAATGCGACTCACGGTGATTTTGTCCTAGAAAGAGCAGAAAACAATATGGGAAAAGGAAAAAAATGCTGGTTACTACAGCATTTTCTCCTTTTCCAACATTGTTTTCAAAAGCCTTCTTCCTCAGGATTGTTAAAATTAAGGATTGTGTGGTTATAGAGCCAATTCAGATTACCTGATATCTTGTAAAATTTTCTTGCTGAATATGCTTATAATGTGCTATTATTTGTGCTTGCAAATACCTTTAAGGCAGTGTTTTTAGAACTTTGTGCTGTGAATTAGAACTTTTGTTAAGCACTGATAAATATTCAAAATATACTTTTCTCTGCAAATGTAAAGAAAGTGACCACATACATGCAGTAAAAAGATGCAAGCTTGGCATTCAAATAACATGTTGATTGTTTTGCCATGAGTCACCCAGTCTTTTTTATTGGATCAAATATTACATTGTCCTGCTTATTTCAATATGACCCCACATAGCTGATCATGTGACAGTCCCTCAAACCTAGGCAGAACTCTAGCTCAAAGTCTGAAAAAAAAACTTTGAGGCTGCATAACCCATTAAAGAATTACCACTGACAAGTATCTTTTTCTGAATTAATTCTACTTCTTTACTGATGGTGTGCCAGCTATCACCTTACTTTTTCAGTGGCAAATCATTTTTGAAGTTTGGTGAGATAATTAAAATTTGAATCGTTTCCCTTTAAGTCTTTACCACATTATACGGAGTTTTAACGACCCTGAGGAAGAACCCTTTTGAAAACATTGTGGGAAAAGAAGAAAATGCTGCATTTTCTCCTTTTCCAACAATGTCTTTCTACCCTACCCAGGACAAGTTTCCTGATTTGGCCCATCTTTAATTGGTCGTCTGCAAATGCTTCCAATTTGGACCAGTCTAAAATTTTGTCGTTTGGTAAAGAGTTAATCATTGTTAAGCCCTTATCATATGACACAGTAGGATTGCTATCATAGAGAAGAAGGCTTTTGAAAACAGTTGGAGAAAAGAAGAAATAGATGATCCTTGTTTTGCAGCAATGATTTCAGCTGTTCCAAGTAAAGATCCTTTTGTTTCAGACACATTATTGTTTGTCATCTGCCAACGCTTTCAATATGGACAAGTCTGAAACTTGGATGTTTTTTGAAGACCTAACCCTTTACCACACCGTCCAAAGATTTTATGAACCTGAGAAAGAGGCCTTTTGAAAACATTTTGGGAAGAGGAGAAAATGCTGGTAACCAGCATTTTCTCCTTTTCCCACAATGTTTTCTCGATTTTTGAAAGCAAATTTCACCATTTGAGCCACATCTAATTTGTCATCTGTTATTGCTTTCAATTTGGATCAGTCTAAAAATATGTCATGTGGTAAAGTAAAAATATGTCGTGTGGTAAAGAGTTAAGCACTTTATTGCCCACTGACAGATTACATGCAATTTTTAGCTCACCTGAGCACGAAGTGCTCATGGTGAGCTGTTGTGATCGTGCTGTGTCCGTCGTCCGTTGTCCTTCATCTGTCGTCAACTTTTTACCTTGTGTACGCTGTAGAGGCCACATTTTCAGTCCGATCCTCATGAAACTTGGTCAGAATGTTTGTCTTGATAAAATCTCAGATGAGTTCCAAATTGGGTCATGTGGGGTCAAAAACTAGGTCACTAGGTCAAATCTTTGAAAAACCTTGTGTATGCTGTAGAGGCCACATTTTCAGTCCGATCTTCATGAAACTTGGTCAGAATGTTTGTCTTGATAAAATCTCGGACGAGTTCGAAGTTGGGTCATATGGGGTCAAAAACTAGGTCACTAGGTCAAATCTTAGAAATACCTTGTGTATGCTCTAGAGGCCACATTTTCAGCCAGATACTTGTGAAATTTGGTCAGAATGTTTGTCTTGATAAAATCTCTGAAGAGTTTGAAATCGGGTCATGTGGGGTCAAAAACTAGGTCACTAGGTCAAATCTTGGAAAAACCTTGTGTACGCTCTAGACGCCACATTTTCAGTCCGATCATCATGAAACTTGGTCAGAATATTTATCTTGATAAAATCTCGGACGAGTTCGAAGTTGGGTCATGTGGGGTCAAAAACTAGGTCACTAGGTCAAATCTTAGAAAACCCTTGTGTAGGCTTTAGAGGCCACATTTTCAGTCTGATCTTAATGAAACTTGGTCAGAATGTTTGTCTTGATAAAATCTCTGACAAGTTCGAAATTGGGTCATGTGGGGGTCAAAAACTAGGTCACTAGGTCAAATCTTAGAAAAACCTTGTGTAAGCACTAGACGCCACATTTTCAGCCAGATACTTGTGAAATTTGGTCAGTATGTTTGTCCTGATAAAATCTCGGAAGAGTTTGAAATTGGGTCATGTGGGGTCAAAAACTAGGTCACTAGGTCAAATCTTAGAAAAACGTTGTGTATGCTCTAGAGGCCACACTTTCAGTCCGATCTTCATGAAACTTGGTCAGAATGTTTGTCTTGATAAAATCTCAGACAAGTTCGAAATTGGGTCATTCAGGGTCAAAAACTAGGTCACTAGATCAAATCTTAGAAAAACTTTGTGTATGCTCTAGAGGCCACATTTTCAGCCAGATACTTGTGAAATTTGGTCAAAATGTTTGTCTTGATAAAATCTCGGACGAATTTGAAATTGGGTCATGTGGGGTCAAAAACTAGGTCACTAGGTCAAATCTTAGAAAAACCTTGTGTTTGATCTAGAGGCCACATTTTCAGTCCGATCCTCATGAAACTTGGTCAGAATGTTTGTCTTGATAAAATCTCGGACAAGCACAAAATTTGGTCATGTGGGGTCAAAAACTAGGTCACTAGGTCAAATCTTACAAAAACCTTGTATACGCTCTAGAGGCCACATTTTCAGTCCGATCCTCATGAAACTTGGTCAGAATGTTTGTCTTGATAAAATCTCCGACAAGTTTGGAAATGGGTCATGTGGGGTCAAAAACTAGGTCACTAGGTCAAATCTTAGAAAAACCTTGTGTACGCTCTAGAGGCCACATTTTCAGTCAGATACTTGTGAAATTTGGTCAAAATGTTTGTCTTGATAAAATCTCGGATGAGTTTGAAATTGAGTCATGTGGGGTCAAAAACTAGGTCACTAGGTCAAATCTTAGAAAAACCTTGTGTGCGCTCTAGACACCACATTTTCAGTCAGATACTTGTAAAATTTTGTCAGAATGTTTGACTTGATAAAATCTAGGATTAATTTGAAATTGGGTCATGTGGGGTCAAAAACTAGGTCACTAGGTCAAATCTTAGAAAAACCTTGTGTGTGCTCTAGAGGCCACATTTTCAATCAGATACTTGTGGAACTTGGTCAGAATGTTTGTCTTGATACAATCTCGCACAAGTTAAAAAATGGGCCAAGTGGAGTCAAAAACTAGGTCACTAGGTCAGATCTTAGAAAAACCTTGTCTGAGCTCCAGAGGCCACATTTTCAGTCAGCTACTTTTGAAATTTGATCAGAATGTTTGTCTTGATAAAATTCGGACAAGTTTGAAATTGGATCATGTGGGGCAAAAACTAGGTCACTAGGTCAAATTAAAGAAATGCCTTTTGGGTACTCTAGAGGCCACATTTTTCGCTCAATTGACTTGAAAATTGGTCAGAAGGTTTTCTTAATTAAATCTCAGAAAACTTGAAATTGGGTCACCCAGAGTCATAAAGTAGGTCACTAGGTCAAATTAAAGAAAAACCACATTTTTCGCTCAATCGACTTGAAAATTGGTTGAAACATTTGGCTTAATTAAATCTTAGATGAGTTTGAAATTCGGTCACCTGGGGTCATTTTGCCTATTGGCTCAGGTGAGCGATCCAGGGCCATCATGGCCCTCTTGTTCATAGAGGAAATTTTTGAATTCTTCCAAAGTAAAAGCATTAATTTTGCAGATAGAAAAAAGTAATTGTGTGTCAAATCATGAAATTTCTCTTAGGGTAGAAAACATCCAAAGGAAATTCTGCTTATTGCAAACAAAGAAATGGTTTTAGCTCTTTACAGCACAACAAAATTCAAAAGTTCTCCTTTTAAGGGTTGTTAAAACTTGGGATTGTTTTGTAAAGGGCTAAGGACTATGATAGAGCAATTTTATCTGTTGTTTTTTTAGCTCACCTTAGCACAACGTGCTAAAGGTGAGCTATTGTGATCACCCTATGTCCGGCGTCCGGCGTCCGTCATCCGTCGTCTGTCGTCCGTCGTCTGTCAACAATTTCTTTAAACATCTTCTTCTCCTTAACCACTGGGCCAATCTTGATGAAACTTGGCAGGGATGTTCCTTGGGTGAAGCTCTACCAAAATTGTTCAAAGAATTGAATTTCACCCACAACTCTGGTTGCCATGGCAACAAAAAGGAAAAAAAAGCAAAATCTTTGAAAATCTTCTTCTCTGAAACTAGAAGGCGCAGAGCTTTGATATTTGGTATGTAGCATCTCCTAGTGGATGTCTACCAAGTTTGTTCATTTGATGCCCCTGGGGTCAAAACTGGCCCCGCCCCGGGGGTCACAAGTTTGAGCATAGTCACAAAGAAGGAAAAATTTAAAAATCTTCTTCTCTAAAACTAGAAGGCATAGAGCTTTGATATTTGGCATGAAGCATCTCCTAGTGGACCTCTACCAAGTTTGTTCATATGATGCGCTTGGGGTCAAAACTGGCCCTGCCCCTGGGGTCACAAGTTCGAACATAGGAACAAAGAGGGGAAACTTTAAAAATCATCTTCTCTGAAACTGGAAGGCGTAGAGCTTTGATATTTGGTATGTAGCATTGCATAGTGGACCTCTACCAAGTATGTTCATATGATGCCCCTTGGGTCAAAACTGGCCCCGCCCCGGGGGTCACAAGTTTGAGCATAGTAACAAAGAAGGAAAACTTTAAAAATCTTCTTCTCTCAAACTTGAAGGCGTAGAGTTTTGATATTTGGCATTTAGCATCTCCTAGTGGACCTCTACCAAGTTTGTTCATATGATGTCCCTGGGGTCAAAAGTTGCCCCACCCCGGGGGTCACAATTTCCAACATAGGAACAAAGAAGGAAAACTTTATAAATCTTCTTCTCTGAAACAGGAAAGCATGGAGCTTTGATATTTGGTATGTAGCATCTTCTAGTGGACCTCTACCAAATTTGTGCATATGATGCCCTTGGGGCAAAAGTTGGCCCTGCCCCGGGGGTCACAAGTTCGAACATAGGAACAGAGAAGGAAAACTTTAAGAATCATCTTCTCTGAAACTGGACGGCGTAGAGCTTTGATATTTGGTATGTAGCATCGCCTAGTAGACCTCTACTAAGTTTGTTCATATGATGCCCTTGGGGTCAAATTGGCCCAGCCCCGGGGGTCACAAGTTCAAACATAGGAACAAAGAAGGAAAACTTTAATTTTTTTTTTCTCTTAAATGGGAAGGCATAGAGCTTTGATATTTGGTATGTAGCATCTCCTAGTGTACTTCTACCAAGTTTGTTCCAAGGATGCTGCTTGGGTCAAAACTGGCCCAGCCCCTGGGGTCACAAGTTTGAACATAGGAACAAAGAAGGAAAACTTTAAAATTCTTCTTTTCTGAAACCAAAAGGTGTGGAGCTTTGATATTTGGTATGTTGCATCTAAGAGTGGACCTCTACCAAGTTTGTTCATATGATGCCCCTAGGTCAAAACTGGCCCCGCCCCGGGGGTCACAAGTTCAAACATAGGAACAAAGAAGGAAAACTTAAATTTCTTTTTCTCTTAAACTGGAAGATGTAGAGCTTTGATATTTGGTATGTAGCATTTCCTAGTGGAACTCTACCAAGTTTGTTCATATGATGCCCCTGGGTCAAAACTGGCCCAGCCCCGGGGGTCACAAGTTCGAACATAGGAACAAAGAAGGAAAACTTTAAAATTCTTCTTTAAAACTGGAAGGCGTAGAGCTTTGATATTTGGTATGTAGTGATTCTCTTCTAAGTTTGTTAGCCCATCTAAGCGCAACAAGTTCATTGAGCTCAAATTTGGGTCATCTTGGGTCATAAACTAGGTCACTAGGTCAAAGAAATACCTTGTTGGCACTCTCGAGGCCACATTATTTGCTCAATTGTCTTTATAAAGTCTCACATAAGATTAATTTGGGTCAACTTGGGTCATAAACTAGTTCACTGGGTCAAATTAAAGAAATACCTTGTTTGCACTCTGGAGCCACATATATTGCTCAAATGACCTGAAATTTGGCCAGAATGTTTGTCTTGATGAAATACCAGATGAGTTTGGATTTGGGTCACCTGGAACCATAAACTAGGTCACTAGGTCAAAATAAAGAAATACCTTGTGGGCACTCTAGAGGCCACATTATTTGCGTAATTGCCTTTTAAATTGGTCAGAATGTTTGTCTTTGTAAAATCTCACATTAGTCTGAATTTGGGTCAACTGGGGTCATAAACTAGGTCACTTGGTCAAATTAAAGAAATAGCTAGTGGGCATTCTAGAGGCCACATTTATTATTTATTTGATTTGAAAATTGGTTAAAATGTTTCTTTTGATAAAGTCCAAGACCATTTCAAATTTTGGTCACCTGGGGTCATAATCTAGGTCACTAGGTCAAATTAAAGAAATATCTTTAGGGCACTTGAGGCCACATTTTTTGCTCAGTTGACTTGAAAATTGGTCAGAATGTTTGTCTTCATGAAATATGAGTTTGAAATTGGGTCACCTGCGGTCAAAAACTAGGTCACATGGTCAAATTAAAGAAAAACCTTTAAGGCACTCTACTAAGGTGAGCGACCCAGGGCCATCATGGCCCTCTTGTTTTTTCCTCCTTTTACTTGTGTATACGTGTACATTCATGGCTTTGCAGTGTTCAAATGAGATGTCTGGTTCTAGTTTTCTCAGAGCTAATCATATTACTATGGGTTTTCTATTGAAGTAGTCAATGTCTCAGTCTGTGGTTGGCATTTAGTACTCTAGCTTGATCTTGTAATTTGATGAGATTCTTCATTGCTAGCATTGGTTGTCAGCTAGAATATATTTTATTTGATTGAATGATTTCTGCAGCCATGATTTGTTACTTCTAATGGCTGTCAGGTAGATAATGTTATATTTGAATGGATGCTTTTGTCATGTTTTGTTGCCTTGTTGCTACCATCGGTTGTCAGTAAGATGATATGTTTGATTGGATGGCTTCTCAGGGATGCTTTGTTACTTCTAATGGCTATCAGCAAGGTGATGTTGTATTTGACTGCATAATTTGTGCAACCATGCTGTGTTACTACCACTGGTTGTCATTTAGATTATGTATTTTATTGGATGATTTCTTCAGCCATGCTTTGTTGCTTCAAATGGTTGTCAGTTAGATGATGTTGTATTTGATTGGATAATTTCCTCAGCCATGCTGTTACAACAATTGGTTGTCAGCTAAAATATATTTTATTTGATTGGGTAATTTTTCTAGCCATGCTACTAATGGTTGTCAGGTAGATGATGTCATATTTGATTGAATAATTTCCTCAGCCATGTTGTTACAACAATTGATTGTCAGCTAAAAATATATTGTATTTGATTGGGTGATTTTTCCAGCCATGATTTGTTGCTACTAATGGTTGTCAGGTAGATGATGTTATATTTGAATGGATGATTCCTTATGTCATGCTGTGATGCTGTGTTTCCACCATAATTGATTGTCAGTTAGATGATGTATTTTACTTAATGATTTCTTCAGCTATGTTGTTGCAAGAATTGGTTGTCAGCTAGAATGTTTTATTTGATTGAATAATTTCTTCAGCCGTGATTAGTTGCTGCTAATGGCTGTCAGTAAGATGATGTTGTTATTTTTGAACGGATTATTTCTTAAGCCATACTTTGTTGCTGCCATTGGTTGTTATTTAGATGATGTGGTTATTGAATGATTTTCGCAGCCATGTCGTGTCGCTACAAATGGTTGTCAGATAGATGATGTTGTATTTTATTAAATGATTTCTTCAGCCAGGCTGTTTTGCTACAGTTGGCTTTCGGTTAGATATGTT
Organism: Tridacna gigas; assembly: GCA_945859785.2. Lineage (NCBI taxonomy): Eukaryota > Metazoa > Mollusca > Bivalvia > Cardiida > Cardiidae > Tridacna > Tridacna gigas. The sequence continues at coordinate 44,238,473 of OX244028.2, read as the reverse complement.
ATACTTCACTGAATGATTGCTTCAGCCACACTGTGTTTCTATCATTGGTTATAAGCTAAATGATGGTGTTTTACTTAATTCGAGGATTTCATTAACTATCCTGTGTTACTACCATTGGTTGTCAACTAGAAGACTAATATCTTCAGCCATGCTGTGTTGCTTCCATCAGTTGTCAGTGACATGATGCTGTATTTGATTGGATGATTTCTTCAGCCATGCTGTGTTGCTATCATTGGTTATCTGCTAGATGATGTTGAGTTTGATTGGAAGATTTCTTCAGCTGCCTTTACTGGCTTGGCAGAAAGTAGCTACAGTCTCAAAACTAGCATTCCTGCAAAAGCATCTGCACCTTTACCCACAATGTTTTCCTGAGCTGTATATTGTAATGGGATATTCCTTGAGAAGTATGCATTTTTTGTGACCTTCATGCTTTTAGTTGTGAATCACTTTCATCCAATTTTTTTATCTGTCTTTAGTGTTTTTCACTTCGTAAAAATATGAATTGTGTTTCATTTAATTATCATTTGTTATTTTTGGCATTTTCACTAAACTTGGTTTGCTTGTTTCAAAGAAAAAGTAGAAGTATTGTCATAGCCCTGTCGTCTCTGTCATTATCATCATCAAAACTTTGACATTTTATAATACCTCTATCAATAATGAAGATATTTACCTCTTGGACGAATTGTTAACTATCAAATGGGGAGCCCATATGGTAAGGGCAGGTAACCATCAAACTATTTTTGACAGTTATGCCTCTTTTTTGACTTTAAGGTAAGACCTGTGTAATGGAAAACAGCTATTTCCACTAAAATATCATCCTGCAAAATTAGCTATAATTAAAAATGAGTATTATTGAACTACTTTCACCTTTTCATTTTTTCCATTTTTTCCTTTTTTGAATTATCATTTATAAATTTAAAACCGCTATATTCTCAATTGAAAAAGAGATAATAATTACCTCCCTTTTTAGAAAACAAACAAAAGTATCAAAAAAAAGTTTCAAGATAGACATAAACGGAATTTCTGATCCATTAGAAATGTGCAAAAATATTATTTCGGCATAAATCCTTATTTATCCTTATTTAACTACCAATTAGAATTTTTGCCCAATGTTCACCGGAAGTGCATTACACAGGTCTTACCTTAAATTTTCAGTTATAATCAAACAACCAAAGCCAAGCATTGGCACCTGTATGCAGTGCTCTTGTTTTATTTACAGTAGCACTGTCAAATACCATGAACTCTCAACCAGATGACAGAGTTGTTGCTTATCAACAACAGTTGCTGACAAATAGAATGAATGGTCAGAAGACAATGTAAGAAGAGGAGAAAATGACCCTGTTCTACCAACTCTGCATCCTTTTTCGCACAGTGTTTTCAGAAACCGTCGGGATTGTAAACACGCGTTGTTTGATAAACGGTTAATTCAGAATATTGTTATATTGTTATTAATCCTCTACCAAATGACAAAATTTTAGACTTTTTCAAATCGAAAGCGTTGAAATGATGGGATTCATCTTTGATAGGGTAGAAAACATTATGGGAAAAGGAGAAAATGCTGGTTACCAGCATTTTCTCCTTTTCCCACAATGTTTTAAAATTGCCTCCTTCTCTGGGTTAATAAAACATAGAATTGTGTGGTTAAGCGTTACATACATCTTTTTGTTATATTTCAGGGGAGTTGTTGGAAACATCAAAGGTGCAAAAGAGTGAGTGCTGTTTTTAGCTCCACTGGCCGAAGGCCAGCGGGCTTATGTCATGGCCCGGTGTCCGTCGTGCGTGCGTCCGTCCGTCCGTCCGTCCGTCCGGTCGTCCATCCGTCCGTCCGTGCGTTAACTTTTATTTCAAACATCTTCTTCTCTGAAACTACCCATCCGATTTTCACGAAACTTCACAGAAATGATCCTGACATGGTCCTCTTCAGAATTTCTTGAAAGAATTTGATTCCTTCAAAAACTCTGGTTGCCATGGCAACAAAACTGAAAAATATTGGAAATCTTTAAAAATCTTCTTGTCTGAAACCATAAGGCATAGGGCTACCAAATTTGGCATGTAGCTTTATGTAGTAGACCTCTATCAAGTGTCTTCAAATTATAGCCCTGGGGTCAAAATTGGCTCTGCCCCAGGGGTCACAAGTTTTACATAGGCTTATATAGAGAAAACTTTAAAAATCTTCTTGTCTGAAACCATAAGGCATAGGGCTACCAAATTTGGCATGTAGCTTTATGTAGTAGACCTCTATCATGTTTCTTGAAATTATAGCCCTGGGGTCAAAATTGGCTCTTCCCCAGGGGTCACAAGTTTTACATAGGCTTATATAGAGAAAACTTTAAAAATCTTCTTGTCTGAAACCATAAGGCATAGGGCTACCAAATTTGGCATGTAGCTTTATGTAGTAGACCTCTATCATGTTTCTTGAAATTATAGCCCTGGGGTCAAAATTGGCTCTTCCCCAGGGGTCACAAGTTTTATACATAGGCTTATATAGAGAAAACTTTAAATATCTTCTTGTCTGAAACCATAAGGCCTAGAGCTACCAAATTTGGCATTTAGCTTGATCTAGTTGGAGTCTACCAAAAGTGTCCAAAGGATAGTCCTGGGGTCAATTTGGCCTCATACTTGGAGGGGGGGGGGTTCACAAGATTTACATAGGCTTACATAGGGAAAACTTTTAAATCTTGGTGTACATAGCCATAAGGCTTAGGCTACCAAATTTTGCATATAATTATAGCATTATTTAGTGGACAGTTACAAAGAGGGCCCAAGTTACAGCTCTAGGATCAAGTTTGGCCCTGCACCAGGGATCACAAGTTTTACATGGGTTTATGGAGTGAAAAGTTCAGAAACCATCTTGTTACCAGCCATAAGGCCAAGAACTCCCACATTTGGCATGTTATTCTTCTAATACAATATTCCCCATTTAGTCAGACTGTAGCCATGAGGTCAAAGTTTTATAAGGGCTTATATAGTGAAGACTTTTCTTCGTGGTTTATATTTATAAGCCAGTGGAGCGATACAGGGCCATCATGGCCCTCTTGTTTACTTATGTGTACCAGATGGCAAATTTAAACCCAAAAGCCCCTTTCACTACTTTGGTTGACTATTTGGCCAGTGTAGGTCAAGATCAGACTATATGATTTATACAGTCTGATCTTCAATCCACACTCTCAACTTTGCTGTGACATTCTGAACAAGGGCAACATTGAAATGACTTTTATTAACACTTTACCAGATGACAAAATTTTAGACTTGTCCAAATTGAAAGCATTTGCAGACGACAATTTACCTGTTACTTAAAACATAAAATTTGTCTTTCATAGGGTAAAAAAACATTGTGAAAACTAGAAAATGCTGGTTACCAACATTTTCGCCTTGTCCCACAATGTTTATTCAAAAACTTTCTTTCTCAGTGTCCTTAAAAGTCGTGATTGTGCCATAAAAGGTTAATGTTTTGTTTCTAGAATGAAAATGCTTCTTGGGTTTGTTTGGCACTCAAAGGGTTTAAACTGCTTGAAAACTTTCCTGTAATTGGATGATAGATATATGAAATTTAGATATGAGTCATGCCCTGTGAAAAGGGGGCTTAATGCATCTGCATCTGAAAAGTATCCACCCATGTCAGACTGTGCAGTCCATGCAGGCTGACGTGGGCTGATACTTTTCACTGTTGGTCAATTTTCTGTATGTCCAAGGACCACTTTAACTCTTTACCACACAATCCCGACTTTTAACGACCCTGAGAAACAACGTCTTTGAAAACATTGTGGGAAAAGGAGAAAATGCTGGTGACCAGCATTTTCTCCTTTTCCCACAATGTTTTGTACCCTATCAAAAACTTATTCCATAATTTGAGACAAATTTTAATTGTGGTCTGCAAATGCTTTCACTTTGGTCAAGACTATATTTTTGTCGTGTGGTAAAAGGTTAAGTCAAGATTCAGTGATTTGTTAGACAAAATGGATTTTATGGGTCCAAGATCATTTGATGACTTGCATGGTATGATGAATCGCAGAGATGTATTAAGCCCCTTTTTGTCACAGCATGGCTCATATAGATTTGGTCAAAGGATGTAAAAAAATGTTTTGAACATCAAAAAGAAAATAATAAATGACTTGTACTTTATCTGGAGAGATACCTTTTCCTCAAAATTTTCTGACTGTTTTGTACAATTTTCAAATAGCATTCAGTGGATCTTTGAAAAATCTTTCATACAGTAATGTTTTAAGTTTACTAGACATATTCAGTTATATTTTATTATTTCAATTTTCAGAACAATAGTTTCAAAACCCCGGGAGTTTGCTCATCTGATCAAGAACAAGTTTGGGAGTGCTGACAACATCAATGCGCTGAGTAAGTAGTTTGGTCACTTTGCTGTCATTCTTTCGACTGGAATTTGTCCTGGGATTGTAAATTTGTCTTATTTGGGTCTTTTTTTTTTTTTTGGCCTTATGTCTACTTGGATTTTAAATTCATCATTGTCTGTCATTATCTTAGTCTTAAAAAGGAAGACTTAGTCTTATACAAAACAATCTGGAGTTTTTTGGGGGTTTTTTTTGACTCAGAGGAAGAAGTCTTCAAAAAACATTGTGGGAAAAAGAGAGAAAGTTGGTAGCCAGCATTTTCTGTATTTCTCCTTGCAATGTTTTCAACCCTGCTAAGAACAAAATCCCAAACTTTTAGGTCATGTACTTTGTTGTCTGCAAGTGCTTTTAATTTGGACAGGTTTAAAATTTTGTATTGTGGGAAGGAGTCAAGTTTGTAACCTTTTAGTAAATAATGGTAAGTCATTTATAATTCCCAAGTACATCTATATTTACCAAGTCTTTTCATCCACAGTGCTTTGACAAATGCATAATAGTTTTTGGTTCATACCAATTTTGAGTAAAAGTTTATAAAGGTATATTTCCATAAGTAGCCAGAGAAAAAGAACCAGTAGTTACTCAACCCTTTACCAAGCGAAAAATCTTTAGACTTGCCCAAATTGAAAGCTTTTGCAGAAAAAAAACTAACTGTGACTCATAAATAAAAAAAATTTTGAAAGAAAAAAAAAAATCACTTTTGGAAGGGTGGAAAACATTGTGGGGAAAAAGAGAAAATGCTTGTTACCAGCATTTTCTCCTTTTCCCACAATGTTTTCGAAAGGCCTTTTCCTTCGTGTCATTGAAACTCAGTATAGTGTGGTAAAGGGTTAACTGATCAAGTAAATTGCTTGGTTTGTTTGTTTTTTCCTTCTATTCATCAAATTCATTGTATGTGACCTTTTTTAGTTTTGACTTTTGTTGGATGAACGCTTTAGGGGCCAAGGGAGCTTTTTTATTAGCCTATGTTGTTGATAATGTTTTGTGGTGTTGTATTCATTGTATTTGTTTTTTGCATGTTGTGTGAGCAAGGTAGGTGCTTATAAAACTTTATCAATGCTCAACTCATCTGAGCATGAAATCTCAAAATTGAACAGAGCAACTTTTTTGAATTCCTTCTCCTTTTTTATTTATTAAATGGACGTCTATATTATCCAACAGAATACTTGCAGAAAAATTGAAAGTTTGAATACAAACTCAGTTGAGCATGAACTCAAGTTTCTGTAATCACAGGCCAAGGTCACCTATTGCAGTGTGAATTTTGACACATTGCCTCTTGCAGATAACCTTTTTGACTTGCAAAAGACCCTCCCAAGAAAAAGTATGGGGGAGAGGGAAAATGTGGATTAAAAAATGTATAAATAAACCAGTTTTAACAACCCTGAGACTGAAAATATTGTGAGAAAAGGAGAAAATGCCAGTAACCAGCACTCTCTTTTTCCATGCAGTGTTTTCTACTACATGTATTTCAAATATAAATCCCACCATTTTGGCCAGTTTTCAAGATGGATAGGCCGAAAAATTTTGTCATTTGGTAAAGCGTTAAGAAAGATTTCTCAGTGAGAAGAAAAATAAGATCTGGAAAAAAAAGAAATAAAACAAAAAAGACAGAATCAAATGGCAAAAAGGAAAAAGAAATAAGTCGTCATCCCTAATATGTTAACAGATCTCCAGATAAAAGGGAGTGATAGTATTCTAAATCTGTTATTTCTTTTCCAAACCCTATGTTGTGGGTACTCATTAGAGTCGTCTCGATGAGATGATTCTAATGAGTACCCATGACATAGGATTTAGTGGAGGTGATTAATATTTTCAGTTTTGAAATCAAAATCACTCCCTCTATCTGGAGCTCTGTTTTACGTAAGCCATACAGAAGGGAGAATGATAAATATGATAGGGTTATTAGATACTGTAACTTATTCAGTAAAAACAGTGACTTATTAATTATTCAGGACCACGCCATAAAGAATTAAATGAAAAGAAATTAGTTAGCAGATCAGGTAATTTATTTCAATTTGCCTGTTTTTTATGATGCATTCTGTATACATTGACAAAATTCACATGTATAGTAGATCTATTGTAGTTCCTTCTAACCTGCATACAGTCTTATTACAGCCTACACAGAACATGCATAGGGGCATGCAATATGAATCTTGGACATGCATTAGCTTTTAACGAGACTGACTTGTCCATACATATCTCTTTACCACACAATCCTGACTTTTAACGACCCTGAGAAAGAAGCCTTTTGAAAACAATGTGGGAAAAGGAGAAAATGCTGGTAACCAGCATTTTCTTCTTTTCCCTCAATGTTTTCTACCTTTCCCAAAACAAGTTTCAGTTTTTGAGTCACATTTAATTTGTCGTCTGCAATTGCTTTCTATTTGGACCAGTCTAAAATTTTGTCGTTTGGTAAAGAGTTAAAGAATTTACAGATGAAAAATTAAATATGGTCTAATCCTTTTCCAAACAATTCCATATTTCAACGACCCTGAGAAAGAAAGATTTTGAAAATATTGTTGGAAAAGGAGAAAATGCTGGTGATCAGCATTTTCTTCTCCCATTGTTCCATCCTTTCCATGACCACTTCCATTATTTTAGCCATATTAACTCTTTATCTAATGATAAGATTTTAGACTGTCCAAATTGAAAGCATTTGCAGACAACAACATGAATATGACTCAAAATTAAAGTTTGGTTTGCAAAGGGTTGAAAACTTTGTGGTAAAAGGAGAAAATGATTGTAACTGGCATTTTAGTTCTTTTCCCACAATGTTTCAAAAGCCTTTATCCACAAGGTTGTTGAAAGTCAGAACTGTGCGGTAAAGGGTAAAATAATTCGTCTGCAAACACTTTCATAATCTACAATTTCAAATTTTGGTTGTCTGATAAAGTTTTTGCTCTTTGTCAGACGACAATTGTTTTTTTTTTTACTGAATTATTGAAAGAATTTGCAGATAACAATTAGAATGTGTCTAAAATGATTTGGTTTGTCTTTGATATGGTAGAAAACATGGTTGGAAAAGAAGAAAATGCTGGTTACCACCATTTTCTCCTTATCTCACCATGTGTTCAGACGCTTTCTTCTCCTGGGTCCTTAAAATATGGGGGGAAAAAACCATGGTTAAATACAGGATAGATAGTTTGGTGAACGATCAACTAATATTATATGGTGCGTTGGAAGTAAGGTATCTTGGATATTTTAGTCATCATGGAGGGTCTTGCATGACTGGGTGGTATGGGATTGATAACTTACTCTTTTCCAAACAATGTTGAGCTTTACTGACTTTAAGGAAGAAGGCTTTTTTAAAATCTTATGGGAATAGGAGAAAATGCTGTTATCCAGCATTTTCTCCTCTACCCACAATGTTTTGTACCTTTTCAAAGACAATTTCCACAATTTGAGCCTCATTTAATTTGTTGTTTGCAAATGCTTTTGACTTGGACAAGCACAGAACTTTGTTGTTTGGTAAAGTGTTAAGGTTCCAGGCATGATCCTCAACATAGGCACTGGGTATGTTGTAGGAGTGTTCTTGGGCAAAGCCCTTTAGAGCATAAGCCAGGTACATGTACAGATTAAACCCTTGAAAAACATCAATAAGAGAGCTGTTGCCATGGTACAACCTACATGAGCCATGCTCTGGCAAAAGGGGCTTAATACATTCCCATGATACAAAAGCCACTTCTTTTACAACCAATGGAATCATGGGGTAGACAGGTCCTTGGACATACAGAAAATTGACAGTGAAAAGTTTCGGTCCAGATCAGCCTGCGCGGACTGCACAGGCTGACCTGGTTCGATACTTTTCGCAGATGCATTAAGCCCCCTTTTCACAGAGCATGGTTCAAATAATTATTTTCTATTTATTTGCCAATGTTAAGGGATATTAAACTGAGGTTTTGTTTTGCATTTTTAGCTCACCTGAGCACAACGTGCTCAAGGGGAGCTATTAGGATCACCCGGTGTCCGTTGTCCATCGTTCGTCGTGCGTCGTTCGTCGTGCGTCGTCAACAATTCTTTAAACATCATCTCCTCCTATACCACTGGGCCAATTTGGACCAAACTTGGCAGGAATGTTCCTTGGGAGGTCCTCTTTAAAAATTGTTCACAAAATTTGATTCCATCAAAAACTCTGGTTGCCATGGCAACGAAATGGAATTTTCTAAGAAATTCTTTAAAAATCTTCTCCTCTGAAGCTGCTGGTCAGATTTTGAAATAATTTCACAGGAATGTTCCTTGGGTGACCCTTTTCAAAAACTGTTCGCGAAATTGTGATATGTCGAAAAACATGGCTCTGGTGAATGGGGGCTACTTGCACTATATGGATATGAAGAAATTCTTAGAAACTCTTCTTCTCTGAAACCGCTGGTCAGATTTTAAAATAATTTCACAGAGATATTTCTTGGCTGACCCTTTTCAAAAATTGTTCGCGAAATTTTGATCTGTCAAGAAACATGGCTCTGGTGAATGGGGGCTACTTGCACTATACTGAAATGAAGAAATTCTTAAAAATTCTTCTCTGAAACGGCTGGTCAGATTTTGAAATAATTTCACAGAGATGTTCCTTGGGTGAACCTTTTCAAAAATTGTTCACGAAATTTTGATCCGTCAAGAAACATGGCTCTGGTGACTGGGGGCTACTTACACTATACGGCCATGGAGAAATTCTTAAAAATTCTTCTTCTCTGGAACCGCTGGTCAGATTTTGAAATAATTTCACAGGAATGTTTGTTGGGTGACCCTTTTCAAAAGTTGTTCACGAAATTTTGATCCGTCAAGAAACATGGCTCTGGTGACTGGGGGCTACTTGCACTATAAGGATATGAAGAAATTCTTAAAAATTCTTCTTCTCTGAAACAGCTGGTCAGATTTTGAAATAATTTCACAGAGATGTTCCTTGGATAACTCTTTTCAAAAAGTGGTCGCGAAATTTTGATCTGTCAAGAAACATGGCTCTGGTGACTGGGGGGCTAGTTGCACTATATGGATATGAAGAAATTCTTAAAAATTCTTCTTCTCTGAAACCGCTGATCAGATTTTAAAATAATTTCACAGAGATGTTCCTGGGGTGACCCTTTTCAAAAAGTGTTTGCGAAATTTTGATCCGTCAAGAAACGTGGTTCTGGTGAATGGGGGCTACTTGCACTATACGGAAATGAAGAAATTCTTAAAAATTCATCTTCTCTGAAACGGCTGGTCAGATTTTGAAATAATTTCACAGAGATGTTCCTTTGGTGACCCTTTTCAAAAGTTGTTCGCGAAATTTTGATCCGTCAAGAAACATGGCTCTGGTGACTGTGGTTAAATTAAAGCAATACCTTGTGGGCATTCTAGAGGCCACATATTTTGCTCAATTGACTTGAAAATTTATCAGAATATGTGCCTAAATTAAATCTTGGATGAGATTGAAATTGGGTCATCTGGGGTCATAAAGTAGGTCACTAGGTCAAATTAAAGAAATACCTTGTGGGCACTCTAAGAGGCCACATTTTTTGTCTTGATGATATCTCAGAGGAGTTCAAAATTGGGTCACATAGGGTCATAAACAATGTCACTGGGTCACATTGAAGAAATACCTTGTGGGCACTCTAGAGGCCACAATTCTTGCTAAATTGACCTGAAAATTGGTCTGCATATTTGACTTGATGATATCTCGGATCAAATAGAAATTGGGTCTCATAGGGTCATAAACTAGGTCACTGGGTCAAATTAAAGAAATGTATTGTGGGCACTGTAGAGGCCACAGTTTTTGCTCAACTGACCTGAAAATTTGTCAGCATGTTTGACTTGATGATATCGTAAATGGATTTGAAATTGGGTCACATAGGGTCATAATCTAGGTCACTAGGTAAAATTACAGAAATACCTTGTGGGCACTCTAGAGGTGACAGTTCTTGCCCAATTCACCTGAACCTTGGCCAACAAGTTTGTTTTGATGTCTCGGATGAGTTTGAAATATGGTCACAAAGGGTCATAAACTAGGTCACTAGGTCAAATTGAAGAAAGACATTTTGGACACTCCGGAGGCCACATTTTCAGCTCAATTGACCTGACAATTGGTCAGAATGTTTGTCTTAATAATATCTCAGATGAGTTTTAAATTGGGTCATTTTGACCCTGGCATGGAATTTCGCCTAATGACTCAGGTGAGCGATCCAGGGCCATCATGGCCCTCTTGTTTAAGGAAAATCTTAGCAAAGACTGGCCTAATTTTCTTGTGCCTGCAAAGATAGTTTTGAAATTAAGAAACAAGATGGAAATACATGTTGAAACATGAGGAATTACCTAGTTTCTTGTATTTTTACTGTAAAATTTCCTATTCTGTTATTGCATAAGAAGGGATATATAGATTTTTAATGCCAAAAAATACTGATATGCCCAGTAGCTTAGCTGGTGGTTTTGAAGGCAATGTGTTCAAGCACTGCGGGAGGCAACTTTTTTCAGCATGTACTTTTTTTTGTTTAATTCCAAACCCAGGGTAAACAGTCACATCCCTCCTATTAGTTTTTTAGCTCCACTGGCCGAAGGCCAGCGGGCTTATGTCATGGCCCGGTGTCCGTCGTGCGTCCGTCCGTGCGTGCGTCCGTCCGTCCGTCCGTCCGTTAACTTTTATTTCAAACATCTTCTTCTCTGAAACTACCCATCCAATTTTCACGAAACTTCACAGAAATGATCCTGCCATGGTCCTCTTCAGAATTTCTTGAAAGAATTTGATTCCTTCAAAAACTCTGGTTGCCATGGCAACAAAACTGAAAAATATTGGAAATCTTTAAAAATCTTCTTGTCTGAAACCATAAGGCATAGGGCTACCAAATTTGGCATGTAGCTTTATGTAGTAGACCTCTATCATGTTTCTTGAAATTATAGCCCTGGGGTCAAAATTGGCTCTGCCCCAGGGGTCACAAGTTTTACATAGGCTTATATAGAGAAAACTTTAAAAATCTTCTTGTCTGAAACCATAAGGCATAGGGCTACCAAATTTGGCATGTAGCTTTATGTAGTAAACCTCTATCATGTTTCTTAAAATTATAGCCCTGGGGTCAAAATTGGCTCTGCCCCAGGGGTCACAAGTTTTACATAGGCTTATATAGAGAAAACTTTAAAAATCTTCCTGTACCTAGCCATAAGGCCTAGAGCTACCAAATTTTGCATTTAGCTTGATGTAGTTGGGGTCTACCAAAAGTGCCCAAATTATAGTCCTGGGGTCAGTTTGGCCTCATGCTTGGCGGGGGGGGGGGGGGTCACAAGATTTACATAGGCTTACATAGGGAAAACTTTTAAATCTTTGTGTACATAGCCATAAGGCTTAGGCTACCAAATTTTGCATAATTATAGCATTATCTAGTGGACAACTACAAAGAGGGCCCAAGTTACAGCCCTAGGATCAAGTTTGGCCCTGCACCAGGGGTCACAAGTTTTACATGGGTTTATGGAGTGAAAAGTTCAGAAACCGTCTTGTTACTAGCCATAAGGCCAAGAACTCCCAAATTTGGCATGTTATTCTTCTAATACACATATTCCCCATTTAGTTTGACTGTAGTCCTGGGGTAAAAGTTTTATAAGGGCTTATATAGTGAAGACTTCTCTTCATGGTTTATATTTATAAGCCAGTGGAGCGATACAGGGCCATCATGGCCCTCTTGTCTTAAAAATATCTGTACTTCCTCTTTCCCTCCCCCCCCCCTCCCCCCCCCACCCCCATTTTCTGGTCAGAAATTGGTTTAATACCCTCTTAAAATTTCCTGTCATACTATTTTGTCAGCCTTATGGCTGAACAATAAATATTTATAAGGTCTTATGTTCACCAGCCATTCTGAATATTTTTCTAACTGAATTCCCGGGCTAGCCATGTGATTGGCTGAGGCAGAACATCTTGGACAATCAGATGGCTAGTCTGGCAATTTATTATTAGGATTGGATAATAGTGGGTCATGGTAAATTTGGTTCAAAAGCATGTCACTGCACAATCCTTTTAACTAATCCTTGCTTTTTGTCCATTAACAAAACACATGACTGTAGAACATCTCTTACTCTGTACCAAACAGTAAAAATTTAGTTACCAGCGTTTTCTCCTTTTCCCACAGAGTTTTCGAAAGCTCTTTTCCTTTGGGTCATTAAAATCTCGGGATTGTGTGGTAAAGGGTTAAACTCTGTTTTGACATTTGTCTGAAGCAGTATCTCATCTTTGGTAACTAACACTATGTAAGCCCCTTTATAATTTGAAAACTCTCTCTTGTAGTGTTTCATACTTAATGCTTTACTTTTTATTATCACCTAGTTAAATTTGTAACAAACACTAAACATTTTTTTTTTACCATTTACCGCACAATCCCAACTTTTAACGACCCAGAAGAAAATACCTTTTGAAAACGTTGTAGGAAAAGGAGAAAATGCTGGTAACTAGCATTTTCTCCTTTTCCCACTATGTTTTTACCCTTCCCAAATCAAATTTCAATTTTTGAGCAACATTTCATTTATCGTCTGCAAATGCTTTCAATTTGGACCAGTCTAAAATGTTTTCGTTTGGTAAAGAGTTAAACATTTGAAAAGCTAATGCAACATACACAATGGACAAACATTTGAAGTAAAAGAAAATTCCAGTTTTAACATTATGGAAAACATTATCCTTTTCCTAGTGTTTTCAAAAGTCGGTAACTGTAGGGTTGTGTTGTAGAACTTAGTCATATTTAACCCTTTACCAGATGACAAAGTTTTAGCCTTGTCCAAATTGAAAGCATTGCAGACAAAAATTTCAATGTGGTTCAAATGGTGCAATTTTCTCTTGATAGGGAAGAAAACATTGTGGGAAAAGGGGAAAATGCTGGTTACGGGCATTTATCCTTTTCCCACAATGTTTTCAAAAGGTCTCTTTCCCAGGGTTGTTAAAAGGCAACATTGTGTGGTAAAGGGTTAAAGAGAAATAGCTCAACTCTTTACTCCACCACAAAGTTTTAGATTCATCTTTTTTGAAACCAAATGGAGATGACAAAGTGTTAACCCTTCAAGCGCCTTTCACTATAATAGTTGTATTTGCAGACTGTAGATCAGGGTCAGACTGCACAAAACATCCAGTCTGATCTTTGATCTGCACTTTCTGCCTTGTTGAGACATTCTTGATAAAAGCAATAGCGAAATTGTTTTTCTTTGTGTGTTAATTTTTAGATAACAGAGTCATGTACATGGGCTTTATTAGGGGCTTTAGGAGTTAATAAAATGTGGCTTAAATATTGGGTTCTGTCTATGAAAGGCAGTCAGCAGTATGCAAAAGGGGGAAAAGACATGTTTCCAGCCAGTATTTTTTCCTTTTCCAGCAAAGTTTTCAAGTTTGTGTTAAAGAATTAGTTTTAACTTTTAAAATTAAAAGTAGCTTAGAATTAAGTTTCAAAGCACATAACCATCAACTCTTTACCAAGCAACAAATTTTTAGACTTGTCCAAATTGAAAGCATTAGCAGACAACGAAGTGGCTTAACCCTTTACCACACAATCCCGACTTTTAACGACCCTGAAGAAAAAGCCTTTTGAAAACATTGTGGGAAAAGGAGAAAATGCTGGTAACCAGCATTTTCTCCTTTTCCCACAATGTTTTCTAGCACTTCCAAATCAAATTTCAATTTTTGAGCCTCATTTAATTTGTCATTTGCAAATGCATTCAATTTGGATCAGTCTAAAATTTTGTCGTTTGGTAAAGAGTTAATCCTTTCCCAAACAAGCCCTGGTTTTCACGTGTCTGCAGTACAAGTCTTTTGAAAACACTGTGGGAAAAGGAGAAATTGCTCGTAATGAGCAATTTCTCCTTTTCCCACAGTGTTTTCTCCCCTTTTGGATAACTTTCTGCCATTTTCATCAAATTTGAAATTGTCGTCTGCAAACTCTTTCAATTTGGACCAGTCCAAAATTTGTCGTCTGGGAAAGGGTTAAAGGATAGAACTAGCATTTAGTAGAGAAGAAACCACTGTTGGAAATGGAAAAAGTGATAGTTCAAGCATTTTCTCCTTTTCCCACAACATTTTCGAAAGCTTTTTTTTTCTCAGGTTGTCAAAACGTTGGATTGTGTGGTAAAGAGTCAAGTCACACCTTGACTGTGTAATGTTATCTCACATTTAGCTCTTTACAACACAACAAAACTTTAGATTTCCCTATATAAACTCTTAGGGCTGCTAAGTGCAACTTAATGACCCTTTGCAGAAAGTGTAGTTCAAGATCAGACTGCACAGAATATGCACTCTGATCTTGGATCTACACTGTCCCATAAGAAGATATTTTTTTCCTTGAAACATACCTTTTGAATCGCAAAATTTGTTTTATACTATGGGCCTGAGAGTTTCATTTTATTTAGTTAGCAGCTTAAGGGTTAACCCTTTACCACACAACAAAACTTTAGACTTTTCCAACTTGAAAGCATTTACAGACAACAAATTAGATATGGCTCATATGGTAAGGACAGAAAACATTGTGGGAAATGGAGAAAATGCTGGTTACCAGCATACTTTCCTTTTCCCACAGTGCTTTCAAAAGGCCTCTTTCTCAAGGTTGTTAAAACTCACATTTAGCCCTTTACCAGACAACAACATTTTAGACTTCCCTGTATTAACCCAGAATTTACCACAGAACAAAATTTTACACTTGTCCAAACTGAAAGCATTTGCATATGACAAATTAGATATGGCTTGTATGGTGAGATTTGTCTATAAAAGGACAGAAAACAATGTGGGAAAAGGAGAAAATGCTGGTCTCCTTTTCCCACACTGTTTTTAAAAGGCCAAAAGGCTTCTTTCTCAGGGTTGATAAAACTGGGGATTGTGTGATGAAGGGTTAAATATGGCTCAAATGGTTTGATTTGTCTGTAAAAAGATAGAAAACATTCTTGGAAAAAGGAGAAAATAATGGTTGCCAGCCTATTCTCCTTTTTTCCCCAAATGTTTTATACCATCATTTTCTTCTTTTCCTTCTAATGTTTTCAAAAGCCTTCTACTTCAGGGTCATTTCTATATGGGATTGTTTGGTAAAGGTTTGTATGGTGTCAGAGAGGCTCAGACAGAATAAAGCCAGTCAGACTGATTTCTGTAGAATCTCTGGAGACTTGTACATGACTGAAAAAACCTCTTTAATGGTTGTATTTTGTCCCACTGAGACCATCTGTTGGCTTGTTCTATGCCTGTTTAATTGAATTCACCATTCGTCATGCATATTTCATTGTAAAAAACCATCAGTCCAGTTTTAGGGGCTTTTTATCCCAATTCTTGAATCTTTACTGAAGGAACAAATTTTAGAGTAATCCAAATCAAAAGCATCTGCAGATGACAAAGTCACTGTGGCTCTTGTTATAAAATTAGTCAATGCAAGGGTAGAAATATTGTAGGAAAAGGAGAATATGCTGGCATCCAACACTTTCTCCCGTTCCCATAATGTTTTCAAAAGACTTCCTCTTCAGTGTCATTAAAACTTGGGATTGTGTGGTAAAAGGGTTAAATGTCAATCAAATGATCGGGGTTTGTTTTGAGAGAGTAAAAACAAGCATTCTCTCCCTTTCCTAAAATGTTTTCAAAAGTGTTCTTCCTCAGAAATACAGGACTGATTGGTTAAAGATTCACTCTTTACCACAAAACACATTTTCAGACTTGTCCAAATTCAATGTATCTGAAGACAAAAAATCGGGCTAAAATGATAGTATTATGTCTTAATCACAACTTTTAATACTCCGAGAAAGAAAACTTTTGAAAACATTGTTGGAAAAGGAGAAAACGCTGGTAACCAGCATTTCTCCTTTTCCCACCATGTTTTCTACCCTTCCTAAAACAAATTTGAATTTTTGAGTAACATTTATTTTGTTGTTTGCAGTTGCTGTCAATTTGGACAAGGCTACATTTTTGTTGTGTGGTAAAGAGTTAACTATTTACCACACAACAAGATATTGAACTTGACAAATTTTAAAACAATTATAGACAACAAAATACATGTAGCTCAAGTGATGATTTTTGCCTTTGATAGAGTAGAAAACAGTGTTTGAAATGGAGAAAATGCTGTTTACCAGCAGTTTCTTATTACCCACAATGTTTTTTGTAAAAGTCTTTTACTACAGGGTTGTTAAAACTCGAGATTGTGTGGTAAATGCTTACAGGTGTAAAAAAACTCTATGGAATAGCATTTTCTGTTTTCTACAGTGTTTCAAAAGTCTCCTGCCATGGTGTTGTAAGAAATACAGGATTGTTTGGTAAAAAGTAAAGAGACTGTTTTTGTTTTTCAGAAGCCTCAGAGGACAGCCAGCATGATGAGGGAGAAAAACCACAAGGGGGTGGAACCCTTCCTGCAAGGTTGGTACCATGTTTTATAGACTTGTGAAACATGTTATGGAGTTGTTGTGTTCATAAAGGATGTAAATTGTACATAAATACACATGTAGAAAAATCATGTTTATTCAGATAGACATTAGTCTCTCAAAAACTCTTGCCAGCTAGAACTTAAGTGTCCATGATTACTATAGTACCAATCTGGATCCCAAAGACTTTCCTAAGAGTCCTAACAAGGCTCAAGTTTTGCGAGACAAGTGGTTTCTAGATTGTAAGGTAGTCCAACCATCCTTAAATTATGGTCACGACCCACCAGATCTAATGGTTATGAAAATTTCTGTGCAGATGCAAGCATTCAGTAACCTGGGGCATCTATACAGGTCATTGAATGCTTGCATCTGAGCTGAAATCTTAATGACCACCTGAAGAACCATGATAATAATATTTGATCAGTGGATTTCCGTTAGTTGAATAATCAAGACAGAACAGCTATGCAATAGATCGAAATAATTCAGGTGAAAATTCAGAGTTTTTGAAAGAAAAAAAACTGACGGATTGTGTGAAGCACCCCAGGAAGTTGACATTATTTTTGTTTTGGACCACTGTGTTTTACTGCACAAGGTTTTTAAGCACTGGGTACTCATCATGTGGTGCAAGATAAACTTTTAACTCTCACTACTATATTTACTTTTGCAGCCAATGTAGATCAAGATCAGACTGCACAAAATGTGCAGTGTGATCTTTGATCAACACTGCTTTCCTACAACACTATAGACAAAAACAACTATGATATTGCAATTATTTGGGTTTATTTCTGGACTTAAAAAGTCTGTGGGGTTTATTTGCACTCCAGGGATTAACTTTCATCCTCAGCCTAGTTGAGCTGGAAAAAAGGTTTATAAATGGCATTTACTCCAAAGAGTTATTAGCTAATTGTGCAAACTATCTCTGGGGATAGATGATAATAGGCGGACTATGGAGATTCCTTATACCTTTTTATACATCCCAAATGCTGCATTATGTTGACCTGTTACCAAATAATCCTGTATTCTTATATTTCTGAGAAAAAGACTTTTTAAAAAAAGGTTGTTGGTAAACAAGAAAATGCTCCTTTTCCCACAATGTTTTCTACCCTATCAAAGGCAGATGCCATCATTTGAGTCACATAAGATGTGCTGTTTGCATTATGCTTTCAATTTGGACAAGCCTAAAATTTTGTTGTGTGGTAACAAGTGGATAGTCATAGTTGTCTTTCTTACCTGTCTGATACTATTTTCTTAGAAACTTGCCTTATGTATCTAAGGTTGTGTGTCCCTAAACCCTTTAACACACAATCTAGACTTTTAAAGATCCTGAGAAAGAATCCTTTGGAAACATGGTAGAAAAAGGAGATGCTCGTAACCAGCATTTTCTCCTTTTCCTACAGTGTTTTGTCTGCTTTGAATTTGGACACATCTAAAATTTTGTCATTTGGTAAGAAGTTATTGTAGAAAAAATGATATTTTAATTGCCCTTTTTTCCCTCTTACAGAGTCAGTTTTAACTCTTTTCCAGACAAAATGTTAGACGACAAATGAAATATGACTCTCATGATCGGATATGTCTTTGAAAGGGTAGAAAACATGGTGGGAGAAGAAGAAAATGCTTATCATTTTCTTCTTTCCAACCATGTTTTCAAAAGGTTTTTTCCTCAGGGTCATTAAAACTTTCTGTGGTAAAGGGTTAAGAAGAAGTGTATGAGAACTTCATTAGTGTACCTCTTTGACTTAGTTATGCACCTATGTTTGTATTTGGGTCATATAAAGCACTACAGAGTTATACACCCTTACATTTTCTATATTTAGTGAACATGTAGATTGTGTGTGCTCTTAACCCTGAAACTACTTAACCCTTTCCCAAACGACAAATTTTAGACCCTTCCAAACTGAAAGAGTTTGCAGACGACAATTTTAAATTTGATGAAAATGGCGGAAAGTTCTCCAAAAGGGTAGAAAACACTGTGGGAAAAGGAGAAATTGCTCGTTGAGAGCAATTTCTCCTTTTCCCACAGTGTTTTCAAAAGACTTGTACTGCAGACACGTGAAAACCAGGGCTTGTATGGGAAAGGGTTAATAAGTTAAATGAAACTTTCAAGCCAATAGCAAAAAACTCCAGATGTAGCTATTTCAAAGGTTTTTTTTTTGGTGGGAAAATATCTCCTTATCAGACAGTGTGGATCAAGATCAGACGGCATGTTTTGTGCAGTCTGATCTTGACCTACACTGTCCATCAAAGGTCATTGAATTGTGCTTAGCAGCCTGAGGGTTAATAGATGATTTCGTAGTTGTATAGTTTAGAGGTATTTTCATTCCACTTTCAGTCAGAGCCGACTCATATTTCAACATGAAATTTAGTCATGCTCCAGAAAAAGGTGATTTAATGCATCTGCAAAAGTATCGACTCAGGTCAGCCTGCACGGACTGCTTTTGGCAAATTGTCTGCATATCAGACCACTGTACAACATTATTCAGTTGGTTCTTAGACAAAAAGGATTGATATTATATGGCAAACTGCTTGGTTTAATGCATCAAGGAGATACATTTAACACCCTCTTGCCAGAGCAATTATCCTATTTTGTTTTAACGCTCTCTATTTTACTTACACAGGTTGAAACCACTTTATATAAGGTAGATGCCACTGGTTCATGTTTGGGATGCTTTATTTTTTTTTTCCAACCTGTCTCCTAACACTGCACTATGATAATTGACCCATAAATAACCTTATTTAAAGTCCTGTATTTAACCAATTACCATATACTAGGTCTCTTTGTTTTATTCACCAACAGTCACTGTTCTACATATTTTTGTAATCTAGATTCCAAGATTAACCATTTCATTGGTTAAAATTGAATATCTCAGGCAATCAGGTGACTTCCTTGGAATATAGAGTTAAGATTGAAAATAGTATATTTGATGAATGCCTCTCTTGATTTGTTTTAGCTCACCTGAGCATGAAGTGCTCAAGCAGAGCTTTTCTTATCAAGCAGTGTCTAGCAACTGTTTTGCGTTGTCTGTTATGCATTGTCAACTTTTACCTTGTGTACACACTGGAGGCAACAGAGGCAAAATTCGGTCACATCTAGTATAAAAGTAGGTCACTGTGTCAAACTTTGTGAGTCTACAATTTCAGTTAAATCCCCATGTAATTTGGTAATTAACTCTACAAAACGACAAAATTTGAAACTAGTCCAAATTGAAAGCATTTGCAGATGACAAATTATATGTGACTTAAAAATTGGAATTTGTTATGGGACAGGTAGAAAACATTGTGGGAAAAGGAGAAAATGCTGGTTACCAGCATTTTCTCCTTTTTCCACAATGTTTTCAAAAGGCTTTCATTTTAGGGTCGTTAAAAGTTGGGACTATGTGGTAAAGAGTTAACTGAAACTTAACTGTGGGTCTACTCAAGTCAGATAGTAGGTCACAGGGTTAAATCATACAGAGAACTTTGTGTGCTGTCCTACGTTTATTATGGAATGATTGCTCACAGTATTGTTCTTCATATTATCTCAGAATGGATGCTATTTGATCTTGTTATTAACAAATCATTCTTCTCTCAAAGATTCAAAAGCTTAGGTGAGCAATCCAGGGCAAGCATTGCCCTCTTGTTTAAAGTTAAGTCTAAAGCCTGTGTGTCATAAGATCTCTCTGTAAAGCAAGGAAAACTGTCTGTTTTTTGGTTTACAGCTGTGCTGTATGTCAATGTTTATTAATTTTTTCCCTTCCTTGCTGAGTTAAATTTTGCCAAAAGAATTATATTAAACCTTTATCAAACAATCTGGTGTTTTAATGATCCTGACAAAATACAGTTTTGAAAATGTTAAGAGCGAATAGAAAAATGCTAGACATTTTTAGCTCACCTGAGCACGAAGTGCTCATGGTGAGCTATTGTGATCGTGCTGTGTCCGTCGTGCGTCGTCCGTTGTCAACTTTTTACCTTGTGTACGCTCTAGAGGCCACATTTTCAGTCCGATCCTCATGAAACTTGGTCAGAATGTTTGTCTTGATAAAATCTCGAACGAGTTCAAAATTGGGTCATGTAAGGTCAAAAACTAGGTCACTAGGTCAAATCTTAGAAAAACCTTGTATACGCTCTAGAGGCCACATTTTCAGTCCAATCCTCATAAAACTTGGTCAGAATGTTTGTCTTGATAAAAACTCGGACGAGTTTGAAATTGGGTCATGTGGGGTCAAAAACTAGGTCACTAGGTCAAATCTCCGAAAAACCTTGTGTACGCTCTGGAGGCCACATTTTCAGTCCGATCCTCATGAAACTTGGTCAGAATGTTTGTCTTGATAAAATCTGTGACCAGTTCGAAATTGGGTCATGTGGGGTCAAAAACTAGGTCACTAGGTCAAATCTTAGAAAAACCTTGTGTACGCTCTAGAGGCCACATTTTCAGTCAGATACTTGTGAAATTTGGTCAGAATGTTTGTCTTGATAAAATCTGAGATGAGTTCGAAATTGGGTCATGTGGGGTCAAAAACTAGGTCACTAGGTCAAATCTTCGAAAAACCTTGTGTACGCTCTAGAGGCCACATTTTCATTCAGATACTTGTGAAATTTGGTCAGAATGTTTGTCTTGATAAAATCTCAGATGAGTTTGAAATTGGGTCATGTGGGGTCAAAAACTAGGTCACTAAGTCAAATCTTCGAAAAACCTTGTGTATGCTCTAGAGGCCACATTTTCAGTCAGATACTTGTGAAATTTGGTCAGAATGTTTTTCTTGATAAAATCTGTGACAAGTTCGAAATTGGGTGATGTGGGGTCAAAAACTAGGTCACTAGGTCAAATCTTAGAAAACCTTGTGTACGCTCTAGAGGCCACATTTTCAGTCAGATACTTGTGAAATTTGGTCAGAAAGTTTGTCTTGATAAAATCTTGGACGAATTTGAAATTGGGTCTTGTGGGGTTAAAAACTAGGTCACTAGGTTAAATCTTAGAAAAACCTTGTGTGTGCTCTAGAGGCCACATTTTCAGTCAGATACTTGTCAAATTTGGTCAGAATGTTTGTCTTGATAAAATCTCGGACGAGTTCGAAGTTGGGTCATGTGGGGTCAAAAACTAGGTCACTAGGTCAAATCTTAGAAAAACCTTGTGTATGCTCTAGAGGCCACATTTTCAGTTCCATCCTAATGAAACTTGGTCAGAATATTTGTCTTGATAAAATCTCAGATGAGTTCAAAATTGGGTCATGTGGGATCAAAAGCTAGGTCACTAGGTCAAATCTTAGAAAAACCTTGTGTACGCTCTAGAGGCCACATTTTCAGTCAGATACTTGTGAAATTTGGTCAGAATGCTTGGCCTATTGACTCAGGTGAGCGATCCAGGGCCATCATGGCCCTCTTGTTCACTTTTCCAACAATGTTTTTCTCTTTTTCAAAGACAAATCCCATCATTTCAGACCACATTTAATTTGTTGTTAAGAGATGCTTTCAAATTTAGATGAGTGTAAATTTTTTTCTTCTTGTTATGTGCTAAGAGGGATGATTGGTGAAATCATATAAAATCTATCTGTAAAGGCTGAAACCAATCTTTGAAAGGAACTAGTTTGAGGCTGTGTCAGTGTGTGTGAACTCCAAGAACATGCTATTTTCTGAGGGATTTTCCTACTCAATATTTGGGGCAGAATAATGGGCCCTCAGGAATTCTCCAAGCCAGATTATTTTTCCCAATTTAACCACTCAGACCTCCATAAGTTATTCCAGTGTATCATAAGCCAGCTTGAGTTTTGATGTGTTACTCTTTTTGGTCTTTAATAGATCATGGATGGACTTGTTCCCTGCGCTGAAATGGAGCATAGTATTTTGGATACAAGTATCTCTGCTAAATCTAGTGCCGCTGCAGCTATTTTGGATATATCTGAAACATTACATAAACCCATCTGCATTAAGAACATTGTTTATACAATTACAAAGTAGATACAGGCTATTTCTTGAACACTACTCATACATGTACTTTCAAGGCTGAAAAAGGCAGCTCAGAAATTTTTTAATTTGGTATATTTTTGCGCAATTTTCCCCAATATCAAGGACCCTGAGCCAATAGTGAAAAAAATTTAGAAAATCTCTCGTTTTTGACCTCTACAAGCTTTTCCCCCTTCTGCTTACCACTGAAAATGATACAAGTGTGTACAATCGGATTTCAGTGTTTGCATGCCAGGTCAATTTAGCTTGACCACAATAATTCTTTCAAATAAGTTTCAGCTGATAATATAAAATCTTGTGTAGAAGATTTTGTAATGTTCTGGTATTTTGATGGTTTTTAGCTCCACTGGCCGAAGGCCAGCGGGCTTATGTCATGGCCTGGTGTCCGTCGTGCGTCCGTCCGTCCGTCCGGTCGTCCGTCCGTGCGTTAACTTTTATGTCAAACGTCTTCTTCTCTGAAACTACCCATCCAATTTTCATGAAACTTCACAGAAATGATCCTGCCATGGTCCTCTTCAGAATTTCTTGAAAGAATTTGATTCCTTCAAAAACTCTGGTTGCCATGGCAACAAAACTGAAAAATATTGGAAATCTTTAAAAATCTTCTTGTCTGAAACCATAAGGCATAGGGCTACCAAATTTGGCATGTAGCTTTATGTAGTAGACCTCTATCAAGTTTCTTCAAATTATAGCCCTGGGGTCAAAATTGGCTCTGCCCCAGGGGTCACAAGTTTTACATAGGCTTATATAGAGAAAACTTCAAAAATCTTCTTGTCTGAAACCATAAGGCATAGGGCTACCAAATTTGGCATGTAGCTTTATGTAGTAAACCTCTATCATGTTTCTTGAAATTATAGCCCTGGGGTCAAAATTGGCTCTGCCCCAGGGGTCACAAGTTTTACATAGGCTTATATAGAGAAAACTTTAAAAATCTTCCTGTACCTGTGCCATAAGGCCTAGAGCTACCAAATTTTGCATTTAAGTTGATCTAGTTGGGGTCTACCAAAAGTGCCCAAATTATAGTCCTGGGGTCAATTTGGCCTCATGCTGGGGGGGGGGGGGTTTCACAAGATTTACATAGGCTTACCTAGGGAAAACTTTTAAATCTTGGTGTACATAGCCATAAGGCTTAGGCTACCAAATTTTGCATAATTATAGCATTATCTAGTGGACAACTACAAAGAGGGCCCAAGTTACAGCCCTAGGATCAAGTTTGGCCCTGCACCAGGGTTCACAAGTTTTACATGGGTTTATTGAGTGAAAAGTTCAGAAACCGTCTTGTTACTAGCCATAAGGCCAAGAACTCCCAAATTTGGCATGTTATTCTTCTAATACACATATTCCCCATTTAGTCCGACTGTAGCCCTGGGGTCAAAGTTTTATGAGGGCTTATATAGTAAAGACTTCTCTTCATGGTTTATATTTATAAGCCAGTGGAGCGATACAGGGCCATCATGGCCCTCTTGTTTTTTATCATTTTAGGTATGAACTCTTCTTTGTTTCTTTGTGTTTTTAGATGCAGTGTTTTTTAAGGCTTTATTTCTTCTGAGAAGAATCAAATTGCATGAGACAAAATATTTAAGTGTTGATGTTATTTTCTTTAGCTCACCTGAGCACAAAGTGCTCAAGGTGAGCTTTTGTGATTGTGCTGTGTCCGGTGTCCAGCATCTGTAGTCCGTCATCAAGGCAACAACAATTACCTTGTATGCACTCTGGAGGCCACATTTTCCATCAAATACTCATGAAACTTGGTCAGAATGTTTTTCTTGATAATATCTCGGATAAGTTGGAAATAGGATCAAAATTTAGCAAAAGCTTTTGTGCACTCTAGAAGCCACATTTTTAGTCCAATACTCATGAAACTTGGTCAGAATGTTTGTCTTAATGAAATCTTGGACAAGTGTGAAATTGGGTCATGCCAGGTCAAAAAGTAGGTCACCAGATCAAATTTTAGAAAAACCTTGTGTGCACTCTAGAGGCCACATTTTTAGTATAACACTTATGAAACCTGGTCAGAATACTTGTCTTGATGATGTCTCAGACAAGTTCAAAACTGGGTCATGTTGGGTCAAAAAGTAGGTCACTGTGACAAATCTTTAAAAAACCTTGTGTGCACTCCAGAGGCCACATTTTCAGCCAGAAACTCACGAATGTAGAATGTTTGTTGTGATGATATTCTGACAAGTTTGAAATTGGGTCATGTGGGGTCAAAAAGCAGGTCTCCCTGCCAAATTTTAGAAAAACCTTTTGTGCACCCTATAGGCAAGACTTTCATCCTGATACCCATGAAACTTGGTCAGAATATTTGTCTTGATAAAATCTAGCATAAGTTCAACATTGGGTCATGTAGGTCAAAAAGTAGGTTATTGGGCCAAATCTTACAAAAAACTTTTGAGGACTCCAAGGGCCACATTTTCAGGCAGGTTTTATCGAAGATTGGTTGGAATGCATGTATTCGGCTTGATGAGATTTCAGACATGTTCAAATTGGGCTATATTTGGTCAAAAAGCAGGTCATTGGGACAAATATTGGGGGGAAAAAAAAAACCATGTGTACCCTGGGGGCCACATTTTCCGTTCGATACACATGAAATATCATCGGAATATTTGTCTTGATGATATCTCTTACAAGTGTCACGAACGCTCATGTGCTTTACATCATTACAACCAGGATCTCTTCAGCTTTATCAATCCTGGATGACTTTACTCAGGTAAGCACTTTGGGGCCAATGGCCCTCTTGCTTGTTTTTATCATTACTAAATTTTTGCATACATATGTTTTTTCCCCTCACTATTAAAGGCTCTAAATGCTCAAAGAGGATCAATCAGGGTTGGTCATGGTTAGTATTTACAACAACGCCAGTTTCAATTAAACTCTGCACAATTGTTCCTGGGTGGTCCCTTTTCAAAGTTATTTTATTTCTGTATCAAAGGTGTCTTTCGGACCGAAGATAGTAAGCCAAGTGGATGGGGTATCACAGTTTTCTTTTCCTTACACAGGGTCATTAAAGGTGAGCTATTGTGATGCAGCATTATCTTTTGTAATGATGTTGACAGCTAAAATTTGAAAAATTACCTAAAAAAATGACCAGTTATAAGATGCTGAACTTTCAGGTGAGCTATAACATGTCATCAAGCCCATCTCTTGTTTTTTTTAATGTCCAATCAGTCTTTTTCCATTACCTTTTATCATCATTGCCTACTTGTGGCAGGTGGGCATAACATTCACAGTGATGCATCCAGGGCGTGAGATTCTGCAAATCTTGCTTTCTACTCGTTCACTCCAGCAATCCTTTTTTCTTTGGTGACAACTCTAGCGGAAACAAAGAATCCCCCAGCTTAACAATATCTTGTGCACAATGCAATTACATTTGACATTGAAAAAACTGGAAATATTCCAGTTTCGCAATTCAGACCATGTATAAATAGATAACTTCCTCGCTAAAAGTAGTAACGCACAAATATAGCAGTGGAAATAACCATATGAATATAAGAGACTGTGATGTGATCAGGCCTTGGGGGATAAATTCTATTGTGGAATACATTAGTTGTAATTTGAACGCACCTGTATTGGTGAGGAAGTTCGTCAAGCTGTATTAACTTGCTTAATTTGTGTCACATGTTGAATTTAAAATACCTGGAGGATTCTGCCACTTAAAAGCATCACAGACTTTTTCAAGAAGGGAGAGGGGGTATTTAGTCCATTTAAACCAAATGATGCTGATTCAAAGTGAAGATGGGCAATCAGCATCATCTGACTTTGAAGAGGCAGTTGCATTGTGAAAAAGTAAGAAAGGCATAGGTTTATTTTAAAAAAAAGAGTTAATATGAGTATCTTCTGGTTAAGACAACTTGTTTCCTTAATTCTTTACTAAATGACAAAATTTTATACCAGACCAAATTCAAAGCATTTGCATATGGCAAAATAAACATTGCTAAAATGATGTTTTTTGACTTTGATAGAGTAGAAAACATTGTGGGAAAAGGGAAAAATGCTGGTTACCAGCATTTTCTCCTTTTCCCACAATCCTTTCAAAAGGCTTTCTTCTCAGGGTCTTTAAAAGTCAGGATTGTGTGGTAAAGGGTTAAAAGGTATGCTAGAATAAGGTTATTGAGGTAAGTTTCATCTGCAATGCTCTCAAACTTTTCACTCCCCCTTCTTTGATTCCATGATGCATCCTGGATGCAACACTGCATTCACATTTTTTACACATTTCAACCAATAAATTTTAACCCCTTCTTTTATGCATGCACTTTTTGAGAAAAGTGGTTCAGAGCATAATTTATAATTTTTCCTACATACCTTAGCTATTAGCTCAACTGGCAATAGGCCATGATGAAACATTATGTAAAACATTATGTAATAGCCCTCTGCCAGTGTCAGTTATGTATGTACCCATCCACGCACAGGTATAAGCTTTATTTCAAATATCTTTTTCTTTGAAAGTGATGAACCAGTTTTGACCAAACTTAGCAGAAATGGTGTTGCTGTTGTCCTCTTCAAAATTCCTTCAAAGAAAAGTGTTCCAAAGTTGTCTCCAAAACCACAAGTTGCAGAAATGATTGTTCAGGGGACTTCTTTCGTATTTCTTTATTTAATTGTTATCCACAAAAGGACATGACTGCTCTAGGCTTTGCATGTTTCTACTTCAGAGCAAGCTATAACAAACTTTATAATGATCAGAGGGGAAAAAAGTACCCCTTTTTTCACAGATATTTGTTATCATTTATCTCCCTTCGTTATAATACTATGCTGTAATGTGTTTATTATTGTACAAGTATTTCTATTCAAGCTTTCAAGATAAAAAAATAATGTTCTGTTTTCAGTCATTATGATTTATTTTGATGTAAACATACTGATAATATGTCTTGAATGTTGGACACCATGACTTGTTTTTGGGCATGTCTTGTTTTCTTGTTGAAATTTGATTGGATTGCAGGCTAGGGATCAATGTCTCTTTCTGTGTCAATTGTGGCTTATTTATCAGTAAGGAAGTGAGCGACAGAGGGCCATGAATGTTCTCTTATTTTTTGGTTCAGCTGGTTATCCTTTTTGTTTTTGATATATAGCTTTGATTTTCCTTTCTATGTAAGCATTGTAGAAAATATTTGCTAATGGATAAACTTGTTGCAGCTGCAATATGATCTTTTAACCCTTTACCACACAATCCCATCTTTTAACGACCCTGTGAAAGAAGCCTTTGGAAAACATTGTGGGAAAAGGAGAAAATGCTGGTAACCAGCATTTTCTCCTTTTCCCACAATGTTTTCTACTCTATCAAGGCCAAATTTCACCATTTGAACCACCTTTAATTTGTCGTCTGCAAATGCTTTCAATTAGGACCAGTCTAATCATTGCTGTTTCATAAAGGGTTAAATTTTCCCCAAACCAAAATTAATGATACTTTGTTTTGACAACCTAGAGGAAGAAGCTTTGAAAAACATTGTGTTAAGGGAGAAAAGACTGATAGCCAGCATACTACTGGGTTCGTCAAAATTATGACTATAAGTCGAACCACATCCTACTTTGGGATAGAGCAAATCTTTAGCTACTGTTTTTTTTATGCTTTGGGAACCTTTAAAGCTTTACCACATGACAAAATCTGACTTGTCTACTTTGCTAGCAATTTACAGATAACATATTATGAAATGTGGCTAATTAAAGACTGTATTTGTCTTTGAAAGTTTAGAAAACATTGTGGGAAATGGAGAAAGTGCTGTTTACCAGCAATCTCTCATTTTCCTACAGTACTTTCAAAAGCTTTCCTTCTGTGTGTTGTTAAAACTTGGATTTGTGTGATAAAGGGATTAACTCTTTACCAACAACAAAAATTTAGACAGGTCCAAATTGAAAGCATTTGCAGACGACAAAATAAATGTGAATCAAAAAATGAAATTTGCTTTGGGAAGGGTAGAAAACATTGTGGAAAAGGAGAAAATGCTGGTTACCAGCATTTTCTCCTTTTTCCCACAATGTTTTCAAGGGGCTTTGATATTTCACATAAAGCCTTAAAATATGTTACTTTATAAATACAGAACTGGTAACCGGCATTTTCTCCCTTTTCCAACAATGTTTTCTACATAATGGAAACAGAAATCATCATTTTCTGTTGTATCTAATTTGTTGTCTGCAAAGAACTTCCAATTTGGACAGCTATGTCTGAAGTTTTTTTGTCTAGTAAGTTAAGTAAGTTTTGAGTTTACTTTTCCAGGGAAATAGGTGGTGGCAAGTCAGATGATACGCAAGCACCTAGGTAGGGGGGCATGACTGATAAAAAAATGGTTGATTTTGTTGTATACTTAAACATCGATAATTTGTCACTTGTATATACATGCACACAATAAATGAGAAATATCAACAGAGATTGGGTATTATGAATTTCGGAATTATTGTGTATGCATATTAAGGAATGAACTTTGTCATAAATAAGATTTTTTAACCTTTTACCACATTCTTCCAACTTTCTAACAATACTGTGGAAGAAGGTATCGGAAAATATTCTAGGAAAAGGAGAAAATGCAGGCTACCAACATTTTCTCCTTTTACCACAAAGTTTTCTATCCTTTCTTCAACAAGTTCCATGATTTGAGCCATATTGAATTTGTTGTCTGCTAATGCTTTCAATTTAGACAAGTCTAAAATTTTGCCAGTAAAGAAAAAAGTTATATATTGCATATTTTTACTAAAAAAGGCTTTCCAAGTGACACACTATTGCTGTTATAATGTATTTGTTGTGTTTGTTTTGCAGTATATTATTGAGTATAATTTGCCCACAATGACTTGATATTCACAAAAATTGTAATAGAGAGTTTAACCCTCTACCACACAATTCCGAGTTTTAACGATCCTGGGGAAGAAGAGTTTTGAAATCATTGTGAGGAATAGACAAAATGCTGGTAACCAGTATTTTTCTCTTTTTCCCACAATCGTTACTACCCTATCAAAGACAACATCCTTAATGTTCGCCACATTTGATTTAGCATCTGCATTTTGCTTTGGGTTTGGACAGGTCTAAAATTTTGTCATGTCGTGGTAAAGGGTAAAAATTGACAAGTTGTGAAACAGGCACTTGTTACTGAGGTTTGCATGTGTGTGAAAATGTGATAGAAACAAAAATGGCCCACATGGAGCAATTTCTATATCTGCCACAACATTTTCAAAAGCTGTCTGCTGCATGTTGAAAGTAGCCTGATGGAGTTTGTTATGCAAATCTCTTAACTAAATAATATAGACTCCACTTTTGTGGGTCATACCATGGTTT
The DNA here is from genome assembly GCA_945859785.2 of Tridacna gigas. Classification (NCBI taxonomy): domain Eukaryota; kingdom Metazoa; phylum Mollusca; class Bivalvia; order Cardiida; family Cardiidae; genus Tridacna; species Tridacna gigas. The sequence continues at coordinate 44,208,599 of OX244028.2, read as the reverse complement.
CCCTGTGATAATAGTTATCTTGGGCCAATGATATTCACCCTGAGCATGTTACACACTTGTGATATTAGTTCATTATTATTTACTCCCTATTTTTCTCTGTTGTTGGTTCAGTTCTTTACTTTTTAAGTTTCTCATATAATAAAATGGAATATTATAACAGTCTGCATTTCTGAGTCCGTTTGCCAATGTAAAGAGCTGTGAATCAGATTCGACTGATGTTTATATTGTCATGGGCTAAATATGTCCAATCAAAAGTGGAAGAAGCTCAAACAATGATTAAAGCAAAAGGAACTTTTGAAGTTTAAGTTGAATTGTTCTTATTAGCCCATTACCAAATAGTGCTGTGTTTTAACATCCCTTAGGATTAAAGCTTTTGAAAACATTGTGGAAAAAGAGGACAATGTTGGTTAACAGCATTTTCTTCTTTTCCCACAACCTTTTCTTCCTTTTCTTAACCCTTTACCACACAATCCCGACTTTTAACGACCCTGAGAAAGAAGCCTTTTGAAAACATTGTGGGAAAAGGAGAAAATGCTGGTAACCAGCATTTTCTCCTTTTCCCACAATGTTTTCTACCTTCCCAACACAAATTTCAATTTTTGGGTTATATTCATTTTGTCGTCAGCAAATGCTTTCAATTTGGACCAGTATAAAATTTTGTCGTGTGGTAAAGAGTTAAAGATACTCTACCATTTCTGCCTCAACTGTTTTTGGGTCTTTAAATGCCTTCAGTTTGGACAAGTCTATAATTTATTGTTTGGTAAAGAGTATATGCATGCAAGTCTGTCTCCTGGATTTTGTTTTGTTGGAAGTTGCACAGTATATATATTTTAAGAGCTTGAATCCTTTTGAAAATCAATAAAATTCCTAAATTGTTGAAGAATAGAAGCCACTGTGCATTTTATATGTTATATCAGTCATGGAGCCATTAACACTAAAGGATAAATTTTGCACCTAATACGGTCAAAACTGGTAACATTTTAAAAAATTTTCAATATTATCAAAATTGTGGTATGAGCATACTTTGGCAATTATATGGTCCTTTCATGAAAGTATTTTTAAAATATGTAAAGGAAACTCTGAATTGGATAACACTTTACCAGACTTTTTTTTTTTTCTGAATTCAAAGCATTTGCAGACGACACACTCAGTGAGGCTGTAACCATTTGATTTGCCTGTGAAAGGGTAGTTAGCATTGCCTGAAAACAGAAAGTGTTGATCACAGCAATTTTCCCCTTTCTCACTATGTTTTCAAAAGCCTTTTTCCATGGGGTCTTTTAAATTAGGACTGTTGGGTAACAGCATTAACCCTTTACCAGACAACAAAATTACAGACTCATCAAAATTGAAAGCCTTGCAGATGACAAATTGAATGCAACTCAAACGGTGTTACTTGTTTTTGAAAGGGTAGAAAACATTGTGGGAAAAGGAGAAAATGCTGGTTACCAGCATTTTCTCCTTTTCCCACAATGTTTTCAAAAGTCTTCTTTGTCAAGGTTGTTAAAAGTCGGATTGTGTGGTAATTAAAGGCTTACATATCTTTTATGGCTATGTTTGTATAGAGGTTACCTTAGGATATAACCTTTACATATATTTTCAGTTTTAAATACAACTCAGATCCAGAAGACAATTCCAGTATAACTTCCGGTTCTGGGTTTGGGGCGCATAGTAGTCCCCAGTCCAATTCCCAGACAGCCTCTCAGCAGATTGTGATACCCCAGGCTGCCCTGGACAGTCTGGTGCAGCAGTTACAAGAGACGAAAGATAGAAGTAAAATGTTGCAGGATACAATGCAACAGGTGTTGGAGGAGTTCGAGAATTTTAAAGTAAGTTTTGCACATATTGTTGACAGATTTTATAAAGATATTAAGATGCCAGGTCTGGTGGATATCACAGGAGTATTCCTTGAGTCACCTGGCACAAATCTTGCTCGAACTACTCTGCTTTTTTTATCTAAATGGCAACCAGAGCAAAATAAAAAATATATGCCATGCTCTGGCAAAAGAGGGTTTAATGCATTTCATTGACTCATTATTGTTATGGATCCATTTTGTATAACAACCTACTGAATCATGAAATACACTGGTCCATTGACATGCAGAAAATAGACCAATAGTAAAATGTTTCCACCTAGGTCAGCCTGGGTCAATACTTTTTTGCAGATGCATTAAGCCCTCTTTTTACAGAGCATTGCTCATATTATGTACAATATAACAAAAGTCTTGAATCAACTCATAAACCAGTGGCAGGATTTTAAATTTTTTGGGAATGTTCCCCGAGTGACCCAGCACCAATGTTGCATTTTTTTTTTCTGTTCTTCTGAACCAGAAGGCCACCAAAATTATGTGGCCTTCCAGTATTAAATAGAATATATATACCACTCACAATTTGATAGGGATCATTTAGATATTTCAAACCAGGTATATATTACAACAATACAGTTTTCCATTAAAAGCATCCGTTTCCACAGTTGGTTTATGTCATCAGTGTGACAATGTAATACACTGAAAAACCATACCTGATACATGCCACACATATATATCAGAAGAATCTAAGATGGTGATCCCTAGCAAATTTTGAGTAGTATATGTTAAATGTTAGATATCAAAGGAGAATTCTAGGGCCATAATGGTGCTCTTGCTACACAGTGTTCATGGAAATTGTGTTCTCTGGAATTTTTCACTAGGCTTAGAGGTTTAAAATTTGCTATGTAAGCATCAGCTTACATAGAAATCTTTTATGCACATACCCCTGGTTTAAGTCCTTACCATACAAACAAATTTTTGACTTGTCCAAATCCAAAGCATTTGCAGACAATTAATTAAATGCACCTCAGATGGTGGGATTTTTCTTTGGGTAGAATACATTGCAGGGTAAAAAGCATTTTTCTCATTTTCCCACGAATGTTTTCTACAGGCTCCTACAAAATTCTTTAAATCAAAGTATTGGTTCACCCTGTACCACATCCAAGTTTTAACGACCCTAAGAAAAGAAGACTTTTGAAAACATTGTGGGAAAAGGAGAAAATGCTGGTTACCAGTATTTTTTCCTTTTCCCATAATGTTTTCTACCCCATCAAAGTCCATCAATTGAGCTACAGTTAAATTGTCATGTGCAAATGCTTTCAGTTTGGACAAGTTTAAATTTTTGTCATGTTATAAAGAGTTTTAGAATTGGCAGTATCATCACCTTGTTTGCATTTGTTCTGAGGTGAGCAATATAGAGCCATTATTGGCCTCTTGTATTTTTTTTTTTTTTTTTTTTTGTAGAAAATCCAGATTTCCAACAGAGATGAGATCAGCCATGTGAAGAATCAGATTGATGAAGACAAGTTCAGATTAGAAAGGATTGAGGAGCAAATGAATGATATAGCTGAATTAAATCAACATGAAGTCAATAACTTAAAACAGGTAAGGTACTATTCTGTACTCTTTCACCACAGAATATTGTATAAACTCTAAGAAAATTTCAGAACTGTCCAAAGTGAGAGCATTTGTAGATTACAAATCATATATGAGTTGATTGATGAGATTTTTTTTGTGGAAAGCAGTTAAAATTGTTGGAAATGGAGAAAATTGCTGGGTGCTAGCTTTTTTAGCTTTGCTGTTTTCAAAGAAAGAAGTACATGTATATTTATAACCGTAGTGTTGTTAGCGTCATAGTGCAAAGACTTTGACATTTTATAATATGTCAATTATTACTGAAGACATATGCTTCGAACTTGTAAAAGTTGTCCGTTATCAAAAGGGGAATCTATACAATAAGGGCAGGTAACCATCAAAATATTTTTGACAGACTTATGCCCCTTTTTCAACTTAGAATTTTCACTAAAAATCAAGCATCAGCGCCCACATGCGGTACTAATGCTCTCATTTTCCAATAATGCTTTCAGATTCAGTTTCCTTGAGATTGTTAAAACTCAGGATTGTTTGGTGAAGGGTTAGCTCAAGAGGCTGCTAGTGAATCTGTGTCTACTACAGCTGTTTACAGGATACAAATGTGTATGCAACTGTTTACATTAACCCTTTACCACACAATCCCAAGTTTTCACAACGCTGAGGAAGAAAGCTTTTGAAAACATTGTGGGAAAAGGAGAAAAAGGAGAAAGTGCTGGTAACCAGCATTTTCTCCTTTTCCCACAATGTTTTCTACTTTTTCCAAAACAAATTTCAGTTTTTGAGTCGCATTCATTTTGTCGTCTGCAAAAGCCTTCAATTTCGACTAGGCTAAAATTTTGTCGTTTGGTAAAGAATTAAGTGTATGATTGTGCTCTTCTTTTGACAGGATGTTATAATTATGTATGTGTGTGTACAGGACAAAGTGTGTGTACTACTGTTTACATGATGTATCTGGTTACATAGGTCTCACTCGATTAATGTTTCATTATCAGTTTATACTATTGTTTATGTTTGGGATAACAGGTTTGAAATCACGTACCGTGGCGAGATAATTCATAAACCCAACTCGATATTGTTTATTTCATCTCATCATGGTTCGTGGTTTTTAAACATGTATTCCCAAAAAACAAACAATATTATTAACCGTTAATGAAAGGTTTATCGAGTAAGAGTTATATGTATACTATTGTTTACAGTATACAAATGTAGGTTATTGTTTACCAGCCAAGCTCAATGGCTCAGTCTGTAACATATAGGGCTAGAAGCTGGGGATTACTTGTTCATATCCCCAGCTCCTGCATTTTTAGCTCACCTTAGCACAACGTGCTAAAGGTGAGCTATTGTGATCGCCCTATGTCCGGCATCCGTCGTCCGTCAACAATTTCTTTAAACATCTTCTTCTCCTAAACCACTGGGCCAATCTTCATGAAACTTGGCAGGGATGTTCCTTGGGTGAAGCTCTACCAAAATTGTTCAAAGAATTAAATTCCATCCACAACTCTGGTTGCCATGGCAACAAAAAGGAAAAAAAAGCAAAATCTTTGAAAATCTTCTTCTCTGAAACTAGAAGGCGCAGAGCTTTGATATTTGGTATGTAGCATCTCCTAGTGGACCTCTACCAAGTTTGTTCATATGATGCCCCTGGGGTCAAAACTGGCCCCGCCCCGGGGGTCACAAGTTTGAGCATAGTAACAAAGAAGGAAAACTTTAAAAATCTTCTTCTCTGAAACTTGAAGGCGTAGAGCTTTGATATTTGGCATGTAGCATCTCCTAGTGGACCTCTACCAAGTTTGTTCATATGATGCCCCTGGGGTCAAAACTGGCCCCGCCCCGGGGGTCACAATTTCCAACATAGGAACAAAGAAGGAAAACTTTAAAAATCTTCTTCTGTAAAACTAGAAGGCATAGAGCTTTGATATTTGGCATGAAGCATCTCCTAGTGGACCTCTACCAAGTTTGTTCATATGATGCCCTTGGGGTCAAAACTCGCCCTGCCCCGGGGGTCACAAGTTCAAACATAGGAACAAAGAGGGGAAACTTTAAAAATCATCTTCTCTGAAACTGGAAGGCTTAGAGCTTTGATATTTGGTATGTAGCATTGCCTAGTGGACCTCTACCAAGTTTGTTCATATGATGCCCCTGGGGTCAAAACTAGCCCTGCCCCGGGGTCACAAGTTTGGGCATTGTAACAAAGAAGGAAAACTTTAAAAATCTTCTTCTCTAAAACTTGAAGGCGTAGAGCTTTGATATTTGGCATGTAGCATCTCCTAGTGGACCTCTACCAAGTTTGTTCATATGATGCCCCTGGGGTCAAAACTGGCCCCGCCCCGGGGGTCACAATTTCCAACATAGGAACAAAGAAGGAAAACTTTAAAAATCTTCTTCTGTAAAACTAGAAGGCATAGAGCTTTTATATTTGGCATGAAGCATCTCCTAGTGGACCTCTACCAAGTTTGTTCATATGATGCCCTTGGGGTCAAAATTGGCCCTGCCCCGGGGGTCACAAGTTCAAACATAGGAACAAAGAAGGAAAACTTTAAAATTCTTTTTTTCTGAAACCAAAAGGTGTGGAGCTTTGATATTTGGTATGTTGCATCTCAGAGTGGACCTCTACCAAATTTGTTCATATGATGCCCCTGGGGTCAAAACTGGCCCCACCCCAGGGGTCACAAGTTTGAGCATAGTAACAAAGAAGGAAAACTTTAAAAATCTTCTTCTCTGAAATTTGAAGGCGTAGAGCTTTGATATTTGGCATGTAGCATCTCCTAGTGGACCTCTACCAAGTTTGTTCATATGATGCCCCTGGGGTCAAAACTGGCCCCGCCCCGGGGGGTCACAATTTCCAACATAGGAATAAAGAAGAAAAATTTTAAAAATCTTCTTCTGTAAAACTAGAAGGCATAGAGCTTTGATATATGGTATGTAGCATCGCCTAGTAGACCTCTACTAAGTTTGTTTATATGATGCCCTTGGGGTCAAAATTGGCCCTGCCCCGGGGGTCACAAGTTCAAACATAGGAACAAAGAAGGAAAACTTTAAAATTCTTTTTTTCTGGAACCGAAAGGTGTGGAGCTTTGATATTTGGTATGTTGCATCTCAGAGTGGACCTCTACCAAGTTTGTTCATATGATGCCCCTGGGTCAAAACTGGCCCCACCCCGGGGGTCACAAGTTCGAAGGTAGGAACAAAGAAGGAAAACTTTAAATTTCTTTTTCTCTTAAACGGGAAGGTCTAGAGCTTTGATATTTGGTATGTAGCATTTCCTAGTGGACCTCTACCAAGTTTGTTCATATGATGCCCCTGGGTCAAAACTGGCCCAGCCCCGGGGGTCACAAGTTCGAACATAGGAACAAAGAAGGAAAACTTTAAAATTCTTCTTTAAAACTGGAAGGCGTAGAGCTTTGATATTTGGTATGTAGTGATTCTCGTCTAAGTTTGCTTGCCCATCTAAGCGCAAAACAAGTTCATTGAGATCAAAATTGGGTCATCTTGGGTCATAAACTAGGTCACTAGGTCAAATTAAAGAAATACCTTGTTGGCACTCTCAAGGCCACATTATTTGCTCGATTGCCTTGAAAATTAGTTAGAAAGTTTGTCTTTATAAAAGTCTCACATAAGATTAATTTGGGTCAACTTGGGTCATAAACCAGTTCACTGGGTCAAATTAAAGAAATATCTTGTTTGCACTCTGGAGGCCACATTTATTGCTCAAATGACCTGAAATTTGGCCAGAATGTTTGTCATGATGAAATACCAGATGAGTTTGGATTTGGGCCACCTGGAACCATAAACTAGGTCACTAGGTCAAAATAAAGAAATACCTTGTGGGCACTCTAGAGGCCACATTCTTTGCTTAATTGCCTTGAAAATTGGTCAGAATGTTTGTCTTCGTAAAATCTCACATGAGTCTGAATTTGGGTCAACTGGGGTCATAAACTAGGTCACTTGGTCAAATTAAAGAAATAGCTAGTGGGCACTCTAGAGGCCACATTTATTATTCATTTGATTTGAAAATTGGTTAAAATGTTCCTTTTGATATAGTCAAAGACCAGTTCAAATTTGGGTCATCTGGGGTCATAATCTAGATCACTAGGTCAAATTAAAGATATATCTTTAGGGCACTCGAGGCCACATTTTTTGCTCAGTTGACTTGAAAATTGGTCAGAATGTTTGTCTTCATGAAATATGAGTTTGAAATTGGGTCACCTGCGGTCAAAAACTAGGTCACATGGTCAAATTAAAGAAAAACCTTAAAGGCACTCTACTAAGGTGAGCGACCCAGGGCCATCATGGCCCTCTTGTTTTTTTTCTGAAATGGTATTGTCTTAAAACCAAATACTACTGTTTACTAGATCTCTATGTGCTGTTTACAGGATACATGTGTATTTATCACTGTTTACAGGATATACATGTATCTGCATACTTGATACATGTGTATGGGTACAAATTTTACAGGATATGTGTTTGTGTGACTATTGACAGGATATGTATATATATAAGTGTACACCTGTTTACAGGATTTATATGTATGTGTACTGCTGTTTACAGGATATATCTGTGTGTTTACAACTATTTACAGGACATACAGGGGCTGTTCTGAAAGTAATGATACAACATTGATTTTTAACTCTATCAGGTTCAGAAAGAAAAATAATCTCCTCCTAACAAAAATATTATTTAAATACATTGCTAACAAAAAAGTTTTACATAAAAAAAAAAACAAAACTATATGTTAACATAGGACAGTACAAAATATATACACCAGCACTATTCTGGCTCACACTGTAACATCAACGTCATGTCATCCCAGATTATACGTCATTTCTTGTTGACCCTTATTCCTCTCTGAAGTGCAGTCCTTCGCAGCTTACACATTTCTCATGTCTATTTACAGGAAATACGAGGGCTGTTCGAAAAGTAATGATTCAACGTTGATTTCTAACTTTATCAGGTTCAGAAAGAAAAATAACCTCCTCCTAACAAAAATCTGATTTAGATACATTGTTAACAAAGTTTTACATCACCGAAAACAAAACTATATGTTAACATAAGACAGTATAAAACATATACACCAGCACTATCCTGGTGCAAGCTATAATGTTAGCGTCATGTCAACCAAGATTAAACGTCATTTCTTGTTAAACCCTTATTCCTTTTCGAACTACCGTCCTTCGCAACCTACACATTTCTCATGTCTTTTTACCCACTTGGCGAACACCTGCTTGTACCATTCTGATTTATAAGAAGAAATCACACTCATTACTGTGAATTGCAAATGATCGAAGCTCTCACACCTTACACCTTGCAGTTCTGGTTTCATAGCTGGAAATACTGAAAAGTCCAAAGGAGCAAGACCTGGTGAGAAGCCATGGGACCCATCAAGCAAACATGCATGTCGTTCCACAGCATGTCACTGTGAACATCTTATGTGCAGTTGCTGTACCAATTTTGCACAAGTCTACAAGCTCCCTAGCGTTATCAGCTGTCATCCGCGATCGCTTCTTTAGCGAGCAGCAGCTTGTCTCTGATGACTTTTGTACGACATGACCTTTCGTTGTCTTTTGCCGACTGCCTCCAATAGCAAAACTGATTATGTCATCAATGGACAAGAGTTCTGTTGACATGTTAACACCTTTTAGTAGTGATTTTGTTTCAGTTGGTGTTTTCCCAAGATTCACACAGAATTTTATAAAAACCTGGTGTTCCCGTTGTATTTTAATTTTATGCATTTTAATGCAGATGCATTAACCGTCAATGGCTCAATCAAAACAAGAAATGTGGTTGCAAGCCTCTAGTGACATCTTAGTAAATGTAAGATTTCATTTTGCAGTAAAAGTGTTACGATTTTTATTGTTTCATGGGCGATTTGGTGTGCTGCACCGGTATCAGTGTACCGTGGTTACTGCAACAACCACCATTGAAATGGAAAATAAAGCAAGATTTTTAAAACTATAAACTATAAAACAGCAAGTTTTAACTTGGATTACATCTTTGTTTCAAGGTTTGCTAGCAGAGTCTCATTACTTTCCAAACAGCCCTCATATATGTGTGTTTACAACTGTTTACAGGGTATGTATGTGTATTTACAACTATTTACAGGATATAGGAAGTATGGAGGAAAAGATAGAGTACAGACTTGAAGAGAGAACCAGTGATATACAAGATCTGTTAGAAAACTGTCAAACCAGGGTAAACTGTTACTAATTCTTTACCAAATAACTGAATTTTGGACAAAACCGAATTGAAAGCATTTGCAGACAAAATAAATGTAGCTCAAAATATTAATGATGATTTCTGTTTTTGATAGAGTAAACAAAATATTGTGGGCAAGTGAGAATACGCTGTTTACCAGCAATTTTCTCCTTTTCCCACAATGTTTTAAAAAAACCTTCTTCTTAGAGTCATTAATAATTGGACTGTGTGGTAAAGAGTTAATTCTATACCACATGACAAAGTCTTAGACTCGTCCAAATGGAAGTATTTGCAGACAGTCAATTTAATGTTGCTTATAACGGTATTTGCCCTTCAAAGGAGAAGAAACATTGTGGGGAAAGGAGAAAATGCTTGTAACAAGCATTTTCTCCTTTTCCCACAGTATTGTTAGAAGCTTTCGTCCTCAGGGTCGTTGGAACCTGGTAACCAGCATTTTCTCCTTTTCACACAATGTTTTCTATCCTATCAAGGCCAAGTTTCATCTTTTGGGCACCAACATGTCGTCTGAAAATGCTTCCTATTTTGACCAAGTTTAAATTTTGTCATTTGGTAAAGGGTTGATCATAGCTTTATATATAATTTCACTGCAAAAGACTTTGAATATGTCAAATTTTCAGGTAAGGAAACTATTTTGCTTGTGTTTTTGCATCTGTTTTCAAAGTAAAAATGCTTTTGATGTATTGCAACACTGGATACTTAATTTTGATAATATGATGAATTTGGTTACATAATTCTATTAACATTAAGATAATACCAGCCAGAAGTACATTGTGTTGAAGTGTGAAAGGAAGAAAATGAAACATGAAGCATTTTTTTTTTTCACCGTTTAATTTTGTTGTTGTTGTTGTTGTTCAAAACAAAAAAGAAGAAAATGATTTTAGACTGGTCCATTTTGAAAGCGTTTGTGGATGAGTAATTAAATGTGGCTCATACCATGGGACTTGTCTGTGAAAAGGAAACAAAATACAATGTTATTAAAGGTTTAGCCTTTGACCTCACTATCTCGAGTATAAACGACCCTGAGAAAGAAGGCTTTTGAATAAATTAATTATGGGAAACGGAGAAAGTGCTGGTAACCAGTAAAAAATTTTGTCGTCTGGGATAGGTTAAAGTTCTTTTTCCTTGGTGGTTATTAAAAACATGGGATTGTTTGGTAAAGGGTTAAAGCAGTGGTTGAAGGGGTCTGAAAAGTGGTTTTTGTCCTCTTATAACCCAACGCTAAGATTGTCTTTTGTCTTTCTTGCAGATTACAAAAATGGAGTTACAACAACAACAACAGCAGTTGATCTCCATGGAGATGGTGGAGAATGTAACGTTTCGAACAATCCTCACCAAACTCATCAATGTTGTGCTGGCTTTATTAGCTGTGATACTTGTTTTTGTTTCTACGACGGCAAACCTTCTCGCACCTTTTTTGACCACAAGGTAAGCAGATTAACCCTTTACCACACAACAAAATATGAACTGGTCCATATTGAAAGCATTTGGAGATGACAGTTTATATTTGGCTCAAATGATGGAACTTGTCTTTGAAAGGGTAGTAAACATTGCAGGAAAAGGAAAAAATGCAGCATTTTTTCCTTTTCCCACAATGTTTTTAAGAGGTGTATTCCTCAGAGTCATTAAATCTCCGGCTTGTGTGGTGAATGGTTAATCATGATTTTTTCACCAACAGAGTGCCAAAAAAACCTGACTGTAACAGATATTTTCAGTCAAGAAATAAGACCCAAATAAATGCAATTTTAAGGTTGCTCTTTTTCAAAATGTCCCAGCAAAGAGGACAGTGTAGACCATAGATCAGACTGCAAGTTCTGTACAGTCTGATCTTAATCTGTACTGGCCACAAAAAGCAACTTGCACTGTGAAAGGGGAGGTATGGGTCAATTTAAGTGTAAAAGCAACTGCATATCAGCCATGCTCTGGCAAAAAGGGACTTAATGCATCTCCCTGATGCATGATACAAAGCAAGTCATCACATGATCTTGGATCCACAAAGTCCAGTTTGTGTAACAACCAACTGAATCATGAGGTAAACTTGTCCTTTGACATAGAGCAAATTGACCAATGGCAAAAAGCTTCGGCCCTGGCCTGCGGAGGCTGACTTGGGTCGATACTTCTTGCAGATGCTTTAAGCCCGCTTTTTACAGGGCATTGCTCATATATCTTGGGATACCCAAGGTTTTTTAGCTGCTAGCAGTACATACATATTCCATTACGAAGATTTCTTGCCATTCCTACTAGATTGTCAGACTGGTACCCATCATCAAAATTTAATACTTTGCAAGCTTTGTGAAACCATATACAGATATGGTACTAGATAAAAAACAGACAAAACATGAGCCATACTGTGTGAAAAGGGGCTTAATGCATTTGCAAAAAGTAACGACCCAGGTCAGCCAGTACAGACTGCACAATGTGATGTTCTATCAATCCTTGGGGAGATGCCTTAACTCTTTATCAAACATTTAAAGGTTTGACACATCCAAATTGAAAACATTTGCAGATGACAAATTAAATTTGGCTCAAATAATGAAATTTGCCTCTAGAAGGATAGAAAACATTGTGGAAAAAGAGAAAATGCTCGTTACCAGAATTTATCCTTTTCCCACAATGTTTTCAAACGCTTTCTTCCTAAAATTCAAGATTGTGTGACAACAAGCATTTCTCCTGTTCCCACAGTGTTTTCTACCCATTCCAAAGACAAATCCCATCTACTGAGCCACTGCATTGAAAATGGATGAGTCTAAAATTTTATGATCTAGTTAAAATTTATTTGTTTTTCCTCTCTCTTTCAGAGCACGTATTTTAAGCACAGCCGTTCTAGTGACTGGTATCGTGTTAGCTTGGAACAACTGGACTTCTATGTGGGATTTAGTCCTTTATTTCTACTCATATATAGAGTATTTGTTGCCGAATCGATAACAACACCGAGAATCTCTGGTCACGTCCATAAATGCATTTTTTCACATGACTCGAAATTTTGGAACACTTCCACTTGTCGGAGAAACAAAACATGGCGGAAAGGTGTAGGATGTATGGAGAGAATGTGATTGGATACTTAGTAATGGTGAATTTGTCTTTATGTGATTAAGAAATGTGGTTGTGCATAGTGCTGTTTTTTGACAACTATTAAAAAAAGATGGCGCTCTTTGTTTTAAACCTTTACCACACAACCCCGACTTTTAATGACCCTGAGAAAGAAAGCTTTTTAAAACATTCTAGAAAATGCCGGTAACCAGAGGGGGCTGGGGGGAGGGAGGCGAAGAGAGCAATTTGCTCTTTTACATGGAATTGCTTGTTTTTCGCACAAAAATTTTTCCACAGTCTGACAGTCTGACAACTGCACTGGCTCAAAAGTGATATCCACTAAGAAGAAAATAATTTGAGTCATGCTCTTTCAAAAGGGGTTTAACTCTTTACCAAAGAACAAAATTTTGACCTAGCCCAAATTGAAAACCTTTGCAGACGACACATGTTGTTTAACGCTTTACCACACGACAAAAATGTACACTTGTCCAAATTGAAAGCATTTGCAGATGACAATTTAAATGTTGCTCAAATTGTGGAAGTTGACTTTGATAAGGTAGAAGACATTGTGGGAAAAGGAGAAAATGCTGGTAACCGGCATGTTCTCCTTTTCCCACAATGTTTTCAAAAGGCTTTCTTTAAAGGGTTGTTAAAAGTCAGGATTGTGTGGTAAAGGGCTAAAGGATGATTTCTGTCTTTAACCCTTTACTACACAATCCCGACTTTTAATGACCCTGGGGAAGGAGCCTTTTGAAAACATTGTAGGAAAAGGAGAAAATGCTGGTAGTCAGCATTTTCTCCTTTTCCCTCAATGTTTTCTAGCCTATCATAGGCAGAAAGCATCATGTTAGCAGCATTTAATTTGTTGTCTGCTCATTCTTTGAATTTGGTCCAGTCCAAGCTTTTGCCATTTGGTAAAGACTTAATAGGATGGAAAAGATTGTTAGAACAGGAGAAAATGCTGGTTACCGGCATTTTCTCCTTTTCCCACAATATTATTTAAAGCTTTCTTTTTCATGGTCATTAAAACTTAGGACTGTTTGGTAAAGGATTGATTAATCTGCAAAAGGTATTGACCCAGATCTGCCTGAGCAGGCTGACCTTGGTTGAAATGTTTTGCTATTGTTAATTTTTTCTGCATTTCAAATAATTATGTAAAGACTTGCTTGATATAATGCATCACGGAGATGGATTAAACCCCTTTCTCCCTGTCAGAGCAACATATATTTAGTTTTTGTTTGGCTGTTAGAAAGAGAAAATTGACTGTAGACAGGTAGGCTTGCCTTTGTCTTTAGCGGGATTAGTCTGTGTGAAAAGTGGAAAGTAAATAAAGATACCTGTATGATGTTTCATTCAACCGACATAGATAACTCTTTACCACACAATCCCGACGTTTAACGACCCTGTAAGAGAAGCATTTTGAAAACATTGTGGGAAAAGGAGAAAATGCTGGTAACCAGCATTTTCTCCTTTTCCCACAATGTTTCTACCCTTCCCAAAACAAATTTCAATTTTTCAGTCACATTTATTTTGTCGTCTGCAAATGCTTTCAATTTGGACCAGTCTAAAATTTTTTTGTTTGGTAAAGAGTTAGGCATCGAGCCTTGTGTACTGGGAACATGACATCACTTCGGATTGGAAAGAATTCCTTACCTGTATATTAGTGTTGTGTGTTTGCACATGTATCAGTGAAGTTTTAGAAGATCATCTGCAGTGTTCATTTATCATTGAAATCAAAGGGCAACTGAAAACTTTAAAAAGGTCTCCTACAACCTTCATTTGTGCGGTTTATCACCATTGCAGTGTAATTGAAATTTAGAACATGGTCCTGTCAATTACCTTATCATCGCTCAGTATTTGGTCTGTATATATCACATATACAACACTTTTGTCATTCCACATGGTCTAGGTCAGATAGACAAAAGCTTGTGGGGTTGTCTTTTTGATATACACACTCGCAAACGCTTGTGTCTACATCAGATAGACAACCTCACTTGTTGTCACTACACATAGCGATCAACTTTAGGATGTTCATGGAGACAGTTCAGTAAAATTGTGGTCAAGAAACCAAGGTATGGCAATGAACTTTGGAATGTTCAGGAACATGGTAGCATTAACATCGTGGTCAAAGTTAGTGCATTTGGGATATAGCAATGAACTTTGGGAAGTTTGAGTACATTGTAACTTTATGTCGTAGTGAAATTTTTGTGCAAATAGGATATAGCAGTGAACTTGGGTAAGTTTGGGTACATACTTACATCAGCATCATGGTGAAAGTTAGTTCATTTACATTTAACTCTTTACCACACAATCCCGACTTTTAACGATCCTGAGGAAACAGCCTTTCGAAAATATTGTGGGAAAAGGAGAAAATGCTCCTTTTTCCACAATTTCTAAACTAGCTAAGACAAATTCCATTACTTGTGTCACATTTAAATTGTCTTCTGCAAATGCCTTCAACTTGGACCAGTCTAAATTTTTCTTGTGTGGTAAAGAGTTAAGCAATGAACTTTGGGAAGTTATTTGTGTATGATAACGTTAAGCTTTGTTGTCAAAGTGCAAGCAACTGCAATTTATCAGTGAACTTTGGTAAGTTTGGGTACATGGTTACATCACAATCATAGTGAAAGTTAGTACATTTAGAATAAAGCAATGAACTTTATTAAGTGCATGTAATTATTTCGTTTGTATTGCAGTCATTTTACTGCAACTGGGATATAGCTACGAATTTAGGGAAGTTAATTGTACATGGTAACATTAGCTATATTGTCAAAGTTAGTCCAACTGATTTAGATAAGTGCTTGTAATAATGTATGATTTTGACACAATCTGCCTCATCTTGCCGTTCCAGAAAACCATTTTGAGGTCATCTTAGGGATACACAAACATCTGTCGAAGGGAAGAATCCACTTTGGTATCAAAAAGCAGCTATTGTAATTCTGTAGGGACTTAAAATGTACAGTATAACACATAAATCAAAACATTTTTTTTTTTCAAGAATGGTTTGACCCTTTTCCACACAATCCTGAATTTTAACGGCCTTGTGGAAGGAGGCTTTTGAAAACATTGCAGAAAAGGAGAAAATGCTGGTACCCAGCATTTTCTCCCTTACCATAATGCTTTCTTCCCTTTCAAGGCAAATTCCCCACTTGAGCCACATTCAATTTGTTGTCTGCAAATGCTTTAGATAAGAAAGTACAAAATTTGGTTGTTTGGTATAGAGTAAATTGATGTTTTGTTGATGAAAGTTTATACTATTGTTTTAACTCTTTACCCTACAACAAAATTTAAAGCTCTCTGAAATTGAAAGCCCTCATAGACGACATATAAAGTGTGCCTCATATGATGAAACTGGTCTCTGAATGAGAAGAAAATATTGTGGGAAAAGGAGAAAATGCTCATCACCAGGGTTTTCTCCATTTCCGACAATGTTTTCAGAAGCCCTCTCTGTCAGGGTCATTAAAACTCAGAATTGTGTGGCAAAGGATTAAAAATCCTAGGCTTTTCCTTTTTTGTCATGAAAGTATGTGTAAATTAATAGAATTTGAATAAGATAACTTCAATTATATAAGAATTTGGATTATTATACCCCCGCAAACGAAGTTTGTGGGGGGTATACTGGAATCAGCCTGTCGGTCGGTCGGTCAGGCGGTCGGTCTGTCCGCAAAATCTTGTCCGGACAACTCCTCCTACAGTTTCTGTCTGATTCACTTTAAACTTGGCAGAAGTGTTCATTAGGAGCTGTAGATGTGCAAGACACACATTTTGTAAAAATTCCATCAGGAATTACTAAGTTATTGCCCCTGATTTGACTTAAAAATGCTTGTCCGGACAACTCCTCCTACAGTTTCTATCTGATTCACTTTAAACTTGGCATAAGTGTTCATCAGGAGTTGTAGATGTGCAAGACGAAACTTTCGTGAAAATTCTATAAAGAATTAATGAGTTATTGCCCCTGATCCACATTTAAAATGCTTGTCCGGACAACTCCTCCTACAATTTCGGTCCGATTCGCTTTATACTTGGCAGAAGTGTCCATTTGGAGTTGTAGATGTGCAAGACGCAAATTTTGTGAAAATTCCATCAAGAATTACTGAGTTATTGCCCCTGATTTGACTTAAAAATGCTTGTCCGGACAACTCCTCCTACAGTTTCTGTCTGATTCACTTTAAACTTGGCATAAGTGTTCATTAGGAGTTGTAGATGTGCAAGACGCAACTTTCGTGAAAATTCTATAAAGAATTAATGAGTTATTGCCCCTGATTCACATTTAAAATGCTTGTCCGGACAACTCCTCCTACAATTTCAGTCCGATTCGCTTTATACTTGGCAGAAGTGTCCATTTGGAGTTGTAGATGTGCAAGACACACATTTTGTAAAAATTCCATCAAGAATTACTGAGTTATTGCCCCTGATTTGACTTAAAAATGCTTGTCCAGACAACTCCTCCTACAGTTTCTGTCTGATTCACTTTAAACTTGGCAGAAGTGTTCATTAGGAGCTGTAGATGTGCAAGACACACATTTTGTAAAAATTCCATCAAGAATTACTGAGTTATTGCCCCTGATTTGACTTAAAAATGCTTGTCCGGACAACTCCTCCTACAGTTTCTGTCTGATTCACTTTAAACTTGGCATAAGTGTTTGTTAGGAGTTGTAGATGTGCAATACGCAACTTTCGTGAAAATTCTATAAAGAATTAATGAGTTATTGCCCCTGATTCACATTTAAAATGCTTGTCCGGACAACTCCTCCTACAATTTCAGTCCGATTCGCTTTATACTTGGCAGAAGTGTCCATTTGGAGTTGTAGATGTGCAAGACACACATTTGTAAAAATTCCATCAAGAATTACTGAGTTATTGCCCTGATTTGACTTAAAAATGCTTGTCCAGACAACTCCTCCTACAGTTTCTGTCTGATTCACTTTAAGGAGGTCTTTTCTGTCATATGTATAGCTGGCCAACATTATGTGAAAAGGCACCTTTGGACATTTGCAACAAGCGTGGATACAGACCAGCCGCTGTGTCTCAGACATACTGTCAGATCATGGTCTACACTTTTTTACACTCATTTAGTTTTGTGTCCAATTAAATTGATACTTTGCATAAATATTCACCAGGAGCAGTAGAGGTTCAAGATGCATTTTTCTCAAATGTTTGCCAAATTATTTACCCCTGAATTTACTCAAAACTTCTTGTCCAGAGAACTTTTCCTTCAGTTTAAGTCTTATTCACTTGATATTTGTCATGATATTCACCAGGAGCAGTAGATGTGCAAAGCACAAATTTCATGAGTGTTGGCCTTATGATTACGGAGTTATTGCCCCTAAATTGACATTGCAGAGTTATTGCCCCTGTGACATGAAATATAGGGGCGGGGGTATTTATCACCTTTAGTGATAGTTATTCTAGTTTTTTTTGCCTTGTTTGATGACCTACTTTTAGCAGGCTAATAGCAACTTTAGGTGATCTTGCTGACATGGTAGACCAAGATCAGACAACATGTAGCAGGCAGTCTGATTTTGGATCTATGGCATCAATATATTTTACTTTTTGATCTAATGATAACAGCCTCCACTTCGCAATGATCCAGATTTTTACCTGACTAAAAGTATCAATTGAATATTGACTTTTTATGCACTTTTAGCTGGAAGGTTTTCGAAGAAAACGCTAAGGTATTGTCATAGTCCTGGTGTTGTCGGCATCATTGTCATCCTCATGCAAAAACTTTGACACTTTATAAATCTCTGTCATTACTGAAGATATTTACTTCAAACTTGGACTCGTGAACTATCAAAAGGGGAACTGATCCAACAAGGGCAGGTAACAATAATTTTTTTTTACACAGTTATGTCCCTTTTCAACTAAGAATTTTCACTGAAAATCTATTTCTAAAAGTAGCTACAGCCAAGGGTTTTGCACCCGCATGCTCTTGTTTATTATGTATGTTCTGTGGTTTAGATATGGGAGATATTTTGGAATTCTATGGGAGATATTTTGGGTTTCATGAACTGCTATCACCTTTGTTTTTCACTGTAAACATTTTGTGGGTATCCATAAATCTTGTCAGTGCCAGAGGCCAAAACATGGATTTTTGTGGACAGCAAAGGTCATCAACATCAGACTGCATAACATGTAGTTAGACCTCTGATCTACACTGTCAACTTGTTCAGTTAAACCTATGAGATAAAAATCTTTCTGAGTTTCGTTTGACTGTATTTTCAGCTGCCAAAAGAGGTCAAGTTTACACATTTGGCGCTGAAAAATATAGAACTGTCTCAAGGAGACAATTTTAATGAATACCCACAACATGCGTTTTAGCTAGTGGATAATGTTTTAGGATTCAATATTCCTATTTATCTGTATCTCTATAGATTGATTTAGTATCGCACTTACATGGCATGCAACACACGAAAAGGGGCCTTTGGACATAAGCGTGTGTCATCCCAGATCAGCCTATGCAGTCAGTTTTGACTAATCCGAGGCGACATTTTCCATTGTTATGTGATCTGTGTCATGAAAGTCTACTGTATGACAAAATCTTATGCAGTCGTAAAGTGCCTTCTCGGATTAGCCTGCGCGGACTGCGCAGGCTAATCCGAGACAACACTTTACGCAAATGTCAGAAGGTTTCGTTACGCATGTTGCAGGCCATGCTCTGTGAAAAGGGACTTTAAGGCATCTGCAAGAAAGTATGGATCCATGGCAGCCTGTACATGTATATAGGCCTATATAGCAAAAAAAAAAGGGTAAAAACAAAACCAAAAGAAAAAAAATTTTCTTGATCTGATCAGCAGATAACATTCAAACTTGGCAAGGATAACCAGTATCAGGGTCACTACAAAGTTTGTTTCAGTGATGACTGTTGAACTATTTTGGGAATTGGTTGGATTTTAGTCTCACTACTTATTGTATGTACATTCTATTTAACCCTTTACCAGACGACAAATTTTAGCCTTGTCCAAATTGAAAGCATTTGCAGACAACAATTTCAATGTGGCTCAAATGGTGAAATTTTCCCTTGATAGGATGGAAAACATTTTGGGAAAAGGAGAAAATGCTGCTTACCACAATGTTTTCAAAAGGATTCTTTCCTGGGTTGTTAAAAGCTGGTATTGTGTGGTAAAGGGTTAATCAATCTTTGCCAATTTGACCACCAAAGTGATTTTAAACCTGTGGGACACTTGCAAGTCCAGCTTTTCTTTTTTCTGCTAACCACAATGATTAACAACACTCCAAAATGGACCTCTTATGTATTTTCTTTAACCCTTTACCAGACGCCAAAATTTTAGCCTTGTCCAAATTGAAAGCATTTGCAGACGACAATTTCATTGTGGCTCAAATGGTGCAATTTTTCTTTGATAGGGTAGATAATATTGTGGGAACCAGCATTTTCTCCTTTTCCCACCATGTTTTCAAAAGGCTTCTTTCCAGGGTTGTTAAAATGTAGCATTGTGCGGTAAATGGTTAAAAGCATTGAATAAGGGTTGTCCAAAAATTTGTATAAGGGGAGCTGGTATTTTTTTTGAAACTCTTTCAAGTTGAAATCTTTTGTAGATGACAATTTTGTAGCAGATGAAGAGACTTTGTCTCTGAAAGAGTAAAATCTTCTGGAAAAAGGAGAAAATACAGGCTACTAAGACTAGCATTTCCTTTTTTGTCCAATATGTTTTTGTTGTTAAAACATGGGATTATTATTTGGTAAAGGTTAAAGTTGTCTGTTGCAAGTTTGTTCCAGGTTTTGTTTACTATTTTAGAAATAAATTACAATATTCCATGTACACACATTGTATGGTATTTAATGCTATTTATGCAAGATCTTCATATTGCATTTAGTATTTTAGAACTACATATAAGTTTCATAACCATATATTTATTTCCATTATGGCTTTCCTTGTATGAAAGAAGCTCAGCTGTCCATTAAATTTGTGAGGCATGATTGCACTTCCAGCAGTATTCAACACTAACAGTGTCCCACAGCAAAAAGGACACATAGATTTTTGAAGGGACACTTGAGATTCATAATTTTTCAGAGTGGAGGTGTTTGGAAATTTGCTACCTAATGGCTTTGGGACACTTGCCCTAACAGTGTCCCATAGGAAAAAGGACACATATATTTTACAGAGGGAGGTGTTTAGAAGTTTGCTACATAATGGCTTTAGGACACCTGCCCTAAAAATTGGTGTTGAGCCTTTTCTAGTGATAAATTTTTAGTGCTACTGGCCTAAGACCAGAAGATTCTATTTCATATTGTTATGTCTATCCATCCATCTGCCATTTTGTCTGTTCTTTGTGTTTGTTTTTCACAGATTATTTAAATCTTTACCATTTAAACCTAAGTTTTAAAGACCCTGAAAGTGAAGGATTTTGAATACATTGTCAGAAAAGGATAAAATGCTGGATAAATTGCTGGTAACCAGCATTTTCTCCTTTTTCAACAATGCTTTCTAACTTATTAAAGACAGAAATCATCATTTCAGCTGCATGCGATCTGTCGTCTGCAAATGCTTTAAATTTGGTCCAATCCAAAATTTTATCGTTTGGTAAAGAGCTAAACTGTCTAAAATGAAGATAACAGAAAGATACGCTAGGAGACTATCAGCAGATTAATACCTGGTAATTTCATTGATGCAGCTGCACTGCTCATGCAGTTTAGGATCCCTGTTCAGCACAGTTGTGTATTTTGGCTGTTTTGATGCTCAATTAACCCTTTCCCAAACAAGCCCTGGCTTTTAAGTGTTTGCAGTACAAGTCTTTTGAAAACACTGTGGGAAAAGGAGAAATTGCTCGTAATGAGCAATTTCTCCTTTTCCCACAGTGTTTTCTACCCTTTTGGAGAACTTTCTGCCATTTTCATCAAATTTAAAATTGTCGTCTGCAAACTCTTTCAGTTTGGAAGAGTCTAAAATTTGTTGTTTGGAAAAGGGTTAAAATAAGTTTGATGATGTCACATAATTCTGGTGATGAGCAAGATGTTTTCCCTCTGAAATACATTAAGAATTTCAAAATTTTCTTTTGTTTTGTTTTGTTTGTTTTGATGTAAGATCAAGATAAAATTTTATTCATGTACACAAATTCATGATTATAAATATATAATTCTATTCATATATATTCATGAACACCAAATTCAGAGCTGAAAATATGATTTATTTTTTTGTTCACTGAGTGAAATTATATTTTGATCTTGCAGCAAAACAAGCAGTTATCCTCTGTGTTATGTGATATGTTTTGAAAAATTATCACTTTTTTCGTTAAACAACTGATTTAATTTCCAGTTAATTCTTATGCTATCACAGTTTGACTCTGTGTGCATGTACTAGACCCTTAACTCTTTACCAAACAACAAAATTTAAGACTGGTTGAAATTGAAAGCATTTACAGACGACAAAATAAAGGTGACTCAGAAATAGAACTTTGATTTGGGAAGGGCAGAAAACATTGTGGGAAAAGGAGAAAATGCTGGTTACCAGCATTTTCTTCTTTTCCCACAATGTTTTCAAAAGCTTTCTTTTTCAGAGTCGTTAAAAGTTGGGATTGTGTGGTAAAGGGTTAAGCCTTTACCTCACAGTCCCAAGTTTTAATGACCCTAATAAAGAGGCCTTTTGAAGACATTGTGGAAAACCAGCATTTTATCCTTTCTCCACATCATCTTCTATTCATTCAGAAACAACATCATTTGAGCCATATTTATATTGTCATCTGCATACGCTTTCATTCTGGATAAGTCTAAAATTTTTCTGTTTGGTATAGGATTAAAGTGCCAATAAACCCAACAGACATTATCAGTCTAAATATAACATCAAAAATATAGTAATTTCATCTTTTCTTTGGTCTATACTGTTTCAGCTAAGCAGACAGTGTAGATCAAAGATCAGACTGCATGTTTTGTGTAGTCTGATCTTGATCTGCTCTGGCCGCTAAAGCAACTAGTTGTGAAAGGCACTATAAAGGTTTATGTACATAATTTTATCCATGATCCAAATGTATTGTGAATACATTTTCTTGTTGTTAAAGATACTCTGTAAATTGAAAACATGACACTGACAAAAATAAAATTTAGCCCAATGGTGATTGTAAAGACTTAAGTCTTTTGTATTTTCAATTTTTGTATCACAGAGTTTTCAAGAAATGAGACTGGCTAAAGTTCACTAGCAAACAAATAAACCTGTCTTGACTTCAGGAAGAGCCCATGCTGTGCAAAGAAAAGCCTTTGTTGTATAAAAAAAGCCCTTAGTATGTATACAAAATGCCCCTGTTGTACAAAAAAAGGGCCTTGCTGTGTAAAGAAATGCCCATCTTCAACAAGGATATGCAGTTGTTGTAGAAGGGTACAAGGAAAGACCCTTGTTCTACAAGAAAGGCCCTTTTTGTACAGTGATAAGTGCTGGTTGTTTAATCTTTACCAAATGACAAAATTTTTGACTACTCCAAATTCAAAGCATTTGCAGACGACAATTTAAATGTGGCTGAAGTAATGGAATTTGTTTTTGATGTAGAAAACATAGTGGGAAAAGGAGAAAATGCTGGTTACCAGCATTTTCTCCTTTTCCCACTATCTTTTCAAGTCTTCTTTGTTCGGGTTGTTAAAACTCGGGATTGTGTGGTAAAGGGTTAAAACCTTGTTGTACAAAGAATGGCTCTTGTACAAAAAAGCTCTTGTGCAAAAAAGGCTCATGTACAAAAAAAGCTCTTTTTGCACAAAGAAAGACCCTTAATGTAAAAAAATGCCTTTGTTGTACAAAAGAAGCTTTTGTTAAACAAAGGAAGGCTCTGGTTGTACAAAGGAAGTCTCTTGTTATACAAAGAAAGGCCCTAAATGTTGTACAAAGAAAGGCCCTTGTTCTGCAAAGAAAAGCCTTGGTACAAAGAAAGGCCCTTGTTGTACAAAGAAAGGCCCTTGTTCTGCAAAGAAAGGCCCTTGTTGTGTAACTCTTTACCACACAATCCCGAGTTTTCACGACCCTGAGAAAGAGGCCACTTGAAAACATTGTGGGAAAAGGAGAAAATGCTGGTAACCAGCATTTTCTCCTATTCCCACAATGCTTTCTACCCTTCCCGTTAAATACCTGCTCTTAAGTCACATTTGTCGTCTGCAATTGCTTTCAAATTGGACCAGTCGAAGATTTTGCCATTTTGGTAAAGAGATAAGGAAAGGCCTTTGTTATACAAAGAAAGGCCCTTGTTCTGCATACAAAGGCTCTTGTTATTCAAAGAAAGGCCCATGTTTTTAAAAAAAAGTCCATAGTCGTACAAAGAAAGTCCCTAGTTGTACAAAGAAATACCCTTGCTGAACAAAGAAAAGCCCTTTAACAAAAAACTGAATAATAGAAGCCTTACCTCATATTAACCCTTTACCACACAATTCCGAGTTTTAACAACCCTGAGGAAGAAGCCTTTTGAAAACACTGTGGGAAAAGGAAAAAATGCTGATAACCAGCATTTTCTTCCTTTCCCACAATGTTTTCTACGCTTCCAAAATCAAGTTTCAATTTTTTAGTCACATTAATTTTGTTGTTTGCAAATGCTTTCAGTTTGGACAAGTCTAAAATTTTGTCCTTTGGTAAAGAGTTTAATACTCCACTTATCTGAGAATAACTATTAGCATCAAAATAAATCACCCTCCCTGAAAACTGAACATTTTTATCCAAGAAACTTGAATACCTAGCATCATTTATGTAATAGTGCAGTTTGATAATCAAGGGAGATAAATAGTAACAAACTTTATACATCTTATAACAGGAGTTAAATGTATTTTCCTCAAACATTTCATAAATCCAAGTCACTCTATAAGCCCATATTGAACTTTTGATTCCCGGGATGGGGCCAATTTTGACCCCAGGGCTATAATTTCAAGAATTTGGTAGAGGTCTATTAGATGAAGCTACATGCCAAATTGGGTAGCCCTAGGCCTTGTGGTTTCAGACAAGAAGATTTTTAAAAAGTTTCAGTATTTTTCTGTTGTGTTGCCATGGTAACCAGAGTTTTAAATGGAATCAAATTTTTTTAACAAAATTGGAACGGGACCATGGCAGGATCAATTCTGCTAAGTTTCATCAAAATTGGATGGGTAGTTTCAGAGAAGATGTTTGAAATAAAAGTTAATGCATGCATGCTCAGATGCGCACACGATGACAGCCGGGCCATGATATAAGTTTGCTGGCCTTTGGCCAGTGGAGCTAAAGGGGCTCTTGTACAATAAAATGCTCTTGTTGTAAAAGGAAAGTTCCTTGTTGTTAAAAAAGGCTCTTGCTGTACAAAGAAAGGCTCTTGTTGTACAAAGAAAGTCCCTTGATGTTTAAAAAAGCTCTTATACAATACAAGAGGACCATGATGGTCCTATATTGCTCACCTGAGTACTAAGCAGTACAGGTACTGGACCTGTAATGATCCCAGGGGCATCTTGTGTACAAAATTTCTTGAGGTCCACAAGGTGATGCTTCATGCAAAGTATCATAGCTCTAGGCATTTTGGGTTTAAACATAAAGATTTTTCAGTTTGCATTATACATGTAGATGCTACAGAGTAAACCAAGTCAAATACAGCAACTCTAATTGAAGGGCAAATAACTCATGTTGTTTGGGTCTAATAAGACCCATAATCAAAACCCATCCAAGATCTTATGGTCATATAAATTTTTACCAAGTTTGGTACTGATTGGTATATATTTGTAGATGCTAGAGTGTAAACAAAGTCAAATATGGAAATTTTGTCCAATTTGAAGGGCAAATAACTCTGGATGTTCTGGTTCAATTTGACCCATAACTGAACTCTTCCGAGACCTTATGGGAATATATATTTTGACCAAGTTTGGTACTGATTGGTCAATATTTGCAGATGCTAGAGTGTAAACAAAGTCAAATATGGCAAATTTTCCAATTCAAGGGCAGACAACTCAGACAGTTCTGGTCCGATTAGATCCATAATTGATCTAATCTGAGATCTTATGATCACACACACTTTGACAATGTTTGGTGCTGATTGAGTAATATTTGTAGATGCTAGAGTGTAAACAAAGTCAGATTCAGTAATTTTTGCAAATTCAAGGGCAAATAACTCCTGGTGTTCTGATTGGATTTGATCCAAAATCGAACTCATCCGAGACCTTATGGGCATATACATTGTGGCCAAGTTTGGTACTGATTGGTCAATATTTGTAGATGTTAGAGTGTAAACAAAAAGATTTTTAAAGATTTCCCTCTTTATCTCTATGTGAAATCTGAGAACCCACAACATAGGGCCAATTTCAACAACAGCGCCATAATTTGAAGTATTTTGGTAGAGGGCTATTAGATGATGCTACATGCCAAATATGAAAGCTCTAGCCCTTACGGTTTGGGACAAGAAGATTTTTAAAGTTTTTTCTCTCGGTTGCCATGGCAACCAGAGTTCTTCATGGAATTCAAATCTTTGAAGTATTCTGAAAGTGCATCACCTAAGGATCATTTCTGTGAAGTTTCATTGAAATCTGTTGGGCGGTTTCAGAGGAGAAGATTTTTTAAGTAATTGTTCACAGACGGACGGACGGACACACGGACGGACGCCGGACAATGATCGATCACAATAGCTCACCCTGAGCACTATGTGCTCAGGTGAGCTAAAAAAGCTCTTGTTGTAGAAAGAAAGTCCTTGTTGTTCAAAGAAAGTCCCCAGATGTACAAAGAAATGCCCTAGTTGTACAAAAAAGGTTCTTGTTTTGCAAAGAAAGGCTCTGGTTGTACAAAAATGGTCCTTGTTGTACGAACAAAACGCCCTAATACAATGAAAATCCCTTTGTGTAGAATCAAAGGCGCTGTAGACCAAGGAAGGGCCCTTGCTGTATGATGAAAGGCCCTTGTTGTTCTACAGGAAAATGCCCAAACCCTTTTACTACACAATCCTGAGTTTCAACAACCTGGGGAAGAAGGCTTTTGAAAACATCTTTTCCCACAATGTTTTCTATCCTATCACAGACAAATTTCATCTTCTGAGTCACATTTTTTTTTTTTCATCTGCAAATGCTTTCAATTCTGGACGAGTCTAAAATTTTGTAAATTTTGGTAAAGGGTTTAGCCCAAGCTCTTGCACATACATGTACTCCCTAATTCACAAGAAAGTTTTCTAAGTTGGTGTCTGCCATGTTGTTTCAAGAGGTTAACCTTTTACCATACAATCTCAAGTTTTAATGACCCTTAGAAAAAAGGCCATTTGAAAACAGTGTGGGAAAAGGAGAAAATGTTGGTAGCCAGCATTTTCTCCTTTTTTCCCCACAATGTTTTCTACCCTATCACAGACAAATTTCATTATTTGAGTCACTTTTAATTTGTTGCCTGCAAATGCTTTCAATTTTGCACTAGTCTAAAATTTTGTAAATTTGATAAAGGGTTAAGCATAAGCTCTTGTAGATATTCCATGATTTGCAAAGAGGTTTTCAAAGTTGTCCACTGCCAAGTTGTTTTCAGAGTTTATAAGTGAAATAAAACAATAGCTACGCATGTTGGTTCCCACACTCAGCTGCTGCTGCTTGATTTCAAGTAAAAATTCATAGTCAAAAAAGGGCAGTAACTGTTTAAAAAATACTTTGATAGGTATCTGCCCCTGTTACATGGACCCCTTTTGATACTTAATAACTTCTCACAGTTTGAAGTAATTATCTTTTGTAATAACAGAGATATTATAAAATGTCAAAGTTTTTACATGACAACGCAGACGACAATGCAGACGATGACAACACAGACAATAACACAGATGCAGATGTCAACACCAGGGCTATGACAATGACTCTAGACGTTTTCCTCCAAAACAGCCAAGCCAATAAAGAAATTAAGCTTACTGCATGTTTCAGACATTTTATTGTCATAAATTACCTGTATATGATGAAATGAATAATGAGGTAAAATAGCATAACAATGTATCAGAATTTATTCACAGTTTTGCATAACTGTAACATTATATAAATATGTATGAGATAAAAAACAAACACAGATAGGAGGTAAAATTACAGTAGAATGGGGACAGTGTGTCTCCTGGCAAGGTTTATGATAGCTGGTTTTTAGGAAGATCAGGGTCCGTGTTCACCAACCATTCTTTAGAACATTCTTAGTCTTATTCTCCAGAGTTCTCTACATTTGAAAGGAACACAGCATCTGATTGGCTATACCATTTGGTTTAGCCAATCAAAAATTGTGTTACTTGCAAATTTAGTAAATCTTGGAGAATAAGACTGAGAATGTTCTTAAGAATAATTGGTGAATACGGGCCCGGGTATAAAACTGTATCACCGTCTAAGTTTATCCAGAATGCACTTTCACTCTTTAACCAGCCAATGATATTTCAGACAGGTCCAAACTAGAAGCATTTGCAGACAACAAGTAGGTGTGGCCCAATGATGGTGTTTGTCTTTAACAGGTTAGAAAACATGGTGGGAAAAGGAGAAAATGCTGGTCACAGCACTATTTCCTATTCCAAATGTTTCTTTGACAGGTTAGACAACATTGTGGGAAAAGGAGAAAATGCTGGTTACCAGCATTTTCTCCTTTTTCCACAATGTTTTTAAAATCCGCCTTGCTTAGGGTTGTTCAAACTCGGGATTGTTTGGTAATGGGTGAAGAGCATAACAAAGAGATTCATGAATTATTCATATATCTGAATATGCATGTCCATGGTTTTGCCTGCTATAATATAACTTCAAAAATGTTGAAAAAGACGTTAAAAACAAACAAACAACCAAACAAATGAATAAAAATAAACACAAACAGGATGTTACATTACCCAGAATGCACTTAACCCAATACTGTCCTTGCTATTTTTAGCCCTTGAAAAAAATCTTACAAAACACATGATGGACACAATATAAAAAGAGTGGGAAAAAATTCACTATTTAAAAGTATATTATTGGAAAAACAAAAACATACTTGAAAAGCAGAAATAATTTGCATGCAATATGCAGTTTCCCCCTTTTACACATTTTCCTACACTGCTGGTTGAGAGGGCATAAAATAGTACAACTCTGAGTTGAACATCTGACATGGTATTGCATATAATAAAAATGTTAAACAAAAAATAACTAAGAAATAAATAATAATAAGCAAAGATTATAAATAAGGGCATGTAATAAAACAGACAACTACCAGTTAGATGCATTAACCCTTTATTGCACAATACCGACTTTTAACAACCCTGGGAAAGAAGCCTTTTGAACACATTGTGGGAAAAGGTGAAAGTGCTAGTAACCAGCATTTTCTCCTTTTCCCACAATGTTTTCTACCCTAACAAAGAAAAATTGCACCATTTGAGTCACAATGAAATTGTCATCTGCAAATGCTTTCAATTTGGGTAAGTCTGAAATTTTGTCAACTGATAAAGGGTTAAGGAAAAAAATCAAAAACCAATTTAACTGTTTATCAGACAACAAAACTTTAGACTTGCTGTATTCAAAGCTTTTGCAGACCATAAAGATAATGTGGCTCGAAACACGAGGGTTTGTCTTTGAGAGGGAAGAAAAAAATGCAGGAAAACATTCCAGCATTGTCACCTTTTCACAAAACGTTTCCTAAATCTTTCATCTCCAGGGCAGCCAAAGACCCGAAATTGCTTAGGGGTTTAACATGTTTGTGGACATTTTCAAAATTTAAAACAAAAAAGTGCCCAAAAAGAAAATGGCACAACTATTTGAGTCATGCTCTGTGAAAAGGAGTTTAATGCATCTGCAAAAAGTATCGTCCCTGGTCAGCCTGGGCAGTCCGCACAGGCTAACCTGAGTTGAAACATTTTGCTATAGGTCAATTTTCTCTATGTCAAATAACCAATCTACCTCATGATTCAGTCAATTACATAATTACATGTATATGGCCCGCAACATGCGAAATGGGACCTTCGGACATTTGCGTAAAGTGTCGTCTCGGATTAGCCTGCGCAGTCTGCGCAGGCTAATCCAAGACGTCACTTTACGACTACGCTGGATTTTTTCATACAGTAGACTTTCGTGAAACAAAATCACACAAAAACGGGAAGTGTCGTCTCTGATTAGTCACAGACTGCACAGGCTTATCTAGGACAACACACTTTTACGCATATGTCCGAAGGTCCCTTTTCGTGTGTTGCATGCCATATGATAAACTGCTTGGTACAATGTATCACTGAGATGCATGAAACCCCATTTTGTCAGTGAGCTGCTCACTTACCCAACAACTCATGGCTTTACAAACCTGACGAAGATGTTCAACAAACTTTGTGTGAGCCTGCATTTTTACCTTTTTCCACATGTTTTCTTCTCTTTCAAAGGCAAACCTTATGATCTGAGCTGTGTTTACTTAGTCTTCTGCAAATGCTTTGGATTTAGACAAATCCAAAAGTTTGTTGTCTGGTAAAGGCATAAAAACAATCAATAAATGCACTGTCTGTGTGTATTACAAAACCAAATTTGCATCTTCTTGTCATAATACTACAACGTTCTGTATGCCATTAATTAGCCCTTATCCTGCTATATAAGTGAAACGAAACTTTTAAGCCAACAGTAAAATCCCGAATTCTGCTTTTTCAGAGTTTTTTTTAAGGTGGGGGGGGATATCTCCTTATTGGACAGAGTAGATCCAAGGCACAGAAAGTGCAGTCTGACTGTGATGTACACTGTCTGGAAAAGGTCTGTGAGTCACACTTAGCAGTGGAAGGGTTAATTTTTGGTCCATATTCACCAATCATTCTAATTAACATCCTTAGCGTTATTCTAAATTTTGAAAGTAACACAGTTTCTGTGAGGCAAATCCAACCACTTGATTTAGCCAATTAGAAATTGTGTTACTTTCAAAATTAAGAAAATTTTTGAGAATTTATGAATGAGTATGTACACAAACTCAACATAGAGAGAGTGATAAATATGTGGAGAAACTGAATCTATCAAACATTATCTGTTAGAATGCAGCTTGTATGAGACTGAGAGAGAGAACAAGTGAGAAGCAACTTGCATGAAATGTGTGGTATAGCTCATCTGGATTTGCCATTACTCTTAGAGGCTAAATACTATGAACAATCAAAGGACAAAAGAGTTTTCATTCCATAAGGGCTTTAGACATTTGTGACAAAAAAGTTTTGTCACACTAAATACAGGGCAATATTTTTTTTTAATGGGTATCATCAAATTCCAAGAGATTAAATAAGTGTAGTTGTACTGTGGGTAAGAAGATACCTGAGTGGTTTTATTGCTTTTTGGCCTTATACAGGTAATACAGGAAAATTGACTAGGAATTTTACTAAGAATAGTTGGAGAATACGGGCTCAGATCTACTTAAATGATTCACAAAATGTATATGTAGGACCTGACATAAGTTCCCATTTGAGATAAATAAGATCTTACAAAAGTTGGTCTTTGTGATTAACAGAATCTGACATAAATTTACATTTGACATAAATAGGATTTGACATAAGTTAGCATTTGAGATAATATTCTATTAAATGAGTCTAGAAAATTTTTATTAGCAAGCCTTTGGTGTGTCTAATAGGATTTTACTTAACCCTTTCCCAAACAAGCCCTGATTTTCACGTGTCTGCAGTACAAGTCTTTTGAAAACACTGTGGGAAAAGGAGAAATTGCTCATAACGAACAATATCTCCTTTTTCCACAGTGTTTTCTACCCATTTGGAGAACTTTCTGTCATTTTCATCAAATTTAAAATTGTCGTCTGCAAACTCTTTCAATTTGGACCAGTCTAAAATTTATCGTTTGAGAAAGGGTTAACAAATCAACAAATGTCACATTTTTTTAATCACATATCTGCATCCTGAGAATTATAGTGGATGATGTGATAAAACCTAAGCCTACACATTCATGTGTATTGAAAGTGACATGGAGCCTATTTGCTTCTTCGACAGGTGTGTACATCAAGGACAAAAGATAGTTCATAAAGAAACTTGCATATAATGAGTTTGTTTTGAATCTAACAAAAATAGAATTCACAGCTTTATCATGATCACCACTTTTGACATCTAATTTCACAGAGAAATCTGGGTCAGCAGTGTTTTAGAAATGGGACATATGATTACAGAGCTTTGTCTAAATACAGCACTATTTGCTTTTCTCAAACAAGTGAAAGACAAGAAAATAATGGCTGTATGACACTGAAAATAGGGGTTGTTATGTGATTAATTATGATATTTTATGATATACACAATATGATATTTTTCCTTATCTTTGTTGAGACGGATTTTACATTACAGAAAGAAATAAGCAAATGATTAACCCTTTGCAAATCAATTCCACGTCTTAATGACTGTGCGGAAGAAAAGTTTTGAGATATGGGAACACGAGAAAAGGACTGTAACCGGCAGTCACTCCTTTTCCTCTGATATTTTCTACTCTTTTACTCTCTACCAAATGATGCCTATTTTTAAATACCCTTAGAAGGCTTTTGAAAACATTGCCGAAAAAGGAGAAAATGCTTAACTAGCTGGTACCCTATCAAAGACAAAAATTATCATATGAGTGACTTTTGATTTGTTGTTTGTAAATGCTTTCAATTTGGTCAATTTAAGTCCAAAATTTGTCGTTTGGTAAAGAGTAAACAGACATATCCCATCATTTGAGCCATATTTTGGTTTGCTGTATGCAAATGCTTTCAGTTTTGTTAAGTCTTTCATTTTGTTGTCTGGTAAAGAGCAAACTCTTCCATAGAAACAGAATTTTAGACCTATCTAATTTGAAAGCATTATGAATGAACCATGCTCTGCAGAAAGAGGGCTTAATGCATCTGTGAAAAGTATTGACCCAGGCCAGCCTGCGCAGTCCGCACAGGCTGACCTGGACCGAAACTTTTCACTATTGGTCAATTTTCTATGTGTCAAAGGACCATTCTACCTCATAAAAAAGTCAGTTGTTAAAAAAAGTTGCT
Source organism: Tridacna gigas (assembly GCA_945859785.2). Lineage (NCBI taxonomy): Eukaryota > Metazoa > Mollusca > Bivalvia > Cardiida > Cardiidae > Tridacna > Tridacna gigas. The sequence continues at coordinate 44,176,102 of OX244028.2, read as the reverse complement.
ATTATAGATCCATAATCATGTGATTGCTTAATAGGTATCACACATCACGGTGATGCATTGAGCCCCTTTTTGCTAGAGCATGGCTCAAATAATGCAGATGACAAGTCCAATATGTCTTAACCCTTTACCTGACATCAAAAATTTAAATGCTCCCAAATTTAAAGCATTAATTTTGCAGGCAACAAATAAAATAAAGTGCAAATTATGGGAGTTATTTCTGTGAGATAGAAAATGGTGACAATGATGGTTACTTAAATTTTCTCCTTTTCCAACAATGTTTTCAAAACCTTCCTCTCTCAGGGTCGTTAAAAATCGGCATTGTGTGGTAAAGGGTTAAATAATGACGTTTGTCTCACAATGGTTAGAAAACAGTTTGTGGCAAGTATCTTGAGCAATTTCTCCTTTTGCCACAAAACATTCTAAAACAGTAAGACAAACCGTCTGCATAAGGTAACAAAGTCAGTCGTAGGTTTTTGAAATTTTGGCAAGAAAATTATCATGACAATTTTGTATTCCATAGATTAAAAGTAAAGTGAGCTTACATTTACTCAATAGGGAAATTATTTAGCTGTTTATCAAACAACAATTTTACATTCAATTAACTCCTTACCACACGACAAAATTTTAGACCAGTCCAAATTGAAAGCTTTTGCAGACGACAAAATAAATGTGAATCAAAAATTGAAATTTGTTTTTGGAAGAGTAGAAAACATTGTGGGAAAAGGAGAAAATGCTGGTCACCAGCATTTTCTCCTTTTCCCACAATGTTTTGAAAAGGCTTTTTTTTCAGGGTTGTTAAAGTCGGGATTGTGTGGTAAAGGGTGAAAAGATCATCAGTTTTGTAGACGAAAAATGTAATGTGGCTCAAATTGTTGGATTTTCCTATAAAAGGGTAAAAAACCACAGTGGGAAAAAAGAGAAAATGTTGATTATCAGCATTTTCCCCTTTTCCCACAATGTTTTCAAAAATATTGTTTTGTAAAAAAGTTAACAACATGTTCTTGTTCAAAGAGGGTTTTGTTGGTAAAAACTGCTTGATATCTGCTGATAAGTCCTTTGTTCACAATGTTTCTTAGAATTCATACTCCTTCTCAATTTCTGCCAGCAAGGCTTCCTCCGACAAGTCATATTTTGGAACTGACCTAAAAACAGAAAATGAAAATAGATCTAATGTTAACAAATTTATCATTCCAAATCAAATTAACGCTACCTGATGACAAAATTTTAGGTTTTTCCCGCAATGGTTTCAAAGGCTTTCTGCATCAGAGTTTAATAAACATGGAATTGTTTCATTAAGGGATAAACAGAGTTTAGAAAGAAGCAGTTGACAGCGCATATCCCAGATCAGGCTGCATGTTTTGTGTAGTCTAATCTTAATCTATGCCACCCACATTACATAGTGAATTTCCTATGTCAATTAACTCTTAGGCTGATAAGCTCCACTCAATGACCTTTTGCTCACAGTGTAGATAAAGATGAGACTGCACAGAACATGCAGTCTGATCTTGGATCTACACCATCCAATAAGAAGATATTTCTTTCCCGAAAATAACTTTGAAATTGCAAAAATTTGGGTTTTTACTAATGACTTGAAATTTTCTTTAACTCGTTACCACACAATCCAGACTTTTAATGACCCTAAAAAGGAAGCCTTTTGAAAACATTGTGGGAAAAGGAGAAAATGCTGGTAACCAGCATTTTCTCCTTTTCCCACAATGTTTTCTGCCAATTCCATAACAAATTTCAATTTTTAAGTCACATTTAATTTGTCGTCTGCAAATGTTTTCAATTTGGACTAGTCTAAAATTTTGGTGTTTGGTAAAGAGTTAACTTATTCAGCAGGATAAGGGTTATGGAATGGAAATGTTTACATGATCCAAAAAGATTTCAAGTACATTGTTGATAACATGTTATCCTTGTTTGAATAAAACATCAAAAATTAAAACATTCCAGCCATGCTCTATGAAAAAGGGGGCTTAACCCTTTACCGCACAGTGCCGCCTTTTGACGCCCCTGGGAAAGAAGCCTTGTGAAAACATTGTGGGAAAAGGAGAAAATGCTGATGACCAGCATTTTCTCCTTTTCCCACAATGTTTTCTACCCCATCAAAGGAAAAATGCACCATTTGAGCCACAATGAAATTGTCGTCTGCAAATGCTTTCAATTTGGACAAGGCTGAAATTTTGTCGTCTGGTAAAGGATTAATGCATCTGTAAAAGTACCAAACCATGTCAACCTGTGCAGTCTACACTGGCTGACCTGTGTCGAAATCTTTTTGCTTTCGGTGAATTTTCTGCATACATGTCCAAGGACCATTCTTCCTCAGATTTCAGCAGTTTAATTGCTAGTCAAAATGGATTGTACGGATTTACAATTTCGAATCGACTTGCTTGGTATAATGCATCACAGAGGTGCATTAAAACCCCCTTTTCACAGAGCATGGCTCATATCTATGTTTATATTTATATAACCCTTTACCACACAATCCCGACTTTTAATGACCCTGTGGAGGAAAGGTTTTGAAATCATTAGGGGAAAAGGAGAAAATGCTGGTAACCAGCATTTTCTCCTTTTCCCACAATGTTTTCTATCCTACAAAGGACAAATTTCATTAATTGGGCAATCTTTAATTTGTCGTCTGCAAATGCTTTCAATTTCGACCTGTCTGAAATTTTGTCGTTTGGTAAGGAGTTAAACAGTATTACCAGTAGCAATAGTGAATTAGACCATGTGTATAGCAATTTTCTGCAAACAGTATTTTTATATTGAAGATACAACTGTCATGGCTGTACTGTATAATTATACAATAGTTGTATATATTACTCATGTGGTCCAAGTCGGTTAAAAAATCTCTTGCTGTAGTATACAAGAAATATACACTTGCTAGTTAACACTCGTGTACAGTCATGTCCTGTATACAACAAAACTTGTTTTCAATCCTATAGATAGATGTACAACATATTATGCTCTCCTTTTAACCCTTTACCAGACAACAAAATTTTAGCCTAGTCCAAATTTTAGCCAAAGCATTTGCAGATGACAATTTCAATGTGGCTCAAGTGGTGCAACTTTTCTTTGATAGGGCAGAAAACATTGCGGGAAAAAGGAGAAAATGCTGGTAACCAGCATTTTCTCCTTTTCCGCAATGTTTTCAGAGAGCTTCTTTCCCAGGGTCCTTAGCTGAGCCCCGTAGCTCAGTCAGTAGCATACAGGACTTAAGAACGGGAGGTCGCTGGTTCGATCCCCGGCTCGGCCAATTTCTTTCCGAGGATTGATGATAGTCATTGCGACAGGATTCATTCCTCTCTCACCGCTGACCATTGTTTCGACAATGGGTATGTGAGAAAGCAGCCAGTGGCTTGGAAAGAATATTGTGCGAAGTACTGGTAAAAGAAACACAAGGAAAGCATGGATAGGTGCACTGGCTGCCGCGATATAACTGAAATAATGTTGAAAACGCCGTTAAATACCATACAATCCCAGGGTCCTTAAAAGGCGGCACTGTGCAGTAAAGGGTTAAATGATCTGTTGAATCACCTGAAAGCATAATTTTAGGATTAAGTAGAAAACATTGTGGAGAAAGGTACATAATGTTTTCTCACATGCGCTGCTTCAATTTAGTTGCATTTAACCATTTACAAAGCTATTAAAGAAGAGGGCCATGGTGGCCTTGCATCGCCAAATTGGGCAAAAAAGCAAATAATCAATCAGGAGTTTGTCATTTTCATCAGTTAACCCTTTTTACAGAACAATACTGAGATTTAACAACCCCGATGAAGACAGCTTTTGGTGACCAGCATTTTCTCCTTTTCCAACAATGTTTTTTACCCTGTTAACCCTTTCCCAAATGACATATTTTGAACTGGTCCAAATTGAAAGAGTTTGCAGACGACAATTTTAAATTTGATGAAAATGGCATAAAGTTATCAAAAAGGGTAGAAAACACTGTAGGAAAAGGAGAAATTGCTCATTACGAGCAATTTCTCCTTTTCCCACAGTGTTTTCAAAAGACTTTAACAGCAGACACGTGAAAACCAGGGCTTGTTTGGGAAAGGGTTAAAGAACTTCTGTTGATCTGTATCACTTTCAAATTCATCATCTGAAGCTTTCAATTTGGAACAGTGTAGAATATGTCATTTTGTAAAGAGTTAGCAGTTTCATTAATGATTACTGCCTGCAGATGGCACTCTTCGATACCTTGCCCAATCCGCAACTAAAATGACAATGGGGGGGCATTGCCTATGGACAACCAATAGAGATAAAAAGATGAAAAAACAAATGAGCCATGCTCTGTGAAAAGAGCAGTGTGCTATGTGCTCTGTGCTTTGTGCAGTCCACGCAGGCTGATCTGGCCAAAACTTTTTTGCTTTTGGTAGGTAAAGTTTTCTGCATGTCAAAGAACCAGTGTAACTCATGATTCAGTCGGTTGTTAGACAAAATGGATTTTATGGATCCATTTTATGTGATGACTTGCTTGGTATAATACATCACAGAGATGCATTAAGCCCCCTTTTGCCACAGTATGGCTCAAATAAACATTTACTTACTTCTGTTTTTGTAAAACTGGGGTGTAGTAATTATCAGGGTCAGGGCCAACTGTCCGTGTGCTACGCTTCACAGTTTCTGAAAACACACATTTCATTGGCTGATTCCTTCATTATCCAACCTACATGTATTATGACTATTATGTCAATGCACAAGACACTTATTGAAAACATTTTGGAAGAATCTGCTGAAGCCTTTACCAAATAACCCTGAGTTTTAACAACCCTAAGGAAGAAGGCTTTGTAAAAAATTGTGAAAAAGGAGAAACCCTGGTAACCAGCATTTTCTCCTTTTCCTACAATGCTTTCTACCCTTTCAAAGACATATCCCATCATTTGAGCCACAATGAACTTGTCATCTGCAATGATTTCAGTTCTGACAAGTTGTTTGATAAAGAGTAAATGCATGTACAGGAAAAAGAATTACATACAGGATTTTTTTTTTTTTTCGGTGGAAGATCGAAATTTATTTCATCAAGTGAACATCATTGATAATATTTTCAGAAGTGGCGCAGCCATGAGTGAAAATACTACCGATAATGTTCATGCTTCTAACCCCTATTTTGTTGGAACTTTCATCAAAATTCAGTACAGTTGTTTTCGGCAAATCCCCGTGGCGTCCTCCCCCCGCACATAACAACACATTACAATATTACATAAAGCGCTAGACATATAGTGTAAATTTCATCATATTTCGCTCCATTTGAATGGCACACACTGATTACCTAGGTAACTAGTGCGCAGAAACGACTGTTTCTGCCTTCAATTGAAGAATTAGACATTTAATATATGATCGTATTTTCACTGGTTGTAACCATGAAATATCAAAATTTCGCGATAAACTACCCAAAAACATGAAATAAACTGTTATAATTCAAACTTTCAAAAAAAAAAACCTACATAAACAAGCATTCTGATAGTATTGCATAGCATTACACAGTCCCCTACCGGCCATATGTATCACTGGCATGTCAGTGAAATTTTTAAAGTCCAAGGCCCCTTAAATGCATCAAAAAGCAGTGGAGCGGGATGAAACTTGAACTTGATGTGTAAGTCATGGTGGTTGATGTACACACCAAAAATCAGCTCTATATGTAGCAGCGTTTAGAAAAAAAGTGCGGAGAAATGTTTTATCAGTGAAATTTTGTAAGTCCAAGGCCCGTAAATGCGTGAAAAAGCAGTGGAGCGGGATAAAACTCAAACTTGATCTGTTAAGTAATGGTTGTTGACTTACACAGCAAAAGTCAGATTAATATCTACCAGCATTTCGAAAAAAAAGTCCGGAAAACTGATTTATCAGTGAAATTTTGTAAGTCCAAGGCCCGTAAATCCATGAAAAACCAGTGGACCGGAACGAAAGTCGAACTTGATCTGTAAGTCATGGTGGTTGAGTTACACAGCAAATCTGAGATCAGTACCTACCAGCGTTTAGGAAAAAAGTCCGGAAAACTGATTTATCAGTGAAATTTTGTAAGTCCAAGGCCCATAAATCCGTGAAAAACCAGTGGACCGGAACGAAAGTCGAACTTGATCTGTAAGTGATGGTGGGTGACTTCACACCAAAACTCAGCTCAATATGTACCAGCGTTTAGAAAAAAAGTCTGGAAACCTGAATTGCCGGACTGACGGACAGACGGACAGATGGACAGACAGACGGACGGACAGAGTGCAAACCTAAAGTCCCCTTCGGCTTTGCCGGTAGGGGACTAAATACATGTACATATAATGTAGTGGCACATCTCCTTTATAAATACTCTTACAGTGTTCAGCATAACTAAAAAGGTTGTTTTTGCAGACACTTTAGATTAATCCTTTACCAAACATTCACGAGTTTTTAATGACCCTGAAGCAGAAGCCTTTTGAAAACATTGTGGGAAAAGGATAAAATGCTGGTAACCAGCATTTTCTCCTTTTCCCACAAAATTTTCTTCTCTATTTAAGACAAGTTCCATTAAGTTACAGTAAAATTGTCATCTGCAAATGCTTTCAGTTAAAATTTGGACAAGTCTACATTCCTTTCGTTTGGTAAAGAGTTAAGACCAGACTGTCTTTTTCAGGCAGTGCACATAAAGATCAGACTGCACTAAATGTGCTATTTTATCTTTAATCTACACTCTAAGCTATGTTGTTAAACATTCTTACCAAAAAAATTGCAATATTTTGAATTGTTTTTTGACCCTGACTGAAAATTTGATCCATTCTGCAGCCTGAGCCCAGATTCCAATGTCACAATTTGGTCTTCTGATTTCCAGTGATTCTCAAAATTATGGTGAATCGTAGCAAACCATGGTAAAGATGTGATGCCATCTGCATCAATCGACATTGAGCATAGATGTTTGTCATAAGTCAGGATAAATTGTAGCTTGGCCACTGTTTAACCCTTTCCCAGACGACAAATTTTGGACTGGTCCTAATTGAAAGAGTTTGCAGACGACAATTTTAAATTTGATGAAATTGGCAGGAAGTTCTCAAAAAGGGTAGAAAACACTGTGGGAAAAGGAGAAATTGCTCGTTACGAGCAATTTCTCCTTTTCCCACAGTGTTTTCAAAAGACTTGTACTGCAGACACGTGAAAACCAGGGCTTGTTTGGAAAAGGGTTAAAGTTGTCATGGCATAGAACCATTGTAGTGCACTTGTGACTCAATCTTGCTTATAGGTACAGCCAATTAACCCTTAACTCTTTACCAAACGGCAAAATTTTAGACTAGTCCAAATTGAAAGAACTTGCAGACGACAAATTAAATGTGACTTAAAAATTGAAATTTGTTATGGGACGGGTAGAAAACATTGTAGGAAAAGGAGAAAATGCTGGTTACCAGCATTTTCTCCTTTTCCCACAATGTTTTCAAAAGACTTCCTTTTTAGGGTCGTTAAAAGTCGGGATTGTTTGGTAAGGAGTTAAAGCACCTTTCATGACTACAGATGCTTTTGCAGCCAGCGTATATCAAGATCAGACTGCACAAAATGTGCAGTCTGATCTATGATCTACACTGTCCGCTTTGCTGAAATGTCTCAAACGAAATACAAAAACACCTTGATATTTCATTTATTTGGGTCTTATTTCTACAATTAAAATGTCTGTCAAGTTAGTTTTCAACAACATGAATAATTACCTGAGGGTGAAAATATGTCCCTGTCTTGAACATTCTGTAATATACAAAAATAACAAAATGTGACTATGAGAATGAGGCCTTACACTGATGCAACATATATCACTATATGTGCTTTCCTGGGTTTTCTCTAATCAGTGAGCCATGCTCTGAGAAAAGGAGGTTGAATGCATTTACTAAAAGAGCCAACCCATGTCAGCCTGCACAGTCTGCACAGGCTGAAATGGGTTGAAACCTTTTGCTACTGATCAATTTTCTACATGTCAAAGGACCAGTCTACCTAATGAGTCGGACTGTTGTTTAAAACCCTTTACTGCACAATGCTGCCTTTTGACGCCCCTGGGAAAGAAGCCTTTTGAAAACATTGTGTGAAAAGGAGAAAATGCTGGTAACCAGCATTTTCTCCTTTTCCCACAATGTTTTCTACCCTATCAAAGAAAAACTGCACCATTTGAGCAACACTGAAATTGTCGTCTGCAAATGCTTTCAATTTGGACAAGGCTAAAATTTGGTCGTCTGGTAAAGGGTTAACAAAATGAATATTATGGATCAAGAATTACTTGATTTATAACTTGGTTGGTATAATGCATCACAGAGATACATTAAACCACCTTTTGCCACAGCATGACTCCAATACTTTGAACAGCATTCTGTACAAGCCACTGGCTGCTTTTCCACATAAACATTGTCTAAATAATGTTTAGTGATCAGAGTGGAATGAATCCTGTTGCAACAAGTGCTACCGGTATATGAATCATAATCAATCCTCGAAAAGAATCAGGCAACCCTTGTGTGTCAAGCCCAGTTTGCTACTAACTCAGCCATTTGGCTTGGCCAATAAATCAAGTTCATGCATCACACAAATACCATGTATTACTGTAGCTAATTACTGTATGGTAAACCATGTTTGTGACCATAACATAGCTTGGGATTTTAGGAAACTACTCATGCATATGGGGTTCCATCTATGTTTGGAGCAAACAAGTTTCATTGTTAATGTTCAATTAATAGCAAGCAAAAAAAATATTTTAGCTTACTGGAGACTTGGCATCTGGAGTAGCATTCACCAACCAATCAAAATTCAGTTCTAATTTCAGAATGCCAAAACTAGCCATGCGACTGGTCAAGACAGAACAGCTTGGCCTATCACATGGCTAGTTTGGAATAATGAGAATAAAGGAATGGATGCTGTTATTGGTAAATGTATATGTATCTGAATGGTTAGAAAATCAGAAATTACTCATTACAAACAATTTCTCCTTTTGACATAGGTCAAAATGCTTCAAAAGTTTTGTTTGTTACAAATTATATTTTCTCCTAGCACCTTACCTGAACTTTGCTAACAGCATTTGCTTGTTTAAATTTTCTGACATCAAAGTCATCTTCATTGTAATTCTGAAAATAAAAAATGACTAAAATGATTAAACTAACTGTTAGATCTCTAAGTGTTAATATAATTCATGTCATGAACATTTTGTTAAAAAAATGCTTACATCTATTGCAAATCCAAATTTGCTTGGAAAGGAATTGACTCTTGAAGTACCAAATTTAGACAACATATCACAGGCTTGTCAAAATTAAAAGCCATTGCAGACGACAAATTAAATGTGGCTCAAATGTTAGAATTTGTCGTTGAAAAGCTAGAAAACATTTTGGGAAAAGGAGAAAATGCTGCTTACCGACATTTTCTCCTTTTCCAAAAAATGTTTTCAAAAGCTTTCTTCCACCTGATCTTTAAAACTTGATGTTGTGTTGTGGAAGGTTAATGGTGTTGCACAATATTGTGCAACACCATTAACCCTTAAAGTGCTGAATGAACCCAATGGTCATTTTCATTCTAGAATGAAACCAATATGATCGCCAGTTCATAGCTACCTTTTGCCTCTAGTGTTTTAACATAGTGGACAGTGTAGATCAAAGATCAGGCTGCACATTTTGTGCAGCCTGATCTTGATCTACACTGGCCGCAAAGGCAACTATTTTAGTGAAAGGCACTTTAAAGGTTAATAGTGTGAGCTCAAATGATTCACTTTACAGTTTGATCTTGATCAGCTGAGGAGGTTTTTAAACTAAAGGATTGAAAACATTGTGGGAGAAGGAGAAAAAACTGATTATCAGCATTTTCTCCTTTTCCCACCTTTTTTTCAAAACACTTCTTCCTTGGCTTCATTAAAACGCAGGATTATTTGGTACAGGGTTAATAAAAGCATATTTTCCACTGTGATGCTGACTTTATTGAAGATATTGATTCCGGAAATCAAGCATTGCTAAATCAATATTTAATATTCCCCTGACTTTCAAAATCATTGATCACAAACTCAGGATAAGACCTGACCTTTTACCAGATTTTACATTAACTCTTTCGGCGCCAAATAAACAAACTCGGCTTCTTTTAATGGCTGTATATAGAATCCACTGTGTCCCCGGAAGATTTTTATCATAAAGGCTTGACCAAAGAAGCGGAAGGTATAGATCAAAGATCAGACTGCACATTCTGTGCAGTCTGATCTTGATCTATGCCATCTGCAAAAGTCCCTGTTTTTGCCTATGGCGCTGAAAGGGTCAATGAATGGCATATGAAATATGGCTAAAACGACAGGATTTGTCTTCAAAAAGGAATAAAAACACTTTGGGAAAAGGATAAAATGCTACTACCCATCATTTAAAATTTCAGTATTCTTTTTTCTGCAATTCATGTACTCTAAATAGTATTGTGTTGTATCAGAGTTTGACACTGTTTTTAACAGTTTCGGTCATATCATGGCTGTCAGTGCACCTATCCATTTGTTTCCTGACTTTCTCACACCAGTACTGACACAACTTTCTTTCCAAGCCACTGACTGCCTTTCTCACATGCAACAGAGATGAGAGGCAAAAAATCATCATAATGAAAGTTTGCCTCAACCGGGTATCAAACTCGCAACCACAAGGTCACAAGTCGAATACGCTAGTCACTGAGCTACCTGGTCGAGCATACTGTAAATAGATTTCTTCCTGAAGGTCATGAAACAATTAAGTGAAATTATTTTGTATGAGGTTAAACAAACTCGACAAGCAATTTCTTGACCCACCAAAACCTATTGTAACTAATTGATTAATGGACTGAATGGTGTTTTAGTGGCTTTCAACATTATTTCATTTATATCACAGAGACAGCCCACACACTAATGTATGTCCTGACTTCACATTGCAGTACTATAGGCTAGGGCTTATTAACCCTTTCCCAAACGACAAATTTTGGACTGGTCCAAATTGAAAGAGTTTGCAGACGACAATTTTAAATTTGATGAAGATGGCAGAAAGGTCTCAAAAAGGGTAGAAAACACTGTAGGAAAAGGAGAAATTGCTCGTTACGAGCAATTTCTCCTTTTCCCACAGTGTTTTCAAAAGACTTGTACTGCAGACACGTGAAAACCAGGGCTTGTTTGGGAAAGGGTTAATGTTCAAATACAATTGACTTGAGCAATTGCAGGCTACAAATTCAATGTGGCTCAAAGGTTGGAATGTGTCTTTGATATGGGAGCAGACATTGTCAGAAAAGGAGAAAATGCTGGTAACCAGCATCTTCTTCTTTGTCCACACTTTTTCTAATAGCCAGTTGCATCATGGTTGTTAAACTTCAGGGCCCGGTTTCACGAAAAAAAATTTAAGTCTTTTGTTTTTCTGAAATCCACTTCCAGACTTAAGCGAGTTTGTTATTTGAGACTCATTTCACTTACATTGACGAAGATCAGTAACATTCTCAAATCCTGGGTTGAGACAACTATTCCGACTCTACTCGGCAAAACAGTGGACTTAACCCTTTACCACACAATCCCAGTTTTAACGACTGTGAGGAAAGAGGCTTTTGAAAACATTGTGGAAAAAGGAGAAAATGCTGGTTACCAGCATTTTCTCCTTTCCCCACAATGTTTTCTACCCTTCCCAAAACTGTTTTCACTTGTTGAGTCACATTTATTTTGCTATCTGCAAATGCTTTGAATTTGGAGCGGTCTAGAATTTTGTTGTTTAGTAAAGAGTTAATTCTGTTACCTTCTTTTTTTGCTGAGTTTAGTCTGGAACGTTGTATCAGGTCAAGATTTAAGAACATTACTAAAGTCAATCTTATTGAAACACTTCTCTAATAACAACCTCAACTTAACCCTTTCCCAAGCGATAAATTTTAGACTGGTCCAATTTGAAAGAGTTTCCAGACGACAATTTGAAATTTGATGAAAATGAGAGAAAGTTCTCCAAAAGGGTAGAAAACACTGTGGGAAAAGGAGAAACTGCTCGTTATGAGCAATTTCTCCTTTTCCCACAGTGTTTTCAAAAGACTTGTACTGCCAGACACGTGAAAACCAGGGCTTGTTTGGGAAAGGGTTAACTCTTTACCACAATTTGGAGTTTTAACGACCTTGAAGAAGAAGGCTTTTGACAACATAATGTGGGTACAGAATAAAATGCTGGTAACCAGCACTTTCTTCTTTTCCAACAATGTTTTCAACAATCTCAAAGTCAGATACTGTCATTTGTGCCCCATTTTATTTTTTCATCTGCAAATGCTTTCAATTTGGACTGGTCTTAAGTTTTGTTGTGTGGTAAAGAGTTAACTTAGAACTGTGTCCAGTCGGGGATTTGAGCAAAATAAGAGATTTAAGTTTTGTCTTGAAATCTGGACCTGGTTTCATGAGAAAACTTAAATCTAATGGAACTCATTTTACCACTTTAAGATGAGATTATTATTTGAGACGCATTTCACTAACATTAACAGACTTTAGTAACATTCTCAAATCCTGTGTTGACACATTTCAAACTCAACTCAGCAAAATAATGGACTTAACTCTGTCTACAGATTTAAGTCACTTTATTTTGGTGAGTTGAGTCTGAACTATTGTGTCAACTCAGGATTTGATAATGTTCCCAAAGTCTGTTACTGTTTGAGAAACAACTCTCAAGTAGCAAACTCAACTTAAGTCAGACACTGAGTCTGTTAACGGATTTGAGCAAAATAAAAGACTTAAGCTTTTTTTGTGAAACCGGGCCCCGGACCTGGATCATTTGGAAAAGGGTAAAAACAAATTAACTTCTGATTGATTGATTGTATGGTATTTCATGCTGTTTTCAACATTATTTCACTTATACTGTGGCGGCCAGTGCACCCATCTATGCTTTCCTTGACTTCTCTTTTCATGCATACTCTGCAAATTTTTCTTCTGCTTTCCTGCATAAACATCATCAAAACAACATTCAGTGGTGATGGAGGAATGAATCCTGCCATGATGACCACCGTTTACCCTCAGATATACATTGGCTAAGCTTGGGATTCAAACCAGTGATCTCCTGGTTTCAACTCTGGTATGTTACCAACTGAGCTAGCTTCCAGGTTCAGCAAAGTTTTTAATCAGCCCCTGAAGTAATTGAGCCATGTTCTGGCAAAAGGGGGCTAAATGCATCAGCGTGATGCATGATATCAAGCAAGTCATCACATAACTATGGATCAATAAAATCCTCTTTGTGTAACAACCGACTGATTCATGAGGTACACTGGTCCTTTGACATGTAGGAAATTGATGAATAGCGAAAAGTTTCGGCCCAGGTCAGCCTGCACGGACTGCACAGGCTGACCTGGATCTATACTTTTCGCAGATGCAGATCAAGCCCCCTTTTTTGCAGAGTATGGGTCAATTACTAGTACTCATAATATTAGGCTCCTTGTTACAAATGATTTCTCATTTTGAACAATGTTTGTCAAAAGGTTCCTTGGTATTATGCAATTAACCTTTCCAACATCATATGCAAAATCAGGGTCTTTTGCAAACAGCAACGATCAACTTCAAGATCAGACTGCACAGGTCATGCTGTCTGATTTTGGATCTATACCATCCCTTTGTTTATTCAAGCCTGAAAGATAAAATCTGTCATCAGTTTCAATTGATTGCATCTTCAGCCCTTGAAAAAGGTCAAGGTTAAATATTAATTTTGACCTTGAAAGAGTTGACTCTTTACCAGACAACAAAATTTGAGATTTATCCCAGTTGAGAGCATTTGCAGACAACGAAATAATTGTCTCAAATGGTGGGATTTGCCTTTGAAAGGATGGAAAATAATTACATGTATGTGTAAAAACCCTTCTACCTCAAGGTCGTTAAAACTTCAGATTTTTTTGGTGAAGACTGAAATATATATAGGCACATTATGTAAATGTTTGTTAACCCTTTACCAAACAACAAAATTTTGGACTTTTCTAAACTCTAAGCACTTGCAGATGATAAACTACATTTGGCTCAAATGGTGAAATTTATCTCTAAAAGGGTAAAAAACATTGTAGGAAAAGGAGAAAATGCTGGTTACGATTATTTTCTCCTTTTCCTACTATGTTTTCAAAGGACTTTTATGTGGTTGTTAAATCTCTGGATTTTGTGGTAAAGGGTTAAAAGATTAAATCAATATATGGACAAACTTCAATTAATTAACAATCACAGTCATGATGGGCAAACATATTATGAAAAGTAAATGTTAAGGTTAACCCTTTACCATACGACAAAATTCTATATTGGTCCAATTTGGAAGCATGTGCAGACAACAAATTAAATGTTGCTAAATTATGATTTCTGTCTTTGATAGGGTAGAAAACATTGTGGGAAAAGAATGCTAGTTACCAGCATTTTCTTCTTTTCCCACGATGTTTTCAAATTACTTTTCTTTCAGGGTCGTTAAAACAATAAAAGTCGGGATTGTGTGGTAAAGGGTTAAACAGCCTAGCTAGGGAAGAATGACTGATTGTTCCCAGTAGCTGAACTTTTGTCACAATGTTTTCAGATGCTGTGGTCTGCAGGGCCAAACTTTGTGTACAATATAAATAGCATTGAGTATACCGAATGTATACAGTTTCTTGCACAACCAAGACTGGTTTATCATACATAACCATTAACTCAACAATCCAATATTTACACTAGTCTGGTACCCCGCCATACCTCAAAAGTACGTTAACGTAGTGGTAGGGGCAGGTAATCCAGACTATAGTTACACAACCCTGAGGATGAAGGCCCAAGAAAATTATGTCAAAAAAGGAGAAAATGCTGGTTACCAGCATTTCCTCCTTTTCCCACAGCGTTTTTTACCCATCGAAAATTAAAACTTACTTTTTGAGTCACATTTATTTTGTCTTCTGCAGAGGCTTTAAATTTGGAGAAGTCCAAAATTTTGTCGTTTGGCAAAGAGTTCACTATTAACCAACAATTCCTAACATGACCCTGGGGCTGAAGGCTTAGGGGAAAACCATGTCAAACAGGAAAAAATGCTGGTTACCAATATTTTTCACTTTTCTTACAAGGCTTTCTACCTTTTTGATGATGAATTTGATAAATTGGTCCACTGTTCGATTTGTTGTCTGCAAATTTATGTTTTCAATTTGGACAAGTCTTACATTTTGTTATCGCATCAGGACTTAACCCTTAGAGCACAGAATAAACCAAACAGAAATTTTCAGTCTAGAAACAGACTAAAACAATTGCTGCTATCCAGAATGTCTCTGCTATGCAGACAGTGTAGATCAAAGATCAGACTGCACATCACATGCAGTCTGATATTGTCTACACGGACCTTCACAAAGACAACAAAAGATGTAGAAGAAAAGGCTTATAAGTTTAACTCTTTATTACGATATGTTACAATATTTGAATTGTCCAGTTTGAAAGCATCTGCAGGCAGCATATTAACTTTAGAGCACAAAATAAACCTATCAGACATTTTCATCCCAGAGATACAACCAAAATAACTGTAATTCCATGGTTGCTTTTGCCAGCAAAGCGGACAGTGTATATCAAAGATCAGGCTGCACATTTAGTGCAGCCTGATCTTGATCTACACTGGCCTCAAAGGCAACTATAGTCGTGAATGGCGTTTTAGGGGTTAAATGTGGATCATATGATTGGAATCATCTTTAGAAGTGTAGAAAAAATTATGGAGAAAGAAGAAAATGCTTGTAACAAGCATTTCTCCATTTCCCACAGTGTTTTCCAAAGTATTATTCCACAAGGTCGTTAAAACTTAGAATTGTTTTGTTACCTGATTAAAATTATGTAAATTTTCATTTCAAAATTGCTGGCAAGAGTTCATATTATCTTATCAACTCTTTACTAGACCAAAGCATTTTAGACTTGTCCAATTTCAAAGCATTTGAAGATGGTGAGATTAAATGCATCTTGAAGGATGGATATTCTCTTTGAAAGGGTCAGGAAAACATGGTGGAGAAAGAAGAAAATACTAGTAACCAGCATTTTCTTATTTTCTCATGATTCTGGCAACCAGCATTTTTCTTATTTTTACAATGATTTCCAAAGTGTTATTCCTTAGGGCCATTTAAACTTTGAATTGTTTGGTAAAGTGTTTAAGATTATGACAGATTTCATTTAAAAATTGCTGGCAAGACTTCATAATATCAATCGATTAACTCTGTGCTAGAAGGTAAAATTTTAGACTTGTCCAAACTGAAAGCATTAAAATTTACAAACACCAAATTAAATGTGGCTAAAATGACAGGAAATTATGTTCAAAGGTTAAAAGGTTAAAAATCATTGTTGGACATGGAGAAAATTATGTTTACCTAATACCACATTTTTCTCTTTATTTCATTGTTTTAAGTAGCCTTCTTCATTGGAATTATGGAATCATGGTATTGCTTGGTAAGGGGTTAATCCTTTACTAAACAATCCCATGTTTTTAATGACTCTGAAGAAGCAGGCTTTTGAAAACACTGTGGAAAAAGGAGAAAATGCAAGTAACAAGCACTTTCTCCTTTACCCCACAAAGTTTTCTATCATTTCATAGGCAGAAAATCATTTTTCTAGCTACAATGCATTTGCAGTCTGAAAATGCTTTGAATTTGGTCAAGTCTAGACTTTTGTCATCTGCTAAAGGGTTAACCATGTGTAAATAATACTTGTAATCCATTTTGGCATGGACCTAGTTGAAATCTTTTCTAGACAACAGAAATTCATGCATTTATATTTCCAGATTGAACTCAGTTGCAGTCTTCAAATGAAGTATGGGTCACACGACTGAATTGGCCTTTGAAAGAATTGAGATATCAGCCCAAAAAGCAGTCTGAAGTTGTTGGTGATCAGCATTTTCATCTTTTCCCACAATGATTTTAAAGCCTACTTTCTCAGGGTCATAAAAATATAATTATGATTGCCTGTTACACCATTTACCAAACAGTCTCCTGATTAACTCTGTACCATACAATCCTGACTTTTAACAACCCTGGGGAAGAACTTTTGAAAACATTGTGGGAAAAGGAGGAAATGCTGCTAATCAGCATTTTCTCCTTGTCCAACAACGTTTTCTACTCTATCAAAGACAGAAATCATTATTTTAAGCTATATTTCATTTATCCTCTGCAATTTATCCTTTTGAAAACATTGTGGGAAAAGGAGGAAATGCTGCTAATCAGCATTTTCTCCTTTTCCAACAATGTTTTCTACTCTATCAAAGACAGAAATCATTATCTAAGCTATATTTAATTTATCCTCTGCAAATGCTTTCTATTTGGTTGTTTGGTAAAGAGTTAACTCTTTACCAAACGACAAGAATTTAGACTGGTCTAAATTGAAAGCAGGAGGGTTTTAACATAGGATTGTTTTGTACGGGATTAAACTGCTTTAACTCTTTACCAAACGACAAAATTTTAGACTGGTCCAAATTGAAAGCATTTGCAGACGACAAAATAAATGTGGCTGAAAAATTGATATTTGTTTTGGAAAGGGTAGAAAACATTGCGGGAAAAGGAGAAAATGCTGGTTACCAGCATTTTCTCCTTTTCCCACAATGTTTTCAAAAGGCTTCTTTCTCAGGGTCGTTAAAAGTCGGGATTGTGTGGTAAAGGGTTAAAGAAAGAAATTGAAAATAACCAGTCAATAGTAAAATCCAAAATGTTGCAGTAACTTTTTCAACTAAATTTTTCATTTCTTTTCAACTAAAAAGTCTAAACAACATTTACCATGCAAATTCAAGAATATAGATTGAAGATCAGACTGCAGATTCTGTGCAGTCTGATCCTAATCTTAACTGTCAACAATAGCTCATTGAGTAACTGTTGATAAATATGTACGGTAACATTCAAGTCAAGGAACAAAGACTCTGGTCTGTTTTGACATAAAGTAACTAACAAACAAGAGGGCCATGATGGCCCTGGATCGCTCACCTGAGTGAAGTGCCTTAAAGGTATTTCTTTAATTTGACCAAGTGACCTAGTTTATGACCCCAGGTGACCCAATTTCGAACTCATATTTCACGAAGACAAACATTCTGACCAATATTCAAGTCAATTGAGCAAAAAATGTGGCCTCTAGAGTGCCCTAAACGTATTTCTTTAATTTGACCTAGTGACCTAGATTATGATCCCAGGTGACCCAAATTTGAAGTGGTCTTTGACTTTATCAAAAGAAACATTATAACCAATTTTCAAATCAACTGAATAATAAATGTGGCCTCTAGAGTGCCCACTAGGTATTTCTTTAATTTGACCAAGTGACCTAGTTTATGACCCCAGTTGACCAAAATTCAGACTCATGTGAGATTTTATAAAGACAAACATTCTGACCAATTTTACAGGCAATTAAGCAAATACTGTGGCCTCTAGAGTGCCCACAGGGTATTTCTTTAATTTGACCTAGTGACCTAGTTTATGGTTCCAGGTGACCCAAATCCAAACTCATCTGATATGTCATCAAGACAAACATTCTGGCCAAATTTCAGGTCATTTGAACAATAAATGTGGCCTCCAGAGTGCAAACAAGGTATTTCTTTAATTTGACCCAGTGACCTAGTTTATGACCCCAGTTGACCCAAATTCAAACTTCTGTGAGATTTTATTAAGACAAACTTTCTGACCAATTTTCAAGGCAATTGAGCAAATAATGTGGCCTCGAGAGTGCCAACAAGGTATTTCTTTAATTTGACCTAGTGACCTAGTTTATGACCCAAGATGACTGAATTTTGAACTCAATGAACTTGTTGTGCTTAGATGGGCAAACAAACTTAGAAGAGAATCACTACATACCAAATATCAAAGCTCTACGCCTTCCAGTTTCAAAGAAGAATTTTAAAGTTTTCCTTCTTTGTTCCTATGTTCGAACTTGTGACCCCCGGGGCTGGGCCAGTTTTGACCCAAGCAGCATCCTTGGAACAAACTTAGTAGAGGTCCACTAGGAGATGCTACATACCAAATATCAAAGCTCTACAGCTTCCCGTTTAAGAGAAAACGAAATTTAAAGTTTTCCTTCTATGTTCCTATGTTCGAACTTGTGACCCCCGGGGCAGGGCCAGTTTTGACCCCAGGGGCATCATATGAACAAACTTGGTAGAGGTTTACTAGGAGATGCAACATACCAAACATCAAAGCTCTACGCCTTCCAGTTTCAAAGAAGAACTTTAAAGTTTTCCTTCTTTGTTCCTATCTTCGAACTTGTGACCCCCAGGACAGGGCCAGTTTTTACCCCAAGGACATCATATGAACAAACTTGGTAGAGGTCCATAAGGAGATGCTACATGCCAAATATCAAAGCTCCACGCCTTCCTGTTTCAGAGAAGAAGATTTTTAAAGTTTTCCCTCTTTGTTACTATGTTCGAACTTGTGACCCCCGGGGCGGGGCCAGTTTTGACCCCAGGAGCATCATATGAACAAACTTGGTAGAAGTCCATTAGGAGATACTACATACCAAATATCAAAGCTCTACACCTTCAAGTTTCAGAGAAGAAGATTTTTAAAGTTTTCCCTCTTTGTTACTATTCTCAAGCTTGTGACCCCCAAGGCAGGGCCAGTTTTGACCCCAGGGACATCATATGAAAAAACTTGGTAGAGGTCCACTAGGAGATGCTACATACCAAATATCAAATTTCTGCGCCTTCTAGTTTCAGAGAAGGAGATTTTCCAAGATTTTGCATTTTTTTCCTTTTTGTTGCCATGGCAACCAGAGTTAAGGGTGGAATTCAATTCTTTGAACAACTTTGGTAGAGCTTCACCCAAGGAACATCCCTGCCAACTTTCATCAAGATTGGCCCAGTGGTTTAGGAGAAGAAGATGTTTAAAGAAATTGTTGACGGACAATGGACATAGGGAGATCACAATAGCTCACCTTGAGCGCGTTGTACTCAGGTGAGCTAAAAATGGTAGTTGAACTCTATGCTTCATTTTAAAATTACTACTTGTTGTTCTCCCATTAACATTCTTAAAGGATTTTTAACCCTTATCCTGCTAAATAAGGGAAATGAAACTTTCAAGCCAACCATAAAAACCCAATTTGCTATTTCAGTTATTTTTGGCGAGAAAATATCTCCTTATTGAACAGTGTAGATTCATAATCAGACTACACGTTCTTTGCAATCTGATCTTGATCTTCAGTGTCCTCTAAAGGTCTGTGAGATACAGTTAGCAGCATGAGGATTAGCACATTTACTTCACAATCCTGTATTTTTATGACCCTGAAGTGTAAGGCTGTTGAAAATATTATGGGAGAAGGAGAAAAAGCTGGCAAGCAGCATTTTCCCCTTTTCCACAATGTTTTCTACCCTTCCTGAAACCTATTTAAAATTTTGAGTTACATTTATTTTATCATCTGCAAATGCGTTCAGTTTGGACAAGTCTATAATTTTGTCACTTAGTGAAGGGTCAAACTCAATAATTCTTATCCAATTAACGTTTTTCTGAAGATTTTTAACCCATTACCACACAGTCCCAACTTTCAACGACCCTGAGAAAGAAATCTTTTGAAAACATTGTGGAAAAAGGAGAAATTGCTAGTAGCCAGCATTTTCTCCTTTTCCTACAATGTTTTCTAACTATGCTAGAGCAAATACTATCATTTAAAAAACATCCGAAATGTTGTCTTTAAACAAGTTGGCTTCATTAAAAAAGAAGCCAGGAGAGGTCAGCATCAATGTTTTCAAATAGCTTACTGCTTTTAATTTCAATATATTTTGGTACGTATAAACAAATAAGTAAGGCATTATATGATCGCCGCTGTGTAAAAAGGAGAAACCTCTTATGCATTACAGGACAGACACGTGACCTTTTTCCCACATTTTCAAGTCGCGTGATCTTTTCCCGTGGTGTTCTCTTTTTAAACGAAATTCGTTTTTTGTGTGTGTAGCTTTATTTGTTTAATGAAAAATTACAACCACTGGAAAGGTCATTTGCAATCAAATCAATATAACAAATCCTTTTTGAAATCTGTCATATAAAAACAAAACATGTCTATTTCCTTCGTCAGTTTTTTTATTTTGGTTTATTTATAAAGCCATGACGAAATAGACTGTGTATCAGAACGATTTCACAGAAAAGCACTGAGTTAGGCAGCAATTTCTGAGGCAGTCTGCCTTTTAAACTCACCACTGTTGGAGAGGTCTGATGACCTCTCCAATTATTTCAATATGGACGAGTCTTAACTTTTCCATGTAGTAGAGGGTTAAATATTACAGCAAGACTTTCAGTTTTGCTAATTATACTGGTATTAACTCTTTACCAAACAACAAAATTTTAGGCTAGTCCAAATTGAAAGCATTTGCAGACGACAAAATAAATGTGACCTAAAAATTGAATTTTGTTTTGGGGAGGATACAAAACATTGTGGAAAAGGAGAAAATGCTGGTTACCTACAATGTTTTCAAAAGGCTTTTTCATCAGGGTCGTTAAAACTCTGGATTGTATGGTAAAGGGTTAAATGAGCTAATGATGCTATTATTACACTATGAATGCATTTCTTGCTAAAATCTTCCATTTAACCTTTTCCCAAGCAATACCAAGTTTCAATAACCCTGAGGAAGAGGACTTTTGAAAAATTGCAGAGAAGGAAGAAGATGCTGGTTTTCAGAACAGGTCAAATGTTAGATATGTTTTCCTTTTGAAAGCCTGAATAGTGGATAACATAGTGGACTGAGAAGAAATCTTGATTGCCAGCATCTTCTCCTTTGTCCACACCAAGCCCGGTAGCACAGTTGGTAATTTAATTATCGCACTTGGGTCCAGAGGGTCACTTGTTCGAATCCCCAGCTTAGCCAATTTCTTTCCGAGGATCGATGATAGTCATATAGTCATTATGACAGTATTGCTGATCATTGTTTCTATGCTTACTGGTCAGGGTTACGAGCGGAAGCTGCTAGTGGTTTTGGAAGAATATTGTATGATGTACCAATAACAAAAACCTCCAGGAAAGCATAGATCGGTGCACTAGCCACCACAATATAAATGAAATAATGCCCAAAACGGCGTTAAACAGCAAACAAATCCTAAAGTTGTCTATAATGATTACTCAGTCAAGCTCCTTCCTCAAAGTTGTAAAAAATATGGTATTGTTTAGCAGTCTTGTATGGCTATGTAGTGAAAGTGTTGGATTTGCAACCTGGAGGCTTTGGGTATGGTCCTAAATCAAGGCATTGGATTTTTCTGGGAGTGTCCTTGGGCAAGACACTTCAAAGCCCTAGCCTAGACCTGGTGAAACCAAGGTTGTACATGAAGATGTGATCTTTCTCTGCAGAGGACTCCATTCCATCAAGGATGGGATCATTTGATAAAGAATTAAACCTTTACCACACAATTCCCTATGTTAAACCCTGAAGAGAAGGCTTTTGAAAACATGGTGAGAAAAGGAGAAAATGCTGGTAAACAGTATTTTCTCCTTTTCCCACAATGTTTTCTATCCATGCAAAGATAAATTCAATCAGTTTGACAGCGTTTCCTTTGTGACCTGCAAATGCTTCCAATTTGGATGAATCCGAAATTTTAGAGTTTGGTAAAGAGTCAAATTTGATGCAAATGATGGAATACTAGTACCTCTTTTAGAGGGTAGACAACCATTGGCTATCAGCATTTTCTCCTATTTCCACAATGTTTTCAGAAGCATTCTTTCTCATCATAACATGGATTTTTCAAGTGACAAGTTAACTTGTATAGTAAATTTGTACTTGCCTCTTCATTCTCTGTTTCCCATTCATCAGGGTTTCGATAAATGGTTTTCTGTCGAATGATACCTAGCTCTGGTTTGTACTGCTCTCGTTGAAGTCGGTGTGCGTAAGTTTCTGGATATGCCGTCTCAGTGGTCTGTCTGGAATTGAAATAGTTCTGTTCTCTCACACGTTCTTCATGTTCCCTCCGAGTTGCTTCAAGGACTTCATTAATATCCTCAGTTTCTGACTCGGAATCACTCTGAAATCCGTTAGATTTCTGTCCAGAATCACGAGGTCCTTGAGTCTTACTCTTGTCCGTATTTCCATTCACTTTTTGTGAAACGTTTTTCGACTTTTCACGTATGTTATTATTCTGTGTTGTTGTAAGTGTTTTACTAGTATATCCAATCTCAGCACCATTGTTCACACCTATAGTTGACACTTTCTCGTTTCTGTTTACTGTTTTCTTATTATCTACGCTAGTCTGAGTTGACCTTTTCGGTGTTTTTTCTTTACTCGAACCAGACCCCATCAAGACCCTTTATCCAAATAATAACATATTTTAACAACTCAGAGGTAAAAAGCTTTTGAAAACATTGTGGGAAAAGGTGAAATGCTAGTAACCAGCATTTTCACCTTTTCCCACAATGTTGTTTACTCTTTCAAAAGCAGTTCTATAACTGAATCGTCTGCAAATGATTTCAGTATTGATACATCTAAAGTTCTGTTGATTTAATCCAGATTATTTCAGATTTATAACAAAAACTGTCAAATATCCAAAGACAAAACTGGCTCATTCTCCAGACTCTAAATAAGTTTATAGGAAATATTTAGATCGCTACACGCGTTAAATGACAAAACAATTTATCACCTGTATATCACGAGGTTAAAAATCTGATAAAATCTTAACGCCTCCTTCAGTGATCTAAATTGTGTATTGGAATTTATTTACAGTAGTAGTGTATTGTCACTAGGCGTTGGAGGGGGGGGGTGTAAAAAAGTGGCCCATTTAACCGGGAGTAACATTTTATCTTGAAGGTTATATCAAATAAATAATTTATCATTCACATAAAAAACTAAAGAATGTATAATTCTTTTTCAAAGCGGGTATGTTATGAACTGAAAACAGTTCCATTTCAAAAGTGCTCACCGGTATCCCTTGATTGTTTACATTAGAGATGACAGTCAAATGGACTCGCCCAACCGCGCACCTGTTCGAAGGGACGTTACTCTTGACATATTTAGTAGTGCACGTGGTTAACGATAGATCTGCCTTTCCGCCATTAACGTTGAACGGTACGGATGTGCCTTTTTGCAGTATTGAATTTTTTTGAAAAAAACTTCTATCGTTTGGCCTCAAAAAGACATCTTTAAGGTCCATTTTGTGTCGGTTTATGTTTCAGCGAAACGTGGTCTGTTTTTTAAGCGTTTTTCGTGACATTTGTTTTGGCCGGTGAGAGTCTACTCGCTAACTCGGTTTGTGAAATTGTGCCAGTTTTGGCCACAGGTGAACGGCGAGCGACAGTGTAAATCCTGTATTACACACTAATATACTGAAAGGTAAACAACTTGTGATGTATTTTCAATACCCCAGTCACGAATTCCATGCTGTTTACAAGTCATTTCACTACCAATATTAACATCCATAGTACCAATGGATAGCGGAAACATTATTCTACAAGAAAATCATGTCGCAAGTTGAGCCATTTCAAGTTGCTAAGAAAAATCTAGCTCGAAATTGTCAAACAACCCAACTCGGAAGAGATCTGATTGCATTGAATCACGAAAATTTTCAAGAGATAAAACCCATTTTCAACGCGAAAAATGTCCGTTTTTATGCAAGGTGCATTTGAAGCCTACAAATTTAAAAGTATATCTGCACTGAAAATAGAACTTCAATATGTTTTTGTGTTGTACGAAGCTTTTTTTATTTGAAAATATCCAGCCGTGTAAACTGACATCCTTTATGGCCTACTAAGCATGCTTTTGTATCGCGTTTTATCATTGGCCGGGTCCAGACACACCTTCATCGATAACCAATGAGAAAACGTTTTGAAAAACAAACCGAGCATGCGCACTACGTCAAAATGGTAGGCAGCTGAGTGCTGGACAGATTTACCGATGAAAATAAGGATCGTACAGCCTATTCACATCAAATAGTTTAATGTTTCAGGTTTATACGCCTTATTATTGCTGGACCCCAAATGATACTTGTCAAATATTCAACGGCTTTCGCGTTGAAAATGGGTTTTATCTCTTGAAAATTTTCGCGATTCAATGCAATCAGATCTCTTCCGAGTAGGGTTGTTTGACAGTTTCGAGATAGATATTTCTTAGCAACTTGAAATGGCTCAAATTGTGACATGATTTTCTTGTAGAATAATGTTTCAGCTATCCATTGGTACTACGGATGTTAATATTGGTTGTAAAATGACTTGTAAATAGCATGGAATTCGTGACATGGGTATTGAAAATACATCACGAGTTGTTTACCTTTCAGTATATTAGTGTGTAATATAGGATTTACTTTGTCGTCGCCGTTCACCTGTGGTTTTGGCAAGAAAAATGTAGATCTGTGCTAGATAATTTAGAATGTTGTTCCTTATCATTCACTCCGTCATCATGCTCAGTACACAAGATGTATTAAGAATACTGTTTAATAATCGCTTTGTTTGACTCGTGGTGATAGGTCTGATGAGGAATCTGGGCACGTGACGTGTTTACTTCGGTGCACATTCACCCCTTTGATACATAATTCGACTTTTCGAGTTTCGCCCATAAGTTTTGACAGACCTCTGACTCCAAAATAGATCCGTTAAAGACAGTTGTGGGGAAAAGTGTTGGGTCTAAACAGCATTTTTCTTTCCATCGATCATTTTAGAGGCCTTCAGTTAAGGTTCAATAGCGCTAAAAATATAACGGTTAAGTGCATTCCAATTTAAAACATACTAGTATATTTAAAAGTCAAGAAGTTATTTTAAAAATGACAGTCTGTTACTGTACATTTGGTCAAAAAAGAGTTAGACTTTGATGATAAAATCAATTGTAAAACTAGGTTTAAAGTAGCCAAATTCGTGATTCTTGTCATCCGGGCACTTTCGCTAAATCGCAATATCTCGCACTCAGAAATTTTTACTCGGTGATAAACTTACTGTGTACACATATAATCGGACACTGCATGTAATCGGACACTGTCAGCGTCATATTTTTTCAGTAAAGTTCTGTTGGATTTCTCGGGCAATTGTGATAAAGATTTCTAAAACCTTTTCCAGTTATGAATACTATCACTTTCGAAGAGACAAAAAAGAAATGTCATATCAATATCACGGTATAGCCTACAGAAAGAGGAGTCATATACAAGTTTAAGACAAGCCCTGTCTCTTGTTGGGCGGTATGATAAAAGTTTTCGTGTGCAGACTACATTATTATGGAGTCAAAATGAAGCATCCAGATAGAAGCATTAAACATCACGGCATACTGCCTTGGTTGTACAGGGCAAGAATTGAGAAAAATATTGAAACCCAGTTATCCATACCTTTGCATTTGAAAGAAAAAAGTGTTCGGACAAAAAAAAAAAAAGAAATGCATCTTTAACTTTCGGGTCAGAAATTAAAATGGACTTACTCTCAGTAACAGATTTTAACAATTCCAGATCCTATTTTTGCAAATGATCATAATTCGATTGAACAGGATAGAAACTTTACCATGACACGTGTGTATTAATCTGCCCCTAGCAAGTAAATCACAGCGCTTCTACATGTCGCCCATTTTGGCAGTGAAATACCGAGATCACAAGAACACTCGGCTAACCCTTTATCAGCTTTTCAACGAAAACAACTATAGCAGATATTTCCCGACTCAAAATGAAGCTGAAATTACATTTTTTGGAGGATGAAAGGAAGGTTTTTAATTTGACCTGACCTTCATTTTTTTTTTTAACGGTCGTCATCTTAAGGTAGTTTAAACAGGAACGTGACAAAAAAGATATTTTTTGGGTCGGGATTTTCTCAGTAATATGGTGTGAACACTCGGCTAACCCTTTATCAGCTTTTCAACGAAAACAACTATAGCAGATATTTCCCGACTCAAAATGAAGCTGAAATTACATTTTTTGGAGGATGAAAGGAAGGTTTTTAATTTGACCTGACCTTCATTTTTTTTTTTTTAACGATCGTCATCTTAAGGTAGTTTAAACAGGAACGTGACAAAAAAGATATTTTTGGGGTCGGGATTTTCTCAATAATATGGTGTTAAAGTTTTTTTTTTTTTTTTGTAAATGGACTGTCCGTCTTTTTGCAGACACTGACAATTTTAATAAAAAAAAAATTATCATATCGATTGCTTTATATAGGCCTAAATAAATTGAACCAACGATCCTATGGTATCAAGACCTATAGGTGCGTTACCGACTTAGCTACCAGGTTCGCCCTTTTTTCACGACATTGGACCTTAATAAGTTAAACAGTAAAAGTGAGAGCTTATTCGATTAAAACCTTTTACCAAATGGCCAAATTAGGACTCGTCCAAATGCAAAGAATGTTAAGCCGACAGATTAAATGTGGGTGAAATGGAGGAAATTGTCTTTGAACAAGTAGAAAGTATTGTGGGAAAAGGTAAAAACTCTAGTTACAAACATTTCCTCGTTTTCCAATATTTTCTAATACCTTCTTTCTTAGGGTCATTAAAACTCGGGACTGTTTATCTTCTCAACTAAACTTACAGCACTATATGCATATTATAACAATTTCCACCATTTCACCCACATTCTTTAGATATGGACGAGTCCTAATTTGGCCTTTAAGAAAATTCCGATCAAAAAAAAAAAGAACCTTCTTTGTTGCAACTTTAGTCATGTTCCTACAGACGAATAGCTGTAATAGAGTCTAGATCATGAACATAGGAAAAGAAGCTTGAGCTCAAATTTTAAACCTTCCATTCCAAGATACTTATATTCTATCTATATTTTTCAGAAGCATATATACAGGAAACATGTGTCATATTATTTTTCATGAAAATTGGATGAAGGGTTAACTCGGTGCTCCTTTCATCTCGGTATCGCACAGCTGGGTGGCAGACCTTACAGCTGTAATGTGGTTGACTGATTCACACAATTTAACGCACACGTGTCACTTTAAATTGTTACTTCTTATCAGTTCTTGATCTTAATTCACCCTTATGTTGATTATTTGTGGATAAGATTTGGAAT
Organism: Tridacna gigas; assembly: GCA_945859785.2. Taxonomy (NCBI): domain Eukaryota; kingdom Metazoa; phylum Mollusca; class Bivalvia; order Cardiida; family Cardiidae; genus Tridacna; species Tridacna gigas. The sequence continues at coordinate 44,148,316 of OX244028.2, read as the reverse complement.
TTTACACAAGTCACAGAGGTATGTTCGTTCTTATTCTCCGTAGATCTACCAAATTCAGTGTCGATCTATTTGATTATGACCCCCTAAATGATTCTCGAAAATGCTTGGATGCCCGACGTTGCTATTGTAATAATTTCTATGGTTTTGGCTTTGATATAAATCTGAAGTAGTTTAGAGAAATATCGGCGAAACCTTTGATTATTCAGAGGGTAGACAATAGAATTATTCATTAACGATCATCAAATTCAATTACACCGCGCTTGAACTACATCCGGAAGACGGCCATGATAATCGTACATCATGTTCAAATAAAATTTTGACGTGCAAATAACGATTTGCTGTCGAATGCAGCTTCTTTTTTTACAGTAGCCAATTGTCCATTTCGGGTAGCGTCCACCGAGTAACGCGTTGCTAAGGCGTTACTAAGCAGAAATAGAATCCGTGGTATTCCGAATTCGCCGGATATGACGTAGGGCAAGAATCACGAATCACTTTATCTTCTGGTTTTAAAAAAAAAAATCTACTAGTAATGCCTCAACTGACTGTATAATGTAAGATTGTCGTCATAACTATTTTTTTGAATGGTATGAGTTGAATTTAATTGTACTTTAACACCTGCATTTTTCCTTTTGGCCACCAGTGGGCCTTTAAAACATGGATTGTGTAAGTTAGGTAATTTTCACCTTGAATTCAAATGCTTGCAGGGCTTTTTTTTAGGGTTTGGGGAAGACACTGGTTAAAAGGGGAAAAAATGGATGACAAAGCTATATTTGGGGAAATTTACTGTCTTGCTATTTATGTTGGTGTACATCATTATACATGTTTGTGATTTACATTATACATTGTTCTATCAATAAAACACTGGTATTAAGCTTTGAAATAACACTCAAGCATATGAAACTGAATTTAACTGTTTTATGACGCAAAATGTTTGTCAACGGAGGAATGTCTATGTCTTTTTTGGACTTGAGAAGATCAATAAATTAAAACAATTTTCTAAGAGTCAAAGAGAAATGTCCAAGGGTCAATTACTTGGTTATTATGGAGAGATAAGGGTGAAATAAAGACACTTCTCATTTATGATCTTTATTTATTGACTGAAATTAGACAATAATAAATATCTCATCTTATGTACAGACTTGTTGGAATGAAGTGGATAGATGAATTTTAACTCGCAGTCTGAACATGCAATTCATCTTTATGAATAAACGGACACAAACTGTTTACCAAACAACAAAGTTTTAGACTTAATCATGTTTTAGGCATTTGCAGACGACAATTCAAATGTGGCTGGAATGAATTGATTTTTCTTTCATAGCTTAGAACATTGTGGAAAAGGGAGAAAATAAAGGTCACATCCATTAAAGTGTTATTTCTTTAAATTTTAGTCGTCGTCTTTTGTCCAATAACTTTTTTTATTTCACACTTGTTCCAGTGGTTATACTTTAAGACAAGAAGGCCAGACCTCCATCTTTCCGCCCCCGTCTAATTTACAGGTTGTTATATATTTCAGTTAAAAAACAACCAAAGTTTTTCCTCCCTATGAAACAGAGATTTCAGCTTCCACTTATTGTTTTATACAGAAAATTAGTATAAATTCACTGTTTAAATTTATTATCAAAGATGAAAGATGGTTCGCAGTGCCTCTGATCGGACGATGTCAAACTGACTTCTGTTGTGCCATGGGTTTTCGTGTTTCTCTTCAGGGATCTTTTTTCCATGTCATTTGGTTTTTCCAGAAATATTACTGCATGATTTGAAATGAATTTGTCAATTAGAGTAGCAGGCAAGTTTAAAACATGTTATCTTACGCTAGATAATTGGATTAACACCTTTATCACGTTATCAAAAATGAGTCGCCACTCGCCAGCTTGATTAGTAGTGATAAACAGAGCTGCATGCGTCTTTCACATTTGATAGTACTTGTCATGGTAATTACGATCTCTATTTCTGCCGGATACATGCTAGCTAATTTACATTACGCTTTATCCGATAATCTCATGCGTCAGATTGACGCCTATGCAGAGATTTTTGAGTGTCAAAAACGGGCCATTTTGGATTTCCAAATGTCAAAACTCAGGGTCCCAGGTCAAATAAGAACCCCCGAGTCCAAATATTCTCAAAGTCCTTCTCTGACAAATTCATCTTGATACAAATTAATTCTCATGAACTTGAGAAAGCTGGTTAGAGTTGAGGGATGTTGGTGCCAATTGTGTACTTTCGATTTCTTCAACAATTACACTGTCTGACCCAGGATCGTTGGGAGCAATTGCGTACTTTTGGATTGTTCGATAATCTCTGATTTTGATGAATCATTGGATTTTGGCTTAGTTTTGGACCCAAAAAAAGCATTGATTCGTTTGGTATTCTTTGCGTCTGACAGTTTCAGTTATGGGCTGATTATAGGATATCTTTTTGCTTTACTTTCGGCACCGCAGAAAAAGTGACATGCTGAAAGACATTATTGGTGTACATGTTTTAGTCAACATACCAACAAAAGTGCTGAATACTAAATGCTGGGATGCAGTGGTATTCATATTATACAGCGAAAATTCCGTGTAAAGAATGAATACAAAATACGAAATTGGCCGATGAGTGGTGGTTTTCCACAAAGGCGGGTAACTCATTAAAGAACGAAAACATTTCTCTCCTTGGTCGTTTTTGCAGACAATCTTTCGGTCTGGGGGTCGGTTTATTTACTAAATCTTGGTATACTTTGTATTACAGTGGGGAAATATGATCTCCTATGGTAAAATTGACTTCTGGAGGGGGAAACTGCATTTTCGGGGGGGGGGGGGGGGGGGGGGGGGATTTGCTGAGGGGAAGACGCCGACTATCGGCATCACTTTCTTATTAAAAAAAAAAAAAAAAACCCTGGCTTGGTTTTTATCTTTACCCCAAAGTATGATTGTTCTCTTAACTCTTTACCAAACGACAAAATTTAGGACTCGACTAAATTGAAAGCATTTGCAGAAGACAAATTAAATGTAGTGCAAATGATGATTTCTGTCTTTGACAATATAAAAAACATTGTGGGAAAAAGAGAAAATGCTGGTCACCAGCATTTTCTCCTTTGCCCACAATGTTTTCAAAAGCCTTTTTCATTAGGGTCTTTAAAATGCGGGATTGTGTGGTAAAGGGTTAAGGTGCCTTTCACAACCTTACTTGCTGTTGGCGCCAGTTTCAATCAAGATCAGACTGCACAAATCTGATCTACAATGTCGGCTGTGCAGAATAACTACAGACAAAAGGCACCCACAACTTGGCTAGAATGAAAATGTCCACTGGGTTTAATCAGCACTGAAAATCTTTACCACACAATCCAGAGTTTTAGCAAGCTTTGGGAAGAGGCCATTTGAAGACCTTCTACCCTATCAAAGAGAAATTCCACTATTCGAGCCACATATACATTGTCATCTGCAAACGGTTTCAATTTTGGCAAGTCTTCATTTTCGTTGTGTGGTAAAGAGTTTACTTAAGGGTTAAGAAATACTTTATATTTCCTTTCAGGGTTTGTCTTTAAACAGCCTAAGCTATCCCTGTTACCACAAAGATGGTCAAGGAAGACAAATCAACATGGAAATCTAACTATTTCCTGAAAATTATTGTAAGTATGTAGAATCTATTCTTCATGACAGTGTCCGTGCTTGTAACTCTTTGTGTCCATGCCCAACAGAGTTTGTGCGCAAACTTTGAATTCTCGTTTATTTATCCTTAAGATGGTATGGAAATTTGAAATGAAGAATAATTCATTATGCAGAAACAAACAGTTAAGTTCTGAAGTTACGCCAGAAGGTTTATCAAAATATATACCCAGACCTCCAGATAAGGGGGGGTGATAGCATTCTAAATCCATCATTTCTCTTCCAAACCCTATGTTGTGGGTACTCATTAGAATGGTCTTGGTGAGACAATTCTAATGAGTACTCATAACATAGGGTTTAGTGGAGAGTGATTAATATTTTCAATTTTGAAATCAAAATCACTCCGTCTGTCAGGAGCTCTGTGTAGGATTTGAAATCATGGGGCCCTGGGTTTGATCCTTGTTCATAGCGCTAGGTTTTTCATTTGAGTGTCCCTGGTAAGGACTCTTTAACTCTTCACCTAAAGACAAAATTTTGGACTGGACCAAACTGAAAGTATTTGCAGACGACATTTCATGTAATAAAGCTCAAATGATGATTTCTGTCTTGATAGGAAAGAAAACATGGTGGTTGGGAAAAGGAGAGGTTGCTTGTTACCAGTATTTTCTCCTTTTTACCATGTTTTCAAAGGCCTTCTTTTCTAGGGTTGTTAAAACTCGGAATTGTGTGGTGAAGGGTTAAGAGCCATAGTCTAGTACCGATGAGACCCAGGACATGAATCAGTTTGCTATTGCTGTGGTACGACAAATAATGATGAAAGTCATGCAAGACAACATTCAATGGATCAAAATAGGAGGTGACCCCAGTTATGTCCTTGTATTCATGGGAGTGTCCTTGGGCAAGATGCCTCAAAGATCCTACCCTGTACTGATGCCATCATAGAACCTCATGAATATGTGAGCTGTTGCCAGGAAATGACTGGAATACTGCCGAAAGCAGGTTATAAAATCCCATTCTGTAAACACTTGCATCCTTGTAATATAATTGAGTGGAAATGATACCAAAAATTATCTAGATATAAGCAGTGCTGTAAGAAAATGGGGTTTGATGCATCTTACAAGTATGTCTTCACATAATTATGGATCCATAAAATTCATTTTGTCTAATGACTGCCCGAATCATGATGTAGAAATGCCTTGGACATGCAGAAAATAGACAAACAGTTTAAGGGTCCCACCCATGTCGGCCTAGGCAAACTTTGCAGCCTGACATGGGTACTTTTTGCAAATGTAAAACACTTTTACCACACAGTCCTGAGTTTTATGATCCTGAGAAAGAAGCCTTTTGAAAACATTGAGGGAAAAGGAGAAAATGCTGGTAACCAGCATTTTCTCCTTTTCCCACAAAATTTTATACCCTTCCCAAAACAAATTTCAGTTTCTGAGCAACATCTTTTTTGTCTTCTGCAAATGCTTTCAATTTGGACTAGTCCCATTTTGTCTTGTGGTGAAGAGTTAAAATACCTTTTAACAGAGCATGACTTGTATAACATATGCATAGATACATTACATATGTGTTTTAGAACTTTGGGTTTTTTTTTATAGCAACTGTTGGATGAATATCCAAAATGTTTCATTGTGAACGCTGACAATGTGGGATCCAAACAGATGCAGAAAATAAGAGCAGCATTACGAGGAAAGGGAGGTAAGTCATCCGATAGGCAGATGACCTTAAAATATAAGCCAGCATTTTCTCCATTACTCACAATGCTTTCAAAAGCTTATTTCTCGGATCATTAAAAATTGGGATGGGGGGGGGTTTAAAGCTGCTTGCAATACAACTGGGTTTTCAATATTTTTGATGCCTGAAGAAATTTGTTAAGGTAACATTATTAGACAGTAGTTTTTGTACTGTGTTTGGATACTTGGTCATCATACAAAAAAACAGTACTTGGAGTCAAACTTTCAAATATTAAAACTTCAGATGGATTAACTTGTAATTGGGGCATGCTCTGGCAAAAGGGAGTGTAATGCATCTCCATGATGCATTGTACCAAACAACTCATCATAGTATTATTGTTGATAAAGTCCATATTGTATAACAACCGACTAAATCATGAGGTACACTGGTCCTTTAACAGGCAGAAAATTCACCAGAATATAAAAGTTTCAACCCAAGTCAGCCTGAGCAGGCAGACCAGGATCGATATTTTTTTATAGATACATTAAGCCCCTTTTTCCCAGAGCATAACTCAATTGTTTCTGTGAATAGTGCAAGGGACAAGCTGAAAAGCCCAGTGATGGCCAAAAGTAAACAGTGTGGATGTTAAAATGTATTTGAATTTAAACCATATCTTTCAAAAGTATGGAAATTATTGTGAAGATGACAATCTTTTAATAAACTGTCCATCCATGTGTTATTTGCTGTCCATCCATGGATTTTAAATCCAGGAAAAAGATCGAAAGTTATTCAATCAAGTGAACATCATTATTAATACTTTCACAAGTGGCACAACAATGAGATTAAATGATTTTTGATCTTTCGCACAAAAAAAATTATATATACTATTTATTTCATGCTTCTTACCCTTTTTTGTTGGCATTTGTGGATAATGGGAGCCCTGGGTAAGTTCGTACCAGTGAGTTTATCAGTCGGTAAATTCACTGGTGGAAATGATTGAATTATCAAACCATAATCTGCCAATATTTCCTGATAAACTACAGAAAAACCTGAAATAAACTTTCTTGATTACAGTGGTCCTGATGGGCAAGAACACTATGATGAGGAAAGCCATTAGAGGTCATTTGGAGAACATGCCAGCTCTGGAGAAGTAAGTACAGTGATAAATATGGTTCATGAGGTTTTTCAAATCTAACTTGGCTACAGAAAGTTAATTGTCGGGGTTGTGAGGGGTATGCAAACTGATAATGAGATTGTTTATTTTCAAGTCAATTGCATGGATTAAACTGCTATAACTGAAATTAAACTTTAAAGCCAGTGGTAAAACCCATAATTTTGCTATTTCAAGGTTTTTTGGTTTTTAGCTCCACTGGCCGAAGGCCAGCGGGCTTATGTCATGGCCCGGTGTCCGTCGTGCGTCCGTCCGTCTGTCCGTGCGTTAACTTTTATTTCAAACATCTTCTTCTCTGAAACTACCCATCCACTTTTCATGAAACTTCACAGAAATGATCCTGCCATGGTCCTCTTCAGAATTTCTTGAAAGAATTTGATTCCTTCAAAAACTCTGGTTGCCATGGCAACAAAACTGAAAAATATTGGAAATCTTTAAAAATCTTCTTGTCTGAAACCATAAGGCATAGGGCTACCAAATTTGGCGCGTAGCTTTATGTAGTAGACCTCTACCATGTTTCTTGAAATTATAGCCCTGGGGTCAAAATTGGCTCTGCCCCAGGGGTCACAAGTTTTACATAGGCTTATATAGAGAAAACTTTAAAAATCTTCTTGTCTGAAACCATAAGGCATAGGGCTACCAAATTTGGCATGTAGCTTTATGTAGTAGACCTCTACCATGTTTCTTGAAATTATAGCCCTGGGGTCAAAATTGGCTCTGCCCCAGGGGTCACAAGTTTTACATAGGCTTATATAGAGAAAACTTTAAAAATCTTCTTGTCTGAAACCATAAGGCATAGGGCTACCAAATTTGGCATTTAGCTTGATCTAGTTGGGGTCTACCAAAAGTGCCCAAATTATAGTCCTGGGGTCAATTTGGCCTCATGCTTGGGGGGGGGGGGGGGGGTCACAAGATTTACATAGGCTTACATAGGGAAAACTTTTAAATCTTGGTGTACATAGCCATAAGGCTTAGGCTACCAAATTTTGCACATAATTATAGCATTATCTAGTGGACAGTTACAAAGAGGGCCCAAGTTACAGCTCTAGGATCAAGTCTGGCCCTGCACCAGGGGTCACAAGTTTTACATGGGTTTATGGAGTGAAAAGTTCAGAAACCATCTTGTTACCAGCCATAAGGCCAAGAACTCCCACATTTGGCATGTTATTCTTCTAATACATATATTCCCCATTTAGTCAGACTGTAGTCCTGGGGTCAAAGTTTTATAAGGGCTTATATAGTGAAGACTTTTCTTCATGGTTTATATTTATAAGCCAGTGGAGCGATACAGGGCCATCATGGCCCTCTTGTTTTGTGCAGTCTGATCTTGTTCTACACTGTCCACAAAAGGTCAGTGAGTTGCTCTTAGCAGCTTACGGGTTAAACTAATTGTGGGATTGTTTATTTTCAAGTTAACAAGAATTTTGGGGGTTTGAGTGGTCTGAGTTGTGAGATGGTTCTTGGAATTAGTTGGTTTTAAAAGTGTGTCACACAGTTCCAAGATTCAGTGACCCAGAGAAAGAAAACTTTTTCAAATATTGTGGAAAAAGGAGAAAATGCTGGTATCCAGCATTTTCTCATTTTTCTGCAATTTTTTCTAACCTTTCAAAGAAAAGTCCAACCTTTTGAGTCATGTTTTATTTGTGTGCAAATGCTTTCAATTTGGACAAGTGTAAAATACTGTTTAGGATTCATTCTAGAAATCAGACTGATCCAAATTGAAAGCATTTACAGAAGACAAATAAAATGTGGTTCAAACGTTGAAACATTTCTTTTTAAGGGCTGAAGACATTGTGGGAGAAGGTGAAAATGCTAGTAACCAGCATTTTCTTCTTTTCCCACCATGTTTTCAAACAGCCCCTCCTCGCTGGGGTCATTAGGGCTGATAAAGGGAACATCAGGAACAGCCAGCCCTTTGTAATTTTTTACATGGTTATGTGCCTGTAAGGACTTCATAATTTTCACTGAAAAACCTTGTGCAGTGTCAAGCATGTGGATCTTGTTCTGTGATCGTTTCTATAGCCTGCATCATCTAGGTAATAAACACATTTTTTCTTTTTGAAAAGGGTAAATATGTCATCCTGTAATAATAGAAAGTATATTGGTAAAACATAAAGCCTCATTTTCAGGTTGCTTCCCCATATTGCTGGGAATGTAGGTCTGGTTTTCACGAAAGAGGATCTGAAGGAGGTCCGAGACGTTCTTGGTGAAAATAAGGTAGGTCATACTTACTAGCTATTCACTAATACTTTTTTTGCGCTAAACCCCAGCGGACTGGGGAATGGGGTCGCTGGTTTGAATCCTTAGCTTGGCTAATATTTTTCCAAGAATTGATGATAGTCATTGCAACAGGATTCATTCCTCTCCTACCGCTGATTTTTAATTCTACGATTGTTATGTAGGAAAGCAGCCAGTGGCTTGGGAAGAATATTTTATAAAGCACTAGTAAAAGAAAATCCAGGAAAGCATGGAGCCTGGTATCTCAGTCGGTAGGCAACAGGGCTTGTAACCGAGGACTTTTGATCAATTCTGTTGGAGCCGTAGGTGAGACTGGGCTTACGTCAAAAGCATAGCTAAATAGCAGACAGCACAGAACATGCAGTCTCAATGTGGATCTATATCATCCACAATGCTGGAAGACAACAGGTTAACTCTTTCAAAAGATAAGGTTTTGGCTGGGTCCAAATTCCAGTGCATTTGTAGACTAGAAAATGCTGGTTACCAGTGTTTTCTTCTTTTCCCACAATGTTTTCAAAAGATGTATGAGGCATGGTTGTTGGAACTTGGGAGTGCACTTTAAAGGGTTATCATGGCTAGAATGATGTGGTTTATGTTTAAAAAGGTGGAAAATATTGTGGGAAAGAGAAAAAATTTCAAATGCCACTTTTCCAAGATTTGGGGGGGGGGGGGGGAAGATTATTTGGCAAAGGGTTAAACAGAGAAAGCCAGAGAAAGAAATGGCATGAAGAAACTTGAGTTGATGGCTCTCTTTGGGAATTGACACTGAACACATTTGGTTTCTGCCTTGGAATTGACTTTAAAACTCTGTACCAAAAATAAAACTTTGGGCATGACCAAATTGAAAGCATTTACAAGTAGAGAACAAATCAGGTGTGGCTCAAATGATGCAATTTTAGTTTGAAAGGGTAGGAAATATTGTGGGATAAGGAGAAATTTCTGGTTACCAGCATGTTCTCCGTTTCCCACAATGTTTTTAAGTCGTTTTCAGAAGGGGTCGATGAAACTCGGGATTTTGTGGCAAAGGGTTAAATTCTGCTTCTCAAGCTTCATAGGTTTGGCTGTTTTGGAGGAAAAGAAAAAAAAAACTTCAAATTTGGAATTGCTGAGAATTTCAGAAATTCATTTTTCCTTCTGTGAATGATGCTTTTATCACGATGGTCTTCTGAATTCGAAATTGAAGACATTGCTTCAAGCATTTCCTGACACAGATAAACTTATTTCCTGTCTTTGTCGAGCATGTTAGCAGAGAGAGAGAGCAGACACACACATAGTTGTCACAACTTCAGTGTGGTGTATGTACATTAGTGTGGGTCTTCTCATTTTCTTGCCTTGTTTTCACTAGCCATTCTAAATTTCATCCTCGCTCTTATTTTAGATTTAGAAAATAACACCATTTTAGGTTGTTTAAATCTTTACCGCACAATTCTGATTTTTACCTTCATCCTTCTAAGCTTTAAGCTTGACTGAGTCGAAAAGATATGCTGACAGAAATGATAGAATTTATCTTTGGTATGGTAGAAAACATAGCGGGAAAAGGAGAAAATGGTTCTGTTCGTACGTTTCTAAAAGCATTCTTTTTCAGGGTCACTTAAACTTCAGATTAATTTAGCTTGTCAAAGCCATAAATTTTAAGTGCTTGCAGATTGACCAGGCCATCTTTAGGCAAAGGTTTTCAATAATTAAGTGATGAACTTAATCAAAGTTGACAATAGAAAATAAAATCATGAGTTAACCCTTATCCTGCTAAATAAATGAAATGAAACTCTCAAGCCGATAGTAAAACCCCAAATTATCTATTTCAAAGGTGTTTTGAGGGGGGGTGGGGAAGATGTCTCCTTATTGGACAGTGTAGATCCAAGATTAGACTGCACGTTCTGTGCAGTCTGATCTTGATCTACGCTGTCCGCAAAAGGTCAGTGAATTGCGCGCGTAGCAGCCTAATGGGTTAATCCTGGTCTCACACAGCTTTAACATTTGGACAGGTTCATGCCTCTAAAACACTGTTTTATCCATTCATTGGTGTTTGCCAAGCACTTTAACTCTATTGATAAGATACAGGGCTTGCAATACAGGGGTTGGCAGGTTGGAATCTCCAGCTCAGCCAATATCTTTTCTAGGATTGATGATAGTTGTTGTGATAGGATTCAGCCCTCTTTCATTGTTTCACTGATGGTTATGTTATAAAGCAGTCTGTGGCTTTTGGAAGAATTTTGTGCGAACTACAGGTAAAAAATTCCAGGAAAGCTTGGATAGGTGCACTAGCCATTGGGATATAATGAAAATAATGATGAAAATGACATTAAACACCATACAAGAATCAAAAATCGAAGTTGTATATTAGTGATCTTGATTAATAAGGCCATTTTCAGGAAAATGTCTTCAGTCATTACTTGATAAAGACGAAAGCTTTAATAAACTTCATCAGAGTTGGCAACAGAAAATAAAATCAACTAGTTTCTGTCTCTCATAGCTTTAACAGTGGGACAATTTCGTGCCTCTGAAACACTGCTTTATCTGCTGCTTTGTTCTCAGGATTGCCCTAACACGATTTTATTTCTCAAGTTTTAAATTCCATTTTATTTCTGGGCAAAGATTTTTTTTTTTTTTTTTTTTCTAATAATACCTTAATCAAAAACAGCTACATAAAAGCACACAAAATGTTAATCCCTGCTTTGGAAGATTTCAGCCAAAGCAGTTTCATGTATTTTGTACAAATTTGTCATGAGATCGTGCAGTCTTATCTAAAATGTACTTGACTTCACGTTAATCGCATTCAAACAGTCCTTCGTTTTCATAACCCTGAGGTTTATGAAAACAGTGTAGGAACAGATAAAAATCATGGATGGTAAGAATTATGTTCTTGTCAAACATCTACCTTTTCTTAAAAATGAAATAAACAATATTTTAGCCTTGCCCTGAAATGGGTTTACTTGTCAAAAGCCATTTTATTTGGGCAAAGGTTCATATTCTATAATTGAGACCTTAATCAAAAATGGCTACATTAAAGCAAACAAAATGTTAATCCCTGCTTTGGAAGATTTCAGCCAAAGCAGTTTCATGTATTTTGTACAAATTTGTCATGAGATCGTGCAGTCTTATCTAAAATGTACTTGACTTCATGTTAATCGCATTCAAACAGTCCTTCGTTTTCATAACCCTGAGGTTTATGAAAACAGTGTAGGAACAGATAAAAATCATGGATGGTAAGAATTATGTTCTTGTCAAACATCTACCTTTTCTTAAAAATGAAACAAACAATATTTTAGCCTTGCCCTGAAATGGGTTTACTTGTCAAAAGCCATTTTATTTGGGCAAAGGTTCATATTCTATAATTGAGACCTGAATCAAAAATGGCTACATTAAAGCAAACAAAATGTTAATCCCTGCTTTGGAAGATTTCAGCCAAAGCAGTTTCATGTATTTTGTACAAATTTGTCATGAGATCGTGCAGTCTTATCTAAAATGTACTTGACTTCATGTTAATCGCATTCAAACAGTCCTTCATTTTCATAACCCTGAGGTTTATGAAAACGGTGTAGGAACAGATAAAAATCATGGATGGTAAAGAATTATGTTCTTGTCAAACATCTACCTTTTCTTAAAAATGAAACAAACAGTATTTTAGCCTTGCCCTGAAATGGGTTTACTTATCAAAAGCCATTTTATTTGGGCAAAGGTTCATATTCTATAATTGAGACCTTAATCAAAAATGGCAACATTAAAGCACACAAAATGTTAATCCCTGCTTTGGAAGATCTCAGCCGAAGCAGTTTCATGCATTTTGTACAAATTTGTCACGAGTTGGCACAGCCTGATCTTAAATCTACTTGTCCTCTTGTTACTTGTAAACAAACAGTATTTTGTTTTTATATCCCTGTGATTTATGAGAACAGTGTTGGAACAGAAGCCATTTTTATCAGGGCAAAGGTTCTTATTTTGTAAATGAGACCTAAATCATAAATGGCTACATTAAAGCACACAAAATGTTAATCCCTGCTTTGGAAGATATAAGCCAAAGCAGTTTCATGTATTTTGTACAAATTTACTGTATTATCTCTTTACCAAACAACAAAATTCTAGACTTGGCAGTCGATAGCGTGTAGGACTTGAGAACAGGAGGTCGCTGGTTCGATCCCCGGCTTGGCCAATTTCTTTCTGAGGATTGATGATAGTCATTGCGACAGGATTCATTCCTCTCTCACCGCTGATCATTGTATCGACAATGGTTATGTGGGAAAGCAGCCAGTGGCTTGGAAAGAATATTGTGCTGAGTACTGGTAAAAGAAACTCTAAGAAAGCATGGATAGGTGCACTGGCCGCCGCGATATAACTGAAATAATGTTGAAAATGGCGTTAAACACTATTCAATCAATCAATCAATCTAGACTTGGCCATATTGAAACACTTGCAGATGACAGAGTAAAAAACGTGGTGGCTAAAGGGAGACGAAGTTCAGCTTTTTTAAGAATAGTTGACTCTTTACCATACGACACTTATTTTAGACTGGTCCAAATTGAAAGCATTTGTAGACAACAAAATAAATGTGATTTAAAAATTGAAGTTTGTTTTGGGAAGGGTAGAAAACATTGTGGGAAAAGGAGAAAATGCTGGTTACCAGCATTTTCTCCTTTTTCCACAATGTTTTCAAAAGGCTTCTCCCTCAGGGTCGTTAAAACTCAGTGGTAAAGAGTTAATTTGTTGTTTGCAAATGCTTTCAGTTTGGATGAGTCTAAAATTTTGTTGAGTGGTAGAGGGTGAAATGAATTGATGGTTTTAAAGTGAAAGGCACAACACTTGTACATGGTTTTAATACTGATACAATGATGTAGAATGGTGTAAAGAAAGAACTCAATATTTAGATTTACTGTTTGTTTTCAGGTGAAAACCCCAGCTGGTGTAGATGCCATTGCACCATGTGGTGTGATTGAATGGTGTTTAACTTTACCACTCGACAAAAATGTAGCCTTCGCCAATTTCAAAGCATTTGCAGACGACTATTTAACTGTGACTCAAATGATGGAATTTGTCTTTGATAGTTTAGAAAACATTGTGGGAAAAGGAGAAAATGCTGGTTACCAGCATTTTCTCCTTTTTCCACAATGTTTTCTAAAGGCTACTTCCTCAGGGTCGTTAAAAAGTCTGTATTGTGTGGTAAAGGGTTAAGAAGCCCACAGACTTAACCTTTCACCAAACAACAATTTTAGCACAGACCAAAATTGAAAGCTTTTGTAGACTACAAAATACTTGCGACTCAAATAGAAATTCACCTTTGGTGAGTAGAAGTAATTGTGGGAAAAGGAGAAAATGGTGGTTACCAGCATTTTCCTCCTTTCCCACAATGTTTTCAAAAGCCTTTATTAAAACTAGGGATTTTGTGGTAAAGGGTTAAATGGATTAATCATTTTTCAGGTGAAAGCTCCTGCCCGTGCAGGTGCTATTGCTCCATGTAATGTAGTGGTGCCAAAGCAAGCTACAGCCCTGGGACCCGAGAAGACCTCTTTTTTCCAAGCCTTGCAGATCACAACGAAAATTACGAAAGGTTGCATTGAAATCTTGGTACGTGTGCTTTGAGTCTGTTTTCATTCATCCTTAGCAAAATAATATTTTTAGCTTGGCTGGTTTTTAGCTTGGCTGTTTTTGAAGAAAACATTGAGTGATTGTAGCCCTGGCATTGTCATGCACAAACTTTGACATTTTGTAATATCTCTGTTATTACTAAAGATTTTTTAATTTACTAAAAACTTGGACAAGTTCACTATCAAAAAGGGAAACCCATATGAAAGGGCAGATAACTACCAAAGTATTTTTGACACAGTAATGCCCCTTTTTCAACATAGAATTTTCACTGAAAATCAAGCAACTGCAGCCCAGCGTTGGCACCTGTATGTGGTGTGCTTGTTCAAAGAAAACATTGAGGTATTGTCATAGCCATTGAGGTATTGTCATGGCGCTGTCATAGCTGTGATGTGTTGTTATAGCCCTGTCAAGGAGTAGAAAATAGATGTGCCATGCTCTGTGAAAAGGGTTTTAAATGCATCTGCAAAAAGTATTGACCTATATCAGCCTGCACAGGCTGACAAGGGTGTAAACTTCTTGCTATTTATAAATTTTCTACTTGATATGATGCATCACACAGTGTTCACATCATTTTTTGGGAGTGCGTGCGCTCCATAGGGTATAAGTTTGGGAATGCAAGAGAAATTCTAAGAGTGCACTTAATATTGACAATTATAGAGCATCTATGGAGGTAAGTAAGGGTCTGTTGTATTGAAAATTTGTTTTGGTGAGCCCCACTCTGCTGTCATCTGCTCTTGAAAACAATAGGGGTAATTAAAAAAAATGGTCCTTTGTGTGTGTTTGTGTCAGAAAACCACTTTTGGAAACATTGTGGCTAAAGGTGAAACAGCTAATTACAAGAGGAAAACGGGTATTGGTAGTTTGATTACCAGCTCTGCCTAATTCTGTCTGCAGATAGATGATGGTCATGACAACATGATTCATTTCTTTCTCACTGCAGAACTATGTTTTGGCAATGTTTATGTGGGAAAGAAAGCAGTGGCTTGGAAAGAATAATGTCTTTCAAAGTATTAGAAAAAGAAATTAGGTAGGTATGGCCAGGTACACTGGCTACTGAGATATAACTGAGATAATATTGAAAATGACATAGAATACCAACGAAAATACAAATGGGTTATGCTCCAGCAAAAGAGGTTAAATGTATCTCAGTGATGCATTATTCCTGCCAAGTCACTGCATAATTGTGGATCCATAAAATTCATTTTGTCCAAGAACTGGCTACATCCTGCGGTAGAATGATCTGTAGACATTCAGAATTGACTGATGGCAAAATGTTTCGACCCTTGTCAGGCTGACATGGGTTGATACTTTTTGCAGGTGCATTAAGCCACCTTCTCACAGAGCATGGCTCCAATAGTATTACATTGTAACCTGTTTTGTCCATAGAATGATGTGAACCTGATCAACATAGGAGACAAAGTTGGAGCTTCCGAAGCCACGCTGTTAAACATGTTGAACATCTCTCCCTTCTCGTATGGGCTGATTATTCAGCAAGGTAGGTAATTAAGCCAGCTAACCTCTGGTAGTCGTCACTTGGTTGTGCAACTACCGCTGAGCCCCTGTAGCTCTGTTGGTAGCCTACAGGATTTAAGATCAGGGCGATGTACAAATCCCATGTTCATCCAACCTCATTCCAAGGATTGTTAATTGCCAAAGGGTTTATTTCTGTCTCACCACTGATCATTGTTTTGAAGATGGTTATGTGGTAAAGCAGACAGTTGCAAAAGAATGTCCAGGAAAGCATGGATTGGTGCATTTGCCTCAATATATCTGAAATAATGTTGAAAATTGCTTTATATATCATATAAGCAAAAGATGTGTGACTACCTGAATATGATCTTTCAGGTTTTAATAAACCAGAGCTAGATGATGTATGTAGATACTGTGAAGTGTAAATTTATTGTACGAAATATGGGTCTATACTTTTTGCAGAGCATGCTTCGTATCGATGACCTGCAGTATGTTAAACTTTTTTGCATATTTTAATAAATTTGTTTTATCCTTTAACAAACGACAAAATTTTAGCCTTGTCCAAATTGAAAGCATTTGCAGACGACAATTTCAGTGCAGCTCAAATGGTGCGAATTTTCTTCGATAGGGTAGAAAACATTGTGGGAAAAGGAGAAAATGCTGGTTACCAGCATTTTCTTCTTTTCTCATAATGTTTTCAAAAGGCTTCTTCCTCAGGGGCGTCAAAAGGCAGCATTGTGCGGTAAAGGGTTAACCCTTTACAAAACAACAAAATTTTACTCTGGTCCAAATTGAAAGCATTTGCAGATAACAAGTGTTACCAAAAAATTGTAGTTTGTTTTGAGAAGGGTAGAAAACATTGTGGGAAAATGAGAAAATGCTGGTTACCAGCATTTTCTCCTTTTCCCATAATGTTTTCAAAAGCCTTCTTTCTCAGGGTCGTTAAAAGTCGGGATTGTGTGGTAAAGTTAACCCCCTTTTCACAGCATGCTGCATATCAGTGACCTATAATGAGTTTCTTGTGTATTATTCTGTTTAACAGTATAGTAAACAACACAATTTTAGACTAGTCCAAATTGAAAGCATTTGCAGACAACAAAATAGATGCGACTGAAATATTGAAATTTGTTTTGGAAGGCTAGAACAGGTGGAATAAAAGAGAAAATGCTGGTTACCACATTTTCTCCTTTTACAACAATGTTTTCAAAAGGCTTCCTTCTCAGGGTCGTTGAAAGTCAGGATTGCATGCTGAAAGAATTAATAAAAATGATAATACATTTTATTTAAGATCCTCTATGAACAGGCTGTTAATGATTGAGTAAATAATAATAAAGTGTTTTTTGTTGTGGAAGCAGAAGTTGAATTCCCCCTGTAACTCCTTACAAAAAGACAGAATTTTAGACTGGTCCAAATTGAAAGCATTTGCAGATGATAAATTGAATTTGGCACAAATGATAAGATTAGTCTCCAAAAGGGTAGAAAACATTGTTAGAAAAGGAGAAAATGCTATTTATCAGCATTTTCTTCTTTTCCCGCAAAAGTCTTCATCCCCCAAGTTCTTGAAACTATGGATTCTTTGGTAAAGGCATGCTGTGATGAAAACTGCCTTGAACCCTGCACCTGTTGGAAGGAGAACCAGAAATGGATGAACCCTCTCTTTTCCACTGGTTGCTATGGTTACAACTTGCTAGCAAGCAGTCTGAGCATATTTATGAAGATTTTTCTTCTTCTCATTTGTAACTAACTACTGCAGCATTTTTACTGTTACCATACTGTTTCCTACCCTTTTAATAGATTAATCACATCAGGTGTAGCCATGTTGAATTGCCGACGGCAAATACTGAAAATATGGACAAGTCTCAAACTCTTCTGAAAAGAGTTAACTCTTTGATTTTTAGCTCAGCTGTTTTCCAAGAAAATGTGGGTACTGATGTAACCCTGACAGTTTTCTGCGCCGTTGTGCGAAACTTTGACATTTTGTAATATCTCTGTTATTACTTAAGGTACTTGCTTCATACTTAGACAAGTTGTTTAATATCAAAAGGGGAACCTACAGAACAAGGGCAGATAACCATCCAAGGATATTTGAGACAACTATGCTCCTTTTATGACTCGGAGCCGACTTGTAAACTTGGTGAATTTGGAAGCATTTGCAGATGAAAAATTCAATGTGGCCAACATAATAAGATTGTCTTTTGAAAGCTTTAAATAGAAAACACTGGGAAAAGGAGAAAATGGTGATAACTAGCATTTTCTCCTTTTCCAAGAATTTTTTCCAAAGCTTTCTCTAGCAGGTTGTTAAAACTACAGATCATGTGGTAAGCGATTAACTCTTTACCATGCGGTCCCAAGTTTTAACGACCATGGGAAAGAAACCTTTAGAAAAAAATGAGGGAAAAGGAAAAAATGCTTTTTCCACAATGTTTTCTACCCTTCGAAGAACAAACTTCAATTTTTGATTCAATTTTATTTTGTTGCCTCACTCTCCTGCACATACTATCAATTTGGACAAGTCTAAAATTTTGTGGGCTTGTGAAGAGTTGAAACAGTTTGGTTTCACTGAAATTTGATTGTGCAAATTATGTTACACTTCATTGTCGTTGGCAGTGTATGATTCTGGAAGTGTTTTCAAGCCGGAAGTTCTTGACATCCAAGATGAGGATGTTCGTATGAGGTTCATGGAGGTAAGTTTTATTTCATGGCAATTGCTATACAGATTTATACAGGTTTGATGACTTGATGCCCATCATGTGTGTGGCTTAAGTAATTTATTAGTCAGTGTAGTAGTATAGGGTCATTCTGGCCCTCTTGTTTCATCAAAATATCACACAAATATAGTTACCAAGCACTCTCAAGGTGTTATTTGCGGAGTTGATTTTGTCTTTTGTTTGAGGTCACATTATAATGCTTCTGTGTGTAATTCCTCCATTTTTCTTGTACAGTAATTTGTTATTAAATGTAATTATTGTTGAGTGTCACAGCATACATTGTAATCTTTTTGTACTTGATTACTTTTGAGGCAGGGTCTTTTTTTTTCAAGCAAAGTCCGTATCTGTCAGAAGATTTTCCCTTAATGTTATAGATAGCTTTATTATTCCAGTTGATAAATTTGATTGTAGGTAAATTCAGTAGAAATTCTAATAGTTTCAGATTCTTGAAATCGAAAAAATCCTGGAAGTCTTTTGTTTCCATTAAAGAATTGTTCATAACTAGATTAAAACTAAATTTTGTTCATGGCATATTAGCATTTAGAGACTTACAAGTTATCAATTGGTTAAGATCAATTGAACTTTGAAATTGTTGTGATTAGAAATTCTTTGGTTTGTGTCAAATTACTCTAATTAAGACTAATACTTATCAGAAAGTTGAAGCCAGCTTCTGATACGGCTGCAAATCGAACAAATGGTAGAAATTATTCATAGCTTTTACAATAGTGTTATGTTTTGTCATGCATTAATGACTGGCTGCCATCTGTTGGCTTAGTGTTTTTTCAAACACATCTTGTTCTGCAGTTTAAAAGATTGATTGGAAAGTTTGTTAAATTTATTCCTACTTTTTATCGTAGAATTCCTACTTTTTATCATAAAATTCATACTTTTTTCCTACATTTTCCTTCAAATTACTCCAAATTTTTTCCTACCTTTTCATGATAAGCCTTTTAAGTGGGGAGCCAAGCTGATCAAGCTATGCCGAGCCCCATACTTGAAAAATTGAGTTGTTGTGCTCAAACTTTCAATCCCACTAGCGCTTCTGCAAGTATGACAGTGAGAAATAAAGACTTGCACTTCCTAAGAAGAAAGGAAGAGAAGTTAAAAAAGTTGAAAAGTTGCTCTGTGAGGTGTATCAAATCAATTCTGTATAATTTTGAAATTTCATGCTCACCTGAGTTGAGCCTAAAAAAAGTTTTATAAACACCAACCCAGATATGGGCAGCATTGTTATACCATGTTTGTATTAGTAGTTGACACAGTAGATAACAGGTGTCTTCCATGGTGTCTGATTTTGTCCACTTGTTTCCCTAAACTGTTTCAAAACAGTTGAATTTGATATTTTCCTGGCTTGGCCGTTTTTGAAGAGGAAAAGGAGGGATTGTCATAGTCTAATAGCCCAGCCCCGTTTTGTTGCCGACTTGCAAAAACTTTTACATTTTCTTTAATTACTGAAGATATTTACTTCAGACTTGGACCTTCAAAAGGGGAGTTTACTAAAACCATGACTAAAGCGTTAGCATCATCCCATTATCCCACTGAATTAGAAGGCATTGTCCTGGGCAAGACAATTCAGAGCCCTAGCCTAATACATGTACTGGTGAATCCCAAGACATAAATGAGAATGTGAGCTTTTGCTGTGATATAAGTAAAATAATGTTGAAAGCATCCTTCAATTAATAAGTTACTGAATTAGGACAATGTCCCATTCTAATGTACACAGGTGGAACTTCTCCTGTAAATTTTCCACAAAATTGGTCTTGATTGCATCACATTTTTGTGTCACTTGTTTGGAAAAAATGACCCCGCATGTCTGTATATTAATGGGACAATCAACCCCTCTCCAAACAGTCCGGGACAGAATACTACTTTATGTATTATCTGGACTGGAATATACCCGTTACTTGTTTAACTCTTTACCAAACAACTAAATTTTAGACTGGTCTAAATTGAAAGCATTTGCAGACGACAAAGTGAGTGTGACTGAAAAATTGAAATTTGTTTTGGGAAGGATAGAAAACATTGTGGGAAAAGGAGAAAATGCTGGTTACAAGCATTTTCTCCTTTTCCCACAATGTTTTCAAAAGGCTTTTGCACAGGGTCGTTAAAAGGCAGCATTGTGTGGTAAAGAGTTAAAGCACTGAACTATTGACAATACGTGTATTTTACAGGGTGTGAAAAACATTGCTGCCGTCTCGTTGGCCATTGGATATCCGACTGCTTGCTCCGCTCCCCACTCCATTGTGAATGGTTTCAAACGGCTGTTAGCCATTGCTGTTGCAACAGAAATTGAGTTTGAGGAGGCAATGATGGTAAGTTTGGTGTTTGAAAATTTCAATTTCATAGATTCAATACTTGTCCTCAAATGGCCATAGCCATGCCCAAACAGCCCTGGCAATGTGTCAAGCTGGTAGCATGCAGGAATTAAACTTCAGATGTTGATTTACCTGCATTTTCTCCTTTTCCAACAATGTTTTCAAGCCTTTCAAAGATGAATTTCATTATTAAATCAACAATTAATTTGTCGTGTGCAAATGTTTTTAATTTTTACTATTCTGAATTTGCTTTGTTGATAAAGAGTAAAACCATAATTTACATTGTTTATTGATATGCAGAAATGTTCTCAAAGTCGTCTGCTCCAAAATTCTATCGGGAGGTAGTCTGTTAACAGTCCAAATTGAAAGCATTTGCAGACGACAAATTAAATGTGACTGAAAAATTGTAATTTGTTTTTGGAAGGGTAGAAAACATTGTGGAAAAAGGAGAAAATGCTGTTTACCATCATTTTCTTCTTTTCCCACAATGTTTTCAAAAGGCTTCTTTCTCAGGGTCTTTAATAAAAGTCGGGATTGTTTGGTAAAGGATTAAACCTTTATCAAGCAATCCCAACTTTCAATGGCCCTGAGAAAGAATGCTTTTGCAACATGCTAGAAATAGGAGAAAGTACGGACTACCAGCATTTTTCTCTTCCTCTCACAATGTTTTCTACCCTTCCCAAAGCAAATTACAGTTTTTGAGTTGTATTTACATTGTTCTCTGCAATGCCTGGCCAGGTAGCTCAGTGGTTGATATATTGGATTCGTGACATGGTGGTTGAGGGTTCAGTACCATGTTTAGGCAAACTTCCTTTCCTTTCCAGCCTCTCACCTCTGATGCATGTGAGAAAAGTAGTCCTTGAACTTGGAAAGAAAGTTGTGTCAGTACTGGTGTGAGAAAGCCAGGAAATGCATGCTTAGGTGCACTGACTGCCATGATATGACCGAAGCTGTTAATACAGCATTAAACTCAAATACAAACAAACAAATACTGGTGTGAGAAAGCCAGGAAAAGCAGCATAGGTGTACTGACTGCTGTGATATGACCTAAGCTGTCAAAAAAAAAACAAATGTCTTCTGCAAATGTAAATTTGGACAAATCTAATATGTTCAGAGATGCTTCTAGGATGCGGGATTGCGGGAATCCCGCGAAAATTAACGTCAGGGCGCAAAAATGTCATGCCTCTGCGGCCTATGTGCCGCAAACTTAAGGATAGTCCCGCAATTTTCGCTGTTTGTTGCACGCAGTGTGATAAATTTTATTAGCGCAGTGCAGCCTCCATTTTTTCCGTGAGACCTGTGTTGACGGCAGCGACTGGTTAGAAAATTGATTCCGCTTGGTAGCCGAACATTCATTGATTTCGTAACAGGTTTGAAATTCCCGTATATTTACTTTCAATATGCGAGTAAAAACTAGAAAAAGGGGAATTGTGGAAGGTTATTTATGCAAATGAAATAAATCATACATGCGAATATACAAATAGAGTAATCCTTTTTGTCGTAAACAGCGGTAATATCACACTGAAAATTCATTCGACGGCTATCTATGAATTTTCTGGGAATTTACGATAATTGTAAAATGGTTCTCGGCTCTACTCAATTAAATGTAAAGAGTCTGAAAAAAAAAAAAGAATCTTGTAATTGCCTAGCAACGGCGGATGAATCAAACATTGATCATCGTGTCAGAAAAGATTAGCTACTCTCTTTTTATATAACATTTGTGTCCGAATAAAATAAAAGGATGCAAAAGAAGTATCGTTGCCTATAAATGATTATTCAAAGATCTAAACTCCGAAATAAAACTATGAATCAAGCGTGAAGGACGCACGCGTCGCTGTTATCACAGCTGAACGAGCTGGCCTGTCATTAATTAAAAAAAAAGTTACAGTGATGTAAATCCGCTTATCTAGAGTAAAATGACAGGTTTTGAAGTTACCTGCTACCATTATTGGAAAATTTATGTAAAATTATGCCGAAAAATCCACCCAGAAATTACCTGACATAAAAAATAGACTGCAAGGAAAAAAAAAACGCGAAAATCCATGACACAACAAAATGTCAGTTTTACATTGTCCGATCGGAGGCTCTTTAGACTACCTGTTCAGGTTGAATAATGACTTTAAGCAGTAAATCTAAACAAACATATGTATAAAACAATACTTGGGCGCTAAAAATATCCCTCCTATTATGAGGGAAAAATTTGGTGGATTTTATGAAATGAAAATATTGAACAACGTACAAATAAGACGGGGGCGGTAGGGTGGGGATTAGGCCACCTTGTCTTACAATGCTAGAATTGGAACACTTGTTGAAGAGGTATAGGACATTCACAGATATAAAGTTGTTTTGCATTTGCTTTAATTCGTTTCTCTCATTGGTTTTAAAACTTCAACAAAAATTAACAAAATGAGTAATGTTAAAAACAAAACAGGCGTCTGAAAGGGTTGTAAAATAATGCCAGTCCTATAGTTACTTTGTTGATGGAAAACAAACAAGCCACTGACGAAAAGATAAATTTGAGGGCCCCTTTTTGGGGAGTGAGGGCCCCTTTTTAGGAAGTGAGGGGGCCCCAGGGCCCCACTTAAGAAAATCCTAGAAGCACCACTGATGTTGTTGTTGGATAAAGAGTTGACCCTATACCAGATGAAACAAGACTCTTTCAATTCATAGCAGACAAAAAATTAAATATGATTCAAATGATTGGTCTTGTCTTTGAACAAGTTGAAAACAATGTGGGAAAAGGAGAAAATGCTGGTTGCCAGCATTTTCTCCTTTTTCAACAGTGTTTTCAAAATATCCCTTTCTTCAGATTGCGTTAAAAACTTGGAGTTGTCTTGCAATGGGTTAAAAGGGGTCGAGATGATAGAGCTTTATTGAAGATCTGTTATTCTGTTCATACCACCTATTTTACCTCCTTGTGGATGCTGTACAGGTGTAAAGTTGCCATGATGAAAGACCAAAGTACCTGTGTTAGTGATGTAAGAGAACCAGAAATGGATGAACCCTCTCTTATAGCTTACACTGTGGTAGAAAAAGACCTTTTGAGGTTGTCTGAGCAACAGCTTGTGTAGAAGTCTTGAAGAGAGCAAAATTACATTTCTTTCCCCACCCCCTGCAATGGTTTATCTACCTGTTACAGGATTTTTTTTCTTGCTCAACTGTTGGTACGGAAAACGATAGGTATTGTCATAGCCCTCTGGCTATTAACATGTGAAACCTTCAGCATTTTCTTATATCGCTGTTGGGGTCCTGTGTGGCTCAGTGTTAGAGGACTTAAACCTGGAGTTCCTGGGTTTAACCCTTTACTAGACGACAAAATTATAGCCTTGTCCAAATTGAAAGCATTTGCAGATGACAATTTCAATGTGGCTCAAGTGGTGCAATTTTTCTTTGATAGGGCAGAAAACATTGTGGGAAAAGGAGAAAATGCTGGTTACCAGCATTTTCTCCTTTTCCCACAATGTTTTAAAAAGGCTGCTTCTTCAGGGGCGTCAAAAGGCGGCATTGTGTGGTAGAGGGTTAAGCCTCACTGTCAGCACTAGGCTTTCATACCTGTCAGTCTACATCTAGATTGAATGTGTATATCACACAATCCTTAGTTTTTAACAACCCGAAGGAAGGAGGCTTTGAAAACAATGGGAAAAGGAGAAAATGCTGATAAGCAGTATATAATTCTTTTTCCACAGTGTTTTCCACCCTATCGAAGACAAAAGTCATCTTTTGAAATACATTAATTATGCATTCGAGTTGGTCTAGTCTAAAATTTTTGTCATTTGGGAAAGGGTCAAAGTAGCCAGCAGTGTAGATCAGAGATCAGACTTACTTTTTGTGCAGTCTGATCTCTGATCTACAACATACACAAAGGTTTCATGTGTTGCCTACAGTAAGGAAGGAGCTAAACTTTTGTTAGTTATTAATTATCAAAAGGATCCCATACACCAAGGGCAGGTTACCCCTAATTATTCTTGAAACAGTTACGCCTCCTTTTTTTGACTTGCATTGCGTGCCATACTTTTGTTGTTTTCTTTTGAAGTCGGCCATGTCATTACCACCGTATATAAATTTGCACTGGTTGACTTTTGAAACATTTTTGTGAAAAAAATGGATTATCAATTCAGGGTCAGTATTCACCAACCATTCTTATGAACATTCTTAGAGTTAATCTAAGAATTTTCTAAATTTGAAATTAACACCAGTTCTGATCGACTATACCAAGTAATGGTTTAGCCATTCAGAACTGGTGTTACTTTCTAAATCTTGAATAAGACAAAGGATATTATTTAGAATTG
This sequence comes from Tridacna gigas, assembly GCA_945859785.2. NCBI lineage: Eukaryota > Metazoa > Mollusca > Bivalvia > Cardiida > Cardiidae > Tridacna > Tridacna gigas. Next base: position 44,123,281 of record OX244028.2, on the reverse strand, counting down.
TTGGTGAATACGGGCCCAGGTTAATTACGTATTTGCCTGTTATGGTCAGTTCTCCTCTTTACAACAATGCTAAAACGTGCTGGAAGAGAAAAGCTATTTTCGGGAAATCGTGTGCAAATATGGTAGCAAAAAAAATTGCTAAAGTTTGTTTATCTCCTTTCAGACCAAAGAGTTCCTCAAGGACCCCTCCAAGTTTGCTTCGGCTGCTCCAGTAGCCACACAAGAGGCTGCACCAGAAACTAAAGCCGAGGAGACCAAGCAAGAAGAGGAGGAAGAGGAATCCGATGATGACATGGGCTTTGGGCTTTTTGATTAAACACCCTTGTTTTAGGGTTAGAGACTGATCCCATCTATACCTGTACTTGTCTGTTAAAGTCAACAGTGCTTTTCCATTGAAATAAAGATTGGGAATGGAGATTTTCTTGTCGCTTTGTCATGTCTTTGTTATAACATTTTCTTTTTATATGTCCAAAGAGACATATGTCACGCCTCTGATTGAGCATCCATTTGTAAAGAATATCGTGTCGGCTCAATATCTCTTGTCTGATTTTGAAGGAGGGATCATGTGTGGCTCAGTGGTAAAGTGCAGGACTCGTAATCTGCAGGCTCCAGATTTGAGCCTCATAGGAAGCAATGGGTTTTTCGTGGGACTGATATGATTGAAGTAACGTGAGAGCAGCGTAAAACGCTATGTATTCAATTAATCTGATTGTAAATATTTCAAACATTTACTGCTTGAGATCACCCGCAGAGAAAAGGTTTTAACCCTTTACCACACAACGACGCATTTTAACGACCCTGGAAAAGAGGCCTTTTGAAAACATCGTGGAAAAGGAGAAAATGCTGATAACCATTTTCTCCTTTTCCCACAATGTTTTCTACCTTATCAAAGAAAAATTGCACCATTTGATCTACACTGAAATTGTTGTCTGCAAATGCTTTCAATTTGGAAAAGGCTATAATTTTGTCGTCTGATAAAGGGTAAAGATGCCAGGCTGTAAGGAGAAGGTCACAGCAGGGGTTCAAAGGTGACATGCTTTGCTACCTTCCTCTGTCTGTATATTGCCCTACATTGCGGAGCTCTTGTTTGCAGGACACAACTTTTAACCTTTAATCTGCTGAATAATAAAAAACCCATTAAAGCCAAAAGTAAAAATCCAAATGTTGCTATTTCAAGTTAAGTTTTGTGCAAAAATATCTCCTTATTGGACAGTGTAGATTCATATCGGACTGCACATTCTGTACCGTCTGCTCCCTGTCTACAAATGGTCCTTGAGTCACGTTTTACAGCTTAAGGGTTAATATCATAGTGGTTAGTGGAGAATATGCTCAAAAAGAGTTGTCCTTTTGCTACAATCTTTTCACATAATTACATTATGGATCTTGACTTTCCCTATTGTGTATTCATTTGAGGAATGCTGTGTGAAAAGGGGGCTTAATGCATCTGCTAAAAGTATCAACCCATGTCGGCCGGAGCAGGCTGACTGGACCTTAATTTTTTGTTATTGGTCAATTGTCTTCATTTCCAAGCACCAGTCTACCCTATGATTCAGTCGGACAAAATGGATTTAATGGATCCATGATCATGCAATGACTAGCTTGGTATCATGCATCACGGGGATTCATTTAGCCTCCTTTTGCCAGAGCATGGCTCAGATGTATACTGCAAATGTGTTTCAGACGGGAATCGGTCAATCAGTACTTTTCAGATCTCTAGTTTTAATTGCAAGCTTTCTGCAGTTACAAATTAACTTTGTACAAAACAGTCCAGCGTTTTCCTGAAGAAAGAAGACTTCAAAAACTCTTTTTCTTTTAACCCTTTGAGCGCCGAATAAACTAAGACTTTGTAAGTCCAGAAATGAGACCCATATAATTGCAATATCATGATTTGTTTTCTGTCTGGAGTGTTTCAGGAAAGCAAACAAGGTAGATCAAAGATCAGACTGCACATATTGTTACATTGTCGGTACTTAGCTGATGCTTTGGTGTATAAATGAGTATATGCAGGCTTAACTTGGTCTTCAATATCTGTATACATAATGATATAGCAGCGTATGTCTTTAAATGCCCACTAATTGCCACTTGTAAACAATTTGGGTGTCATATTGCAGGCAAATTCAACTCGTACTGTTCAAAAGTATGAATATTATTACGATTCTGATACGAGTGATGGAAGCAAATTCTGTTCCAGTTTTACAATATTTTTTCTACCAGCGGCTAGACCATTTTCATATTGCATTGTAACATTATCGCACGCGTAATAATAACCTTACTTTTTAATGGTTGACTGCTAAATTGTTTACATATGGCCGCTAGTGTGACTTTAATGTGTCATTGCGGATCACCTATTACAACCCGCTTAAACGCCAATAAAGTAGTTATGGTAGGTAGACTTCGATATGTCACACATATATATATACATACACAGAGCTCCAGAGAGACGGAGAGATTTTGATGTCAAAATTGAAAATATTAATAACTTTCCACTAAACCCTATGTTATGGTTACTCATTAGAATCGTCTCATCGAGACGATTCTGATGAGTACCCATAACATAGGGTTTGGAAGAGAAATAATGAATTTAGCATGCCATCACTCCCTCTTATCTGGAGCTCTGTATATAGTATAATTTTTCATGCAATTTCATTCCAACTTCGCCACAAATGATTATGGCACTGAAAACCTCTTAGTTCGATTTGTGAACTGCCTGTCTGTAATAAAATCATTTCATGAGGTCTCTGAAAGAGAGTGTTGATCAGCCGTTCACGGAATCCGATGTCCCATCTTCTGACTAGGATAAAACGCTGGAAAAAAATCGAAGAAAACATTAAACTTGAATGCAGCAACGTGGAGGCACAAAGTATGTTAATTGACAATAGTGCAGACAAGTTTCGCAAGAATTTTCTAAAAGCCTCACAAGGATCGTTAAATCTCGCACACATGTATTTTTTCGTGAAGGATCTGACATAAGTTTGCGCTAATTTTGAGATTTGATTTTATTCAACGAGTCTAGAAAAATGTAATCAAGCGAGCCTCTAGCAAGCCCAGTAACATTTTTGTAGACGTGTTGATTTTTTTTTTTTTTCTTCTGAAAAGCCAACAAATGTGCGATTCTTTTCATCACGTACCGATGTTTCGAGAGTCATAGGTCAAAATGTGCAAAATTATACATGCGCATGGTAATTTCCATTAATAAAACCTGATTTACTTCTCTAACTTTATGGAAGTAAGTTACACATGACGCCACATAATTTTTAATTATAAATCTCAACCGTTTGTAATATAAGGAATTTCGCAGGGAAAACAAGATAGGTGAATTTTATCCACATACCACAGAAAACTAACTAATCACGAATTCATGTCGTGAAAAAACTAATTTGCAACACAATCTTAAAGTGAAAAACTAATTTCAAGAGATAATTATTTGTACATAGTTCTGTCGAAGTCTAAAATTTTGTCGTCTGGCAGAGTTTTACTTGTATTTAATACAAAATCATTACCATACCATCCCGTTTTTCCCGCCACTGGGTCCTTCTCTGCAAGAATTCGAAGCAAGAATTGCCCTGCATGATTGTCAGATAAGTTATATGGAACTACAAAGTAACTTCCGGGCCAAAGGTCAAACCGACCACTAACTTCTCGCGAGTCGCTGGTTTGCGAGACTTCGTCAATCAGGGTCAGTTTGGACAACGATCTTTTCTCGTCTTTGCTTGGATTTTTCGTCTGAAAAGTTTGAAAGGGAGATCGTTAGATTTTTTTTGGTCCGAACGCACTTCGTATTTCACACTTCGTTCATGATCTTCCTCACGTCGCTGACTTGAATATCGGAGAAAACAGCAAGAAACACTAAACCTTAATGGCCTTAGAGGCCATTGTAGATCAAAGATCAGATTAAACAACATTAGTTGTCAGGTCAGGTGGCAAATCATGTCGCCCGAGCCGAATGCGAACTTTGGCCATTCCAACGTGTTTTCAAGTGAAATTTCCATATTTTATGGTCTCAAGAATCGAGTATGCTTGCGAAATCGAGTTTCCCTTAAGAGTGCCCCACCACACTGAAAACTCACCACTCGTCACAACTCGGCCGATTCCGTACCTACATCTAACCTCGTCTGTATAAGGGAGGCTTCCATTTTGAACTACCAATCACATGATCTTAAACATGGCGGCCCCCCTGTAGATCGCTTAGCAACGACATGAACAACCACTGTGAAGTTATTCACTTCTATCGATCTGTCGATGAAAGCCCCTAACGGAATTGATAAACCACGCTAAAAATTGAATGTACAAAATGTTTGCCGACTGAAATACTCTTAGAAAGATAACGATAGAAAATTTACTCATGCGTTCTTTCTAAAGAGGAGCCTTACAATTTCAATAACGGTAAAGCGGTGTGCTTCCGGAGATGTGCGAAATGTACCGTGTAGGTGCATATCAAGCTACGTGATACAGCCGAGGGATTTGATCACCGGATCACCCGAGGTATACCGAATGGGCGGGGTACCAGACTATGTTTTCGGACGTGATATCGGTCCATTGAAATTTCGGATACTTAAAGCATTTCTGATACGTAGTTTTTCTCGCTAAATAAGAACGACAATTAAAAAAACTAACTGCTATTACTTTTTTGCAACCGATCTGTTTTCAATTCAGTCTCAAGTAGGATTTGGTCAAGTGAAATAACAATAATCCGTTACTTCTGCATATTAAAAACGGGGGCAGCCATTATTGCGCTTTGCCTGACGTACTTTTGAAGTACGGCGGGGTACCAGACTACGATCGATGCCGCCATCCTGGATTTTGTGTTGAAATGAGTGTCTACGGGGCCCGCGATAGGGAAGCTGCGCTGTTCCCTGGGAGCTGCCAGCGTACAGCAATATATATTCAGAGCATATTTTCCAATCAGACAGAGAGAAATTTCTTTGCAGTATAATAAAATGTGAAGTCTGATCTTCGATGTACTCTGCCTGCTTTAGGCTACCGAGACATTCAAGAGTTTCAACATTCCATGTTTTCTATCGACTTCTTTGATGCATTAAAGGCACACTAGAGGCGAAAAGTAAACGATTCGATATAAAAATGCAGGAAAATTTAATTCGTGCTATTTAAAAGTATGGATAATATTACGAGTCTGATAATGTGTCACAGTATCTAATCTTTACAAACTTCCAGTTGCTGGCAGAAATATGTATAATAAAACTAAAACGTAAGTTGTCGACTTTTGTCTTCGCAATTTATTTATTTATTTATTTATTTATTTATTTTTTGCCAGCGCCTGGAACTTTGACAGACCATACCGTAACACATTATTAGACCCATACTGATAAATGGTGTGGTAATAGGGCCTCTATTTTCTGGGATTTTCTAGTGTCGGTAAACAGTTTTAACGTCGGTCCTTTCGTCATGGCTATGGACTGTTTCCAAAATTTGTTACACTGATGAATTGACTTGTTCAAAGCGCCTATTTCAGTGCCAAACTTTGGTAAACAGATATTGTTAAGGACTGTCGAAAACAATATAATAATCTTGGTATAATTTATCAAAGCAACGTCAACTTGTACCTGCCAATAAATGCTATTGTGGAAGGGCCTTCTAACATATTTTCTCAACAATGCACTGGAAAAACCATTATCCATGGTCAGAAACTTTGTTGTTCGACTCTGGACTTTAATGTAAATGCTGTATATCTTCGAGCCTGTACTAGTAGGCCTAATACTCATAGGGCCTTTTATTCCATGTATCCAAGATAATGATTTTATACGTGAAAAGTATATGGATAGCTATTTCTGCATATTGGACCTCTACCTCAGGTTCCGTTGCTGAGATTTAAGCGGACCAATTTGATAGAACAAAGACTTAAACACAATATAACAAGCAGAAAAAATCGCAATGCCAATGTCATCGGACTAAATGAAAGCATTGGATATGTCTCAGATTCTGGGTCTTCTAATGTCAGCTTCTTGAATGCCTATGAAGATGAACAGGCAAAAGGTTTATCCCCTTATTCTTGATGTGAAACTTCATAACTACCAAGTGCTAAAAGTACATGGGGACTGCTCAACAGCGAGTTGAAAGGTTGCAAGATAACCTTGCAGAAATGTATGTTCAGGTAATATGACAATAAAATTTGGTGGTGTCGAAAAACAATCTCAAGATCGGTCCTTAATCACGGCTTTTAGGTGTTTACAAAGCTATTACTTTACGAAAGACATTGATGCCATTAAAAAGAAAACCCCTAACGCTGGGCATTGCCAGACAACTATTTTTAATGGTCTGCCCGAAATTAACATGGTGGTTTTGCTATTTTCATCCAGGTAACAGAGACTTAGACCAGACCCAAAAGCAGTGTATATCTTAGAAAAGCCTATTTATACTATATTTACATGTCATCATTGCTCTGGAAGAATAACTTGAGCCTGATATCCTTATATCTACGTATGCGATGCTTATGGATTCTTTCATTTGACTGGAAAATGTCATTTCAGTTTGTTTGTCAAGAGCAAAGCCTTCAAAGGAGACAACACAGCGGGTTTCTTTCACTTTGAAGAACTGCAGAATTTGGCATATTGCCTTGTATGTTGATGGTTTGACCACACGTGAAAATCTGCTGACCCTGGATTCTAACACTTAAGCTGCTGAATAAATGAAATACCAATTTCTACTCAATACTAAAAACCCAAACATTGCGGTTTCAAAGTTGATTTCACCGGAATGAAAATACCGTATCGTATCAGACTGCACGTTCTGTGCAGTCTGATCTTGATCTACACTGTCCGCAAAAGGTCAGTGAGTCGCGATTAGCAGCTTAAGGGTTAAGGGAACTGATGAAGAAACGGAATTGCGTCCTTTTTTCAAATTTGTTTGCAGAGACTAGGGAAGCGTGTTGGACAGAAATTACCCGAACTTAATTTCCGATGCTGCTTTCATTTCTGTCTGAGCCATGCTGTGCTTACCATGCCGAGTAATTTGCCTGTATGAATAATGGTATGTGCAGCATTGTTTGTATTATCTTTACATAATTTTATTAGTAATCGGGTGAACTGGAGGGTGCTGAAGGTGAGCATACTTTACATCCCTTTCGTAGCAGTGCCTTTCATTACATTTGTCATCTATTGGTCCACGACAGTCAACATGAGATTTAACTAACTAGAACTGTCACAAAGTGGACAAATACCCGCCCCGCCCCCAGAACCTTATCACTGAATTAGCAAAATCAGAGAACGGAATGTTTTTTAAAACAAAGTTCACCTGTGACCTTGACTTTTGACTCGTGTGACCCAAGAACAGTAGGGCACTTCCTTTGGATCACGAGCAACACTTGTATAAGGTTTCAGGGTCCTAGGTCAAACGGCTTTTTAGTTAGAGCACGGAAACGATTTTCAAACGAAGTTCAACCGTGACCTTGAACTTTGACCTATGCGACCCCAAAACAAAAGGGCACCTCCTTGGGTCATGAGCAACACTTGCATTAAGTTTCAGGGTCCTAGGTCAAACGGCTTTTCGTTTAGAACACGGAAACTAAAAGATGGACGGACGGATGGACGGAGAGACAGACAGACATGGTAAAACCAGTATACCCCTTCTACTTCATAGGTGGGGGTTACAAATATTTGTGAAGGTCATCAAAATGGCAACAATCAAGGTCAAAGAAGGGGAGTTTGCCAGCGAACTACACTACTTGCAACGTTGAGAACTGGGCTTCATTAAGAAGTACTTGTCACAATACTCATTCCATGTCACCCGCTACTTTAAACATAGTCAGCTCTGAGATGGGAATGACTCCTACCACAGTGACTTTTGTCAATTCTCTCACAGTGCTTTGGCGAGTCAGGATTCGAATTCAGAAGTCCTTAATTATTAGCTCTTTGCGATAACACTGAGCTACCATGGCCTCGATTTCGTACTTTTTTTAAAGGTACATGTAACTCCGGAAAGAATCTATGGCTGCTTTCTCTCTCTCTCATTCTGCTCACTTTCTCTCTCTCCCTCCCCCTCTCTTTCTGACCATTTAAATAAAAATCACCTACCCTATATACCGAAAAGCCTATTGGTACAAGTAAACTGTTTGCTGTGGGTGCACCATGACGATAGTCTTGTAATAGCGATATGATCACATGACTTCTCCCGTCATAACCAGATGCGATAATTTGATTGGCTGCATCAGCATGTAGAATGTTGAAGAGAATTCGTGGATTTCTTTTGTGGTATTTGAGACTGGTAGAGCTTATTCCGATCTCGCTTCCTGTTGAATGATAAAAAAGACAGTACCAGTTGTACAAGTGTTTCGACCAGCAGTGTCACAATAATGAGCAAATGAGACAAGCCGTCATTTCAATAAACATGCTTCCGCCTCGCTTGATATACCTACACAAGCACGTCAAAAAATTGCATTTAAAGCCTATCTATTTGCATGAACACAAGGGAGGTAATTTTGCTTACTATAACAGTACAAGTATGTCTGTGTCCTATGTATAATGCTACATTTACATCGCAATATACAGAATTGTATTCGTGTGAATAATATGGAACCCTATTCCAGGGATAGAAGGCCACCTCACAAAGATGAAAACCAGTTAAAATTTTATGTGAGGGATGGCGAAAATAGACTTCACCACCCCACCCAAGAGGGAGGAAGCTAAGCCTGCATCTGCTAGTATACCTGCTGCTATGCATAACGTTGTTGTCATTCTAGAGAAATCTCGCATCCCTGGTCACAGTCCGTTTATATTTTCCTTTCTAAAAAGGTTGACACCATAATTTACGGCGGCTCATCCTGCACTTAGGCAGTGTTTAATGGCAAGATCAGGCTTCCGTAAATAAAAGTTTTGAGTTTATTTTGTACTGTAGATAGAGACTGCTTGCCCAATAAACAAAATGCATAGTTATACATAACAAGTTAAGTTAGAGTCACATATGGATTTATAGCTACTGAAATTTTCAGTAAATATTTTATTCAGTAAAATTTCAGTCAGTATGTAAAATTCCTGGGTAAATACAACAATAGTGTAGAACTATTCTTCTTTAAATGCATGTACATATCTAATCGTTGGTTACACATATTATCTGTGGGAAAATACCTACTCTCCCATGTTCCAGTATAAGTCATCAATAATCGCCATGAACCATGTGACCGGAAGTTGTCTGACGTCATCGCCATAAAATGTTGCACAGTCATGTTAGATAGTGAAGTACCAGAGTTTCTTGGCACGGTACACGTACTCGGTGCACTTTTTCGCCGCACGATAGATTCTGACGAGGAATCCCCCGGCATATTGAGCATGATGTCGGAAGCCGAAAAAGTACTTTGACAGTCTGAAGCAGCTGAACAGGTAGATATTAAGCTATCTGAGCGGTTTCCACAATACCCTAACTTTTCACTTTCGTTAACTTTTTTTTCTCTGTACTTGTTAAGGGATGGAGAAGATCGCGGTGTTTGAGCATTATGAGCAGATTTCGACGTGTCAGAGGGGTTTGAACTCGTTTCAAATTCTACTTTGCACTTATCTACATAAATTTGTAATCTCTGTAAACATGTCGTTACGGGAGAACCCGCTCCACTTCCGCTTCCGCTTATACTACCGCGATGAGTCTGAATACTCGTGAATTCTGATTTATTTTTGTCGGGAGTTGATGGTATTGAACTTGGTGTCTCTCTCTTAATCGTTGTATTATCAACTTTCACTGTTCGATAGTTCTCTCGTACTAAAATGCCTGCCTCTCCCTTTTCGTCTGGGCCCCTTGCTTCACTCTGGGCCCTACCTTGTCTCTGATTGGACGGTGCATAACGTTTTGGTCGCTTTTTACAGTTTTGCACCCCATGTTGTACGTACTGGTTAACGGTTGTATGTCTCATGGATCTTTTGCTGTCGCTACTTCTTCGTCTGTCTTTATTTGTATATAACACCTTTTGGCCTGTAATGGCAGAAAAAAATGCTCCAATCAAAGGACTCAAAGTCCTGAAAAGCAGATTTAGTTTTTGTATTGTGTTTTACGCCATTTTCAAAATTAGTCATTTCACTTACATCGTGAAAGCCAGTGTACCTATTCACCCCTTTCTAGAATTTCACGAACCATCTTTTCGCTTACTATTCTTCCCAAACCACTGTTTGTTTTCGAATATAACCACCATCGAATGAATGAACAAAGGTGAGAGAGAAATGAATCCTGTCGCAATGACTATCATCAATCTTGGTATCAAGCCTTGTACGTTAGCAAATAAGCTACCGAGCTTGGCAGCAGATTTGTGTAGCATTATTGAATAAAGTGATAGATCACAGATGAATAAAAAAAATAGATTTCATGACTTGTAATACATCTGTATAAAATTACCAGCTGGAACAAAAAGAGGAAAGGAAAATGAAGAATAGGAGTTCGTCAGTCCTGCAGGCAAAGTGTGATTTTATTGCTTTGTTAATCCAGTGGGCTGAGAAGCCAGCACATCAATCTTCCGTGGTTTTCTGGTAGTATTGGATAGGTATCATTGCCTATTAAAATTCTTACCCGCTTTAATCTCGTTTTCAGTCGGTTTTCTGTAGCACCGTTCGAGATTTAAACCTTCAGTAGTGTAAGGTATCTCACTACTGATTATAAACATCCCGCCAAAATTACATCGGAAATCCTCGAATGTGATCCAGTATTCGTTGTCCTCCTTGTTTGTTTGTGGTTTATATTTCAGCAAGAATTCAGAGTTGACTGATGACCATGATGATTCGTCTCTGTAAAAAGATTCACAATACTGCGTTTTCACACTGATTACTTCGCTCCTTGATATCTAAAGACAAAATTTTAAGAGGTATGAAGTTATAACGAACGAATGAAGAAACGAGCGAACGCTTATTTTATCATAGTGACGGCCCCTGTATGTCACTGCAAACATGGTAACAAAAAATTCAAATCAACAAACACGTGTGTACACATGCTTGACAAGTGGAATGCTGAATTACCTTGGAGTACACTTGACTTTATGTATTAGGAAGATCATTTTGAAATACATTTTAAAGTAACTACTAAAAGAGCTTTAAATGGAAAAGGCGCAGAGCGATTTATAGGACCAACAAGAATCAAATGCTCCAACCAAAAGGAATTAATAACTAGGCGTGCGCAGATTTGCACGACTGGGGGCAAGGGCATTCTAAAGACTTGTCTTCGTACTCTAAAAAAGACATTCTAAGTGTATGAGAAAGTGTAAAATACTTCATTGTTTTTTTTTTTATATGAATTATAAAGTAGATGCACAGGCATTAAAGAATCGTTAGTATGCCGGCACAACGGTATTAAATGAAAATGTTTAGATTATCAGGCAGAAATGATTTAATACTCTACAAAGATCATTAAATGGTTTACTTGTCAGAAAACTTTCCGTGCCAGTCAGGTTCATTGTTGTATGGACACATCAATCTCAGCAACTCGACCATCCGTCCATCTGATAGAGGGAACTATGAGAACAAGAAAGTAACTTGACAGTGAAAACCGAAAATCTCTCATTTTTTTGACAGTATTCTAAAAAATCGAAAAGTAATTTGTTAAAAGCATGAAAACACAGGTTGTCGGTTTTTGACAATGCTTAGAAAAAGAAAGATGGACAGATGGGAAGAGCAAAGAAAACAATACAACTCGAAAGAGAGTAGGAGAATTAGTGGAGTGCAGAATACATAAAGACAAGCAGACAAAGCACGGAAACCGCAGTGGCAGGCAGACTTGTACAGGAAAAGAGACGGAAGGTGAAAAGACACAGAAATCGACAAACAAACAGACAGAAATAGCATAAAGAGAAACAGATAACGTCAGAGGCAAAGACAGACAAACAGACCGGTGGACATAGGCTCCGAGAGAGAGAGAGAATATCAGGTAAGTCTGGTAAAACAGAGGTCGGCGGATACCTTTGTTGCCGAGGTAACGATATGAAGATAACGTCTTGTGGATCTGCCATCTTTCACGTCGTTATTCTGTAATTATATGTTTCATGATATTAATTATTTGCAGTTTGATTCTTTCACCTTCAAATGAATAAATTCCGTCAGTTCTCTTGATCTAGAAATAAAGTTGCAAATGACATTTTGGTCAAAGAATAAACTTTTTCCATGTACAACATCAACGTAAGATTGCAGTTTTATACTTCGACTGAATGTGTTTTCATGGGTAACGCCTTGTTCTCGAGAGTCGTCAACTGATAGCGTTATTCTTTCACTTTCATGATGTCGGTAGTGTTAACCCTGCACTTGAGCGTCGTCAATAATGTTAACCCTGCACTCTAGTGACGTCACTAGTGTCTAACTTGCACTTCAGTCACGCTAGTAGTGTGAAAACTGCACTTTCATGATGTCACTTGTGTGACACCTTAGTACTTAAAGTCTTAAACTGATTATTTCCTTTCCCTTCAACTTCACTATCCAGCTTTTTTTCTTTTTTTTTTTAAATCAGATACAATCCGTAAATCTAAACTAATTCGAAAACTACATAATCAGTGTGTAAAGTACACAAGTACCAGTTCTTGATTGTCTTCCGACTCGAACATGAAACCTGCAGGGGTCAGTAGCTTGTCATTTCTCCAGCACACAATCTGAGATCGGTTGACGCAAGATTTATATAAAATATGGAAGAGATTTTCAGGCGGATTGATATCTGGTACGTAGAACTCACAAATGCCCCCAGTTAGATCTGTCAGTGCGTCAAGTGTACGACCACATTCATTGGCTTCGTAAGTTTTCTTGCATCTAAGAAAAAAATAAAATAAATAAATACAGGTAATTAGATTTTTTTTTTCAAAATGCAGATTTCTTGTTTTTCTCCTTGTTATGGATTTACAAACAAATCGGTCGTTGGCTTCTAGTGTTCGACCATATTCAGTGCCCTCATATGTTTTCTTACATCTGAAAATGAGTGAAACTGTCGATAATTCACCGACAGTACAAGGAAACACGTTCGTTTTGTTCCCAATCTATTCAAGTTCTTTCCATTGACTAATGCATGTACGACTACTTAAACATGCGTGCTTTATTTTGCGAATGCGCCCAAAGTGACCTTAGCTGTCGACAGGCCATGAAACACTACTCATTCATTCATTCATTCATTCATACGACTACTTAAAAACGTATTGTGTCATTTCCTGGTCCTGCTCATTGCACGGAGGTCAACTTCCGGTTTACGAGAAAGCATACACTTTTTGTATTACACAAACATCAACATCAAGGATTACCCCGGTATACCTGCAGCAGAACTAGGTCAATGTCGTGAACTGTGATAACGGAGTATTACATATCATCGCCAGTCCGACAGTTATCACTCTTTGAGCACTCTTTCGGTATTTGGTAAGATAATGAACATGAGACACTGCATATCGATAAATGTACTTCCGTTAGTAAAGGTGACTGCATTCAAGATTGTTTTTCATGCCTGATGTCTGATGTTTGATTTTTGTTTATGCGTAGTTTCGGTAGTAAGTCTAAACGCGCCTTCAACTTGAAGAGTTCCACTGATGGAAATAAGAAGTATTCGTACCAGGACAGTTGGAACCATGGATAACTCTTGCCTTGGAAAACTTAGCTAGGACAATAAAAAAAGTACAATGTACTTACTTGGCATATGCTTTTTCCACTAGCGGTCCCCAGAGCTCTGTAGGATTACCATAGCCTGGACAGTATAATAAACTGTTTTTTAAAGTGGGCAAATGGTCATCTACCACGACATCAATCCATTCTCCAAACCGCCACAGTTTAAAACAAAAACAACCTTAAAAAATACAGAATTTGTATAATCTCTACCACATCTCATATTTTAACGACCCCGAGAAGTAAAGCTTTTGAAAACATCGTGGAAAAGGTATTTGCCACTACCACCAAGATCTGCACCCACGGCGGCTCCGCTCGGACTCACGTCCAGAGCTTCTGTGCTCACCGTGGCGCCTTCCTACTCGTCGCCGCATCGCATTTGCTGATGTACAGAATACGGCGACGGTCCGGTATAGGCACGACGCACCAGCGCCACCCATTTTCAGGGCCGGTTGATCCTTCTTTAAAGAAGGCGACAATATATCCTATCCAGGCACTATGCGAGTTTCTCCATATTCAAAACTGAGTTGCTTCCCCTGATGGGCAACAAAGTTGCACAGAACTACCTGACGAAATCGTCTTTAAATGAGTCTAGAAAAATGTTATCAACCCTTTCCCAAACAAGCCCTGGTTTTCACGTGTCTGCAGTACAAGCCTTTTGAAAACACTGTGGGAAAAGGAGAAATTGCTCGTAACGAACAATTTCTCCTTTTCCAACAGTGTTTTCTACCTGTTTTGAGACTTTTCTGCCATTTTCATCAAAATTTAAATTGTCGTCTGCAAACTCTTTCAATTTGGACTTGTCCAAAATTTGTCGTTTGGGAAAGGGTTAAGCAAGCCTTTTGCGAGCTTAATAACACTTTTTTTTTTTGCTAAAAGCATTTAATCAAATCTTATTTCAAAAGCTCAAAATGCCACATTCTTTTCATGGAATACTTGATTATCGAGATTTAGATGTATTCACAATGATTAGATCTACAAACAAAACCTACATGTATATTCATGATGAGACCGACTCACTGCTTTGACGGGAGTGTACGTTTGGGATAAAAATAGTTCCGAAGAAGCTGACATATAAGGCCTACATGTGAGCCATGTTCTGGCAAAAAAGGGCTTAATGCATCTCCGTGGTGCATGATGCCAAGTCTGTCATCACATATTAATGGATCCATAAAAGCCACTTTTTTTTTAACAACCGAATTAGACTGTTCCCTGGACACCTGAATCATACTTTTCGCAGATGCATTAAGCCCGTTTTCACAGAGCATGGCTCATGTATATAACTACTTGATTTATATAGATCTAAATTAGAACAAATCTAAGTAAGTCTGGCGTGGTTTTGAAATAACGTGCTAAAATACAAGTGACGTCACATAAAGCTCATATCACGTCACAAAATCTTACCAGAGACGAGTGTTAGAGAAGAAAATTTGTAAGGCTATTACTCTGAAAACAAAGGAGGCAATGTGATAAACCACAGTTTCTCATTGCGTACTAGATAGACAGTTTATTCGATGCTGATTCTATTAGATATAAATTTCCCTGTTGATAATGAAATAGTTTAGGAAGGAACGTATTTTACTTGATTATTCTAAAATCACGGCCGACGGAAATAGTATTTCCTGTTCTCTGTTATGTACCTAAAAGAACTTGAAATAAATTTGAGCGGGATGAACAATATATAATGAAGTCACGTTTTTGAGAATTAATGAAGCAAAGACCTGGAAGTAATTTGTTGCATATAATCTACGTGTGAAACTGTGAACCCTTTAAATGCCATAGGAGAAAACAGGGCCTTTTGCATACGGCATCGGTCAAGATCAGACTGCAAAGAACGTGGACTCTGATTTTGGATCTATACCGTCCGCTTGTTTGGTCATGCCTTTAACTCTTCACTCTTTACCAAACGATGAAATTCTGGGCTTGTCCAAACTGAAAGCATTTTGCAGACGACAAAATAAATGTTTTAAAAAAATGAAATTTGTGATTGAAAGGGTTGAAAACATTGTGGAAAAAGAAGGAAATGCTGGATACCAGCATTTCTCCTTTTCCCAAAAAGTTTGTAAAAGCTTTCGTCGATGTATGGTCGTGATCTTGTCATAGCCTTCTCGTCATCTGCATCTAAACGTTGACATTATTTCTTTTACTACTGATGATTTTTACTGAATCGTTGGTTTATTCCTGACTCTAACAAGGGGAACCCATATCTGAAGGAAAAGCAATCCTCAAAATATCTCTTGATGCAGGTATACCCCTTTTCGACTTGAAATTGTCACCGGAGAGGCAATTGCACCTGAGTGTTGGTGCGTCACATTCGATGCTCTTGTAACAGTGATACCATAGCTTTTCTTCCCCAGCATTAGACGCTACGTTGTTTCCGTCAGACCGAGCTTATTTCCACCATTGTGAAACACCGCTATCTCGTCTAACAGACGACAATATTTTTGATTATTCCAAGGATTAAGAAAAAAATCTTTCTGAGTTTCGGTGGATTGTACTTTTAGCTATGGAAACAGGTCTAGTTTACATACTTGGCACAGAGAGAGTCAAAAGGCTGGTAAAAGGGGGAAGGGAAGATCAATTTGCTTTTACGGACAGTGTAGATCAAAATCAGTCTGCACAGACCGTACAGTCTGATCTTTGATCCACATTGGTCGATATGGTATATCTGTCCGATTTTATGGTGATATCATTCCGGAGAAAAAAAAATGTGACGAAAAAGTTGGGTTTTTGTCATTGGATAGAAATTTTCTTGTAATGTATCAAGCGGTTTAACCTCTTACACAACATTGTGTTTTAACGACTCTTGGGAAAGAGACTTTAGAAAACATTGCGGTAAAAGAAGTAAATAATTATAGTAAGCATTTTTTTTCTTTTTCCAACGTTGTGTGCTAAAAGCATTTTCCCATTTTCCAGCAAAGTTTTTTGTTTATCCTATAAAACCCAAATCCCATCTTTTGAGTCGCGTTTGGTTTGTCGTCTGCAAATGCATCCAATTTTGATAAGTCTAAAATTTTGTTGTATGTTCAACAGAAACAAGCTAATATGTCACTCTCTGAAGACGTATTTGTATGCACAATCTGACAATGTATGAATACATTCTTAACCAGACAACACAGTTTAACCCTTAACCTGCTTAACCCTATACCACACAAATCCGAGTTTTAACGACCCTAATAAAATGACCGGTTTGAAAACATTGTGGGAAAAGGAGAAAATGCTGGTAACCAGCATTTTCTGCTTTTCCCACGATGTTTTCTACCATTTCTATTTCTGCGACGCAATTATTTTTTCGTCCGCAAAAGCTTTCAATCTGAGAAAATCTAAGGTTTTGTCGTTTGGTAAAAGGTTAATAAATCAAGTGAAACTTTCAAGCGGAGAGTAACAACCAAAATATTGCTATTTCAAAGAAAATATCCTCTTATCGGAAAATGTAGATCCTCGCTGTGTACAGTCTGATCTTGATCTACACTCCGCAAAAGGTTCAGACATCTCCATAAGACAAGAATTTGCTGAAAACAAACTAAATTTGGCTCGAACTACGTTTTTTTTTTTTTTTTTAATTCGTTTTTGGAAAGAGTAGAAACATTATGGGGGGAAAGGAGAAAATGCTGGTTACATGCATTTTCTCCTTTTCCGGCAATGTTTTCTGTTATTTAACAAATAAAAGAAAACACACCCATAATTTGGTAACGTTGGATATATCTCCGTTGTCTGCAAATCTTTTCAATTTGGACTGGTCTGTAAATTTGTCGCTGGTAAAAACTGAATCAGTGCCCTTCCAGCTATCAGATTTGATTATAACCTGTAGCAAGCCTTTTGTTTGTACGACCTCGACAAAAAAGGCTTTGAAAAGATTGTTGGAAATGGAAAAATGCTAGAAAGCACCATTTTTCCCCCATTTCCCTCAAATTCTTATACTCCTTCAAAGGAAATGATAATTCTTTCAGACTTATCTTATTTGTCGTCTGCAAATGCTTTCAATTTGAACAAGTCTAAAATATTGTCGTATGGTAAAAAACTAAATGCCTGTATTAAATTTAGTAATCCCTACAGGTATCAGAAGCTATGGTGTTACCTTGACGACCAGAAGCGATGTACATTTTTTTTCTCTCTAACGTAAGGACAAAAAAGTCGCATTTATTAATTTTCATATTTACCTCATGATCTAACCCCAACTTGGGGAGATATATATTTGGGTCTTTCGTATGAATTTCATATACTTTGTTTTCTGATGTCATTACTTAGGATATTACATGAGTTTTCATTATTTCTTTTTTAATCTTACGAGTCAGTCTAAAAACGATCAAAACGAGGTTTTGTCGAGGTTTTATAGTTTTTAACCCTTAACCAAACGACAATATTTTAGATTGGTCCAAACTGAAAGCATTTGCAGACGACAAATTAAATGTGACTTAAATTATTAACTTTGTTTCTGAAAGGTAAGAAAATATTGTGGGAAAAGGAGAAAATGCTGGTTACCAGCATTTTCTCCTTTTCCCACGATGTTTTCAAAAGGCCTCTTTCTTAGGGTCGTTAAAAGTCGGGATTGTGTGGTAAAGGGTTAAGTGACGCGATAGATAAAAACGATAATAATTAAAAAAAAAAGCAAATACGAATGTTATATTTTATTTATACCATATCCGACTGAATTGCATAATTATTCCGCCGGAATTAATGCTCATATCGATGTTTCTTTCTTAGAGAGAAAGTGTGTGAAGCGGCTTTCAACACGAAAATATAGATCATAATCTGTAACTGTCTGGATTCGAAATACGATATTGACGGACTACTTTAATCATTTACAGCAAAACAAAATTTTATCCCTGTCCATTGTGAAATCGTTCAAAGATACATACGTACTCGCTTTCAGCCAGTTTTTAACCCATTTCATCTTTACATTATGAAACTATTATCATTCTTGTATCGTCAAGCCAAATGATGCCCCTGACGGCTCCAAAGTTGCACAGATTACGACGGATAGAAAATGCATTTCATTTTTTAGGCAGCCTTCAAAGAAATCACTGTTGTCGTTTCCGGTTTTAAATGAGGACAAATCCCTCGAGTTTCTCTATCCCTCACACCATACATATTGAAAATTATCTACGTTTACACAATTGACCGAATTCTGAACCATTCCAAACACTTTCAACTTTTAACAGCGTTTTTGTTCTCTCTGGATGTATCTTTAGAGACAAATAGGTGAGTATGGTTCAAACAATGAAACTTGTTCTCCTTTTCCAACAATGTTTTCAAAAACTGTCTACTTCACGGTCGTAAAACTATGAATTGTTTGGTAAGGGGTTGAGCATTTGAACAGTTAAAAACCTGAAAATGACAAGAAAAATTTCTGTTTTCTCAAAACAGAGATTTCCATTTCGATACCAAACTTGTTTGCCAACTTTTCCTTTGAATATTCATGAGATGTTATATACCACAAGTGGAATATAACGAACGTTATCCAATCGTTGTTAATCGGTCCGGCGCTTATAGTTAAGGTATGAATCAACCTATTTTAAAATGACGTTTAACTCTTTACCAAACGACAAATAAAAAAAAAATTGAAAGCATTTGCAAATTAGGCCTAAATGTGTGTCAATTGATGGTGTTTGTCCATGAAAAGGTAGAAAACATGGTCGGAAAAGGAGAAAATGCTGCTTACTCAGCATTTTCTCCTTTTCCTGCCATGTTTTCAAAAGCCATTTTTTAGGGTCATTAAAACTCGGGATTGTGAGGTAAAGGGTTAAAGCCTCATACCCCTTTCAATCATTTCAATGAGCATACAAAATAGGGCAAGTCGATACATAGGTAAATAATAGTTTACAACAAAATACCGCTTTTTCTTCGTTAAAACTTCAATTAATAAGATAATTACCGAAAACCTCTATAACCATTACATATTTCGAGGTAACATCTGAAATATTATAATGAGGTGGGAGATAATTTGCATAATGCGCACGGGCACATTCTGTTCTTACTGCGCAGGTAGATGTTGACTCGTAGATAAGGCATTTCCGTCGCAATTTTCAAATCACGCTGTCTTAGCAATGATGCTTGATTGACGGCAAGTAACCAAATATCGCATATATCATCAAGCCAAGACATGCACTTATCACTTACTCGTTTCATGCCCACACCAAAAGGTAGGATTCTGTTGCATGACACAATCTCCACCGTCATTCGTGTTGCACTTTAATGCTTATCCTGCTAAAGTAAGTTGAATAAAACTTCAAGCCGATAGTAAAAACCCGGATAATGTTATTTCAAACTTATTTTTTGGAAATAAAAATATCTCCTTATCGGATAGTGTAGATCCAAGATCAGACTGCACGTTTTGTGCATTCTGATCTTGATCTACATTGTCTGCAAAAGGTCAGTGAGTCGCGCTAAGCAGCTTAAGGGTCAATAAGTTATAGGAAACACTGTGGGAGCATTGGTTGTTAGTGTTTTCTTCTTTTCCAACAATGTTTTCAGAGGTCTTCTTTCTCAGGTTCGTAGAAAGACAGGGTCATTCGGTAAATGAGCCATGCTCTGTGAAAAGGGAGCTTAATCCATTTCCGGTATGTATCCTACCAAGGAACTCATTACATAATCATGGGTCCATTTTGTGTAACAATCGGCAGAATCATGGGGTAGACTTTGCCACGCAGAAAATTGACCGATATAGCAAAAAGTTTCGGCGGACTGCGCAGGCTGACCTGGATCGATACTTTTGCAGACGCATTAAACTCTCCTTTCGCAGACCGTGGACCAAACGCTTAAGGAACTCACCAAAATAATCTGTTTGGAAAGACTGTTCGAAACTTCTATAACCCGGTATAAGCTTGTCCATCTGTCGAAAACTGAGACACAGAACGGCAATGGCTGCTTCAAACCATGCGTACTTTCGCCATTGTCGCCATGGAAACGGGCATGCATAGACACCACCAACTCCAGCGAAAACGGAATCTTCGTCTATTTCCTACGCAAGAAAAGCAATAGGTACAAGTATGAAAGCGGCGCATTAGATACCAATCAATCAAAGAAACAAAAGCGTGAATGACAAACTGTCAGAAAAAAAGAAGGAGAAGGGGGTGGTGTGTAGACATACCCGTGAGCGTTCAAGATCATTTATTTCATATCGATCATCCCTTGCACATAGTCTAGGGAGGACTTGTCTGGAGGAAAACTTAGTTTTGTTTACAATATACTACGGATAAAATTCTGAATAACGGGATGAAAAAAGCGGGTGAGTAGGGTAGGGGATGGGGGCGGCCTAGACATACGAGGGACACTTTTTAAGTTCGTAGAGTAGGGCGGTCTTTTTAAAACCGCTTGAAATATCAAAATTTTATTTATCTAAGACCTTCGAAATATGCCCCGTCTGCCTCCACACACATTTTACACCGATCTACCCATTTCCGGAACGCCGCCCGGTAGTCCTCTTTAGGTATATGTTGCAGACACTGGTAGACCGCACTGCCTATACCACAACGGGATTCAAAACGGTGCCCTGCCAGCATTTCCTTTAGTCTTGGGAACAACCAAAAGTCACAGGGGGACAGGCCAGGGCTGTATGGGGGATGATCTAAGACATCGAGCCCAGATTCTTTCAGATATTCCTGTACCGTAGCGGATTTATGGGCCGGTGCGTTATCATGGAGTAATTTGATGCCGCGGACACCGGTGCGCGGTCTGCGTTTCTGATAGAAATCAACAAGTTGAGTAAGAACACTTTCTCTGTAAAACTTTCCAGTGACAGAACTACCTTTCGGGACTGGAATTTGAAGGACTGGACCTTTCGAATCAAAGAATATCGCATACAACATGCGATTTGATGTTTTGCAACGGCGCGCAATGACAAGTCTGTCGCCCTCAGATGAAACCCAAACCTTATTTTTAGCCTTAGAATCGGGTTGAAAATGATAGATCCAGGTTTCATCATCTGTAACTATCTCTTCCAAACGACGTGGGTCACATTTATCATATTTTTCTATAACTTGCGATGCAAGTCTAACCCGACTTTGTTTCTGCTCGTCAGTGAGCAAATGGGGCACCCAGCGCGCGCAGATCTTACGTAGCCCAAGTCGTTCACGTAAGATCTTCAAAACACTTGTCGAATGAATGCCACTTAATTCTTCTATCTCTTGCACGGTATAACGTGCGTCTTCCTCAATTAACGTTTTCACAGTATCAACGTTCTTTTCCGTCAAAACGGAAACCGGCCTACCCACCCGAGGGTCATTTTCAATTGACTCCCGACCATCATTAAAACGACGTACCCACTTGCAAACTGTAGCATATTTTAAAGCACCATTCCCATAAACTTTTTGCAAATCAGCATGAATTTATGTTGGCGGAAACCCGAGCTGTGCTCGAATCTTACAATATACCCTCTGTTCAGAGATTTTTCCATCCATATTGAACGCTATATTTTACTATAGTGTATAAAACCACGTGTTGAAAATACCCAGCGCAGCGCGCACGTGGACCTCGTGCGCCGCATACCGTGACACCGTTCGAGAGAGGAATGATTACGCAAGTTCTGTGTAAAAAATCGTGCAACTTCATAATCGCGTTAAAAAGTTATAGGCTTACTCTACGAACTTAAAAAGTGTCCCTCGTATCTTAGGTCCTTTAACTCTTTCCAAACAACAAATTTTGGACTGGTCCAAATCGAAAGAGTTTGCAGACGACAATTTTAAATTTGATGAAAATGGCAGAAAGGTCTCAAAGAGGGTAGAAAACACTGTGGGAAAAGGAGAAATTGCTCGTTACGAGCAATTTCTCCTTTTCCCACAGTGTTTTCAAAAGACTTGTACTGCAGACACGTGAAAACCAGGGCTTGTTTGGGAAAGGTTTAATGACCATATTTTCATTTGAAACCCATGTCAAAAAGGGGGGATTGGTCTGGGGAAAAAGTTGGGTCTGTACGCGTTTTAATCAAAATTATGACCGACAGACTGACCGAAAGAAGGAGCAGAGTAGGGGTAGGGTATATCTTTTCCATATTGATCACTCCCTCTGTACACAAAGGTTAGGAATTGTTTGAAGGAAATTTAGGTTTGTTAACAGTTTTAAACGAAGTCCAGTCCTGAGCGACAGACTGAAAGAAAGAAAGGGGCAGGGTAGGGGGTGGGGTACAGACACAACCCGTGTCATTAAAGACTATTTTTTCTCATCTCGATCTCCTCCAAAGTTGGATTTTGCTGCATGAAAACTTAGGTTTGTAAAGAGTTTTACACGAAGTCCCGAATGACAGACTTAAAGAAAGGAAGAAAGGTGACAGACAAGAAGGTGGGGTACAGACATAACTCGGTTCGTTGAAGACCTTTTTTTTCATACCGATCATCTGCACTGTACACATAGGCAACGTTGAATTTGTCTGGAGAAAAACTTAAGTTCGTCATGTTAGGCATATCATGGGGTAGATTTAAGACTTTGATATCGATCATCCACACTTTACACGTATGTTAAATGGGGTTGTATGGAGGAATACGAAAGTACGAAAGTTTAACAAAATTCTGTATCACAGACTGACAGAGAAAGAAAGGGAAGCAGGGCATGGGGTTGTGCAGGCATACCTTGCATTGTTTAAAGACCATTTCTCATACAGGTCATCTCCATTGTAAACACACGTTAGGAGCGAAACTCAGATCTTCAAACAGTTTATATATGAAAACCTTATCGACACCTTGGTAGAGATTAAGGGAGCAGGCAAGACCACCGGGTAGTACTTACCTTTAGTTGTTTAAAGATCTTTTTCTTTTTTCACATCGATCATCCGCACTGTACACTTATGTTAGGTTTGATTTGATTGGAGCAACTTACTAATGTAAACATTTTTAAACAAAATCCTAAATGACAGTCTTTCTGAAAAAGGGAATCAGGATAGGGGTGGGGTACAGACATACCTTGGGTCGTTTGAAGACCATTTTTTCATATCGATCATCGCCACTGTACACGTAGGTTAGTGAGGATTTGTCTGGAGGGAAACTTAGGTCTGTAAATAGTTTGCCTTTCGATAGCGCAGTCGGTAGAAACATCAACTGTATCCGAGCATAATCTTGAAGTGGGACCTCGGAGAAACGACTTCTTCCGGACATTGTTTAAATTCCGATCTCCCGTCACTTTGATTCCTCGTTTATAACTCTAGACTTTTAACGTGGCCTGAAATTTTAGAAAACATTTCCAATGGTAATATGCACGTGAGAGGTTCAAGAAATTTTGGAAAGATTTTGATTAACAAATTTCCCTTGTATCTGCCGTATCTTAATTAAAGCCTTTCCCAAACGATAGATTTTAGACTCTTCCGAATTCGAAACATCTGCAGGCTGCAAATACATAATTGGTACAAATGAGCATAAATTTTATGACAGGGTAGAAAATGTTGTGGGAAAAGGAGAAAATGCTAAATACCACCATTTTCTATTTCCTCAATATTTTCAAAAGCCTTCCAGCTCGGGGCCATTAAAACTAATCTAAAAATTTCAAATACCATACCATTCTGCGAAAGCTTTTAACATGGATAAGTCATACATTTTGTCATCTAGTAAAGTGTATGTATCCAAGATCAAAGATCAGACTGCACGTTTTGTGGAGTCTGTTCTAAATGTATGCCGTGCACAGAATCCTGTGTTTCTGTGTATTACGCCGAAAGGGTTAAGTTGAATGTTCGCAGTCGATAATGAAGTTCTAATAAATGCTTCATGAATGATTCTTCAGTCACTTATCTATAATTTACGGATATATCTATTTTTGTATACAGCCGTAACTTCAGGTTTAGGGTTGGTATTTCAAGAGAAAAAAAAAAAAAAAAAATAAATAAATAAAATAAAGGAGGATTTTGATGATGATGATAATAATAATGATAATAAGAATAATATATAACAATAATAACAATTGGATTTCTTCTTTTTCTTGTTCTTTGTCTTCTTCTATTCTTCTTATGAATATTATTAACTCTTATCCTGCAGTGCTAAACAAAAGAAATGAAACTTTCAAGCCCATTGTAAAACCCCATATTTTCCTATTTCAAGGTATTTTTGGAGGAAAGATATCTCCTTATCGGACAGTGTAGATCAAGATCAGACTGCGCGTTCTGTGCAGTCTGATCTTGATCTACGCTGTCCACAAAAGGGTTAAGCAAGTATACAGGAATACAAGTTTAAAACTTTGAAAAAAATCGAATAGGTAATGGGGCAGTTGGCCAGAGTTTCAGGTGTGTTATTCGGTACCTCCTGGCGGCAGTATGTAAGTTTGCCTTGGGTACGGAACTGTGCATGGATTTCTTTTACAATAATTGACTTAATTTCCCTCCCCAACCTCCCCCACCTGTAAGCATGCACTTACAAATAACCAAAGAGTAACATAATTTGATACAAGTATTGATTTGACTCTAAACATGAATTGGGGTTACGTATTCGTCGTCCCTCTCACACCTACCTCACAAAAAACCTATGTAGCTTACTTACAAGAAAACAACGAAAAAGCAATACGATAAAAAGAAATGAAGCGACTCTTAACTTATATTGGATTAACCCCTTACCGCACAATGTCGCCTTTTAACGACCCTGTGAGAGAAGCCCTTTGAAAACATTGTGGGAAAAGGAGAAAATGTTGATAACCAGCATTTTCTCCTTTTCCACAATGTTTTCTACCCTATCGAAGGAAAACTGCACCATCTGAGCCACAATGACATTGTCGTCTGCAAATGCTTTCACTTTGGACGAGGCAAAATCTTGTCGTCTGGTAAAGACGCCTTGTAATTTTGTCATCCCTCCCAACACCCACCCCACCCACAAACACGCCCCTACCAATAACCAAAGAAATACAAGAACATGTCAGTTGTGACCGTGGTATGATTGATGTACGATTGAAGTATTTTACAGCTTTCTCAGAATAATCTGACAAAAGTTATGAATCGACTTTAAAGGTATATTTAGTTTGATATTTCTCCCCCACCCCAATCCCGCACCTACCCCACCCACCAAACATGCAGGTAACAAGAATCAAGGAAAGACGTGAATGACTCAGCTATCTTGGTGATCTACTACTAACTGAACTACTTCAACAGTTTCTCATTCGTGTTTTTTGAGTTAAATATTGCCCCTCCTCCCACACTTACGACACCCACAAAAAATGCACTTACCAAAAACAAAAACAAAAACACCGCACACATGAATGACTCAGCTGTCGCCATGACATAACTACATGTATTTTAACCTTTATCCTGCTATATCAGTTAAACTTTTTAAGCCGATAGAAAAAACCCGAATAATGCTACTTCAAACTTACTTTTTTTAAAAAAATGAAAATATCTCCTTATCAGACAGTGTAGATTAAAGATCAGACTGCACGTTCTGTGCAGTCTGATCTTGATCTGCACTGTCTGCAAAAGGTCAGTAAGTCGCGCTTAGCAGCCCAAAGATTAAAAGTTTCCCATTCGTGTCATTTGTTTTTCTGATGGTTAAAAAAAAATGCGTGTATTGTAATATATTTTAATACATGTATTTTGGTTCCTCCCCCACCTTCCCCGTCTACAATGAATCGACTCTATAAACTTGCCTCCTCTTCTGTATAATTATCAACTCTTCACCAAAAAACAAGATTTTCGGCATGTTCATAATGAAAACATCGTGGAGAGACAAACTAACTGTGGCACAAATTATGGGATTTCTTTTTGAAAAGTCGAAAATATTGTGAGAAAAGGAGACAGCGAACTTTCCTTTTTTCCTGCAATGTCAAAATGCTTTCGCAAACTTCTATCCTCAGGGTCGGAAAAAAAAAACGGAATCGTTTGATAATCCAAGCTCAACATTGAAGCAAAGTCTTACGTGCCCTCTCTCTCTCTCTCTCTCCCCCTCTCTCACCAACAACTTAAAGAGCGTAAAAGAATACCATCATAATATTAAGAAACAAAAACTCGGATACATTTTTTTCAACTATTTACATATAACATTTTCGGTTCTGATTAAATGAAATCACGTCAGAGCCACTCCTCGCCGTGATTTCACAGAGGGAGGATCTACAGAAACCATGTAATGGCATTTGAGTCATGCTCTGGCAAAAGGGGCTTAATACATCTCTGTGACCCATTGTACCATGCAAGTTACCACATAATAATTGATCCATGGATTCCATTTTGTCTCACAAAATAACATGGTCATGAGGTAGATTGGTTCTTTGACATTCAGAAAATTTGAAGAAAGCGAAAAGTTTCGATCCATGTCAGCCTGAGCGGACTACGCAGGCAGACATAAGGCGTTCCTTTTTTTGGCAGATGTATTAAGCCCCCTTTTCAGAGAGCATGGCTCATTTATATTACAAAAAAAAAAAAAAAAAAACCAGCTACATGAAGCTTGGTAAATATCTCGTTAACAAAACCAAGAGATATTGAGAAATCGCCGAAAAGAAATTCGATGTAAGACAGTATTTATTACCGTTTCTATGGCAACTTGATCACAAGTAATTTGTCTTTAGCGTTTCAAGGGAGGTATTGACAACTTAAGATTTCAAAACCATTCATTAGATAGCTATTACTAGGATAGCCATAGTTTAGATTACTATTGACAAACACCAAGATGACGGGAGGGGGATAGTTATCGATTTTTTTAAAGCGTTATTTCTTCGCAAAAACCTATGTTGTGGGTACTCATTAGAGTCTGAGAATTTGAATAAGTACCCACAGATGTAGGATCTGAAATGAGTTGGCATTTGCGATAGAATTTTAATTAATGAGTCTAGAAAAATATATTATTGACCATGCTAAATAACTTTTTTTTTTTGTCGACGAGTGTAATAAAATTTTACCTAAGAAGCCAACAAATGTCAGAATATTTATATCACATATCTGTTTGTCAAAAATTATAATTCATGACGCGTTAAATATAGGCCTACATATATATCTGTATTGAAATTTACCCGAAACTTTGGATTCCGTCTTTGACAGGTGTATATATCACGGACAAAACATAGGTCCGAAGAAATTTGCGTATAATAATTTTGTTTTGAGTCTATCGTTGTCTGCCCATGTCATTATTCTACAACGACCGGATCTGTCTGCTATGACGCATCACTACTCTGTCCAGGATAAACATTGATACGCGGTTCGTAAATTGACGCTAAAAATAAGCAGAAAGTAGCTATAAATAATAAGTCTGTGTTAAAAACCAAGCCAGTTTTTCGCTACAAATTTCTTAAAGATGTAATGATTTCAAACAGGGAAAATAATTTTAAAATATACCATTGTTTACTGCAAATCTCTGTTGACAATTTCTAAATACAGACACGGGGAAAACCGGGATTTGTGCAACAAACTGGCAGCAAAATTACGTTCCCACCTTGCTGGGCTTATACCGGGGCTTTTCCCCAAGCTTATAGGTGCTGTGTTCAGTTATAAATGGCTGGTGTATAGGTTATATGCTGGCTAACTATGGCTGGATGAATTATACAAGGTAGGTTTTATTGAGTAAACGTATAGTTTATTTTGAAATTCGCTGTATTGATTGCCGCCTTGAAAAGTAGTCCGGTTCTGTACACCCAGAATGGCCATAATCCGATAGCCTTGGTATGTATCTGAAAAAATGTCACCCAGCAGAAGATAATGTTGAGTCTAAAGATTATAATCTTACGGCTTTTTTCACTGTCATCAAATTCTGACAATTCGTTTCACAGAGAAATCTGGGTCTGCAATATTTTAGAAATGAGGCGTATGGTTACAGAGCTTTGACCAAATACCGCACTATCTGCTTATATCAAACGTGTGTAAGATAAGAAAATTCATAATGGCGATATTACACTGAAAATAAGGGTAGTTATGTGATACAGATTTTTTTTTTTTTTTGTGAAGAACTAAGGTGATACATATTGAGAATTTCAGCTCGCGGTGAAAGATTAATTCACATTTAGGCGCCGAAATTCATTAATGCTGGTAGCACAACTTGGAAATTATTCTTATTTTAATATCGATAAACAACATGATATTCAGTTTAAACCCTATTCTGACCGAGAACAACTTGGAAAACATTCGGGGAGAACGGGAATAATAGTGCTGATTACCAGCATATATTCTCCTCTACTCAGTATGCTTTCTCTTCTTTCATAGATAACTCCCATCATTCTGACACCATTTACTTTATCTTCCTTGCTTTTAATCCGGTTATGCTAGTTTCCAGAATTTTCTCTTTATTCACAGTGTTTTTAAAAGCCTTTTTCCTCGGGGTCCGTATTCACCAACAATTCTTTATTTCACTCAAAGTCTAATTCTAGATTTGGAAAGTAACACAAATTTTGATTGGCAAAACCATTTGGTTTAACCAATCAGAAGTTGTGTTACTTTCAAATTTAGAGAACTCTTGACAGTAAGGTTGAGAATATTCTAAAAGAAAGCCCAAGACCATAAAAACACTTGATTGTGGATAAAGGGTTCAAAATCCAAAAACAAAGCAAAGACTATTTTATTATTTCTTTGGTTTACTCTTTACCAG
This sequence comes from Tridacna gigas, assembly GCA_945859785.2. Classification (NCBI taxonomy): domain Eukaryota; kingdom Metazoa; phylum Mollusca; class Bivalvia; order Cardiida; family Cardiidae; genus Tridacna; species Tridacna gigas. Next base: position 44,094,267 of record OX244028.2, on the reverse strand, counting down.
ACTACAAACCTTTAAAATTATTCAAAAATGAAAGCACTTGCAGACGATAAAAAAATGAATTTGTTTTGGAAGGATAGAAAACATTGTGGAAAAAGGAGAAAATGCTGGTTACCAGCATTTTCTCCTTTTCCCACAATGTTTTCAAAAATCTTTTTTTCGTGAAACTCGAGTTTCTTCGGCACAGGGTTAAACCACAGCTCATTCCTTAGGAGAAGTAAATCTGATAAACATGCCTACGGAGACTCGTAGAGACACCTTTGGAGATAGCCCAAAACACGACTTTTCAATTTGCCTCTGTCTTTTTCCTGAGCGACAGATCTGTCTCGTCTTCTCCTAATTGTTTTTTTTCCCCAGTTTACATTGAGCCTCATTTTACTGACCAAGTCTGGTTGCTAAGTCGGTAGGTAAAGTTAAGTGCTTGAAAACAGGACTTCCCTATTTTCGAATTTGGCCAAGCTGGCAAATCGAATCAGCAAACAACCCCCCCCCCCACCCCCCCCGTTTTCAAGCCCCTGTACGTCGCCAACTGAGCTATTGGATTCGGTTTGTCTTCTGTCTTCTGGGGTTGTTCTTTATCACATAAAGTTCTACCCTAGTTTTCAGTGTAATACATCCATTTTGAATTTTCTTATCTTGCACACGTTTGAGAAAAGATAATAGTCCCGTATTTGGTCGAAACTCTGTAATCATACGCCTCATTTACTAAAACATTGCTGATCAAGGCTTCTCTGTGACAGTACTGTCAAGCTTGGTTATCGTAAAAATGAAACGAATTTTATCATCTTTAGATTCAAAATCATTATGCACAAGTGTCTTTGGAACTACTTTTCGTCCGTGTTGTAAACACCTGTCAAAGAAGCGAGTAGGTTGAACGTAAATTTCAATACACATACGCATGTATGGCTATGTTTTAAGGCTTCATGAACTATAATTCTAGAGATACAGTTATGCGATAAAAAGAATCTGACATGAATTGGCTTTTGAGGTAACATTTTTATTAAACTCGTCCAGAACAAATGTTATAAAAGGCTCAACAGCGACCCAAAACAGCCAATGCGGGTGTTAAAATGCATTCAAATCATACCATTTAAAAGTCTGGAAATTTTTGTAAAAAAGACAATCGGTTAATGTACTATAGATCGAAGTGTTAGTTGCCAGCAGAAAAATGAATTTTAAACTATGTAAAGTAAACAAAAGATAATTGAACTTGGCAACTTTTGAAAAAGAGCATACAATAACAGATTGTAATCTTCACAATAATGTCCATACTTTTAAATGGTATGGTTTGAATTTAGGTGTGTTTTAAGACCCGCATTTGTAAACTTTTGGCCGCCACTGGGCCTTTAAGCTGGCAAAAGGCTTAATTACTAACATTTTTTTCTAGACTCGTTTGATGAAATTTGATCTCAAATGCCAACTTAAGTCAGATCCTATATAATTATCTTCAACTGATAACCCGCAGACAGACATTTCCGGTCAATCGTGAAAAGCCGCATATTGCGATTTCCAATTTCTTTCTTTGTCACTGTATCGGATTTTGTAGATCAAAGATCAGACTGCGCGTTCTGTGCAGTCTGAGCTTGATCTTTACTGTCTTCAAAGGCGCATTCAGGTCAGTCTTAGCATTCCAGTCGAAAAAAAAAAATCGTTTAAAGCCTAATACTTTGTTTCCTGAGTTGACAATGTCAGTTTCAATACAGAAATGATTTGAACGGATACTCGATTACGACCTTTAACAAAATCATTCCCATATTTTTATGGCCTTGAGAGAAAGAAATTCCTTGAAAAAGTTGTTGGAAAAGGAGCAAATGGTGATAATCAGCATTTCCTTCTATTTCCAACAACGTTTTAGACTCATTTAAAGACATTCCACCCCCCCCCCCCCCGCTTGAGCCATTGTAATAGTTTAGTCTGCAACTACTTTCAATATAGACAAAGCTAAAATTTTGTCGACTTAACCCTTTACCAGACGATAGAAAAATTTTAGACTCGTCTGTATCGAAAGCACTAGCAGACAACAAATTAAATGCGGATCAAATTATGGAATTTGTCTATGAGATAGTAAAATTAATGTGGATATAGGAGAAAATGCTGATTTTGTCCTTTTTCAACAATGTTTTCAGAAGCCTTCTTTCCCGGGGGGGGGGGGTTGTCACTTAGACACAGGATTGTGTGATAACACAAATTCATTGGTTCCTAATGAGAGCGCACGTTCTGATTGACTTCAAAGTAAATCTAATTTCATAGCTTATAACATGAGCATTTTTTTTTTCTCTGAAATCTGTACCAGAGGACAAAATTTTAGACTCGTCCGCAGCATTTGTAGACGACATTTCGAATGTCCCACCTGGGTGTACAGGGTGTTTCAAAATATGTGATACACTTTCCAATCTTTGTCACCTTTTCATTTGGATAGCTACTACAAATACCAAGGTGTCCTATCAAAGATAAATGAGTCATGCTCTGTGAAAATGGAACTTAATGCATCTGCAAAAAGTATCGACCATGTCAGCCTGCGCAGTTCGCGCAGGCTGACATGGGTCGAAACTTTTTGCCATTGGTCAATTTTCTGTATGTGAAAGGACCATTCTACCTCCAGATCCAGTCAATTGTTAAAAAGAGAGAGAGAGAGAGAGAGAGAGAGAGAGAGAGAGAGAGAAAACAGATTTATGGATCCAGAATCATGTGATGACTTGCATGTTACAATGCATCACGGAAATGTATTAAGTCCCCTTTTGCCAGAGCACGGCACAAGCGTTTTAAGTTTTTAGAATGCAAAAACTTTACTGGATAAGATGTAATAAAACCAGTAATCACCCCTAGAAAATAGCGTCTATTTACTGCACATTATCCATCCGAATGAAAAAGTAACAAAGGGTTGAAAGTGTTTCGAATACTTTAAAACACCCTGTAGTTTTGCCTATGAACAGGTTAAAGATATTTGCTACAACCAGTTTCTCCTCTTCCCCGCAACTGTTTTAACAGGTTTCCTCTGTTGACACCTTAACCTTTCACACACAATCCCCACTTTTATCGACCCTGAGAAAAAAAGCCTTTTGAAAACATTGTGGGAAAAGGAGAAAATGCTGGTAACCAGCATTTTTTCCTTTTCCCATAATGTCTTCTACCCTCTGGAAGACAAATTTCATGTTTTGATTAATATTTATTTATTTTTTTTGTCAGTAAATACTTTCTGTTTAGATAAGGCTAGAATTTTGTAGTTTGGTAGAGAGTTAAAACACGAAATTGTTTGTAAAATGGTTAATTTGATATTTCACGCAGCTGGTCTTAGCGAGATATCAAGAATACCCTTTGACGATGTCAGCTGATTTAGAAAAATAAGGCTGGTCAGGTTTCCATAGTTACCAAATTCTCATTTTGCCAAAATGGTTTCAAAATTGGTTCTTTTATTAGCAATTAAACAACGTATTATATGTAAAAAGGTTAATTTTCCATGCACCTAGCCTGATACAGGTATCAAGAACACGCGTCTGATACTGCAATTTGATTTGAATGAAAAAAAAAAACAGATTCAGGTTTCCATAGAAACCGAAATTATACCGAGAAGAGACTTGCAAATGGTTTATCAGAAAACATATAAAATCTAAATTATAATCTTCCATTTGATGAAAGTTTCTTGAATAAACCAACAATAATACCGCTGTGAAGGCGTTTCATCCCTATGTTACTTTAAACCTGTTTATTTCACATCGATTATGTAACAATTTCTGAGTTTATATTGATCCTCAACCCGTTACCATACAATCGCGAGTTTTAACTATACCCTAGGGTAGAAGCCGTTTGAAAACATTGTTGGAAATGGAGAAATGACAGCTTTTTCAAAATAGCTTTTGTCCTAGGGAAACAGCTTTTGAAAATATCTGCGACCCTGAAGAAGACGGCTTTTAACAACATCTGCGACCCTTAAAAAGAAAACAAGCTCAGACAAAATGTGCAATACTGATAATGTGCACGAAGTAGGTAACCTTCAAAATATCTGCGGCCCTAAAATGTGTAGGTTTTGTAAATACATGCCATCCTGAAGCAGACAAATTTTGAAAAATCTGCGACTCTGGAGAAGAATAGCCTTTGAAAATATCTACGACCCTGAAGTGGACAGCTGTTGACAATTTGCGCCATATTAAAGTACGCAATTTTCGAAAATATTCTCGACTCTGACAAAGACCGCTTCTAAAAATACATGTATCTGCCATTCTGCGGGAGAAAACCTGAAAATATGTGCGACCCTGAAGAAGTAAGCTTTTGAAAACACCTGTGACCCTGAAGTCGACAACTTTTGAAAAAAATTGCGTTTCTGACAAAGACAGTTTTTGCAAATATCTGCGAACCCAAAGAAGACAGCTTTTAAAAATATCCACGGCCTTGAGGAAAATAACTTTTGAAAAAATCTGCCACCCTGATGAAGATAACTTATGAAATATCTGCCTCTCTAAAGAAGACAGCTTTTGAAAGTATCTGCGACTTTGAACAATGCAACTTGTTTAAATACCCATGTCCCTGAAGAAGATAGCTTTAAAAATACCCTTTGACATTATCTGCGACATTAAAGAATGCAATTTGTTTAAATACCTGCGACCTAGAAGAAGACAGCTTTTTGAAAATATCTGCGGCCTTAAAGAAGACTGCTTTTGAAAGTATCTGTCACCCTGAAGAAAACAACTTTTGAAATTATTTGCCATCCTGAAGAAGACAACTTTTGAAAGTATCTGCGATCTTAAAAATTACAGTTTTTGAAAATATGCGCGACCTTGAAGTAGGCAACTTTTGAAAATATATTCGACTCTGACTAAATATACTTTTGAAAAAATATTTGCGTCCCTGTAGAAGACATTTTCGAACAAAACTCTTAAACATTTAAAAGGATAACTTTTGAAAATATCTACAACCCCGAAGAAACATTTTCTTGAAGAATATCTGCGATCTTGAACTAGGCAACATTTCTGAAAATACCTGAGACCCTGAAGAAAACAACTTTGGATAGTATCTACGACTGTGAAGAAGCACAGCTTCTAAAATAACTACGGCTCTTAAGAATGCAGCAATAGTTTTTTCTTGGGGTTGTTAAAAATCGTGATTGTATGGTAAAGGGTTAAGAAGCGAACAGCCGCGACTCGAAATCTTATGTCGGTTTGCTTTATCAAGATCAAGAAGCCAAACCTTTTAGATACACCAAATAAAAATGTTCCGAGTTCTATAACATTCGGGTGCCACTTTTTTTACGTCTCGCAGTAAACAACTTTTAACCCAGACGACAATATTATAGGCCTGTCCAAAACGTGACTTGCAATTTTATGGTGCTTTGATATTCACGCTCTACCAGACGACAGAATTTTAGACTTGTCAGTATTGAAAGCATTTGCAGACGACAAATTAAGTGTGGTTCAAACGATCGAATTTTCTTTTGATATTAATAGAAACATTGTGGGAAAAGGAGAAAATGCTGATGACCAACATTTTCTCCTTTTTCCCTCAATGTTTTCAAACGCATTCCCAATTAGGGTTGTAAAAAAGTGGAATTGACTGGTATGGGGTTTTAATTACATCAGATTACGAAAACGTTAGGTAACGTCCATTTAGATACAGATCTACGGGATTAAAGATCGTGACATGCAATTTTATGGCGATTTGCTTTGTCAAGATTTTTAGAGCCAGCATTGTACACATAGCCAATAAGAATTAACCCTGTAACACACAATCCCGAGTTTTTACAACCTTACAGCGCTGAATTAATGAAATGGACCTTTCCAGTCGCGACAAACATTTGAATTATTGTCATTTCAAAGTTGTTTTGGCCAGAATATGGGACGAAGAAGAGGACATGGTAGATTTAAGATCAGACTGCACGTTCTGTGCAGTCTGATCTTGATCTACACTGTCCACAAAGACTGTTTCAGCGAATTAGGCGCTAAAAAAGAGTGTTTCAGAAAACATCTAGAGAAATGGAGAATATGCTAGAAACAAGCATTTCCTCCTTTCCCCATGTTTTCTATCCTTTCAAAGGCAAATTCCACTATATTGAGCTACATTAAACGTGTCGTTTTCGAGAATTTTCTTCTTTTTCCCACAAAGTTTCCTACCCTTCACAGACAACCTCTATCATTTGAGTCAGTTTACTTTAAGCATATTTATTTTACATCGATTGAGAAACAAGTTCTTGCAACTTATACCAATCTCTCTTGATTCTGTTTCCTGAAAACTACGCCAGTACTCGTGCCGAATATGTGGGCCAATGAACGGTCTCAAAGTTGACATCAGCTCCCGGGAATCGAACTCGGGACCTTGTGGTTACAAGGCCGACGCTCTACCTCACAACCACGGACACCACTCACGACCACGAACACTACTATATTTGTCGTCTGCACGTGCTTCAAATATGAACAAGACTAAAATTTTGTCGTCTGGTAAAGAGTTAAAAAAAAAACCACCATAAAATTGCGATCTCCTTTATCCACAACAGTTTATGTCCAGTTAACTCTTTACAAAACGACAGAATTTTAGACTAGTCCAAATTGAAAACAATTGCAGACGACAAAATAAATGTGACTGGAAAAAAAATGAAATTTGTTTTGGGAAGGGTAGAAAACATGGTGGGAAAAGGAGAAAATGCTGGTTACCAGCATTTTCTCCTTTTCCCACAATGTTTTCAAAAGGCTTCTTTCTCAGGGTTGCTAAAACTCGGAATTGTGTGGTAAAGGGTTAAAGACAAAACCTGCTATTCGAGCCACGTTCATTTTTCGGCGTAGCTGAACTTGTCGGCTTTTGACCTACTTTTTGGAACGGTTAACAAATGAATAAATAGAAATTTGTGATTGGTCAGAAATGTAGAAATGTTTATTGTAGGGGCCTTGCCTATTTGCTGGCAAATTTACGCCGTCTATCTTTTTTAAAGGTATTTCCTGTTTCGACTGCAAATGCTTTTAACTCGGACGGGTCCAAAATTGTGTCATTTAGTCAAGAGTATATTTACGGCATCGTAAAATCTCAGACGGCGAAAAAAACTCATTTACGAATGTAATTACATTTCCTTCAGAAATGAACGGGTTCCTTAATAACGTAACCCCTTAGGCTGCTGACCGCGACTTATTGCACTTTAACGGACAATGTAGATCAAGATTAGACTGCACAGTGCGTGAAGGAAGGAAGGAAGGAAGGAAGGAAGGAAGGAAGGAAGGAAGGGAGAAAGGAAGGAAGGAAGGAATGCAGGAAGGAAGGAAGGAAGGGAAGGAGGGAGGGAGGAAGGAAGAGACAGAGAGATGACTTAAAAAAAAATCAACATTTTCAGCTGTGTTGCCATAGCAACCAGTTTTTATAGCAATCAAATTCTTTGAAGAAATTCTAAAGAGCACCCAAGCAGGAAATTCTGTGTGGTCAATATTGGATGGAAAGTTTCAGAGAAGATGTTTGAAATAAAAGTTAACATCAGACGGACGCACGGACGCACGGTGGACACAGGGCCATGACATGAGCCCGCTAGACTTCGTCCAGTGGACTTGAGAAATAAAACAAGAGGGCCATGATGGCCCTGTATCGCTCCACTGGCTTATAAATATAAACCACGAAGAAAAGTCTTCACTATATAAGCCCTTATAAAGCTTTGACCTCATGGCTGCAGTCTGACTAAATGGGGAATATTGTATTAGAAGAATAACATGCCAAATGTGGGAGTTCTTGGCCTTATGGCTGGTAACAAGATGGTTTCTGAACTTTTCACTCCATAAACCCATGTAAAACTTGTGATCCCTGGTGCAGGGCCAAACTTGATCCTAGAGCTGTAACTTGGGCCCTCTTTGTAACTGTCCACTAAATAATGCTATAATTATATGCAAAATTTGGTAGCCTAAGCCTTATGGCTATGTACACCAAGATTTAAAAGTTTTCCCTATGTAAGCCTATGTAAATCTTGTGAAACCCCCCCTCCAAGTATGAGGCCAAATTGACCCCAGGACTATACTTTGGACACTTTTGGTAGACTCCAACTAGATCAAGCTAAATGCCAAATTTGGTAGCTCTAGGCCTTATGGTTTCAGACAAGAAGATATTTAAAGTTTTCTCTATATAAGCCTATGTATAAAACTTGTGACCCCTGGGGAAGAGCCAATTTTGACCCCAGGGCTATAATTTCAAGAAACATGATAGAGGTCTACTACATAAAGCTACATGCCAAATTTGGTAGCCCTATGCCTTATGGTTTCAGACAAGAAGATTTTTAAAGTTTTCTCTATATAAGCCTATGTAAAACTTGTGACCCCTGGGGAAGAGCCAATTTTGACCCCAGGGCTATAATTTCAAGAAACATGATAGAGGTCTACTACATAAAGCTACATGCCAAATTTGGTAGCCCTATGCCTTATGGTTTCAGACAAGAAGATTTTTAAAGTTTTCTCTATATAAGCCTATGTAAAACTTGTGACCCCTGGGGCAGAGCCAATTTTGACCCCAGGGCTATAATTTGAAGAAACTTGATAGAGGTCTACTACATAAAGCTACATGCCAAATTTGGTAGCCCTATGCCTTATGGTTTCAGACAAGAAGATTTTTAAAAATTTCCAATATTTTTCAGTTTTGTTGCCATGGCAACCAGAGTTTTTGAAGGAATCAAATTCTTTCAAGAAATTCTGAAGAGGACCATGTCAGGATCATTTCTGTGAAGTTTCGTGAAAATCGGATGGGTAGTTTCAGAGAAGAAGATGTTTGAAATAAAAGTTAACGCACGGACGGACGGACGGACGACCGGACGGACGGACGCACGACGGACACCGGGCCATGACATAAGCCCGCTGGCCTTCGGCCAGTGGAGCTAAAAAGGTCGTGTGCAGAAAACTATGCATTAATTAGCGACCAATGCAGACATTGTAATAATAGCAACAATAAAGTTTTGTTACTTCATAGAAAATCGAATCGATTTGAAACAGCTGCATCATTTACAGCGTCGACTCTTTTACCAAACAACAATTCAATTTTAGATCCCTCCATATGGAGAGTATTTGGGCCATGGTCTGTAAAAAGGGGGTCTGATGCATCCGTTTGAAACGCATTATATGGCCCGCAACATGCGGACATTTGCGTAAAGTGTCGTCCCGGATTAGCCTGCGCAGTCCGCGCAGGCTAATCCGAGACGGCACTTTACGACTACATAAGATTTTTTTTTATCCAGTAAACTTTCATGAAAAAAGAAAATCGCACAAAAACGGGAAGTGTCGTCTCGGATTAGTCACAGACTGTACAGGCTGATCTGGGACGACACACTTTTACGCATATGTCCGAAGGCCACTTTTCGTGTGTTGCACGCCATATACAAAGCAAGTTGTCACGTGAGATGGACTACTTTTACCAAATATTCAGCTGAACCAACTGGTTTAATAGGGTAGAGTGGTCCTTGAACCCTTGTCCTGCCAAATAAATTAAGTAATACTTTCAAGCCGATAGTAATAACCCGAATAATGTTATTTCAAACTTATTTTTTGGAGAAAGATATATCCTTATCGGACAGAGTAGATCCAAGATCAGACTGCACCTTCTGTGCAGTCTGATCTTGATCAAAATTGTCCGCAAAAAGACGGTGAGTCGCGCTCAGCAGCTTAAGGGTTAACATGCAGAAAATTTAGCAACAGCAAACAGTTTCGATCAAGGTCAGCCTGGCGGACCGCGCAGGCTGACCTTGGTCGATACTTTTTGCAAATGCATTAAACCTCCTTTTCACAGAGTATGGCTCGTTTACAGTTGACAAAATCAAATGTGGCTCAAATGATGGAATTTGTCTTTGAAAGGTTAGAAAACATAGTAGGGAAAAATGCGGGTTACCAGCATTTTCTCCTTTTTAGCCCGCCCGCCCGGGTAGTTCAGTGGTTAGCGTATCTGACTCGTGACCTGGTGGTTGCTAGTTCTATAACCGGTTGAGGCAAACTTTCTTTCCGGCGATTTTTTGTCTTTCACCTCTGATGCATGTGAGAAAAGTAGTCAGCGGCTAGGAAAGAAATTTGTGTGGTGTGAGAAAGCCAGGAAACACATGCGTAGGTGCACTGACCGCAGTGATATGACATAAGCTGTTTAAATGGCGTTAAACTCCAGCACAAACAAACAAATCCTTTTTAGCACAACGTTTTTAAGACCTTTTTCCTCAGGGTAGTCTAGACATGGATTTTCAGGTAAAGGGTTAAACAAACACATACTCTTCATTGCTTTCTGCCAAGTCAGGTAACTCCGTCGGTAATGTACAGGGCTTAAAACTTAAAGCGGGTTTGAATCCCCGACAAAAAACTTATGGAGGAATGGTGACAATCATCGCTACAGGATTCCCGAATGCTGGAAAAATCGTCCCCTGGAGAAATCGTCCCCTTCCTTCCTTGCTGCTTAATATTGTGTGGTCGATGTGTATATGGGAAAGCAGCCAGTGGCTTGGGAAGAATATTGTTCGAGCACTGGTGAAAGAAATTGCAAGAGTGTATGGACGGGATAACACGAAAAGATATTGAAATAGCGCTTAGGAAGGAAGGAACAAACGAACGGACGAACGAAGAGAGGGAGGAAGGAACAATGGGAGAGGGGAATAAGGAAAGTCAGACAAAGAGACAGAGCGATCCACATACAGGCTGACAGACGGATGGAAAGACTGACAGACTGATAGACAGACCTAAAACCTATCGGAATAAACGTGGTGACAGAAAGTGTAAACCTTTCTTTTTCAAATCCTAAAATCAAGATATGTTGAAGTCACGCATACATTCTTAATGTAAATACAATAATATCGAACAAACTTACCTATTCGTTGACTGAGAATCTGTTCAAACTACTCCTAGCTGTAAATCCATCAGCGAATGTCTCACAGAAACCTCCGATTTGTCCAATCACTTCAAAGAATAAGAGACATAGAATGAAACTGTCTCTTATGACAGATTTGCTGCATACCACTTTGTAAAAAAGAAAATTCTGTAAAATATAGAAACTGAACAGAATTAAAAGCATAACATATGGAAACAATTGAAAACATTGTGGCAAAAGGAGAAATTGCTCATGTCGAGCAATTTCACCTTTTGCCACAATCTTTTCAAACAGAAGTCTGCTTTACGACGCAAAAAGATATACCAAATATAAACATATAGCCCTTCCTTAGAACACGCTTAAAAAGACGAGTGTGCGAAATGTTTTATCAGACCGAAATATCGGAAAATCTGCCATATCACCAGCCATCAATGTTTCTAACGAATTTGTCATTAAAACTTAGTAAATCTACCTGTTGATGGCAAGTGACAGATCGAGCGTTGCCATAGCAACGCGTTTATCACATTTCTCAAAGAGATAACGGGTTACAAAAAATATCTGTAGCCGCTAGCGGCAGCTGGTCTGCACTTCACAGCAAAAATAATTCGTATAAAACTGACTTGCACAAATATTGACTCATATCTATTTATAACATTGACATAATATGCTGAATACTGAAAAGTGAAATTTTATTTGGTACATATAACCTCCGACCCATAATACAGCAACGCTAATATATGCAGAATCTGACATGAGTTGGCATTTGAGATTTATTAATCGAGCCTAGAAAAAAAAGTTATTGAGCCTTTTGCGAGCTTGATATTTTTCTCGACGAGTTTAATACCATTTTACCTATAAAGCTAACAAATGTCAGATTCTATTTATCACATATCTCAAGAGTAGAGTTCATGATATGTTAAAACTTATGCCTATATGTACATGTGTAGTGAAATTTACTTGAAGCTTCTTTGACAGGTGGGTACATCACGGGCGAAAAATAGATCCAAAGAAACTTATATATAATGATTTTCTTTTGAATATAATGATGATAAAATTCACAGGTTTTCCTGATCATCAGTTCTGACAGTTAATTTCAGAGAAATAGGTCAGCAATGTTTCAGAAGTGGGGCATATGATTACAGTGTCTTGACGATATACAGGATTATTTGCTAATCCCAAACGTGTGTTACATAAGAAAATTCGTAAATGCGTCTGAACTACACTGAAAACAATGGTATTTATAAGGTAACTAAAGGATCTTTACATAGTTGGCATTTAAGATAAGATTCATAAAACGACTCTACAAAAATGTAAGTAAGCGAGGCTCTGGTTAGGCTGATTACATTTCTGTATGGACAAATAAAATACAGTTTTATCTCAAAAGCCATCAAACATAAGATTACTGACTTGATGGTCTAACCGCACACATATCGTCATGAATGAAATAGGGAATACGATTTTACCACGCAAATGTTGTCATGAACAAATGAGTAGTATAATCTTACCATGCGCATGTCGTTATGAATCAGAAAAAGTACAATGTTACCATGCACATAATTGGAATGATGAACATAATCTTACCACGCAGGTGTGGTCATGACTGGAATGACGAGTATAATCTTATCATGCACATAACCATGAACTGAATGAATATAATATTACCATGCACACATAGTCATAAGTGGAATGAGTATAATCTAACCATGCACATGTCGTCATGAATTGAATGAATATAATCTAACCATGCACTTGTCGTCATGAATTGAATGGGTTTCTTACCATGCACATGTCGTCATGAATTGAATGAGTATTAATTTACCATGCACACATAGTCATGTGTGGAATGAGTATAATCTAGCCATGCACATGTCGTCATGAAATGAATGAGTATAATCTAACCATGCAAATGTCATGAATTGAATGAGTTTGATCTTACCATGCACAAGACGTAATGAATTGAATAAGTATAATCTAACCATGCAAATGTCGTCATGAATTGAATGAGTATAATCTAACCATGCACATGTCGTTATGAATTGAAAGAGTATAATCTAACAATGCACATGTCGTCATGAATTGAATGAGTATAATCTAACCATGCACATGTCGTCATGAATTGAATGAGTTTAATCTTACCATGCACATGTCGTCATACATGCAAAAAATTAGTAACATGTTACAATGATCAATGTCATAAACAATGGAAAAATGAGTAAAATTTTCCACGCACACATTCTCAGAAGTGGCTGATTAGTATAATTTTACAATGTACGTGTCGTCGTTAATGGAATAATTAGTATAAATCTTTCCAGACACATGTTTTTATGAAAGGAATAATGAGTGTAATCTCATCAAGCACATGTGGTCATATAGGGAATAATCATACCTGAAACATGTCGTTATGAATGGAATAAGTTTAATCTTACTGTGCACATATCGTCATGAATATAATCGAATAAGTATAATCTTGCCATGTGAGCATGTCATCATAAATGGAATAATGAGCATAATTTTACAAAGCCCATTTCGTCATGTTTGGAATTATAGGTATTCATCTCATCAAGAAGATATCGACATGAATGGGATAATGAGTAGATCTACGATCTGTCTATGCATGTGTTGTAATTAATTGCACATGTCATCATGAATATGGTAATCGGTATGGTATTACCATAGGACGCCATGAATTAAATCATGATACACATGTAGATCTTGTCATGCACATGTCCTAATGACAGGAATAATAAGTACAACCTTTCCAACACATGTTTTCATAAATGAATTGATGAGTATAATTTTATCATTCATATGTCGTCATGAAAGGTATACCGGTAATGAGTAAATCTACGACCTTTCTGTACAAATGTTGTCATTAATTGCACATGTCATCATGAACGTGGTAATCAGTATAATTTTACCACACATATCGTCATGAATGGAATGAATAATAATTATTATCTTACCACGCAGGTCGTCAATGGAATAAGTATAATCTGCTCATGGACATGTTGTCATGAATGGGATAATGAATATGAACCATGCTCTGTGAAAAGAGGCTGTAATGCATCTGCAAAAAGTACCGACCCGGTCAGCCTGCGCAGTCCGCGCAGGCTGACCTAGTCGGAAACTTTTTGCTATTTATAAACTTTCTGCATGTCCAAGGACGATTCTACCTCATAATTCAGTCGGTTGCTTGACAAAACGGATTTTTATGGATCCATAACTATGTGATGACTTGCTCAGTACAATGTATCACGGATATACATTAACCCTTTCCAAAACATGCCCCGGTTTTCACGTGTCTGCAGTACAAGTCTTTTGAAAACACTGTGGGAAAAGGAGAAATTGCTCGTAACGAGAACTTTTGGAGAACTTTCTGTCATTTTCATCAAATTTAAAATTGTCGTTTGCAAACTCTTTCAATTTGGACCAGTCTAAATTTTATCGTTTGGGAAAGGGTTAAACCTCCTTTAGCTTGGGCATGGTTCATATAACCTTACAAAGCACATTTCATCAAGAATCAAAATCGTTGGATCACAAACATAATCCCACCATGCACATATGATCATGGATTTAAATCTCCAGATAAATATAATCCCATCATTAACATACAGTCAATGACGATAAAAGCGCGACAGGCAGTGTCATCAAAAGGTCTTTGTGGTACCTTTAGGTCATTATCCAATAATTACTTTGGAATTTTAGGTGTCCGCTCCTAACACGGAGGAGAATCAAAGCAAAGTTCTACTCTTTTCCAGAAGACAAAATCGTAGAATTGTCCGAATTGAAAGTATTTGCAAACGACAAATTAAACATGGCTCAATAGTTGGAATTTGTTCAACCCTTTACCACACAATTCCGAGTTTTAACGACCCCGAAACGGAAAGCTTTTGAAAACATTGTGGGAAAAGGATAAAATGCTGGAAACCCACATTTTCTTTTTTCCCCACGCTATTTTCTACCGCATCAAAAGACAAATTCCATTATTTGAGCCACTCTGAATTTGTCGTCTTCAAATGCTGTCAATTTAGACGTCTAAAATTTTGTCGTTTAGTAAAGCGTTTAGAGCGGATAGAAAAAAAATGTGTGACATGCTTCTACCGTTTCAGCAAATTCCCACTATTTGAATTACTTTTGCAAATTTTACCGTCTGTACATTTTGTTTGGTAAACAGTTTAACTCATTTCCAAACGACAAAATTACAGCCTTGTCAAAATTGAAAGCATTTGCAGCAGACGTAAGATTAAATGTTCTTCAAAACATGAAATTTGAATTTCAAAGGGTAGAAAACATTGTTAGAAAAGGGTTTCCCCCTTTTCTACAGTGTTTTCAAAAGTCTCTTTCCACGGTGTCGTTAAAGGTCGCGATTGATTGGTAAAAGGTTAAATTATAGACTAGTCCCTATTGAAAATATTTGAGGTTGGTACATTTTATGGACTTACTTGGCATCATGCATCACTGAGATGCAATTAGCCCCCTTTTGCCAGAGCATGAACAATGTTTTATTTATCGTCTGCAAAAGATTTGAATTTGGACAAGTCCAAATATCGTCGTCTGGTTAACAGATAAAGCTTACGAAAGACAAAGCTAACTTATCTAATTCCCTAAATGTAATCTCGATGTTTGACTTGGCAGTCAGCTTACGCACGGCCGGATCGATTTTATTCCGACAGTTCCAACAAACGTCGCGTCATTTTTAGCCTTAAGCAGACGACAATTGATAATGTTTTTCGGGCGGCAGTTAATTTGGTTCAAGAAATCGTTATGGTGTTAGGAACAAACCAATGAGCAATGCTCTGGCAAAAGGGGGCTTAATGCACCTCCGTGATGCATGATACAATTCACGCCATGGCATAACTATGAATCCAAAATAGCTACTTTTTTTTTGACAACCGACTTAATCATGAGGTAGACATATCTTTGGGCATGCAGAAAATTGACCGATAGCGAAAAGGTTCGGCCGAGGTCAGCCTGCGCAGACTGCGCAGGCTGACCTGGGTCGAAACTTTTCGCAGAGCATGACTCAAATCTTTATTTACTCCCAGTTACATATCCCGGCGGACCCGGTAGCTCTGTCGGTAATGACAGGGCTTGAAATCTGAGGGTCGCTTGTTCGAATCTCAAGCTCACCCAATTTCTTACGGAGGATAGATGACAGTCACTGCGACAGAATTTATTGCTCTCTAACCACTGATCATTGCTTTGACAATGCTTATATGAGAAAACAGCCAATGGCTTGTGAAGAATATTGTCTTAAGCTCTGGTGAAAGAAAATCCAGAAAAACATGGAAAAGTGCACTGGCTTTGGCGATATAACTAAAATATGTTGTAAACGGCATTAAACAACATACAAAAATGCAAAAAAAACCCCAAAGGTACATACAACAGAGAGAGAGAGAGAGAGAGAGAGAGAGAGATGAAGTACGAGGGAAAGACAAAAAACAAATTAAGCGGTCACTGGAATGTTTGCAACACATGAGCAGTACATGGGTCTCTTTGGTTGTAAACAAATATGACGTAATCGCCACCATCTTGTTAATATTTATAGCAACTCATATTCATTAGCACAAAAGGATGTTACTACCTTAAGATACAAGCGACCATCTCGGATGACCTAACTTTCATTTGGCACCGATACTTTTACAAGGCGTTTAAAGCACATTATCTTGTGGCGGTTCGAGCACATTTTTTTTTTTGCAGTCATTTTTGGGGGTTCAGTTGCCGGCTCAAATTTTGGCGCCATTTTTATGGGCATATTACAGTGTATATGCCTTGGGCGAGCAAAAACGCTTTTGTTTCCGATATTGCTTTCATCATTTCCAGTTTCATATTTCCGAAAGGATAATTTTTAATGCCTATAAATGTGTTTTCTCCCATAGTTGACCCTAATGCTCGTAATTTTTTCAATTTTGCGTCTCGAACTTATTGTCTGACCTTTTGGCAATAGATTGTTAAAACGGTATAAATAAGGATGATTCGATTTCTAGCATACATTTTCAGGTTGAGGTCCTGTTTCCATGACCATGCAGAAGAAAGATTTTTTTAAAAACATCAGAGGAAAACGAAAGAAAATGATGGAACATATTTTTCGTTACCTGTAATGCTTTCTCCTACCCTAAAAAATAAAACTACTAAAGCAGATTTGTATTCCTGTAAAAGGCAACAGTGTATTTTGACTTTTTTGAGGTTGAATAAATGATAATAATATAAACAAGAGGGCCATGATGGCCCTGGATCGCTCACCTGAGCCAATAGGCAAAATGACCCCAAGTGACCGAATTTCAAACTCATCTAAGATTTAATTAAGACAAATGTTTTGACCAATTTTCAAGTCAATTGAGCGAAAAATGTGGCCTCTAGAGTGTCCACAAGGTATTTCTTTAATTTGACCTAGTGACCTACTTTATGACTCTGGGTGACCCAATTTCAAGTTTTCTGAGATTTAATTAAGAAAAACATCCTGACCAATTTTCAAGTCAACTGAGCGAAAAATGTGGCCTCTAGAGTACCCACAAGGCATTTCTTTAATTTGACCTAGTGACCTAGTTTTTGACCCCACATGATCCAATTTCAAACTTGTCCGAATTTTATCAAGACAAACATTCTGACCAAATTTCACAGGTATCTGACTGAAAATGAGGCCTCTGGGGCTCACACAAGGTTTTTCTAAGATTTGACCTACTGACCTAGTTTTTGACCCCACATGACCCATTTTTAACTTGTGCAAGATTTTATCAATACAAACATTCTGACCAAGTTTCACAAGTATCTGACAAGAAATGTGGCCTCTAGAGCACACAAAAGGTTTTCCTAAGATTTGACCTAGTGACCTAGTTTTTGACCCAACATGACCCAATTTCACACTAATCTTAGATTTTATCAAGACAAACATTCTGACCAACTTTCACAAGTATCTGACTGAAAATGTGGCGTCTAGAGCGCACACAAGGTTTTCCTAAGATTTGACCTAGTGACCTAATTTTTGACCCCACATGACCCAATTTCAAACTCGTCTGAGATTTTATCAAGACAAAAATTCTGACCAAGTTTCATGAAGATCAGACTGAAAATGTGGCCTTTAGAGCGTACACAAGGATTTTCTAAGATTTGATCTAGTGACCTAGTTTTTGACCCCACATGTCCCAATTTCGATCTCGTCTGAGATTTTATCAAGACAAACATTCTGACCAAATCTCACAAGTATCTGGCTGAAAATGTGGCCTCTAGAGTGTCCACAAGTATTTCTTTAATTTGACATAGTGACCTACTTTACGACTTAGGGTGACCCAATTTCAAGTTTTCTGAGATTTAATTAAGAAAAACATTCTGACCAAGTTTCATGACGATTGGACTGAAAATGTGGCCTTTAGAGCGTACACAAGGATTTTCTAAGATTTGATCTAGTGACCTAGTTTTTGACCCCACATGTCCCAATTTCAAACTCGTCTGAGATTTTATCAAGACAAACATCTTGACCAAGTTTCATGAAGATCGGACTGAAAATGTGGCCTCTAGAGCGTACATAAGGTTTTTCTAAGATTTGACCTAGTGACCTAGTTTTTGACCCCACATGACCCAATTTCGAACTCGTCCGAGATTTTATCAAGACAAACATTCTGACCACATTTCACAAGTATCTGGCTGAAAATGTGGCCTCTAGAGCGTACACAAGGTTTTTCTAAGATTTGACCTAGTGACGTAGTTTTTGACCCCACGTGACCCAATTTCGAACTCGTCCGAGATTTTATCAAGGCAAATATTCTGACCAAGTTTCATGAAGATGGGACTGAAAATGTGGCCTCTAGAGTGTACACAAGGTTTTTCTAAGATTTGAGCTAGTGACCTAGTTTTTGACCCCACATGACCCATTGTTTATCTTGTGCGAGATTTTATCAAGACAAACATTCTGACCAAGTTTCACAAGTATCTGACTGAAAATGTGGCCTCTAGAGCACACAAAAAGTTTTCGTAAGATTTGACCTAGTGACCTAGTTTTTGACCCAACATGATCCAATTTCAAACTAATCCTAGATTTCATCAAGACAAACATTCTGACTAACTTTCACAAGTATCTGACTGAAAATGTGGTGTCTACAGCGCACACAAGGTTTTTCTAAGATTTGACCTAGTGACCTAATTTTTCACCCGACATGACCCAATTTCGAACTCGTCTGAGATTTTATCAAGAAAAACATTTTGACCAAGTTTTACAAGTATCTGGCTGAAAATGTGGCCTCTAGAGCGTACACAAGGTTTTTCTAAGATTTGACCTAGTGACCTAGTTTTTGACCCCACATGACCCAACTTTGTGCTTGTCTGAGATTTTATCAAGACAAACATTCTGACCAAGTTTCATGAAGATCGGACTGAAAATGTGGCCTCTAGAGCGTACACAAGGTTTTTCTAAGATTTGACCTAGTGATCTAGTTTTTGACCTCACATGATCCAATTTCACACTCGTCCGAGATTTTATCAAGACAAACATTCTGACCAAGTTTCATGAAGATCGAACTGAAAATGTGGCCTATAGAGCATACACAAGGCTTTTCTAAGATTTTACCTAGTGACCTAGTTTTTGACCCCACGTGACCCAATTTCAAAATCGTCTGAGATTTTATCAAGACAAACATTGTGACCAAGTTTCATGAAGATCGGACTGAAAATGTGGCCTCTAGAGCGTACACAAGGTTTTATTAAGATTTGACCTAGTGACCTAGTTTTTGACCCCACATGACCCAATTTCGAACTCGTCCGAGATTTTATCAAGACAAACATTCTGACCACATTTCACAAGTATCTGACTGAAAATGTGGCCTTTAGAGCGAACACAAGGTTTTTCTAAGATTTGACCTAGTGACCTAGTTTTTGACCCCACATGACCCAATTTCGAACTCGTCCGAGATTTTATCAAGACAAACATTCTGACCAAGTTTCATGAAGATCGGACTGAAAATGTGACCTCTAGAGCATACACAAGGTTTTTCTAAGATTTGAGCTAGTGACCTAGTTTATGATCCCACATGACCCAATTTCGAACTCGTCCAAGATTATATCAAGACAAACATTCTGACCAAGTTTCATGAGGATCGGACTGAAAATGTGGCCTCTAGAGCGTACACAAAATGTTGACGACGAACGACGCTCGACAGACGATAAGTATATCGGCTGACTGTGGTATAGAACACACGTATGAAGTTTCATAAAATTTCATCAAGGATTTTAGAAGATATCAGTCAAGACAGATGGACGAACGGATAGATGGACAAGGCAAAAAACTATATCCCCTCGCCTTCGGCTGGGGATAATAATATACAATGAATATAACTTATCTAAAATAGCAACATATTATAAATTATGTCAAATAATACTGTTTGCTCAGTCAGTAACGTATGGGACTTGAAACCAGGGGGTTGCTAGTTTGAATCCCTACCTTGGTAAATTTCTGTCCAAAGATGGATGATAATCTTTGTGACAGGGTTGATTCTTCTCACACCTGAGCATTGTTTCGACGAGTGTTAAGCAGGAAGAACCCTGTGTGCAACATGAATATAAACAAAAGGGCCATGATAGCCCTGGATTGCTCCCCTGAGTCAATAGGCCAAACATTCTGACCAAATTTCACAAGTATCTGACTGAAAATGTGGCCTCTATAGCGTGCACAAGGTTTTCTGATGATTTGACCTAGTGACCTAGTTTTTGACCCCACATGACCCAATTTTGAACTTGTGTGAGATTTTTCAAGCCAAACATTCTGACCAAGTTTCATAAGTATTTGACTAAAAATGTGGCCTCTAGAGCGTACACAAGGTTTTTTGAAGATCTGACCTAGTGACCTAGTTTTTGACCTGCATGACCCAATTTCGAACTCTTCCGAGATTTTATCAAGACAAACATTCTGACCAAATTTGACAAGTATCTGACTGAAAATGTGGCCTCTAGAGCACACACAAGGTTTTTCGAAGATTTGACCTAGTGACCTAGTTTGTGACTCCACAAGACCCAATTTCAAACTCGTCCCAGATTTTATCAAGACAAACATTCTAACCAAGTTTCATGAGGATTGGACTGAAAATGTGGCCTCTAGAGCGTAAACAAGGTTTTTGTAAGATTTGACCTAGTGACCTAGTTTTTGACCCAACATGACCCAATTTCAAAGTCGTCTCAGATTTTATCAAGACAAACATTCTGACCAAATTTCACAAGTATCTGACTGAAAATGTGGCCTCTAGAGCGTACACAAGGTTTTTCCAAGATTTGACCTAGTGACCTAGTTTTTGGTCCCACATGATCCAATTTCAAACTTGTCCTAGATTTTATCAAGACAAACATTCAGACCAAATTTCACAAGTATGTGACTGAAAATGTGGCCTCTAGAGCGTACATAAGGTTTTTCAAAGATTTGACCTAGTGACCTAGTTTTTGACCCCACATGACCCAATTTCGAACTTGTTCAAGATTTTATCAAGACAAACATTCTGACCAAATTTGACAAGTATCTGACTGAAAATGTGGCCTCTAGAGCGTACACAAGGTTTTTCTAAGATTTGACCTAGTGACCTAGTTTTTGACCCCACATGACCCAATTTCGAACTCGTCCAAGATTTTATCAAGACAAACATTCTGACCAAGTTTCATCAGGATCGGACTGAAAATGTGGCCTCTAGAGCGTACACAAGGTTTTTCTAAGATTTGACCTAGTGACCTAGTTTTTGACCCCACATGACCCAATTTTCAAACTCGTCCGAGATTTTATTAAGACAAACATTCTGACAAAGTTTTATGAGGATCGGACTGAAAATGTGGCCTCTAGAGCATACACAAGGTAAAAAGTTGACGACACACGACGGACGACGCACGCCGGACACAGCACGATCACAATAGCTCACCATGAGCACTTTGTCTCAGGTGAGCTAAAAACACATGATATGCATGAAAAGGTGGACTGGCCACTGCGATGTTATTGAAATAATATTGAAAAAGGCCTTACCATACAAACAAACAAACAAACGAATAAAATATTTCAATAATAGACTGATACTTTTCTTTATTCTTTTAAACTCATTATCACGATACATCCATACAACAGATGATACTAAATATCTTTGTTTGCCCTTTAAACCTACCCAAAACGGATGTAGGACAAACTCCCCCACCCCCCCATGGGATAAAAGCCCCGTGTTATTTAATAGAGTGATATATAACGACCATTGACTTAATATCCTCAAATTTGCAAACTCAATGTAGTTTTAATGTTCAGTTATCAATTTTCTATTGACAAAGAAACTATTTGGTGTATGAGCCGATACATAATTTTTAGAATTTTCTTTTTTTGTGTCTGTTTTCAAACAATCCGAGATATTATTGATAATCATTTACAAAATAATATGAACACATAAGTTCAACAATGACTGCTCTATTATGTTTTGAAAAGAACACACAAGATCAGTTGGTTAACTCTTTACCACACGACAAGATGTAAGACCTGTCAAAATTGAAAGCATTTGCAGAAGACAATTCAAATGTGGCTCAAATAATGTGATTTTTCTTTGATAGGGTAGAAAACATTGTGGGAAAAGGAGAAAATGCTGGTTACCAGCATTTTCTCCTTTTCCCACAATGTTTTCAAAATGCTTCTTCTTCAGGGTCGTTAAAAGTTGGCATTGTGTGGTAAAGGGTTAAAAGATGAAACTTTTTCTGTTGATTATTCCACTTTTGAAAGGATGTTTTCAAATGCGTGATCAGCACAATCAGAGATTAAAAACAGCAAATAAATACAAACATGTACATGCAAATCCAGTACTGTTATCTAATTATCATTATCATTAGTGTTTTTCTTTTGATCATTGATGGAATTGTGATCTTTGATTTTTGAAAGAATTAAATTTTTAATCTTCAACATCAGATCAGTTAAATACAGAACACAGTAAAAAATGTCAAAAGACACACAAAATTTAATATCATAGGGCTTTTGTCTGTATTTCTGTTAAGTGTATGGGGCTTTTGTCCTTAAACCCCCCCCCCACCCTCAAGACAACTCATTTTTTCCGACCCTTAGGAAAAAGACTTTTGAAAACATTGTTGTAAAAGAAATAAATTGCTATTTGACAAGCAGACCCACCTGCATAATTGAATACATAAACAGTATACGTAACCAGTACTAAGCAATTATGAGTTACACATCTATATAAGCATAATATTATAGGTACACACTGACTGCAAAAAAAGCTTTTACAATAATTATTGACAAATTGTCCATAAAAATAGACGATTTTGTAAAGATATCTGTCTATTAATAAATCAGTAATATCAGCGTAAAAAACAATGTTCTTGTACCCTGTACAAAACATTCCCTTGTTCTAAAGATCCTGAAGAAAAATGTCACAGTTTTTGTAGACTAGATGTGCACATTAAGACCAGACAGCATACAACAATAAATTGAAATTACAGCGATATTTTGCATTTCCAACATTTCTACATGAAAATGTTCATTGCATGTATTGGAAAGTAAATAATTTGGCCACTAAGCAAAAACTGAAACCAATTAAATGCAGCTAAAATAATGGGAAATATCTCTCAAAAGGTAAAAAAAAAGTTGAGGGAAAAGGGGTAAACGCTGCTAACCATCGATTCCTGTTTCTCCCACAATGTGTTCGAAAGCCATCCTACTTAAACGCTTTACTGAACTACAAAATTTTACAGTTGTCCAAATTCAAAGCTGTTGCAGACGATAAATTAATTGTGGCTCACAATGATGAAGTTTGTCTCTGGAAGGGTAGAAAATATTGTGCGGGAAGGGAAAAAAGCTGGTTACCATTAGCTTAAGGGATGAGACAGACTAATAAGCTGCAAATGGAGTTTATCTATGGTACGTATAGACTGGTTCTTGTTTATAGTACATGTATACATAGACTGGATCTCAAAATGTAAAATAAACTGGTACCGATTTTATCTCCTGTAATCATCCAAGCAACACCCAAACCACCAACTGGCCGCTGTTGAATGTTACCTGAACTTATAATCACATGAAAATGCTATAAATTCTTCTCTAAATTAGTGGGGGGAATTATTTTTTCTGCCAAAATTTCAAATTTAGAGACAAAGGTTATTCTATCAAGGTCTAAAATCAGTAGCACAAAAAAGTTTAATCCATTGAGATAAAGCAAACTTTTTAGCATGAGAATATAAAAATCTATATTTTCCAAGTCCGCAACCTCCCACTTTGTTACATTTGCTCTTTACTAGATCACAACTTTTCAGACACATCCATATCTATAGAACACATCTGAAGGTAACAAAAAATAAATGTGATTTAAATGATGGAGTTTGTCTTTGAAAGGGTAGAAAGCATTGTGGGAAAAGGGACAAAAAGCTATCATTAACATTTTTCCTTTTCCCACTCCCACAATATTTTTTTTTTTCTACAACTCTCTTATTTACAACCTAGAATTGGCTGGTAACCAGTAAGCATTTAACCTGTTCTGAAAATGAGCGCTGTTCTAGCAAAAGGGGGCTCTCCATGATGCATTATACCAAGTAAGTCATCACGTGATCATGGATCTTGAAAGTCCATTTTGTATAACAACCGACTAAATCATGAGGTAGACTGGTCCTTGGAAAAACAGAAAATTGACCAATAGTTGAAAGTTTCGGCCCAGGTCTGCCCATGAGGATTGCGCAGGCTGACCTGGATCGATCCTTTTTGCAGATGCATTAGGCCCCCCTTTCACAGAGCATGACTCATTAATCCATGTAATATCAAAGTTTGGTCACTGCACATGAAGAGTGTAGTGCATTCTTTATTCTAGCATGGTCACTTGCTTTTATGTATGTTTATATACGCAGGCTATTTTACTGTAAAATATTTGTTCCAGAAGACTGAGTAGATTGGACTTCCGCATTCTAAGACATGACTCTCTTAATTAACTCTTTACCAGACGACAAAATTTTAGCCTTGTCCAAATTGAAAGCATTTGCAGACGACAATTTCGATGTGGCTCAAATGGTGCAACTTTTCTTAGATAGGGTAGAAAACATTGTTGGAAAAGGAGAAAATGCTGGTTACCAGTATTTTCTTCTTTTCCCACAATGTTTTCAAAAGGCATCTTTCCCAGGGGCGTCAATAGGCAGCATTGTACGGTATAGGGTTAACCCTTCACCACATGGCAAAAATTCAGAGTTGTCTATATTGAAAAAATTCACAAATGACAGTTAAAATGCTTTTCAAATTAGAGTCTTTGTTTTTGAATATGTAGAAAACATTGTGGGAAAAGGAGAAAATGCTGGTTACCAGCATTTTTTCCTTTTCCCATGTTTTCAAAAAGGCTTTTTTTCTCAGGGTTGGGATTGTGTGGTATAGAGTTAAAGAAGATGTACCCTTGCCCAAATTGCACCCTGCATATATTTCAACAATAAGTCCAAACCGTTTAGCAAACAGTCCCATATTTTTATGGTCCAGTGAAAGAACTGTTTTGAAAGTATTGTGGGAAAAGGAGAAAATGCTGGTCACCAGCATTTTGTCCTTTTCCCACAATGCTATCTACTCATTCAAAGACCATTTCCATCATATAAGCCAAAATAAAATTGTCATCTTCCAACACTTTCATTTTTGACGAGTCTGAAGTTTTGATATCTGGTGAAGGGTAAAAACAAAGTATTTATGCCTTATACCAATGACAAGATTAAAAGTTTATTCACAATATCACTGCTATATAAAGCCAGGATTAACATATTTATAGTTCTATTATATCACATGAAACAAATATCTATAACAACATAATTATAATAAGTGGCTTATGAGACAGAGGTTCTAGTTAAATAGTCACCTATTGCCACATAAATTCATTTTGTTGGTCAGTTTCTTGGACTGATTGATTGATTGTATGCTGTTTAATGCCATATTCAACATTATTCCAGTTATATCACGGTGGCCATGCTTTCCTGAGGTTTCTTTCACCAGTACTCCACAAAATATTCTTTCCAAGCCACTGGCTGCTTTCCTCCATAACCACTGTCAAAACAATGATCAGCAGTGAGGGAGGAATGAATCCTGTCGCAATGACTATCATCAATCCTCAGAAAGAAATTGGCCGAGTGGGGGATGGAACCAGCCACCTCCTCTTCTCAAGCCCTGTATACTACCGACTGAGCTACCGGGGCTCCGCAGTTTCTAGGATATAGCTAGACCTTATCTATACTAGTAGTACTCAAAACAATGCGGTCTTGCTGGCATGAAAAATGACATTGATTCTTCTATGATAACATCAGATGTTATTGTAACTCAAGTTCATAGTTGGGTGCACATACTGGAGAGGAGGATCAAAGATCAGTATTGTCCATTGTAAACAATTGCTCTGCATGGTACCTCTTTTAACAGAAAAATGTCGTCCATCAATTTTGTTTTTGAAAAATTAAAATAATTTGCTATTACAGCTATTTAACCCTTTCCCAAACGACAAACTTTGGACTGGTCCAAATTGAAAGAGTTTGCAGACGACAATTTTAAATTTGATGAAAATGGCAGAAAGGTCTCAAAAAGGGTAGAAAACACTGTGGGAAAAGGAGAAATTGCTCATTACGAGCAATTTCTCCTTTTCTCACAGTGTTTTCAAAAGACTTGTACTGCAGACACGTGAAAACCAGGGCTTGTTTGGGAAAGGGTTAAACATACGATGGTTGTCTAAGTAAATTGTGGACTGAGCTTACTGTTAATAAAAAAGAAGCTACCTTGCAAGCTTTCAATTTTATTGTATATTATATACATACTCTGTACATGTATTCTGAGTGTAAGCACAAAATTACTGCTAAAATGTCTAATTGTAAAATTTCTGTACACAATATAAAACTACAGTATATGCTTACGCAGCACAAACTGGTGATGTCAACAACACAGTATTTGTTCAAGTATTGTGCAGAAGTATTCAATGTTCTTCAAATTGTCACCGTTGCCCTAGATACACTTGCGGTGCTGCCTTCTTTGATGCATGGAGAGAGTGGGTTCAGTGGTTTTCTATACCACCGACATCCATTTTTCCTGTGGCTAAAAGTGATGGACAATGCTTTGTCTGTGGTAATATGGGAAAGAAAGGTACAGTCACTTTCAACCTTATGAAGAGAGTCCTTGACACAACATTTCCAACCAATTTTTCTTCCTCCTTAGTGCCCATCAAGCAATCAATGGCCTTACCTAACAGAGTTTTCACGCACGCTATACTCTGCCTATCCATCACAAAATCTGTCATGCAACCTGAACATAATGTTCCTTGAAACACAACCTTATCTCTCTGCACTTTGAAGTTCCATAAATGTATGTGTTGGCAACATGCCAGTATGAACACAGAGCTAGATTCGCTTTCTGCATGCTTTCACCTCCTCTGTCATATTCATTTTCACAAAGAAGAAATTCTAACGGATGATATTCAAAGATGTGAAGTTTTCATATGAATAAGTCTGACTTTTGAAATATTCTGTAATACTCATGTAATGATGTAGTTTTAAGCAGACAATAATTTTTTTTCCCTAAATTTTAATGAAGGCTTGAGAAATATTATTTTATTCAACATGCAAATAACAGTTTTCTATGCATTTTCTCCTCTGTGCTGATTACTCTTACCTTGAATCAAATAATCATCCATATTTGAGGTAATTTATGTTTCATTTTATCACTGACATATTTACTTAATTGAAAATGAACTGCTGAAGTTCACTGCAGAGTATTTTGACAGTAGGACCTCAGACAAAGGAATGATAAGCAAAGCCCATGATTTACTAGGACAACCCTTGTACACAGAAACCAGTTAGCAAGTCTCAGTTACAGCCATTTGTTTTGATAATGAAAATCAGTGGTAACTCTTCTAGTAATACAAGACTCTCGCTGGTCAACATCCGACATAACTTGGCCCTTGAGAAATTTAAGAAGTACACTACTATTTGACCAATCGGATAAAACTTTGTGAAAACTGCTGGCTAAATAGAAACAAATCATGCTATGTGAAAAAGGGGTTTAATGCATCTGCAAAAAGTATCAACCCTAGCCAGTCTGTGCAGTCTGACCTGGGTCAAAATTCTGTGTGATTCATCAATTTTCTGTATCTCAAAGGACCAGTCTATCTCATAATTCAGTTGGTTGTTACACAAAATGGGTTTTATGGATTCAAAATTACATGTATATGATGACTTGCTTGGTACAGTGCAGCATGGAGGAGCATTTAACCCCCTTCTGTCAGAGCAGTGTTTTTTGCTCTCTCGCTCATCAGCCATTTTTTTATAACCAAGCCTGTCTTGAGCTGCTAGCCTGGGAAGCAAACAATTCTGGCTTCTTGAAGCCACTAATACCTGTATAAACTTTGACCAAACATGCCAAGTTTTAACAACCCTGGCAGAGACAACTTTTAAACACACTGTGGAAAAAGGACAAAATGCTGGTAACAAACATCCTTTAACTCTTTACCACACAATCCCGAGTTTTAACAACCCTGAAATGGAAGGCTTTTGAAATCATAGTGGGAAAGGGAGAAAATGCTGGAAACTAGCATTTTCTCCTTTTCCTACAATGTTTTCTACCCTTTCGTAGACAGAAATTTAACATTTGAGCTACATTTTAATTTGTCGTCTGTAAATGCTTTCAATTTGGTCCAGTCTAGAATTATGTCATTTGGTGTCAGTGAAAGAGGAATCTTATCATTCGATCCATCCAAATTTGTTGTCTGCAAATGCTTTCAAAATTGAGCAAGTCCAAAATTTTGAGGACAATATTTTATACTCATTAACTCTTTACCATCCAATTCCGACTTTTAACGACCCTGAGAAAGAAGCCTTTAGAAAACATTGTGGGAAAAGGAGAAAATGCTGGTAACCAGCATTTTCTCCTTTTCCCACAATGTTTTCTGCCCTTCCCCCAAAAAATTTCAGTTTTTTAGCCACATTTATTTTGTAGTCTGCAAATGCTTTCAATTTGGACTGGTCTAGAATATTGTCGTTTGATAAAGAGTTAATATTGCAAGCACCTGCT
The DNA here is from genome assembly GCA_945859785.2 of Tridacna gigas. Lineage (NCBI taxonomy): Eukaryota > Metazoa > Mollusca > Bivalvia > Cardiida > Cardiidae > Tridacna > Tridacna gigas. The sequence goes on along the minus strand of OX244028.2, from coordinate 44,065,481 downwards.
GAGGACAAATTAAATGTGGATTGAACCATAGGATTAGTCTTTGAAAGTGGAAGAAAACATTGTGGAAAAATGCTGGTTATTTGGTAAACAGCATTTTCTCCTTTTCCAATAATGATTTCAAAAGCCTGCATTTTAACACATGATTCAACCGATAAAGATCAAAAGATCAAAACTGTGAGATGTGCATTCAAAAGTCTTACAACAAACTTAACTTTTAATCCTTTACCACACAATCCTGAGTTTTAACAACCATGAGAAAGATGCCTTTCGAATACATTGTGGGAAAACAAGGAAATGCTGGTAACCAGCATTTTCTCCTTTTCCAACAATGTTTTCTTGTCTATCTAAGTCAAAAACCAGCATTTTAGAAAACATTTAATTTGTTGTCTGCAAATGTTTTCAATTTGGGTATCTTATTATTTGGAAAAGAGTTAAAGAACTGGTGCACCTAGCTAAAGTTGCTTTTGCAGACACTGTAGGTCAAAATCTGAATGCACAGAAAGTCCAGCAGAAAGCCTATTTGCAAAGTTCAATTTCATTAATACAGCACTACACAGATCTATCCTTTCCCATTTCATCCCGTGTTTTAACAACCCTAAGGAAAAGGGCTTTTGAATACATTGTGAAAATAGGAGAAAATGCTGGAAATCAGCCTTTTCTCCCTTTCTGAACATGTTTTCTACTCTTTAAAAGACAATCCCTTTATCTAAGCTAGATTGAATCTGTCCTTGGCAAGTGCTTTAGATTTGAACAAGTATAAAATTATGTCACTTTGTCATGAGTTGATACAGTGTTTTCTTATTACAGGCAATCATTCAATCCAGGTGACCATTGGTACAGGTTTAACACAGAATACATATAGGTATACATTCACACTATTGCTCCATTTGTCATAGGATTTTTTGTATTAAGGTAATTTTCTGTTTTAGAAAGCGCAGATGGGATATCGTTGGTTGTTTTTGTTTTGTTCTGCGGCAGCAACGTGGGATCCTGAATCTCCTCGTTGGATATTTGAGCACATTTTAATAGAAGGTCATAGTTCACGGATTCTGGAATCACTGAATCATGTTTATAATCCGGATGACTGGTTACAAAGTCTCGCATCCATGCAGCAGTGGTTTTCAGGTTGCCTGAAAAGAAATAAAGCAGAAACTCTGGACCCTTTATTACACAATGTCGAGTTTTAATGACTCTTATGAAAGACAGCTTATGAAAACATGGTGGGAAAAGGTGAGCTGTCAGTGTTACATGACAAAAGAAAAAGGAGGCTTTTGAAACCATTGTGGCAAAAGGAGAAAATGGTCATAACCGGCATTTTCTCCTTTTTCCACAATGCTTTCTACCCTATCAAAGACAGAAGTCACCTTTTGAGCTACATTTAATTTGTCAGCTGCAACTGCTTTCAATTTGGTCAAGTCCAAAGTTTTGTGGTCTGGTAAAGACTTAAATTAATTGAAATCTGTGGTAGGATAAAGAGAATCTTAAGAACGATGCATAAATGGACAGGGGATGGGCTGGGGCCAACCTGATTCCAGTATACCAACACCCATCATCGACTTCCTTGTATGGGAACATAATTAAAACAGAACCATGTGTCACTTCCACTTGTCTTCTGCAGTTGCTTTTTTTGTAAACACAATTAGATTAACCTTCCTCTCTTGTATAAATTCCCTTTTTGATACTTATGTATTTACCAAACGACAAAATTTTAGACTGGTCCATATTGAAAGCATTTGCAGATGATAAATCAAAAGTGATTCAAACTAGAGCTTCACTAAAAGTGATCATACCCCCCACCAGCTCCTTGTCACAAAACAGCTCTTTGTCACAGAATGCAGAATGGTTTCGTAAAAAAATAAGAGTTGAAAAAAAAAAGTGGGAAAAGAGTTATGGTACTTGTAAATTGCGCTTCTCATTAATGTGGTCTATCTGTATATGAAGTTTGATGTCGTTAGCTTAAATGATTCAGAAGTTATGCCCCGGACAAATATCCAAAGTTAAAACTTACAAAGGGCAATAACTCGAAAAATAAATGGAATAGAGTTATGGTTCTTGTACACTGCACTTCGCCTTATAGTGATCAATCTGTGTGTGAAGTTTAAGTCATAAGCTTCTATACTTTGGAAGTTATGCCCTGGACAAAAATCCAAAGTTAAAATTTACAAAGGGCAATAACTCGAAAAATAAATGAAATAGAGTTACTGTTCTTGTACACTGCACTTCTCCTTAATGTGATCTAACTTTGTGTGAAGTTTGAAGTTCCTAGCTTCTATACTTTGGAAGTTATGCCCTGGACAAAAGTCCATAGTTAAAATTTACAAAGGGCAACAAGCTTAAGGGGAGATAATTCGGCAACCAATGGCAGCAAGGTCGTGAAAATTGCACATGCACAATTTCATATGTACCCAAACATTATGTGTAAATTTCAGTACAGTACTTGAAAAACTGTAGGAAAAAAGCTCCAGACAAAATTGTGTCTACGGATGGACGGACGGACAGACGGACAGATGGACAGACAGACAGCCATGGCGATTCCAGTATACCCCCCTCCACTTCGTTGTGGGGGTATAATCATGGGATGTGGCACTGGCAAGGTGGAAAATATTGTGGAAAAAGGTGAAAATGCTGGTTACCAGCATTTTCTCCTTTTCCAACATTGTTTTCAAGGGCAGTCTTTTTCACTGTGGTTAAAACTTGGGATTAAGTGGTAAAGGGTTAACAACTACCCAATGTTTGAAGTAAATAAAAGCATAAGTACCGATCCATGCTTTTCTGGAGTTTGTGTTACCAGTATACTGCATGATATTCTTCATAAGCCACTGGCTGCTTTCCCTAATAATGATCATCCAAAGAATGATCAGCAGTAAGAGATGAAAGAATCCTGTTCGATATTGGCTGAGCTGGAGATTCAAACCAGCGACCCCAAGTTCTCAAGTCCTGTGCGCTACCAACTGCTCTACCTGGACTCAGGAAGACAGGAATGTATCCAATTTGAAATTAATTGTTAGAAATGGAGCACATACTTATAAGTAGCATATCAAAGTACCTGAAGCCCTGTCAGATATCAGTTTTAGGTATTGCTGTACAGTACACAGTGTGTCCACATCTACTTCAATTATGTCCATATAACTGTTGATCAGGGGTACAAGGCCTGGAAAATCATCCTGAAAAAATGTCAAAGAAGGTATTCTAACCAAACATTCCTGCATTTTTACCATCCCAAGTGAGAAGGCATTTTTAAACATTGTGGGCTGGTTATCAGCTTTTTTTCCCTCCACAATGTTTCAGAAGGCCTACTTCCTCATAGCCATTACATCTTGTGATTGTGTGATAAAATATTAACCCCTAAAGTGCCAAATAAACCCAGTTGACATTTTCAGTCTAGAAGTAAGACCCAAATATGAGCATTATAAAGGTTACTTTTGTCAACAGTGTTTGATCACAGTGGACAGTATAGATCAAAGATCAGACTGCTGCAGTTTATGTATGCCTGTTATCAGGAACAGGAGTTGTTTCCCTTGATCAATAGGCTTACTGACTTCATGTCCTACAAGAGGATTTTTAAAGTTTTCACTATATAAGCCTTTGTAAAACATGTTACCCCCAGGGCAGACCCCTAGGGCTATAGTTTTAAGAATCTTGCCACAGGTTCACTATTAAAAGAAGATACATGCAAAATTTGGTTAACTTAGACCTTACGGTTAGGAAACAGAAGATTCATTTAGTTGTCAGTGTATAAGCCCATGTACAACTTGTTACAGAGGCCATGTCAATTTGACCTTAGGCCTCTAATTGGGACCATTCTGGTTGCAGTCTACCAGATGAAGCTGTATGCAAAATTTGGCAGTTCTATGCTTTATGGTTATGATCAAGAAGATTTTTAAGCCCATGTAAAACTTGTGTCCCAAGGGCCAGGGTCAAGTTTGACCTCAGGACTATAATTTGAAGAATTTTTGTAGAGGTCTAGAGCATAAATCTGCATACCAAATTTTGCAGCCCTAGGCCTTTTGGATTCAAACAAAGATTTTGAAAGATTTTCAAAATTTTTCAGTTTTGTTGCCATGGCAACCAGTTTTATATGGAATCCAATTCTTTGAAGAACTTCTGAAGAGAGTCATGCCAGGATCATTTCTGTGAAGTTTCATCGAAGTTGGATGGGTAGTTTTCTGAGAAGAAGATGTTTGAAATGAAAGTTTACATGCGAACACACAGACACACGCCCACACGACAGACACAGGGCCATGACATAAACTCACTGGCCTTTGGATAGTGAAGCTAAAAAATTTAAAACAGACAAGTAACAAACAGAGGTTATTTACCTTTCCATGAATAATTTCATTTATAGTTAACTCAATAAACTCGTCCTGGCCTGGTTGACATGTTTTCCCCTCACAACATTGACTAATGCACTCTTCCGCTTCTGGAGGGGATACCTCTGTAAATTTTTAAAAGAATAAGATAGGTAATATGTTAATATCTGTCCATTAACTCTTTATCAAACAACAAAATTCTACACTGGTCCAAATTGAAAGCATTTGCAGACGAAAAATGATTTCTTTGACAGGGCAGAAAACATTGTGGGACAGGGTAGAAAATATTGTAGGAAAAGGAGAAAATTCTGGTTACCAGCATTTTCTACTTTTCCAACAATCTTTTCAAAAGCAATTTTCCTAGGGCTCGTCAAAACTTGAGATTGTGTGGTAAAAAATTAAAGGCCTAATAGCAGCCAAATGTAAACAAATCTGTGTATAAAATACAGCTAGATTTGTTCATATGATTTAAGAGCGTGGCAATTATTGTAAGCCTGACAATCTGTTTAACTCTTTACCAAACAACAAAATTTTAGGCTCATCCAAATTGAAAGCATTAGCAGATGACAAAATAAATGGGACTCAAAAATTTAAATATGTTTTGGGAAGGGTAGGAAACATTGTGGGAAAAGGAGAAAATGCTGGTTACCAGCATTTTCTCCTTTTCCCTCGATGTTTTCAAAAGCTTTCTTTCTCAGGGTCGTTTAAAGCCGGGATTGTGTGGTAAAGGGTTAAGCACAGTTGGTCAAAATTCCAGTTACTGGCAGAACAATAAATATTCAAACTAGAATCAAAGTTGACATCATTAATTTTAGTTTTAATATTCATTGTTTTGACAAGCAGTTGCTTGGCACAAGCAATTATTTCTTCTCTTGCCATGGTGCCTCCAATACAACCCATATACAGAAATATCCCCATCAATGACTCTCCTTTTTGTTTCATATACTTAACCCTCTACCAAACAACAAATTTTGGACTAGTCCAAATTGAAAGAGTTTGCAGACGACAATTTTAACTTTAATGAAAATGGCAGAAAGGTCTCAGAACAGGTAGAAAACACTGTGGGAAAAGGAGAAATTGTTTGTTACGAGCAATTTCTCCTTTTCCCACAGTGCTTTCAAAAGACTTGTACTGCAGACACTTAAAAACCAGGGCTTGTTTGGGAAAGGGTTAAATGACACTTTTGACTCAAATGACAGGACTTGTCCTTGAAAGAGAAGAAAACATTGTGGGAAAAGAAGAAAATGCTGGTCAACAGCATTTTCCAATTTTCCCACAATGTTTTCAAAAGCCTTTGACCCTTTACCACATAATCTGGAGTTTTAAAAACATTGTGAAAAAGCTTTTGAAACAATGTGGCAAATGGAGAAAAAGGTGTTAACAAGTATTTTCTTCTTTTCCCAACAATGATTTCTACACTATCAAAGACAGAAATCATCATTTGAGCTACAGATAATCTGTCCGCAAATGCTTTAAATTTCGTGAAGTCCAAAATTTTGTGCCGAGCCCCAGTAGCTCAGTCAATAGCGTGCAGGACTTGACGCAAGGGGGTCACTGGTTCGATCCCCAATTTGGCCAATTTCTTTCCGAGGATTGATGATAGTCATTGCGACAGGATTCATTCATCTCTAAATACTGGTTGGTTGGTTGTATGGTGTTAAATGCTGTTTTCAACATTATTTCAGTTATATCCCTGCGGCCAGTGCACCTATCCATGCTTTCCTGGAGTTTCTTGTACCAGTACTATGCACAATATTCTTTCCAAGCCACTGGCTGCTTTCCCACATAGCCATCATCGAAATAATGGTCAGCGGTGAGAGAGGAATGAATCCTGTCGCAATGACTATCATCAATCCATGGAAAGAAATTGGCCAAGCCAGGGATTGAACCAGCGACCTCCTGTTCTCAAGTCCTGTACACTACAGACTGAGCTACGGGGGCTCAGCACTCTAAATGCTGACCATTGTTTCGACGGAGGTTATGTGGGAAAGCAGCCAGTGGCTTGGAAAAAGAATATTGTGCATAGTACTAGTAAAAGAATCTCAAGGAAAGCATGGATAGGTGCATTGGCCACCAGGATATAACTGAAAAGAGCCATGCTCTGTGAAAAGGGGGGCTTAATGCATCTGCAAAAAGTATTGACCCAAGTCAGCCTGTGTAGTCTGCGCAGGCTGACCTGGGCCGAAACTTTTCGCTATTGCTCAATTTTCTGTATGTCCAAGGACCAGTCTACCTCATGATTAAGTTGTTTTTTAAAAAAAGTGGCTATTATGGATCCATGTGATAGTTTGGTTGGTATCATGGATCAGGAGATGCATTAAGCCCCCTTTTGCAAGAGCATAGTTCAAATAATGTTGATAACACCATTACAATCAATCAACCAAAATTTTGTTGTGTCGTAAAGAGTTCAAGACGGGATTGTTTGCAAGAGATTAAAATTGCCCATAATCTTGTCAAGCCCTACCTGTCAAAATGTCTTTCCTGAAATAAAACTTCTGTTCGAGAACTGCATCTTTTTTGAAAGCCCTGTTCAGGTTTTCGTCGACTTTCGTCAGTGGGATGATAAACTTCAGGCGGAATGTCAGTATTACACGAGTCATAAGTACAACAAATGTCACGAGGGCGGCATTCTCAAAATCTGTCAACTGTACTTCCATTGGTCGGAATTCCACCCTCCAACCTATATTGCTACCAGGAGGTGGTGGTTTAAATCTCATGGTCTGCCAATTTGTTGACTGAATATTCTGCAAATACGAAAAGAGCACAACATTGTGGTGTCAATGCTCAGCTGCAGTTGCTTTTTCAGTCGAAATTCTAAGTCTCAACTCTTTATTGAATGAAAATTCTAGACTTGTCCAAACTGAGAGCATTTGCAGCCAACAAATCATATTTGGCGCAACTGCTGATTTTTCTCTTTGAAATTGTAGAAAAAATTGTCGGAAAAGCTTTTCCAGTTAACTCTTTACCAAACGACAAAATTTTAGACTGGTCCAAATTAAAAGCATTTGCAGACGACAAAATAAATTTGACTGAAAAATTGAAATTTGTTTTGGGAAGGGTAGAAAACATTGTGGGAAAAGGAGAAAATGCTGGTTACCAGCATTTTCTCCTTTTCTCACAATGTTTTCAAAAGGCTTCTTTGTCGTTAAAAGTCGGGATTGTGTGGTAAAGGGTTAATGGTTAACTCAACCAAACAGTTAACTCTACCTAACGACAAAATTTTTGGACTTGTCCATACCGAAAAAATTGAAGAGGACAAATTTCAATGTTGTTTGTATAAAGGAAACTGTCTTTGAAAGGGTAGAAAACATTGTGGAAAACGGAGAATATGCTGGTTACCAGCATTTTCTCCTTTTCCCATCATGTTTTCAAAAAGTCTTCTTTTATAAAATGTTGTATTGTGTTACCTCAAAATGGTCCGTATCTTCCATATCATTTTGGTGTAACTTTTCACTGAACAGTGAAATAGGGTCCCTGATGAATAAGTGGGCAATGTGTTTGGAAAGTAACTCATCTATACCTGAAATATAACAAGTACCGGTAAGTCTTCAAACATGTGATTATGAGTGAGAGGGGGAGGAGAGAGAGGGAGGGAAAAGGGAGAGAGAGTGATATTTAGAGAAAGAGAGAGAGAGAGAGAGAGGGGGGGGAGGGAGAGAGAGATAAAAATTTTGATAACCTAGGCTTTGGTGAATTAGCATTTTTGTTGACAAGTGTAATAAAAATTTCATCTTAAAAGCCTTTATTCATCTTAATAAAAATCGGTCTGTATGTACATATGTATCGAAATTTATATGAATAAGAGCTATTTACTTCTCTGACAGGCATGTACATCCGCAGCAAAATATGTCAAAACAATAACCCTGTCCCCCGCTTTGGGGAAGGGAGTAGGGTGACTTTCCTTTACTAAAGGGTTAGTAACTCACCAGCTTCTTGTAAATCTTGATTGATCTGTTCATCCAATACCAGGGGTATATCACTATAGGCAGAGCATGTAAGGTAGCTGTCGATCGAATCATATCGTGATTTGTTGATCACAAACTTGTTCTCCTTTAATGGCTACATAAATGAAACAAGGTGATGAAACAACATATACAAAGGGTGTCACAAAACATATTCTCATTTAACCCTTAAAGTGCCAAATAAAACCAATAGAAATGTTCACCTTTGAAATACAATCCCAGTAACAGCATTTTCACAGGTGCTTTTGTCTACAGTGTTTCATCAAAGTGGACTGTGTGGATCAAAGTACAAAACGTGAAGCCTGATCTTGATCTACACTGGCAGCAAGGGCAACTATAGTCGTGAAAGGGGCTTTAAGGATTAAATTGCTACATAAATGATATAAAGGTGTTGAAACCATATCAGTAAAGGCTGTTACAGTATGCAGTTACATCAATTTGCTCTCAGCACAGGTTTCCAAATTTTGAGGTCTCTCTGATCAGCAGGCAAACCTAACTACGGTAATACTAACCTCTTTACGAAACCACAAAATTTTACATTTGACCAACCTGAAAGCACTTGCAGGTGGCCAGGTCAAAAGGTAATTTTTGTCTTTGACATGGTAGAAAACAGCCTGGGGAAAAGGAGAAAATGCAGATTACCACCTTTTCGTCTTTTTATCCCAATATTTTAAAGTTAAAGTGCCCTTTTTTTAAAGGGTCACTGAAACACAGGAATGATAAAATAAATTTACAGTATACCGTTTTTTTTTTTTCTTTTTTTTTTTACAACCCTTTACCACACCATCCCAACTATTAATGACCCTGAGAAAGAAGCCTTTTATAAAAAATATTGTAGTAAAAGGAGAAAATGCTGGTAACCAGCATTTTCTCCTTTTCCCACGTTTTGTACTCTTGCCCCCAAAAGCACAAAACTAAAACCAAACTAAAAGCACTTGCACATGACTGACTGAATGGAGCTCAACTGATTATTTCTGTCTTTAAAACTGTAGAAACCATTGTGGAAAAAGAAAATGCTGGTTGTCAGCATTTTCTCCTTTCAATATCTTCAAAGGCCTTCTTCTGCAGGGTCATTAAAATTCTGGACTATGTAGTAAAGGGTTAACTGATATGAGCCAAGGTGCAATAAATGAATACAAGCTGTAAAAAGTAAAAAGAGAAATTGCCTGATATGTGTCACAGCAGAGTCATCTGCAGATGGAATATTAGTTTAACTCTTTACCATACAACAAAATTTTAGACTGGTCAAAATTGAAAACATTTGCAGACGACAAATAAAAGGTGGCCCAAAAGATGAATTTGTCATTGACAGGGTAGAAAACATTGTGGGAAAAGGAGAAAATGCTGATAACCAGCATCTTCTCCTTTTTCCACAATGTTTTCGAAAGGCTTCTTTCTAAGGATCCTTAAAAGTCAGGATTGTGTGGTACAGGATAAACTCACTGCACTATCAAAACTTACCTGCAAACCACGTTCTTCCCTTGTTCTATCGTCTACCGACTGTGAAATAACCCTCCATCGAGTATCCAGGTCAGCTAGATACCCTCTGTATATTGGGGATGCTGCACTTAGAGCAAGCTACAAAATTAATGTAGACAGACATATGAAGGTATTCATTATTGTTGAAGACATCTAGCAAAACTGTTGATATTTCTTAGCTCTTTACCTAACCACTAAATTTTAGACTGGTCCAAATTGAAAGTATTTGCAGATGACATGTCAAATACAACTAAAATAATGTGATTTGTCTTTGAATGGCCAGAAAATATAATGGGAAAAGAAGAAAATGCTGGCTACCAGCATTCTCTCTTTTTCTCACAATGTTTTTAAAAGTCTTCTTCCTTAGGGTTGCTAAAATCTGGGCTGTGAGGTAACGGGCTAACCCTTTGCCAATATCCCTTTTCATAACCACCTTCTGGACAGAAAGTTTTGAAAACATTATGGGATAAGGAAACAAGAGGGCCATGATGGCCCTGGGTCGCTCACCTTAGTAGAGTGCCTGAAAGGTTTTTCTTTAATTTGACCATGTGACCTAGTTTTTGACCGCAGGTGACCCAATTTCAAACTCATATTTCATGAAGACAAACATTCTGACCAATTTTCAAGTCAATTGAGCAAAAAATGTGGCCTCGAGTGCCCTAAAGATATTTCTTTAATTTGACCTAGTGACCTAGATTATGACCCCAGGTGACCCAAATTTGAACTGGTCTTTTGACTATATCAAAAGAAACATTTTAACCAATTTTCAAATCATATGAATAATAAATGTGGCCTCTAGAGTGCCCACTAGCTATTTCTTTAATTTGACCAAGTGACCTAGTTTATGACCCCAGATGACCCAAATTCAGACTCCTGTGAGATTTTACAAAGACAAACATTCTGACCAATTTTCAAGGCAATTAAGCAAAGAATGTGGCCTCTAGAGTGCCCACAAGGTATTTCTTTATTTTGAGCTAGTGACCTAGTTTATGGTTCCAGGTGACCCAAATCCAAACTCATCTGGTATTTCATCAAGACAAACATTCTGGCCAAATTTCAGGTCATTTGAGGAATAAATGTGGCCTCCAGAGTGCAAACAAGGTATTTCTTTAATTTGACCCAGTGAACTAGTTTATGACCCAAGTTGACCCAAATTAATCTTATGTGAGACTTTATAAAGACAAACTTTCTAACTAATTTTCAAGGCAACTGAGCAAATAATGTGGCCTTGAGAGTGCCAACAAGGTATTTCTTTAATCTGACCTAGTGACCTAGTTTATGACCCAAGATGACCCAATTTTGAACTCAATGAACTTGTTGCGCTTAGATGGGCAAACAAACTTAGAAGAGAATCACTACATACCAAATATCAAAGCTCTATGCCTTCCAGTTTTAAAGAAGAATTTTAAAGTTTTCCTTCTTTGTTCCTATGTTCGAACTTGTGACCCCCGGGGCTGGGCCAGTTTTGACCCAGGGGCATCATATGAACAAACTTGGTAGAGGTCCACTAGGAAATGCTACATACCAAATATCAAAGCTCTACACCTTCCCGTTTAAGAGAAAAAGAAATTTAAAGTTTTCCTTCTATGTTCCTATCTTCTAACTTGTGACCCCTGGGGCGGGGCCAGTTTTGACCCAGGGGCATCATGTGAAAAAAACAAGAGGGCCATGATGGCCCTGTATCGCTCCACTGGCTTATAAATATAAACCACGAAGAAAAGTCTTCACTATATAAGCCCTTATAAAACTTTGACCTCATGGCTACAGTCTGACTAAATGGGGAATATTGTATTAGAAGAATAACATGCCAAATGTGGGAGTTCTTGGCCTTATGGCTGGTAACAAGATGGTTTCTGAACTTTTCACTCCATAAACCCATGTAAAACTTGTGATCCCTGGTGCAGGGCCAAACTTGATCCTAGAGCTGTAACTTGGGCCCTCTTTGTAACTGTCCACTAAATAATGCTATAATTATATGCAAAATTTGGTAGCCTAAGCCTTATGGCTATGTACACCAAGATTTAAAAGTTTTCCCTATGTAAGCCTATGTAAATCTTGTGAACCCCCCCCTCCAAGTATGAGGCCAAATTGACCCCAGGACTATACTTTGGACACTTTTGGTAGACTCCAACTAGATCAAGCTAAATGCCAAATTTGGTAGCTCTAGGCCTTATGGTTTCAGACAAGAAGATATTTAAAGTTTTCTCTATATAAGCCTATGTATAAAACTTGTGACCCCTGGGGAAGAGCCAATTTTGACCCCAGGGCTATAATTTCAAGAAACATGATAGAGGTCTACTACATAAAGCTACATGCCAAATTTGGTAGCCCTATGCCTTATGGTTTCAGACAAGAAGATTTTTAAAGTTTTCTCTATATAAGCCTATGTAAAACTTGTGACCCCTGGGGAAGAGCCAATTTTGACCCCAGGGCTATAATTTCAAGAAACATGATAGAGGTCTACTACATAAAGCTACATGCCAAATTTGGTACCCCTATGCCTTATGGTTTCAGACAAGAAGATTTTTAAAGTTTTCTCTATATAAGCCTATGTAAAACTTGTGACCCTGGGGCAGAGCCAATTTTGACCCCAGGGCTATAATTTGAAGAAACTTGATAGAGGTCTACTACATAAAGCTACATGCCAAATTTGGTAGCCCTATGCCTTATGGTTTCAGACAAGAAGATTTTTAAAGATTTCCAATATTTTTCAGTTTTGTTGCCATGGCAACCAGAGTTTTTGAAGGAATCAAATTCTTTCAAGAAATTCTGAAGAGGACCATGTCAGGATCATTTCTGTGAAGTTTCGTGAAAATCGGATGGGTAGTTTCAGAGAAGAAGATGTTTGAAATAAAAGTTAACGGACGGACGGACGGACGGACGACCGGACGGACGGACGGACGCACGACGGACACCGGGCCATGACATAAGCCCACTGGCCTTCGGCCAGTGGAGCTAAAAATTGGTAGAGGTCCACTCTGAGATGCAACATACCAAATATCAAAGCGCCACACCTTTCGGTTTCAGAAAAGAAGAATTTTAAAGTTTTCTTTCTTTGTTCCTATGTTCGAACTTGTGACCCCAGGGGATGGGCCAGTTTTGACCCAAGCAGCATCCTTGGAACAAACTTGGTAGAAGTCCGCTAGGAGATGCTACATACCAAATATCAAAGCTCTATGCCTTCCCATTTAAGAGAAAAAAAAAATTGAAGTTTTCCTTCTTTGTTCCCATGTTCGAACTTGTGACCCCCGGGGCAGGGCCAATTTTGACCCCAAGGGCATCATATGAACAAACTTAGTAGAGGTCTACTAGGCGATGCTACATACCAAATATCAAAGCTCTATGCCTTCTAGTTTTACAGAAGAAGATTTTTAAAGTTTTCCTTCTTTGTTCCTATGTTGGAAATTGTGACCCCCGGGGCGGGGCCAGTTTTGACCCCAGGGGCATCATATGAACAAACTTGGTAGAGGTCCACTAGGAGATGCTACATGCCAAATATCAAAGCTCTATGCCTTCAAGTTTCAGAGAAGAAGATTTTTGAAGTTTTCCTTCTTTGTTACTATGCTCAAACTTGGGACCCCCAGAGTGGGGCCAGTTTTGACCCCAGGGGCATCATATGAACAAACTTGGTAGTGGTCTGCTAGGAGATGCTACATACCAAATATCAAAGCTCTATGCCGTCCAGTTTCAGAGAAGAAAAATTATAAAGTTTTCCTTCTTTGTTCCTATGTTCGAAACTTGTGACCCCCGGGGCAGGGCCAGTTTTGACCCCAAGGGCATCATATGAACAAACTTGGTAGAGGTCCACTAGGAGATGCATCATGCCATATGTCAAAGCTCTATGCCTTCTAGTTTTACAGAAGAAGATTTTTAAAATTTTCCTTCTTTGTTCCTATGTTGGAAATTGTGACCCCCGGGGCGGGGCCAGTTTTGACCCCAGGGACATCATATGAACAAACTTGGTAGAGGTCCACTAGGAGATGCTACATGCCAAATATCAAAGCTCTACGCCTTCTAGTTTCAGAGAAGAAGATTTTTAAAGTTTTTCTTCTTTGTTACTATGCTCAAACTTGTGACCCCTGGGGTGGGGCCAGTTTTGACCCCAGGGGCATCATATGAACAAACTTGGTAGAGGTCCACTAGGCAATGCTACATACCAAATACCAAAGCTCTACACCTTCCAGTTTCAGAGAAGATGATTTTTAAAGTTTCCCCTCTTTGTTCCTATGTTCGAGCTTGTGACCCCCGGGGCAGGGCCAGTTTTGACCCCAAGGGCATCATATGAACAAACTTGGTAGAGGTCCACTAGGAGATGCTTCATGCCAAATATCAAAGCTCTATGCCTTCTAGTTTTACAGAAGAAGATTTTTAAAGTTTTCCTTCTTTGTTCCTATGTTGGAAATTGTGACCCCCGGGGTGGGGCCAGTTTTGACCCCAGGGGCATCATATGAACAAACTTGGTAGAGGTCCACTAGGAGATGCTACATGCCAAATATCAAAGCTCTATGCCTTCAAGTTTCAGAGAAGAAGATTTTTAAAGTTTTCCTTCTTTGTTACTATGCTCAAACTTGTGACCCCTGGGGTGGGGCCAGTTTTGACCCCAGGGACATCATATGAACAAACTTGGTAGAGGTCCACTAGGAGATGCTACATGCCAAATATCAAAGCTCTATGCCTTCAAGTTTCAGAGAAGAAGATTTTTAAAGTTTTCCTTCTTTGTTACTATGCTCAAACTTGTGACCCCGGGGCGGGGCCAGTTTTGACCCCAGGGGCATCAAATGAACAAACTTGGTAGAGGTCCTCTAGGAGATGCTACATACCAAATATCAAAGCTCTGCGCCTTCTAGTTTCAGAGAAGAAGATTTTCAAAGATTTTGCTTTTTTTTCCTTTTTGTTGCCATGGCAACCAGAGTTGTGGGTGGAATTTAATTCTTTGAACAATTTTGGTAGAGCTTCACCCAAGGAACATCCCTGCCAAGTTTCATCAAGATTGGCCCAGTGGTTTAGGAGAAGAAGATGTTTAAAGAAATTGTTGACGGACGACGGACGCCGGACATAGGGCGATCACAATAGCTCACCTTTAGCACGTTGTGCTAAGGTGAGCTAAAAAGGCTGGTAACCAGCATTTTCTCCTTTTTCTGTAATGTTTTTTTTTAATCTTTCCCAGACAAATTTCATCATATCAGTCACATCTTGTTGGTTGTGTACAAATGCTTTCAATATGACCAGGTGCAAAATCCCACTGTTTGGAAAGGAATACAAAATTAAGTGGGTGGAGGATACACTGAGGAGTTTAGGATTTATAAGCCTCCATCAAGAATCAATGGAAACCATATACCGTCTCCAGGGCTGGGCTAACAAATGTACAAACACATACATATTGGACAATGTGGGCAGAAAGACAATTTTACATGATAACTGAGTGGGTGGAGGTTAGTGGGTGGGATAAGAGACCAAAATCAAGTAACTTTACAAAACATCCTATGTATATTAGGGATCCTGCACTTGAGGTATACTGAACAATAAGTGTAAATATACAGAAACACAGGATTATCCATTATCTTTGGGGATAGCTAGCAAAAATGTTGATACATGCAAATGCAAACCATACCAATTGAGAGGGTGGGGGAGATTTGATGTGAGCAAGGGACAAATTACCATCTAATTAAATGACAAGATTGGCTATAGCATGTAACTATTGTACATCTCCTCATTTGAACTACATTTTATTTCTTGTCTGAAGAAACTTTTTGGAATTTTGGGAAAGTCCAAAATTTTGTCTTCCCTTATACTTTTAAAAACAGAAAAAAAAAAATGTTGTGAATAAAAAAGACTAAGTATACTGCAATTAAATACCAGTCTAAAATGCCAAACACCTTTCTAATATCCAAAGGACAGGGTTTATAATACTCTAACAAATGATATGTAATTTATATGTTTTCCTAAAATTAGACTTATGAATAAAATCTAATCATGTTTTACAATACTTTCAACATTACTTTAGAAATATCACAGCCATGGCAGCCCACTTACTCATATCTTTCCTGATTTCACTAATATCAAGCTCTGTAGTGCCTTGCCACAGGACACTCCAAGGTAAATGGCCCTGCCATCTGCTTTGGCACCTCTGGATTAGATACCCTGCAACCTTATACTCTGAGCAATATAGAAATAAAGCTTTACATAAGTATTCATTATAACAAGATTGTATTTTCCCCTGGCAAAAAAATTTTATACTATTCTAATCAGAGGCTGGAAAAAGGCTTCAAAAGATATTGTGATAGGGTAATTATTCTTCATGATCAGATTTGCCTTCTATCACAATGATGTTCATTACACTGACCATTATTTTCTCAAGAACAGTGATATAAAAGTATGCTGATTAAAGTTGTATTTAACTGTAATTTAAGAAGCATTCCATTCAAGCAAAAATGCATCTTAGTATGCCATGGAGATTGACATCTTTGGAAACCATCGTTGGCTCATGAGAAAAAAGTTCATTAACTCTTTACAAGAATGAGATGACAAAGTTTTAGACTTGTCCAAATTGAAAATATTTGCAGACGACAAATTTTATAAAATTTGGCAGAAATGATGGGCTTTGTTCATGAAAGGGTAGAAAAGATTACCAGCATTTACTTCTTTTCCCATGTTTTCCTAGGGTCACCACTCAGGATTGTTTGATGAATGTTTAACTCTTTAACCAGCATTTTCTCTTTTTTCCCACAATGTTTTCTACCCAATCAAAAACAAATTCTATCATTTCAGCCACATTAAAAATTGTTGTCTGCAAATGCTTTGAGTTTGGACTAGTTCAAAATTTTGTCATTTGGTAAAGAGTTAAACTCATCCAAGAAAAATAATTTTCTTTTGGTCAAAGGCTTGTCAACTACCATTATTTTAGACTTATTTTATGAAGAAATAAGCAAACACAACCTTATGTCAGAACAGTCAGTTCCTATGTATAATTTTTATGGGAGAATTTTATGCTTTGTATCCCTTTTACATTAAATATGCAATCCACATAACTCCAAAAGCATAAAACTATTATCTGAAGAAGCTTTTGTCATGTGGACTTAAAAGGGAGTTATTGAATTTTTCATAATCTAACAAAAAAAAAACAACAAAAAAACAAAGAGGGCCGTGATGGCCCTGTATCGCTCCACTGGGTAATATGTACAAACCATACACACCAAACATTACCCTAGGCCTAAAGGCTTCTAACAAGATGACTGATAATGTTTCTATATAAAAGCCCACATGAAAATTTTGACCCCAGGGCGAGTCCATTTTTTACGTATGATTACAATTTCAAGCTACAATTATGAGCTATAATTTATTGAATCTTAATTGAGGTCAACATGATATAACTACATACCAAGTAATATAGAGCTAGGCTGTATGGTTATAAACAAGATTTTCAGTTTCCTTAATAAACCATGTGGAGGTTTAATTCAATTTGAAAAATGGCTAAATTTTGAACGAATTCAGAAGAGATCCACTAGATGAAGCTTTATGCCAAATTTGGTAGCCCTTGGCCTTACATCTAAGAACAAGAAGATTTTTAAAGTTTTCACTATGAAAGTTCTTGTAAAACTTGCGACCTGTGGGACAGGGCCAATTTTGACCCAAGAGCTATAATTTGTAGAATCTTAGTAGAGGTCGATTAGGTGAAGCTTCATACCAAATTTAGTAGCCCTAGGCCATATAGCTTAGAACCAGAATATTTTCATAGTTTTCCCTGTATAAGCCACTGTAAAACTTGTGACCCCTGGAGTGGGGCCAATTTTAGCTCCGGGGCTGTAATTTGAAGAATCTAAGTAGAGGTCTATTAGATGGAGCTACATGCCAATTTTGGTAGCCCTAGGCCATATGATTTAGAACCGGAATATTTTCAAAGTTTTCCCTGTATAAACCCATGTAAAAATGTGACGCCCGGGATGGGGCTAATTTTGGCCCCATGGCTATAATTTGAAGAATTTAACTAAAGGTCCATCAGATGAAATTATATGCTAATTTTGGTAGCCCAAGGCCATATGGTTTAGAAGGAGAAGATTTTTGAACTTTTACCCCATATAAACCCATGCAAAACTTGTGACCCCCAGGGTGGGGCCAATTTTGGCCCCAGGGCCATAATTTAAGGAAATTATGTAGAGGTCCATTAGATGCAAATACATGCCAAATTTGGTAGCCCCAGGCCATATGGTTTAGGACAAGAAGATATTTAAATTTTTCATGATATAAACCTATGTAAATCTTGTGACCCCCGCATGATGCAAAATGGAAAAAGACAAACACACACAAAAAAATGGGAGGGGGCATTGTTGCAACTGGGCTTGATCACCTTAATACAGCATAAGTAGGCATGGTAAATTGAACAGAGTTCGAAAAATCCACTGGTCTGCTCGTACTGACGAGCAAAAAAGGGGTATGGACGACTAACATTTCCTAAGCAATCGTACAACAGGACGAGTAGCTTTTTGTAGGGCAGATTGAGCAAAACATTCAAAGGGGTATTCCTGGAAAATATCGGTGAAATCTCAAGACCCAGATCCATACAAATAACAACTACTAATCATTTATTTGTCTGTAGCCGTGATAGAATAAAAACAGAAATGACTCTTAACACTCGCATGCATGATGTCCACAATGTATGCAACACACAATTATCCAGTCTTTGAAAACATTCCGATCTCCCTATAATGCGAATAAGAAAATTTTAACTTTCCGACAGAGTGAAACTGTTGTAAACAAATTGTAAAATAGTTGAATGTTATCAAAATAAAGATCCATCTCAGTTTTGTGTTTACTTTTTTTTTTACGTAAAAATTGCTCTCATATATATTGACAGCATGTAAACTAGTGATGTGCTGCTTGTCGTCAATAATCGAAAAACCAGTTGACCAGGTGTGAAGTCGGCGACAAACAATTATCGTTTATTGTATGCATTTTTTAACATTTCGGTTATTTTTGTTTCTTTTCAGTACTATTTATTTTAAGTCACTCCCATCAAGGGCTACCACTGGGCTCTTTGGCAGTTTATTGTATGCATTTTTTTAACATTTCGGTAATTTTTGTTTCTTTTCAGTGCTATTTATTTAAGTCACTCCCATCAAGGGCTACTGCTGGGCTCTTGGGTATCATTTGCAAAAGTAATTCTAATTTGGCACAG
The DNA here is from genome assembly GCA_945859785.2 of Tridacna gigas. Lineage (NCBI taxonomy): Eukaryota > Metazoa > Mollusca > Bivalvia > Cardiida > Cardiidae > Tridacna > Tridacna gigas. The sequence continues at coordinate 44,046,558 of OX244028.2, read as the reverse complement.
AAGAATATAAGTTGATGAAAGTCGATGGCCCTGGCCCTACCATATAGGGATGCCAGACATTTTAATGCCGATTTTGCAGTTTTTGCTTCTTAGGATTAATGACCAGTCTGTAGGTTGACATTGATAGGTGTTATGTTGATTGGCACAGGTGATAATTAGCACTTAACTACTATGATGCGCGTATATCTGATGATTACCTTGTTAATCAAAGAAGTTCAAACATTAGGATCTTACACAATTTACTGGCATGTGATATTTATTCACAAATGACACAGTGTTATCAATTTATGGGTTAACATTTATAGAAATCTGTTGCGTTTTCTTTTTTTTTGACAAAGTATCACCAGTAGTAAGCAAATACAGATCCATTTGTCAAAACAATGAAATTTTGATTTAAAGAAATAGTTATAGCCGATTTATGGCTGACTGATTATTCCAGTTAACTGATGTTAGTTCGTGTTGTCTAACGGCAATGTCTTCTTTTGATGCTTTAAACAGTTACGGTAGTTTCCCCCACCATTTGTGGAAGAACCCTTCGAATCAAAGACCATGTTTGTAGACTTTACTGCTGAGAAATTTTAATGAGCTAAATTTTCACTGAAACTTTGAATATGTAACAATAAAACTCATAAAAAATGAAACCATATGCCTTTTCCTCAAATTCGTAAAATTTCACAGCAATAAAAATAACCCGTTATACCGTATTCTTTCAAAGCCACTGGCTGCTTTCCCTCATGACCACTGTCAAAACTATGGTCAAGGGTGAAAAAAAAAAAAATGACTGTGATCAATCTTCGGAAACAAATTGGCTGAGCCAGAGATTGAACCAGCGACCTCCTGTTCTCAAGTCCTGTATGCTACCAACTAAGCTATTGGGACTCTGCAAATTGGACTTCGTATAAAAATAGTTAACTCTTTACCACACAATCCCGAGTTTTAACGACCCTGAAGAAGAAGCCTTTTGAAAACATTGTGGGAAAACGAGGAAATACTGGTAACCAGCATTTTCTCCTTTTTCCACAATGTTTTCTACCTTATCAAAGACAGAAATCCTCATTTGAGATACATTTATTTTGTCGTCTGTAAACGCTTTCAATTTGGTCTGGTCCAAAATTTAGTTGTTTGCTAAAGAATTAAACTTTTGACATACATATAAAATCTCAAAATCTCTCTCCAGGAGCTGGCCTAAAACACAGTAACATAAATATCACAGATGATCACTTACCAAAATTGGGCACAACGCTGTTAGCTGATCATACAACATTCGTGCCTCATCAATGTTACACGCCTGAAAGGTTACCTGGAGACAGCTACAGCCCATTCCTGATCGGTCAAATAAAAAACAAGAGGCCCAATGGCCTTAAAGCGCTCAGCTGAGTAAAGTCATCTACAGTTGATAAAGCTGAAGAGATCCTGGTTTTAATGATGAAAAACACATGAGTGTATGTGACCTACTTTTTGAACCAATGTGACTAAATTCCAAACTAGTCCAAGATATCATTAAAACAAACATTCTGACCAAGTTTCATAGTATCAGACTGAAAATCTACGGCCTCTACGGAGCACACAAGGTTTTTCTACGATTTGGTCCAGTGACCTACTTTTTGAAATTTGTCCAAGGTATCATCAAGGCAAACTTTCTGACCAAGTTTCATTAGAATCAGGCTGAAAATGTGGCCTTTAGGGTGCACACAAGGTTTACCTAAGATTTGACCATGTGACCTACTTTTTGACCCGACATAACCCACTTTCAAACTTGTCCGAGATATCAACAAGATAAACATTCTGACCGATATTTATCAGTATAAGACTGAAAATGTGGCCTCTATGGAGCAACCAAGGTTTTCCTAAGATCTGGCCCAGTAACCTACTTTTTCACCCGGCATGACCCAATTTCAACCTTGTCTGAGAAATTATCAAGACAGACGATCTGACCTAGTTTCATGAGTATCCAACTACAAATGTGGCCTCTAGAATGCACACAAGGTTTTTCTAAGATTTAGCCCAGTGACCCACTTTTTGACCCAACATGGCCCAATTTCTGTCCGGGATATCATCAAGACAAACATTCTGACCAATTTTCATAAGTTTCAGGCTGAAAATGTAGCCTCTAGAGTGCACACATGCTTTTTCTAAGATTTGGCTCAGGGGCCTACTTTTTGACCCGACATGACCAATTTCGAACTTGTCCGAGATATTATCAAGACAAACATTCTGACCAAGTTTCATGAGTATATGACTGAAAATGTAGCCTCTAGAGTGCACACAAGGTAATTGTTGACACCTGGATGACAGACGACGCACACAGCATGATCACAAAAGCTCACCTTGAGCATTTCGTGCTCAGGTGAGCCAAAAATATGTGTACACAGACCAACACACAGTCAAAAAAAGTTGGGTTAATTATCTGTTGCAGTTATGTACAAGTTCTTTATACCACAACAAGTAATGCCATTTAGGGCAATACATGTATATTCACTCTTTACCACATGACAAAATTTAGGACTCGGCCTAATCAAAAGCAATTGTATACAACATAACAAATGTAGCTGAAATGATGATTACTGTCTTTGATAGGGTAGAAAAAATTGTGGGAAAAGGAGAAAATGCTGGTTACCTCCATTTTCTCCCTTGCCCAAGTTGTTTTCAAGAGCCTTCTTCTTCTAAAACTTTGGATTGTGCGGTAAAGGCTTAATATATAACCATCCACAGACAACTTCAATTACATGTACTAGTTTTGACATGAAGGCAGTCAGAAGGACAGCTATATGAACAAGGCAGGGTACCCTGTATGATGAAATATGTTTTTTCCTGTATATATGCACTCTGTAGATCTGTATGTGTTCTTCTGACATTGTCTATGCATTCCTGTCAGTTTGTCTGTAATTCTGATGCTGTCTCTTCTTGTCTAAGCTCTCTCCCTGTTATTTTGTTGCTGTATCTGTAACTGTCTTTTGCCGTTTATGCACTCTATCTGTCTGTCCGTCAATCTGTCCGTCCATCTGTGTCCTGACACTGTCTGTGCCCACCTGTCTGCCTGTCTCTGCGACCCTCTGTCACCATCTATCTATCCTAATTGATGGTACATATACATGTCTCTTTTTCTATTACATTTTGTCTTTGAGGCTCGCCATTCCTTCCTATACATGTCCTTGTGTCTGTCTACCTGTCCCTGCCTAACAGTCTGCCAGCCCTGCATGTTACAAATAAGCCATTACAGTCTGGCTCCTATCACAGATGGTATACACTTGAATCTGTAACAAAGTAAGACATACCAAAGCCCATACAATCCATGTAAATATGGTCTGGTTTTAACGCCTCTTGACTTTCACCTTTATCTCCATATTTGGACAAATCTTCTAAAAATGGATCCTGGGTGTTCTTGTCTTTATATACTATCAAGCAGAAAAAAAAAGAAATATCTTTAAGAAAGATAGTGTCAATTTCCTCGCAAATTGGCCTGCAGGTGCCCTCAGAATAAACATGCTCCCATTTACGACCAATCGCAGATCTACTTATTCAGTCGGTTATATCAACACCAAGAAGTAGGTAAAAAGCCAGTGCATTCAGCTTTGCCAAAAAATACACACGGTCAATTCTGTCTCTATAGTGGCCATCTCTAATAACTCGTTACAAAATTACAAAATTTTAGACTTGTCTAAATTGAAAGCATTAGCAGACAACAAAATGAATGAGACTCAGTCATTGAAATTTGTTTTTAGAAGGGGAGAAAACATTGTAGGAAAAGGAGAAAACACTGGTTACCGGTATTTTCTGTATGGTTAAGGAACTTGTATCAAACCTCTAACATACCATTACAGATGACCCTAAGAAAGAGGCCTTTCAAAATCAATGTTGGAAATGGAGAAAATGCTAGTTACCAGCATTTTCCCCTTTTTCCCCGCAATATTTCATCTATTTTCAAAAGCGAATTCAATCACTTTCATGGCATTTAATTTGTTGTCTGCAAATGCTTCCAAGTCAGAAAGTCAAAAACTTTGATGTTTTGTAAAGTTTGTTTCTTTCTTTTTAAGGTGTTTAACACTGTTTCATAATAATTTAAGTTTCAACATTATTTCAATTATAATGCAGCAGCCAGTGCACCTATCTATGCTTTCCTGGAAATTCTTTTTTACCAGCACCTTGCATAATATTCTTCCTAAGCCACTGGCTGTTTTCTCACATAAACATCATGAAGACAACAATCTGTGGTGAGAGAGGAAATCACACTAACTCGATGACTATAATCAATCCTTTGGGATTCAAACCAGAGACCCCATGGTTTCAGGTCATTTACCCTACTGTCTGCCCTACTGGGCTCAGCTGAAGTCAATGAATATGTTTGCTCAGGAAACAGGTGTTTCTCACAGATGTTTGCTCCAAAACTTAAGTTAATTAGGACTAAAATTACAGCTATTTCATCGGCTGAAAAATTAAGTATACTTTGAATTATGATTGGTGAAAACCGGAAAGAATAAATACCAGGTATGTTAATGGCTACCTTCTCTTTCCGTCTTTCCCTAATGTTTCTGGTCAAAGTCCTAAAAAAATACGAAGTACAATTCAGACCTCCAGATAAGAGGGAGTGATGGTATTCTAAATCTATTATTTCTCTTCCAAACCCTATGTTGTGGGTACTCATTAATATCGTCTTGATGAGACGATTCCAATGACTACCCATAACATAGGGTTTAGAGGGGGTTTAGAGGAGAATAATTAATATTTCCAATTTTGAAATCAAAATCACTCCCCCGGTCTGGAGCTCTGTAAAATCAAATATCATTTTTTTTACGATTGATTCAATGAGGCTTAACTCTTTACTGCACAATCTCGAGTTTTAATGACCCTAAGCATGAAGGCTTTTGAAAACACTGAGGGAAAAGGAAAAAGTGCTAGTAACCAGCATTTTTTCCTCTTCCTGCAATATTTTCTATCTATTCAAGGACAAATACTACCATTTGAAAAAAAAATTGAATTGTTGTCTATAAATTCCTTCAATATTGATGTGTCTAAAATTTTGCCAAGTGGTAAAGGGTTAATCCTTCACGAAACAATCCTGTGTTTGAACTCCTCACCAAACCACAACATTTTTGACTGATCCAAATTGAAATCATTTGCAGAGGACAGATGTGGTTCAAACATTTTAATTTGTTGTTGAAAGGGTGGAAAACATTTTGGGAAAAGGAGAAAATGCTGGTTAACAGCATTTTCTCCTTTTCCCAAATTGTTTTCAAAAGCCTTCTTCCATGGTGTTGTCAAAACTTGGGACTATTTGGTAAAGGGTAAAAGACTCTTAAAGAAAAACCTTTTGAAAACATTGAGGGGAAAAAAGGAGATAAAGCTGGAAACCAGCATGTTGTGTTTTTCCCCACAGTGTTTTCTACCTTTTGTCCACAGTGTTTTCTACCTTTTCCCCACAACGTTTTCTACCTTTTCAAACATAAATCCCATCATAGCGATTTGACTTGTCCTCTGTAAGTGCTCTCACTTTGGACAAGTTTAAAATTTTGTCATGTGGTATAGAGTTAAGAAAAAAGCTTTTGAAAAGACTGTGGAAACAGGAAACAACAGCATTGCATGCTGCTGCCAACATTTGGCTGCAGTTGCTTGATTTTCAGTGAAATTTATAAGTTGAAAAAGAGACATAACTGTTTCAAAAATACTTTGATGGTTATTTGCCCTTGTTGTATGGGTTCCCCTTTTGATAGTTAACAACTTGTTTAAGTTTGAAGTACCAAAAATATCTTCAGTAATAACAGAGATATTGTAAAATGTCAAAGATTTTGAACTACGATACAGATGATGACAATGACGACAACAACTCAAGGGCTATAAAAATAACTCAACATTTTCTTCGAAAACAGCTGAGCTAAAAAAATGCTGTTTTCTACTCCAAACACAAATCCTATCAGATAAGCCTGATTTGATTTGCTGATTGCAATAAACAGCAAGTCTGAATTTTTGTCATCTGGTAGGGCGTTACTGCTCATTCATCTTCATAACATTTTGTACTAACATTTCACATTTATGACATAATGCTGTTTCAACACTATAGCAAATATATAAGGGAGGCTTAACCACACAATCCCGAGTTGTAACAACCCTGTGGAAAATCGCTTCTGAAAATATTGTGGAAAGGGAAAAAATCCTACTAATCACTCAATCAATCAATGATTGAGAGACAAAGAGAATGAATGAATGAATGTATATTGGAACTGACCTGAACCTTGGGTGACCTTGGTAGATGACCTCATCTGGGAAGAAGAGAGAGTGTGAGGCACCCTCTGAGGGGCGTGGTGCATAGGGAGGGTCGGTGAAGTTCAAACAGCCAGTTCTGAAAATTCAAACAAATCATACTTAGTAGCCACCTCTATAAAACCTTAATCAAACAAAACCAGACCTTCAGATAAGAAGTGAAAGTATTCTAACTCCATTATTTCTCTTCCAAACCCTATGTTGTGGGTACTCATTAGAATCATCTCGATGAGGAGATTCTAATGAGTACCTATAACATAGGGTTTAGTGGAGAGTTATTAATATTTTCAATTTTGAAATCAAACTCACCCCCTCTGTCTAGAGCTCTCATTTAAACCGAATTACACAAACCTTCAAAAAAGGGTTGGGGGTTTTGAAAACAATGTTGTAACAGGAGAAAATACTGGTTACCAGCATTTACCCCTTTTTCTTAACACTTTACCACACCATCCCAAGTTTTAATGACCCTGAGGAGAAGTCGACTGAAAACATTGTGGGAAACATAAAACATTGGCAACCAACATTTTATCCTTTGCCCAAAAAACTTTCTGTTCTATCAAAGACAAATTTCATCGTTTGAGCCTTATTTGAATTGTCATCTGCAAAGCTTTGAATTTGGACAAGTCTACATTTTTGTTGTGTGGAAAAGAATTAAAATGTTTTCAAACCTTTTAGAGAAAAATTCCATTCTTTGTGTCATAGTCAATTTGTCTTCTGCAAATGCTTTCCATTTGGAGGATCTGAAGCAAATGCTTTCAATTTGGAGGGCCTAAAATTCTTTTAGAGCTAAACCTTTTTACCAGATAACAAAATTTTAGACTTTTCCATATTGAAAGCTTTGGCAGACAACTAAATGAACCTCCATACAATGTTGGAATTTGCCTTTTCAAGGGTAGAAAACACTGTAGGAAAGAAGAGAAAATACTGCTTACCAGCAATTTTTTTTACTTTTTCATACAATATTTCCAAAAGCCCAATATTTTAGGGTCATCAAAACTAGGGATAGTGTAGTAAAGGAAAAACACATATTATTGTTCAGTAAAGGGGTCAGAATAATCTTTCTCTCTTAACCCTTTCCCAAATGACAAATTTTGGACTAGTCCAACTTGAAAGAGTTTGCAGACGACAATTTTAAATTTGATGAAAATGGCAGAAAGGTCTCTAAACGGGTAGAAAACACTGTGGGAAAAGGAGAAATTGCTCATTACGAGCAATTTCTCCTTTTCCCACAGTGTTTTCAAAAGACTTGTACTGTAGACACGTGAAAACCAGGGCTTGTTTGGGAAAGGGTTAAGTAGATTCTTTAGGCTAAATATCTGTACAAAACATGGACATGATTTAGCAAACTGACTTTTAAAAACTATTTTAATAAACCCTTTACCACACAATCCCAACTTTTAATGACCCTAAGGAAGGAGCCTTTTGAAAACATTGCAGGAAATGCAGAAAAAGTTGGTAACCAGCTTTTTTCCTTTTCCCACAATGTTTTCTACCCTTCCCAAAACAAATTTCAATTTTAAAGTTGTATTTAATATGTATGTCTGCATATGGTATCAATTTCAATCAGTCTAAAATTTTGTTGTTTGGTAAAGAGTTAAATACCTAAACCTAAATAATTTCTGTACATATTTAACACAACATTCAGATTTTGACCTTGACCCCCCGCTTCTGAGGGAGTTAAAATTGTATAATGAAAAATCAAAAGGAATTGTGACTATTAACCTCTAACTCTTTACCAAACGACAAAATGTTAGACTGGTCCAAATTGAAAGCATTTAAAATTTAGCAGATGAAAATTTAAATATGGTTCAAATAATGGCATTTGTCTTTAATAGAATACAAAACATTGTGGGAAAAGGAGAAAATGCTGGTTACCAGCATTTTCTCCTTTTCCCACAATGTTTTCAAAAGGCTTTTTTCTCAGGGTCGTTAAGAGTAGAGATTGTGTGGTAAAAGGAAGCATTATGAGAAAAGGAGAAGATGCTGGTAAACAGAATTTTTTCAATTTGCCTTTTCTGTAAGGTCATTTTAACTTGGAATTTCATGCAGTTTAGGGTTAAACAATTAGCTCTAATGGTTGGACCATTCTTTGAAAATGTAAAAAAGCATTGTAAGCAAGGATGAAATGCTGGTTACTAGCATTTTCTCCTTTTACCATAATGCTTTCCTCATAGTTGTTAAACCCCGGGATTGTATGGTAAACAGTAAAATGTGGCTCACATTGTGAGACTTTTTGTCTGAAAGAGTAGAAAAAACATTGTGGGAAAAGGAGAAAATGCTGGTAACCAGCATTTTCTGCTTTTCCAAAAATGTTTTCAAAAGCCTTCTTCCTCAAGGTTGTTAAAACCAGGGTTTGTTTGATACAGACTTGAATGCACGTACTAGTCTGACCGCAGTGAGGCGTCACTTGGTAGGATAAAACTAAATGGTTTTTCTTTAGAATTATGTGAAATAAAACATAGATAAATCTTATAAAACATAATTTACATACCCAAATAGACATACTGTATTTAGACCAGAGCTCCAGATAGAGGGAGTGATTTCGATTATAGAACAGAAAATATTAGTTATTCTCCACTAAACCCTACGTTATAGGTACTCATTAGAATCGTCTCATGGAGACAATTCTAATGAGTACCCACAACATAGGGTTTGAAAGAGAAATAATGGATTTAGAATACCATTACTCCCTCTTATCTGGAGCTCTGTACACAATATTATACAAGAATTCTGATATTCATAATCCCAGTTTTGTGTTGTTTTCTTGGACTATTTTTGTAACTACATATACAAATGACACAATCATATCTATATTGAATTTTAATATTGATGATTGATTGATCGATTGATCAATGTTTTATGCCAGTTTCAACATTACTTCTGTCATATGACCGTAACAGCTTTATTCATGTGTGTCCTGTATATCTCCAGAACAAGGCTAGGGCTCTGAAGTGTCCTACCCAAGGTCACTCCCATGCAAATACTATTGACAAGTCTGACAACTTTTGTCCTCATGTAGGTCTCTCATTATACAAGTCCTATTTTAGGTAAAATTCTTACATCACTGTTTGTGTTAGGGCTCCAAACCATTTGTGTTTGTTGATTTAACTCTTTATCACAAATTCCTAACTTTTAAGGACCCTGTCACTCAGGACGAAGGATTTTGAAAATATTGTAGGAAATGGAGAAAATGCTGGTAACCATCATTTTCTCCTTTACCTACAACGTTTTTTAACCTTTCAAATATGAATTTTAATTTTTCATTCACATTTATTTTGTAGTCTGCAAAAGCTTCCAATTTCGACAAGTTTAAAATTCTATCGCTTGGTAGAGAGTTAAATATTTAGATTGCAGATTTTCATATTTCTAACCCATACCACTTTACAAGATGATGGAAAAATATATTTTTCCACACTTAACTCTTTACCGCCAAGCCTCGGTAGCTCAGTCGGTAGCGTACAGGACTTGAGAACAGGGGGTCGCTGGTTCGATCCCCGGCTTGGCCAATTTCTTTCCGAGGATTGATGACAGTCATTGCCACAGGATTCATTCCTCTCTCATTGCTGACTATTGTTTCGACGATGATTATGTGGGAAAGCAGCCAGTGGCTTGGGTAGAATATTGTGCATAGTACTAGTAAAAAGAAAACTCCAGAAAAGCATGGATAGGGGCACTGACTGCCACGATAAAAACTGAAATAATGTTGAAAACGGCATTAAACACCACACAATCAATCAATCAATCAATAACTCTTTACCACACAATCCCGACTATCAACGACCCTGAAAAAGAAGCCCTTTCAAAACATTGTGGGAAAAGGAGAAAATGCTGGTCACCAGCATTTTCTTCTTTTCCCACAATGTTTTCTTCCCTCTCAAAAACAGAAATCAGCATTTGAGCAACATTTATTTTGTCGTCTGCACTTGCTTTCAATTTGGTTGAGCCCAAAATTTTACAGTGTGGTTAAGAGTTAGAGCATTCACAGACAACAACACAATATTTAGTTAAAATGATAGACTATGTCTTTGAAAGGGTAGAAAACTGAGGGAAAAGGAAATAATGCTGGTACCCAGCATTTTCTCCTTTTTCCACAATGATTCCAACAGCTTTCCTTCTCAAGGTTGTTGAAGTATGACATTGATTGGTAAAGAGTTGAAGTGCCTGACTCTCACATTGTCAGTGCATTGCAGTGCAGATCAAGATCAGACTGCCACAAATTACGATTTGAAGGTGACCAAAATGACACAATTTGTCCCCATTACAGACTGGTTAGGATAGAAAACAGGGCAGCAAAAGGAGAAAATGCTGGTTACCCACAATGTTTTCAAAAGCTTTCTATGGCTAAGTCGTTAAAAGTCAGCATTGTGTAATGAAGGATTAAAGTAAACCAACACTTTTTCTGAACCCTTGGCTGCACAAAGTCCCACCCTAAAATCGCTGAATGGAATTTCAGCTTCTTCAGCTGTGAGAGAAAAATGAACCCTGTTACAATGACAATCATCAATCCCTGATTGGTTGACTTGGGATTCAACTTTTCACCAAAAGACAAAATTCTGGACTTGCAAAATTCAAAGCAATTTTGCAGACGACAAGATAAATGCAACTAAAATGATATTTTCTGGTTTTTGAAATGAAGAAAGTACTGAAGGAGAAAAGGCTGCTTATCAGCATTTTTTTCTTCTCTCACAATGTTTTCAAAAGCTTTCTTCTTCAGGGTCATTAAAACTCGGGATTTTGTGGTAAAGGGTTAAGACCCTGATGAAGGAAGCTTTTAAACACTTTGTGAAAAATGAGAAAGTGCATGTTCATTTATTTGTTTGTTTGTATTGGAGTTTAACGCCGTTTTAACAACTTAGGTCATGTCACCACAGTCAGTGCATCTATGTATGTGTTTCCTGGCCTTCTCACACCACTCGCTCTATGCCACTGACTACTTTTCTCTCATGCACCAGGTAAGCAGCGTCAAAAATAGCCGGAAAGAAAGTTTGCCAAATCCGGGTATTGAACCCACAACCACCAGGTCACAAGTCACATGCTCTAATAACTGAGCTACCTGACTGGGAGAAAATGCTCGTAAATTTGTCTATCGTTATGATATCAAATATGACTTCAGTATACATGTAATTGTATGAATATGATCGCACATAACTGTGTTATTGATTATGTTACATTCCCATAATCCTTTGCGAAATTCTGGTGCAAAATCCTCTCTCACACAGCAGAATTTCAGACTTGCCAAAATTAACTCTTTACCACACATTCCCATGTTTCAATGACCCTGGGAAACATGATTTTTGAAAACATTGTGGGAATAGGAGAAAATACTGGTTACCAGCATTTTCTCCATGTCCCATAATGTTTTACAAACTTACTAAACTCAAATCCAATCATTTGAGATATTAATTAAACTATACCACACAATCCTGACTTTTAACGACCCTGAAAGAAAAGGCTTTTGAAAACATTGTGGAAAAAGGAGAAAATACTGGAAACCAGCATTTTCTCCTTTTCCCCACAATGTTTTCAACCCTATGAAGGACAATATTTGTTAATTTAGTCACCTTTAATTTGTTGTCTGCAAATGCATTCAAACTGGAACAATCTAAAAATTTTGTTGTCTAGTAAAGGGTTAATATGTCGTCTGCAAATGCTTTCATTTTGGCCCAGTCTAAAAATCATTCATGTGTTAAAGCGTTCAGGATATACAACTGGAAAATATTTTTTCTTCTTACATTTTGTCATTCTTCTTTACTGATGGTTTGTCAGCTATCACCTTACTTAACTCTTTACCAAATCACAAAATTTTGGACTCTACCAAATTGGAAGTATTTGCAGACGACAATTTCAATGTGGCTCAAATGATGGTATTTGCCTTTGATAGGGTAGAAAACACTGTGGAAAAAGGAGACAATGCTGGTTACCAGCATTTTCTCCTTTTTCCACAATGTTTTCAAAAGGCTTCCTGCTCAAGATCGCTAAAACTCGGGATTGTGTGGTAAAGGGTTAATATGGTAATGAATCATGTTTGCAGTTTGGCGAGATTATAAACAAGAGGGCCATGATGGCCCTGGATCGCTCACCTGTGTCAATAGGCCAAACATTCTGACCAAATTTCACAAGTATCTGACTGAAAATGTGGCCTCTATAACATACACAAGGTTTTTCGAAGATTTGACCTAGTGACCTAGTTTTTGACCCCACATGACCCAATTTTGAACTCGTGTGAGATTTTATCAAGACAAACATTCTGACCAAGTTTCATAAGTATTTGACTGAAAATGTGGCCCCTAGAGCATACGCAAGGTTTTTCGAAGATCTGACCTAGTGACCTAGTTTTTGACCCCACATGACCCAATTTCGAACTTGTCCGAGATTTTATCAAGACAAACATTCTGACCAAATTTGATAAGTATCTGACTGAAAATGTATAGCGCACACAAGGTTTTTTGAAGATTTGACCTAGTGACCTAGTTTTTGACCCAACATGACCCAATTTCGAACTCGTCCCAGATTTTATCAAAACAAACATTCTGACCAAGTTTCATGAGGATCGAACAGAAAATGTGGCCTTTAGAGCGAACACAAGGTTTTTCTAAGATTTGACCTAGTGACCTAGTTTTTGACCCCACATGACCCAATTTCAAGCTCGTCTCAGATTTTATCAAGACAAACATTCTGACCAAGTTTCATGAGGAATGGATTGAAAATGTGGCCTCTAGAGCATACACAAGGTTTTTCAAAGATTTGACCTAGTGACCTAGTTTTTGACCCCACATGACCCAATTTTGAACTCATTTGAGATTTTATCAAGACAAACATTCTGACCAAATTTGACAAGTATCTGACTGAAAATGTGGCCTCTACAGCGTACACAAGGTTTTTTGAAGATCTGACCTAGTGACCTAGTTTTTGACCCCACATGACCCAATTTTGAACTCGTCCCAGAATTTATCAAGACAAACATTCTGACCAAGTTTCATGAGGATTGGACTGAAAATGTGGCCTCTAGAGTGTACACAAGGTTTTTCAAAGATTTGACCTAGTGATCTAGTTTTTGACCCCACATGACCCAATTTCAAACTTGTGCGAGATTTTATCAAGACAAACATTTTGACCTAGTTTCATGAGGATCGGACTGAAAATGTGGCCTCTAGAGCGTACACAAGGTAAAAAGTTGACGACGGACACAGCACGATCACAATAGCTCACCATGAGCACTTTGTACTCAGGTGAGCTAAAAATCTGAATGGATCCCTTTAACTCTTTACCGAACGACAAAATTTTAGTCTAGTCCAAATTGAAAACATTTGCAGATGACAAATTAAATGTGACTCAAAAATTGAAATTTGTTTTGGAAAGGATAGAAAACATTGTGGGAAAAGGAGAAAATGCTGGTCACCAGCATTTTCTCCTTTTTCCACAATCTTTTCAAAAGGCTCCCTTCTCAAGGGCTTCCTTCCCAAGATCGTTAAAACACGGGATTGTGTGGTAAAGGGTTAATATACTGAGGGAGCATGTTTGAAGTTTAGTGAGATTATAAAAAATCTGAATGGACCCCTTTAAAAGCATTAAAGTGAATCAGGGCAATGTGATTACTTTATCATCATGACTATGCATGTTTTTAGCCATAACAAACTCTTTACCAAAATGCTGAAAACCAGCATTTTCACCTTTTTCCACATTATTTTCTATGTTTTGAGAGACAATCTCACTACTTTGGAAACATTTAATTTGTTACCCTCAAAATCTTAATGCTTTGAAAAAAGAGTCTAAATTTTGGTTGATTAATAACAGGTTTATCAAAGAATTGCTACATCATTTTCTCCATTTTCTGCAATATTTCTACCCTTTGAGGGACAGTCTTACTACTTTGTCAACATTTCATTTGTACTCCCTAAATGCCTTCAATATGCACAAGTCTAAATTTTTGTCATTTGGTTAAGGGTAAATCAAAGAAAGAAATGTTAAATCATTTTTTCCTTTAATCACAATATTTTCTACCCTTTGAAAAACAACCTCACTACTTGGGATGCATTTTATTTTTTGTCTACAAATGCTTTCAATATGGATGAGTTTAAACATTTTTTATTTGGTTAACTCTTTACCAAACAACAAATTTTTAGACTGATCCAAATTGAAGGCATTTGCAGACAACAAAATAATGGTGACTTTGAAACAAAGAATTTGTTTTGGGAAGAGTAGAAAACACTGTGGGAATAGGAGAAAATGCTGGTTACCAGCATTTTCTCCTTTTCCAACAATATTTTCAAAAGCTTTCTTTGTCAGGGTTGTTAAAAGTCAGGATTGTGTGGTAATGGGTTAATGGGGTAAATTAAAGAATTGCCAGATCATTTTCTCCTTCTTATCACATAATAATTTGTTTTCCTCAAATGCTACCAACATGGATGAGTCTAAATTTTTTATGTTTGGTTACGGGTTCAGAGAATTGTTGCATCATTTTTTCCCTTTTCCCTAATATTTTTTACACTTTGAAAGACAACCTCACTAATTGGGCAGTATCTTAGTTGTTATCCTCAAATACTTTCACTATTGAAGAGTCTAAATTTTTCTTGTTTGGTAAGAAACTAATCGCAGAATCTCTACATCATTTTCTCCTTTTTCTGCAATATTTATACTCTTTGAGAGACAATTTCTTGGACAACATTTAATTTGTTATCTTAAAATGCTTTCAATATGGACAAGTCTAAATTTGTGTTGTTTAACTGGTTATCAAACAATCCTGACTTTTGATGACCTAAAAGAAGAAGGCTTTCGAAACATTGAGGGACAAAAGAAAATGCTGGTAACCAGCATTTACTTCTTTTCCACAATGTTTCCTCAATCACAGACATAAAATCCATCATCTGAGTCTCATCAATTTTAATTTGTCGTCTACAAATGCTTTCAATATTGACAAGTCCAAAAATTTTGTTATTTGGTTAACTCTTTACCACAGGAGAAAATGTAGGCATGTCCAAACTGAAAGAATCTGCAGACGACAATTCAAACGTGACTCAAACAATGAAATGTGTTTTGGAAAGGATAGAAAAACATTGTTGGAAAAGGAGAAAATGTTGGTTACCAGCATTTTCTCCTTTTCCAACTATGTTTTCAAAATGCTTCTTCCCCGGGGCTGATAAAAGTCAGGTTTGTGTGGTAAAGGGTTTAACCCTCTACCACACAATCCTGACTTTTAATGACCCTGAGATAGAGGCCTTTTGAAAACATTGTAGGAAAAGGAGCAAAATGCTGGTAACCAGCATTTTCTCCTTTTCCTACAATGTTTTTCTATCCTTTCCAAAACACATTTCAATTTTTCAGTCACATTCATTTTGCCGTCTGCAAATGCTTTCAATTTGGACCAGTCTAAAATTTTGTTAGTTGGTAAGGAGTTAAGGGTGAATAGAAGAACTGCTATATCATTGAAGTTTTTTTTCCTCCATAACATGAGTCATCAATACTAGGGTGTTAATATAGTTTTTTCTCACACCATTTAATCCAGCATCTTTTTACCAATTACCAAACACAATGTAACAAAATTTAAGACTTCTCCAAGTTGATAGCTGTTAACTCTTTACCAAACGACAAAATCTTAGACTGGTCCAAATTGAAAGCATTTGCAGACAACAAAATGAATGTGACCCAAAAATTGAAATCTGTGTTGGAAATGGTAGAAAACATTGTGGGAAAAGTAGAAAATGCTGGTTACCAGCATTTTCTCCTTATCCCATAATGTTTTCAAAAGGCTTCTTTCTCAGGGTCATTAAAAGTTGGGATTGTGTGATAAAGGGTTAAAGATGACAAATCAAGATGTGGCTCAAGCGATGACAATAGACTTTTAACTCTTCACCTGATGACAAAAGATTTTAGACTTGTCCAAAATGAAAGCTTTTGCAGATAACAAAGTAAATGTTAATCAAAGAGTTCAGTTTGTTTCTGGAAAGTTAAACAAGAGGCCCTGGGTCGCTCACCTTAGTAGAGTGCCTTTAAGGTTTTTCTTTAATTTGACCATGTGACCTAGTTTTCGACCGCAGGTGACCCAATTTCAAACTCATATTTCATGAAGACAAACATTCTGACCAATTTTCAAGTCAATTGAGCAAAAAATGTAGCCTCGAGTGCCCTACAGGTATTTCTTTAATTTGACCTAGTGACCTAGATTATGACCCCAGGTGACCCAAATTTGAACTGGTCTTTGACTATATCAAAAGAAACATTTTAACCAATTTTCAAATCATATGAATAATAAATGTGGCCTCTAGAGTGTCCACTAGCTATTTCTTTAATTTGACCAAGTGACCTAGTTTATGACCCCAGTTGACCCAAATTCAGACTCATGTGAGATTTTACAAAGACAAACATTCTGACTAATTTTCAAGGAAAGAATGTGGCCTCTAGAGTGCCCACAAGGTATTTCTTTATTTTGACCGAGTGACCTAGTTTATAGTTCCAGGTGACCCAATCCAAACTCATCAGGTATTTTATCAAGACAAACGTTCTGGCCAAATTTCAGGTCATTTGAGCAATAAATGTGGCCTCCAGAGTGCAAACAAGTTATTTCTTTAATTTGACCCAGTGAACTAGTTTATGACCCAAGTTGACCCAAATTAATCTTATGTGAGACTTTATAAAGACAAACTTTCTAACTAATTTTCAAGGCAACTGAGCAAATAATGTGGCCTCGAGAGTGCCAACAAGGTATTTCTTTAATTTGACCTAGTGACCTAGTTTATGACCCAAGATGACCCAATTTTGAACTCAATGAACTTGTTGCACTTAGATGGGCAAACAAACTTAGAAGAGAATCACTACATACCAAATATCAAAGCTCTACGCCTTCCAGTTTTAAAGAAGAATTTTAAAGTTTTCCTTCTTTGTTCCTATGTTCGAACTTGTGACCCCCGGGGCTGGGCCAGTTTTGACCCAGGGGCATCATATGAACAAACTTGGTAGAGGTCCACTAGGAAATGCTACATACCAAATATCAAAGCTCTACACCTTCCCGTTTAAGAGAAAAAGAAATTTAAAGTTTTCCTTCTTTGTTCCTATCTTCAAACTTGTGACCCCGGGGCGGGGCCAGTTTTGACCCAGGGGCATCATATGAACAAACTTGGTAGAGGTCCACTCTGAGATGCAACATACCAAATATCAAAGCGCCACACCTTTCGGTTTCAGAAAAGAACAATTTTAAAGTTTTCCTTCTTTGTTCCTATGTTCGAACTTGTGACCCCAGGGGTTGGGCCAGTTTTGACCCAAGCAGCATCCTTGGAACAAACTTGGTAGAAGTCCACTAGGAGATGCTACATACCAAATATCAAAGTTCTATGCCTTCCCATTTATGAGAAAAAAAAAAATTAAAGTTTTCCTTCTTTGTTCCTATGTTTGAACTTGTGACCCCCGGGACAGGGCCAATTCTGACCCCAAGGGCATCATATGAACAAACTTAGTAGAGGTCTACTAGGTGATGCTACATACCAAATATCAAAGCTCTATGCCTTCTAGTTTTACAGAAGAAGATTTTTAAAGTTTTCCTTCTTTGTTCCTATGTTGGAAATTGTGACCCCCGGGGCGGGGCCAGTTTTGACCCCAGGGGCATCATATGAACAAACTTGGTAGAGGTCCACTAGCAGATGCTACATGTCAAATATCAAAGCTCTATGCCTTCAAGTTTCAGAGAAGAAGATTTTTAAAGTTTTTCTTCTTTGTTACTATGCTCAAACTTGTGACCCCCGGGGTGGGGCCAGTTTTGACCCCAGGGGCATCAAATGAATAAACTTGGTAGAGGTCCACTAGGAGATGCTTCATACCAAATATCAAAGCTCTACGCCTTCCAGTTTCAGAGAAGATGATTTTTAAAATTTCCCCTCTTTGTTCCTATGTTCGAACTTGTTTTACAGAAGAAGATTTTTAAAGTTTTCCTTCTTTGTTCCTATGTTGGAAATTGTGACCCGCGGGGCAGGGCCAGTTTTGACCCCAAGGGCATCATATGAACAAACTTGGTAGAGGTCCACTAGGAGATGCTTCATGCCAAATATCAAAGCTCTATGCCTTCAAGTTTCAGAGAAGAAGATTTTTAAAGTTTTCCTTCTTTGTTACTATGCTCAAACTTGTGACCCCTGGGGCGGGGCCAGTTTTGACCCCAGGGGCATCAAATGAACAAACTTGGTAGAGGTCCACTAGGAGATGCTACATACCAAATATCAAAGCTCTGCGCCTTCTAGTTTCAGAGAAGAAGATTTTCAAAGATTTTGCTTTTTTTTCCTTTTTGTTGCCATGGCAACCAGAGTTGTGGGTGGAATTTAATTCTTTGAACAATTTTGGTAGAGCTTCACCCAAGGAACATCCCTGCCAAGTTTCATGAAGATTGGCCCAGTGGTTTAGGAGGAGAAGATGTTTAAAGAAATTGTTGATGGACGACGGACGACAGACGACGGACGCCGGACACAGGGCGATCACAATAGCTCACCTTTAGCACGTTGTGCTAAGGTGAGCTAAAAACATTGTGGGAAAAGGACAAAATGCTTGTTTTTAGCATTTTCTCCTTTTCCGGCAATGTGTTCACAAGTTCTTTTCCCAAACGTCTATAAATCTCTGGATTTTGTGGTAAAGGTTTAAATTATAGAGGTAAACATTGCGGGAAAAGGAGAAAATGCAGCTTAAAACTTGGGAATTTGTGGTGAAAGGTTAAAAACTGGGAAATATTGCAAGAAAAGGCGAAAATACTGTTTATCAGTATTTTATCCTTTAACCACCATGTTTTCAAAAGAGGAAGAGAACATTGATATTTTGTACAGAAAAATTTTAAAGACAAATGATCAGCATTTTCCCCTTTTCAAACAATGTTTTCTACCCTATCAAACACAATATCAAATCATATGTAATATGTCATCCGCAACACTTTGAAAATGGACAAGTCCAAAGCATTGTTGTTTCATAAAGGGTCAAGTTACCTGGGAAACGAAGTCAGTGACAGTGGGAACTCATCCTCTCCTAGCACCTTTTTTATTTCCTGTCTCCTGTTTAAAAAAAAAAAGAATAAATTTCAATGATTAAAACAAAATGTGATACATACAAGGGCTGAGCAAAAAGTTCATGGAATTTCTTCATAAATTTTTAATTTGATCTCCAATTGTTTTCAGATTTTCACTTGTGCAATCATGGTCTTATATCAATTTTTTAGGTAAAATATCACCTGTCTGATTTTACTTTGGATACCTTTATTTTCAGTGTTCCCACTCATATCTCTTTTTTGGGAGTGCATGCGCTCCCTGGAATACAAGTTTGGGAGTGCAAGAGAAATTCTAGGAGTGCACTTAATATTGACAATTATAGAGCATCTATGGAGGACAGTAAGGGACTGTTGTATTGAAAATTTGTTTTGATGACTCTTACTCTGCAGTCAGCTGCTCTTGAAGACAATATGGGTATTTTAAAAAAAGAAGACGCTTGTTATAATTTCCTTACTCACGGGACCAGTTTCTGAGGGACAACTTACAGCCTGACGGCCAGTAGAATTTTCCATTTCACTGTCAATTTCAGACACTACTTAGGTTTCACTTATTGTTTTATTGAGATATTTATGTAAATTTACAGTTCAAAGTCATTGACAAAACTGAATAGACAGTTTGAAATGCCTGTGATCAGACGATGTCAAACAAATTTTTGTTGTGTCATGGGTTTTCGTATTTCTTGCAGCAATCTTTTTCTCATGACTGTTATGTTTTGGAGTAGTATTTCCGCATAATTTGAAATAGATTTGTCAATAAGAATAGCATGTAACTTCAAAACCTTTGATTTTACACTAGAAAAGCGGATTGATACCAAGTTTGATTAGTGGTGATAAACAGTGACTTTCACACTTGTTAACTTGTCCCAACTGGCACCACTGGTGATCAACAACGGGAGCCCTGGAATCTGTGCGTGCATACAAGTTTCACTTCATATTTTTGTGCGTGATTATTCAATTCAGTGCATGAATCACGCACATATGTGCGTGAATGGGAACCCTGATTTTCACCCTAAAAAGCATAAGGTTTGCTACCCTGGAGCATGCCATGTAATCGCTGTTTCCATGCTTTTAAAAATGAGTATATTTCAAAACTGTCTCATTCAAATCTCCTGAAATTAAGTCAAAGTAATGAATGGCTCCATCTGATGTTCTGTGCGAAATTTCTGATGTCATTTCCAAAAAAGCACATTAATCTGATAGTTTTTTGAGACCTATCGAAAGAAACATGAGGTAAAAATGGTGGTTTAGGAAATGATAGAAACTTGGGCAGGAATAACATTCTGTGTAAACTTAAGGCATAGTCCGTCTGAATCCGATAATTTATTAAAAGAAGCTGGGGTAATGCCACAAATGGAAAAAATTTGCAGTATTCAAATGGCATGCATGGTTTACAAAACAACAAAAGAGTACCAAAGATGATCCGACAGAGAGGGCAGACATAACACTAAATAACATGCTAGTTAAATGATGTTAACATCATGGCGTGCTCCAGGTAGCTGTTATGATTGTTGTAAAAGGAGTCATAGCAAATACATTTTTCAATCAATTTGTCTGAACCTTTCAAATTTTGTCCATTAGGAATGGATCCTAAACATATGAAAATTTAAGTGTAATAGCACAACTAATTTTATTTTAATCTACAAATTTCACAAACTTTTTGCTCAGATCTCATAAACATCTCTGAATGCTTTACAACAAAACAAAATTTTAGACTCAACCAAATTGAAAGTATTTGCTGATGAGAAGTTGAATGTAGTACAAATGATGATTTCTGTCATTGATAGGGTATATTAACCCTTTACCAGACGATAAAATTATAGCTTTGTCCAATTTGAAAGCATTTGCAGACGACAATTTCAATGTGGCTCAAATGGTACAACTTTTCTTTGATAGGGTAGAAAACATTGTTGGAAAAGGAGAAAATGCTGGTTACCAGCATTTTCTCCTTTTCCCACAATGTTTTCAAAAGGCTTTTTTCCCAGGGGCGTCAAAAGGCGTCATTGTGCAGTAAAGGGTTAATAGGGTAGAAAACGTCGTGGGAACCTTTGCCCACAGTGTTTATAAAAGCCTTTTTCTTCAAGGTTGTTTCAACTTGGAAGGGGGGGGGGTGTTATAGGTTTAACAGTTTCCCAGACAATCAGACAATGGTTGGGTTTGTATTGGAGTATAACGCCATTTCAACAGCTCAGGTCATATCATGGCGGTCAGTGACACACCCATGTGTTTCCTGGCTTTCTCTCACCAGTACTACTAACATAACTTTCTTTCCAAAGCCACTGATTACTTTTCTCACATGCATCAGAGGTGAAAGGTGAAAAATCACTGGAAAGAAAGTTTGCCTCAACGGGGTCTCGAATTCTCAAACACCAGGTCACAAGTCAGATACGCTAATCCCTGAGCTACCTGGGCAGACTTTCCCAGACAAAATTTAAGCCTTGTACATATTGAAAGCATGTGAAGACTACAACTTAACTCTTTACCAAACAACAAATATTTAAATATTTTGACTTGTCCATATTGAAAGCATTTTGCAGACAACAAATCAGTTGTGGCCCAAATATTGGAATTTGCCTTGGTATGGGTAGAAAACATTGTGGGGAAAAAGAACAAGAGGGCCATGATGGTCCTGGAGTCGCTCACCTGAGCCTTTTGACCAAGCACAACCAATTTCCAACATCTTGTGAGATATATGTATTACCAAACAATAAAAGTTTAAACTCATCAGTCTGAACCTTCTGCATAAAACAAATAATATGTGGATCAAGCTGTGGGACTGGTCTCTCAAAGGGGTAGAAAACATTGTGAAAAAGGGAAAAAATGCTGGATACCAGCATTTTCTCACTTTCAGAGAGTGTTTTCAAAAGGCTTCTTTCTGAGAGTCATTCATACACTAGGTTTTTCTAAGATTTCACCTAGTGACCTAGTTTTTCAGCCAACATAACACATTTTCAGACTGGTCCAAGATATCATTAGGACAAACATTCTTACCAAATTTCAAGAGTATTGGACTGAAAATGTGGCCTCTACAGCGTACACAAGGTTTTTCTAAGATCTGACCTAGTGACCTAGATTTTGACCCAACATAACCTATTTTCAAACTCATCCAAGATATTACCAAGGCAAACATTCTGAGCAACTTTAAAAGAGTATTGAACAAAAATGTAGCCACAACAGTGTACACATGATTTTTCTAAGATTTGACCAGGTGACCTAGTTTTTGACCCCACATGACCCATTTTCAAATGCTACTGAGATATCATCGAGACAAACATTCTGACCAACTTTCAAGAGTATTAGACAGAAAATGTGGCTTCTGGAGCATACACAAGGTTTTTCTAAGATTTGACCTAGTGACCTAGTTTTTCAACCATCATGACCCATTTTCAAACTAGTCAGAGATATTATCAAGGCAAACATTCTGACCAACTTTCAAGAGTACTGGACAGAAAATATGGCCTCTAGAGCATACACAACGTTTTTCTTAGATTTGACCTGGTGACCTAGTTTTTGACCCAATATGGCACATTTTCATACTATTTCAAGATATAATCAAGACAAACATTCTGACTATTTTTCAAGAGTATTGGACTGAAAATGTGGCCTCTATAGTGTACAAAAGGTTTTTCTAAGATTTGACCTAGTGACCTAGTTTTTGACCCCACACAACCCAATTTTAAACTTGTCCGAGATTTTATCAAGACAAACATTTTGACCAAATTTCACAAGTATCTGACAGAAAATGTGGCCTCTAGAGCGTACACAAGGTTTTTCTAAGATTTGACCTAGTGACCTAGTTTTTGACCCCACATGACCCAATTTTGAACTCGTCCGAGATTTTATCAAGACAAACATTCGGACCAAATTTCACAAGTATCTGACTGAAAATGTGGCATTTAGAGCATACACAAGGTTTTTCTAAGATTTGACCTAGTGACCTAGTTTTTGACCCCACATGACCCAATTTTGAACTCGTCCCGAGATTTTATCAAGACAAACATTCTGACCAAGTTTCATGAGGATCGGACTGAAAATGTGGCATCTAGAGCGTACACAAGGTTTTTCTAAGATTTGACCTAGTGACCTAGTTTTTGACCCCACATGACCCAATTTCGAACTCGTCCGAGATTTTATCATCAAGACAAACATTCTGATCAAGTTTCATGAGGATCAGACTGAAAATGTGGAATCTAGAGCGTACACAAGGTTTTCTAAGATTTGACCTAGTGACCTAGTTTTTGACCCCACATGACCCAATTTCGAACTCATCCGAAATTTTATCAAGACAAACATTCTGACCAAGTTTCATGAGGATCGGACGGAAAATGTGGCCTCTAGAGCGTACACAAGATTTTTCTAAGATCTGACCTAGTGACCTAGTTTTTGACCCCACATGACCCAATTTCGAACTCGTCCGAGATTTTATCAAGACAAACATTCTGACTAAGTTTCATGAGGATTGGATTGAAAATGTGGCCTCTAAAGCATACACAAGGTAAAAAGTTGACGACGGACGACGCACACCGCACAACGGACGACGGACACAGCACGATCACAATAGCTCACCATGAGCACTTCGTGCTCAGGTGAGCTAAAAAATGCTACAACCTATATATTTTAACCCTTTACCACACATTCCCAACTTTTACAACCCAGAGGAAGAACCTGGTTACCAGCATTTTCTCCTTTCCCACAATGTTTTCAAAAGTCTTCCTTCTCAAGGTCATTAAAAATTGGGATTGTGTGGCAAAGTGTTACATGTGGCTCAAAGGACAGAATATGTATTGGAATGGATGGGAAATATCATGAAACCCACTTTGTTTTCAAAACTGTCTTTCCTCAGGGTCTTTAAAGCACAGGTGCCATGCCCTATAGCTCAGTTGGTAACATACAGGACTTGAGAACTGGAGGTCACTGGTTTGATCCCTGGCTTGGCCAATTTCTTTCCGAGGACTGATAATAGTCATTGCAACAGGATTCATTCTTCTCTCACCGCTGACTATTGTTTCGACGACAGCTACGTGGGAAAGAATATTGCGCTGAGTACTGGTAAAAGAAACTCTAGGAAAGCATGGACAGGTGCACTGGCCGCCGCGATATCACTGAGATAATGTTGAAAACGGCATTAAAACACCATACAATAAATCATTAAAACACAGGATTGTTTGGTAAAGTGTTAACCCTTTACCAAACAACAATATTTTAGACTGGACCAAATTGAAATCATTCACAGGTGACAAATTAAAGGTGGCTCAAATCACGAAATTTGTCCTAGATAGAGAGGAAAACATTGTGGGAAAAGGAGAAAATCATGCTGCTTCCCAGCATTTTCTCTTTTTCCAGCAAATTGTTTTCGAAAGGCTCCTTCCTCGAGGTCGAAGTCGGGGTAGTGTGGTACAGGGTTAAAATTTATAGCTTGTAATGCTATGAACATTCAACATAATAGACAAAATTAACTCTTCATCAAATGAAAAAAATTTAATCTGGTCCAGACTGAAAGCATTTGCACGATGCTTATCAGGATTAAAACTCTTTCCCAAACAGCAAAATTTTAGACTGGTCCAAATTGAAAGCATTTGCAGACCAAAAAATAAATGTGACTCAAAAATTGAAATTTGTATGGGAAAGGGTAGAAAACATCCTTTTCCCACAGTGGTTTCAAAAGGCTTTTTCTACAGGGCTGTTAAAACTTGTGATTGAGTGGTAAAGAGTTAAATGTGTCTCAAATGATTAAATAATTATGTCGTAGAAAGGCAGAAAGCAATGTGGGATAAAGAAAAAAAATGCTGGTTAAACCAGCATTTTCTCCTTTTCCCACAGTGGTTTCAAAAGGCTTTTTCTACAGGGTCGTTAAAATTCGTTATTGTGTGGTAAAGAGTTAAATGTGTCTGAAATGATTAAATAATTATGTCCTAGAAAGGGCAGAAAGCAACGGGGGAAAAAAGAGAAAACACTGGTTACCAGCATTTTCTCATTTTCCCAATAGGTTTTCAAAAGCGTTGTTCTCCAGGGTCATTAAAACTCAGAATTTTTTGGTAAAGGGTTAACTAATATATCATAATTAATCCACAACAGCAAATATTTTGAATATTTCTCATCAGATATCCTTCACCAGGTGAAAAAAGTTAGATGTCCAACACAAAACCATTTACAAACTACATGTCACATGTTGCTCAAATGTTGAGATTCATCTTTTAACCCTTTCCCAAACAACAAATTTCGGACTGGTCCAAATTGAAA
The DNA here is from genome assembly GCA_945859785.2 of Tridacna gigas. Lineage (NCBI taxonomy): Eukaryota > Metazoa > Mollusca > Bivalvia > Cardiida > Cardiidae > Tridacna > Tridacna gigas. The sequence continues at coordinate 44,021,057 of OX244028.2, read as the reverse complement.
GAGTTTGCAGACGACAAATTTAAATTTGATGAAAATGGCAGAAAGTTCTCAAAAAGGGTAGAAAACACTGTGGGAAAAGGAGAAATTGCTCGTTACGAGCAATTTCTCCTTTTCCCACAGTGTTTTCAAAAGACTTGTACTGCAGACACGTGAAAACCAGGGCTTGTTTGGGAAAGGGTTAAAGGGTAGAAAACATCAACTGAACAGGAAAAAATGATGATAGTCAGTAACAGCATTTTCTCCTTTTCCCATAGTCTTTTCAACATCCTTTTTTTTTCAGAGCATTCAACTTTTGCACAACAATCCAGAGTTTTTATGACCCTAGTGAATAAGACTTTTGAAAACATTGTGTAAAATGGAGAACCCTCAAGAAGAATTCAGCCAAGCTTGCTGGAATTGAAACAGCAGTTCCTGAATTTCCAGCCATGTATGTTACTAGCTGAGAAACTTGGCTTGGCTGGAAAAATCTTTTGAGATCCTGCAACAAAGGTTTTAATGGGAAACTAAAAACTAACATCTGAAGAAACCCATTTTATCTTGTATATATGAAATGATGAAGGATTGGTTTGGAAAAAAATGTGATAAAAAATTCTTTATCTGCCATGTTGCTTTACCTAATTGCTTTGGAATCAAAGTATGCGGATATGGTTTTATCTCTCCTTGGGCTTTTACAATTTCAGATTCCTAAGGTCCATTGACGAAATATTTATCATACATTATTGTTTGATAAATTTGTAAGTTATGCACAATTGTATAACAGCCGTAGTTTGTCACTTGGTAAGGTTTTTAACCCTTTACCAAAAACCTGTTTTAACGATGCAGGAGAAATCCTTTTGAAAACACTGGGGGAAAAATGAGAGAATGCTGGTTAGTAGCATTTTCTCACGGTGTTTTCTACCCTATCAAAGACAAATCCATATGGCCATCATTTGCTAAACACTGACAAATGTTGTCTGCAAATACCTTCAACTAGGATCAATCTAAAGTTTGTCTTTTGGGAAGGAATTAAAGGGGCCTTTTCTCTGCTTATTTGGTTGAATATTTAAGTTTTTCTTTAAACACTGATAAATACTACAAAATATTTGTTTCACTGCAGACAAAAAGGAACTAGACAGTAACATGCAGTAAAAAGGTACAAATCTGGCAATTAGAAAACAGGCAGGTTGCTTTGCAGTTAAAAACTCTATATCTAGATCAAATATTACATCATCATACTTATCTGAATAAGATTTAGCATAACTGACACATGTTACTAATCATATGACATTCCCATAAATAGTTGTTAGATTCCGAGGCAAAATGCAAAAAGTATTTTAACTCTTTACCAAACAACAAAAATGTAGACTCATCCAAATTCGAAGCATTTGCAGATGACAATTTAAATGTGGCTCAAATGATGAAATTTGTCTTTGATAGGGTAGAAAGCATTGTGGGAAAAGGAGAAAATGCTGATGACCTGCATTTTCTCCCTTTCCCACAATGTTTTCAAAGGGCTTCTTCCTCAGGAGTTTGGATCGTGTGGTAGAGGGTTAAGAGGCTAATTGAAGCCCATTAAGGAAATAACACTAAAAATATTGTTTTCTTAACATTTGTCTGTATTCTCTATTGATGGTTTGCCAGCTTGGTCTGACTTCACTGATGAATCATATTAAAAAGAATTGAAAAGCTCCCTTTAACTCTTTACCACACTACCAAATTCTAGACTGGTCCAAATTGAAAACATTTGCAGATGACAAACTAAATGCTATGCAGATTAGGAACATTTTTATGGAAAAGGTAGAAAACATTGTGGGAAAGGGAGAAAATGCTGGTTACCAGCATTTTCTCCTTTTCTCACAATGTTTTCAAAAGTCCTTTTCCTTGGGGTCGTTAAACTTAGGATTATGTGGTAAACGGTTAAACCATTTCTTTTTACAGTAAAAGATAATTATATAAAATAAAACTTAAATAAATTTTATCAATGATTAACTCTCTACCAAACAATAACATTTCAGACTGTTCCAAATTGAAAACATTTGCAGACGACAGGTTAAATGGGGCTCAAAAACTGAAAAATGCATGTCTTAAATCAGCATTTTGTTCCTATCCCACAATGTTTTCTACCCTTTCAAAATCAAATCCCTTTTACTGAGCCATACAGAATTCGTTGTCTGCAAATGCTTTGAATTTTGAGCGGTACAAAATTTTGTTGTTTGGTAAAGGGTCCACTCTTTACCGCAGGACAAAATGTGAGGTTTGTCCAAATTGAAAGCATACACAGAATGACAAAATTAATTTGACCTGAAAATTTGAAATGTGCTTAATAAGGGTAGAAAACCTGTGGGAAAAGGAGAAAATGCTGTTTACTAGCATTTTCACCTTTCCATACCATGTTTTCAAGTCTGTTTTCTTAGAGTAGTTAAAACTCAGGATTGTGTGGTAAAGGGTTAAAGCTTTCCCTACAGACATTTCTAAAGTTTTGTCCGTCTGGTATAGAGTTAGTGCCATACCTTAGTTTCATATTTGCTTCGACCAGGTTGAAATGGGCCATGTGACCTCCATACGGAGCCCCTGGAGTCCCCTCCACCATGTAGGCTGCATATTCGGGTCTCCAGGTAGTTGGGTGATTCCTACAATAGAACAAAACTGGTATTAACAAGCATTCTGATAGTATTGCATAGCAATACACAGTCCCCTACCAGCCGTATGTATCGCTGGCACGTCAGTGAAACTTGTTAAGTCCAAGGCCCGTAAATGCGTTGAAAAGCAGTGGAGCAGGACGAAACTCAACCTTGATGTGTAAGTCATGATGGTTGATGTTCACACCAAAAATCAGCTCTATATGTAGCAGCGTTTAGAAAAAAAGTGCGGAAAAATGTTTTATCAGTGAAATTTTGTAAGTCCAAGGCCCGTAAATGCGTCAAAAAGCAGTGGAGCTGGATGAAACTCGAACTTGATGTGTATATCATGGTGGTTGATGTACACACCAAAAATCAGCTCTGTATGTAGCAGCTTTTAGAAAAAAAGTGCGGAAAAATGTTTTATCAGTGAAATTTTGTAAGGCCAAGGCCAGTAAAGGCATGAAAAAGCAGTGGAGCGGGACGAAACTCGAACTTGATCTGTAAGTCATGGTGGTTGACTTACACAGCAAAAGTCAGGTGAATATCTACCAGCATTTAGAAAAAGAAGTCCGGAAAACTGATTTATCAGTGAAATTTTCTAAGTCCAAGGCCCGTAAATCCGTGAAAAACCAGTGGACCGGAAACAAAGGTCGAACTTGATCTGTAAATCATGGTGGTTGAGTTACACAGCAAATCTGAGATCAATACCTACCAGCGTTTAGGAAAAAAGTCTGGAAAACTGATTTATCAGTGAAATTTTGTAAGTCCAAGGCCCATAAATCCGTGAAAAACCAGTGGACCGGAACGAAAGTCGAACTTGATCTGTAAGTGATGGTGGGTGACTTACACACCAAAACTCAGCTCAATATGTACCAGCGTTTAGAAAAAAAGTCCGGAAAACTGAATTGCCGGACTGACGGACAGACGGACGGATGGACAGACGGATGGACGGAGTGCAAACCTAAAGTCCCCTTCGGCTTCGCCGGTAGGGGACTAAAAATTGATCCTCTCCCATTAACTCAACCACAGGCGTTAACCCTTCTCTATAGACAATCCTTTGCTTTTACAACTTTGGACAGGAGAATTTTGGGAACATTGTGGGATAAGGATGAAATGCTAGTAACCAGTAATTTCTCTTTTTCCCTAAATGTTTTCAAATGCCTTCAATCTCATGGTTGTTTAAACATAGGAATGTTTGGTAAAGTTTTAACCCTTTACTGAACAAATTTAAACTCATGCAATTCATGGCATTAATTTGCAAATGACATATCAAGAGTGGCTCAACTGACAGTATTTGTCTTTGAAAAGGTAAAAAACATTTTTGAAAAATGATAAAAGGCTGGATACCTGCATCTTCTCCTTAACCCCTTACCACACAATCGCAAGTTTTGATGACCCTATAGAGGAAGGCTTTTGAAAACATTGTGGAAAAAGGAGAAAATGCTGGTAACCAACATTTTCTCCTTCTCTTTTTTCCTCAATATTTTCCACCCTTTCAAAGGCAATTTTCACCACTTGAGTAATATTTGATTTGTCATCTTCAAGGTCTTTGGAACTGGACAAGTCGAAAAAAATTTTGTCGTTTGGGAAAGAGTTAAGCATTTCTCCTTTTCCCAGTGTTTTCAAAAGCCTTTCTTTCTTTGGGTTGTTAAATCACTGGATTGTCTGGAAAAGGTTAAATTAAGTATTAAACTCTTTACCAAACGACAAAATTTTGGACTTGACCAAACTGAAAGAATTTGCAGACAACAAAATAAATGTAGTTCAAATGATGATTACTTTCTTTGTTAGGGTAGAAAACATTGTGGGAAAAAGAGAAAATGCTGGTGAGCATTTTCTCATTTTCCCACAATGTTTTCTAAAGGCTTCACGAAGAAAACAGTGCTTCCAGTGAGGCTCAAACCCATTAACAGCCAGATTAGGAGTCCTACTCTTTACCACTGAGCCACACAGGACCCTTGAATGTTTGTTACAGGGATAAACTAAAGAATCCATAAACAGGAACATAATATTTGAGCCATGTAAAAAGGGGGCTTAATACATCCGCAAAAAGTATCAATCCAGGTCAGCTATGCATACACAGAGATGCATTAAGCTCCCTAAAATTTGCCAGAGTATGGCTCATTTCTGTATATCTAGACATGAATAATTAATTATGTATTACAATATAATATGAAACTCTCATTCTCTAGTATAATGCAGATAAAGTATCATAACCTTTTACCACACAAACCTGAGTTTTAATGACCCTGACGGAGAGGCCTTTAGAAAACAATGTCGGAAAAGGAGAAAATCCTGGTAACCAGCTTTTTCTCCTTTACCCACAATCTTTTCTATCGTTTCAAAGATAATTACCAATTTTCAAGCTACATTAAATTTTGACATCAGCAAATGCTTTGTACTGAGTCCAAATTTCTGTAAGGAGCTAACTCTTTACCAAACAAATTGAGAGCATTTGCAGATGATAAATCAAGTTTCTCAAATGACAAAATTTGTCTCAGAAAAGGTAAAAAACATTGTGAGAAAAGGAGAAAAAATCTAGGTTACCAGCATTTTCTCCTTGTCCCACAATGTTTTCAAAAGCATTTGTGTTCAGGGTCTTTAAAACTCGGGACTATGAAGTAATTTTAGGGTTATGGGTTAACTCTACCAAACAAAAAAACTTTCAAACATGTCTAAATTGAAAGCATAGTTGTGACATACATAAAGAGAAAGGTCTTGAGAGGGATACTGAGAAGACATCCTTTTCCCACAAAGTTTTCAAAAATCTACTTCCATCAGGACCATATAAACATGGATTGGTTTGGTGAAGGATTAATTATGCATGCTCAGCTACCAGAAAGGCAGATGAACACAAGATAAAAATCTTTGAAAAATGACATTTTCTAATTCACTCTCCAGCATCATGGAGACTTATTTCAATAATCTCCTATAACAAATTTACGAACCCTTTAAAAGTATCTTTGTAAAACATTTTTTTGTGTCTGTTTGTAGGGTGTTTAACACGGTTTTCAACACTATTTCAGTTATAATGTGGCGGCTAGTGTACCTATCCAGGCTTTCCTGAAATTTTTCTGACCAGCACTTTTAGCACAACATTCTTCCCTAGCCACTGGCTACTTTCCCACATAACCAAGGTTGAAACAATGTTTAGTGGTAAGAAAGGAATAAATCCTGTTGCAACAAGCACAACATGCCCCAGAAAGAAATTATCCAAGCTGGGGATTGAAACCAGCGACCTCCTACTTTCAAGCCCAGTAAACCTTATAAAATACGGGTGATCAACACCAACGAAACTTCCATTAATGAATTTCTACAGAAACATAGTAGCAAAAAGACAAAAATGCTGCAATAAGAAAGATATTTCCTTCAGTAACAATCTTTTCTACAGTGCTTTGCTTAACTCTTTACCAAACAACAAAATTTTAAAATAGTCCAAATTGAAAGCATTTGCAGACGAAAAAATAAACGCAAATCAAAAATTGAAATTTGTCTGGGGAAGGGTAGAAAACATTGTGACAAAAGTAGAAAATGCTGGTTACAAGCTTTTTCTCAAAAGGCTGCTTTCCCAGGGTAATTAAAAGTTGGGATTGTGTGGTAAAGGGTTAATTAAATACAAAAATATGTGTAAACTACAGTTTCATTCAAGAGCTCTTGCAAACACATTGAAGCAAGATAACAAATTGCTCCAATAAAAAAAATCCTTTGGTTACAATTTTTACAAAAGCCATTTGCTGAAATACAGAAAATATGTGTGAACTTAATTCTCATGCATAAACTCTTGCAAAATCATGATAGCAAAAGAACAAACTGCTCCATTAAAAAAGGAACACTTCCTCTGGCTAGATCTAAAATAATTGCTGAATAACAAAAAAAAAGAAATGTGTGAACTAAAAATTCATTCATGAATTCTTACAAATCATTTTGTTCCACTAAAAATTTGACATGTTTTACAGTAAAATGATACAAGAGGGACATAATGGCCCTAGACAGCTCATCTAAGCCAAGGACTTTAGGCCAAAGGGTGAACCCCCTCGTTCAACCCTTAAACTGCCTTTCACAAATATAGTTGCTTATGCAGCCAGTGTAGATCAAGATCAGACTGCACAAAATGTGTTTTCTAATCTTTGATCTATACTGTCTGCTTTGCTGCAACAGTATAGACTACAACTATAATAATATTGCAATCATTCTGGTCAAATTTCTAAACTAAAAACGTCTGTTGGGTTTATTTGGTGCTCCAATAATTAAATTTGTTCAAAATACAATCACAAAAATCATTCCAACCAACTTTTGTAAAGTGAGTCACAAATGCAGACTCAGTGACCTAAATAAGAAATGTAACTTTTTCATCTTTAAATGGCAACTTTTCCCTTAATACTTGTAGGATTTTTCAAAATCAATACAGCCATTGATGGTATAAAGAAACTGTGTAAGTTCCACGAAAATCTGACGACAAATGCAGACTTTCATGTGTAAACAAGAAAGACTAACAGACTGACAGACAATGGAAACCACACCATGACATAAGCTCTGCTGGCCTTGGGCCGGTAGAGCTAAAAAGGGAAAATGCTGGATACCAGCATTATCTCCTTCTTCCCACATGTTTTCAAACATATATCTTTTCAGGATTGTTAAAAACACAGATTCGTTTGGTAAAGATTTAAGGAATCATGGTGAACATCACAGGATTGACTGACCACAATGCCTCACCCGAAGGGCTCTTATGCTCAGGTGAGCTAAAAAAGAATGAATCAATATATAAAGCTCAAAAGAAAGCTAAATTTAAACATAAACAAAATTATCTCAGATCCTCTAGTGGACCTTAGGGTTATCTCACATCAAATTCTACATCAAACAAGCTCTTTGAACTACAATAACAAAAAATACCAACCGTTTCTTGCATAAATACAAACATTAGTCACAGTCAGTTTTGCACAGTTAACCCATTACCACACAATCCCGACTTATAATGCTCCTGAGCAAAAAGCCTTTTCAAAACATTGTGGGAAAAGGAGAAAATGCTGGTGACCAGCATTTTCTTCTTTTCCCACTATGTTTTCTAACCTTCCAAACACAAGTTTCGATTTCCGAGTTAAATTTATTTTGTCATCTGCAAAAGCTTTCAATTTGAACAAGTCTGAAATTTTGTTGTCTGGTGAAGAGTTAATAAACTTTTTACCTAACAATTCCAGTGGTCTATCATTACCCTGTGGCAAAAAGCTTGTCAAAACATGTGCAGGGAAAGAAGAAAATGCTGGTTGGCAGCATTTTCTCCTTTAGCCACAATGTTTCATTTCTTCATCTCAAAGACAAAATTAATTCCAGGAATGCCATTGTTAGAATGATCCTAGAACAAAAGGTTAAAAAAAAAAACATTCAAGGGAAATAAGAAAATGCTTGTAGCCAACAATTTCCCCTTTGCTCACTGTTTTGTACATTTACAGATGACAAATATTGTTAAAATGACAATTTCTATCTTTGATAGGGTAGAAAACATTAAAAAGGAAAAGGAGAAAATCTGGTTTTCAAAAGACTTTTTCTTTAGGGTCGTTAAAACCAGTGATTGTCTGGTATATGGTTAACAAACAAGCTCTTTGTGTCACAGCATCAAACAATACATACATTTTGCATCAAACACTGTAATTAAAATCAGAAGTAGACTTTCATATATTATACTAGTATGTGTAAATATAATTATGTATAAATAAATACTTGTAACCAGCATGTTTTGCATTTTACCACAATATTTTCTACCCTTGGAAAGAAAAATACCATAACTTGATCCACTTTCAATTTGTTGTCTGCTAATAATTTCAATTTGGGCAGGTCTACAATTTAGTTGCTTGGTAAAGACTAGTTCTTTCCTTATCCCTTTACCACACAATCCGGAGTTTTAACTATCCTGATCAGGGGCGTGGAAATCTTAAACATTTCTACTTGTCCGTGGACAAGTAAATTACAAAAATCTACTTATCACTTGTCCCTACAAAACGGTGTTAAATGGCACACATAAAGTGACTTGTCAGCAATATGGGGATATTCTTGACAAACCTTACAAAAAACATTGTTACGATCGTCCGCATTCAACCAGGGGAATTCTTTCAACCACACGTTAAAAATACATGTTTTTGTCATATTTCTTGTCACAGTCCTTTTTAGATTTACGTTTGGAGCTGCCAAATGGTTCCGGAACTCTGACTTCTCACTTTCCATTTGCATCGAAGATTTAATTAAAAAAAAAAGAAAACACTTATCCCACTTTACGCACCAACTGATTGCTGAATCAAAAACTTTTGGACTGAGACAGCTTCCTGCAGAGGTGTTAAATCAAGGCCTTTTTCGCAACGGAGTCGTTGAAAATCAGGCCGAAAGCTAAACTTTTCATGCGTGCTACACTGTCGTCAAAAAATCCTGAATTGCTGCTTAAATGATACTAATAAAACTATTTTAATCCATAATGATGATCTTGGTGTTCAGACATTTTTCAAAGCAATTAAATTTGATTTGCAAAAGCAGCCTTACATTTTACCGATCTTGTCATATGCGGTGGGTTAACCATATGCGCATGCGTGAATATGGTGGACGTGTTTTTCATTGTTGATGGATAAAAATCCGAAAAAGTGCTGGAAAACTCTACAATCTTCGACTAAATCATGTGAATAGCATAAATATATCTACTGATGTGCTGGATAAATGACTAGAAAACGTAAGAAGAAGGACTCGCCAGGAACCGATCAGAAACCGAAGAAAAACAGTCGCAGGACAATGGACAACAGTGGCGGGAACGAGAACAAAGGCAAAAAAAATGCAAGTAGTGGACAAAACCAGGCAAGTCAATCATTTGTAACAAATCAAACAAGTATGAACAATCATCAGACACAATTTAGTGGTCAACAATATAACGGTAGCTATGCCAGCCACAATGCATCAAATGGACCGTTTATGACGTTAATGAACTCTACCCCACCCATAATGTCGCAAAACATGGGTAACCAGCAACAACTATATCGACAATGTAGTACTCCAGTAACATCGATGAGTCAACCCCCCGATTTTTTCTCAATAATTATACAGCGTTTAGACGCAATGGATACAAAACTGACCCAGTTAGAAAGCATAAAAAACGATGTAAAGGGTATTAATTGGCGGATGGATAAAATTGATCAAAAGATTAAAAACATTGAAGGAAAAGTGAAAGATTTGGAAGAAAGTAAGAACTTTGATGCCGGTGTGTTTGAAGATATGACAAATAAGCAGAGAGAAATAGACTCGATCCTTTCGAAAATGAAAAAGTTTGAAACTGAACAAAGGGAAAGGGAAAGAAAACTACAGGACGAAGTTACCGACCTGAAGTGCCGAAGTATGAAAGACAACTTGATTTTCTACAAACTGCAGGAGGAAATTGGAGAAAATTGTGAGGAAAAAGTATTATCCTTCATAGAAAATAGACTTGGTATAGAGAGAGCTACTACGGAGATCAAACTACATAGAGCAGACAGAATAGGAACATTTACGAGAGGCAACACCCGACCAATTGTAGCAAAATTCACCTACTACCCAGACAGAGAGAAAGTACGAAAAGCAGCCAAGAACCTGAAAGGTACAGAATTTGGTATAGCAGAACAATACCCACGAGAGATCATGGAGAAAAGAAAACAACTGATCCCGGTTATGAAAGCTGCACGAGCTAACGGTAAAGAAGCACATTTAATGCTGGACAAGCTCTACATAAACAATCAGCTATACCGTGAAAAGAGTTAGGACGCACGTGAGAGTGAAATAAGGTGTCTGGCTTGGAATGTTGAGGGACTTACTTCAAATAAAAGATCAACCCGAGACTTTTGTGATCTAATCGGAGAATACGACATTATATGCTTGAGCGAAACATGGACAAAGAAATCATCTCTAATAGACTTAAATGGTTTTTCAAACCCAATTCACTCATATAGGAGGCTACAAAACAGACGCGCAAATAGAGCCAGCGGAGGTATTATAGTGTATATCAGAGACAGTATACGAAAAGGAGTATCATTAATCAAAAATGACGTAGATTCGATAGTGTGGTTGAAATTAGATAAATACTTTTTCTTCACCGAAAATGATTATTACCTTGCAGCTATTTATATACCACCTGAACACTCTCCTGTACACAACCTAACCGATTATGATATTTTTACTGTATTAGAAAATGACGTCAATCAATTTAATAAGTTGGGAAAAGTTTTCATTTGTGGTGACACAAATAGTCGGATTGGGAACAAACTTGATTTTATTGTAGACGATTCTGTTTTAGAATGTGAAGATACGGAATATACGTCTCCTCCTCCTAACCGGACATCTTTAGATAGGAAATCCAATCGTTTTGGAGAGAATTTAATCGAATTATGTAAATCGTGTAATTTATGCGTTGCTAATGGCCGCCTCCATAATGATAGAGAAGTTGGTAATATCACTTGTATCACCCATAATGGGCAAAGCGTAGTAGACTACCTCATAACAAATAGAAATAATTTCAATTGCATTAAAAATTTTGCTGTAAAAGGTTTTACACAATTCTCTAACCATGCACCCTTAGAATTTACCTTGATAATAAACTCAGAAAGAGATGGTAAAAATACACATTTTGTAAAAAAAATCACACGTTGGGACGCTCAGTACAGAGAGATGTTTTTACAAGACATATCCAATGGCATTGAAAGATTAGAAGACACACTATTACATCATATTGAATCGCGGTGTGACTCTGATACCTTGATCAAAGTATGCACTGATTTTTTTAAAGAAAACGGGTGTAGGTATTTTGATAAAACGATTCAGGTTCAAAACTCAAATTTCGTTGATACGGACAAACATCAGAATTACTGGTTCGATGAAGAATGTAAGAATAAACGGGAAGCGTACAAAATAGCTGCAAAATTATTTAATAAAGAACGGTCTGATTCAGCTCGTAAAAATTACTTTACCAAGCGGAAAGACTATAAATACTGCTGTAAACAAAAACGTGCTCAATATAATAGAAATATTGCAGCAAAAATGAACGACTTGCGTAAATCAAAACCACGAGAATTCTGGAAAATTTTCAAAAATAAAAAACCCGCCATAAATTCATCAAATATATCGTTACAACAGTTTCATGACCATTTTAAACAATTGACATGTGAGTATGACACGAATACGGAAAGAACTATATTTACAGAAGTTGAGTCACCTACATGGGAATCAACTTATGAAGAATTAGATCAACCAATCACAACAGAAGAACTAGAAAAGACATGTAAACAGTTAGGAACGAATAAAACGTGTGCACTTGATGAACTGATATATGAGTATTTCAAAGAGAGTATAAACATAACTGGCAATGCCATTTTATCTATTTTTAACTATATATTAGATACAGGGGATTTTCCGGAATCTTGGGGTAAAGGGTTAATTATTCCCATCTATAAAAAGGGCGATCCGTCCGACACAAACAATTATCGAGGGATTACTATTACAAGCTGTTTTGCTAAGCTGTTTACAGTTATTTTGAATAATAGGTTAAAGGCATGGGCCGAGAATTATGATGTACTAACGGACGCTCAGTTTGGATTTAAAACGGGATATAGCACGGTAGATGCTGTATTCATTCTTCATTCCTTGATAGAAGAACAATTTATAAATAAAGGCAAACTATTTGCGTGTTTTGTAGATTTTAAGAAAGCATATGATAGTATTGACAGAAACGCTTTATGGATGAAAATTTTAAAATGTGGCATAGACGGTAAAGTTTTTACTGTATTAAGATCAATGTATTCAAAGGTCAAAACATGCGTTAAACATATGAATAGCCTAACTGATTTTTTTGATAGCAATATTGGACTCTTTCAAGGGGAGATAACTTCACCAATTTTATTTTCACTTTTTCTAAATGACATAGAAAATCATTTTCAGCTGAATCTTCTAGAAGGGATAAGGTTAGGCGAAGTACTTGTCTATTTACTTATGTTTGCAGATGATGCCGTATTGGTATCTGAGACAACAGAAGGATTACAAAAAATGTTATTGAAATTAAAAAAGTTACTGCTCAAAATGGAACTTAACCGTAAATACGGTAAAAACTAAAATTATGGTATTTCAAAAAGGGGGACAATTAAAACAGACATACCACTGGACTTACAATAATGAGGAGATTGAAGTTGTTAAAAGCTTCGTTTACTTAGGCGTATTATTTAGTAGCGGGGGATCATTTCAACAGGCAACCAGTACCCTAGTCGGTAAAGCACTCAGGGCTATGGGATCTCTTTTTAATTTAACGAAAGCCTATGACGTACCAATTCACATCTTATGTAATTTGTTTGATAGTTATGTGGGGTCAATTTTAAATTATAACTGCGAAGTGTGGGGATTTAACCAAGCTGAAAACATTGAAAGGGTACATAGAAAGTTTTGCAAGAGGTTATTGAATGTAAAAACCAATACTAATTCGTTAGCAATTCTGTCAGAACTTGGTAGATATCCCTTGATCATAAATAGAAAAATACGAATAATAAAATATTGGCTAAAATTACACACCCAAAAAAGTAATAACTGTATTTTGACAGCAGTCATTAAGCAACAAAAAAGTGAAATAATAAAAGATCGTCACATTAAAAACTGGTGTAATAAAGTTAAAAACTTGTTAGAATCAACGGGATTCTTTGATATATGGATTTACCCAGAGTCTGTTGACATAGAAAAATTCATTCCCATTTTTAAAGTAAGGGTAAAAGATATATATATAAGCAATTGGCGAGCAAGTCTACAGCTCTGTCCATCGAAGGAACTCTTTTACAATTTAAAAGATAGGTATGAAATTTCTAGTTATATTCTTATTCTCGAAAACAGAAAACAAAGGAATACCATTAGCAAAATTAGACTCTCATCTCATGATCTTAAGATAGAAACCGGAAGACATAATAATACTCCAAGAAATATTAGACACTGCGACCTTTGCTCACTACAAGATATAGAGGACGAATACCATTTTACACTCATATGCCCTTTTTTCAAAAATATAAGATCGCAATACATTGCAAAATATCATGTCAATCACCCAAGTATGTATAAATTCATAGAACTTTTAAAGACAAATAGGAAACGAGAATTAACGAAATTGGCGGTATATTTTGAAAAGGCATTTCGATGAGACAAAATCACTACCTAGTTAGGCAGTAGACCTTTCATACCTAAAGAATATTTTTATACTGAACAAATGTTGTAATTATATTTCCATGATACCATGATTATAGAAAAAGTCCAGCAGATACTGTCTTTCTTTTATTAAAAACAGAATGTTACAAGGTAGTACGGTTATATGTACACGTTATCGTCAGGCTACCTTTCAAATTACTATTGACCCTCTGCCACACATGCCGACTTCCGACAACCCTGAAGGAAGCGAGTGTGGAAGGCGTGGTGTCAAAGGAGAAAATACTGGTAATCAGTATTTGCTCCTTTGTACACAAGGCTTTCCAACCAATCTTAGAAAGGAATTATCGTATCAAGGTTGATTAATATTTTTTATTATTAGCTTTTTTATGTTATTTTGTCATCTTCTACAATGTTTTACAAACCAATTATAGTGGATTTGTAATAGTACAAGTAGCCAGTCCTCTTTGTAACTGTTTCCAAAACTAGCGCAGTGTTTAACGGTAGTTGTTACGTTATCGTATTGATTTTCACAGGTACTGTAACAGTCATTATCTTAATGTTTTCAAAAGCACAAGTTAAAGAAACAGAACAGTTTACTAGTGCATTTAACTGGTATGAAAAAATCTACTATGACTTGGTGTTACATTTCTTCCCTTGCTTTTATAAATCGATAAAATCTACGACAATGTTTTCAGAAGTCCCAAGCCAAGCCGTATCTATGTAGTAATGGGTTAATAAAACAACACATTGTTGTCTTTAATTTTATATTTGCGGTCATACATAGTATTAATTGTACCACAATGTTTTCAAAAGTATGAGTTGAAAAAAAAAAAATATTTGTACAGTTATATGTTGTAAATATGTACCATGTTGTTAATACATTTCTTTGTGTATCTCTTATGAATTGATGCAATTAACCTCAATGTTTTCAAAAACCCTAATCTTGAAAAAACAAAATGTCATTCTTATTAACAACATTTTCTTCCTTTCTCAGTATGTTTTATGTTTTGGGGTTTCTGGCCTGCTTGAAAGAAATATCAATTTTTGAGTTACATAAATTTTGGTGTGTGCATGTGCTTTCAATTTGGACCAGTCAAAAATTTTGTTAATAATTTTGTTAATATTAATAATAATGTTAATGTTTGTCATAGTACTACCATGGAAAATGGTTTTTAGTTACGATACAATTTTAGTCTTTAACACAGCGTTCAATCATGTCAAAACTTGTCGAAAACTCTCAACTAAATTTTTAATTCCATTAACGATACAAAACATTGCAGGAAAAGACTAATAGTATTTAAATCACTCTCACATTTAAAGATACGTAAAAGAATGTCCACTTAGTTACTCAAACAATTAGTGAAATTATTAATTTTCTTCAATATTTGTACATTGAAATATGCTATATATATTGCATGCTTTGTACTATACTGCTAAGACCATTAAGCTTATATGCTTAAGAGTCTAAATAAAATTTCTGTTCTGTTCTGTTCTGCGGTGAATGCTGAGTAGGCCAAATGTGTATTTTGGGTTTCCAGAAATCAAGAATTGGCTCAAGACACTGTTTATCATTCGAAATGTCATTTTGTACGAAGTGAGAAGATGTATTTCACTGGATACGTATATACAACAGATCCTTGTTTAAAAATTTTCCTCATATTTTCTACTTGTCCGCGAACAACTAGACTGAACAAAGTTACTTGTCCGACACTGAATTTTCCCGAGTCTGGCATAGTATTTCCACACCCATGCTGATAAAGAAGACCTTTTAAAAACATTGTTGGAAAAGGAGAAAACGCTGGTTTCTTTGGGTTGTTGAAACTTGGGAATGTCTTGTAAAGTGTTAACTCTTTACCACACGATCCCCTGACTTTTAATTACCCTGCAAAATAAAGCTTTTGAAAACACAGTGGGAAAAAGAGACGATGCTGGTAAACAGTATTTTCTACTATTCCCACAATGTTTTCTACCCTTCCAAAAGCAAATCCAATAATTTGAACAATACACAATTATGTTGTCTACCAATGCTTTGAATTTGGACAAGTCCAAAATTTTGTTGTTTGGTAGAGTTAATTACATGTAGCAGCTCACTGGTGCATTTCACCGCTGATTAACTCTTACCACACAATCCTGACTTTTAACGACCCTGAGAAAGAAACCTTTTGAAAATATTGTGAGAAAAGGAGAAAATGGTGGTAAACAGCATTTTCTCCTTTTCCCACTATGTTTTCTGTCCTTCCTAAAACAATTTTCGCTTTTAAAAGGGCACTGATTTAGTGCTTTCAATTTTGACTAGACTAAAATTTTGTCGTTTGGTAAAGAATAATGATTTCCATTCTTTCATTTCCATGAATCGAAGGGCTAAACTGTTTATACCTATGACATAGTTGCATTATCTTCTACTAGGTGGCATTTTTCAAATACACACCTATCTGATATGGGCATCTTGGGTGCAGAACTGGACTACTTTTCAAGGCAGCCATCAATGCAGCAAATTTCAAAATAAAATATACATTTTACGGTTTACTCACTAAAACCCACCTTGTATGATTCATCCAGCCATGTTTAGCTAGCATATAACCTATACACCAGCCATTTATAAACATAGCCCCTATAAGCTTAATAAAAAGCCCTAGTATAAGCCCAGCAAGCTGGGGGTGTTATTTTTGTTGACAGTCTGCTGCACAAATCTCAGGTTTTCCCTAGGTCTATATATTTTGAAACTGTCTACAAAGATTTACAGTAAACAATGGTATATTATAGAATTATTTTCCTCGCTTGACTGTCGCAAAAAACTGACTTGATTTTTCCAGAGAGGTATTTTTTATTGCCATTTTACGCTTGCTTTATTTAGCATCAATTTACACACAGCGTATTAATATTTATCCTGTACAGGATAGTAATGAATCATAGCAGATAGGTCTAATTTTTGAAAGATATTGACACGCGCAGACAATGCATGGTTTAGTTTCAGATGGCTGATTGGTGTTTTACACTGCTTTCTACATTAAAAAAGCATGTGTCAGTTATTTGGATCCTATTTGAATAAATATAATAACATCATATTAAATTTTGATCTCATGAAAATAGTGGGATTTTCTGATAGCAAACCAACCATCCCATGAATCAACCATTTAGCACACAGTCCCAAGTTAAAATGACCTTAAGGATTTTTTGATTGATTTAATGGTGTTTTATGCAGCTTTCAACATTATTTCAGTCATATCATGGTGACAGCTCACATATTCTTGTATTTCCAGGATTCCATCACCACTAGGCTAAGGCTCTGAAATGTCTTGCCCAAGAACACTCCAACGAAAAACCCAGTAGATCTAGTGAGGCTTAAACCCAGAGCCTCTAGGTCACAAGTCCTACAATCTGCCACTGAGTCAGACAGGACCCTCGACCTTGAGGAACAAGGCTTCTGAGAACATATTGTGGGAAGAGGAGAAAATGCTAGTACCGGTAACCAGCATTTTCTCTTTTTCCCACAATATCTTCTAACCTTCCAAAAACAAATTCTAAACTTTGAAGCACATTTATTTTGTTGTCTGCAAATGCTTCATACTTGGGCAAGCCTAGAATTTTGTCATTTGGTAAAGAGTTAAGTGTTAAAATAAGACCATATTAACGAATGTAGATAGAAAATCTCTGATGTGAAAGTGTCTAAAAGTGCATCACCTACTGTACAGGAAAACATGCATAGAGCTTACTTTGGATTTTTCTTTTCCTCCTTCTGAAGTTCTTCCAGGACCTCATCAGCCTTCAGTAACAACTTTGCCTGTTTCTTCTTGTGATTAAACTTTACAAGCATGTACTCCACCTGAAATTGCCATATGTATTGTAAATAATCCAGTTAGTGTCTAAGTGAATGATTAAGTAAAGAGAGAGAGACAGACAGACAGACAGAGAGAGAGAAAGAGACAGAGAGAAAGAGATAGAGACAGAGAGACAGGCAGAGAGACAGACAGACAGGCAGGCAGGTAGGCTGGCAGGCAGGCAGACAGACAGACAGACAAACAGACAGAGACTGGTTACCAGCATTTTCTCCTTTTTCTACAATGTTTTCAAAAGGCTTCTTCCGTCATTGTGTGGTAAAGGGTTAACAAGCTCTAAATCTTATCATCTGCATCACTTTAAGTTTGTTGTCTGTAGATGCTTTATAGATCAAAGCTTGAGTCTGATCTTTGACCTTCACTTGCTGCACTAGCAATAATAGCTGTGAAAGGTACTTCAACTCTACCAAACGAAAAAATTGTAGACCAGTCCATATTCAAACCTTTTGCAGATGGCGAAATAAATGTGACTCAAATTGAAATTTGCTTTGGGAAGAGTAGAAAACATTGTGGGGAAAAGGAGAAAATGCTGGTTAACAGCATTTTCTCACAATGTTTTCAAAAGGCTTCTTCCTCAGGGTCGTTAAAAGTCGAGATAGCATGGGAAAGGTTTAACTCTTTCCCACACAACAAAATTTTAGTCTTCTCCAAACTGAAAGCATATGCTGACAGAAAAATAAAATGTAACTAAAAAAATTAATTTTGTCCTTCATAGAGTACAAAACATGGTGGGAAAAGGAGAAATGCTGGTTACCAGCATTTTATCCTTTTCCCACAATGTTTTCAAAAGGCTTCCTCCTCAGGATCGTTAAAACTTGGAATGGTGTGGTAAAGGGTTAAGGGATAATACTTACAAAACTATATGTAAAGAAATTAAATCAATTTCTCTTATTCTTGAAAATCAATAGAAATCTACGAACTCAGTCTTTGATTCAGACTACTATCGTGCGAGAGAACAACAATGCTCAGAAAGGTAGTAAATATTGATAATGCTCAGAAACTTAGTAAATATTGATAACTGATGCAAAAAATGAAAGAATCTATTTAACCCTTTACCACACAATCCTGACTTTTAATGACTCTGTGAAAGAAGCATTTTGAAAACGTTGTGGGAAAAGGAGAAAATGCTGGTCACCAGCATTTTCTCCTTTTCCCACAATGTTTTCTACCCTTCCAAAGAGAAATTCAGCTTTTGAATCAACTTTATTTTGTCGTCTGCAAATGCTTTCAATTTGGACAAGGCTTAAATTTTGTCATTTGGTAAAGAGTTAATTAGTGTCAACACTCAACCCTTTACCATACCATTCAAACTTTTAACAACCCTGAGTATGACACATATTGAAAACTCTGTGGAAAAAGGAAAAAATGCTGGCTACCAGCATTTTTCTCCTTTTCCCGTAATGTTTTCTACCCTTCCGAAAACAGATTTCAATTTGAAATAATTTCATAAATGATTGAAAAAAAGTTGGATATGTCTTGTACACTTGAAGGACATTAATTAACTATCACATACTGGCAGAGTCCAAATGATGTTTCATTTCTATCCCTTCAATTTAAGTCAACAAACACCGAGTCTTAGTATCGCGATTGTCGGTGTCACATGCAGGGTACCCAATCACGTACTGCAGTACGTAATTCATGTATAAATTCTACTACGCACATACAAATTTTTTGTGCTTACGTGCATGCATGCACTGTCAAAATTATGCACGTACAAAAAGGAAAGTAATTACGTAAACTGCACATACAAATTAAATACCATTTTCGTATTGCATGCCAAAGAAATTGTCCGTGGTTGTGAGGTAGAGCGTCGGCCTCGTAATCAAAAGGTCTTGAGTTCGATACCTGGGAGCAGATGTCAACTTTGGTACTGTTCATTGGCCCACACATTCGGCGCGAGTACTGGTGTAGTTTCCAGGAAGCAGAATTGAGAGAGATTAGTATAAGTTGTAAGAACTTGTTTCTCAATCGATGTAAAATAAATATGTTTAAACTAAACTAAAGAAACAAAACTAAAGTAGTTTTCCTCGTAAGTGGGTACCACGCTTTGTCCTCGACATAGAGCGGGGTACCAATATTTTCACTATATATATTTTGCAGCTCCCTTGTCTGTCTGAAAAAATTTCGCTATGATTTTTTAAGGTGTCAAAATTTACCACGTGTGCAGGAAATCTGGTAATTAATTTTCAATGAGAAATTAAAATCATTTAATTATATTATGATGCGCAGTTATTGTTTAAAACACATTTTTTTGACATAAGAAAGCTGAAAAATCCAGCCGCAAATTAAATGTGTAATTTTCGTAGGTATGGCGTCTGCTGCGGAAAAAAAATGTCATCACAACAAAAGCTGTTAAAATATTTAACAGGTAGGTTTACATAAGTGATTCTACCATTACACATTTTGTTTTATTTTGTCCTAACACAGCATGGCCTTTATTTGACAGAGTTTGAGCTTATAATGTGCCAATCAACCTGCTCCTCTGTGATTTTAAAATAGCCAGAACATCATCTTGAACAACGAGCATCAATCTGTCTACACTTCCTTTTTAAAACAGCTCTAATGTACTTCACAACTTTGAGAAAGGAAGAAAGGTGAAAAATCTTCCATAAAGGCAGTCAATTATCAAAACTCATGACTGTGTTCGGCTTTTGAACCCTGACCGCCGTTGCAATTTTATCTAAGTATGTGCATGCCCTGGAGACATATGATGCATCCATATAATCACCAAATGCACAATTCCATAATTCAATTAAGATCCCATTCATTATGGAGCTAGGGTGTTAAAATTCATTAATAAAACTGAAACAGCCCAAAATTACTCTGTACCCCCTAATTTTTCTTTGTACCCCCAATTCAAAACCTAGGGGGTACAGTGTACCTGCAATTTTTTCTTTGTACCCCCAATTCAAAACTTGGGGGGTGCATGTACCCCCAAATTGAAAACCCAGTGGGCATGCTGACCTGTGGAGCGAAATAATGCTTGGACGAAACTAATGTCAGAACGTATTTTTTCATAATGAGAATATTACGTAATAAGTAAAACATGACACTCACCTCGTCACCCCAATATAGTACATCTTTCGTCCGTTCCTTTAGTTTGTTATACTGATTAATAAACTGGATTATTCCATGCTTTCGAACATGGTCGGCATGGGCTTTCGTTTCTTCCCACGACAGAGCCGTTCCTTCAGATAACAACCCCATTGCTGTGTTATGAATCAACGACAGAAGATAACTAAAACACTATTATATGTTTAAATACCGCCGTCCCGTATTTAGAAGGTCACTAGCACAAACCGGGACGCTATATAGGAATAAGCCCAAAAATTAGAACATAGGCCAGTGTGTTTACATTTAGCGTGTTGTCATCCATGTAGTTTCCTGCGCATGCGTCATGCGGATTGTTACGGTTCGACTAAATCATACCTACATCGTCGTCGTTGGGTTTGTTTACCCTCGCCATGCGGCGAGCAGCTATTGGTTCTTTACTAAGAATAAACGTCTATTTGTTTGGAATCTATATATTTTAACAGACAGCAACACCTCACGGTTTAAGAAAATCAAAGTACTGAAAGTACTGACAGGCTAGCGAATTTGATTGATTGATTGTTTGTATGGTGTTTAACCCTGTTTTCAACATTATTTCGGTTATGTAGCAGTGGACAGTGCACATATCCATGCTTTCCTGGAGTTTCTTTTACCAGTACTCCGCACAATATTCTTTCCAAGCCAGTGGCTGCTTTCCCACATTTATATTATAACCATCGTCGAAACGTGAGAGAGAAATGAATCCTGTCACAATGACTATCATCAATCCTCGGAAAGAAATTTGCCGAGTCGGGGATCGCACCAGCGACCTCCTGTACCCAAGTCCTGTACACTACCGACTGAGCTGCTGGGGCTATGCGTGCTATTGGTTAACTGTAATCCAGTTTAAGTTTAACCCTCAACCTGCTAAAAATGTTAAATGAAACTTTCAAGCCGATGGTAAACACCTGAATATTGCTATTTCAAAGTTACATTTTTGAAAAAAAAAAAATCCTCTTATCGGACAGTGTAGATCCAAAATCAGACTGCACGCTCTGTGCTGTCTGATCTTAGTCCACACTGTCCGCAAAAGGTCTTTGAGTTGCGGTTGTGCTGGTAAAAGAAACTCCAGGAAAGAATGGATAGGTGCTCTGGCCGCCGCAATATCACTGAAATTATGTTGAAAACGGCGTTAAACACAATACAGTCAATGAGTCAATATCCAGTAGCACAAGATGTAGTTAACTATTTAACTCTCTTTACAAAACCAAAAATTTTACACTCGTCCAAATTCAAAGCTGTTGCAGACCATGAATTAAATGCGGCTGAACTGATGAAATGTGATTCCAAAGGGGCAGAAAAAAATGTGAGAAAAGGAGAAAATGATGGTTATCAGCATTTTCTCCTTTTCCCGCAATATTTTCAAAGGGATTCTTCCCCAGTGTCATTAAAACATGGAATTGTTTGGTAAAGGGTTAATATTCAAGAGGTAGAATAACAGTTCAGCATAACAGTGTAATTATACACAATGATGTAAATAGTGAATGACAAGGATTCTCTGTCCAGTGAGGGTTGATATAGCCTGGAATTTGCTACAAGTTAATAATACCTAGGTGTATCCATTAACTCTTTCACTACTAATGACAACTTGAGTAGCTTTTGCGGATGGTGTAGATCAAGATCAGACTGCACAGAACGTGCAGTCTGATCTTGGATCTACACCGTCCGCTACCCTGTTTTTAAACTATGACAAAAGTTGTTTTCGATAGCAGTGGCAATCGATTTTTAGAACTCAGAAAAAAGTGGAATTTCCAGAGTTAGTAGAGAAAGAGTTAATAGATTCATTCATAATGTTACAGTGGTGTAGGAATAAGTCATTCTCTACTTTGCATAGGTCACTTAATTTACATATATATATAAGCAAAGATCATGTGCCTTATAAATGACATCTTGTTCACTTAATTACTTTGTAAGACAACATGTTCAACTTAGAGAGGTAGAGATTTAGTTGTTTTTGTCTAAATTGTCATATATAACAGAATTAAGATTTCTAACAGAAAGAAGTATTTTCTGTGAGGCAGTATTTGGCAACTGTGGGGTTTTTTGTTTACTTTGAATCTAGGTCAGTCATGATGCCTATAGACTAGCTTCGCTAGCTAAAAAGTTATAAATGTCTACGTAAAAGCCAAAAGGGGCTTAGGTCAAAAACGACCCTTTTCAGGACCACATTAAAAGAATTAAATAAAATAAATATAATGTAACAAAGGTATTTACATCTAATACAAGGCCGTGAGGCATTAGGCCTACATGTCCGAACACAAAAATTTAGTACTTGTCTTAAAAAATGCTATTTGGTACGCTCGACAGTGTCAATATCCTAATTATTTAATTACTAATTATTACTATTTATTACCACGGGTTGGAAGCATACTAATTGTCTTGTCTTATGTTTTGTATTCTTTACATTTTTATTTTAACGGAGGTTTATAACTAAGCAAAGTGTCGGTCCATTTTAAAACCCTTTACCACACAATCCCGATTTTTAACGACCATGTGAAAGAAGCCTTTTGAAAACATTGTGGGAAAAGGAGAAAATGCTGGTAACCAGCATTTTCTCCTTTTCCCACAATGTTTTCTACCTTTTTCAAAACAAATTTCAACTTTTCAGTCATTTATTTTGTCGTCTGCAAATGCTTTCAATTTGGACCAATCTGAAATTTTGTCGCTTGGTAAAGAGTTAACCCTTGACATGATAAATAAGTTCAGGGATCGTAAATTCCATACGATCTCCGATAAGTTAAATGAAAATTAAAACCCGATAGTGAAAACCCGAGTATTTCTATTTCAAAGGTATTTTTGAGGGAAAATATTTCCCTATAGACTAGGACAGTGTAGATCATTGATCAGACTGCACGTTCTGTGCCGTCTGATCTTGTTCTACACTGTCTGCAGAGAATGGCGGTCAAAATCCCCTCCGGTCATCATACCCTACCCCAAAAATAAACAAGGCGGTCAAAAGCCCTTTCACGATTTCGTGATGGCCGACGTTATCCCCTTCGTTAAACTTTAGAGGTTGTCAAAAGCCGCTTCACAATTCCGCAAATGCGGATATTGCCCCTTCACCAAAATTGCAGGGGCGGACAAAAGCCCCCTAAAATAGGCTGACATTTGCCTCTTTGATCTCTAACGAAGAAGTCATGTAAGAGTGTCTTAGGCCTGTGCTGTGCATCCCCTCCCCCACTACCATTTTCCATTTTTTTCAGAAATGATTTGCTAGTTAAAAATGTTTGCTGTCGGTCTTATTCATTCAACATATAAACGTGTAATAATTTTGCTCATTAAGAGATAATTTTCTTAATCCGTCCAGTTTGTCAATAGATAACGCATAAGTTTCGACTATAAAGCAGGTAAATGATCCAAATTAATTTTTAAAGTTTTTAATCCTTAATTAATTGGTGTCAACTCAGGTTTTGAGAGCGTTAGGCCTACTGACGTTTTATGATGTTAGTGAAATGCGTCTCAACGAATTAATCTTTTGTGGGAGAAATAGAAATTGCTGGTATCCAGCATAAGTCGCGTTCAGCGAAAGATTTAAAAAGGTTTTTTTTTCTCAGGTCGTAAAACACGGAATTATTTGGTAAAGGATGACAATTAAATTGACCAAAAGACGTTTCTGATTGTACAGAACAAGATCAGTCCGAGCGGTATGAGCAGTCCGATCTTCATCTATAGGCCTATTATTTCCCAAAGTACTGTTCATTTATTTGTGGAGTTTCAATCCAAGTAGAAATTTCTAATTCTAAGAATTATAGATATATGAATTTGAAACATGTCACCCCGTTTTTCACAATTTATTAACACACTGTCGAGGTAGACATAGGATAGTCTGGTACCCCCCCGTCCTTCAAAAGTACGACCCTATATAACGTAAGGGTAGGGGCAGGTAATCCAGACTAGACAGGATAATTTCACACATTTAGATCTGCTGGAATGGAACTTATTGTATAGGCCTACTAGTATTTCACAAGTGATCTGGTTTACTCGAGATTATCAAACTTCAGATCTATGAGGGTTACATCAGAGCTCCAGATAAGGGGGAGTGATGGTATTCTAAATCCATTATTTTTCTTCCAAACCTTATGTTGTGGTTACTTATAAGAATCGTCTCGGTGAGACGATTTTAATGAGTAACCATAACATAGGGTTTAGTGGACAATAACTGATATTTTTAATTTTGAAATCAAAATCACCCCCTCTATCTGGAACTCTGGTCACCATTGATAGGCACACAGGGCATACTCTCTGCCAATGATGAAGGGGCTTTTGTCCGCTTCCTACTTCTTAAAAAGGGGGTAATGTCCGCCATCGCAAAATCATGAAGGGGCTTTTGACCGCCTCTAATATTTCATAAAGGGGATAACGTCTACCATCGCAAAATCATGAAGGGGCTTTTAACCGCCCTGTCCCTTTTAGGGGTAGGGGACAATGAGCGGAGTGGCATTTGACCGTTTATCGTCCGCAGAAGGTCGTTGAGTCGCGCTTTGCAGCCTAAGGGTTGATACTAGTATAGGCTCGATATATTACACATTTAGTAAATAAATTTTACACGCGTCTAAATTTAACAAACAATAGCAAGCAAGAAATTAAACCAGACTCAGATAGTTTATCTTTGAAAGGGTAAGAAACGTTCTGGGAAAAGGAGAAAATGCTAGCCGAGGTAACCCAGCATGTTCTCCTTTTTCCCACATTGTTTTCACACGCCGTCGTCTCGAGGCCAATGGGATTGTTTGGTAATCGTCCGAAGTAAGGACCTATATAGCATTTGTCATCATAACAATTGATCATACGTTTTACGTCCCTAATGAAGTTGGCCTTTGAAAAAAAAAGTAGGAAAAAGGAATGCACCAGCATTTGTCCTATTCTTTCTACTAATTTGAGCAAATGATTATTTGTCGTCTGCAAATGGCGTAAGTATATACAAGTTTAAAGTGTTACGGTCTAGTAATGATAACTAATTTCAGCCCTTTAAATAGCAGTCTTTACCAAACGACAAACTCAAGACTTGTCCAAATTGAAACGTTTTGCATTCGAAAAATTACTGCGGCTCAAATGACTGAATTCATGTTACCAGCATTTTCTCATTTTCCCACAATGTTCTGAAACGTTTTAGTTTTCAAGGTCGCAAGGTTTGGGATTGTTTGCTTACAGGTTTCAACCGAAAGCTTTTACGACAGATTGTATGTTTTTACGCTTAAGATTTGGGAAACAATGCTGGTTGGGTTTTTTTGTTTTATTTTCTTTTGTAACTGAAACTACAACTTGAAAACTTTACTTGATTAACGAACAGAGTAGATCAAAGATCAGACTGCACTTTTTTGCAGTCTGGTCTTAGTTCTACCATCTGTCCGAAAAATCAGTGGAATTCTAATCCAGTGCTATGTAATCGTCCGTAGTTTGAAAATGATCTGGGACGCGAGTTCGAATTTTTTGATAGGTTCATAGACCATGTTCCAAATAACTAGAACACAAGTTTAAATGCATGTTTCATCATCCTGTCCCGAGCTTTAACGCCCCTAAGAAAAAGAGAATGCTTCTGAAAACAAGGTAGGAGAAGGATAAAAAGCTGGTAACCATCGCGACAGCATAAAAAAAAAAAAAACACTGTTAGAGGGACATCTTATTTGTCGTCTGCAAATACTTTCAATTTTGGACAGGTCTAAGATTTCGTCGTATCGTAAAAGTTACATGTATGTTTTATCACCAAGTAGACCTATTTATAGCTGGGGTAGACAGTACATATATTACATGTGGACGACGGTGAGTTTTCTGTGTAGATCAGTCAATCATTTTGCTCTTTACCAGATGACAGTTTTTAGACTAGCGAAGCTAGTCTATAGGCATCATGACTGACCCAGAGTCAAAGTAAACAACAACAAAAAAAAACCCACAGTTGCCAAATACTGCCTCACAGTAAAATACTTCTTTCTATTAGAAATCCTAATTCTGTTTTATATGACAATTTTGACAAAAACCACTAAATCTCTATCACTCCAATTTGAACATGTCTACTTACAAAGTAATAGACTGAACAAGATGTCATTTATAAGGTACAAGATCTCTGCTTATATGTAAAGTAAGTGACATATGCAAAGCAGAGAATCACTTTTTCCTACACCACTGTAACATTATGAATGAATCTAAAAATAGATACACCTAGGTAACTTGTAGCAAATCCCAGCTGCATTAACTTTCACTGGACAGGAAACGCTTATCATTCCTTCAGTCATTCATTATTTAGATCATTGTGTACAGTTAAACTGTTATGTTAAACTGTTATTTTACATTTAGAATATTAACCCTTTACCACACAATCCGGAGTTTTAATGACACTGAGGAAGAATCCCTGGTTACCAACATTTTCTCCTTTTCCCACATTGTTTTCTGCCTTTTTGGAATCAGATTTCATCAATTCATCCATCTTAAATTGGTGGTCTGTAACAGCTTTGAATTTCGTATCATAAAGAGTTAAATAGTTCACTACATCTTGCACTATTGGATATTGACTTATTGATTGTGTGGTCTTTAACGCCGTTTTCAACAGCATTTCGGAGATTTCATGAAGGCCAGTGCACTTATCCATGCTTTCATGGAGTTTCTTTTACCAGCACCAGCGCGACTCAGTGACCTTTTGTGGACAGTGTGTATCAAGATCAGACTGTACAGAACAGCAGTCTTTTCTTGGATCTACACTGTCCGATAAGAGGATATATTTTCTCCAAAATGTAACTTCGAAATAGCAATATCCAGGTGTTTACCATTGGCTTGAAAGTTTCATTTAATTTTTCTAGCAGGTTAAGGGTTAAACTTGAACTGGATGATAGTCAACCAACAGCATGCATAGCCCCGGTAGCTAAGTCGGTAGCATACAGGACATGAGAACAGGAGGTCGCTGGTTCGATCCCCGGCTCGGCCAATTTCTTTCCGAGGACTGATGATAGTCATTGCGACAGGATTCATTCCCCTCTCAAGTTTCGATGGTGGTTATGTGGGAAAGCAGCCAGTGGCTTTGAAAGAATAGTGTGCGGAGTACTGGTAAAAGATACTCCAGGAAAGCATGGATATGCGCACTGGCCGCCGCTATATAACTAAAATAATGTTGAAATACGGTTAAACACCATACAATCAGTCAATCAATCAAATTCGCTAGTCTGTCAGTACTTTCAGTACTTTGATTATAAAGAACTGTCCAGATTGAAAGCATTTGAAAACGAAATATTAACCTTTGTCCTGCTAAGTAAGTTAAATAAAACTTTCAAGATCGATATTAAAAATCCGAATAACAAATTTCAAAGTCATTTTTTGTAAAACAATATCTCCCTATCGGACGGTATAGATCAAAGAGCAGACTGCGCGTTCTGTGCTGTCTAATCTTGAACTACACTGTCCGCAAAAGGTCAGTGAGTTGCTCCTAGCAGCTTAACAGTTAAATGAAAGCTGAAATGATGAGATTTGTCTATGAAGGGGCAGCAGACATTGTGAGAAAAGGAGATACTGCTGTTTTTCAGCTTTTTCGCCTCTATCCACAATATTTTCAAAGCATTTTTACCAGGGTCGTTCAAGAGATCGTTTTGAATAGAATATTAAACTGCTAAAAGGGCAATACAAATTTTTATCCAATTGTTGAACTCCGAATATAACCATTTCAAAGTTCTTTTCCTCGTGAAAGACCACACCGAAGGGCATGTAGATACAAAATTAGACTGTGCAGTCTGATCTTGACCTACAATGTGGGTAAAAGTGACCTTGATTCAGGTTAAGCAGCTAAGGGTTGACTCATTAAGTTGCATTAAATGACTGAACTTGAAATAAAAATCCCAGTAAAATAAGGACAAACATCGTGAACGAACTCTTTACCAGGCAACAAAATCTTAGACTTGTCCAAATTGAAAGCATTTGCAGACGACAATTTAAATGTGCCTGTAATGGTGGAATTTGTCATTGAATGCGCACAAAACATAGTGTGAGAAAAGGAGAAAGGGTCGTACCATGCAGCATTTTCTCCTTTTCCCACATTGTTTTCAAAGGACTTCTTCCTCATGGTCATTATCTAAAGCTCTCCTTTTTCCACAGTCTTCTTTCCTTTTAATTAATTAAAGACAAGTTCAATAGTTTAAGCCACATTGAAATCGTCGCCTACAAAGGCTTTTAATTTGGACAAGTCTAAAATTTGTCCTGGTAAATAAATAGTTTAAAAGAAAGGCTGCTCAAGATGTTGTATTGAAGACTTAAAACACGAAAGCTGTCTGGTTAAGGACTAAGAGCACCGAATCAACATAAAAGTTTTCTTAGGATATGAAAGACCCAAATATTCCAATATCGAGGCTGTAAAACGCTAGAATATCTCAATACAGTGGACAGTGGAAGTCAATGTAGGATCGGACTGCACGGTTCGTGCAGTTAGCAACAGGAAGCAGACAGTGTAAATCGAACATCAAACTGCACATTCTTAGCAGCCTGATCCTGATCTAGGCCGTCCGCGAAAGCTACTTTTTAAAGCAGTAGATGGCAGTAATAGAGTTTTAAGAAATGCTTGCATGTTTCACTAGGTATAGATATTGAGAAATTCAATAATTCATTCTTTCAAAATGTCAAATCTTACTAGAATTTTTAATGGATTATGAATTAGATTTTCAAACCTCTTTCATTGTTCTGACGGGTGGTATAACCCTATATACGATAACGTTTGGACGAACGAATGCGGACCTAAAATCTAGGGCGAATAAGCCCAGTGACGAAAAGGTCACTTGGGTTTCCCTCAGAGAATACGGTTATATTCCATTGGTCGCTGTAAATAACTTGTGTAGAATACATGTAACTTTTTTTTATGTCAACAAAAAATGTTAATCCGTGTAAAAAAAGATAATTAGTGGCGAGCATCGATTGAAAACCTAGAATGGAAGCTCACAGAAATATCAAAATTGGACAGGTATGTGCCTTGCATAATTTGTGTTCTATTTATCATTCACTCATATTAGTTGTATAACAAGCTGTTACTTTTTAACTTATAAAGTAGACCGGCAATGTGTGAAAAATAACTGAAAAAGCAACATAGTCGCAATATGATTGTAAAAATACTTAATACGGACTTGGCTAAGACTGGTTGCGTAAAAGATATCGGCAAAAGTAAAGAAGAGAAAAGCTGTCACGCTGTCACGGGTTTTCATTTCTTTTTTCCTTTTAACCCAATAAGGGAGGGAATTCCACAGAATTTTTATTTTCTGTAAGTAATGTTTATCTCCCTTGGAGTCAAAGCCGCTCATTTCAGGGAGCCTTTCAGATTGTTATTATCGTACCAAACTAATGTTACTTTAATTTCATCCTGCTAAATAAGTCAAATGAAACTTTCAAGCCGATAGTAAAAGGCTAGTTTTTCTATTTTAAAGGCATATTTTTGGGCAGAATTATCTCCTTTTTTGAAAAATGTAGATCCAAGATCAGACTGCATTCTCTGTGTAGTCTGATGTGAGTCAACACTCCTGTAAAGGTCCTTGAATCACACTAAGCAGCCTAAGGGTTGAGAGAAAAAGTTTTATCACTGAATTTAGTTACTGAATTTAGTAAGGCATTAGCTTGCAAACCCTCAGCCTTTCAAAAGCTGCTTTTCACAGAGATCATCAACTCTTTATCACACAATCCTGAGTTTAAGTTTAAACTTCAATTTACATCAATTACAACTTATACCAATCTCTCTCGATTCTGCTGCCTGGGAACTACACCAGTACTCGCGCCGAATTTGTGGGCCAATGAACAATCCCAAAGTTGACACCCGCTCCCGGATATCAAACTCGGGACCTTATGGTTACGAGGTCGATACTGTACCTCACAACTAATCCTGAGTTTAACTCTTTACAAAAAACAAAATTTTAGACTTGTCCAATTTGGAAGATTTTTAGACAACAAATCAAATACAACTCAAAACATAAAATCTGTCTTTCATGGAGTAGAAAACATTGAGGGAAAAGGAGAAAATGCTGGTTACCAGCATTTTGTCCTTTTCCATCAATGTTTTCCATGAAGAGTTGATACTAACTGCAACATAGACTCAAACACAGAAAAACCCATGAGAAAGTTCAAAAGCTATCAATGCTGATCATTGACATCAACAGTGGTTTTGTGGGAAAATACCTGATGGCTTGGGAAGAATATAGTGCAAGATACTGGTAAAAGAAACTCTGGAAAAGTACATGTATGGATAGGTGCAGTAGCTGATTTGATATAACATAAATATGTTGATAAAGCTGTTAAACACAAGCAAACAGACTTCAAAAGCCAGATTTGATACAGAAGTACAAGTGTATGTATATAAACTTCATCATTAGACACTGAATATAAAGTGTTTGTACAGTTAGTAAAAGCTTTGTTTTATTACATTTATCACTTCAAAACAATCTGAAATGTCATTTTAACTCTTAACCACACGATCCCGACTTTTAACGAC
This sequence comes from Tridacna gigas, assembly GCA_945859785.2. Taxonomy (NCBI): domain Eukaryota; kingdom Metazoa; phylum Mollusca; class Bivalvia; order Cardiida; family Cardiidae; genus Tridacna; species Tridacna gigas. The sequence continues at coordinate 43,989,921 of OX244028.2, read as the reverse complement.
CCTGAAAGAGAAGGATTGTGAAAACACTATGGGTAAAGGAGAAAATGCTGGTAACCAGCATTTTCTCCTTTTCCCACAATGTTTTCAACGCTAACAGAGAAAAATCGCATCATTTGAGCCACATTGAAATTGTCGTCAGCAAATTCTTTGAATTTGGACTGGTCTAAAATTTTGTCATACGGTAAAAGTTTAACCCCTTACCAGATGACAAAATTTTAGCCTTGTCCAAATTGAAAGCATTTGCAGACGACAATTTCAGTGTGGCTCAAATGGTTCAATTTTTCTTTTCAGGTAGAAAACATTGTGGGCAAAGGAGAAAATGCTGGTTACCAGCATTTTCTCCTTTTTCCACAATGTTTTCGAAAAGCCTCTTTCCCAGGGTCGTTAAAAAGCTGCATTGTGTGGTAAAGAGTTAAATCAGCACTACTGTACAACTAAAATGGGTTTGTAAACTAGATACTTAAAGCTGAACTTTTGATGTACCCATGTACAAATGTATTGTGCAAATAAAACTTTTGCCTAAGGACAAATTTTAGACTGTTTCAAATTCAAAAACATCTGCAGATGACAAACTGGACATCAGTACAAACAAGCATAGTATTTCTCTGACAGAGTGAAAAACATGTGAGAAAAGCAGTAAATGCTGTTTACCAGTTTTTCTCCTTTACCCACCATGTTTTTAAAAGCTTGAGTTTTTTAGGGTCTTTAAAATATTGTATTGTTTGGTATAGGGTGAAAACAAAGACAGAACTTTTGATGTACAAAATGTTTTATGCAAATTATTTCTGTAAATTATCTATCTGTTTGATCCACAGTTTCTATGGTGATAGTAGATTTAGAAACTTAACCCTTTACCACACAATCCTGACTTTTAACGACCCTGTGAAAGAAGCCTTTTGAAACCATTGTGCGAAAAGGAGAAAATGCTGGTAACCAGCATTTTCTCCTTTTCCCACAATGTTTTCTGCACCTCCAAAGAGCAATTTCAGTTTTTTAGTCAGATTTATTTTGTCGTCTGCAAATGCTTTCAATTTGGACAAGGCTAAAATTTTGTCGTTTGGTAAAGAGTTAAATTGTTACCACATGACAGAATTGTAGACTTGTCCAAATTCAAAGCATGTGCAGATGAAAATTTACATGTGGCTCAAATAATACAATTTGTTCTTAATGTTATAGATACGTTGTCGGAAAAGGAGAAAATGCTGGTTTTCAGCTTTTTCTCAACAACATTTTTAAAAGGCTTCTTTCTCAGTGTCATTAACCCTTAGGCTGCTAAGCGCGACTCAAAGACCTTTTGTGGACAATATAGATCAAGATAAGACTGAACAGAATGATTGTGCAGTCTGATCTTACATCTACACTGTCTGATAAGGAGATATCTTTCCACTTGAAATATCTTGGAAATAGCTGGATTTGGGTTTTTACTATCTGCTTGAGAGTTTCAATTTGGTCATTTAGCAGGATAAGGGTTAAAACTTGGGATTGTGTGGTAGAGGGTTAACTCTTTAGCAAACAACAAAATTTTGGACTTGACGGAATTGAAAGCATTTGCAAAGGACAAACTCAATGTTGTTTAAAAGATGGTATCTGTTTTTAAAAGATTATAACTAGAAAGCATTGTGGGCAATGGATATAATGTTGGGTATCAGCATTTTCCCACAATGTTTTCTACCTATTCAGGCACAAATACCGTCATTTGAAAAATATTCGAATTGTTGTCTGTAAATTCTCTCAGTATGGACAAGTCTAAAAGTTTGCTCAGTTGTAAAGATTTAACCCTTTACCACACAGTCCCAACTTTTAATGACCCTGTAAAGGAAACCTTTTGAAAACATTGTGGGAAAAGGAGAAAATGCTGGTAACCAGCATTTTCTCCTTTTCCCACAGTTTTCTACCCTGCCAAAACAAGTTTCATTTTTTCAGTCACATTTATTTTGTTGTCTGCAAATGCTTTCAGTTTGGACCAGCCTAAAATTTTGTCGTTTGGTATAGAGTTACCTCTTAACCACATGATCCAGAGTTTTAATGACCCTGAAGAGGCCTTTTGAAAACATTTTGGGAACAGGAGAAAATGCAGGTAACCAGCATTTTGTCCTTTTCCCACAATGTTTTCTACCCTATCAGAGACAAATTTCATCATTTGAGCCACATCTGAATTGTCGTCTGTGCAGGCTTTGAATTTGGAAAGCCTGAAATTTTGTTGTGTGGTAAAGAGATAAAGTGATACAAAGCACAACCGTAGTATGTGTTTGGAGACAATGCAGATTGAGATCAGACTGCTTTTGTTGATATTGTAGATGATGATCTTGGATCTAATTGCCTTCTATTTTGTGAAATATTCTGGTTAAAAACAACCTTAAAACTGTAATGTTGTGGTCTGTTTTCCTTTGTTGATTGATTGATTGATTGTATAGTTTTAGACTGGTCCAAAACAATTTGCAGATGACAAATAACATACTGCTCAAATTATGTGAAGTGTCTGTAGAAGACTAGAAAACATTGTGGGAAAAGGAGAAAGGTGCTGGTAACCAGCATTTTCTCCTTTTCCCACAATGTTTTCCAAAGCCTTCTCCTTTAGGGTCGTTAAAATTCAGGATAATGTGGAAAAGGATTAATGCCGTTTTCAACTTTATTTCCATTATATCATGGGGATCAATGCACCTATCCATGCTTTCCTTGAGTTTCTGTTACTAGTGCTTTGCACAATATTCTTCCCAAGCCACTGGTTACTTTTCCACATAACTATTGTTGAAACAATCGTCAGAGGTGATCTGAAACAAAATAATACTTTGTGGGAATAGAGGAACATGCTGGTTGCCAAAGAGAGAGGACCATGACTCAGCCCTTGATCTGTTTAGGGCCATGGCTCAGCCATATACATGTTGAGAGGCGTGGCTCAGCCCTGGACCTGTTCAGGGGCATGGCTCAGTCCTGGATGTGTTTATGGGCATGGCTCAGCCCTGGATCTGCTTTTGATGTTTCATGTGGCCCCAAGACCCCAAGCCATTGGCTGTCCCAAGCATAATCAAAGCATTGAAAGCACTGGAGTGGCATTTGTCGAGGGAGCCATTGTATGGAATTATAAATTTGAAAAATAAACAAACAATAATGTTGGCCGAACAAGCCAAAGGACGAATAAGCCCAGGGACAAATTGGTTTTGGGACGAACACGGTCAGGAGACAAAGGTGTGTATCATTGCGCCAATAGAAGACCATGGTGGGTATAGATATTTTCAATAAAAAGAAGAAGTATTCCCTTGATCGATGCCCAAATCCAGTTTATTTTAATACTCTGTTGTTGATTATATATCCGAGTGCTATTGAAACACTTATTTGCCGTAGAAAAATTGAGTTTAATTGGGTTTACTTCCTTCGGTTTTGCACAAAATACGATACATGATTTTCAAAATGCCGTATTGAACTCAAAGTGGCATTGTCTTCGACAAATGCCACAAAAATGAAGCTCACCCATGCCCCCCTTCTCTTTCACCACACTACAAAATTTTAGACTTGTCCAACTTGAAAGTATTTTCTGATGACAAATCAGTCTGTGATCCAGAAAATGAATTTTGTTTTGGAAGGAAGGGTAGAAAATAATTTGCAAACAGGTGAAAATGTTGGTCATTAGAATTGTTTCTTTTTTCCACAGTGTTTTCGAAGTCTTCTTATTTACAGTTGTTAAAACTCAGGATTGTTTGTTGAAGGGTTAAAAAATTAATTCACACCAGGAAAAGACTGTGACTGCATTTTCCCAATATTTAACATATCCAAAGTATTTGTGTACAAAATCAATGGCTAATTTCCTGGACTGTGAGATAGTCGAGAGAAAAACAGGAGTCTAATGAGAATCAATATCGACCAACAGTTACCGAGTGACTCTAATGTACAGAGGGGGTAGAGATCTGCAGAGTCTGTCAGTCAATATCAACTCGGATAAGGTGTCAACTCAGTGTGCTGTGTGCTTAGTTTAGTTTAGTTAAACTCTATATTGGAAGGCAAAATTTAAGACAAGTCCTAATTGAAAGCTTTTGCAGACAACAAATTAAATGCGGCTCATATTATTAGATTTTTTCTGAAAAGTTAGAAAACATTTTCGGGAAAGGAGGAAATGCTGGTTACCTGCATTTTCTCCTTTTCTCACAGTGTTTTCAAAAGACTTTCTTAGGGTGATAAAAGTCGGGATTATGTGGTAAAGGGTTAAACTCTTTATTGGATGACAAAATTTAAGACTTGTCTTAACTCTTTACCAAATGACAAAATCTTAGACTTGTTGAAATTGAAAGCATTTGCAGATGACAAAATAAATGTGGCTCAAAAATTGAAATTTGATTTGGGAATGGTAGAAAACATTATGGGAAAAGGAGAAAATGCTGGTCACCAGCATTTTCTCCTTTTCCCTTAACGTTTTCTAAAACCTTCATTCTCAGGGTCGTTAAAACTTGGGATTGTGCGGTTAAAGGTTAATCAAAACCAGTTGCATTTGAAGTTACCCAAAGCATGGAATGTCTTTTATGGGTTAGCAAAGACAGTGGGACTAGGAGAAACACATTTTCTTTCATCACAATGTTTTTCAAAAGCCTTCTCGATCAGGGTCATTAAAAGTCCAGATTGGGGTTGAAATTGTATTTCACACTTAACCATGGATTGTTTTATCGACACCGAGTAGATGGCTTTTGAAAACATTGTTGGAAAAGGAGAAAATGCTGGTAACCAGCATTTTCTCTTTTTACCACCACATTTTCTACCTTTGTATAAGAGAAATCTCGTTTGAGTCGTATTTTAGTTGTCGTCTGTGAATGCTTTCAACTGTGAAACACTGTTGTTTGGTAAAAATTCAATAATTCTTTTATCATTTGAGTCACATTTGATTTTCCATCTGCAAATGCTTTAAATTTGGACAAGTGTTGCTGGGTAGAACGATAAACATTGTTTTTAACCATTTACCAGACCACAGAAGATCATACTTGTCCAAATTGAAAGTATTTGCAGACAACAAATATACAGGCAACAAATATACAGGCATTGGTTGGTTGTTGGTTGTATTGGGTTTTAACGCCACTTTAACAGCTAAGGTCATATCATGGCGGTCGGTGACGCACATGTGTTTCCTGGCTTTCTCACACCAGTACTAACACAACTTTCTTTCTAAAGCCACCGACTACTTTTCTCACATGCTTCAGCAGAGGTGAGAGGCGAAAATACGCCGGAAAGAAAGTTCGCCTCAACCGGGTATCGAACTCACAACCACCAGGTCATGAGTCCGACACGCTCACCACTGAGCCACCCAGGCGGGCTATACAGGCATTAATCAGGGGTTCAGAATCATTACACTCAGAATTGAGATTGCTATTTCACCCTTAGGCTGCTTAGCGAGATGCAGATCCTTTCTTCACAATGTTTTTTAAAATTTGTCTTCTTCATGGTGGTTAAAACTCAGGATGATTTTGTATAGGATTTACCATTTACCTGATGATAAAGACTTGCACAGATTAACTCTTTACCACACAATCCCGACTTTTAACGACCCTAAGAAAGAAGCCTTTTGAAAATATTGTGGGAAAAGGAGAAAATGCTGGTAACCATCATTTTCTCCTTTTCCCACAATGTTTTCTACCCAATCCATTACAGAAATCATCATTTGAGCTGCATTTAAATTGTCGTCTGCAAATCCTTTCAATTTGGATCAGTCTAAAATTTTGTCGTTTGGTAAAGAGTTAAAAGAATTTGCAGACAACATATCATAATTATGTGGCTGTAATCAAGTTTTTGCCTTTGATAGGATAGTAAACATCATGGGAAAAGGAGAAAACTACTGGTGACCACAGTGTTTACTACCCTTTCACTGAAAAATCCCTTAATTTCAGCCAATTTGTCCTCTGCAATAGAAGGCATTGTCAAAACTTTTGTTGTCTGCTAAAGGGTAGGATGTGTGGGAGGTAACCCTGTACTAAATGACAAAATTTTAGACTGGTCAAAATTGAAAGCATTTGCAGAGGACAAAGACAGCCCAAATAACAGAATTTGTTCTTGATAGGGAAGAAAACTTTATGGGAAAAGGAGAAAATGCTTGTTACCAGCATTTTCTCCTTTTCCACAATGTTTTCAAAAGCCTTCTTCCTCAGTCAGTAAAAGGTGGAATTTGTGTGGTAAAGGGTTTACCCATTACCACACAATCCCAATCGTGGAAAAAGGAGATAATTCTAGTCACCAGCATTTTTTCCTTTTCCCACAATGTTTTCTTCCCCACTAAAGATAAATTCAATCATTTGAGCCACATTTATGTTGTCATGATCTGCAATTGCTTCCAATATGAACACAAGAAAAATTTTTCTTTGGGTAAAGGGTTGGGTAAATAATGTGACTTTGATAGGCAGTGCACTGTAAACATTATACAGTGTGGCTGTGTGTGGAACAAAGGATCATTACTTATACTATGGTAATCTTTTTCTTAGCTTTAGAATTTATTTCTGTTATTTTTAGAAACTTCATTCAACTTGCAACAGAGTATTTTTGAAAACATTTCTGAAAATTCCTCATTAATTGCCACAATATTATTTTCACAATTTGTCACGCACATGTAATAATTCTGGAGACCTATCCAATGCGTAAGCATAAATTTCACATACAAATAACTAGCATTTCCTTCTTTTTTGAAAGTCTTCCCTTTTCAATGGCAGATCCCATTGGTTGGTGCGTACCTCTAATTTGCAGTCTGCAAGTACTTTGAATTCCGACAAGTATAAAATTTTGATGTGTGGTAAGGAGTAAACTTTAATTGACTTCTCAAACTGAAAAGCAGTTGCAGACAACATAATTATTACCCCTTAACCACACAATCCCGAATTTTAATGACCCCAAGGAAAAGGACTTTGGAAGACGTCGTGCGAAAAAGGAGAAATTGCTGGTAACCAGCATTTTCTACTGTGCCCACAATATTTTCTACCCTTTCAAAGAAAAAATTCCAAGTTTTGCAATATTTATTTTGTTGTCTGCAAATGACTTTCGATTCGGACCAGTCTAAAATTTTGCCATCCATTTGGTAAAGAGTTAAACATGGCTCAAACAAATGAATGTGTCATTGAAAGGGCAGAGAACATGGAGGGGGGGATGCTGATTTTCTAAGATATTATTTGTTATAATTGTTACGACCCAGCATTCTTTTGATATGGTTGATGTAATACAGCATTCTCTGTTATAGTAGTTACATGGCATTCTTTGATACGGTTGTTATAGGACAGCATTCTTTGTCATGGTTGTTACAGCACAGCTTTCTTTGTTACAGTTGTTACAACAAGGCATTCTTTGTTGTGGTTGTTACAACACAGCATTCTTTGTTATGGTTGTAAGAATATGGCATTCTTTGTTATGGTTGTTACAACACAGCATCTTTGTTATAATTGTTACAGCACAGCATTCATTGTTACTGTTGTTACAACACAGCATTCTTTGTTTCTATTGTTACAGCATGGTACAACACCACATTTTTAGGTCACTTGAGTACAATGCAAGCTTTTGTGATTGTGCTGTGTCTGGGATCCGTCGTGTGTCATCCATCATGCGGTGTGCATGGTCTGTCATCCGTCGGCCGGGTCGTCAACATTTACCTTGTGTGCACTCTAGAGGCCACATTTTCAGTCAGATAGTCATGAAACTTGGATAGAATGTTGATCTTGATAAAATCTTGAACAAGTTCAAAATTGAGTCATGTTGGGTCAAAAAGTAGGTCATTGGGCTAAATCTTAGAAAAACCTTGAGTGCACTCTAGAGGCCATATTTTCGGCCTGATGCTCTTGAAACTTAATCAAAATGTTTGTCTTAATAATATCTTTGACGAGATCGATATTGGGTCATGTTGGGTCAAAAGTAGGTCACTGGGCCAAATATTAGGAAAACCTTGTGTGCACTGTACTGTAGAGGCCACATTTAAAGCCTAATACTCATGAAACTAGGTCAGATTAATTGCCTTCAATAATATCTCTGACATGTTCAAAATTGAGTCATGTCAGGTCAAAAAGTAGGTCACTGGGCCAAATCTGAGAAAAACTTTGTGTGTACACTAGAGGCCACATTTTAAGCCTGATACTCATGAAAGTAGGTCAGATTATTTGTCTTGATGTTATCTTAAACAATAAATTGGGTCATGCTGGTTCAAAAAGTATGCCACTGGGCCAAATTTTAGAAAAAAACTTGTGTACACTCTAAAGGCCGTAGTTTCAGCCAATTACTTATGAAACTTGGTCAGTTTGACATTAGGTTACATCAGGTCAAAAAGTAGATCACTGGGCCAAATCTTAGAAAAACTTTGTGTGCACGATAGAGGTCTTTTTTTCAGCCTGATACTCTTTTTACTTGGTCAGAATGTTTGTTTGGATGATATCTTGGACAAGGTCAAATTGGGTTATGTTGGGTCAAAAAGTAGGTGACTGGACTAAATCTTAGATAAACCTTGTGTGCACTGTAGAGGCCACATTTTCAGCCTGATACTTATGAAGCTTGGTCAGAATGTTTGTCTTGATGATATCTTGGACAAGTTCGAAATTTTGCCATGTCAAGTCCAAAAGCAGGTCACTTACACTCACATCATTATAAAAACCAGGATCCCTTGAGCTTTACCAACTGTAGATGACTTTGCTGAGGTGAGCGCTTTAGGGCCAATGGCCCTCTTGTTTGGTATGATTGTTACAACACAGCATTTTGTGTTACAGTAGTTACAACATGGCATGCTTTGGTACTGCAACTGAAGTTTTTGTCTCTTGCAAGTTTGTATTGTGAAGTACCGTTAAGAGGTTTGATCTTCAAAAGTATCTCTTAACCCTTTACCACACAATCCGTAGTTTTAGACTCTGACAGAGGAGGCTATCAAAAACATTGTGGGGAAAGGAGAAAATGCTAGTAAACATTGAAAACATTGTAGAAATAGAGAATATGCTGGTAAACAGCATTTTCCCCTATCAAAGACAGCAATCATCATTTGAGCTATATGTGTATCTAATTTGCTATCTGTAATTGCTTTCAATTTGGTCCAGCCAAAATTGTTTTGTTTAGTAAAGAGTTAAATCAACCATTAGAGGGCCGAATAAATGAAACGTACCTTTTCTGTCTAGAAATAAATTGCATATAATTGCAATTTCATGGCTCTCTTGTCCAGAGTGTCTCAGCAAAGCAGACATTGAGACAGAAAACAAGATTGCACATTTTGTGTGATTTAATCTTGATTTACGCTAGCCTCAAAGACAACTACAGTCATGAAAGGCAATTTAAAGGTTAACATAAAAGTATCAGTTTCCTTGTCCTGCCTAACAGCTGAGTAGTTTTAGGAGTGTAAAGTTATTCCTGTAACTTAGTTTTGTAACGTTTCAAATTACATAATGGTAAAAGCAGACAGTTAACAGATCATGGTCTTGAAGTTGTCCTTTTTTTGTTCATGAAAAAAGCTAAGAAAATTTTATACAATTTATAAAACCATTTTGAAAGCATTTGCAGACGATAAAATAAATGGTGCTCAAAATTATGAGATTATCTTTGCAGAGAGTAGAAAACATGGTGGAGAAAAGGAAAAAAATGCTGGTTACCATTATTTTCTCCTTTTACCACAAGGTTTTCAAAGGCTTTAATTCTGAAAGGTTATGAAACAGGAGATTACAGAATTTGTCCAAGAGTTGAAAGAAATGACTGCAATTTTTAGATTGTAACATCTTGTTGGGTTTTTGTGGCCTCTGTTACATTTTGTGTAAATCACAACTGTGAAGTGTAAATTTGCCATTGCCATACCGTGTGTAAGTTTGCCACAGTGATACTTAGATTGGTTACCTCCCTTGACACAGCTAAAGCAAATAATCTGTATGTACAAAGGGGATCAGTTTATGTGATACTGTGTGTAAATTTGCTGCTACGATACTGTGTATCAATTTGCCACTGTGATACTGTATGTTTGTGTAAATCAAAGTGACAAGGGTATTGTGACATCCGGCCTGATCATGTTGAGATTACACAGTCCACCGGAAAAAGAACAGGTTGGTTATAGATCTGTATGCTAATTTTATTATGTTGATTTTTTTCTTTTGATTGATGTTTCATGGTGTTTTTTAGCTGTTATTTTCTGTCCACTTATTTTGTTTATCCATAAAATTCCAGTGTTGTGTTCAAATTTTAATGAAACTTGCTCAGTTTATGTTAAATATATCATATTATGTTATATATATCATATTATGTTATATATATCATACACTAAACCCTCTCTACAGGAGGAAATTCAACAATTAATAGACAAAAGTAGTCATTTGAAAGTATTTTTGTTACAACAATTTATAAATTATAATAACGACCCAATATTTGACTTTCCTTGCCTTTGCTAACTCCACTAATTAATTACATATACATGTACAAGCATTACATATAATGGATATTTTATTTTTCCCTACAGCTCCACAAATCTGCTTTTCAGGACTTTTAGTCCTTTTATTAATATTTATCTCATCTCAATCAAAAAAGGAAATAAAAAAGCAATTTGCATAGTAGCGTTATTTAGTGTACATCTAATTGATGTTTTTTTTTATGTTTTTGATGCATAAGAAATTTTACGGTCCATTTAATTTTGTCTGTCGCTTGTTTTTAACTCTTTACCAGACCGGAAAAAAAGACTTTTCTAAATTGAGAGCATTTAATGACGACAGATTTACTGTGGTTGTAATAATGGATTTTATCTGTTTACAGGGTAGAACACGTTATGAGAAGAGGGGAAATGCATGTTGACAGCATTTTCTCCTTTTCCCACAATATTTTCATAAGCATTTTTCCTATGGGTTGTTAAAACCTTGGGACTGTTTGCTAAAGAGTTTAGTGATGAAACTGATGATAATGCACAGACAATTGAAATTTGTCTGTCACTTTGGTTTTCAACTCTTTAGCAAACAACAAAATTTTGGAGTGGTCAAAATTGAAAGCATTTGTAGATGATAAATGTTGCTAAATTGATGATTTTGTCTTGGATAAGGTAGAAAATATTGTGGGAAAAGGAGAAAATGATGGTTACATTATAGTGGGAAAAAGATAAAATGCTAGTTACCAGCATTTTCTCCTTTTCCCACAATGTTTTCTAAAGCCTTCTTCACCAGGGTTATTTAATGGTGTGATTGTTTGGTAAAGGGTTAAACCTTTGCCTGGCAATCCTGTGTTAGAAAAGGTTTCTGAGAACATCATGGAAACAGAGAAAATGCAGGCAACCAGCATAACATTGTTTTTTCTTCAGTTTTTGTACCATTTAGAAGACAGAAATCATCTTTTGAGGTAAAACGCATTTGTTGTCTGCAAAATGCTTTCAATATGGCTAAGTCGAAAACTTTTTTGTCTGGTAAAGGATTAACTCTTTTATAAGTCTAGTCCAGATTCAAAAGATTTGCAGACGACAATAAAATGTTTGTCACAAATGATGAAAACTGACTTTGAAAGGGTAGAAGGAGAAAATTCTGGTTGTTAGCATTTTCTTCTTCCAGCACATTGTTTTCAACAGGCTTTTTTTCTTAAGGGTCATTAATTCATAGGACTGTTTGGTAAAGGGTTGACTTAGTCATGGCTGAACAAGCTATAATGTTAGGCACAACACAAAGTACTGCAAGGTAGACAAAGGAAATATATTTGAAGGTAAGGAAAACGTTTTCTCTTTTTTTTTTTTAAATATATTAACCTTTTACCACAAAATTCTAAGTTTTAATGATCACTTGGTAAAAGGCTTGGAAAGCAATGTGGGAAAAGGTGAAAATTATGCTGCCTGCATGGTAAGCATTTTCTTATATTCCCACTGTGTTTTCTTCCCTTCCAAAAACAAATTTCAATTTTGAGTTAAATTCACTGTCAATTGGGACAATTTTCAAAATTTTGTCAACTGGCAAATGCTTAAAAAAACCAGATAAAACAATGCAGGAAAAAGAGAAGCAGACAATAATGTTTTAGAGAGCATATCAGTTATTATCCTAATCTTGCCAATAGCTACCACAAATGCCTTAGAAAAAATACTAAAAATTCTAGTTTAATGATTCTTTATTTTACACTTCTTGGTTACACTATTGTATTGGCTGCTAAAAAATAGGAATCATGTTTTAATAATTGACCATCAGAGTCTGAGAGAGCTTTTGTGGTATAGGAGAAAAATGCTTGTAAACAGTATTTCTTTGTTAAAGATAGAACATAGTTTATTTTATTTGTGATATTGAAATGCTTTTAATTTTGGCCATTTTGAAACATTTTATCGTCTGGTAAAGACTTAAGTTACGTAATAGAGTTAATGTTTACACGATGGTTAAAGATTATTACCCATGATTACGCAACTTGATAATGGAAATTATCCCCCGAAGTAATGCAATGTCAAAACACAGACAAAATCTTTCTTTTTAACTCTTTACCAAACAATAAAATGTTAGACTGGTCCAAATTCAGAGTATGTGCAGATGACAGTTTAAATGTGGAGCAAATAATGGAATTTATCGTTGATAGGGTAAAAAACATTGTGGGAAAAGGAGAAAATGCTGGTTACCTCCTTTTTCTCCTTTTCCCACAATGTTTTCAAAACATTCCTTTCTTACGGTCATTAAAACTGGGATTGTGTGGTAAAAGGTTAAACTGTTTACCATACATTAAAATTGTAGATTTCCAAATTGAAAGGGTTTGCAGACGACTTATACTTTTACCACACAATCTTGACTTTTAATGACCTTCACTCAGTTCAGTAAGAGGTCTTTTGAAAACATTGTGAGAAAAGGAGAAAATGCTGGTTACCAGCATTTTCTCCTTTTCCCACAATGCTTTATAACCTACAAAAGACAGATTCTATCAGTTGAACAACATTTAAAGTTGTCGTCTGCAAATGCTTTCAGTCTGAACAAGTCTGTGATTTTGTCATGTGGTAAAGAGTTAATTTTTCATCACAGTGCCTTAACTCTTTACCACACAATCCCTAGTTTCCTGAGAAAGAAGGCTTTTGAAAACATTGTGGGAAAAGGAGAAAATGTGGGTAACCAGCATTTTCTCCTTTTCCCACAATGCTTTCTACCATACCACAGACAAATTCTACTATTTGAGCCACGTTTGAACTGTTATCTGCAAATGCTTTCAATTTGGACCAGTCTAAAATTGTATCGTGTGGTAAAGAGTTAAATGATGGGATTTGTCTTCAGACAGGTTAAAACATTGATGGAAAATGTTTTTCGAAAGACTTTTACCGTAGGGTTGATGATTTTAAAACTATTTTATTTGAAGTGTGTGGTTTCACTTTGGACTAGTCTAAAATTTTGTTGTTCATTTTGGACGACTCTAAATAACATTTTGTTGTTTGGTAAGGACTGAAGCCTTACCATTCTTCAGTACACAAAATTGACAATTTCACTCACCATTGAAGATATACTAGAGGTTATTTGGGTTTTTTTTGATGAAAGGTCGAAATTTATTTCATTGAGTGAACATGATCGGTAATATTTTCATAAGTGGTGTACGCAGCCACAAGTGAAAATGTTACTGATGATGTTCACTTGATGAAATAAATTTCGATCTTTCACCGAATAAAGCAAATATTCTATTTATTTCATGCTTCTAACCCCCCTTTTTTTTCAGGACTTTTATCAAAATTCTGTACAATTATTTTTGGTAATTCCCTGTGGTCTTCCTTCCTCACATAAAAATGCATGATTACAATCTTACGTAAAGTGTGAGAAATATAGGGTCAATGTGCGTAAATTAAATCATAATTTCCCTCTGGTTGAATGGTAGGCACTCAGTTTACCTAGGTAACTGGTGTGTGGGAACTACTGTTTCCCCCTTCAATTGATAAGTTAGAAAATATTAAATTGGTATTTTCACTGGTCATAACCATGAAATATCAGACCATGATCCACCATTATTTCTTGATAAATTTCCAAAAAGCATGAAATAAAATAATTTATGCAAGAATTTTTTTTTTTACTGCAATGTAGTGAAGAGTATAGATGAACTCTTTACTAAATGACAAAAATGAAGATGTGTCCAAATTCAAAGCATTTGCAAATGACAATAAAAATGTGACTCAAATGATGGAACTTGTCTTTGATAGGGTAGAAAAGATTGTCGGAAAAGGAAAAAATGCCGGAAACTTGCATTTTCTCCTTTTCCTTCTGTTTTCTGACCAGACAAAGACAAATCTTGTCATATGAGTTATACTGGATTTTTTGTCTGCAAAATTTAATGCTTTCAATTTTGACAAGTCTAAAATTTGGTCGTTTGGTAAAGGGTTAAAGAAATATATATTTAATGAGTACATGACGTTCACCCATGTGTAATTTCAGGCATCCGCCATCATGGAGCAATTTGACATCAAGATAGAGCGACCCAAACCAAACCCAATCGAAGAAATTTTAAACCTGTTGAAGAAGATTCTCGAATGTTGTTTGTACTGTGTTACGTGTGGCTGTTATCCTGGTCCAGAATCCAGTCGAAGATCCAGTTCATTCAATGGCGATTCTGATTACAGCACAGTTTTGTTGGACAACGAGAGACAAGCAGTTCAGAATTTACTTCGATACTTGGAAGACGGTAAACAGTATTTAACCCTTTGCCAAGCCCCGGTAGTGTAGTCGGTATCATACCGGACTTGAGAACAGGGGAGTGGCAGGTTCGAATCCCCAGCTACGCCAGTTTTGTTCCGAGGATTGATGATAGTCATTGTGATAGAGAGAAAGGTCCTTGAAATGCAATGGGAAAGGAGAAGATGCTGGTAACCAACATATTCTCACTTTCCTTCAGTATTATCTGCCGATTTGGTTACAAATTCCTATCATTTAACCCTTTCCCAAACAAGCCCTGGTTTTCACGTGTCTGCAGTAAAAGTCTTTTGAAAACACTGTGGGAAAAGGAGAAATTGCTCGTAACGAGCAATTTCTCCTTTTCCCACAGTGTTTTCTACCCTTTTGGAGAACTTTCTGTCATTTTCATTAAATTTAAAATTGTCATCTGCAAACTCTTTCAATTTGGACCAGTCTAAAATTCATCGTTTGGGAAAGGGTTAACCCATTCCTACAGTCTTGAGTTTTAACGACCTTTAGGAAAAAGGCCTTTGAAAACATTGTTGGAAAAGGAGAAAATGTTGGTAACTACCATTTTCTCCTTTTCTCACAATGTTTTCTTTCCTTCCCAATGCAAATTGTAGTTTTTAAGTCGAATTTAAATTGTTTTCTGCAAATGCTTTCAATTTGGGCCAGTCTAAAACTTTGTTGTTTGGTAAAGAGTTACAGTAAACCAAATTTAATTTGTTCTGCTCAAAATGCCTTAATGTTTGTCATCCAGTACAGAGTAAATAAGTTACGGAGGTTTCATGGCTTTGTGGTGATTTTGTAGGATTTGAGACTCTGAAGTTCCAGGTTCAATCCTAAGTTGAGGCAGTTGGAATTTTCATGGTACATGTATTGTCCTGGGGCAACACTTTTTAGAACCCTATTGTAGCACTGGTTTCATCTGGGTTAAAGGCTTTTGAAAACATTGTGGGAAAAGGAGAAAATGTTAAAGGAGTAAAAGACATTGTGAGAAAAGGAGGCAAGCATTTTCTTCTTTTCTCACGTTTTCTACCACTTCAAAGCCAAATAACATCTTCCTTGAGGTACATTTAACCCATAAAGCGCCTTTCACCAGTATAGTTGCCTTAGCAGACAGTGGAGATCAAGATCAGACTGCACAAAATGTGCAGTCTGATCTTTGATCTACAGTGCCCGCTTTACTGATTCAGTACAGACAGAAGGCAGCCTCAAAAATGCAATTACCTTGGTCTTATTGTAGAATGAACATGTCCATTGGGTTTATTTGACGCTTTAAGGGTTGATATGTCGTTTGCAAGTTCTATCAAATCGTACAAGTTTTTTTCTCTGTGAGGCGTGTATGTTTTCTTTTTAAGTTTTATGTTAAAAAAGCATTAACTCTTTACCAAACAACAAAATTTAAGACTAGTCTGAATTGAACGCACTGGCAGATGACAAAAAAATATGGCTCAAAAAATTGAAATTTGTTGTGGGAAGGGAAGAAAACATTGTGAGGAAAAGAGAAAGTGCTCGTTACCAGCATTTTCTCCTTTCCCCGCAATTTTTTTAAAAGTTTTTTTTCCTTGGGTCGTTAAAAGTCATGATTGTGTAAAGGGTGAATTGCAGCCTGTAGGCCTATATCATGTAATTTCTACATACTTATTATACTTGACTACTGTTGTTCTAGCCGAGCCAAGTAGCTCAGTCAGTATTGCACAGGCCTTGAGACCAGGATGTCGCTGGTTCGAATCCTTGGGTTGGTCAACTTCATTTCAACGGCTGATGATAGTCATTGCGACAGGATTCATATCTCTCTCACTGCTGATCACTGTTTTCAAGATTTTAATGTGGGAAAGCAGCCAGTGGCTTTGGAAGAATATTGTGCCAAGTATTGGTAAAAGAACTCTGAGAAAGCATGGACAGGTGCTCTGGCTGCCAGGATGTTACTGAAATAATGTTGAAAATGGCATTAAACACCAAACAAAGTTTGTTCTAGTGGAAACATTGAATGTAGGAAAAATAAAACATGATAGATGCATGTACATTTGATACTAATTACAGTTTCTATAGTTACCATGGAAATATTTTGAATATTTAATGAAATAGGGTTTTTTGGAGATTAGTAATGCACCATGAATACTGCAGGGCTTTATTGATCAACAGCAGTGCACTGCCCTTAACCCAGTACCACACAGTCCCGAGTTTCAACCCCTAGAGCACAGAATAAAACCAACAGAAATGTTTGCCCTAGGAAGTACAACCCAAATAATTGCAATTTCATATATGCTTTTGTCTCAAGTGTTTCAGCAAAGCAGTGTAGATAAAGATCAGGCTGCACATTTTGTGCAGCCTGATCTTGATCTACACTGGCTGCGAAGGCAACTATAGTCGTAAAAGGTGCTTTAAGGGTCAATAACGCTGAAGAGGAAAGCTTTTGAAAACAATGAGTGGAAAGGAGAAAATGCTGGTAACCAGCATTTTCTCCTTTTCCTTCAATGTTACCTACCATTCTGCCATTCCGTCATTTGAGCCACATTTAATTTGTTGTTTTCAAATCTTTTCAATAGAGACTGGTAGAAAATTTTGCCTTTTGGTAAAGAGTTAACCCTATACCACACAATGCTGAGTTTTAATTATCCCAAGGGGAAAAAAAAACCCTCAAAAACATTAAGCTTTCCCCACAATGTTTTTTGATTCAGAAAACATTGTGGGAAAAGCAGTGATGTTTTCAATACTTGCAGACCACAAATTAAATACGGTTTAAATGTTTGGATGCGTCTATCTTTTGTTCTACGAAAAAAATGAGAAAAAATGGAGATATTGTTGATAATCAGACAACATTGTTGGAAAAGGAGAAAATGCTGATTATCAGCACTGTTGCTTTTTTTTTTTTCCCAGTTTTTCATATCTGTGAAAGATATATCCATATCTCATTTAACTTTTTACCACACAATCCCGAGTTTTAATGACCCTTAAAAAGAAGCCTTTTGAAAACATTGTGGGAAAAGGAGAAATTGCTGGTAACCAGCATTTTCTCCTTTTCCCACAATGTTTTCTACTCAACTGAAGGCAATTTTCATTGTTTCAGCCATCTTTGATTTGTCGTCTGCAAATGCTTTGAATTTGGACATGCTTAAAATTTTGTCGTGTGGTGAAGAGTTAAACCATCTTTAATTTATTGAGTTATGATTAATTTTGATGTTTTCAGTGTATGCAGATGGTTCAAATGTTTGGATATGTCTTCTTAAAGGGATGAAAACTTTGTGGGATAATGATAAAATTTTATCCAGTTCCCACAATGTTTCAACAGACCTGATGGAAAGGACTTTTGAAAATGTTGTGGGAAAAGGAGAAAAGCTGGTTACCACATTTTCTCCTTTTTCCACAGTGTTTTCTGCTTTTTCACAAACAAAGAACTTTTAGTTAATTAACATTTAATTTGTCATCTGCATATGCTTTCAGTTTGGATCAGTCTTAAATTCTGCTGTGTGGTGAAGGGTTAAATGGCTTTTTCTTTATGGTCATAAAGAAACACAGGACTTTTGGTAGAGGAGAATGTCTTGCATGGCGGAGTAGTATAGGGTAGGACTCGCAATTTTGGAGACCTCAGGTTTGAGCCTCATGGAAGCATGGGGTTTTTTGTGGGAGTGCCCTTGGGTTAGATACTTCAAAGCCTTAGCCTAGCACTGGTGAAACCCAGGACATACATGAAATAGAGAGCTGTGGCCATGGTATGACTGAAAAAAAACGTTGAAAGCTACATAAAACACAATTCAGTCAATTGGTAGAGGAGGTTAAATCAGTGAAGGAGGAAAAAAGCTATGAACCTGTACCTAACTCTTGACCAGACAATCATGACTTTAACCCTTTACCAAACAATCACGGGTTTTCACGACCCTGGGAAAGAAGCCTTTTGAAAACATTGTGGGAAAAGGAGAACCAGCATTTTCTCCTTTTCCAACAATGTTTTCTACTCTTTTCCAAAAACAAATCTCAAATTTTGAGTCACGTTTATTTTCTCATCTGCTACTTTCAATTTGGACTGGTGTACAATTTTGTAGTTTGGTAAAGGGTTAAATGACCCAGAGGAAGATGCCTCTTGAAAATATTGTGTGAAAAGGAGAAAATGCTGGTAACCTGGAATTTTCTCTGTTTCCCTTACCCTGTGAAAGACAAATTTTGTGTTTTAAGTAACATTTAGTTTGTCCTCTGCAAAATAATGCTTTCAATTTGGACAAGTCTGAAATTTTATTGTTTGGTAATGAGGTAAACAATCACCATTAGGCAAGCGTAAGTCATAATTGACTTTTTCTATTCTGTTACAGAGCAGACAAAGAACCCTGTTTTAGACGAAAAACATGTACGAGCTTTGAGTATTCTTACCTACTCTGAAAATACAGACTTGCAGAGATCTGCTGCTCTTTGTTACTCAGAAGTGAGCGAAAAAAGTAAGTTTTATGATTTGATATCTACTTCATGCAGAATCGAGTGATACATGAACTTTAGATATTCTGTTTTGGCATTCCCAGGAATGTTATTCCTTAAATACCCCTTAAATATTTGCATATATACTGGTTTGAAGCCAGTTTTTAACTCACTTCATCTTTATTTTATCAAACTATAGTCATTCTTATATCTTCATACCAAATGTTTCGCCTGATGGTTGCAAGGTTGCATAGATAACAACAAATGAAAATTGCATTTCATTTTCTTGGGGCCAACAAAAAAATCACTGTTGTGGTGTTTCTGGTCTGAAATAGAATATTTCCGATGTATGTATTTATCTCTTACCCAGTATATATCTGTAATTTACCTGTGTTTACACAGCTGACTAAATTTTGAACCATTCTACAGTCTATCAATTATGTACAGCAGTTTTTTTTTTGCTCTGGCTGTAAGGATGTATCTTTAAACATATGTTAAAAAAACTGATCTAATTGTGCTAATCCCATATCAGTGAACAATCAAAATAATTGCATTCATGTCTCTAAATATAGGTCTTGCCTGCAATATTTCTAATATAAAGGTCTATAGTAAAAAAGTGTTTTCAAAGTAAGGCATCAAAAGGGTGCACTTCATCAGTTAAGCAGGGGTCCTGGGTAACCCAGTGGTAAAGTGTAGGATGTAAAACCTCAAAGTCTAGGGTTTGATTCTCATTGGAAGTACTGGGTTTTTAATGGGAATGTCCATAGGCAAGATAATTCAAAGCCCTAGCCGGGTACTGGTGAAACGCAGAATATACACTATGTTTTATGGGAAAGTAATTAGATCACAAAGTACAAATGCCAATGCACATTTTTACAGTTTAACGCTTCGGCTGCTTAGTGCGCAACTTTGTGGTTTTTTGCAGACGGTGTAGATCAAAATCAGACTGCACAGAACATGCAGTCTGATCTTTGATCTACACTGTCTGAAACGGTGAGATCTCTCTGTAGAACAAAATTTTCACTATTGACAGGAAGTCTTTAGTTTGATTTATTTTGCTGCTAAACCCTTTAACACACAGTCCCGAGTTTTAACGACCCTGAGAAAGATCCCTTTAAAAACATTGTGGGAAAAGGAGAAAATGCTGGTAACCAGCATTTTCTCCTTTTCCCACAATGTTTTCTATCCTCTTAAAGAAAATCAGTTTAGCAACATTTATCGTCTGCAAATGCTTTCAGTTTGGTCCAGTTCAAAATTCTGTTGTTTGGTAAATGGCTCTGGGTAAATGAAGTTAGGCAAAAGGAGTGTGCACGTTATATTTACTTATAATTTGTTGACAAAGAGCATGAAAGTACTTGGTATTTTTCTTTTTTTCATTTACAGTGAAAGTTCCGATAACCAGCCCGATAGCCACGCCACTAGTTGCACTGTTAGGGTCAGGAGATGATGAAGTGAAGAAAGCAGCCACTCTTGCCATCAGCAATTTTGCACTCAATGGACCAGGTAGGCATTAAGTTTTTTAGCTTACCTGAGCAGGAAGTGCTCAGGATAAGTTTTAGTCGTTGTTGATTGTCCAGCGTGTGACTTGTGTTGTGTGTCCTGTAACCCTTTTCGACATAATTTCCACTAAAATGACCCTAAGGAAGAAAGCTTTTGAAAACATTGTGGGAAAAGGAGAAAATGCTGGTTACCAGCATTTTCTTCTTTTTCACATAGTGTTTTCCCTTGTGTCAATGAGAGAAATCATCATTTTTAGCAACTTGTAATTTGTCGTCTGCAAATCCACATAATTCCCACTTTTCATGACCCTTTGGAAGAAGGCTTTTGAAAACATTGTGGGAAAAGGAGAAAATGCTGGTTACCAACATTTCCTCCTTTTTCACATAGTGTTTTCTCTTCTGTCAATGAGACTTTCTTTGATTGGGTAGAAAACGTTGTGGGAAAAGGAGAAAATGCTGGTTACCAGCATTTTCTCCTTTTCCCACAATGTTTTCAAAAGGCTTCTTTCCCAGGAGCGTCAAAAGGCGGCATTGTGCAGTAAAGGGTTTGCCCTTTTACTACATTATCCTGAGGTAAAACGACCCCAGGAAAGAAAATTTTTGAAAGAATTGTTGGAAAAGGAGAAACTGCTGGTTACCAGCATTTTCTCTTTTTCCTAGAATGTTTTCTGTCCTTCCATCAACAAATTTCAATTTTTGAGTCACATTTAGTATGTATTTGGGAATTTCTTTGAATTTGGACAAGTCTAAATATTTGTTGTGTGGTAAAAAGTTAAGATACTAAGTGTGATAGCATATCTGTTACAGACAGCCCAATTTACATATCAATGGAAACTTGAGTCCTCAAACAAAATTTCCATAAAAACCCGCTTTTGTACAGAATGAAGACAAAATTTTGTGAATAACCTTTACCGATCATTTAAGAATTTTAATAACGTGACAGAGAACGGTTTTAAAAACATAGTGGGAAAAGGAGATAATGCTAGTATCCAGCATTTTCTCCTTTTCCCACAGTCTTTTTCTATCTTTTGAAAGACAAATTTCTTGTTTTGGGTAACATTAGATTTTTCTTCTACAAATGCTTTCAATTTGGACCAGTCTGAAATTTTGTCATAAGGTAAAGAGTTAACTCTTTACCTCACAATCCTGACTTTTAACGACTGTGAGTCAGAGGGCTTTTGAAAACATTATGGAAAAAGGATAAAATGCTGGTAACCAGCATTTTCCCCTATTTCCACAATGTTTTCTGTCCTTCCAACAACAAATTTCAGTTTTTTGAGTCACATTTATTTTGTCCTCTGCATATACTTTCAATTTAGACAAAGCTAAAAAAATGTCGTTTGGTAAAGAGTTAACTCTTGTAGTGCTACATGAATGGCATCCTCAGTTAGTACTAAAGGTTTAGATACTGCAATGCTGTTTTTGGCACAATATCTGGCTAGTAAATAGACAGTGTAGATCCAACATCAGACTGCCATCAGACTGCACCTTCTTTGCAGTCTGATCTTGATCTACAGTGTCCATATAAACATCAATTCATTGATCAGCACTATAAGGTTTTAAGTTTCCTGTTAAGGGCTCTGTACAAAGAAGGCAGTATAGGCTTTCTTTATTGAGCAAATATTGATCAGCCTGGAGCCTCTGACCTACTTTTTTACCAGCTTTTAGGAATTCATGTCTTTTTCTCTGCAGAGGTTCCAAGGAATGATTAACCCTTTACCACACAATCCCAACTTTTAGCAACTATGAGAAAGAAACCTCATGAAAACGTTGTAGGAAAAGGAGAAAATGCTGGTAACCAGCATTTTCGCCTTTTCTAATAATGTTTTCTGCCTGTTGCAAAACAGTTTTAATTCTTCAGTCACATTTATTCTGTTGTCTGCAAATACTTTTAATTTGGACAAGTCTAAAATTTTGTTGATTGGTAAAGGGTTAAAGTACATGGATTACTTATTATATGCCTGAAAGGATGTAATGTGTTATTTCCCTGGTTGTCCATCTGCCTTTTCGTCTGTCCATTAGCTGTTTGGTGTCAGCTCTGTGTCTCTTTAACCCCTTGTTCAGGTTTATGAAAATATTTGAAATGTGTGCACCTTGATGAGATGTGGTATAGGATGGAGATTTCATACATGAGGCTCTAAGGTCAAGGTCAAAGCAGGGGAGGTCAAGGTCACATGCTCTAGCTATAATTGTGACCACTTCATAATATTCATCTCTGGAATCCCTGGTCTGATTTTGCAATTATTTCAGTTCACTCAGTGAACACCTTCATGAGACTATGTTGATAGCAGAGGTTTCACATGCCAGGCTCAAATGTTAAGGTCACAGGTTTGGGTCAAAGGTGACATGCTCTTCAAAGCTTCGTTTGGGCGTATTATGTCTTGGTTGGCATAGTTTGTATTATCTTTTCTAGTATTTAGGTCATTATTTATAGAACAAGGGGCTGAGTCTGGTATCTCAGTCACATACAGGGCTTGAAACCCAGGGGTCATGGTCTTGTTTCCCATTGTGGCCAAATTCTTTCCAGAGATTCATGATAGTTTATATTGCAACAGGATTTATAACTCCCTCACTGCTTTGTACTGGTTTAAGGATGTTTATGAGGGAAAGCAGCTAGTGGTACAGAAACTTGTTGTGCACAGTGCACACACTGGTAAAAGAAAATCCAGGAAAGCATGAATAGGTGCGCTGGCTGCCCTTACAAGGGCATATTGCCCATTATGCATAATACGCACATTCGTAAAAAAAATCTGGGAACAAAGTTGTAAATCACAATATTTTATACATGTACCTGTACCGATTTTTCTCTAAATCTGTGACCTTTTCAAACTGAATAGATTGGTTAACTCTTTACCAAACGACAAAATTTTAGACCAGTCCAAATTGAAAGCATTTGCAGACGACAAAATAAACATGGCTGAAATTTGAAATTTGTTTTGGGAAGGTTAGAAGACATTGTAGGAAAGGGGGAAAATGCTGGTTACCAGCATTTTCTCCTTTTCCAACAATGTTTTCAAAAGGCATTTTGTTCAGGGTCGTTAAAACCCATGATTGTGTGGTTAAGAGTTAAATTGATGCACTGTTGAGGAGGGAATTCCCCAATGCTTTACAATTAATTGCATTCTCTTGCTGTTTCCCCCCTTCCCTCCTTGGCACTAAATGTGCCTGAGTGTGTGTATAAATATTTTAATCCTGGCTACACCTATGAATTATAACAAACAGTGTTGAAAACGGCATTCAGCATCACACAAATATACAAACAAGAGCCAGGTAGCTCTTACTTGCATGGCTAGGAACCCAAATGTCATGAGTTTGAATTTCAGTTGAGCTTTGTGCTTCCGGGTGTACTTGTAAGTGAGAGAAAATTAATGAAGTACAGACAACAAAGAACAAATATCTACATTGACTAGAAGGCAGCAGCTGACCCTAGTAGCTCCTTTGGTGTCTCACAGGGCTAGGATCCCAGATGTCACAATTTTGAACCCAAGTTGTGCTTCATGCTTCGTTGAACAAAAATTTGTGAAATGATAAAACAAGATTTATACTGATTAGCAGGCAGCAGCTGATCCTGGTGGCTCATTAACCCTTTACCAGACGACAAAATTTTAGCCTTGTCCAAGTTGAAAGCATTTGCAGACGACAATTTCAATATGGTTCAAATGGTGCTATTTTTCTTTGATAGGGTAGAAAACATTGTGGGAAAAGGAGAAAATGCTGGTTACCAGCATTTTCTCCTTTTCCCACAATGTTTTCAAAAGGCTTTTTCCCAGGGGCGTTAAAAGGCGGCATTGTACGGGAAAGGGTTAAGCCCTTACCGCACAATGCCGACTTAACGAGCGTGGGAAAGAAGCCTTTTGAAAACATTGTGGGAAAAGGAGAAAATGCTGTTAATGTTTTCTACCCTTTCAAAGAAAAATTGCACTATTTTAGCCACATTGAAATTGTCATCTGCAAATGCTTTCAATTTGGACAAAGCTGAAATTTTGTTGTCTGGTAAAGAGTGAAGTGACTTGTTGCACTAGAAGTTTGAACCTTAATATAGGATCATGCTTCGGGATAATTGTAAAAGAGTGAAAATTAGTGAAGTACTATTAAGATCTGTACTGATATAAACAATAGATGCATTTGAAATGAGACTAGCTGTAGGCCAAATTGTATATCATGTTTAGTGGTACATGTGAAAGTCTATATTATGTACCTCACCCTTAACCACACAATCCCAAATTTTAACAACCCTGACAAAACAGGCTATGGAGAAGCATTGTAGGAATGCTGTTAGCCAGCATTTTTCTTTATTTCCCACAATGTTTGCCGAAGTAATCTTTCTTGGGGGATGTTAACCCTTTACCACATGGCAAAATTTTAGGTCTGTCCAAATTCAAAGCATATGCAGACGACAAATCAAGGCTGTCTCAAATGATGAAACCTGCCTTTATTTGAAGAGAAAACATTGTGGGAAAAGGAGAAAATGTTGGTTACCAGCATTTTCTCCTTTTCCCATAATGTTTTCAAAAGGCATCTTTCCCAGAATCATTAAAAGGTGGCATTGTGCAGTAAAGGGTTAAAACTTAAGATTGTTTGGTTAAAGGTTTTAAGTTTATAAACTTGTAAGATTTCAGGATTTCTGAACAATTAACATTTTTGGACCTACTGGTTTGAAAAGAAACGAGCCATGCTCTGTGAAAAGGGGGCTTAATGCATCTGCAGATCAGCCTGCGTAGGCCACGCAAAGTTTTTGCTATTGGTCAATTTTCTGCATGTCCAAGGTTCTTTCTACCTCCTGAATTGATTGATTTTTGAATATTATGATCCCTAGTTATGTGATGTCATTACAGAGATGTATTAAATCCCATGGTTGGTTATTTCCGTTTATTTATCATCGCTACCGGTTGCCCATCTGAGCGACGCCCCCAGAAGACGGTTAGTTGTTACGGGGGATAGTGCAAGGATACAGGTCGAAACTACTGAGAGCTTCGCCTGATTCTTTAACGTGCTCGGCGTATAGCACCGTCACACGGGACCTCGGTTTAATGTCTCATCTGAAAGACTGTTAGTAATTTTTAGTTGGCCAGCCGGGGATACGAACCCACAATCTGTAGGACATTTTGCAGAGCACATCTAAAATATGATGGCCTGAGAGAAGCCATTTTAGCTTATCATAATCAATCTGTGACCTCATGACCTCTCCTGACAGTTATAAAACACATTCTGATGACAGACTGTATCCAAACACAATGTAAAATATGTTACAGCCCATGTTTTAACAGACAAAGACACCCTCAATGTAAACCCTTTTGGTGTTAAACGGAGATTTAATGGCTTATGCTGACAGTGTATATCCAATATCAGACAGCATAGGACATGCAGTCTGATCTTGGATCTACACTGTTGGATTCTTTGTCAGATATTCTTGACAAAAAAACAAGTTTTGGAATCGCACTATTTTCATTTCTTAAAAGCTGACCAAGAAATTCCATTTGAATTATTTAGCACTGCACCAGGTAACCCTTCACCAAGAAATCCTGATGCAAAAGACTCTTTACCACACAATCCTGACCTTTAATGACCCTGAGGAAAAAGCCTTTTGAAAATATTGTGTGAAAAGGAGAAAATGCTGGAAACCAGCATTTTCTCCTTTTTCCCACGTTTCCTACCCTTCCCAAAAACTAGAAATAATTTTTGCATCAGGTTTATTTTGTCGTCTGCAAATGCTTTGAATTTGGACTAGTCTAAAATTTTGTCTTTTGGTAAAGAGTTAAGAAAACATGTTAAGAAAATGAGAGTAACCAGCATTTTCCCCTTTTTCCTACAATGTTTCACCCTATCAAAGCCAGATCTCATAATTTCAGCCATATTTAATTTGTTGTCTGCATTGATTTGGACTTGGGCACGTCCAAAATTTTGTCGTTAGGTATAGGGTTTACCCTTAGAGTACTGCATGAAATAATAAAATAATCTAAAAAAACACACAAGCACATAGCATTACAGTATCAAGGCTGTTTTTGCCTAATTATTTTGAAAAACAGGAGATTAAAGATCAGACTGCATATTCTGTGCAGTCTGATCTTGATCTATGCTGTCTGCAGAAAGAACATTAGGTTGTGGTAACCCTTTACTACACAATCCAGATATTTGACAACCCTGAGAAAGCAGCCTTTTGAAAACATTGTGGGAAAATGAGAAAATGCTGGTTACTAGCATTTTCTCCCTTTCCAACTATGTTTTCTACCCTTTCCAAAACAAATTTCAGTTTTTCAGACACATTTATTTTGTCGTCTGCAGATGCTTTCAAATTGAACTAGTCTAAAACTTTGTCGTTTGGTAAAGTGTTAAGCTGCCTAAGGGTTCATGATACTTGGTATTTTTCTGCAACAGATGTTTTGGCCGTTAATTCTTTGTCATACAATAATTCTTTTGTGTAAGACTGTTTCGAAACAAACCCTCTTTCTTTAGTGACATTTCCAATTCTTCAATGAGTCATTCTTCCCTGAGACAACTTTTAAGTCTGAAAACATTGTATTAAAAGAGGAAATGACTTGTATCGAGAAATTTCCATGTTGTCATATCGTTCTATTTTATATCAACCCTTTACCACACGATCCCAAGTTTTAACGACCTTGAGGAAGATGGCTTTTTGAAAATATTGGGGGAAAAAGTAGAATTGCTGGTTACTAGTATTTTCTCATTTTCCCCACAATGTTTTCAGCCCTATTTAAGCCACATCTTGTCATTAGATCCACATTTGATTTGTCATCTGCAATTGCTTTGAATTTTGATGAGTCTAGAAGTTTGTCATAAAGGGTTAACAGTTAACAAATTTTAGCTTTGTCCAAGTCAAAAGTATTCACAGATGACAAATTAAATGTGACTCAGATGGTAAGATTTGCAGTGGGAGAGGTAGAAAACATTGTGGGATAAGGACAAAATGCTGCTTACCAGTGTTTACCAATGCTTTCAAACTTAGCCATCTTGCGGGGGGGGGGGTTAATTAGAATTCAAGGTTGTTTGGTAAAGGGTTAATACAGGCTGATTATCCCTTTACTAATGCCCAGACCTCCCGATAAGAGGGAGTGATAGTATTCTAAATCCACTATTTCTCTTCCAAACGCTATGTTGTGGTTACTCATTAGAATTTTCTGGATGAGATGATTCTAAATGAGTACCCATAACATACGGTGTAGTGGAAAATTATTAATATTTTCGATTTTGAAATCAAAATCACTCCCTCTAGTTGGAGCTCAGTTTTAATGCTCATTTGATTTTACAACCTTGAGGATGAGGGCTTTTGAAAACATAACATGAAAATGAAGCCAGCATTTGCTTCTTTTACCACACTTATTTCTACCCTTCAGTTAGCAATTTTCATGTTGTCTTTTGCAAATAACTCTCTACCATAAACAACCAAATTTTGCACTTGTTTAGATTTAAAGCAGATGAGTAGTTACCATGGATAAAATAATGCATTTAATCCTTGAAGTGCTAGAAAACATTGTTACCAGCATTTTCTCCTATTTCCTCATGTTTTCAAATGTCTCTTTTCTTGAGGTCGTAAAAGCTGGAAATTGTTTGGTAAAGGGTTTACCACACAACAAATTTAGACTTCTCAAATTTGAAATCATTTGCTGAGGACAAATCAAATGCGACTCATTTGATTGGAATTGTATTTGAAAGAGCAGAAGACATGGTGGGAAAGGGAGAGAATGCTGGCTGCTAATGTATTAAAAAATCTTCCACCTCAAGGTCGTTAAAACTCAGGATTGTGTGGTAGAGGGTAAAGCACTTACAGATATTTAGCCTGTGTAAATTAACAAACGAAAGAATTTTGGACTGGACCAAATTGAAAGCATTTGCAGACGACAAATTTAATGGTGCAGAAATGATGATTTCTCTTTTTGATTGGGTAGAAAACATTGTGGGAAAAGGGGAAAAGGAGAAAATGCGGGTTACCAGCATTTTCTCCTTTTCCCACAATGTTTTCAAAAGGGTTCTTTCTCAGGGTCATTAAAAGTCAGGATTGTGTGGTAAAGGGTTAAGCCTGTTTTTTCACGACCTTGAGAAAAGTGGCGTTTGAGAACATAGTGGAAGAAGGATAACAATGCTGATTACGATCATTTTTAGCTCCACTAGCCAAAGGCCAGCGAGTTTATGTCATGGCCCTGTGTCTGTTATGCGTGTATCCATCTGTCCGTGCATTAAATTTTATTTCAAGCATCTTCTTCTCTGAAACTACTCATCCAATTTTGATCAAACTTCACAGAAATGATCCTGTCATGGTCTTCTTTAGAATTTCTTGAAAGAATTTGATTCCTTAACCCTTTCCCAAACGACAAATTTTGGACTGGTCCAAATTGAAAGAGTTTGCAGACGACAATTTTAAATTTGATGAAAATGGCAGAGAGGTCTCAAATAGGGTAGAAAACACTGTGGGAAAAGGAGAAATTGCTCGTTTCGAGCAATTTCTCCTTTTCGCACAGTGTTTTCAAAAGACTTGTACTGCAGACATGTGAAAACCAGGGCTTGTTTGGGAAAGGGTTAAAAAATGCAGGTTGCGATGGCAACAAAACTGAAAAAATTTTGAAAATCTTTGTGTCCAAAACCATAATGCCTAGGGCAACCAAATTTGGCATGTAGCTTCATCTAATGGGCTTCTACCAACTTTCTTCAAACTATAGCCCTGGGGTTAAAGATTTGTCTAGCCCTGGGGGTCACAAGTTTTAGATGGGCTCATATAGTGAAAACTGTAAAAATCTTCTGGTTCTAAATCACAAGGCCTATGAC
Source organism: Tridacna gigas (assembly GCA_945859785.2). Taxonomy (NCBI): domain Eukaryota; kingdom Metazoa; phylum Mollusca; class Bivalvia; order Cardiida; family Cardiidae; genus Tridacna; species Tridacna gigas. Next base: position 43,960,688 of record OX244028.2, on the reverse strand, counting down.
TACCCAATTTTGTGTATAGCTTTGTCTAGTGGACCTCTTCCAATATAATCCAAATTATAGCCCTGTTGTCAAATTTGGCCCCAACCTGGCAGTCAAATTCTACATGGGCTTATGTAGTGAAAACTTTAGAAATTTGCTTGCTCCTAACCATAAGACCAAAGGCTACCAATTTTTTGCATGTATATTTATCAAATGGACCTCTACGAAGACTGTTCAACTTAAAGCACTGGGGCCAAAATTGTTCCCCACCCTTGCAAGTTTTACACCAGCTTATATACGGAAAACTGTCTAGTTCTTGTTTCTTATCTTGAGATATTGCTGTAATATTTTGTGAATGTTGCCAACTAGCAGGCCTCTTCTAAAATTGTGCAAATTAAAGCCCTGGTGTCAAAATTAGCCCCACTCCATGGGTCATAAATTCAACATCTGGCAATGTATGGCAGGAGAAAGGTCAAACAAAATTGTTGAATCACATTTTTACTTAATTATTCACTTCGCTGAGTTATTGACTTTGCTTGAAGGCTTCTTGTTATCTACCCTTAACCCAGGAACTCACTTAAGTTGTTTTTGCAGATAGTGCAGACCAGATCAGTTTGCACAGAATGTGCTGTCTGAGTATTGACCTACACTTTCTGCTACTATGTTGCATATTCTAATGGAAATCAGCTTGAAATAGTGATATCAAAGGCTGTTTTCCCTAAATAAAAATGTCTAGGTCATCAATTCAGTGCTTTAACTCTGTACCACACAACCCTGCATTCAAATGACCCTGAAGGAGAAGGCTTTTTGAAACAGTGTGGGAAAAGGAGAAAATGCTGGTAAACAGTATTTTCTTCTTTTCCAACATTTTCTACCCAATGGAACACAAATTCCAACATACAAGCCATACTTATCATGTGCAAGTGTTTTCAAATTTGAGCAGCCTAAAATTTTGTTGTGTGGTTAAGAGTTTAAGCTTAACACTTTACAAAATGACACATTTTTGGACTAGACCAAATTCAAAGCATTTGCAGGTGACAAATTAAAGTTGCTAAAATGATGATTTCTGGCTCTGCTATGATAGAAAACATTGTGGGTTACCAGCATTTTCTCCTTTTCTTACAGTCTTTTCAAAAGCCTTCTCCCTCCATGTTGTTAAAATGCTAGATTGTTTGGTGAAAAGTAAGACAAAAATGAATTATGTGAAATTACTCCAGCAAAGGGAGAGATTGCTTTTACGGACAGTTTCTCCTTATGCCAAAATGTTTTTTTTAAACACTTTCCTTCAAAACAAAATTTTGGTGTAAGGTTAAGGGTTGGGAACAAAGAAACAACAGTACTGTTCACATCAACCCAGTTATTGACTTTTCTTTGTTTATATGCCCAGGGGGGTAAATTGGTTACCTATTTTTCAGAAAGGTGAAAAAGTCTATCAGCAATAGCAATATTGACTTTGCCACTCCTGGAAATAGCTTTCTGTTGGCATAAGTAATTTTGATCATAACCTATATCTTTGAAAGGTTTAACCCTTTCCTACACAATGCTGACTTTTAATGACCCTGCAAAAGAAGCCTTTTGAAAACATTGTGAAAAAAGGAGAAAATGCTGGTAACCAGCATTTTCTCCTTTTCCCACAATGTTTTCTACCCTTCCCAAAACAAATTTCAAATTTTTAGTTACATTTGTCACTGCAAATGCTTTGAATTTGGACCAGTCTAGAATCATGACATTTGGTAAAGAATTAAACAGGCGAGTCATACTCTGACAAAAGGGGGTTTAAAGCATCTCCATGATGCATTATATGAGTCGAGCCATCACATAACTATAGATCCACAATATCAACTTTCTTAACATCCGACTGAATCATGAGGTAGACTAGAGTGGTCCTTGGACATACTGAAAATTGACAAATAGTAAAAAGTTTTGGCCCAGATCAGCCTGCGTAGACTGCAGAGGCTGACCTAGGTCAATACTTCTCATAGATGCATTTAGTCCCTTTTTTGCAGAGCATGCCTTAGGTGTTTTAACTCTCATGTGTCGAGCCAGTCTGTAGCATACAGGACTTGAGACCAGGGTCTGTGGTTTGAATCCCCAGCTCTGAAAATTTCTTTCTAAGGATCAGTATTAATCATTGTGACAGAGTTTATTCATCTCTCAAAGATTATCATTGTTTTGATGATGATTCTGTGGGAAAGCAGACAGTAGCTTGGAAAGAATATTGTGTAATGTGTTGGTAAAAGAAACTGCAGGAAAGCATGGATAGATACACTTGCCACTGTGGTATAACTGAAATAATGTTAAAAATGGCATTTAATATCATACAAACAAACAATTTAACTCCAACACTGTTTTTGTTTGATTCCATGGATGCACTATTGCCAACAGTGCAGATCAAGATCAGGTTTCACAAAATGGGGGGGAGGAAAGAGTGGTCACCATGATGTGACAAAAATAGTGCTGGCACCATGTTTGTGTGGGAAAGCAGCTTGTGGCTTAGGAAGAATGTGGTTAGAATCACTCTAGGAAAGCATGGAAAGGGGCAGTGTTCATTACTGAAATATTGTATAAAATATGGGTACAGGTCAAACAAACAAGCAAACGTAACAAAACACTTAACCCTTTCCCAAACGACAAATTTTGGACTGGTCCAAATTGGAAGAGTTTGCAGACAACAATTTTAAATTTGATGAAAATGTCAGAAAGGTCTCAAAAAGGGTAGAAAACACTGTGGGAAAAGGAGAAATTGCTCGTTACGAGCAATTTCTCCTTTTCCCACAGTGTTTTCAAAAGACTTGTACTGCAGACGCGTGAAAACCAGGGCTTGTTTGGGAAAGGGTTAATGTAAATACAAATGTATTGCATTGTCCTGATATTGATACTTAATATAGCAGCACTTGTACATAAAAAAATGTTAATGATGGTTGAATAGTGTTTAACCCCACTTTCAACATTGTTTCAGTCATATCAAGGTGATAGCTCACATATTCATGTATATCCAGGTTTCACTAGTATTAGGCTAGGGCTCTGAAGTGTCTTACTAAGCACACTCCCACAAAAGACGCAGTTCTTGAACCCGGGCCTTCAGGTTACAAGTCCTTTACTTTACAGAACCCCCCCCCCCAAAAAAAAAAAAACCCGAAGGACAAATATAAAAACATGTAAATAAATGTTTTAGAATTCGGAATATTGTTTATGACATTTATTTTGAAGCTTCATTTATATTTGCTCACATAAGAGGCTAAATGGTTTAACCCTTTCCCACACAATCCCAAATTTTAATGACCTTCAGAAAAAAAGCTTCCGAAAACACTGTGAGAAAAGGACGAAATTCTGGTAATAAGCATTTTGTCCTTTTCGCACAATGTTCTCCACCTTTCCCAAAAACCCTTCCCAAAACAAACTTCAATATTTGAGACATGTTTATTTTGTCATCTGCAAATGCTTTCAATTCTGACAAGTCTAGAATTTTGTCATTTGATAAAGCGTTAAACCTTGTCAGATGACACATTTTTCAACATAAAACTGCGGCATGATTGCGGTTATAAATGTTTTTTTTCCTGTTTACTTTCAGAAATCAACAAGGTGATCCTGGTAGACTGTGGTGTACTGAGATTGCTAGTCCCATTATTATACAGTGATGTCGTAGAAATCCAGTGTAATGCTTCAGGGTGTATCACAGCTTTGGCAACCACAGGTGATTACACATAATTATAATTGTTACTCCTTTCATAATATGCCCAAAGCGAGGTTTAATTTATGCCCATAGTGGGTTGTCCATCCAACTTTTAACTCTTTACCGCACGATAAAATTCTGGATGTGACCAAACTGAAAGCATTTGCTGACGACAAAGTGAATGTAGCTCAAATGATGATCTTTGTCTTTGAAAGGGTAGAAAACATTGTGGGCAAAGGAGAAATTTTGAGACACCTCGGAGTCCCTTGAATCCAGTGTCTGATTTTGAAAGTATTTCACACATAATGTGCACCTTGATGAGAGGACCTACAGAGCAGAAGTTTCAGATGTCATGCACCAAGGAAAAGGTCATGGCATGTGGTCAAAGGTCTAATGCTCTTAACTTGTGTCTACTCCCTAGTTTAGTACCTCTAGTCTGATTTTCAAAATATTTCACTCATGTTTATACTTGATCAGATGACTTGGAGAGCAGAGGTTTCGGATGCCAGGCTCCAAGTTCAAGGTCACAGCAGGAGATCAAAAATGACAGATTGCTTCCTTCGGGCATTGATTGCCAAGCTTTGTGGAGCTTCTCTCTAGAATCTTGTTTGTCATTACATAGCACAGAATGTTTGCCTTGATAATATCAGGTTTGAAATTTGGACTTGTTGGATTAAAAAGTAGATTACTAGGTCAAATCTTAGAAAAACCTTGAGTGCAGATCTAGAGGCCACATTTTCAGTCTGATACACATGAAAGTTGGTTAGAATCTGTGTCTTAATAATATCTCAGATAAATCCGAAATTGAGTCTTGTTGGGTCAAAGAAATAGGTCACTAATCCAAATCTTATAGAAACAAGTATGTCACTGGGTCAATCTTTACAAAAATTACTGAGTGCACTCTAGAGACCTCATTTTCTGTCCAACTCTCATGACTGTTGGTCAGAATGTTTGATTCAATTATATCTCTGATGAGTAAGAAAATGGGTCACATGGGTAAGAAAGTTGGTAACTAGGACAGAAATTAGAGGTACTGTAGTGGTCACATGCTCAGATAAATTTTAATGATAGTTTGGGCTCCGATCATGTCGGTTTAATTTCAGACACACTGTTGTTACACATGTATTTAGAAAAAATTGAATTCCCATTATCCCTGTACCACACAGTCTCGACTTTTAACGACTCTGAGGAAGATGCCTTATGAAAACATCGTGGGAAAAGGAGAAAATGCTGGTAAACAGCAGTTTCTCCTTTTCCCACAACGTTTTCTTCTCTATGGAAGACTTTTTTTGTGTTTTAATTTACACTTAATTTGTTGTCTGCAAATGCTTTCAGTTTGGACAAGGCCATAATTTTTTCGTTTGGTAAAGAGTTAAGTAAACCGGATACTTTCTGTATGTATTTTACATCATCACCGCTAGGATCTCTTCAACTCTATGAATTCCAGATGACTTCTCTGAGGTGAACACATTGGGGCCTATGTTTTCAACCCCTTTCACAGACAAGTTCTATTATTTTGACAACATTTAATTTGTCGTCTGCAAATGCTTTTAAATTGAAAAAGTCTAAAATTTTGTAATCTAGTGAGGATTGTGAACAGTGTTGGTTGTTTTGTATTGTCAGAATAAACTTATAAAGGGACTTATTGACAAAGTTATATTTTGTATTAAAAGTTTTTACTTACAGAAGAACCCAAAAGATTTATTGTGGAAAATACTTATTAAAAGACCAAATAACTATGTAATGTGGTATTTGTATAAAGAATTTAAAACTTTCCATTTACAGAAGAATCCAAAAAATTTATTGCGGATGAAAATGCCATAGCAGCCTTGCTACTTCTAGTCCAGAAAAATGATGTCCGAGTGCAGAGAAATGCTGCTGGGGCTCTTTTAAACCTTACTCATATACGTAAGCCTTTATTACACTTTATCATTATGATTAACTTTTTTCCCAACAAGAAAATTTTAGTCCAGTCTATTTTAACTCTTTTCCCAAATGACAACATTTTCGATGTTTGCAAATTGAAAGCATTTGCAGACAATAAAATAAATGTGAATCAAAAACTGAAATTTTGATTTGGGACAGGTAGAAAATATTGTAGGAAAAAGAGAAAATGCTGGTTACCAGCATTTTCTCCTTTTCCTACAACGTTTTCAAAAGGCTTCTTCAGAAAGGGTCATTTGCAGTGATTGATTGATTTTCTATTTATGTATCATTGCCACTGGTTTCTCGTATGGGCACCCTCTGAAGGCCGTTATTTATGTTACGGGTGATAGTGCAAGATACAGCACAAAACCCATCCTGAATTGTGCCTGGTTCTGTAAGACATTTAGTGTATGGCACCATCACCTGAGACATCTTTTAAATGTCTCAGCCTATGCTTTTTATCTGAAAAGGGGGACAATTCGAAATTCACTTACCAGTATGTCCCAATGACAATCTTTTTTTTTTCAGAGTCCAACAGAAATGATCTGGTAAATGATGGAGCCATTCCAATTCTGATTCAAACACTGCAGTCCAATGACCAAGATGTGCAATATTACTGTGCTGCTGCCCTGAGCAACCTGGCCATCAACGAAAAACACAGAGCCATGATGGTTGCTGTGGGTTGTCATGACATCATTGAACAGTTGATTCGACTACTGATGTCACGATCTGAAAGGGTGAGATACAAATTTGGAAATACTAACCCTTTACCACAAAATCCTGAGTTTTAACGACCCTGGGAGATTAGACTTTTTAAAACATTGTGGAAAAATGAGAAAATGTTGGTAACCAGCATTTTCTCCTTTTCCAACAATGTTTTCTAGCCTTTCAGAAACAAATACAATCATTTGATCCACATTTAATTTGTCTTCTGCAAATACTTTGAATTTGCATCTGGCCAGAATGTTGTTGTGTGGTAAAGAGTTAAATGATTGCTTGAGATTCCAATCTCTTCATAATTGCTTTAAACAGGGTCCTGTGTGGCTCAGTAGTGTAGAATTATAATCGGGAGAACCCAGGTTCAAGCCTCACTGGAAGCACTGGGCTTTTTGTGGGAGTGTCCTTGGGCAAGAAACTTCAGAGCCCTTGCCTTTTACTGGTGGACATACATGAATAAATGAGCTGCCACTGTGATATGACTGAAATAATATTGAAAGCAGTGTTAAACACCATTAAATCATTCAATCAATCAATCAGTTGCTTTAAACAAACCTGCTTTAACCCGTTATAAAACTATCTCATGTTTCAACAAGCTTGAAAAAGGTTTTTGAAAACATTGTGGGAAAAGGAGAAAATGCTGGTAACCCATAATGTTTTCTATCCTTCCCAAAACAAATCTCAATTTTTCAGTCACATTTACTTTGTCGTCTGCAAATGCTTTCAATTTTGACTACTCTGAAATTTTTTCGTTTGGTAAAGAGTTAAATATTGGGATTTGTCCTCTATAGGAAAGAAAGAATTGGTGAAAAAATGGAGAAAAGGCTGGTTACCATACATTTCAACATTTTCTTCCTTTTCCAATGATGTTTTAAAAAACTGTTTACCCCAGGATTTTAAACCTGGAATTATTTCGTAAGGCATTGAAAAAGACATCCAGATATGTTACATGTATTAACTCTTTATCAAACAACAAAATTTTAGACTGGTTCAAATTGAAAGCATTTGCAGACGACAAATGAAAGTCAGCTCAAATGACGAAATTTGTCTTTTTCCCACAAAGTTTTCAAAAGGCTTCTTCTTCAGGGTCATTAAATGTCGGGACTGTGTGGTACAGGGTTAATTGTTCAATTTTTTTCTGTTTGATTTTTTAAGTAATTCAAGGTAAATACTGGCTATATTGCTTCCGAGTCAGTTTGTGCCAATGAAAGCAACCAAGTTGTTGAAAAATGATTTAAGTTGATAATGGCAATACATGTATTTTATTTTTTAGCTCTACTGGCTGTAAGCCAGCAGAGCTTATGTCATTTGTTTCTGTGTTGCCAAATATTAGATTTTATTGTTTTTTTTTCTGTAACAGGTGAAATGCCAAGCTTGCTTTGCTTTAAGAAACCTGGCTTCAGATGGTAAGTGTGCTTTAGATTTTTGTTAAGTCTTCACCAAATAATCCCAAGTTTTAATCACTCCAGAAAGGAAGGCTTTTAAAACATTGTGGGAAATAGAGAAAATGCTGGTTACCAGCATTTTCTCCTTTTCCCACAATGTTTTCTTTTCTTTCAAGGGCAAATCCTATCTTTTGAGCAATATTTTGAAATGCGGTCTACAAATGCTTCCAATTTGGAAAAATCTATATTTTGTTGTTTGGTAAAGGCTTACGATAAAGTCCCAAAGATTCTATCTCACATGCCAGGGCATGTTAGATATCTTTCCATCACATTATTTCATCCCAAGAATTTAAGTTCATTAAAATTACATAAATAAGAAAACACAGGTGTACATCATGTGTTGAGGCTACTCACATCTTTGACAGGTGTACACACTCTGGATAAATTCAGGTTTCAAAGAAGCTTATAAATAACTGTGTCATATTGAATCTAAACAAAAAAAACGAAACAAACATAAGCTTTAGCATGTTCATTATTTTTAGCTTGGATTTTTTAAAGAAAATATCAAGGTATGTTCATAGCCCTGTTGTCATCTGTGTGGTCGTCTCCACCATCATGCAAAATGTTTGACCTTTTGTAATATCTCTGTCATTACTCAAGATATTTAGTTCAAACTTGGACTAGTTGTTAACTATAAAAATGGAAACCCATACAACAATGGCAGGCAACTATCAGAATACTTTTGTACATAATTCTACCCCATTTTTTGCCTTAAATTTTGACCGAAAATCAATCTATTTCTAAAAGCATCTGCAGCAGAGCGTTGGCCTATGTACAGCTGTAACTGTTGAAAAATAGAGATATTTTTGTTTATCTCTACAGTTGACACTCAGAGTATTATTGTGCAATATGGGGCCCTTGGCACTCTACATAAATGTATCAAACAGAGTCATCGAGAGACAAGATCAGCTGCCATGGCTTGTGTCAGGAACTTGTCGATTCACAAGGCAAATGAGGTAGGCCTAATATATATGGATATTACAACAGCCTGAATTTCTGCGTGGTCAAATTATGTGGAGTTGAATGTGTAAAGAGATGCATATCAGATGAGACCTTCTGTCTCATCTGATGCACACCTCTTTCCACTCACAACGAGACAGGATCTGACCATGCAGAAAATGCAGTCTGTTGTAATATTCCTTTTGTTATATATCTTACATTATAACTGTAAAGAACCATTATGAATTTAGTTATAAAAAGCCAAAAAAATCAGGCAACTACATTTCATTTCACACATGTACAATATTTATGAATGGTGGATGAATATGAAAATAACTGTAAGACTCTATTCCCTTAAAAATGGCTGTTGTTTGTCGTATTTAAAAAAGGCAGTTGATTGTCCTCGAGTCATTCCATTAAAAAAACAAGAACTGTGGCTTAGAAACTATTTCTTAAACATTTAAAAGGTAGTCAGTTGCTGTTATTCACTGTTGCAGGAGGTGGGTCAAGCTTGTGATTATCAGTAGTGATGCTGAATTTCACAAGGGTAGCATTTGGAAATTCCCTTTAGGAACCACACATGTTTATGTAATGGGCAATGATAAAGGACAAAATCAAGTTCTGCATGAAAAAGATTTTTGAAAAAAATAGATGCCAAATAACAGAAGAAGTGTCTATTTATACACTAAAATTGGGTTTTTGTGCTTGGTCATGCTAACTGAACATTTTAGGGATTTGGCTGAAAAACCAGAACATTAATACACAAAAATAGTCTGTGAACATGAATACTGTTATCACATTATATGTCACGTGTTTTTCCATTACTTTCATACCAGACAACAAAGTTTTGGACATGTCCCAATAGAAAGCATTTGCATACTACAAATCTAGCTCTAATGGGCAGAATTATCACTGAAAGAGTAGCAAACATTGTAGCAGAATGAGCTAGCTCTTATATAACTCTTAATCATTTTATTTGTAACTTTATCTCCAGTAGGTACTCTGAACTCATTAACAGACAACAAAATTTTAGGCTTGTCCTGATAGAAAGGATTTGCAGAAGACAAATTAAATCTGGCCCCAATGATGGATAATGGTAGACTTTTTTTTTTTTTCAATAAAGGGTAATAAACATGGTTGGAAAAAGGAGAAAGTGCTGACATTTGTTTTATCAAACCAGTCTTTGAAAATGTTATTAAGCTTGCCAGAGGCTTCCTTGATGACATTTCTTGTGAGGATAGGAAAGAAAGTTCCAGAAGTACCTTAACTGGTGCACAATCAAATGTGAACTATCACTATCTGTAAATGGTATTGACCCTGTACTGTAACAGCCTACCTTTTGACCAAAATATGCCCTGTAGTACAAACATGTTATTCTGCATAATTATATTTATCCCATTTTTCTAGGGACCAATTTTGGCGTCAGAAATTTTGAGTGATATCTGTGATGAAATTGTAGACTCAGGCAATCCAGAGGCCCAAAGACATGCGGCTGGGACCATTCGTAACTTAACAGTTGGAGATCATATAAGGGTAATCACTTTCAACTTATCACTTCCTACAATCATTTTTTCAGTTGCAGCAGACCATTTTGGTAATAATTACTGCAACGAGCATTTTGTTCTTTCGACATATTTCATATAGTTAAATCTATTAGGAAGTGGTAGTTGAGAGCCCTTATAGCCCTTTACCACACTATCTTTTAACGACCCTGAAAAAGAAAGCTTTTGAAAACATTGTGGGAAAAGGAGAAAATGCTGGTAATCAGCATTTTCTCCTTTTTTCACAATGTTTTTTGCCCTTCCTAAAACAAATTTCAATTTTTGAGTAACATTTATTTTGTTGTCTGCAAATGCTTTCAAACTGGACAAGGCTAAAATTTTGTCATGTGGTAAAGGGTTAAGTGACAGCATTATCAACATAGCAGCAGATGGAGGAGGAATACATGAACTTAAAATATGGGAGCTATATTGGACCCTTGTTCTAAAAGGGTTAGTAAGCAGTGTTTCATTGACCTTGAAGAAGGAAGTGTATGAAAACAATGTGGGAAAATGTAATTTTATATATTTCATTATGTGGATGGCAAAATTTGTCACAAAACAAATGCCTGTGACAGAAATTGATGTTGTGTTTTCAGTTCTATATACATGTACATATATAGCTCAAAAACTCGGATTTTTTTCTGTTCTAATAATAAGCCTGACCTGGAAGAATTATTGAAAATTAAATTAACAAAATTTAAATACAAATGAAATTTGCAATTATTTTGATGAAGATTAGATAGTTGGAAAATAAAAATAAATGAGTAACCATATTATAAACATGTATTCTAAATAGTACTCTTCGTCATTTCCTCAAAGGCCAATCAAGAAAAAGATTTGGCAAGAGAGAAAAATTGTCTGTCTCAAAAGTTCAGACATTTGATACTTAGGTATTTCTGTTGTGCTACATACCAGTTGATAGAAAAATCATCGCAGAACACAATTAACCCTTTCCCAAACAAGCCCTGGTTTTCACGTGTCTGCAGTACAAGTCTTTTGAAAACACTGTGGGAAAAGGAGAAATTGCTCGTAACGAGCAATTTCTCCTTTTCCCACAGTGTTTTCTACCCTTTTTGAGACCTTTCTGCCATTTTCATCAAATTTAAAATTGTCATCCGCAAACTCTTTCAATTTGGACCAGTTCAAAATTTGTCGTCTGGGAAAGGGTTAAAGAATCAACATTTTCATTCTGGTGGCAGAGAATGTGAAAATTACCGACAAATGACAACTGGTGGTGTTCAGTGTAGAATAGAATTGGACACTTTCCCTTATATATTGCATTATGTATGGCAAAGTTTGTCACAAAAAGAACCCGTGTGGAACAGCCCCACCTTAAGAATACCCACAATTTAGGTTATAAACAGAAAAAAATGGTTTTAGCAAAGCGATCACTCCCATGATCTGAATTTGACCTCTGTTTGAAGTTTCAATCATTATTTCTCTTTTGTCTGTCATAGGAACTTCTTGATCATGGCTGTTTAGACAGACTGGCAGGAGTTCTGTTGAGCATCGAGACAAAAGTATCAGTCCTGGTAGAGGTGACTGCTGCCTTGGCGGTGATGGCTGATGACGGTTAGTATTATGACTTCTGTCCTTTTAATAAACTCAAATTATTTTTCTTTTGCTCTTTTTAGGGAAGCTTTTGAAAACACTGTAGGAAAAAGAAGAAAATGCTGGTAAACAGCATTTCTCCTTTAGCCACAACATTTCCTACATTGCTTTAGACAACTTCCATTATATGCGCCACATTTAATTTGTCCTCTGAAAATGCTTTCGGATGGGATGGGTCTGACATACCAAATCAGTGTATGTGATATGGCATGGATCTGTGTTTGTGATATGATAACTTCTGTGTATGCCATACAACTTCTGTGTATTCTGTAACCTTGCACATGCAGAGCTTGGTTGCTGAGTCTGAAACATACAGGGCTCCAGTCAAGATGAATGCTTGTTTGATTCCCCAGTTTGTCAATTTTTTTTCCAAGGACTGATGATAGTTACTGCAACAGAATTCATTCCTCTCATCACTGAACTCTGTTTTGATTTTTATAATAGCTATGTAGAAAAGCAGCCATTTCCTTGAAAACAGATTTTTAAAATAACAATAGCTGCCAAACGTAAACAACACAGGTGTTAAAATGTATTTAAATTTAAATCATACCATTTAAAAGTATGGAAATTATTGTGAAGATGACAATCTGTTATTGGACGGTCAGTCCAACTGTTAGTTGCTGGCAGTGAAATTAATTTCAGACAAGGTTAAATGCTGCCAGGTAACTATATCTTTTGTTTGCTTTTTGCCAGATTTTAAGATTTATTTTTCTGCTAGTGACTTACACTTAGACTGACCACACAATAACAGACTGTCATCTTCACAATATTTTCCATACTTTTAATGGTGTGATTTAAATTTAAATGAATTTTAATACATGAATTGTGTTTTTGGCTGCTATTGGGCCTTTGAGCTTTCTGTTATGATAAATTATGACTAAATTAATGTTTAATCCTTTACCACACAATCCTGACTTTGATCATCCGTAGGAAAGAAAGCTTTTAAAGCAATTCTTGGAAAAAGAGGATGTACTGGTAGCCAGCTCCTTTTCCCACAATGTTTACTACCCTTCCTGAAAGAAATTTTAATTTATAGTCACATTTATTCTAGCATCAGTAAATGCTTTCGATTTGGACAAATTTAAAGTTTTTCATTTGGTAAAGATTTAATATGGCATTTAACACCAAATAAATAAAAAAAAGAAAAAAACGCTCAGAACTAAACATGACTTAACTCTTATCCTGCCATTCATGACCATAGATGTATTTTGTGGAGGGTGTAAAGCTAGATCAGCCTACACGTATGTGCAAGCTGATCGTACTTTACACCCTCCACTATTCAATCAGTAGTCTCAGATATGTAAACCCTATTTGATGTCAAATAATGTGACATTTTTTTTATTATTGTCTATTTAGATAGGGCAGGGTAAGGGTTAAGTTGCTTTTGCAAACAGTGTAGATCAAGATCAGATTTTACAGAAGATACTGTCTGATTTTCAATTAACACTGTCCTAGGAAAAGCATTCCAACTTTGTTCTTTTTTTTTCCCCCGATTGAAAATGACTGTTTCTGTTTAGCCCATGCCACAAAATCCTGTGTTTTAAAAACCTCAAGGAAAATTTATTTTAACTCTTTGCTTCGTGATAAAATTTTAGATTTGTCCAAATTGGAAGTCTTTGCCAACAATATATTTGATATGACATAACTGAGATGCTGTTGGAATTGGCAAAGCTGAGATACTATTGAAGTTGGCATGACTGAACTATGGTTGAAGTTGGCACTGCTTGTCCGAATTGGAAGTGTTTACCAACAATACATTTGATATGACTCAGATGTTGAAATTTGTCTCTTAACTCTTTCCCAAACGACAACATTTTAGACCTGTCCAAAGTGAAAGCGTTTGCAGTGGACAATTTAAGTATGGCTCAAATAATGAAATTTGTCCTTGATAGGGTAGAAAACATTGTGGGAAAAGGAGAAAATGCTGGTTACCAGCATTTTCTCCTTTTCCCACAATGTTTTCAAAAGGCTTCTTTCTCAGGGTCGTTAAAAGTTGGGATTGTGTGCTAAAGATATAAAGGTTAGAAGACTTAATTGGAAAAAGAAAAGAGGCTGGTTACCAGCATTTTCTTCCTGTTCCCAAAATTTGTGAAAGCCTATTCTCTCGGATTTTAAAACTAGAGATTGTGTAATAAAGGATTAAAATATTGTAGCATTTTCTCTCTTTCCCTTTATGTTTTCTACTATATCAAAGACAAATTTCATCAATTGAGTCACATCTAATTTGTCTTCTGCAAAATTTTTCAATATGGATAAGTCTGAAGTTTTGTCATCTGCTCATTGGGCTATCAGTTCTTTTCTCTTTACAACAGATGAAGTCAAATATAAACTGATACAGATGCATGATGGGAAAGTTTTTGTCAAATTAGTAACCATGGCAACATTATCTACAAATTCAGAAGTTCAGTATAACAGTGCAGGAACTCTTGGTCAACTGGCTCTTATATGTAAGTATTAAGGACTGATTTTCTTCTGTTACATGCAACGGTCTGGCCACTTATCCAACTACTAGCTGTTACGCAGGTTTCTGAACTTCTTAACCCTTTACCACACAATCCCAACTTTTAATGACCCTGAAGAGAAAGCCTTTTGAAAACATTGTGGGAAAAGGAGAAAATGCTGGTAACCAGCATTTTCACCTTTTCCCACAATGTTTTCTATTCTTCCCAAAACAAACTTCAATTTTTGAGTGACATTTATTTTGTCGTCTGCTAAAGCTTTCACTTTGGACTGGTCTAAAGTTTTGTTGTGTGGTAAAGAGTTAACTATACCCACTCTTTACAGTTTTACAGGGCCTTTTTAGATTTTTTGCCGCAAATTAGATTTTCTTATTTAACTCTTTACCATACAATCCCGACTTTTAATGACCCTGAGAAAGTAGCCTTTTGAAAAAAATTGTGAGAAAAGGAGAAAATGCTGGTTACCAGCATTTGCTCCTTTTCCCACAATGTTTTCTAACCTTTCCAAAACAAATTCCAATTTTTGAGTTGCATTTATTTTGTCATCTGCAAGTGCTTTCACTTTGGACTGGACTAAAATTTTGTCGTTTGGTAAAGAGTTAACTGTACCCACTCTTCACAGTTTTACAGGGCCTTTTTAGATTTTTTGCTGCAAATTAGATTTTCTTATTTAACTCTTTACCACACAATCCCGACTTTTAACGACCCTGAGAAAGTAGCCTTTTGAAAACATTGTGAGGAAAGGAGAAAATGCTGGTTACCAGCATTTTCTCCTTTTCCCACAATGTTTTCTAACCTTTCCAAAACAAATTCCAATTTTTGAGTTACATTTATTTTGTCATCTGCAAGTGCTTTCAATTTGGATTGGTCTAAAAATTTGTTGTTTGGTAAAGAGTTAACTCTGAAAATACTATAAAATATATTTTTCCCTGCAAATGTAAAGAAACTCGACAGCTAGATGCAGTGAAAAGATGCAAATATGGCATTCTGATAACTTGTCGCTTTGGAATTGGTAATATTGTCGGTCTTTGTGATATTAAATAATTTATGACATCATCAAGCTTATTTGGATTTAATCTGTCATGATCAACATTTTATTGAACATGTGACATTCCCACAAACCTTTGCGAAATTCTGGCAAGAAATCTAAAAATACAAATGGAGGCTTCACGGCCCATCTACCTTTTTTTCTACATATGTTTTTCTTCTTTTCCAGTGGATTGCCAGCAGTAACTTTGCTTAAGCCTTTACCAGAACAGTGCCACCATTTAAAGACCCTGTGAAAAAAGCCTTTTGAAAACATTGTGGAAAAAGCAGAAAATGCTGGTAACCAGCATTTTCTCCTTTTCCCACTATGTTTTTTACCCTTTGACCAGCAAATTTTGCTTTTTGAGTAACATGTATTTTGCCCCTGCAAATACTTTCAATTTGGACCAGTCTAAAATTTTGTTGTGTAGTAAAGAGTCAATGCAGTGATGAAAAACTTTTTTTTTAATGTTTGGTGAGATGATAAAGATTTGAAAAGCCCTCTTTCAATCACTGTTTAAATGTAATATGAGTCATGCTCTGTAAAAAAGGGGCTTACTGCATCTGTGAAGGGTATTGACCCAGGTCAGCCAGCCATGTCTGTGCAGGCTGACCTAGGCCTAAACTTTACACTATTCGTTGTTTTTCTGTATGTCTAAGGACCAGTCTACCTCATGATTAAGTTGGCTGTTAAAAAAAAGTGGATCCATAATCATGTGATGGCTTGATTGGTATAATGCATCACGGAGATGCATTAAGCTCCTTTTTGCCAGAGCATAGCTCATACAAGGAGCAGTTATTTATAATAGCAATCTCTGTTGTAGCAATACCAACCTCCTTAAAGACGGACAATCTTCAGGGAACTGTGCTGTACATTGACAAGTTTTTAAAGTCCGAGGATCCCAACTTTGTTCATATAGCGTTATGGACACTCGTACAGCAAGTCAAAGGTGAGCTCTTGAAAATATGGATCATGGGCTGCAAGTATCTGATTGGTCAGGAAAACTTTGCAGTTGGCCTTTGAAATAAGTAAAGGGTGATGATATAATATTGACTAACTGTGACTCTAGTTTGAAATCCTTCCTTTGGTTTAGGAAAAAAGCCATTTAACCCTTCACTATACAATCCCAAATTTTAACAAACCTTAGAAAGAAGCTTTTTGAAACATTGTGGGGAAGGGAAGAAATCCTGGTAACCAGCATTTTCTCCTTTTCCCAAAATGTTTTCTACCCTTTCAAAGATTGGAGTCATCATTTGGGCCACATTTGATTTGTCATCTGCAAAGGCTTCCACTTTGGAGGAATTTTGTCGTTAGTAAAGAGATATTCTTAAGTCTTTGCAAGGAAATAAAATTTTATTCTTATCTGAATGGAAATCATTTGCAGAAAAGAAATGTGACTAAAAGAATTTGTCCTTGAAATGATGAAACTCATTGTGAAAAAAGGATAAATTTGTGGGTTTCCACTTTTTTGTCCCTTTTCAACAATGTTTCAGTGCCATCTTAGTCAGGGGTGATAAAACATGGGATGAAGTGGTGCAAGTTTAAGACCTGATAAAGGAAAAAAAATAAGTCTAGTTAACTTTTTACCACATGCCAAAAATGTAGACTAGTCCAAATTGAAAGCATTTGCAGACAATAATTTTAATGAAGCTCAAATGATAATATTGTTTTCTGAAAGAGCAGAAAACATAGTGGGAAAAGGAGAAAATGCTGGGTAACCAGCATTTTCTCCTTTTCCCACCATATTTTCAAATGCTTTCCTTTCTCAGGGTCGTTAGAACTTGGGATTGTGTGATAAAGAGTTAAAAAGAACAGAAGAAATACTAGAATAATTAGGATTTGTTCCAAAAATGTTGCTTTGTATCTCCTTTTACGTATTCATGTACAAATTCTTGTGTTTCAGATCCACTGTATTTGAAGGCATTCCAAGAACATGGCATAGAAACGATCGTTGTGAAGTTAACAACCTCTGACAACCCACCCTCAATTCAGGAACTCGCGGAGAAAGTCCTGACGAAAATCCAAGGAGATAAAGAAACAAGTTCCAGTACATCGAACAGTGACTGATCATGTGACATTTTAACCCTTTACCACACAATCCCGAGTTTTGACAGCCCTGAAGAAAAAAGCTTTTGAAACATTGTGGGAAAAGGAGAAAATGCTGGTAATAAGCATTTTTTCTGTTTTCTCCAGTGTTTTCTACCATTTCAAAGACAAATCCCATTTATTGAGTCATATTTAATTTGTTGTCTGCAATTACTTTCAAATTGGACCAGTCTAAGATTTTGTCATTTGGTAAAGAGTTTAGCATTTTAGTCTGACAGTGCAATGTTTTTATCCCCCCTACAAAAATGATTTTTAGCAGGGTACACTTGAATCAACTAGTTCATCTGTCAATCATTTTGTCTGTGGGCAAGTTTGGTGTATAATTATGTGTTATAAACTCAAGTGATATATTTTTAGTGTTATGGAACAGACTATCTTCCATCTCTGCCGGGGACTAAACAGTTTATCATGATAAAATGCAGGAAAAAGAATTGCTCAGGGAAATACAGAATCTGGCATAGGTTGACTTTTGAAACAAGATTTTATGAACCCTATATGAGCCCAAGTTTAAATGACGGTTAGAAAGAAAGCTTTTAAAAACAGAGGGAAAAGGAGAAAATGCGGGCAGCCAGCATTTTCTCCTTTTCCCACAATGTTATCAACCCTTCCAAATGCAGATCACATCATCTGTATAAATTGAATTTGTTGTCTGCAAATGCTTTCAATTTGGACAAGTCTAAAATTTTGTTGTTTGTTAAAGGGTTAACCCTTTCATTGCAATAGGCAAGGACAGGGACTTTTCTGGTGTTGTACCATTTTTCACCTTATTAATGCTCCCTTTCTAATAGTAGCACCCCACACTATACTTCTTACTCCAGAGGCCTCTGGACAACCTCCACACACCCAGTCTTAGCTTAAAATCGATAAATGGAGTGATAAAATTCCAAACCCAAGGTTACTTCACTATAACTTTTAAATTGCAGACTAAAATAAGCTTACCAGTTGGGCATTGACAATCCTATTTACTTCACAAATCAGTATCATTAAAATCTTACTATCTGAATATACATATACTTCTAATAACATCATAAGCTTCCGGTAACACTAAATTTGTCAACTATCTTGAAAAAACTTTTAAGAAAGTGGAGTATCGTAGACCTGTGTCCCATAATGAATTATGATCAGCAGTAAAATCGATAATCTGCATTAATGCAATGGGTTTTTCAACTGGCGATCGCTTTGCAGTCGCTACCGACTCCAACCCACTTTAATTTGTACAGAAATACAGTATACAGAACATCATGTTTTCGTAACTTTCCTAGTGCCTTGATTTGTCGCCTTGAGAAAATGTGATATCATGTGAGACGTCAGCAAGAAGCAAATATAAGCACTAGGAAAGTTTCTACAACAAAATATTCCTTTTATTGTATACCTATAAATTTTAACAACCTAATTTTGCAATTATTGACATTTTATTGGAAAGTGGTAAACAAAATGAAACACTTAATGATGTAGAGTATAGTAACTTCATTCTTATGAATGGCGGATGAATATTATAGTTAACATTTTGACTAAACTTGCAAATCAATGCATGCATATTCCGTATGCAAGATATGTAATCATACAATATTTGGAACTGTATTTGACGCTGTGTGGTACATTTTTTTTTCTTTGGTGTGTGTTTTATCATCTACTTGTTACATATGTATTTGAGCGGGAAAATTTATACTGATATGATATAAAGATCAAGATTGACAGCATAGAAAGTACAGTCTGATCTTTGATGTCCACTTCTTAAGTCAAGCCTGTAAAATGAAATCCTTCTTAGTAGTAGTGGATTGCATTTTTAGCTGCTGCAAAAGTTTTGACCCTATACCACCCTATCCCGGGTTTTAAGGACCCCGAGGAAGAAGCCTTTTGAAAACATTGTGGGAAAAGGAGAAAATGCTGGTAACCAGCATTTTCTCCTTTTCCCGCAATGTTTTCTACCCTATCAAAGAAAAATTGCACTATTTTAGCCACGTTGAAATTGTCATCTGCAAATGCTTTCAATTCGGATAAGGCTAAAATTTTGTTGTCTGGTAAAGGGTTAAGCTTATAACCTTATATATTTTGTGCTGAAGGAGTTAACTCTTTACCACACAATAAATTTTCAGACTTGACCAAATTGAAAGCATTTCCAGACAACATATTTGATGTGGTGCAAATGATGAATTTTCGTTTTGAAAGGGTAGAAAAGAATGTTGGAAAGGGAGAAAATGCTGGTTACCAACATTTTCTCCTTTTCCCATACTGTTTTCCAAAGCCTTCTCTCTCAAAGTGGTTAAAACTTGGGATTGTGTGGTAAAAGGTTAAGGCTTTACCACACAACAAAATGTACACTTGTTCATGTTGAAAGCATTTGATAACATTAATTTTGACTCATTTCATGGAAATTTCATTGGAAAAGGTAGAAAACATTGTGGGAAAAAAAGAAAATGCTGGTAAACGGCACTTCCTCCCAATGTTTTCAAAAGCCTTCTTCCTAAAAGTTGTTGAGATTGGGGATTGTGTGGTGAAGGTTTGAACAAGTCAAGAAAAACATTATCAAAATAGTCTGTCATGGGTTTTACAACTCACTTTTTTATAAGAGATTCACTGATTATACCCCCGCAAACGAAGTTTGTGGGGGGTATACTGGAATCAGCCTGTCGGTCGGTCGGTCGGTCGGTCTGCAAAATCTTGTCCGGACAACTCCTCCTACAGTTTCTGTCTGATTCACGTTAAACTTGGCAGAAGTGTTCATTAGGAGCTGTAGATGTGCAAGTCACACATTTTGTAAAAATTCCATCAAGAATTACTGAGTTATTGCCCCTGATTTGACTTAAAAATGCTTGTCCGGACAACTCCTCCTACAGTTTCTGTCTGATTCACTTTAAACTTGGCAGAAGTGTTCATTAGGAGCTGTAGATGTGCAAGACACACATTTTGTAAAAATTCCATCAAGAATTACTGAGTTATTGCCCCTGATTTGACTTAAAAATGCTTGTCCGGACAACTCCTCCTACAGTTTCTATCTGATTCACTTTAAACTTGGCATAAGTGTTCATTAGGAGCTGTAGATGTGCAAGACACACATTTTGTAAAAATTCCATCAAGAATTACTGAGTTATTGCCCCTGATTTGACTTAAAAATGCTTGTCCGGACAACTCCTCCTACAGTTTCTGTCTGATTCACTTTAAACTTGGCAGAAGTGTTCATTAGGAGCTGTAGATGTGCAAGACACACATTTTGTAAAAATTCCATCAAGAATTACTGAGTTACTGCCCCTGATTTGACTTAAAAATGCTTGTCCGGACAACTCCTCCTACAGTTTCTGTCTGATTCACTTTAAACTTGGCAGAAGTGTTCATTAGGAGCTGTAGATGTGCAAGACACACATTTTGTAAAAATTCCATCAAGAATTACTGAGTTATTGCCCCTGATTTGACTTAAAAATGCTTGTCCGGACAACTCCTCCTACAGTTTCTATCTGATTCACTTTAAACTTGGCATAAGTGTTCATTAGGAGCTGTAGATGTGCAAGACACACATTTTGTAAAAATTCCATCAAGAATTACTGAGTTATTGCCCCTGATTTGACTTAAAAATGCTTGTCCGGACAACTCCTCCTACAGTTTCTGTCTGATTCACTTTAAACTTGGCAGAAGTGTTCATTAGGAGCTGTAGATGTGCAAGACACACATTTTGTAAAAATTCCATCAAGAATTACTGAGTTATTGCCCCTGATTTGACTTAAAAATGCTTGTCTGGACAACTCCTCCTACAGTTTCTGTCTGATTCACTTTAAACTTGGCATAAGTGTTCATTAGGAGCTGTAGATGTGCAAGACGCAACTTTCGTGAAAATTCTATGAAGAATTAATGAGTTATTGCCCCTGATTCACATTTAAAATGCTTGTCCGGACAACTCCTCCTACAATTTCAGTCCGATTCGCTTTATACTTGGCAGAAGTGTCCATTTGGAGTTGTAGATGTGCAAGACACACATTTTGTAAAAATTCCATCAAGAATTACTGAGTTATTGCCCCTGATTTGACTTAAAAATGCTTGTCCAGACAAGTCCTCCTACAGTGTCTGTCTGATTCACTTTAAGGAGGTCTTTTCTGTCATATGTATAGTTGGCCAACATTATGCGAAAAGGCACCTTTGGACATTTGCAACAAGTTTGGATCCAGACCAGCCGCTGTGTCTCAGACATATTATCAGATCATGGTCTGCACTTTTTTACACTCATTTAGTTTTGTGTCCAATTAAATTGATACTTTGCATAAATATTCACCAGGAGCAGTAGAGGTTCAAGATGCATTTTTCTCAAATGTTTGCCAAATTAATTACCCCTGAATTTACTCAAAACTTCTTGTCCAGAGAACTATTCCTTCAGTTTAAGTCTTATTCACTTGATATTTGTCATGATATTCACCAGGAGCAGTAGATGTGCAAAGCACAAATTTCATGAGTGTTGGCCTAATGATTACGGAGTTATTGCCCCTAAATTGACATTGCAGAGTTATTGCCCCTGTGACATGAAATATAGGGGCGGGGGTATTTATCACCTTTAGTGATAGTTATTCTAGTTTTTATCTGAAAAGGCAACTGATGTCAGATTCTTTTTTTATCACATCACTCTATCTCAAGAATTACATTTATAATAATACTCAAAAATATAGACCTACATGTATTTGTTGAAATTTTCCATGAATGAAACTGACTCACTTCTTTTTTGACAGGTGTGAAATATAATGTGCATGATAAAAAATAGTTCCGTTGTACATGTATCTACATGATTTTAGATTTAAAAAAAAAAATCTGAGATTTCCCACCATCATTGAATTTGAAAGTTGAATTGACATGAGAATTTCAGTACAGTCATGTTTTGGATATATTTGTCATATAATGCTTCTGTGATGTCACAGTAGGCTTATATCAAACATGTTAATGCAAGGTTAAAAATATTCTTGTGCCTATGTCCCAGTGTGGTTGTGTGATTAATATGGATATCACATTTTTGTTTGCAGATACAAACCACTGCAACTCTTTACCAGACCGGACCACATTTAACACTGATCCAAACTGAAAGTGTTTGCAGGTGACAAATCTTATATGACTCAAATGATAAATTTTTTCTTTGATATGATGGAAAATGCTGATTACCAGCTTTTTCTGTATTTCCCACTATGTTTTCAAAAGCCTACTTTGTCAAGGTTAGTAACTTTTAATCCTTCACCACACGACCCTGAGAAAGAAGCCTTCTGAAATCATTGTGGAAAAAGGAGAAAATGCTGGTAATCAGCATTTTCTCCTTTTCCCACAGTATTTTCTACCCTTCCCAAAACACTTTTCAATTTTTCAGTCACATTTATTTTGTCATCTGCAAATGCTTTCAGTTTGGCCCAGTCTGAAAATTTGTCGTTTTGGAAAGAGTTAAGCTAAAGTTTGTTTATAATTGTTCTTGTCCCACAAGTCTTGTATTGAATGCACTCTCTTGAATCGGTAGAATTTTGCAAACATCAACATTTCCTTTTTTTGTAAGATTTTATTCTTCGTTTTAACTCTTTAAGCATATGACAAAAATTCAGACCTCTTCCAAAATGAAAGCACTTGCAGACAAGAAATTAAATGTAGCTCAAATGATGTGTATATTGTGGGAAAAGGAGAAAATGGTGTTATCCAGCATTTTCTCCTTTTCCAATAATGTTTTTAAAAGCTATTTTCCTCAGGATCTTTAAAATTGGGAATTGTTCGGTAATTGGTCAAGCCATTTCTGCTTGGATACACTACCCTAAACCAGTAGAATTTGGAATCTTTCTGGAATATTTCCTTCCCCCCCCCCCCCCCCGCCAAGAAATTTTAGTCTGAATTTTAACCTTTTTTACACACTGTACTTTCATAATTTTCAATACTCAGTGATATTTAACTTCTATACCTGTGGACCAAACATTGTCCTATGCAATATTTCAATTTTTTACTCTGACTTTTTCAACCATTTTATATTCGATAATGTCTGTTATCTGCATTTTAATTTTGTTGAAAAAGGGTTTATCCAAGGGTCCATATTATTTGAGGTAATTTAATCTTAAAATCATTGCTGTACTAAAACCTATGTTGTTGGTAACTACATTGTATTAGTATCGCCTTACTGAGACATTGCTACAGAGACTCTATAACACAGGTTTAGCCTTTTAACAGAAAAGAACATCATTTATTTGACAAAAACTTTACATAGTTGATAGTCATACTAGTCATACATACTGTATATATATATGAGGGTTGTCCCAAAACTCCGCAACAAATCCTATAAACGGGCCTTTTTTAGTGTCAGGACATTCCTTTTCACAAGTATTATCTATGAAGATGTTATTCCACTTTGTTTTAAGTCTTCAATAAAATATTAGCTTAATTTTTACTTCAAATCTACGTATTTGATGAGGAGGTGCCAAATTTGAATGTGATCACATAAACAACAGACAATATACAGACAAAATGAAAACCATCGGTAGAAAATAGGAAATTGGAAATGAAGATGTTGGAAGATCGCATGGCGCAGCAGTCAGTTACAAAATTTTGTGCCGATCTTGGAATGACATCCTTTCAGATTAAAACAAATGTGTTGTATTGAAATTTTTAGTTGGGCACTGGTCTGCTATGGCATGGCAGGAAAAGACGCCAGGAAAAAGAGAAAACATGAAATGGAAGGCTGATTTCTATAAATAAAGAATCATGTGATTTGGTAAAGAGACATTTTCGCAGATCGGAGACTAACAGTCAAGAGGGTATCATGGTCAACCGCCATTTCAGGGTCTTATATCCACAGTATAGGAAAGGACAAACTTAGCATGCCATCTTCTGCGTGAGATGATCCCATGTCTGCTGTCTGGGTTGAATTTCATGGAGAATCCTTTGAAAAAGGGCACATATTGACGTCTGATGTGGGCTGCATTGTGTGCATTTGTTGTGGTACTTATGCTACCATCTTCTTATTTATAAAGATTTTTGTGTGATGTTTAGCTCTACTGGCTGAAAGCCAGCAGAGCTTATGTCATGGCGGGGTTTCTGTCGTCCGTCCGTCCGTCCGTCTGTCCGTCCGTTAGTCTTTTTCTTGTTTACGCAATAAAGTCTGCATTTGTTGCCGGATTTTCATGAAACTTGCACAGTTTGTTTATCTCATCAATAGCTTCAACCCTATTGAATTTGAAAAAAATCCAACAAACAGTATGGGAAAAGTAGCCATTTCAAGTTGAAAATTTCCAGTTCTTGTTTATGCGATAAAGTCTGCAAATGACTTCAGATTTTCGTGAAACTTGCACAGTTTGTTTATTTCATCAATAGCTTCAACCCTATCGACTTTGAAAAAAATCCAACAAATAGTATGGGAAAAGTAGCCATTTAAAGTTGAAAATTTAAATTTTCTGTTCTTGTTTACGCAATAAAGTCTGTATTTCTGGTCAGATTTTCATGAAAATCACACAGTTTGTTTATCTCATCAGTAGCTTCAACCCTATTGATTTTGAAAAAAAAATCGAGGAAACAATGTGGGAAAAGTAGCCATTTCATGTTGAAAGTTTCCAATTCTTGTTTACATGATAAAGTCTGCATTTGTAATCAGATTTTTGTGAAATTCACCCAGTTGTTTTGTCTCATCAACAGCTTGAATCCTACTGATTTTGAAAAAAAATCCAAGAAACAATGTGGGAAAAGTAGCCATTTTTTTTTGTTGAAAATTTACATTTCCTGTTTAAGGGATTAAGCTTGTAGTTTGGGTTGGATTTTGGTCCCTGCCAGTAGAGCATATTCAGGCCCTTCAGGGCCTTCTAGTTAATTAATATGTTTGGATTACATGAATTAAAAACATATCTGAAAATTGCATTTGTAGCGTTTCATGTTCTTTTGTAAATGAAATTGTCATGGAGTTTATGGGACAACCCTCATATTCTGAGACATGCATAAGTAAGGCATTTCTTGTGGTATTCTATATGCAATTCCAAACGGTCTATAATCAAACATTAAATAAGTGGATAAATGATTAACCCTTTCCCAAACAAGCCCTGAATTTCATGTGTCTGCAGTACAAGTCTTTTGAAAACACTGTGGGAAAAGGAGAAATTGCTCGTAACGAGCAATTTCTCCTTTTCCCACAGTGTTTTCTACCCTTTCTGAGACCGTTCTGCCATTTTCATCAAATTTAAAATTGTCGTCTGCAAACTCTTTCAATTTGGACCAGTCCAAAATTTGTCGTTTGGGAAAGGGTAAAATGAAATGGGTATTTTCAGTATTGAAAGTATAGATATATGGACGGAAAACTTCATTTATCACCATTGAATGAGCAAAGTAACTTTTACATCAATCAATCAACAAATCACTCGCACAACTTGTCTGATTGAGCAACCAAAAAGTCAATCGACAAATGCTGCACAGTTTCATGTTATAAGCATTTCCAGATAAATTGAGTGTAGCTTGAATACTGAGATCTGTCTTAGAAAACGTAGAGAACATTTTTGGAAAGTATTTTGTTGTTTTAACTCAGAGAAAAGCCTTTTCCCATGGAGTTGTTAAAAACATTGATCCATTTGGTAAAAAGTTAAGTTCAGAACAAAAACTGACAAAACTCAGGGACCAAAATATATTCCCCTCAATCTGAACATTGTCTGATAGATTTGTTCAAAATTTACATTTTGAGATTGTGAGTAACATACAATAAAATGACTGGTTGAACTTATACAGTAATGCATGATGAAATGCCTGGTTGAATTTATAGAATAATGTACAATGAAATGACTGGTTGAATTTATACAGTAATGTACAATGAAATGACTGGTTGTACATGTATTGATACAGAAATATACGATGAAATGACGGTTTTATTTCTACAGTAATGTACAATGAAATGACCAGTTGTATTTATGCAGGGTAGATCTCATATTTGTTTTGTGATTGTATTAACTTTATATAATATGAAAAAAAAATCTGTCAGTAAAATAAATGTTGTAAACTTGTGAATTTATACTTTTCTGGACTGCTTACATAGAAGGTTGGTTAGAGAGCATTCCTTTCCCTTGACAGGTTGATTTTTTAATCCCTAAACTGACCTTTAACCCTCTACATTCCTGAGTTTAAATTACCTTGGGGAACATTTTTTTTGAAAATATTGTGGGTAAAGGAGAGAATGCTGGTTTACAACATTTGCTCCCTTTCGCACAATGTTTTCTAACTTTTCACAGACAAAACCCATTTTTTTTGTGCCACATTTACTATGTTGTCTGCAAATGCTCTCAATTTAGACAAATCTGAAATTTTGTTGTGTCGTATTTCAGTTATGCAAATTTCCAGTATTATTTCAGTTGTGCAAGTTTTAACATTATTTCACTTATATGTTATTGAATTGACTTTTGCAAATTTAGAGCACTTCAGTTAAGCTCCTTTCCAACAGTATTTCAGTTACGCAAGTTTCATCAGTATTTCAGTTATACTGTTATTAAATATTTAAGTTTGCCAATTTAAACAGTATTTCAGTTATACTGTTATTGATCAGTGTTTAAGTTCTGCCAATTTCAACAGTATTTCAGCTAGGCCAATTCCAACAGTGTCCCAGCTATGCCAGTTTCAATGGTATCTCAGCTATGCCAATTTCAACAGTAGTTCAATTATGCTACTTTTAGCAGTACCGGTATATCAGTTACAAAATTATTGAATACTAGGTATTTTAGTTACACCACTTCCAACAGTAACTCAGCTCTGTCAATTTCAACAGAACCTAGGTTGTGTCAATTTCTATGGCATTTTGATTTTGCCAGTTTCCAACAGAATCTCATTTGTGCCAATTTCCAGCAGTAGTTCAGTTATAACCTTTTTATACGCCCGTTGAAGACGGGACATATTATGGGATCACCCATGGTGCACGGGCAGGCGGGCGGGTGGCGTCCAGTTCTTTGTATGGAGCATAACTTTGTCATCTTCAGTCCGATTGACTTGAAACTTGGCATTTGTGTTTGTTGCAATAATACCGAGTGCAGTGCGAAAGAACCATAACTCTACCTCATGCTGTCTTGGAGTTATTTTCCTTTGATTGTCATTTTTACAGCATTTTCTGCATGTCCTGAGCATAACTTTGTCATCTCTCGTCAGTACATCTTCAAATTTGGTATGCATGATTGTTGAAAAATTACGGAGTGCAGTGCACAAGAACCCTAACTCTTCCTAGCACAAATTGTGAGTTTTTCCCTCTTTGATCTTCATTTTTACATCATTTCTTGCTTGTCCGGAGCAGAAAATTGTCATCTCTAGTTTGAACATCTTCAAATTTGGTATGCATGATTGTTGAAAAATTACTGAGTGCAGTGCAATAACCATAAGAACCATAACTCTTCCTAGCATGAATTTTGAGTTATTCCCTCTTTGATCTTCGTACCGCATAACTTAACCATCTTATTTGTAGTTTTTAGCTCCACTGGCCGAAGGCCAGCGGGCTTATGTCATGGCCCGGTGTCCGTCGTGCGTCCGTACGTCCGTCTGTCCGTGCGTTAACTTTTATTTCAAACATCTTCTTCTCTGAAACCACCCATCCAATTTTCATGAAACTTCACAGAAATGATCCTGCCATGGTCCTCTTCAGAATTTCTTGAAAGAATTTGATTCCTTCAAAAACTCTGGTTGCCATGGCAACAAAACTGAAAAATATTGGAAATCTTTAAAAATCTTCTTGTCTGAAACCATAAGGCATAGGGCTACCAAATTTGGCATGTAGCTTTATGTAGTAGACCTCTATCATGTTTCTTGAAATTGTAGCCCTGGGGTCAAAATTGGCTCTGCCCAAGGGGTCACAAGTTTTACATAGGCTTATATAGAGAAAATTTTAAAAATCTTCTTGTCTGAAACCATAAGGCATAGGGCTACCAAATTTGGCATGTAGCTTTATGTAGTAGACCTCTATCATGTTTCTTGAAATTATAGCCCTGGGGTCAAAATTGGCTCTGCCCCAGGGGTCACAAGTTTTACATAGGCTTATATGGAGAAAACTTTAAAAATCTTCCTGTACCTAGCCATAATGCCTAGAGCTACCAAATTTTGCATTTAGCTTGATCTAGTTGGGGGTCTACCAAAAGTGCCCAAATTATAGTCCTGGGGTCAATTTGACCTCATGCTGGGGGGTGAGGTTCACAAGATTTACATAGGCTTACATAGGGAAAACTTTTAAATCTTGGTGTGCATAGGCATAAGGCTTAGGCTACCAAATTTCGCATAATTATAGCATTATCTAGTGGACAACTACAAAGAGGGCCCAAGTTACAGCCCTAGGATCAAGTTTGGCCCTGCACCAGGGGTCACAAGTTTTACATGGGTTTATGGAGTGAAAAGTTCAGAAACCGTCTTGTTACTAGCCATAAGGCCAAGAACTCCCAAATTTGGCATGTTATTCTTCTAATACACATATTGCCCATTTAGTCCGACTGTAGCCCTGGGGTCAAAGTTTTATAAGGGCTTATATAGTGAAGACTTCTCTTCATGGTTTATATTTATAAGCCAGTGGAGTGATACAGGGCCATGATGGCCCTCTTGTTTAATTATTTCACTATTTTCTTAGTAAAGAATTACTACGCCCGTCGAAGACGGACGTATTATGGGATCACCCATGGTGTACGGGCGTCCAGGCGGGCGGGCGTCTGGGTGGGCAGGTGTCCGGGCGGCGTCCAGTTCTTTGTCCGGAGCATAACTTTGTCATCTTCAGTCCGATTGACTTGAAACTTGGCAATTGTGTTTGTTGCAATAATACTGAGTGCAGTGCGAAAGAACCATAACTCTACCTAGTGCTGTCTTTGAGTTATTTTCCTTTGATTGTCATTTTTACAGCATTTTCTTGCTTGTCCGGAGCAGAACTTTGTCATCTCAAGTCTGAACATCTTCAAATTTGGTATGCATGATTGTTGAAAAATTATGGAGTGCAGTGCACAAGAACCATAACTCTTCCTAGCATGAATTTGAGTTATTCCCCCTTTGATCTTCGTACCGCATAACTTAACCATCTTATTTGTAGTTTTTAGCTCACCTTAGCACAACATGCTAAAGGTGAGCTATTGTGATCGCCCTATGTCCGGCGTCCGTCAACAATTTCTTTAAACATCTTCTTCTCCTAAACCACTGGGCCAATCTTGATGAAACTTGGCAGGGATGTTCCTTGAGTGAAGCTCTACCAAAATTGTTCAAAGAATTAAATTCCACCCACAACTCTGGTTGCCATGGCAACAAAAAGGAAAAAAAGGCAAAATCTTTGAAAATCTTCTTCTCTGAAACTAGAAGGCGCAGAGCTTTGATATTTGGTATGTAGCATCTCCAAGTGGACCTCTACCAAGTTTGTTCATATCATGCCCCTGGGGTCAAAACTGGCCCCGCCCCGGGGGTCACAAGTTTGAGCATAGTCACAAAGAAGGAAAACTTTAAAAATCTTCTTTTCTAAAACTTGAAGGCGTAGAGCTTTGATATTTGGCATGTAGCATCTCCTAGTAGACCTCTACCAAGTTTGTTCATATGATGCCCCTGGGGTCAAAACTGGCCCCGCCCAGGGGGTCACAAGTTTGAGCATAGTAACAAAGAAGGAAAACTTTAAAAATCTTCTTCTCTGAAACTTGAAGGTGTAGAGCTTTGATATTTGGCGTGTAGCATCTCCTAGTGGACCTCTACCAAGTTTGTTCATATGATGTCCCTGGGGTCAAAACTGGCCCCGCCCCGGGGGTCACAATTTCCAACATAGGAACAAAGAAGGAAAACTTTAAAATTCTTCTTCTCTAAAACTAGAAGGCATAGAGCTTTGATATTTGGCATGAAGCATCTCCTAGTGGACCTCTACCATGTTTATTCATATCATGCCCTTGGGGTCAAAACTGGCCCTGCCCCGGGGGGGTCAAAAGTTCGAACATGGGAACAAAGAGGGGAAACTTTGAAAATCATCTTCTCTAAAACTGGAAGGTGTAGAGCTTTGATATTTGGTATGTAGCATTGCCTAGTGGACCTCTACCAAGTTTGTTTATATGATGCCCCTGGGGTCAAAACTGGCCCCGCCTCGGGGGTCACAAGTTTGAGCACAGTAACAAAGAAGGAAAACTTTAAAAATCTTCTTCTCTGAAACTTAAAGGTGTAGAGCTTTGATATTTGGCATGTAGCATCTACTAGTGGACCTCTACCAAGTTTGTTCATATGATGCCCCTGGGGTCAAAACTGGCCCCGCCCCGGGGGTCACAATTTCCAACATAGGAACAAAGAAGGAAAACTTTAAGAATCATCTTCTCTAAAACTAGAAGGCATAGAGCTTTGATATTTGGCATGAAGCATCAACTAGTGGACTTCTACCAAATTGTTCATATGATGCCCCTGGGGTCAAAACTGGCCCCGCCCCGGGGGTCACAAGTTTGAGCACAGTAACAAAGAAGGAAAACTTTAAAAATCTTCTTCTCTGAAACTTAAAGGTGTAGAGCTTTGATATTTGGTATGTAGCATCTTCTAGTGGACCTCCACCAAGTTTGTTCATATGATGCCCCTGGGGTCAAAACTGGCCCTGCCCCAGGGGTCACAAGTTTGAGCATAGTCACAAAGAAGGAAAACTTTAAGAATCATCTTCTCTAAAACTAGAAGGCATAGAGCTTTGATATTTGGCATGAAGCATCTCCTAGTGGACTTCTACCAAATTGTTCATATGATGCCCTTGGGGTCAAAACTGGCCCTGCCCCGGGGGGTCACAAGTTCGAACATAGGAACAAAGAGGGAAAACTGTAAAAATCATCTTCTCTGAAACTGGAAGGCGTAGAGCTTTGATATTTGGTATGTAGCATCGCCTAGTGGACCTCTACCAAGTTTGTTCATATGATGCCCCTGGGGTCAAAACTGGCCCCGCCCCGGGGGTCACAATTTCCAACATAGGAAAAAAGAAGGAAAATTTTAAAAATCTGAAACAGGAAGGCATGGGGCTTTGATATTTGGTATGTAGCATCTTCTAGTGGATCTCTACCAAGTTTGTGCATATGATGCCCTTGGGGCAAAAGTTGGCCCTGCCCCAGGGGTCACAAGTTCGAACATAGGAACAGAGAAGGAAAACTTTAAGAATCATCTTCTCTGAAACTGAAAGGCGTAGAGCTTTGATATTTGGTATGTAGCATCACCTAGTAGACCTCTACTAAGTTTGTTCATATGATGCCCTTGGGGTCAGAATTGGCCCTGCCCCGGGGGTTACAAGTTCAAACATAGGAACAAAGAAGGAAAACTTTTAATTTTTTTTTTTTAAATGGGAAGGTATAGAGCTTTGATATTTGGTATGTAGCATCTCCTAGTGGACTTCTGCCAAGTTTGTTCCAAGGATGCTGCTTGGGTCAAAACTGGCCCAGCCCCTGGGGTCACAAGTTCGAACATAGGAACAAAGAAGGAAAACTTTAAAATTCTTCTTTTCTGAAACCAAAAGGTGTGGAGCTTTGATATTTGGTATGTTGCATCTCAGAGTGGACCTCTACCAAGTTTGTTCATATGATGCCCCTGGCTCAAATGACCTGAAATTTGGCCAGAATGTTTGTCTTGATGAAATACCAGATGAGTTTGGATTTGGGTCACCTGGAACCATAAACTAGGTCACTAGGTCAAAATAAAGAAATACCTTGTGGGCACTCTAGAGGCCACATTATTTGCTTAATTGCCTTGAAAATTGGTCAGAATGTTTGTCTTTGTAAAATCTCACATGAGTCTGAATTTGGGCCAACTGGGGTCATAAACTAGGTCACTTGGTCAAATTAAAGAAATAGCTAGTGGGCACTCTAGAGGCCACATTTATTATTCATTTGACTTGAAAATTGGTTAAAATGTTTCTTTTGATATAGTAAAAGACCAGTTCAAATTTGGGTCACCTGGGGTTATAATGTAGGTCACTAGGTCAAATTAAAGAAATATCTATAGGGCACTCGAGGCCACATTTTTTGCTCAATTGACTTGAAAATTGGTCAGAATGTTTGTCTTCATGAAATATGAGTTTGAAATTGGGTCACCTGCGGTCAAAAACTAGGTCACATGGTCAAATTAAAGAAAAAACTTTAAGGCACTGTACTAAGGTGAGCAACCCAGGGCCATCATGGCCCTCTTGTTTAATTATTTCACTATTTTCTTAGTAAACAATTCCGAGTAAGATTTATTTCAGGCACATTTTGTAGCAGTGCAAGTTTGCAGTGGATGTCAAACTTTATACAAGTAGGTATCTGAGTGTTTTTACAACCTGTACAACAGTACTGTTGTGACGTTGGATGTAGCTTGCTTTGCACAAATATTATATGGGCACAGCAGAGATGACAGTTTATATTTATGTAAATGGAAGTTAAAATGTAGATAAATGGAAACAATTTAAAATGTTTACATGATATTATACAGTTATGGACATCACTTCCATTGGATATGATGATATATTACCAAATAGTGTGATGTTGGCCAAGGCCCTAGGCACAACTATTTTATTATATCAAACTCATTTACATTCGGTGATTTGTTGTATAATTCACACTGCCTTGTCAAATATCATTCCAAAATTTTAAAAGGGAAAATAACTCAAAATTCGTGCTAGGAAGAGTTACGGTTCTTGTGCACTGCACTCCGTAATTTTTCAACAATCATGCATTCCAAATTTGAAGATGTTCAGACTGGAGATGACAAAGTTATGCTCTGGCCGGAGACATTCATGCCTATTTCAATCACTTACATGATTTCTGCTGCACTACTATTTTCCTCTACCTGCCCTTACAATTATTATCCCCCTCAACAACTGGCAGTGGGACGGGCGTATCTTGCGACAATTTGCCGCTCTTGTTTAACAGTAGTTTAGTTATTCTAATTTCAGTCGTATCTTAGTTCTGCCAATGTCAACAGAAGGTCGATTTTGCAAATTTCAAAAGTAATCAAATTTCAAAAGTACTCAAGTTATGCAAATTTCAACTGTATATCAGTCATACCAATTTCCAACTGTATATCAGTTATGCCAAGTTCAACAGTTCTTCAGGTATGCCAATTTCCAACAAGATTTTAGTTAATTCTAATTCAAACAGTGTCTTGGTTATACCAATTTCCAACAAGATTTTAGTATTGCAGTAATTCCAAATCCAACAGTGCCTCAGTTATACCAATTTTCAAGAGGACTTCCCTAATGCAAATTTCAACAGTATTTTAGTTATGCCAGTTTTCAACAGGATCTTAGTTACAACAATTTCATCAGTATCTCAAGTATACCAAGTAAAAAGTATTTTAATAATTCCATTTCAACAGTATTTTAACTATACCGATTTCCAACAGTATTTCAGTTATGCCAAATTTATCGATGTCTCAATTATACAAATTTCAACAGTTTATTAGTTTAACTCTTTACCACACAATGATGAGTTTAAATGACTCTGGGAATTTAGACTTTTGAAAACATGGTGGGAAAAGGTAACCAGCATTTTCTCTTTTTCCCAAAATGTTTTTTTTTAATCATTCAGAAACAAATCCAATCATTTTGAGCCACTTTAATTTGTTGTCTGCAAATGTTTTGAATTTGGGTCAGTCTAAAATTTTGCCATCTGGGAAAGGGTTAAACCAATTTCACATTGTATTTCAATTATAACAGTTTCAACTATATCTCCGGCCAAGCCATAGTAAAGCAGTCGGTAGCGCTAAAGACCTGAGAACAGGGGTCGCTAGATTGAACTCCCAGCTTTGCACATTTTTCCTGAGGATTGATGACAGTCATTGTGACAGCATTCATTTCTCTCTAACCACTGATTATTGTTTTCACGATGGTCATGTGGGAAAGCAGCCAGTGATTTGGAAAGTATATTGTGCAAAGTACTGGTAACAGAAGCTTCAGGAAAGCATGGATACATGGACTGCCCTTAGGGTCAATATTGCCATAGGTTACAAGGGATTTCACAATACATATGAGCTGTCCTCTGTGAAAAGGGGGCTAAATGCGTCTGCAAAAAGAATTGACCCCCAGTCAGCCTACACAGTCCATGCAGGTTGACCAGGGTCACAACTTTTTGAAATGATTCAATTTTCTGTGTGTTAAAGGGCCATTGTACCTCTTGATTTAGTTGGTTGTTATACAAAATGGATTTTATGGATCCATAATTATTTGATGACTTGTTTGGTGTCATGCAGATGCAATAAACCCCCTTTTCTGAGAGCATGGCTCATATCAAATATGATTAAATGTCTTAATCTTTTCCCAAACAGCAAATTGTTGGCTCTTCAAAATCCCTGAAAGTCCCTGCAGAGGATAAATTTGAATTGGTAGAAATTAGCCGTAGTTCTCTGATAGGGTAGGAAACAATGTGGGAAAAGGAGAAAATGCTGGTTACCAGCATTTTCTCGCAATACTTTCTAAAGCCTTTATCCCCAGGGTCGCTTAAACTCATGATTGTTTGGTAAGGGGTTGAAAGATGGGAAAAATTGCAAAACTCTTGAACACATTTATTCCAAAGCAAGTAGATCTATTCTGACTTTTTTTTTTTTATAGGAAAACAGAAAATATACATGTATATAAAAAGGGTAAAAGGTGAAAAGATTTCTGTGTTCTGATGGAAATACACATTTTCAGGGTCCAACTAGGTCATTTTTGCAAATCATCTAAATCCGAGGAGAAAATTTAGAGGTTGGGAGGACATTATCCCCTTTTCCTTCCACCCCATCTCATATCTTGCATAGTGCAAGTCAGCTGATCTTCAGGTGCCGTATCAATAAAGTTTATTTCCTCCCTGTGTTTCCTTCGTTCAAGGCTATTCCTGATCATTTATGGCTCTCATTGAATATCGGGTAACAGAGATTCCGATATGGAGTCAGACGAATTTAGTGGCAGAATATTCTCAGAATATTCATGAAAGCATTTTTCTGTTGCCTTTTTGAAAAGCATCTTAAGATTAGACCAAACATATGAGTCAACCATTAGATACAATGTACTTATTTAACCCTTTCCCAAACAAGCCCTGGTTTTCACGTGTCAGCAGTACAAGTCTTTTGAAAACACTGAGGGAAAAAGAGAAATTGCTCGTAATGAGCAATTTCTCCTTTTCCCACAGTGTTTTCTACTCTTTTTTTGAGAACTTTCTGCCATTTTCATCAAATTTGAAATTGTCGTCTGCAAACTCTTTCAATTTGGACCAGTCCAGAATTTGTCGTTTGGGAAAGGGTTAATGGAAAAGGTTCATCCTGCATCAACATGGCTGCTGTGTTAAAATGAAGATAGTCACCATTATAAAATGAACTTTTTACCTTCCGGTTTGAATTCAAAAGAAATCAAAAAGGAGTCGAAGAATAAATGGCAGTAGGAATGGCAAAATGAAAGAGATTGACGTGGAGATAGATACAGCAACTGGTTATAATGCACAATGTAACTGGTGTTGCATTTTGTGAAGTGTGCACGAAAACAATCAACTACAGATAAAATCAAAGGAAAGAAAGTCTTAGGCCTGCATGCTTGTACACACAGAAAAAAAATGAAAATAATTATTGAGAGTGAAAATACCCGAAGCCATTTTGAAATGAGTGTGGTAGGATAAGGATTTTAACATGAATAAAAAAAGCAATGTTTTTGGGGCTTACAGGGACCACTGCCCCCCTGGAACCCCTAGCCAGGACGTTGCCCTGGACTTAACAAGACCCTTTGTGGCCCCCTGCAGAAATTTCAGTATTTTCCATTCTTCTAGCTTTCAATCATGGAAAAGTGTTTCTAATTCTGCTCTGAAGTTATATTTCAGAATGTCTGAACTGAAGGCACATGTAGTTTCAGGTAGAATTCATTGTGATATGGAGCTAACCATTGTCATGCCTCACTGTCTATATAAGGTTTCTCCTGTTGCTGTGCCGTATAGATTCTGTCTGAACACAGATGGTGCCAGATGTATAGAAAGCAAGCAATTTTACATGAAGTAGTCAAATATATAACCAGATGGTAAACTCTTTATCACCATTGGTGAAAAATGCTGAGAGTTCTCTGTAAGTATGCCCTAGTACTATCCCTACTTTTTTTTTTCTTTATAATCTCTTCTTTTTCACTATTTTTTTTTTTTTTCAACTTTTTTCGCAGAAGGGCACTTAAAAGCCTGCACATCCTTACAGCCAGACAAAAAAAAAAAAAAACCATTCAGGTTAAAACTTGAAAATGTGTAGATTTAGAATGGCTCAGAATTTGGCCAGCTGTGTAAACATAGATAACTTACCAATATGTATGGTGTAAGGGGCAGAGAAACTCAAGAGATTTTTCCTCATTTAAAACAGGAAACGACAAGAGTGATTTCTTTGAAGGCTACCAAAAAATGGAATTTTATGCATTTTTATCCATTGTAATCTTTGCAACCCTGCTGCCGACAGGGCCAACATTTGGCAATGAAGATACAAGAATTATTATAGTTTCATAAAATAAAGATGAAATGGGTTAAATACTCGATGAAAACGAGTACAGATGTATCTTTAAAGCAAACGTATTCTGGATAAAAATCTACAAGTTCGAATTTCCCGCCTATCAAAAGTTATAGACTGGGCATAGCTACTTTTGGATCAGTCTATGTAATCACCACTTCCTGTTTATACTGACAACCAAAGTCGAAATTGGCCCAGCTAACTGTAAAGAAATATTGATTAGTTAAACTAATACTTCATTGATGCCACGATATTTTCATTTCTTCATTTTGTATTTGGACTGTCTTTCCTGTGACAATCACGGTTTTACTGTCGTGCTGTTTCAACAGCGAGGTTAGAAGAAAAGTTAGGATGAGGATTTCTCTTCCGTAAACTGGACATATTATCGGATACTGCTAATAGTGCAGTTTGACCCGTTAACTAACTTCTCATCGTAACTAACATGTTAAATTCGTCATTTCTTGTATTCACTTAACAGCTGGAATTAATTTGTTTTATCTGATATAGATATCTTTAATGAATTAGACCAGGTTTTATCTATAGAGACTAGAAGCAATGTTCTTTTTGTCACAATGTGTAGATTACCATTGTAGGCACTCAAAGTAACATTGCAACGAAAGAAGCATTGACAGGTGCGATTCAGTATCAGAATATGCAGCCTGATCTTGCTGAATACTGTACTTGAAGGCAGATAGCATTTTCCCAAATAATCTATTTTTTTTTTACAGAAAGAAGATGATTGAATTGGGAGATGTATGGTGTTGAAAAGATTGACAGTGCCTGAGCCTATACTAGATGACAAAAAAGTACTCTCAACCACAATGAAAGCATTTGCTGATAATCAAAAATGTGGCTCAAATAGAAAAAGATGTCTGTGAACAGGTTGAAAGCTTAGTGGAAAAAGAAAACATTGCTCTTTACCAGCAATTTTTCATTTTCCCACAATGTTTTCAAGAGCCTGCTTCTTCAGGGTCATTCAAAGGGGTTGTCTTCAAGTGGAACAGTTTTAATTAGTTTTAGCTAATCTGTACTATAATACTAGCAGAACATGGGAATTCAAGATCAGCCTGCAGAGAACATGCAGTCTCATCTTGATCTACACTGTCAGGATATTGAGTAGGTTACACTGAGTTTTGCAATCTAAATTTTTATAGAAAGAAGATGATAGAAATAGGATATATATGCTGTTAATAAACAATGGAAAGGATTGACCGAGAGACAGTGTCCAGTGCGACAATAAAGACAGACAATGGAAGTAAAGTGTTGCCAGGCGATAAGCGGGGATTACCCTGTGAAATGTGGGCCATCATCTTCTCGTATTTACCGGCAGAGGATTTGTGCAGGTAAGTCTGTTTTAATCCTCTACCAAACAATCCAGTGTATTAACGAAGAATGCTTTTTAAAAACCTTATTGAAAAAGGAGAATATGAGAATATGCTGCATAACCAGCATTTTCTCCATCTCCTGCAATGTTTTCTTCCCTTTGATAAATCTTACTACAGGAGCCAGCTTTATTTTATCATCTGCAAACGCTGTCAATTTGGACATGTTTAGAATTTTATCATTTGATAAAGAGCTAAGTCTTTACCTGACAGTCCTGTATTTTAATGATGCTGAGAAAGAAGACTTTGGAAAACATTTTTGGAAAAGGAGAAAATTCTGGTTTTCTACACATTTAAAGCCACATTTAAATTGTTGTGTACAAATAATTTCAATTTTGATGAGTGTAAACTTTGTCATCTGGTAAAGTGTTAACTCTTCATCAGAGTGATGATAAAATTTCATTGAGGTCCAAGTTAAAAGTTTCTGTAGATGGCAGAATGACATGTGGTCAAAACAAGGGTTTTTTTGTCTAAATGGGTGGAAAAGATATTTGGAAAAGCAGAAAATGGTAGTTAGAAAATGGTTGTTACCAGAATTTTCTTTTCCTACATTGTTTTAGAAAGCCCTCTGCCCTTTTCAGTAAAAACACAGGAAAAGGGTCTACTTTTTTCATAAGCTCTCTTCTTTATGGTCTTATGAACTCAGGCTTATTAAATGACGATTGCAAAAGTTTGATTTCATGTAGTAATGAGTTAACCCTTTACCAAACAATCCCAGGTTTTCACGACTCTGGGAAAGAAGGCTTTAGAAAACATAGTGGGAAAAGGAGAAAATGCTGGTAACCAGCATTTTCTCCTTTTCCCACAATGTTTTGTACCCTTTCAGAGAGATTAAGCTCATTTATACCAATTTTGAAAATTTTAAAATATGTCGTTTGGGAAAGAGTTAAACTCCTTTATAAATTATCTTTCAGGTGTGCCATTGTCTGCAAGACATGGAATGATCTGATCTTGTGTTTGGACCATACTAAATGGAAAGATTTGTATCTACAGTGCACGGTGTGGAGGCAGCCTAACTGGCCTCTCAACTTACACTCTGAACCATTGTCATGGAGACAAGCATACAAAGAGAAATATATTCAGTCCTATTTTTGGACGCATGTTGACAGGGGAGAGAACTCTGTGACATGTATGTCAGTGTTCAGACGTCAGAAAGTTCGGAAAACTATCACTGTAGGTATTGGGAAGGAACACCCTAGTTTAAAAAGTGCTCTTACTGTTGCCAATGACTATGACAGAATTCTTGTATATCCAGGAATTTATGATGAACAGTTTGAAATGTCATCCAAAATCCCGTTCGAGTTGGTGGGTGTGGGAGAACTGGGAAGTGTGATCCTGGTGGTGTGTATTGAACAGACAGCCATTACTGGGCATATCAGTAATCTTGTATTTCGGGCACCCTGGTTCACAAACTTTATCCTAAAGGTAAGAAAGAGTAGACATTATTTCCAAGTATTGTATTGAGCTTTTACCACACAATTCCAAGTTTTTACAACCCTGAAAAAGAATGCTTCAGAAAATGTTGTGAGATACAGAGAAAATGATTGCAGCCAGCATTTTCTCCTTTTCCCACAATCTTTCCTATCCTGTCAATGCCAAATCCTATCATTTAAACACATTTGATATATTATCTGCTAATGCAGGTAACAATAAAGTTTAAAATTATTGCGTTTGGTAGCGAGTATACCTTTACAAGATGACAAAATTTTTAACTTGCCCATTTTGTAAGCATTTGTAATCTATGGCAAATTATTTATGTCTCAAATGATCAACTCTATCCTTTAAAGGATAGAAATCAATCTTTTTCCTACAAAGTTTTCAAAAAGATTCTTTCACAAAGTTGTTAAAACCTAGGATTGTTCCCTTAGGGGTTACAAGGCAGTTTACAGTGTAAACAGATTGTTCTACCACAAGTAAGTTTCAGGTGCGAAATGCCTAAATTTTTTAACCCTTTACCACACAATCCCAAGTTTTTATGACCCTGAGGCAGAAGGCTTTTGAAAACATTAAGGGCAAAGGAGAAAACGCTTGTAGCCAACTAGCCATTTGTTAATATTTTCTACTGTATGTAATACAGATTCTACCATTTAACTCTACCACACAGTCCTGACTTTTAACAACCTGTAGAAAGAAAGATTTTGAAAACATTGTTGGAAAAGGAGAGAATGCTGATAACCAGCATTTTCTCCATTTCCACAATGTTTTCTTCCCTTCTTAAAACAAGTTTTAATTTTTGAGTCACATTTATTTTGTCGTCTGCAAATGCTTTCAGTTATAACAAGTCTAAAATTCTGTCGTTTTGCAAAGAGTGAAGCCACATTTGATTAAAGTTTTGTCCTTTACTTTCAATTTTGACAACTCTAAAATTTTGCTATTCTGATAAAAGGTTAATCTAACTCTAAACATTCCAACTCTGAACATTTTATCTCTTCAAGGTGAGGTCAGGCTACCTGCAAGTAGACAACTGCATTATGGAAGATGGAATGGTTTACGTTCAAAATCCAGGCTCAATCAGCGCGCATTTTTGTACATTCCGACATGCTACCTTAATTCTGCAGCATGTGAATGCCAGTATTATTCAAAACTGTGAATTTTCACAAACTGACTCTGCGGCCATTACTGTAGAAGGTTATCCCAAAGAGGAAAAAAACTGGACTTATCAAAGTATGGTCTCCAAGATGATGTCGCTTTGTCGTTTACAGCAACCGGAACGACAGAAAAGTGGAGAGACGGTGCACAAGTCTGCCTTTTCTACTGTGTTTTCTCTTTCAACAGCAACAACGAATAAAAAATCTGTAAACAAAAAGAAGTGGGATGACTTGGAGAGTAAAGCAAGTGAAGTGCGGAATATGTTTGAGCAAAAGCAGTCATGTGACTTCGATGCAGAGTCACATGATATTGAGACACATTCATGTGATGCTTCTCTTGTCACAAAGTCTGAGTTACTGCATGGTGCTGTTGGAGGTGAGGAGGACAAGGATTGCAGAAACAGTGGTTTAGTGCATACCATGGATGACTTTGAATCTGGGAACCACTCACAAAGTGTTTTATCTCTTTCTTTACCTTATAGCAGCTCAGAAATAGTAATTGAAGACAATACAG
Source organism: Tridacna gigas (assembly GCA_945859785.2). NCBI lineage: Eukaryota > Metazoa > Mollusca > Bivalvia > Cardiida > Cardiidae > Tridacna > Tridacna gigas. The sequence goes on along the minus strand of OX244028.2, from coordinate 43,919,398 downwards.
AACATAGTGAATACAGGGTATCAGGCAGTAAATCTTTCACAAAACTTCCTGACATTTTTGAATCTCAGAAAGAAAATAGTGCTACAGAGGAAGATGGGTCCAAAATGAAATCAAATAGAGAAAAACTAAATAGAATTCAAAACTTTGTGTCTGATTGTGCTAAATACAGTAACAGTGTTGTGGAAGGAAATGAAAACATGGTAACAGATACTGATCACCTCGATTCAAATCGAAGATTGCATAAGCAAAGTGAATCAGCTAAATCTGATTGTAGAGCTGATGCAGTGTCTGAAGATCAGGAAACTAACACCAGCAAACATGTAAACCAGTCTACTGATGATGATATTGAAGGTGACAAAGATGTCGAAATTCCAAGTTTAGATTTACATTCCCTCGAGTCAAATACTGTTGCGAACCAGGAGAACAATAATGCTCAAGGACATGACTCGGGTGATGAAGAAAGAAGTATGTCGGGTTCTACTCTGTCCCTGGTCCAGAGCGCAAGTAGTGATGACACAGAGGAAGAGGAAGATGTGGCAGGAAGGGCTTATGGTTCCGGTAGAGTATAGATACATGTTTTTTACTTGACATCATTTGACACTTCTCAAATCAGTCCCATTTTTTAACGCTTTACACAATCCTGAGTTTAAATGACCCTGAAGAAGAAAGGTTTCTGAAAGCATTGTGGGAAAAGGAGAAAATGCTGGTAAACAGCATTTTCTCCTTTTCCCACAAAGTTTTCTTCTCTATCAGAAAGCATAAGTTAATTTACATTACTAGTTTTCGTTAAGTTGTCTGTAGATGCTTTCAGTTTGAAATGGTCTAAAATTGGTCATTTTGGACAGAGTTAACAACCCTATGGAGGAGCTTACAATATTTTGTAGTTTTTCAAAGGCAAATCATGTCAGTTGAGAGATATTCAAGTTGTTGTCTGCAAAAGCTTCAATTTGGAAGACTCTTGATATTTCAGTGTCTAGTAATGGATCAAAACTGGCTGGCATGCGGCAATTGTATTAGCTAAAACATATTTTGGCTTTATTCAGCTCTTTTCAAAATGACAAAATTATAAGCCTGTCCAATTTAAAAGTATGATGCAGCCAGCAAATTAATTTTTTTGAAAAAGGTTGAAAACTTTGTGGAAAAGGAGAAAATCCTTGCTTTCAGTGTTTTCTCCTTTTCTGACAATGTTTTCAAAAGGGTCTCTATAAGAGGATTTTGTGGGAGATGGTTAACTGTCCCTTTCCCAAACAAGCCCTGGTTTTCACGTGTCTGCAGTACAAGTCTTTTGAAAACACTGTGCGAAAAGGAGAAATTGCTCGTTACGAGCAATTTCTCCTTTTCCCACAGTATTTTCTACCCATTTTGAGACCTTTCTTCCATTTTCATCAAATTTAAAATTGTCGTCTGCAAACTCTTTCAGTTTGGACCAGTCCAAAATTTGTTGTTTGGGAAAGGGTTAAAGAGCATAAAACACAATTCATACCAACAAACCTGTTTTTCTCAGGTTATTTCAAAAACCATTTTTACTATAGGGCATTACAACAGGAGATTTTTCGATATAGGCTAAGACAGTTTAACCCTTTACCAGACGACAAAATTTTAGCTTTGTCCAAATTGAAAGCATTTGCAGACGACAATTTCAGTCTGGATCAAATGGTGCAGCTTTTCTTTGATAGGGTAGAAAACATTGTGGGAAAAGGAGAAAATGCTGGTTACCAGCATTTTCTTCTTTTCACACAATGTTTTCAAAAGGCTTCTTTCCCAGGGGTGTCAAAAGGTGGCATTGTGCGGTAAAGGGTTAAAGGGGCTTAAAACACAGTTCAAACAAACAAACAAACATTTTATTTTTTCTAGATGAGCTTTCGACATCTTCCTCAGAGGACAGTTTACCTGTTAGTGACAAGGAATCTGAGTTTTCTTCAAGCGAAGAGTCCGTCATCATGTTGCAGTGCCCGGAGAGACATCAGCCCCGCTCCTTGTCAGCCCAAAAAGACTACAGTGATGTTTTGTCAATAAATAGCCAGAATCAGTCAGAGCACATTGACATCATAGAGGTATTTTTTGGGGGTTGTTGTGTTTTGAAAACAGTGATTTCAGTCTCTTTTGTTTAACTTTGCCACACTTAGCCCAATAGCTCAGTCGATAGTTTACTGAGCAAGAAATCATGGGGTCCCTTGTTTGAATCCCAACTTCTCTCTGAAGATTGATGAATGGCATTGCAACAGAATTCATTCCTCCCACGGCACTGATCATTGTTTCAATAGGGTTTGTGGTTTGGTTGTAGGATAGTAAAGGGGTCCTCTGTTCAATCCCTGCCCAGGGCACTTGATATTTTTGTTGGAATGTCCTTGGGCAAGAAATGCCCACTAAACCCAGCCAGGTACTGGTGATGTCAAGGAATTCATGTGCTGTTGCTGTGATATGATGGAAATGATGTCAGAAGTGGCATAAAACATTATTTCAACATTCAACAATTTGGGTATAATAACTTAAGTACATCTTTATTGTAAACTGCTATTTGATTGGTGCAGTTTGAGCGAGCTGCATCCAATGAAAATGTGTATCACCTGAAATACAAAGACAAGTATTTACCTTGCTTTTTCTCTGTTGTTGACCCAAAGAGCACTCAATAAACGTAAAAGACATTTTCATTCTGGAAAGAAAAGAGCCTAACAAGAGCAATGTCGAGGTTTTAATTGGCCAGAACCCCTCAACCCCTTGGCAAAGCAGACAGTGTAGATAAAAGATAAGACGGCACATTTTGTGCAATCTGATCTTGATCTGCACTGGCCATATAAGCAATCATGGCGATGAAAGGTACTTTAAGGGTTTAACCCGTTACCAAAATTTTAGACTCGCCTGTATTGAAAGTTCTTGCAGATGACAAAAAAATGTGGTTTGACTGATTACTTTGTCTGTGAAAATGTAGAAAACATTGTGGGAAAAGGAGGAAATGCTGGTTTCCAGCATTGTCTTCTTTTCCCCCAATGTTTTCATAAAGTCCTCTCTTTCAGGGTCGTTTAACCCTTTCCCAAACAACAAATTTTGGACTGGTCCAAATTGAAAGAGTTTGCAGACAACAATTTTAAATTTGATGAAAATGGCAGAAAGGTCTCAAAAAGGGTAGAAAACACTGTGGGAAAAGGAGAAATTGCTCGTTATGAGCAATTTCTCCTTTTCCCACAGTGTTTTCAAAAGACTTGTACTGCAGACACGTGAAAACCAGGGCTTGTTTGGGAAAGGGTTAACCTTGGGATTGGGTGGTAAAGGGTTAAGATAGCACTTTTTGTTGTTCTCTTTGATGTTTAGGATAGCGACATGAGGAAGATCATGAATGAAGTACGGGGATGTTTTATCCACAAATGCCGCATAACACAATGTAAAGGTGGAGTGATGGTCAGTCTACAGGCACACGCTATAATACTAGAATGCGAGATAAACAGTGTGGGATATGGTATACGATGTATACAAAACTCACGGGTTAGTATTTTCACAATAACCCTTTTCTTGATGTTTTTTTTAGTCATGGAATGAAATCTTGTGATGAAATGGTTGGTAAAGGAGGAGATGTCAGTAACTAGCATTTTCTTCTTTGCCCACAATGTTTTGCACCCTTTTAAGGGCATGCTATTATACAGGAATTTGAGATAACTGTTTACCAAACGACAAAATTTTAGACTTAGCCAAATTGAAAGCATTTGCAGATGACAAAATCAATGTGACTGAAAAATTGAAATTTGTTTTAGGAAGGGTAGGAAACATTGTTGGAAAGGAGAGAATGCTGGTAACCAGCATTTTCACCTTTTCCCACAATGTTTTCAAAAGGCTTCTTCCTCAAGGTTGTTAAAAGTCGGGATTGTGTGGTAAAGAGTTAATTGTTTACCAGGCAATCCTGAAAATGAAACCTTTTGAAGACATTGAACGATATGTTGAAAATGCTTTGCATTTTGAAGACTGTTCTGAACATATGCCACAGTTTTCTCTGTTTACTGGTTTGCCCATGTTTCCTTTCTGTATTTGTATTACATTCCATTGGGTTACTATGATAGTGAGATAGTATATTTTTAGCTCGGCTGTTTTTGAAGAAAACGTCAAAGTATTGTCGTAGCCCGGGCATTGTTGTCTGTGTGGCCACCTGCGCCCTCATGCAGAAACTTTGACATTTTGTAATATCTTGGTTGCTACCGAAGACATTTGCTTCAAACTTGCACAAGCTGTCAATTATCAAAAGGGGGAACCTATACCCTAGACGTGGAAGAAAAATGGTAGATTTATAAATGACCGGGATGCTAAATTACACCAACATAGACGTTTATGATAAGTGGAGGTCATCCATTTTGTCAATAACTCTTAAAAATGCACCATATCTTTTAAAAATGCTCTGCTTGATATACTTGTTTAATTTTTTTTTTACAAGAGATTAGAAAGTACTATTTCTGTGCAAAATTGAAAAAAAAAAACATCTGTCAGCTAAAAATCTTTTTCTTGCAGAAAAATGATCAGAAAATATGTCTTCGATGACATGTTAGAACATTTCTAATTCCTACTATGATAACTCTAGTGCCATACTCCTTCGATAAATCCTTTTTACTATTGGCAAATATCATCCTTTTTACTATTGGCAAATATCACATTTCTAAGGATAATCATTTATATGAGCAGGATTTGTTACTCTAAGAACCATATTTAGGTTTGAAATTAAAGCCTACCTGTTTTAATTTTGACAAGAGTTATCTCCTTTGAACAACTTTATTTTGTATTTTGCCCTGCAAATTATGATTTTCTTTCCATTTTTTTTATGTCACTTACATTATTTTATCATCTGAGTGAAAATGAAAAAATCTGTCCTTAGGAAAAAACTGCGGCATACAGTATGTCCTTAAAGTTTTATTTGTATTTTGTAGACTTTTATACCGTATTACCATTCATTTCATGTTATTATTTGGACTGTGATAGAGTGTTATCTGTCATAATTTGTAGAGTCTGATAAAGTGTTGTTAGTCATTTTTTTGTAAAAAGTGATACAGTAATGTCATTCATATTTTGTAGACTGATATATTGTTATCATTAGTACCTTTTAGACTGTGATACAATGTTTGTCAGTCATATTTGTAGACAAGGTGTTATTATTTTATAGTTTGTAAACTGTGATACGGTGTTACCAGTCATATTTTGTAGACTGTGATACAATGTTAACACCCATATTTTGTAGGCGGTGATAGGTTGTTATCATGCAGTTTGTAGACTGTGATACAGTGGTATCAGTCATATTTTGTAGACTGTGATACAGTGTTAACATCCGTATTTTGTAGGCTGTGATAGGGTGTTATCATGCAGTTTGTAGACTGTGATAGGGTATTACCATTCATATTAGACCATGGTACAGTATTACTAGTCATTTTTTGCCTACTGTAATAATTTGATTTTAATTATCACTGGTTCTTATATTTTGTAGACTATTATGTAGTGTAACCAGTCATACTTTGTAGACTGTTAAACAGTGTTGTCATTCATATTTTAACAGTATTATCATTTAGACCATGTAGACTGTGATACATTGTCATCATCCTTATTTTGTAGACTGTGATACAGTGTTGTCATTCTTATAATTACAGATAGTAATACATTGTTATCATTCTTATTTTATAGACTAATACATTGTTATCATTCTTATTCTGTAGACTGTTATAAAGTGCTATCATTCTTATATTGTAGACTGTGATAGAGTGTTATCATTCATATTTTACAGACTGTAATACTAAAGAATGAAATCCATCATTGTAGAACTTCAGGTGTGTTCATGAGATTGGCTGCTTCTGGATTAGTGACAGGTGAGCGTATTTCCACTATTTCTTAAACCTTTAGAATTACATGGTTTTGTGATCTTGAGGAAGGAGAATTTTTAAAATATTCAGGAAAAAGGAGAAGATGCTGAAAACTCTGGACAATGCTTTGTAAACATGTTGTTTAAACTCCGAGACAGGTGTTGATATTCACAAAAATATAGCTGTTTTTTTATTTCTTCAATTTTTTTTTTTGTTAAGGTCAAAGTCACTTTTACTAGAAAAGAAACACACTGTATATACACTCTATATTTTTATGTAACAGTAAATTATTCAAACTACAAGACAAAAGTTGTCCTATTTTTCTTAGAAATAATACATACTACATCTCTGAAATATATGTTGATACATGTATTTGCAAAAGGTGCCACATATTCCTTCAGAGTCAAGGTCACTGCTACTAAAAATAGAAAAAAGACTCAGTTATGATATTCACTCCTACCTGCGAAACAGATGTTGATATCAGCAAAAATGCTGCATTTTCTTCAGTATGCTACGGTCAAGGTCACCATTACTAAAAATAGAAATGTGTTGTATTTTATTTTTAGGTAATGATATTCACTCTAACTGTGAAGCTGGTGTAGATATTCGCAAAAATGCTGATCCAGTCGTTCAGGTAGTATATTCTGTGATAAGAATTTTACATTGAGAGATCCATATGCATGCATGCGCACATGTGCGTGCACACACGCATACACATGTGCGTGTATTTGTGAGCCATGCCCTGTGAAAAGGGGGCTTAATGTTTTAGTAAAAAGTATAGATCCCAGGTCAGCCTGCACAGTCGGCACAGTCTGACCTGGGATCTGTACCTTTTGCTACTGATCAATTTTCTGCATGTCAAATGACCAGTTCATCTCCTGATTCAGTCTGCTTTTGGACAAATTGGACATTATGGATCCATGATCATGTGATGTCTTGCTTGGTATCATGCATCACAGAGATGCATTAAGGCCCCTTTTGCCAGAGCATGGCTCATACATATATGAGTGGTGCTCTATGAAAATGAGGCTTAATGCATCTTTGCAGTGCATTATGTCAAGCAAATTATTGCATGATATAGATCTGTTTTGTCTGAAGACCTGGAGAATCATAAGGAAAAATGGTCCAATGACATGCAGAAAATCTACTCCAACAGAAAGTTTCAACCCAGGTCAGCCTGCCTGGACTGCACGGATTGACATTGTTTGATACTTTTTTGGAGATGCATTAAATTCCCTTTTGACAGAGCCTGGGTCATATATGGGATCAGAGATGAGTTTGCATGAACATGAAATTGTATAAAAACAAGTCTAAACAAATGTTATTGTTAACCCTATACCACACAATCCCGTCTTTTAACGACTCTGAAGGAAAAGGCTTTTGAAAACATTGTCGGAAAAGGAGAAAATGCTGGTAACCAGCATTTTGTCCTTTTTGCCACAATGTTTTCTACCCTCCCTCCAAAAAATTTCATTATTTGAGGTACATTTATTTTGTCGTCTGCAAATTCTTTCAATTTGGACTAGTCCAAAATTTTGTCAATTGGTAAAGAGTTAAGCAAGCATTTAGTGAGCTTAGTACAAGTTTTTCTTGACAAGTTTAATAAAAATTTGTCTCAAAAGCAAATTAAATGTCAGATTCTTTTTATGTTTTGTATCTATTGATGTTATAGTTCATGATTATGTAAAATCTACATGTCTAGGAAATTTCATTAATGAGATCTGATAGAGTGCAAATTTTAATGAGATCTGATAGAGTGCAAATTTTAACTCTTTACCAGACGACAAAATTTTAGCCTTGTCCAATTTGAAAACGTTTGCAGATGACGAATTGAGTTATGGTCAAAACATGAAGTTTGTCTTAGAATACTTTGCTAGAAGAAGAGAAAATGCTAGTTACCCACTGAAATGTTTTCAAATGCCTTTTTTCCTCAGGATTGTTAAAAACATTTTTGTTTGGTAAAGCATGAAGCAAATAAGATGTAGGTCTCATACTTTCCTGGCTGAAAGTCAAACAGTTAAACAAATGTAAACTTAAGAAACATTTATCAATTTATAGAGCAAATTTTACCCCTTACCACACAATCTCGAGTTTTAACAACCCTTAGAAAGAAAAGCTTTGGAAACATAGTGGGAAAAGGAGAATATTCTGGTAGTCAGCATTTTCCTCTTTTTTTTTTCTATGTTTTCTACCCTTCCAAATACAAATCTGAATTTTTCAGTCACATTTATGTGGTTGTCTAAATGTTGTTCTTTGGTAAAGAATTAACTCTCTACCACACAATCCTGAGTTTTAACGACACTGAGGATAAAGGCTTTTGAAAACAGTGTGGGAAAAGGAGAAAATGCTTGTAACCAGCAATGCCTCCTCAATGTTTTCTACTCTATCACAGACAAATTTCATCATTTGAGTCACATTTAAGTTGTCATCCGTAAATGCTTTCAATTTGGACAAGCAAACTTTTATCGTTTGGTAAAGAGTTTTGAGGAAAATGTATGCCAGATGTGTTGTAGATAAACAGCATAAGATCATATCATATGGTCAGTGTTTGCAGATGACTGGAAGCACTGGGTGTTTCTTGGGAATGTCCTTTGGCAAGACACTTCAAAACCCTAGCCTGGTGATGGTGAAACCCAGGACATACATAAATGTGTGAGCTGTCACTGTGATATGACTGAAATAATGTTGAAAGCGGCATAAAACACCATTCAGTCAGTCAATTAAACTCAAATGTGTGTTGGAGACGGTGGTGTAGGGAGAGTGCATCAGCTTGTCACATTTAAGGTTTGGCGCATGAATCCTGTGATGACCTGGGTCAACCTTTTGAACAATCTGCATCAGGGTGCAAGTACTGGTTATGGTTTGCATCAAGAGCAATTGATATAAGTTGTAAGAACTTCTTTCACAGTCAGTGTAAAGTAAATTTTATATGTTTGACTCTTTACCATATGACAATGTTTTAGACAGGTGCAAATCGAACGCATTTACAGACAGCAAATCTAATGAGACTCAAATGATTGGATTTGTTTCTGAAAGTTAAGGAAACATTGTGGGACAAGGAGAAAATGCTGGTTACCAGCATTTTCTCCTTTTCTCACAGTGTTTTCAAAAGTCCAATTTTCCAGGGTCGTTTAAACCAGGGATTGTGTGGTAAAGGGTATACTAAATGAGAGTAAGATAAGAAAATTTGTAATGGATAGTACAAAATATAGATTTTTTTTTCAGTGTAATAGAATTCATCATGGTAAACGATCTGGAGTGGTCATTTTAGGAAGTGGGCGGGGTCAGATAAAGCATAATGATATTTATCAGAATAAAGAGGCTGGTGTTTATATTCTGTACAGAGGAAATCCTGTCATAGCGTGAGTTGATAATGTCTTTTTTATCTTGGTTTTCTCATTTAACTCTTTTACCAAACGACAAAATTTCAGACTAGTAAAAATTCAAAGCATTTGTAGATGACAATATAAATGTCACTCAAAAATAGAAAATTGCTCTGGGACAGGTAGAAAACATTGTGTAACCAGCATTTTCTCCTTTTGCCACAATGTTTTCAAAAGGCTTCTTTCTCAGGGTCGTTAAAAGTCTGGATTGTGTGGTAAAGGGTTAAGAGGTGCATCATACCAGATTTTGAACCCAATTTTTCATTATGGACGAAAGTTGATATTTGGTACTGAAAAATTATAAGGACATGACAGTTAATCCTTAACCCTCTCCCAAATTTTAGACTCTTCCAGTTTGAAAGCATCTGAAGAAGATAAATCTGAAAGTGGTACAAGTAAAATGAAGTTCTTTGGTGGGGTAGAAAAAACTGTGTGAAATGTTGAAAATGCTGAAAAAGAAGGCTTTTAAAAACATTGTTGGAAAAGGAGAAAATGCCAGAAACCAGTATTTTCTCCTTTTCCCACAATGTTTCCTACCCTTTCCAAAATAAATCTAAATTTTTAATTGACATTTCATTTGTTGTTTGCAAATGCTTTTAATTTAGACAAGTTCTGAATTTGGAAGTGTGGTAAAGAGTTAACCCTTATTTTTCAATAATTGCTCTCCAGTTAGTGAGGGAATAGAAAATTATTTAATACAAAAATCTCAGTTATTCCTTGTGTTTTCTAAGCTTGCCATGCTCTGGCAAAAGGGGGCTTAATGTATCTCATGAAGCATGATACCAAGCAAGTCATCACAATGATCCTCGATCCATAAAGTCTTGTTTGCCTACCAACCAACTGATTCATGAGTTAGACCGGTCTTTTGACATACAGAAAATCAACCAATAGTGCAAAGTTTCTGCCAAGGTAAGCCTGCATGGACTGCACAGGCTGACCTTGGTCGATACTTTTCGCAGATGCATTAAGCCCCCTTTTCACAGAGGATGGCTGTTGTGCATTCTAGGTAGATTGTAATTTTAAAGCCATCCTTGCACATGAATGAAATTAGCAGTCTGTGTAAAGATTTTTGGGTTTAACCCTTTACCACACAATCCCAAATTTTAACGACCCTGAAAGAAAAGACTTTTGAAAACATTGTGGGAAAAGGAGAAAATGCTGGTAACCAGTATTTTCTCCATTTCCCACAATGTTTTTTTTTTATCCTATCAAAGACAGAAATTGCCATTTGAGTTACATTTAATATGTCATCTGCAAATGCTTTCAATTTGGTCCAGTCCAAAATTTTGTTGTTTGGTAAAGAGATAAAGTCCCTTTTAATCCTTTATCACACAATCTCAAGATTTAATGACCCTGAGGTAAAAGACTTAAAACATTGTGGGAAAATGAAAAAATGCTGGTCCCTGGCTTTTTCTCCATTTCTGTTGTCTGTTTTAGCCAAGTGCTGAAGATGTAGGCTTTTGAAATGCAGTTTTCCCTGCTTTAACCCATTCCCAGACGACAAATTTTGGACTGGTCCAAATCGAAAGAGTTTGCAGACGACAATTTTAAATTTGATGAAAATGACAGAAAGTTATCAAAAAGGGTAGAAAACACTGTGGGAAAAGGAGAAATTGCTCGTTACGAGCAATTTCTCCTTTTCCCACAGTGTTTTCAATAGACTTGTACTGCAGACACGTGAAAACCAGGGCTTGTTTGGGAAAGGGTTAACACCTTACCACACAATCTCGAGTTTTAACAACCCTGAGGAAAAGGCCTTTTGAAAACATTGAGGGAAAAGGAGAAAATGCTGGTAACCAGCATTTTTTTTCCTTTTTCCACAATGTTTTCTACCCTGTCAAAGACAAATTCCATTATTTAAGCCACATTCAAATTGTTCTCCGCAAATGCTTTCAATATTTGGACTAGTCTGAAATTTTGTCATGTGGTAAAGAGTTAATCCTTACTTGAGGAACTTGTGGTTGGACCTCTTAGGAGTGTCCTTGGGCAAGACACTTCAAAGCCCAAGCTTAGTATAGGTAAAAAAAAACAAAGGCCAGTATTCACCAGCCATTCTAAATTGCATTCTTAGTCTTTGAAGTGACACAATTTATGATTGGCTTATTTAACTTTCTACTTGCAGCCATAATCAGATTTACAGTGGGAAAGCAGCTGGTATTGCTATAAATGAAGGTGGTCGGGGTTACATTCATGGTAAGTGATTTGGGCTGAAATGAGTACAAATTTTGGACCCAGATACTCGTCAGACAATTACCCGAGGGTTACTCGGTACCTGGATCCGTATTGAGCAACAATTCTTAATTTCATTCTAAGTCCAATTCTAGATTTAAGAAGGTAAAGCAACTTCTGACTGGCTAAACCATTTGGTTGTGTTACTTTCAAATTCAGAAAATGTTTGACAGTTAGACAAAGAACGTTTTTAACCCTTTCCCAAACAATCATAGGTTTTTAATGACTCTAACAGTAGTTGATGGACTGATTGATTGTATGGCGTTTAATGCTGCTATCAACATTATTTCAGTTATATCATGGCTGCCAGTGCACATATCCATGCTTTCCTGGGGTTTCTTTTTACCAGTACTACACACAATTTTTTTTCCAAGCCACTGGCTGCTCTCACACAACCTTTTTCAAAACAATGGTCAGCAGTGAGAGAAAAATGAATCCATCGCAATGACCATCATCAATCCCCAGAAAAAAATTGGCCGAACTTGGAATCGAAACAGCAACCCCCTGTTCTCAAGTTCTGTATTCTACCAACTGAGCTACCGACGCTAGGCAAAGACCTGAAAAAGAACGCTTTTGAAAATATAGTAGGAAAAGGAGAAAATGTTTAACTAGCATTTTCTCCTTTTCCTACTATGTTTTCCCGATCAAAAGCGAATTCCATTATTTGAGCCACATTTAAATTGTTTTCTACAAATACTTTAAATTTAGATGAGTGCAAAGTTTTGTCGTTTAGTAAAGAGTTAAGAATGCTTGGCAAAAATGGGCCCTGGATATTATGTTTGCTTCAGCATCAAAATTATTATATTTTCAAACTGACGATGTTTGGTCTTTTATGTAGCCCAGTTCTATCACACATAAGTTGCATATTTTCTTCTGTTTGTTTGTAAGTTTGTTTGCAAATATCACTCAACGTTGTCTCTCTTTCAAATGAGGGGGACAACCAGTTTTTTAAAGCAGTGTAATCTCTGTCTGTCCATCCGTCCAACTGTCTGTACATCCATCCATCCATCCATCCATCCGTCCGTCTTGTATTCGTTTCCATGCTGTACTCAAAAGCTGTTTGACCTTGGACCCTGAAACTTATACAAATGTTGCTCATGACTGAAGGAGGTGCCCTATCGTTTTTCGGTCACATGGGTCAAAGGGCAGGGTCACAGGTGAACTTTGTTTGAAAATCTGTTCCATTGTGTTGGAAAGAGTTAAAACAGGGATTTCATAATCACTGTTTTAGTAAGGTCATTTGTAAAATTGTCAATGTGTGGCTTTAATAGGCTACATGTGGTACCAAAATTTGCTGTCTGTATTTTTAAAATCCAATTTTATGGAATGTGCATTACTTTTGTTTACAGATCATTACCTTGTTTGGTATTTTGACACCATCTTTCTCTTCAAAGCATCCATTCTGTGACAAATTATTTCTAGAAAACAGAATCATTGACAGAAATCTTGACCTACATAACCTTCAAATCCTTTGTTAATAACTTGCGACATGAACTCCCTTTTATAATCACAATTATTGTTTATTGTAGATAATACCATAACAGGTAACCAGTGGGGTGGTATAGATATCCGACATGGTGGGGATCCTGTTATATACCACAACACTGTGTGTAACGGTATATCAGATGGTATCGTTATAGGAGAGGAAGGTCGTGGATCGATAGAAAATAATATCATCACAGGTTAGTGCGGGATTGGTAGTCAAAATAGGTTATACTTTGACCAGATGATATAGAGCGTTTACAACCATGCCTAGAACAGCATTTGGAAAGGGAAAGTTTATGGACCTTGAGCAGGGCAATTGTTGGTAACACTGTGGGAAAAGGAGGAAATGCTGGGCCTTGACTGGATGATTTCATGCTTTTGAGACCTTTTGAAAGACATGTTTTCGAAAATATAATGGAATTTGTGCAAGGCATTTGTCAGAAATATTGTTCGGAAAAGGAGGAAATGCTGGTAACCAGCATTTTGTCCATTTCCCCGGTAATGTTTCCTGCTCTTTCAAAGACATATCCCATCATTTGAACCACATTTATAGTCAGAGATTGGTTTCAATAAGGAAAGGTCTGCAGTTTTATTGTCTCGTTAAGATTCATATACTAATAAAAGCATTTTCAAACAGTTTTGCAAGTTATCAAACCTTTACCACACAATCCATAGTTTAAAGACCCTGGAAAAAGGCTTTGGAAAACAGTTTGGAAAAAGGAGAAAATGATGGTTAACCAGCATTTTAGCCTTTATCCAAAACATTTTCTATGTGTCCAAAGACATAACCCCTAATTTGAGCCATACATATATTTAAAATACTGAGCCACAACCTGAACTGTTGTAGTTAATTAATCCCTTTTTCAATCAATCAATCTATCGATCGACCAACCGTCTGACCAACTGATTGATTGATCATTTGACCGACCGACCAACCAACCAACCGATGAGCCAACCAATCAATCAATTCTGTTCTTTAGGGAATGCAGGTTGTGGCGTATGGATTATGGCAGCTCACCAACCTCTCATCCACGGAAATGAAATACACAGCAACAGAGACTCAGGGATTAGTCTCGTCAACAAAATGGTAAGTACCGGTATTTCAAATACTTACCTTGTTATTGTAATCTATCCATCATTGAAAATTATCATGATACTTCAGGTGGTCATAAAGATTTCAGTGCAGATGCAAGCACTCAATGACCTAGATGTATGCCCTGGGTATTTGGATGCTTTTATCTGCACTGAAATTTTTATGGCCGTCTGAAAGATCATGATCATGGTTCAACGATGGATGGATCCCTGTAACAGTTGACAAAATTTTAGGCTTGTCTACATTGTAGACAGACAATTAACTCTTTATCAGATGAAAGAATGTTTTACTTGTTACAAATTGAAATAATTTCCTCTTTACATTTGCAGTGTGGCTAAAATTAAGGGATTTATCTCTGATAGGACAGAAAGCATTGTGGATAAAGAAGAAAAGTCTGGCTACCAGCATTTTTTCCTTTTCTTTCAATGTTTTCCATAGATGACTACCATAGGGTTGTTTTTGTTTGGTCAAGGATTAAGTGTGGTCCAAGTGATGGTATTTGCCATGAAAAATGGGACTGTTTGGTAAACATTTAACCTTTTACCACACTGGTAACCAGCAATATTTCCTTTTCCCACAATATTTTCTGCCCAATGAAAGACAAATCCAATCATTGGAGCCAATTTAATTTATTGTCTCCTTTTTCCCACAATGTTCTCTGCCCAATGATAGACAAATCCTATCATTTGAGCCACATTTAATTTGTTGTCTGCAAATTCTTTCAACTTGGACAGTATGCAGGCTGACCTGGATCGAAACTTTTTGCTTTTCGTAAATTTTATGCATGTCCAAGGTCCATTCCACCTCAGGATTCAGCCGGTTGTTAGACAAAATGGATTTTATGGATCTATTATCATGTGATGACTTGCTTGGTATAATTGACCACAGAAATGCTTTAAACCTTTAACCTACAATCCCGAGTTTTAACGACCCTGAGGAAGAAGCTTTTTGAAAACATTGTGGGAAAAGGAGAAAATGCTGGTAACCAGCATTTTCTCCTTTTCCCACAATGTTTTCTTTGAAAACAATGTTTTTTTTGAAAACATTCTGGGAAAAGGAGAAAATACTGGTAACCAGCATTTTGTCCTTTTCCCACAATGTTTTCTACCCTATCAAAAACAAATTCCATCATTTGAGCCAAATGTAAATTGTTGTCTGCAAATGCTTGCAATTTGGACATGTGTATATTTTTGTTGTGTGGTAAAGAGTTAAACCCCCTCTTGTGTTACTTTGATGTTTTCCTGCACTCATTTTATTCTTTGTTGCAGGACACTACACACAAGAATGAAACCATTCCCATAGAGAGCAGAGACTCACAAAGTCAGCACAGTCAAGAGTTTTGGAATCTTGTCAACAACGAGGAAAACCACTGTAAAAAACGATTTGTTACCATGGCAACAGTGGAATACAATAAAGTCTATCACAATGATGGTAAATATCTTAGTTTTAGGAACTTTTTGTATGAAGTATTCAGCATATACACTCTAGAAATTTATCCTTTACCAGATTACAAAACGACTTGTTACTATGGCAACAGTGGAATACAATAAAGTCTATCACAATGATGGTAAATATCTTAGTTTCAGGAACTTTGTTATCAAGTATTCAGCTATTACACTCTGTAGATTTACTCTTTTAGCAGATTACAAAATTCAGACTCATCCATATAGGAAGCATTTGCAGACAACAAAGCAAGCTTTTACCAAACAATCCCTTGCTCTTACAACCCTCGGGAAGAAGCCTATTAAACAGTTGTGGAAAAAGAGGAAAATGCTGATAACCAGCATTTTCTCCTTTTCCCATAATGTTTTCTACCCTTTCAAATATAGACAACCTCGCCTGGGCCATATTTCATACATGTTTGCAAATGCAAAAAGTTTGTCAGTTTGCAAAGAGTTAACCCTTGACCAAACAATCCCGGATTTTCACACCCCTGAGAAAAAAGCCTTTGGAAAACATTTTTGGAAAAGGAGAAAATGCTGGTAGCTAGCCAGTATTTTCTCCTTTCCTCACAATGTTTCCTACCCTTCCTAAAACAAATTTTAATATTTCAGTCACATTGTGGTCTGCAAATTCTTTCAATATGGAAAAGTCTTGAACTTTGTCATTTGGTAAAGAGTTAAATAAAACTCAGATCATTGGATTTGTCTTTGAAGCAGAAAATAATAGTTGGAAATGGAGAAAATGCTGGCAACCAAATTGAAAGCATCTGCAGACGAGAAATTAAATGTGGGTTAATGAGCTTTGTCTCTGAAATAGTAAATGAAAACATTGGGAAATAAGGAGAAAATGATAGTTACCAGCAGTTTTCCTGTTTTTCAACAATTTTTTCAAAAGCCTGTCAGGGTAATTAAAACATAGGATTGTTTTGTAAATGGGTTAACCCTTTCCCAAACAAGCCCTGGTTTTCACGTGCCTGCAGTACAAGTCTTTTGAAAACAGTGTGGGAAAAGGAGAAATTGCCCGTAGCGAGCAATTTCTCCTTTTTCCACAGTGTTTTCTACCCTTTTGGAGAACTTTCTGTCATTTTCATCACATTTAAAATTGTCGTCTGCAAACTCTTTCAATTTGGACCAGTCTAAAATTCATCGTTTGGGAAAGGGTTAAGGTTAAGGTTTAAAAATCTTCCTTTTGAGAAATTGTATTTGCTTTGTACCAGACCATAGCTTGGATAATCACTTTCAAAAATGCTACAAAAATTTATTCAACTGTTGTCTGTATTCTACTTTTCCAACAGTGTTTTCAAAAGTCCTCATTTCTAGGGTCATAATCCCAAGGGATTTTGAAAACAATGTTTTAAAAGGAGTTCTAAATGTTGAAAGCCATTATTTTCCCATTTCTCCCCATACTGTTTTCTTCTCTTTCAATGACAAATTTCATCATTTCAGTGGCATTTTATTTGTTGTCTGACCAAGCTTGGATAATCACTTTCAAAAGTGCTACAAAAATTTATTCAACTGTTGTCTGTATTCTACTTTTCCAACAGTGTTTTCAAAAGTCCTCATTTCTAGGGTCATAATCCCAAGGGATTTTGAAAACAATGTTTTAAAAGGATTTCTAAATGTTGAAAGCCATTATTTTCCCATTTCTCCCCATACTGTTTTCTTGTCTTTCAAAGACAAATTTCATCATTTCACTGACATTTTATTTGTTGTCTGACCAAGGTTTGAATTCGGGTGTGTCTACAATTTTGTGGCTGGTGAAGAGTTGCTAGCATTTTTCTAGACTCCTGTATCAGAATTTTATTTCAAACGTCAACTTCTGTCAGAACATTGGCCTTTGAAGCGCAATTGGTCTATCATGGAACATCAATGTATGGGCCATGCCCTGTGACAAGGGGGCGCAGGCTGACCTGAGTGGAAACCTTTCGCTATTAGTCAATTTTCTGTATGTCCAAGGACCAGTCTACCTCATAATTGAGTCAGTTTTTATAAAAAAATGGCTATTATGGATCCTTAATTATGTGATTGCTTCCATGGTATCATGCATCATGGAGATGCAATAAGCCCCCTTTTGCCAGAGCACAGGTCATATTTATTTGTTGATCATTGAACACTGTTATCAAAGATAGCACATTGGTACATTGCCTCTTTATTGTATTAAGTAATACAAGGTTTTTAGGGCAGTGTTCCAATAAGCTATTTTTATTAGCTCTTCTGGCTGAAAGCCAGCAGAGCTTATGTCATGGCGGGGTTTCCGTCGTCCGTCCGTCCGTCTGTCTGTCCGTCTGTCCGTCCGTTAGTCTTTTTCTTGTTTACGCGATAAAGTCTGCATTTGTTGCCGGATTTTCATGAAACTTGCACAGTTTGTTTATCTCATCAATAGCTTCAACCCTATTGAATTTGAAAAAAATCCAACAAACAGTATGGGAAAAGTAGCCATTTCAAGTTGAAAATTTCCAGTTCTTGTTTACGCGATAAAGTCTGCAAATAACTTCAGATTTTCGTGAAACTTGCACAGTTTGTTTATTTCATCAATAGCTTCAACCCTATCGACTTTGAAAAAAATCCAACAAATGGTATGGGAAAAGTAGCCATTTAAAGTTGAAAATTTAAATTTTCTGTTCTTGTTTACGCAATAAAGTCTGTATTTCTGGTCAGATTTTCATGAAAATCACACAGTTTGTTTATCTCATCAGTAGCTTCAACCCTATTGATTTTGAAAAAAAAATCGAAGAAACAATGAGGATAAAGTAGCCATTTCATGTTGAAAATTTCCAATTCTTGTTTACATGATAAAGTCTGCATTCCCTGCCAGTAGAGCATATTCAGGCCCTTCAGGGCCTTCTAGTTTACTGCATTCAATGATCAACAAACAGACATTTCAGTGTTATGTGATAGACAAAAAGAGCTTCTAAGGCCTGTGGTCTGATCCTTTATAATTATTTTTCTCCAGGATGTGGGGTTTCCAGCCAGTTCGGTGAAGGAGTCGTGATACAGTGTAACTATCTTTATGCCAATAAATCTAATGGGGTCTTTATCGACCAACCCTTCCCTGCTGTCATCAAGAATAATTTTGTGTCTTGCAATGTGGGTTGTGGAATTAAGGCTTCTGGTGAAGAGAAGGTAAGTCTGTGTGAATTTCCATTTGATTGCTTGACCCTTTACCAAATGACAAAATTTTAGACTTGTCTAAAAAAAAAAAAAAAAAAAAAACATGGAATACATTTGCAGACAACAAAATAAATGTGACTCAAAAATTGAAATTTGTCTTGGGAAAGGTTGGAAAACATTGTGCGAAAAGGAGAAAATGCTGGTTACCAGCATTTTCTCCTTTTCCCGCAATGTTTTCAAAAGGCTTCTTCTTCAGGGTTGTTAAAACCTGTGATTGTTGACCTTGGGAAAGAAGGCCTTTAAAAACATGGTGGGAAAAGGAAAATATGCTGGTGACCAGCATTTTTTCCTTTTCCCACAATCTTTTCTACCTTTTCATTTGCAAATTTCATCAATTGAGCCACATTTAACCATTTACCAGATGACAAAATTGTAGCCTTGTCCAAATTGAAGTATTTGCAGACGAAAATTTCAATCTGGCTCAAATGTTGCAATTTTTCTTTGATAGGACAGAAAACATTGTGGGAAAAGGAGAAAATGTTGGTTACCAGCATTTCCTCCTTTTCCCACAAGGTTTTCAGAAGGCTTCTTTATCAGGGTCGTTAAAAGGTGACATTGTGCGGTAAAGGGTTAATTTGTCATCTGCAACAGCTTTGAATTTGGATGAGCCTAACATTTTGTTGTCTGGTAAAGGCTTAACCCTTTACTGCACAATGACACCTTTTGACGCCCCAGGGAAAGAAGCCTTTTGAAAACATTGCGGGAAAAGGAGAAAATGCAGGTAACCAGCATTTTCTCCTTTTCCCACAATGTTTTCTACCCTATCAAAGAAAAATTGCACCAATTGAGCCACACTGAAATTGTCATCTGCAAATGCTTTCAATTTGGACAAGGGTAAAATTTTGTCATCTGGTAAAGGGTTAACTCTTTACCAGAGGACTAGATTTTAGACTTATCCGTATTAAAAGCATGTGCAAGTTAAACGTGGCTCAACGAAGGTTGGTACAACACGGTATTGTTTGGAAAAGGATCAAACAAGTATATACTTGGTTCCCATAGAAGGAAAATACTGTGAAATTTACCTTTATTGAGCAAGCACATGTTGTTAGCAATCACAATTTGGAGTGTCCTGAAGGTGGTCACTTAACACAGGTTGGACTAGACCTTGTTGCACAATTATAGTCAATAACAGAGAAAGAAATTTCACAGAAAAGTAATGAAAAAAATGGGGACATCTATCGCACTTACTATATGTATCTTTTCTCAAAATGATGATATAGAGCCCATCTCTGAATTGTGAATTAAAAAAGAATCTTTTTTCTATTGTGGTTTATCATAACCATTGTTGTGAGTTATGAGGCACAATAAATAATCCATGAGGGCAATAGCATGGATGGTTTATTCATTGCGCCTCACAACTGTAGTTTATTGAACAATAAACCAGTTTAGAAAGAAAATTATTTTTATTCTAACATGACCAACTCTTGATGAAAGGAAAACAAGTTCATACTTAGTATACAAAAGCGGGCTTGCCCCGACAGCTCAGTGGTTAGCATATCTGACTCATGACCTGGTGGTTGCGAGTTCGATACCCCGTTGAGGCAAAATTTCTTTCCGGGCAATTTTTTGCCTCCCACCTCTGATGCTTGTGAGAAAAGTAGTCAGTGGCTTTGGAAAGAAAGTTGTGTCAGTACTGGTGTGAGAAAGCCAGGAAACACATGGGTGTGTCACTGACCGCTGTGATATGACCTGAGCTGTTAAAATGGTGTTAAACTTCAATACAAACTCAACAAAAGCGGATGTGGATTAATTCTTACTTTACATAGAATATAGAATGACATCGATTTTAGCATGCTTCCGTTGCACTGTGTGTATAGAGCCGAATTCATGTGTCATGTTAGAATTAAGTTTACAACTTTTTACAAGATTTTTGAGAATTTTTCAAAAAGGACATCTGGTTTTTGTACACTTTTAATGAATGCAATGATCCTTTGTTAATCTTATACAAATGAATCATGAGTTTTGACAAGCCCAAGAAGTAAAGCTTTTGAAAACATTATGGGAAAAGGAAGAAATGCTGACATCAGCATTTTCTTCTTTTCACTCAATGTTTTCTACCCTGTTAGAGACAAATCCTAAGATTTTAACCGCATTCGAGTTGCTGGCTGCAATTTTTTTTTTTAAATTTGGACAAGTTTAAAATGACGGTGTTTGGTAAAAAGTTAATGTGATATTCATTTAAAGTTGTACGGGGGTGTTCATAAAACAATTAGACTTTCTTCATAACTTTTGTAACTTAGCAATAACCCATAACTCTTTACCAAAGACAAAATTTTAGACCAGCCCAATGAGATCCAGAATATTGCAATTTCATTCTCTCTTTGGTCTTTATTGCTTCAACTGAGCAGACAGTATAGATCAAAGATCAGACTGCACATTTCCCAAACAAGCCCTGGTTTTCACGTACAAGTCTTTTGAAAACACTGTGAGAAAAAGAGAAATTTCTCATAATGAGCAATTTCTCCTTTTCCCACAGTGTTTTCTACCCTTTTTGAGACCTTTCTGCCATTTTCATCAAATTTAAAATTGTCGTCTGCAAACTCTTTCAATTTGGACCAGTCCAAAATTTGTCGTTTGGGAAAGGGTTAATCTACAATGGCCACAAATGCAACTATAGTTGTGAAAGGCGCGTTAAAGGATAAGCTTCAACACAAGAACAATTAGCGGTAACAAGTAAAATTTCACTGGAATGGTTCGTGGCGTTTTAAAGTTACAGTCATATAAAAACAGAGTCTATGGGAGGCAGAGCAGTCTGCTGACGTTCATGACATTGCATGTAACATTCATAACATTTTAGATTTTAGATATCATAAACATGTGCTTTCCAATAGAACTTTGCATGAGTGCTTTAACTACTTAATTCGTAAAGCGCCTTTCACTGCTATGGTTGCTTTTGCGGCCAGAAAGTGCAGCCTGATCTTTGATCTAAAATGTCCGTTTTGGTGAAATACTGTAGACAACAGCAACCACAAAATTGCTATTATATGGATCATACATCTAGGATCAACATTTCTGTTGGTTTTATCTGGCGCTCAAAGGGTTAAAAAGTTATAGGAAAAGTCTTATTATCTTATGAACACCCCATTATTTTCCTTAAACCAGGTTGAAATTCTTGGCAATGGTATCTATGACAACAAAGAACAGGGAATATTGTGTCAGTGTGAAACAGACATTGTGGAAAATGACATTCTTGATAATCTTGGAAATGGAGTGGTTGTCAAGAATACTAAATGTATACAGGTATGGTTTTTACTGATAGAAATGTTCACCTTTCCTGCTGTATGGAGACAGTGACTGTAGAAGGGTCACTTTTAAAATCTTTACCAAACGATATCATGGTCTAATGACCCTGACGTAGAAGTCTATTTAAAACATTGTGAGAAAAGGAGAAAATGCTGGTAACCAGCATTTTCTTCTTTTCCCACAATGTTTTTACTCTTTCAGAGATGAATTACATTTTTGAGCCATATTTGATTTGTTGTCTGCAAAGGTTTTCAATTTTAACAGGTCTGAATTATTGCTGTTTGGTAAAGAGTTGAAGTTGCCTCTTTTAATTCTAGTTTTAGGATTCATTCTTCTACTAGCAACAGGAATTTTGACAGACTGTCCTGTACAACACACTGTCAGGCTCATTATTATATCCATACTTTTAAGTAGTATGAATTAAATTTGCTGTAATTGGTCGTTGAATTGTTTACTTTTGTTCACTATTGGGCCTTTAAGTTTTCTTGGCTGATAACGAGTCATTTTTTTTTCACTGCACTCTTTATTTCTTTTTTTCTTCAGGTTAGAAATAATAGGATATTTTCCCAGACTGGTTTTGGTGTTGTTTTGATTGGGACCCAGTCATGTCAGATAGAAAACAACAAATTTTACATGAAAAATGAGAACACAGTCAACACAGATGATGATTCCCAGTGCTGCGTGATAAACAGTCACATATGTATGATGCCCAGCTTTAAACAGACAGAGTATGTGTGTCAGTAAAATTACAAGATAGGATTGGTTGATTTTCTGTTTATTAATGTCCGCCATAAGTTGCCCATATGGGTGACGTCAGGCTGTTATGTCGTATGGGATCGTGCAAGATACAGGACGAAACCCATCCTAAGTTACACCTGGTTCTTTAACTCTTTACCAAACAACAAAAACATAGATTTGTCCAACTTGAAAGCTTTGCAGACGGCAATTTAAATGTGGCTCAAATAATGCAATTTGTCTTTGATTGGGTAGAAAACATCATGGGAAAAGGAGAAAATGCTGGTTACCAGCATTTTCTCCTTTTCCACAATGTTTTCGAAAGGCTTCCCCCTCAGGGTCGTTAAAGGTCGGGATTGTGTCATAAAGGGTTAACATGCTTATTGTATAGCACTGTCACACAGGACTTGCATTTAACATCTCATTTGAAAAACTATAAGTAGTTTTTTAGCTGTCCAGATGTAGGTCTCAAACACAAACCCTCCAGTGTCCAGAGAGTTGTGGCTTACAAGCCTCATTGCTTACACAAAAGGAGAAAATTGTTAGCTTTGCTATTTTCAAAGAAAATGGGGAGGTGTTGTCCTAGCCCTTATGTTGCCTGTGTCTTCATTAGAAAACTATGACATTTTATTATATTTCTGTCATGACTGAAGATTTTTACTATAAACTTCAGCTAGTTGTTAACTAGGGAAAAAAAAAAAACAGTGAAAGAAGGGCAGGAAACTCTCAAATAATTTCATCAGTTTTTTTTTTTCTTTTTTTTTTTTGACATATAATTTTTACTGTAAAAGCACTTGCACCTGCAGGTGCCACTTTTGCCAGACTTATCCTTATTAAATGCATTTGCTGATAACAAATGAAATGTGGCTCAAATACTAGGATTTCATTTTGAAAGGATAGAAAATACTGTGGGAAAAGGAGAAAATGCTGGTAATCAGCATTTTCTCCTTTTCCCACAATATTTTGAAAGCTGTTTTCCTGAGGTTTATGAAAACATGTTTACAAAAGGTTTCTTGTTTAGGGTCTAAAAAGCCAGGGTTTTGTTATTAAAAGGTTTTTTTTTTGTATTGAGTTCAAATTCCCTCAAAAGTTATCTTTGTCTAGGCTTCAAAAGCATGGGGCTGAGCCCATAGATCAGTGGGTTACATACAGGGCTTGAAACCAGAGGTCACTGATTCGACACCTCAACTGAACCAGTTTTTTTGATTTTTGATGATTACAACAGGATTCATTCCCGTCTTACCACTGATGATTGTGTTAATGATGGTCATGTGGGAAATTAGTCTGTGGCTTATGAAGAATATTGTGCAAAGTGCTGGTAAATAAACCCCAGGAAACCATGGATAGGTACGCTGTCCACTTTGCTATAACTCAAATAATTTCAGTAAAAGGCATTAAATACCTTACAAACAAACATACAAACAATTGCAAACATACTATAAACTATGTTTAGTAAAATGGTTAACTCTTTACAGCACAACAGAAATGTACTCTTTCCAGATTAAAAGCATTCACAGACAACAATTCAAATGTGGCTCAGATGTGGAAATTTGTCTTTGATATGGTAGAAAACGTTGTGAAAAAGGAGAAAATGCTGGTTACCAGCATTTTCTCCTTTTCAAACAATGTTTTCAACAGGCTTCTTTCTCAGGGTCATTAAAACTTGGGATTGTGAGTTAAAGGGTTAAAAAAGATGATTTTCTAATATGTGTATCAATGGGACATTTTTCTTTCACAAGGTCAACAAGTCAAGGTCATCCAGATCTCTCTCTGGTTGGTTCAACTAGATGGCAGCTGACCGAGCCACTGCCACGCCCACACATAGACTTTCCTGCACCTGTTTCATATACTCCTGCCAGTCACATGACCAAAATCACTAGGGTAACCATTCCAGCAGAGAATTGTGAACAAGGAAGTAAATTTTGTGTGATATTATAAACAGTGAATCGTTCCAATATGACTAATCACTGTCCTAGTGCTTGATGTGAGGAAGACCACTTTTTGTTAGTACCAAAGATGCAGATGCAGGATCTGACATGAGTTGGCATTTGAGATAAGATTTTAAGAAATGATTCTAGAAAAATTTTATTAACTCTTTTCCAGACGACAAAATTGTAGCCTTATCCAAATTCAAAGCATCTGCAGACGACAATTTCAGTGTGGCTCAAGTAGTGCAAATTTTCTTTGATAGGGTTGAAAACATTGTAGGAAAAGGAGAAAATGCTGGTTACCAGCATTTTCTCCTTTTCCCATGTTTTCAAAAGGCTTCTTTCACAGGGTGGTCAAAAGGTGTCATTATTCGGTAAAGGGTTAATTAAGCAAGTCTTTTGCAAGCTTAATAAGATATTTTTGTAGATGATTTTAATAAGCTTTTACCTCAAAGCCAAGGGATGTCAGATTCTTTTATGACATATAAGATTATAGTTCATGATGTGTAGGAATGCATATAGGCCTACATGTGCCTGTGTATTGAAATTTACGTGATTTTCTTATTTGATAGGTACATTACAGATGAAAAATAGTTCCACAGAAACCTGCACATAGTGATTTTGTTTTGTATCTAAAGATGATAGAATTGGCAGCTTTGTCATGATCACCAGTTTTGACTGTTAATTTCAAAAAGAAATCTGGGTCAGCAGTCTCTTGGAAATGAAGCATATGAGCCATGCTCTGGCAAAAGGGGGCTTAGTGCATCTCCTTGATACATTGTACCAGTCAAGCCATCACATGATTATGGATCCACAATAGCCAGTTTTTTTTTAACAATAGACTGAATCATGAGGTAGACTGGTCCTTGGACAAACAGAAGCAAAAAGTTTTGGCCCAGGCCCACCTGTGCACTAAGCCCCCTTTTCACAGAGCATGGTTCATATGATTTAACAGAGTGAGGACCACATATGGCACTATTTGCTTGTCTGAAATGTGCGTAAGACGGAAAAAATTGAAATGGGTATATCACACTGGTGGCAAAGGGGTTACATGATAAACTGCAATTCAAGGCTGTTTAATTCAAATTGTAAGGTAAAGTAGCATTGTAGTTCCAAGATCAGACTGCATGTTCTGTCTCAGCATTTTCTCCTTTTCCTCAGTATTTGTCTTTGGAAGGGTGGAAAACATTGTGGACAAAGGAGAAAACGCTGGTTACTTGTGTTTACTCCTTTTCCTACAATGTTCTCAAGAACCTTTCACTTCAGGGACATCAAAAGTTGAGACTGTGGAGTAAAGGGTTAACTGACTAACTAATGTAGGCTCAGGGACAGTGAGAATAGATATGAGTTGTGCTCTGCCAAAAGGGATTAAATACATCTCAATGATGTATTATAACAAGCAAGTCATCACATAATCATGGATCCATAAAATACATTTTGTATAACAACCCACTGAATCATGAGAGACAATAGTCCTTGGATATGCATTAAATTTACAAAGAGTGAAAGGTTCCGACCCAAGTCAGCCTGTAGGGACTGCGTCTTGTCTAGAGTAAAATAGTTGGATCAACTTTGTATCAAAGAGCAAAATTTTGGGCTTGTCCTAATCCAAAGCATTTACAGACAACAAATTAACCCTTCACCGCACAATCCAGACTTTTAACGACCCTGAGAATAAAAGCTTTAGAAAACATAGTGGGAAAAGGAGAAAAAGCATTTTCTCCTTAGCCCCAGTGTTTTCTATCCTTCTGGAAACAAATTTCAATTTTTGAGTCCCATGTATTTTGTCTTCTGCAAATGCTTTCAATTTGGACTTGTGTAAAATTTTATGGTTTGGTAAAGGTTTAAAATATGGCTAATCAATCAATATCAGTATCTCTTTATTCAAGTATTTAGGCCTCTTGCCCATAAACAGTTACATAATATACATTAACCCTTATCCTGCTGAATAAAAGAAATGAAACTTTCAAGCCCAAAACTTTCCGATTTCAAAGATATTTTTGGAGGAAAGATATCTCCTTATCGGACAGTGTAGATCAAAGATCAGACTGCACGTTCTGTGCAGTCTGATCTTGATCTACGCTGTCCGCAAAAGGTCGTGGGTCGCGATAAGCAGCCTAAGGGTTAAAATGGTAGCAATCGTCTTTGAAAGGGTAGAAAACATTGCGGAAAAAGGAGAAAATGCTGGTTACCAGCATTTTCACCTTTTTTCCACAATGTTTTCAAAACCCTTCTCCTGGGCCACTGAAAGTCAGGATTCTTTGGTAAAGGGTTAAACAATTTTATGTTAATAGGGGTGAAGGTAGGTAACTTTTCTAACAGTGAAATATTTCTGTGTCATTATACAGTATTAGACTTGTAGAGTAAACTAATGGTATTAACTCTTTACCAAACAACAAAATTGTGGACTTGTCCTAATCTAAATCTTTAACAGATGACAAATGTGGCTAAAATGGTAGAAATTGTCTTTTAACTCTTTACCACATGACAAAATTTTAGCTTAGTCCAAATTGAAAGCACTTGCTGACAAAAAATTGAACGAGATTCAAAAATTGAAATTTGTTTTTGGAAGGGTAGAAAACATTGTGGAAAAAGGAGAAAATGCTGGTTATCAGCATTTTCTCCTTTTCCCGCAATGTTTTTAAAAGCTTTCTCTCTCAGTGTCGTTAAAAGTCGGGATTGTGTGGTGATGGGTTAAGCGGTAGAAAGTATTGTGGGAAAAGGAGAAAGTTCTTGTCGCCAGCATTTTCCCCTTTTCCAACAATGTTTTCAGAAATCTTCTTCCATAGGGTAGTTAAAATTTTCTTTTGAAAGGGTAGAAAACATTGTGGTTGAAGGAGGAAATGCTGGTTACCAGCATTTTCTCGTTTTCTGACAATGCTTTCAGATACCTTTTTCTTTAGTGTTGTTAAAACTTGGGATTGTGTGGTAAAGGGTTAAATTGAAATTAAACTTAATAGTCTTTGTTTTTGTGATAAAAATCATTTAACAAAGCATACATTGTTATTAAACCAATTTTAAACATTATTTTCACCATGTTTTCTGCTCTATCAAAGACATGTTCCATTATTTCACCAATATTTCCCAATCAGTTGTCCTCAAATTCATTCAATTTTGACCAGTTTAAAATTTTGTTATATGGTATAAGGGTTAAATATTATTGTGGGAAATCTATCAGAGTTGCCTTTCACTAAATTACATATGCACGAAATTTGCATATGCATTAGATAAGCAAGCATCAAGTCTGACAACATGTTTCCCCAAACTGGGTAACTTTACGAATATTTGCATAACTTCATGCCAGCTTATACAATTGGGTAAAGCATGGATTGTATTTATTTATACATAAAATCCGAAACAATTTGCTTAAATTTACACAGTTGAGTGAAAAGTAGCTCGTATGTATAGTGAAAGATTTGCTGTAGCATTTCAAAAGCCTACTGTTCATAATACACAATATGCAAGTGCATGATGTAGAAAAACTGGGAACTGGAGAAGAAACATTCTTTTTTACCTTGTAGAACAACTCCATTTTAATACTAATCCTGCTAAATAAAATTAATGAAACCTTCAAAGCAATAGTATAAACCCAAATTTTCCTATTTCAAAGGAATTTTTTGAGGAAAGAGATCTCCTTATCAGACAGTGTAGATCAAAGATCAGACTGCACATTCTGTGCAGTCTGATCTTGATCTACACTATCCGCCAAAGGTCAGTGAGTGGCGCTTAGCAGCATAAGAATTATTAATTAGGGCAAAACTTGTTCTCAAAGATAAAGTGCTAAATGAAGTAAAAAGCCATATATTGTGATTTCATCCTATTTCTTTTCCATGGAAAATCTCACTGAATCTGACAGTGAAGATCAAGATCAGACTGCATCTACTGTGCAGCCTGATCTTGATTACACTGTCTGCAAAAGCACACTGTGTCATGACTAACAGCCTAAGGGGTGAAATAGTCAATCTGGAGTTTGTAATGGGTTCAAACCCCTGGTTACATCCAAGCATTGGGAATGAAAACAGCAATTTACCAGATGCAAAAAATTCAGACTTGCATATACTAAACGCATTTGAAAGTAACAACTCAAATACGATTCAAGTTATTAGATTTTCATCCCATAACCTCCCTTGTTTTTAGTGTACTATAGCCATTACAAATTTTCTTGTCATGAATACACACGTTTCAGAGAAGATTTTGTGACGTTACAGGAGCATTATGTGATGTCATTTGTTAAGACATTATCTGTTAGCCCGACATTTCCCAAAATGATGTCCAACATAACTTTTGAAAGGATATGAAAGGCCGAACAATTCAGCTGTTAAATTAATGATAGTGCTAGATCTAAGGTTTGTATCATTTTCAGGTATATGATCAAGTAATTATGTGTCAGGTTCTATGAAACTAGTTTGATTCCAAAATAATTGAACCATGCTCTGTAAAATGGGTGCTTAATGCATCTGCGAAAGGTATCGACCAGGTCAGCCTACGCAGTCTGTGCAGGCTGACCTGGGGCAAAACTTTTCGTTATTGATCAATTTTCTGTATGTCAAAGGACCAGTCTACCTCTTGATTTAGTTGGTTGTTAGACAAAGTGAACTTTATGGAGCCATGATCATGTGATGACTTGCTTGGCATCATGAATCACAGGGA